>OY776287.1:13146395-14604395 GCA_963675345.1 Trididemnum clinides | reverse complement strand
GTATTCAAATACTGAAAGCAAGAAATACGAACAAAAGCAATTATTATTATTAGCTTTAATGCAGTCTCAAAACATTCAGACAAATTTTTTATTATTTACATTCAGACAAATTTTTTATTATTTACATTCAGACAACAGTTTTTGCCGAAATGCTTTCAATTAATTACGAAAATTTAAGAAGCTTATGTATTTGGCTGCCCGAATTATTACTTGAGATTGACTTCTAATTGCTATACACAGTAGTTAATAAGTCAGTATGAGCTGTTTATTTGGCCCTACTGTGCCGATCTGTTTTTCGGGCAATGAAGAAAGAGATTATTCAAAGATTTAAATATTTAGCTTTTGTTTTGTTGCCTGCATTGTTTCCGCTTTTACAATATTTTTTGATGAAGCAAATTGCAAAAGACTTTAAATACCTTAAACATCAATTTTACAGTCAATGTTACAAATGAGAGAGGTTGCTTTAATTTCTTAAGTGCACAGATTTAATAAACAAAAATTATTCTTGAAACTAGCGTTCCCAACCTACCTATGTATTTTCAAAGTTTCATTCTGCAGGTTTGACTTAACTAAAGCCACTCTGATTATATGCTAAAACCCAGCCAAGTAAATTGGTCAAATATTATTTCACTCAAAAAGTTTTTCATTTGTTATAGATGTAAAGTATATTTTTCTTTCCATTAGTTTAGAACTGTGTTTCTTAACCTTTTTGGTGCTCGCACCTCTTAAGATTTTGTGAAATGTTTTTGTACCCCTAGACCTATCGAACAAACACCCACAAAATTACCGGTACATATACAATTTAACAATGAAATAAAACACAATGTAGTATGTTAGCGGTGTATATTTATTAACCATAATATTGTTCACAACAAAACCAATTCAGTGCAAAACCAATTCTGTCGGAACAAACAAGAAGCTATTTATTACGTCACAGTAACTTTTTCTTTTGACAAAAAATCATTCAGAAATGCAGATGTTTAGAAAGGCTTCGGAAAATGTTTTCTTATTTCAAATAACATTGAAAATAAATTTTTTGCAAATACTTTACAATAACCATTACTCTGATACCTCATCTCGTATCCCCTTCTTTGATGCTTTATACCCCCAGGGGGTACAGGTACCCCTGGTTTAGAAGTTACTAATCTAGTTTCTCCAGTAACTATATATTCAAACTTAATTTAATTACCACATTTAAAAATATTTTAAGAAAAACTCACAATAATTGACGTCCGAAAAAATTTCAAATTCTTGTATATGCTGGCGACTCCACCACATTTGGAGAAATTGTCAAAGTGTTCGGATATCTGCTTTGTTGAATTAATTAAGCAAAAATGAAGATTGCAAGTCACACAATTTAGTATAAAAGTTGGTGCTTAATACAATTCAACATACTCAATCCCAGCATCTTTGCATCAAATCAGGAAATTGATGTTATTTTCGACTAAAACGAAAATTGGAAATGCTCTTACAAACATGCCGAAAGCCCAAAAGTGCTTAGTTTTGAAATGTTTTTGAATAAGTTATAATGTTGCTATTAACGTTTTTATTAAAAATTAGTTTTAAAAACAAAAATATTCTGTATTTCAAAAACAAAGCTGTGGTGGGAAAGGATTTTATAAATTATACAATTTTCTTGCGCGATGCGAAAGTGACGTCCAACCGTAGCATCAACACAATCTTGTTCTCTTAACGCACTAGAGCTCGGCAGCTTCTCACTACGAAGCAAAAAAATCTGCACTTAATCATATTCATAACTGCAGTGAATGCATTTTGAAACTGTCTATTTTGACTTTTTTTATGCTTAAAAGTGTAATTCAGATCGTGCAACTGAAATGCAGGAAACAAATGACCCGCTTGAAATAAGCACCGTCATTGTGGTGCCTGTTCAGCTAGTGCAGGAACTGTGTTTATAGACTTCTTGCTCCACGTCCTCCGATCAGGGAATTATTATAGGAATAAGAAACGATGTTTTGAGTTCTATCTTTTAGATGCTGCTGCTGCTGCTGCATGAAAATGCATGCTTCTATTTGAAAGGAGTACTTGTTTTTCTCACGTTTGTTTATCCGTATTAATTATGTTGTAAAGATATAATGCGGTTAATGTTTGTCTCTACGTGTTATTTTTCTCAATATCATTGTTGCATTATTATTATTCATTAAAACTTGTTTTATATTTTACTGCTCATTTTTTGCCGTTCCTATTTTTTTTGTTATAGTAAAATCATTGAAATGAAACATGTCGGTCTATATATTCTTACGAGGGACTGACATTCAAGTTTACAAAGGTTAAGTTTTTGATTGATAAATAACAGGATTTACGTTGCTATTGATATCCCTATGAAGGTATCTCAAAAAGTAGTTGTCTATCGTAATCAAACTAAATTTATTAACATCGCATCTTAAAAAGAAAAAGATAGACTAAAACTGGTTTCTCAAAAAGACAGCTGAATACTATAAGCTTCCATTTCAAAAAAGCAGTCTTTATATACAAAAGGTTATGTCTCAAAAATAAAAGTAAATTTAGTAAAACTTATTGAAAACTCGTAATATTTTCTTTTTGTTTCTAGAAATAGCTTGCTTTTAACTCTTTGTCTGGCTTAAATTGGATGATATTGATCGTATGGCAAAGCAAGTGTTCATAAAGTCATGCGGTTGCTTAATGCTTCGTAAACAGCAAAAACCGAAGCTTAAAATGTTAATTATCATATTTATGTTTCTTAAACTTTCAGCCTATAATTTTGTAACAGCAACTGATCTCAACATTCTAAAAGCTGCTGGTTCGGTATTTGCATGGTTTATGGGCTACTTTTATCTTTGAAAAACCTTTACGATTTGACTTAGTGGCAAGTATATGTGTTTTTGATGTGACTGTATGCCTGTCGGTAATTTACCAGCAGGTGCGGACCATAGTTCTTTATCTAAACATAAAAATGAGATTGTGAATATTGGATAAAGATATAACTTGGCCATGGAGGTGCAACTGCTTTATCGCGTACGATTGCAGTCATGCTGAAAGCCAGACAATGCAATAAAATAGATTCTGTGATATATTTTTTGATAGAATAGAAATTAAACCTAGGCATTACGGCACTGGTCTAAGTATCATTGTGTCAGTATCACTAGTTGATGTAATTTTAATCGCAGATTTATGTCATTTGTCAATTCAAAAATATTTGGTGTGAAACAAAATTCAAAAAACCACCAAGTTGACTTTCATTTTATTGTGGGGCCCAAAAACGTTTCCACACAACAAATATAAATTCGGTAGTTGATGTTTGAAAGTGCCTTTGATTACAGCTATAGCCTAACTCTTACGCGAATTGCTTGTCACACACAAAAATATTTTTTTACCTGAATGGCCATTATGTCATGGCACTAAAAAAGTCAGTATGTAAGCGAATAATTTCCCTTATAGTATTTGAATGACATTTTGCTGGCGTAGTGATGACGTCTATGTTGACAAAAGACGAGTTTTTGATGAATTGGATAACGGGTCAGCCAGAAAATACAGCTACCTTTCGCCCTTCTCCAAAGCCTGGCACTCGTTCAATTGACTGCTACCCACATAACCAAAAAGTAGAACAGCAAAGCATTTGCTACTCAAGTTTGATGCGGAAAGCCACTTTCGCTTATACTTTACCATGTTGTGAGGTGCCAGTTTTTCAATTATAAGACTTTTACGCGTGGGAAAATGACGAACTCAAATATCAATTAAGAAATTATCCTACAAACAGATTTATTTATTTGCCTATTTGTGGTCCCAACGCCATGTTGAAAAAACTTTTTTTCTAATATGGCTTTGTCTTGGGCTCTGCTAATTTGGCGCCGTTCGAAGATGCATATTTTTTGGTGTTTCTTAAAACTAAAAAGTTCTATCTGTTTCCTGAGGTTTGTATATTTCACGTATTAAGCTCCTCAGCAGCCATGTTTCTTGACAACTGGCAGTTGTTTTTGGAGCTGCCCTCAGATAGTACGTTATATAACTTTGATTCTAAACTTGATAATGAAATTTGATTAGATTGTTAAATCAAAGTGACGTAGTCAATTGTTTGAAAAATTGTCGGATTACAAGCTTTTTGCCACTTTGCTGTTTTCTGTAGTAAACAGCCAATCAACATATTAAAACACCAATCCTTGTCTGAAATATACTGTATTCACCAAACCTAACTTACAACATACTTTTATAACTAGTAGATCAACT
The DNA here is from genome assembly GCA_963675345.1 of Trididemnum clinides. Classification (NCBI taxonomy): domain Eukaryota; kingdom Metazoa; phylum Chordata; class Ascidiacea; order Aplousobranchia; family Didemnidae; genus Trididemnum; species Trididemnum clinides. The sequence goes on along the minus strand of OY776287.1, from coordinate 14,600,192 downwards.
TGGCCTCTGTGGCTTCCAACAACTAACACCATGTAGACATTGAAATATCAAACACGAGTTCAAAACTCGTATTATAACATTTTATGCGGCATGGCCCAGTAGAGCTGTCGTTAACATTAAAGCTCTTCGGGTTGTAATTACTGCTTGTGCCAACCGCAACGACATTTTTGCCAATAGTTGCCGGTTTGAAATATGGTAGCATAATTTTTTTATTTTTTTAAACTGTTAGACTATTGCAGTCCAGTTGTATTGGGATTATATAAAATGAGCACAACGATAGATGATGTTGCCTCGTATACGTTACATTTTTTTTGTCGTTATTCCTGCACATAGCACAAGGACTGGACTCGCTTTGATGTTACCAATCGTATTTCTGGTAAAAACGTTGTAGCCATCGCAGAAGGTTGCCGTTAACTATATTTTCAAGATCACTTGAATGCAGATGCCTTCGACTTTCTGAGGTTTGAGAAAAATCGAGTTCAATTTTAGCAAAAATACAATTCTCAATGATGTACGGGTATAAGCGTTATCATCGTACGGCGGTACACAAGCTTGGGAAGTTTAAACCCATGATTTGCACCACGTGCCCTGAGGTGCGAACCCAAATACTGGCATTGTTACTTTTAATTTTCTGTCTGTTTTGTGTTTGATTTCATTAGCTCAAAATTTAACTGTTTTACAGGAAATCGTTTTTTGGATGGACAGACTCCCACGTTTATGTCACACCTCAAAAATTGGCTAAATCTGGATTTTTTTATCTCGGTAATTCCGACCGCGTTCAATGCTTCTCCTGCTCGGGCGTGTTGCGTAACTGGAGTAGTAATGATGACGTTGATGTTCAGCATGGTAGCTATTTTCCATCATGCAAGTATGTATAAGATGTTTTCTAAAGTACTGACACCTGAACAAATTTGGAAAAATTTATACTGGTAAAGAGTTAAAAAATATGTAAAACGTTTTGCGTACAAGCTGAAAACAAAGTTTATTTCGTAACGAATTAGGCGTGTTTTTGGGATGCCAATAGCTTTGCAATTATTTAGCCTCCCGAAAACAAGGATAAAGGCTGCAGGGAGCTGTGGATAGTGGAAAAAGCGCCTTCTGCTCAAGAGCACCTACTTGACTAGATCCTCCACCATGCTGCCTTTAAGAAGTGGATGACCATTGAACCCCCGCTGCCTGAGAATAGTAGATAAATCAAGATAAAGAGATATAGCTAAATATGCCAGAAAGTGAGAGAGAAAAGAAACCACGGGAGAGCTCAAGCACAGGAAAAACAAAGATAACAGTCTGAGAGGTCAACCGAAGAGAATCGGCAGAGAGATTTTAGGAGTGGCGTGAGCTTAAGCAGAGAAATTACGCTCACCGAAAAAATAGGGCAAGGTGACTGCCTCGAAATAAGCAGTTGACAACGACGCTGGAGCCTCTTCTGCCGAAAGAAGGAAATCAAGCAGATTGTTTTTGGAGAAAGAAAAAAAAAATTGAGCGGTTGAGTTGAAGCAAAACCTGTTCAGAAACTTCTAGCGAGTTCTGGTTTCACTTCCCGTCTAACCAGTTATGAGATAGGAAAGGATGACGTTAAACAAAAAGATTGTAGAGAGACTGGGTGGCCTTCAAAGAAAGCACAGAAACCACATGTTAATAAAAGAGAATAGGAGAGGACGAGAGGTAGTTGGCAATGGCGCGACTATCCGCTTGATAAAGTCACTCCAACTCGATGATGTTAGCTGCGCAGAAAAGAGAAACCATTCAAAAACGCTCGAGAATAGATTGAAGTGGTGCTTTGTAGGCTAAAGACAAATATCAATAAAGAAAAAGCAAAGACACAAAATGCGACCTTGAGATAAGGAAAAACTCTGGCAAACAGAGAGATGTGCGTAGAAAAGTAAAGAGGACTTTCAGCCTGAAATGATCCCTAAAAACGATGGCTTGAACAAAGAGGGGAGTTAGCAGGGAGAGTTATGGCTTAGGTTTAGGCGAGAGCGAAAAGTAGAGTAGTTTTATATTTACTTGAATGAAGAGAATAACGCCACTACTGTACCCAGCACTTCTATTTAACCCTGGCTCCCCGTGTGGCTTTCGCTGCGACAAGAACTGGGGAACATCTATGCAGAACACTTGAAGCGGCTCGAAAGAGCGGCTTTTGTGATCGTAAAACAATTTGTTAGCACTCTTGTCAGAAAGAAGAATCTAGTTCTTTGAACAAAGCAAGGAGAATGATCAGCAGAAAAAACTTGTGAAAAAGAGCTAATTTTAAACAGAATGAGCTGTATTTTAGAAATCTACAATACCCAACGTCTGCTCAATACATTTTTTGAATATTTGAAGCACTAAAAGCAAAACAAAGAAGCGAATTTCTTTCTTGTAATCAGCAATCTTGTCAGAGAAATGACTAAACATTGTGCCTTTTGTTTTCAGAATGGTTTTGGGAACAGAATCAACAAATGTCCCACTTGTACAGGAACCGAGACCGGCAGAAAGCTCAACTGGTTCATCAAAACCTACGGTGAGCCTAATTGACGAAAGGAAACGACAATTTCCATGTTTGTATCCAATCAATCCTCATATGAGAAATTTTGAATCTCGAGTGGCGACCTTTGATCACAAATGGCAAAGATTTAATGTAAAAGCTTCCATTCAAGATATTGCTAGAGCTGGTTTTTATTTTCTAGGTAAGTTTTGCGGAGCCTATTGACTACCATAGTGTTATTTGTAGCCTGAAAATTGTTTTTGGATATTAACTAAACCTAGCTCTAATAATTGTAGACTAATTGAATTCGCACGTTTCATTTAGACCCAACCGACGATGCATTACAGATTTTGTTTTCAAGTGAAGCGCTGCAGAATTTACTAGATCTATGTAGTACCTGATGCCTGTTTACCGCTCCTCTTTCTTAAAAAGGAGGCAGGGCTTAAAATGATTGAATTCTAATCCATACCGTTAACTAATCAAAATTTAGCTTAGGAAATGCTGCAGTCTATTTCGAACCATAGTGAAAACAAGTTGCAGACTTTTAGTTGCATATTGAAAGCCGCATCGTCAACAATTATGGCGGAATGCCATTAGTGGGTGCCCAAAAGTTTCCTTCAACGGCAAGCTGGGTGAGCAGCTTCCTACTTTATTCCTGCAAAGTTAATATCAGATCAACTAAAAAGTCAAGCCTGTAGACAGAACTGTTTAACTTTTTCGGACTGGCGTGTAGTTTGCCCGAAAAATCAATATCTAAGAATGTGCTATTCTATGTCTAATGAGACATTACAATAGTTTCCACAGCAAGTCTGGAAACCAAACTTTACCAAATTCTTGTAAGGTAATATAAACCAATTTAAAACAGTATTCTCTAGTTGACAAATTTTTTTTCACAAATTCTACTAATCTAGTCGGAAGAAGAGCTTCTCATGCATCCAAAACATATATTTTTTTGACCTACGTTTTTGAATTGTCAAAGGGTCTGTTTAACGAATTTTGATGTTCCCAATGCGAATTTGTGTTTCTTGGAGATCATTTCGGGAATTTCCCTGATTACAGCAGGAATTTTTCGCTTATAGACGTGTCTCATTACTGTACGCTAAAACGACACACTTGTGGTTATCCTAAAACAGCGCTTCTCAAACCAAGGGTCGCGACACAAACGTGGGTCGCCAATGCTTTATGAATGGGTTGCGAAAGGCTTTGTTTATAAATTGAATGAGCCGAAATAAGTTCCCAAGCAGTATTTTATTGCTCCTTTTTTTTAAATCGATAGCGATTGTTACAATATAAAGTGAGTAAAAATCATTCAACAGTGCGCACATTTAATGTTACATCATACAGGTAACTTGTAACTGAAACTAAGTATTTTTAATGAGTAACTTTTACAGGCCTGTCGAGATCTTTATCCCTCTCAAATTCAGACCAGTAGGCTAGGAGAAGCGAGCCCAGCAGTGCTTGCATCCACATTCTAGATTCCAGCAGACGAGGAGAGGCTTGTCCAACTTCTTTAACACAACTGTTTTGTTCATAAAGATTGGGACATTGAAGGAAATTGAAATGCTCTGCAGTGAGGTTGGCTAATTTTATTTCGATTTCCAGAAATGTCAAAACGTAGCTATAAGCCTGAATTTTTGAAACCTGGCTTTACATGTCTTCGCAGTGAGGGCTTTGAAAAACCACTGCGTGTCTTGTGTTTTAAGTTTTGTCAAACGAATCGTTGAAAGAAAATAAGCACAAGTGCAACCTTCATTCATGCCATCCTAAGCTGAAAGAAAAATATTTTAGATTTTTTTCAACGAAATGAAAATGCGCTAAAAAAGCAAAGGTTCGAGCATGCAAGTGAAAATAAATCCATTCTTAGTCAAAAGAAAGCCATTGCTTCATCTTACACTATTTCGTATTTAGTTAAAAAGTCGAAGGCAGCTTACTCTATTGATGTAACATTTGATTTAGCCAGCAGCGTCGGCAATGGAAAAAGCAGTGTACAGTGAAGAAGTTTCAAAGAAACTGACGACAGTCTCTTAGTCCAACGACACTGTTCAGCGAAGAATCGTTGAATTGTCAAACAGCGTCAAAGACCAAATTGTAGTGAAACTTAGAGTCCAAATTTTTTAGTTTATAGTTGGATGAATCGACAAATGTTGCACGTTTCTCACAACTTCTTTTATTATAAGTAGCCTATTTTTGAACATCACCTTAGTATACCAGTATTTTATCTTTTCAAAACAACTTGGTGGCGAATGAACGGCAAGTCAGCAAGTGCTGATTGACATTGCGAAATTCCCTTGTCTAATGTATGGTCACGTTCGGAAGCAGTCTCTGAATGCTGCACGTAGCATCATGCTGAGGCAGATGTTCGGGAAAAATGAACTTTTATTTAAATCCAAAGTGGACATATCGCGGCTTCCGCCTTGCAGAGACAACCTCAAACCACATGTCCAAGCTTTATATTACTAGCCCCAAGCCATATACCGCAATGCTTCAAGCCTTACGATGCAGAACAAGATTGGAAGATGGAGCAGAGGACCTTGGAGCCAGTGTGGTCTTGTGGTTATATTCTTCCGTCTTTTTTGTTGGCATGCTAGAAAAGACTGTTGAGGAGGTGGACAACGAACAAGAGCTAGAACTGATTATGATGAAATTCTGAATGACAAAGAAGAGTCACTGGCCACAAAAAAGAAAATAAGCTAATACTTACCTATCATATGCTGTTGCAAGGCATAATATAAAATATGAAAGACCTAACTCTGCTTTCTTCATTCATTAAACTTATTATTTTTTTTAAACTTGTGTTCACCAGCTACTGACAATTTAATGCAGTTCATTCCGATAGTAAGGCTTTTGTCAGGCATGTGAATACGTAATACGTATGCTTGTCTATTAACCGACCGACCGACCGACCTTCCTATTGATTCCTCCTAGGCCTACTTAAATCAATCGAAAAACTAAAGTCAATTTTCTTATGATCGATTGCTGCAGAATTTCACTGACTTAAAATTTTTGTTAAAATTCAAGATGGCGGTTTAAATGGGGTCCAAAAGCCCCCATGTAACAAATATTTGCATGGACATATATTTCGTTATCACTTTGTTTGAGATCCTAAAAGTGTGAGTTAAAATAATGGCCTAAAAGTTGTGATTGCGTTGGAACTCCCTCTTCCGACTTTTTGCATGTCTTAACCTATGACGTTCTCTATTTCTGTCACCACGGTTTTCTTTTATACTGGGAGGGGCAGAAAAATCTCCCACGGTTTGAAGTCTTACTATGGCAATGCTGTTGCAGTAAGCCGCATAGCTAGAGAGAATTTAGGTGGTTAATGAATTGCTATTTTGTTTTCTAAAAAAGAAGTTACAATAGCTAGTGGTTCATTAAATTGTTTTTTAAAAGTTTTGACGTCTAATATGACCTGGACAGGTACGCACCATGCTTTCATTGTAAAAAGTTTTCTCACTACCAAAGAATTTGTAACTGCAAACCTTAAGAAATCATTCAGAAATCATTTTCAACTCAGCAGGCTCTACCCTGTTTCTGATCAAAAAGCTACACTGCTCTGGGTCAAAAATTTTAGAGCTACAGACGCAGCACTCAAGCTGAAACCTCCCTGAAAGACCAAAAAGCGTTCAAACTCCACAGAACGTTTAAATTGTTAAATAGCCATATCCAGACTTCAAAACTTTTTTTAAAAAATTGGTAAATCACTAATTATTGTAATTAAGGATTGTTCTAGGAAAACAACAAGTGTGTCTTTTTAGCGTTTAGTTTTTGACAGTGTATAAGCAAAAAATTCCTGGTGTAATCCTGGAAATTTCCGAAATAACCCCCATGGGACACAAATTCGCATTGGGAACTTCAAAATTCTTTAGATAAATTCTTTGAGGATATTACAAAGGTTGGTTGAAAAGATATATGCTTTGGTTGCATTGAAAACCCTTTTGTACCAATTATAACAAATTACTTTCGTGATAGTGCTTACTGTTGATATTATTGCTAAATTACTATGCATGTTGGCAACATGAGATGTAGTAGATTTGACTAGTAAGACTATAGTAAGATTTTGACAAACTTAACATCTTATCCTAAATAGAAAAACATGCATTAGTTTTTTATGAGTATCACTAATGTAATTAATATTTAAGGTGCGTAGTAAGTATTACAAACGCTGTGAGTAGAATTGAACCAAGCATCTAACCAACAGCGTGCAAGGTTTTGCAATAAAACGCTACACGTAAAGAGTAAACCAAAACTGCATTGAAACAAGACGCAATTGAAAAAATCGATTGCATTTAAAAGTTGCGTAACACTAAATGATGACTTGGGAACAGGTATCGTAACAACTTAATATGTTTTGTGGCTCTAAAGAAAGAAAGGCCTGCTCCTTTAGAAACGTACTGATCTAAATGGAAATCCTCAGCAGGTTCTGGAGTAAAATAAACTTCATAATTTTTAATGTAATAGGCGTGAGAGACCGAGCAAAGTGCTGGTATTGCAATGGGGGATTACAAAATTGGGAACCGGATGACGAACCATTCACTGAACATGCCAAGTGGTTTCCTGGGTGAGTGCGCAGAAAAATTTCTGTTTTTCTTAGGAAATAATCTTTACAATATATTAGTGAGTGATAGTGATTTACTGTGAAGGTTGTTTGTGTAGTGCTTGTTAATACACTAGACCAGTGATTTTTAACTGTTTTTCTGTCTTCCCATTTTACTAACCTTAAACCTACCGAAAATTATAGTCACTTCCTCCCTACCAAAAAATACAAAATATAATTACAAAAAGACCTTTTTTTTGGAGGTTGTTTATTTATCTCAATAAATCAGTTACGGTTTAGTGAAACAGTGGAGTATAAACGTAAGTCAAAAATATAACGTAGAATTCTTTCCCCTCCCCCAATTTCTTCCTTGAATGCATTGCCTCCCAGAAAGGGAGAAAGAGATGTTAGAAATTCATTTCTCCGGAATCATTAGTTTTCTTTTAAGTGAGCCAAGTGGCTCCCGGTTGTGAAGCACTGTACTACACTTATGCACCAGCGTATGCACATGCCTCCAGCAAATCAAAGAGTTTATTGAGAGATTGAAGAGCTTGTAATGCAATTGCTTATGCATAGTAGCGTTGCGGATCAACTTCACACCATCGAGTTACGGCAAATCGCAAAGCTTAATGTGTGGTTGGTGCACGACAGAGACTAGAAAATCTTCAGACTACTTTATTGCTTCCTGACCCATTTACCACACGTTTACTCATTTGCACGTGTTTACGTGTGATGTCATGCTGTCATGTATGATGGTGTGTTGCAATTAATGCTCGTATACTACCGCACATATTCACTCACTCGCGCTTGGTTTGTGTGCTGTCGTGTTGTCGTATGCATTTGTGTTTAATGCATATAATAAAATAAGATATTCAGTGCTTGTGTAGTACCGTTTATGTTCACTCACTTGCACGTGATTTGTGTGATGTCGTGTGCGATTGTTTGTCATGCATTTAGTGAAATAAAACAATCAATGCTTGTGTACTACCGTACAAGTTCACTCACTTGCATTTGATTTGAATGATGTGCTGTCGCATGTAATTGTGCGTCATTTATAATGCATATGGTAAAATATAAAAAAAAATCTCTACAGTGTGCGGCGTCAAGGGCCTGATGCGTGTCACAGTTGCTGCAGCTTACTATAGACAGTTGCCTAGCCTTCTTTTTGCGGTTAACCATGTTACATCTGTTTTTTCAGAAATTTACATTTTTATATTCAATAGAAAAAACTAACAATAAATTACAGTAATATACTTTAAACTATATCATACAGCGCCGTCGTTTCTGTTTTTTGTTGTGCGTATGCTTGGTACACACTCGCAAGTCAGGAGCTAAACAGTTTTGCACTTGCATCGAAGTTTTGGCTTTCCCTTAAATTGCAGGTTGGATTCCGCCAATCGGCTGAAGTCGTAAAATGCCTTCGGAAGAGGCGACGACCTAGGCATTACAAGGTTAAAATACCGACCATTCGATTGTTATCATCGTATAACGGCGCTTCAATGCACGTAACCACATTGCCAATATTTTCTTTTTGAAAACTTGTAATGCGAGGCTTTAGAACGGGCCAAGACAACACGGCCCGCTGGTCGCATGCTGCCCGCGTAAAGGTTTCATGTGGCCAGCGAGAGATTTCAAAATCGTTTCATTAACATTTCGAAGTTAGTAAGCGAAAATGGTTAATCTCCACGAAAAAGTCGTTGATTTTCATTTGAAATAGAAATTGTGCAACTAAACCTTTGGAATCAGCGATCCTCCACAAACGAAGACGGGGGCTTAACGTTATAAACGTGATTACGTAAATGTGCCAGAAAATGGTGCCTCTAGGTATAGTAACCCTAATCTACAAATAACACAGTCGGTATGCAGCCGGAGGAAAAACTGTTTACCAAATGTGGCTCTATTATTACTACTTTGAGTGGTACAGGCGTGCTGTAGAAAGTGAAAAAACAACTGAATCTTGTTGGTTGTTGAGTACTATGGGTTTTGTGCAAAGTTTTCTACATGGCAATCTATTTAGCAGTAGCTAAATTTGAGTTATCGTCGATTAGCGAGCATAGTAGCCTACTTACAAACGACAATTGATTGTGTTTCTTATGTCTGTCGTTTTAACTACTGCAAATAAGTTGTAATTTGATTTTTGTAGCTGTGAATTCATTCTGCAATTGAAGGGATTTGATTATGTGAAGAATGTCGCTTCAAAATTTGCAAATTTGAGTCGACCACCACTTCGCTATTCTCGATTTGATCTCAACACCATGCAGTTGGTGCCTGTCACTGGTCGCACTGATCAAAAGCAACCAGTAGTGGTTGATCCCCAGGCTAATAGTGCAGGGGCAGTTTTGAATAGCCTTCCGTCATCAAGCTCACAAAGTTCCCCTATTGTGAACGGCATTGCTAATTCTACTTCTATCTTTGAACAGCAAGCAATCAATATGGGATTTACTGCAGCTAAAGTGAAAAGAGTTGTAAACAGGTAAGGTAAAATAACTGATAAAAAAATGTAGTCAGATGAAAAATGAAGCTATGGAAAAACAGCTAACCTGACTAGCTTTAATATCTGTACAATCTACCTTAAGACGTCTCGAATTCCGATCTGTAGGGGTAGTTTAATTTTTTACCTGGTTTCTTCCCCGAACGGTATTGGATCTACTCCATTCATTCCGCAATTGTTCCCACTTCATCCCGCCCCATCGCTAGATTCATGGAATTTTTTGTCTAAAAAAAACATTTCCTGTCCCCTTCTATTGCTATTTCCTAGCCTTGATCGTCCTCGCTATCTCTCGAAGCACAATGGCATCTGTCCACATTCATTTAATCTCTCCCAACGCTTCTCACTCTTGCTGTGACTGCCACTACTAGCATTCAGTCTATCTCATAAGTAACTGAGTCCATTCACTATCTCCCCTTCATTACACAACTTGTCGATCGACCCCACCGTTCTTTTCGTCATTTCCGTACATCTTGAACAACAAAACGCATTGCCAACCTGCCGGTAACTTTCTTTATTCTTGCCCATCTGCCATGAACTCAAGTTTCCACATTTCGTGCACAATAGTAAATTAGCCACCATTCCTACCAAATCCTTCATGGCTTCGCTCATTAAAAAAGTTGATCTCCATATAATACCTCATAGATCAGACCCCATGCATTTTTGTGATAACATCCACAATACCAACGGCGCAGATCCTTTAATGTACATCAACCTTTACGTCCACGTCCCATCCTAACTCTTGTTGTTACTTTATCATACAACTTCATAACTGCTCGATTCGTCCCTTTTTATAAACTCTTTTTACTCATTGCCCATTTCGTCACTTTTCTTTAAACTACGAAATGCCTTTTTTTTCTTGAAACTCCAACTTCAATGTCAACAAAAGTTTGGTTTTTTTTCTCATAGCTTTTACCAAAACTTTACCAGCTTGATTTCTGAAACGTTTGTATCTTCTTCGTGTGGAGGAGCATCCATTTGCCGTCGGTATCAGATCTGTTGTGGTATTAAGCCAACATCAAGTGTCGTCATCTAAAACCGTAAGACCAGTCACCCCTCAAGGTGCTTGATGTATAGGAACGCTGAGAATACGTGGTCTGACGTTTGTTCGGTGGAGCCTCGAGACTTCATTTGTACTCGGACGAACGAAAACGCCCAACGACAGTCCGCAGGCGATTGAGCTTAATCCAAGATGTTCTGGGCAAGCCGATTTCAAGGGGTATAGTACTGGCTCTTGGAATAAAAACACGGAGTATGAATTTGCTTGTGTAGTACTCCGCGCTTTATCTATAATTCGTCCACTGAGCCACGCGGATGCCCAGATCAGATAGGTCATTTAATAGTTTCCGCGCAGCTGGCACAAATGGGCGTCTAGACTTCGGTCTTTTCTGGGGCACATCTGATGACCCAGCTTGTCGACCATGTAGATTATGGTCTGGGTCCAGGGTGCCACGCTTGTCCAAAAAGAATATCGTCCCCCAAGCGGCGAAGCTCAGCTGGCTGGATACCTGAAAGGATTGGCAGGTGGGACGCCGGCATCTAGTGACAATGTGTAAGGCGTCATCCAGAACACCTTTGATGAAACAATTGTGTGCGCTGCGACCCCAAACTGGTGCACAGTACTCAGCTGTACGCAGTGTTTTAGCGCCGGCACCCCATCCTGAGCCCGCAAGTCACCTCAAGAGCGTGACGCGGGTAGCTAGTTTTTTGCGCAATGTCTCGAGATGGTGGCGGAACGTGAGTTATCTGTTTAGTTTTACCCCGAGGTAGGTTGGTACTGGCCAAATGGCAAAAGTTTACCATTAGCGCAAATTTTATACTGGCGTTTGGCCTCTCGATTGTCTAGATGAAAGGCTGCTGTCACCGTCCTTGCGTGGCTGAGTTTCAGTCTCCAAGTCTTAAGATATGCTGAAAGTGTAGCCATGTCTTGACTTAAAGTCACCTACAAGTCCTTCCAGTCTCCAGAAGAATGCAACAGAGCCAGATCATTGGCATAAGTGTTTTCTGGAGGTTGTGGAGGGAAGATCGTATATTAGAGGAGGGGGGGCCAAAAGACCGGTCTTTGAGGGCACCGTTTCTCGTCAAAGCCTGCTTCGCTAGCGGTCACCGGTGGTGTGGATAAAGCTTCTTTTTCGGATAAGCTCCATCCGGACTATGTGCTTTTCCGGTAAAACTTTCAGCAGCTTGCAGATGAGGCCGCCGTGCAACACAGTGTCATAAGTCGCTGTCATGTCGACAAACACGGCTCCGGCCTTCTTGCCTCACAAAAAAGTTCTCAATATTTTGCGTAAGCAAAATAGCAAACAGCTTCACTATTCCTGAAACCGGTACGGCACGGTAAAAGTAGATGTTGATTAGCATTAAAACTATTGTGATTACTTCTATAAACGACTACAGTAGATCCACTGGTGCATCGTTAACTTGTTCAGTAACTAGTAATCAAATTGTGGTGCAGCTAACAGATGACGTTTATCAAACACTTCGTGTCTTGCAAATAGGATCAACTGCAAGTGCAATTTTTTTGCGATATAGGGTGATTGGGTATGAGGCATAACGTAATAAACTAATTTAGAAGCATTGATGCCCTCGTATCCAAAAAAAAACTTTTGATTTGGAAAAGAACACGATTTAGATTTGCTTTTTCGCCATTACCATTAGGTCTACCCAAATTTTTTCTTTCTCAGCGAATATTTAAGCCTAATTAGATTTTAATCCAGCTAGGTAAAATTATTGCATCGGGCTGTAGCGTGTGGTTAGCTGTTTTTATGTCGTTAGTTTTCGCACAGTAATGGTGTTGCACAACCAAATAATCTAATATTTGCAGGCGCCTTCAAAGCCAGAACAAGAATTTTGATAATATTGAAGAATTGGTGGAAGCTTTATTGCAAGAGCCTTCGTCCTCTGGAAGTGGTGGTAATGTGTCTTCGTCACCTCAGAGCCATGAGTTGCCCGAAGAAAATACACCGTCTCTTGGCAGTGAGTTGTTGGAGAATCACGACGTACAATCGATGAACTCGTCGTTTGAAGATCCTGCTGAATTAGTTCCGTGTGCAGCTGCGGCTCCAACAACATCGTTAAAAAGAAATAATAATGTGCAGAAGGAAGAAAACATGTTATTTGAACAAAGGGAAGGAGAAACACCTTTAAAGAAGTCAAAGACAGGTAATAAATATAATTATGCTTTGCCTCACCGATATGCCGCTTGACATCTTTTTCAAGATATTTATTTGTAGCAAAGAATCGATCCAAAGCAAATTTTCATTTGCGAGATATTCTACGAATTTCAGCCTAGTTCTAACGTTATATGTTGCCTATGACAAAATGAAAAAAGAAGCATTTAGGATTCTGCAGAAGAAGAAGTTACAACAAAAGAGTTACCGCTTGGTTGGCAAGGCATTTTGTTTGCTCGAAACGTAAAGGATTAATGGTGGATTCGATCGAGAAGTTGTGCGATGAAATAGAGACAGTGAATTGATTTTGTTATTTGGGAGACTAAATTCTAGTGGTGGTTGTGAAGCGGCAGTCACAGCAAGAGTAAGAATCGGTTGGGTAAGACTAAGGAAATGTGGAGAGTTATTGCTTGGAAATAGGTTTCCTCTGAAGATGGAAGGTATATCGTTGTTGCGTATGATCAGCAATACTGTATGGAAGCAAGGCATGGTGTTCAAAAGAAAATGAAAAAGCAATGTTAAGGACAACGGAGAGAACTATGGTGAGAGTCATGTGCGGTCAGAAAGTTGTTAACAGAAAGACGACTGAAGAACATATGGACATGTTGGGATTGAAGGAAACTGTAGACCGGCTAGCAACGGCGAATGAAGTTAGATGGTATGGACATGTGCTGAGGAGGGATGACGATAGTGTTTTGAAAATTGCTCTGGATTTTTGAAGTGAGTGGGAAGAGAAAGCGAAGACGACCGAAGAAGATCTGGAAGAAGCCAGTAGAGGAGGAGACAGAGAAGATTGGTTTGGAGAAGGAGGATGCTATGAATCGAGACAAGTGGAGAGAAAGAGTGCGAGCAATTGCAGAAGGAATGGGGTGAAACCAGCCATTTCTGCTAAAGGGACAACATCGGATAAAAACTGAACAACTACTACTACTACTACAACTACTACTACTACTACTACTACTACTACTACTAGTTTTGATCTGACGAGAACGTTTATGTTTCAGCTGGATTGTTAAACAACACGTTGGAGAAATTAGAAAAAGATCGCAGATGCAAACAGTGCATGAATGAAAAGGCAGATTGCGTGGTAATGCCATGTGGTCATTTGTCTCTTTGTTCTTCATGTGCCGGCAACACGAACACTTGCCCATTGTGCAAGATGAAAGTTCAATCTACTATCAAGGTTTTTCTTGTTTAGGGTCGGTCAAAAAGCAATGCAATTTTATTACAGGAGGGCACATTTTGGATAAAACTTATAAAAGTTTGTTTCAGTCATGTTTACTGCAGTTGATCTTTCCACAGTAAAAAAGTACATCAACTAATTTTGTTGTTGTTGCCTGACCCCTGCCGAGAGGTAAGAGCATGGTGCCCCAGAATCTGGGCAACTCTCCAGAGTCTGTTCCAGAGGTCGTGGAGAGACAAAGCGTCCCCAAAGAATGAACGGCGCAGGGTCTGTAGTTGCACAATGCAGAATTAGATTAGAGGTATCCTTGGTCGAAAATACATCAGTCAATAGCCTCCTCACCGTTGTGCAGTCGGCGAGTCCGTGAGGGGTGGATCGAAATGCTGTCAGGCTTACCGAGGGTACCACTTACCCCGGATGCTCCCCACATTGACTGATCGTTGTCTAAGACCACTGTCAAACGAAATTGCCATGCAATAAGTGTATGTTAAACTTTTGACAGGCGTACATGAAACCTTAGTATTTGTGCGAAATTTCAACAAGTTATACCAAAATATGCATTTCTTGTAGAAACAAATTGCATTACATTATTGTGCAAATTAATTGACTCAAAACAAAATAACCGTGCAATTAAATGCGGTATAGTTTCATTACAGCCTAAATTCGTGAAACATCGTTCATAGAACGCGAGATGTGATCATTTTTATGTTTAATAACTTGTTCAACTCGCTTTGACATACGTTTTTTAAAATTTTTTTCATAAAACTAGATAAATAATAGCTTCAATTGTCAAAGCAACATTATAGGAAGTGCAACTTCCTCAAAACCTTGATTTCGTTAATACTTCACGGTCCTATTGGTGTGGCATGGCCTGGTGGTGTTTATTTTTTCTAACAAATCGACTACGCTGTTTCTAAATCAGAAAGTGGGATTTCTCATAAAAGTAGATTTTGTCAGTCCTCCACATTTCAAATCTGGTGCTTTTTTGGGTCATTATTTTGGTTGAAATTTGCTTTATTTGAGTTTTGTTTTACTTTTTTCATCTGAAATAAGTCGTCTTCTGACAAAAAAAATTGGCAATCTTTTCCTAGTGTTGCTAAATCTTTTATTTAGGGTACCGAAAAACAGTGTGGAAAGTGAGGGCTGATTTTTATTTGTCCCTAATGTCTCAAGTGCATGCCCTAATGACGTCATATTAGGGTTGATGATAGTGACATCTGGAAGTGATCTCCGTTTGTTATTGCACTCATTGCCCGGTATTTTCCTTTTACTATCAGTAAAATAATGAGTCAATTAATTTGCCCAATGTTGTACTTTTTGACTGACCCTTGTATAACGCAAGGAAAACATTTTTATTTGGTGTAATTACTCGTATGATATTTGATTACATATACTACAGTTATTTGTCAATTAGTAGTCTACTTTTATTCTTCTGGTTCGCAGCACAGCAACAGTTGTACGCAGCCGCGCTAAACGCAGCGCCAAATATTTGGACCTGCGTCGATTTCAGTTTCAAGATTTTCCTCGAGTTGTTGGATTATTGTTGGATCAAGCTTTTTGCTTGTTGAATCGGCCGAGCTGAAAAATTTTCGTGAAGTGCTTTTTTCAAGGCCACAAGCGGAAGACCCGACACTGACAAAGTTCGTTTTTATGATGAAATGGCGAGTGAGTGGGACTTTGGAAGTTCTAGTGAAATCATTGTTTCTTTTTGTGGGATTTCATTGGACATATGGGGAAATGTGCTGAGAGTTGAATTTGTACATGGGGGAAACGGTATTGGGAAATGAAATGCAGAAGGAAGAAGATTGCTGAAATTTTGTGATAAAAGAGAACTGTGCGTGCCAAACACTTAGTTTTATAAGGCAGACATGAAAGTATGTAAGCGATGTGAAAGTGATAACGTTGCTAACCCAGCATGTCAGACGACTCTTGGGTACCCACCAGTGGCAGTCCGCCTTGTTGGTGGTGGGGCTGCCAGTTACTCAAGACTGGTTCAAAATGGGGTGCCATCTTTTCCCTTGCCTAATTTCAATTAGGTTGACAGCATGCCATACCCCCATCCCGAGGAAGAGGAAGGGTAACCACAAACAACTAACGTAAAATCATTCGATGAATTTCAATTAAAATTAAAAAAAAAACAGTTCTTGCAGCGTAGCATTAGTGCTGGTGCACAAAAGCGATGGCAGCAAATGCAATTCATCATGATGAACGCGTTGCCATTGAGTAATCGGCATATTACGAGTTTTAAGAGCAATTCTCACAGCACGCCAAATAACACACTTGATCGCTCTACTTGGGAGTTACCAGTAGGATAATATATTGTACTGTGACTTCGAGCAATTCCCCTTTTGATCAAATACGATTTAAACTCTTCAGAAACAAACGTACTGGCATTATCGGAATGAATGCACCCTGGGATATCGCAAAGAGTAAACAAGCGATCTAAATTAAAAACTGGTTGTGATGACATATTATGACAAGGAAAACAGAACGGAAAGCGAGGAAACTCGTCTACAACCACCAATATGTAAATGTTACGAGTACTTAAAAGTAGTGGCCCTTTGAAATCTATTGCAAGCCACTCAGAAGATTGTGTTGCTCTAAAGAGAGTGTTTTGAGGTTGTTTGCAAAATCGTGTTTTTGACTTTGCACAGACTTGACAAGATAGACACTTTTTAACATCTTCCACAGAGAATGGGAGATTTTTCGCTCTGACATAATGCGCGAGTCCGCTTATGCTGCAGCAATCAACAGTCGCCTCAACGTTGATGTGCGGTTCCCGACCTCGTTTGGGTTGGGTCGAAATGGCTGTTGGACTTCCCCAGGGTCCCAGTTACCCCAAGAACTTCCCTTTATTTTTTTGCTATGCTGCCCCCTGAATGACCGCAGTAGCGCAGCACACAGCTTCTTCAAAATTGGTCGCCTGTTTACTCGTTCTTTTCTCCTGCCCTTCTTCGTCTCTTCATTCTTTTCCTTCTCTTGATAAACGGTAACGTTCATCATAACCCTGGCCCAATCTTTCCTTGCTCTATGTGAGCTGGAAATGTAACCTGAGAAGCAAATTAGTGCAATGCTGCATCTGCTCCAAATGGGTCCATCTAAGGTGCTTACAACTTTCCCTCTCCAAATCCAGAGCTCTTACTCTTGGAGCTGCCGTAACAATGTGACTCATTCCTTCAACATATATACCTCCACTGTTCAATCTGACCCCCCTCTGCTAATGTTGCACTCCCGCCCCACCTTTGTCTCCAAACTTCTTATCCCCCATCTGCCTATTTTATATCTTCTTCCTCTGTCCTCTCACCACAGTTCCTTTCTCCTGGATCTCCTTCTGCGCCTCCTGCCCCCTCTCCCCCCTGACGCTCTCATGGTTCTTCAATGAAATGCTCTTCGAGCCAGGAGCACTGAATTACTTCACTTTCTTTCGTCCCATCCTGTCGACCTTATCTGTATCCAGGAATCCAATCTTAAATCACCTTCCCCTTTCCGGATTCCTGGATTCTCTGCTCTGCGTTCTGATCACATTCACTCTTGGTCTGGCAATCTCTCTCCAAATGTCACGCACGCTAGCGGCTGTGTCGTCATTTTGGTTAGGCAGAGCTTATCTTCTTTTGAACTTTCTACCTCCTCCTTTTTTTGCTTGATCCCTACTCTGACTATGTAGGGGTCAACATCTCTCTTAACAACTCCTCGGTGTCATTTCTTAATGTGTACGCTCACTCTATTTGCTCTTCCTCGACGGATCGCAGAGCCGACTCCTTCTCTCCTCGAGAAATCTCTTCCTTCTGGGAGACTTCAATTGCCATCACTCCCTCTGGGACTCAAGAGGTACTTCCGACCCCCGCGAGATGGAAGTATTCGACTGGGTCATCTCCTCTGACCTCCTCCCCATCAATGACCCTGACACACCCACTCTTCTCCATCGCTCCTCCCCTGACATCTCTTTTTCCCCTTCTTATTTTGGTTTTTCTTGCTCCTGGGAGGTGCTTCAGGACTTGGGTTCTGACCACCTCCGAATTCTTTTCTTCGACCTATCGCCCCAACGAGCGTCCCTCTTCCTTCAACTTTCAGAAAGCTCGCTGGAATGGCTTTGCCTCCAACTTGGACTCTCACTGTCCTTCTGCAGAGGAATACTCCTCACTTTCTCTTTCCTCTGCTACCGCTTTCTTTACCTCTCTGGCACTGAATGCGGCCAAATCTTCCATTCCTTCCGGCCGCATCAAACGCCATTCTAAAGCCTAGTGGCTTGCTGAGGTGGAAAGTGCGGTTAGTGAAAGACGCAAGGCTTTCGCTGCCGCTCACAGAAGTGATGACGATCGCCAGGCTTACATCTCTGCTTCTCGACGCCCCTGGTCAGTCATCGCCAAGGCTGAGGCATGGCAGACGACTTGCTCTTCTCTTTCACCCAAATCCAACCCTAAATCTGTTCATTCTCTTCTTCGCTCTATCGCTGGCTCTCCTTCCTCGTCTTCCTCCTCTACTAATTTCCCAAAGTGTTCTTCTCCTAGGGAATCGGCTTTGGTCTACGCCGCTTACCTGAGATCCCACTTTTCTGTTTCTCAGCCAAAGGCCCTGCGTAGCAGAGCCAGAGGCTACCTCACTGAGCTCCGCCGTGCCACGTGCCCGGAAAAGCCTTATTTGTCCTTTTGCTCTCCTTTCTCCTGCACTGCACTTCTTGCGGCTGCCTCCAACCTATGCCCCTTCACTGCCACTGGCACAGACAAAGTTGCCTATCCCATGCTAAAGCATCTTCCTCGCTCTGGCATGGATTTTCTTCTTCACATCTGCAATCTTTCCTGAACTTCGCATTCTTTTCCTTCCATCTGGAAGACATCTTCCATTATTCCCATCCACAAGATGGAAAAGCCTCTCGACTCTCCTGCTTCCTTCAGGCCTATCTCTCTTACCTCCAGCGTATCATAGCTATTTGAACGCATCATTTTATCCCGTTTACTCTTCTTTCTGTAGTCTAATTCCATTCTCTCTCCCCGCGAGGCCCGTTTCCGCCCTGGCGGTCTACACTTAAAGAAATTCTTTACCTTTCTCAGTCCATTTCAGATGGGTTTAACAAACCCAGGCCGGGATCTCGAACGTTCTTGTCTACTATTGATTTCTCGAATCCTTCGAGTCTGTCTGGCATCTGGCCCTTTTCCACAAACTTATTTCGACTCCTCCTCCCTCCTTGCTTTGCTCGTTAAACTCAATCTTTCCCTTCTGATAGGCGCGCTTGCGTGGTTTATCAAAATCACAAAAGTCGTTCCTTTCGAGTCCGTCAAGGTGTTCCGCGTGAATGTGTTCCACCGTTCTTGGCGCTGTACTTTTCTCTCTTCATTAATGCTCTTCAGGCCTCTCTGCCTTCTTCCGTCAGCTTCTCTCTTTACGCTAACGATTTGGCCTTTTGCTCCTCCTCGGTCCCCACTGCGGTGGAGACCACACAAGGAGCTCTGTTTCGATTGGAGCGCTGGTCTGAGTACTCAATCCGAGCATATGTGAGGCCTCCTCCTCAGTGGATCCTCACCAAGCTAACCTCAAACCCAACCTCCTCTTACTCGGTTCCTGCCTCCGTTTCAATCCCACTCCAACTTTTCTTGGCCTTCGACCGCACTCTTTCCTTTTTTAAACATGTATTTTTGCTGAAGGCCAAGTTTTTCTCACGTCTCAAGGCCTTACGCTGTATCTCTGCTTCCTCATGGGGCTGCTCTTAGGACTCCTTCTTTGTTCGGTATAAAGCTTTTCTTCGGTCTTTTTTCACTTACGCTTCACCCGGATGGTTTCCGTTCCTAAGCGCTACCAATATTACCAAATTGGAACGCCTCCACCGAGCGGCCAGTCGCGCCATCACCGGCTGCCTCTCGTCGTCCGCTATCCCACTTCTCTCCGAGGCTTCTTTACCTCCCTTTCGAGTCATCCTGACTCATTTCACTCGCTTATCTTATGAGCGGGCTCTTTGTCTCCCAACCTCCTTTCCTATTTCAGGTTTGGCCAGACTAGGAGTGAAACCAAGACTCTGCAGATCGTGCTGGAGAGCTTTTGCGTCCACTACCCGCTCGTGTTTTCTTCTACATCTAGGGAGGCTCTTCTTGCTTGCCCTCTCTTTCCTTTTTGGAATCTTCTTTGGTTCACCGTAAAGTCCACCCTTACCTCTCCATGCTCTCGCTCTGATCCTCCCCTTTCTGTTGTCCACCTTGACTCTCTCTCCCCCTCATGATCTGGTACTCTGGACTAATGGCTTTGTTGCTTTTCTGTCTGACTCTCTCTCTCCCTCCTCAGGATCTGGTACTCTGGACTAATGGCTTTGTCGCTTTCCTGTATGCAAAGGCGGCTCCGGCGTACTTGCCAACTGCTCTCACTGTGGCACTGAGACCACTCTTTCCTTTTTGGCAGGCCCAGTATGTTCAAGTTTTTCCGCTGAAGCCTGCGCCATTCTGGGTGCTCTTTGCTGGTGTCGGCAGCACCAGCAAGTCTGTCATTTCTCTTCTTCCTTTTGACTCTCGTCCTGTCCTCTCCTCCATCTTTCCTTTTATCTCTAAACTCTGTGGCAGATCTGGCAGGAACTGTCTTCTCTCTCGTGCTTTATCAGACTACACTGGGTCCCCGAACACTCGTTTCTCCCAGGGGAACGACGCGGCTGGTAAACTGGCCAGACGGGGAGCGCTACTTGCTCCCTCTGCAATCTCTCAGTCTCTCGTATCCACTATTGTTTTTCTCGGACTGGAGGCGTACTGTCTCATCGAAATTCTTCGACACTCAGGTTTCCTCAATTTCAACCGAGGAACTTGTGCTCCCTCGTCATGTTCGCTGTGTCCTCTCTCATCTTCGCTGCAACAGAAACAGCCTTCTGTTAGGTTCTTATCTCACTAGGATTGACTGAATCGAGAATCCTTCCTGCAGCGCTTGTGGGTACTCGTCCCAGGACACCTCTGATCTCATTTTGCACTGTCCAGCTACGGACTCTACGCCGCTCACTCTTTGGCGACTCTCTGTCTCTTTACGACTTCTGATCCAGACCCCGAAGAGATGCCCGGCTTCTGGGGCTCCATGTCTTCCGCCATGCCCCCATCCCTCGGAAGGGGTCAAGTAACCAACAACAACAGTCTGCTTATGTCCGGATGACATAAGTTTTCACGTAGTTCTTGCAAACTACTAGTGTGAGAATTTGTTTAAAATGCACGCGTTGATGTGTCTAAAGCGATGCTGACTTTTCCTGGTCGAAATTGTTTACTATAAGCAAGAGACGCTCGTGCAAATCTTCAGCTTTGAATTTTATTGTCCTTGATTTTACTGCGCTTTTTGCTATCAAACATAAACGCTACGGTCCGTTAATCTGAAACCAAAGTGAATTGTCCTCGAGCAAAAAAGCAATTCCATTTTCTTACCGCTTCAATATGATCGTAGCCCCTTTTTTATACGGACGGATAACAACGTTTGGACGCGTGATATGAAAGCAACGGGTCTGCCGCCTTGATTTAACGTGCGATGCATCACATTCGACGACGAACGGCAAGTTTTCATCATACGCTGCTAAAGAAGCTTTAGGAATGTCCTTAATTTTTTCGAAATCTCAGAACTGCTTCCGCATTTAATGGGAAAGATGTTGCACTTTTCAGCCATTCAATTCCGTTGCAAAAATTAACAATCCATTTTGCATAAATGCAAACATTCCTAACGCACACTTTAATGATTTGGCGTTGTGTGGCGCAGGAAGTTCTAGCAGCGGTTTGAGTCCCTCTGGATCCGGTTTGATTCTGCTGCTCCCAACACTTTACCCCAGAATGTTTATACACGATACAAATGAAATAGTTTTACTTTGATTCAATACTAAGCCGCGTTTGCGGATTGATTGCAAGAACTGACTCACATTTTCATCGTGCTCTTCTCGGCAGTTCCTTCCCACGGTCACGTTGTCTAGATGAGCAAATCTTTTAGGCCATCTTTTTTGACGAGAGTATCCATTCCCCTTTGGAATTTTGGAACGCCATTTGTGACCTCAAATGGAATGCGGTTAAATTTCCATAACTTGCCACAAGCTTTTAAAGCAATGTAAGGCTTGTCGCTTTCGTCGATAGGAATTTATTGGTAAGCACTTTTTTAGGTCGAAGGTCCATAAGACTTTGTAAGACGCTAAACGATTCATAAAATCGTCAGTACGGGTCTAACACTGTGAACAGGTTTATGGTCTGAGAGTAATCAATGCATAGCCGCTTTTTACCAGAAACCTTGTTCTCCACGATCAAATTTTGGGCCGCCGTGGAGAATTGCTTGAGCGAATAACTCCATTTTTTTAACTTCTGGATTTCTTCTTCGATAAATGATCTGTCATCAATGTTAAATCGACGCAATTGGACGACAACCTGGCAATAAGTTCTTGAAAAGATTGGCGGGGCCTTGCATTTGAGATAATAGATGAGCAGATGTTTGTTAAATTATTTAGAGCAAAATCGGGTTTCGACTCCTGGTATTAAAATATTACCCGCTTGTGTTGACCTTGAAAATCGTTCCCGAGTAGCACGTCGCTGCACAAATTTTCCACCACTCGAAGTTTTACGGTATAAAATTGCTGTCGTATATTTAGGTCAACAGCGCAGAATTCTAAAACTCCAAGCTTTAATTGGTTGTGGCCAATGAAACATCCGTTTTCGTACGGCGAACCACGCGAAACTGCAAGATCAGGGGCCTCTGTAGAGTGGTGAGACGTTTCACTTGATGTCTTTTATAGTGATTTTGGGGCGGCGGTAACCACATTAGCGTCTGAGGTTCCGTCGTAAGCTAATAAATGACGCAGAGCACAATCAAGGGCGTTTGCTCGGTCATAAGCCTGATCAAGGGTTAGATCCCGGTTTTCTAATAAACTCTGTCTAATTGCACCAGAAGCTATGCCGTTGATAAACGCGTCTCGAATCATATGTTGACGACAATCTTCTGCAGTGAAAGCTCGGAAATTACAGTCTTTACTGAGAGTACGTAAGGTTTGTAGAAAATAGTGCAATGACTGACCAGTTTGCTGTTTAATGGTAGTAAGCACATATGCCTTCCAAACACTGCGCTCGGAGTCTATAAAAAGTGCGTTCAAAAGGTTGATCGCGGCTTCGTAGCTTTGGCAATCTTGAATGTAATCAAGTACATTAAAGTCTACAGAATTTATTAAATACTTTGACTTTGTGTCTGCTACATCAGTATTCTCACCTTTATCCTCCTCAGCTTGTAAGGCGTCTAGATAGCTTTCAAAAGTTCTACGCCAATGTCTTCATTTTATGGTAGCAGTA
The DNA here is from genome assembly GCA_963675345.1 of Trididemnum clinides. NCBI lineage: Eukaryota > Metazoa > Chordata > Ascidiacea > Aplousobranchia > Didemnidae > Trididemnum > Trididemnum clinides. The sequence goes on along the minus strand of OY776287.1, from coordinate 14,577,087 downwards.
GGACTATTTGAATCCAGGCTCAGACGCTCTGGCTTCATGAACTTATTCATTTTTAGTGAGTTGAAGTATCGCTCGCTATGTATGCATCCCCCAAGCTTAATACCCAGGCCCCGAGCATTGGGACCGTTCATGTTAACAAGTTTATCGTTCGGTGAAACGCCCGTTCCGGTGTGCTCCTGTGGTGCGGGGGCCCTGTTAGTAGCTCAAGCACTGTGATCGCGCAAACCCTGCGGAAGAACTGTGTTGGGAAATCTCCGCATGTGATTGTTAAGTGGTATCTGACGCTAGTTACGTCGCCTATCGGGTCGTGCTATGTAACACACTAGACACTACCCGTGCGGTGTGCCAGTTGTCGGAATCGGTAGCTATGCTCGGAGTGGAATAGGCGAAGTGATTAACCTCTTGGCGGCCGTGCATTATATAAGCCGCGGTGCAGCCATTTGGAACCCACCGAAATCAGTTAAGCGCCCTTTTAACGTTACGCACACATTGTATTTTTAAACTTCAACGTTAATGCAACGCGTCTGTGGGATTCGAACCCGTGACTGACTTTAGAACTGGCCTCCTTGCGCGCCGAGTTTCGCTACCATGCACCACGTGCTGCCAGCCATGCCTTAAAGCACCGCATTTAGTTTGTAACCTTTGGAAGACCTTTTTATGTTTAATTACTGCTTGTGTGATTAGCTTTACATAAGGATATCAGTTTTAGTCCATAGTTGAGCGGCTAGCAGTACGTCCAAACGAACCTCGTTCAAAGGTAAACGGCACGTAAATCTTGTGCTTTGCGTTAGTTTGTTTTATAAAAGTCAACGTTAATGCTATTTGAGGGGGATCTCTTGGCCCTTGGCAAGCCCTGCTGATGAGTCTAAAAGGACAAAACGCGTCCAGGGATGGCTTTGTAAATTTGAAAATATCTGTTAATAGCATTGCTTCCTTCGAAAGGTCGCGCCTTCAGCACTCGCTTTGTTGTTTTGTTTCTCGCTTACAAGACGCTCTCTTTCGATCGTAACCACATAGAGCTAGGAATATTCATTTTTAGTGAGTTAAAATGTTATATTGTTATGTTTATTAATCACGAAAATTAACTCACTAATAACCAGAGGTGGGCACTAGCGGCGCTAAAATTAGCGGCCGCTGTTAGCCCCGCTAATGCTGCGTTAGCGTTCGCTTTAGCGCCGCTATTGCTATCGTGAACTAGCGGCATCAGTAGCGAGCGTTAACTTTTTTGGAAAATAGCGCTAGCGGAAGATGCGCTAGTTTTTCAAAAATTTGTTGCCGCTAGCGCTAAATTAGTCCCTTGTTGAAATAAAAATATATCGTTTCACGTGGGCAGAATGTTTCGCTCTAGTGCTTTCTGAGCCCTTAACATGCGTTTAAAATTTAAAGCAGCGCAGCAATCCTTTCGTTTTTGAAGTTTGTTTCAGTAGGAAGTTGGTAACAGCGAGCTAAGATAATTTTTTTGCCAGTCGTTGTGCTTCGAAAGTAACCTCAGAATATAAGTATTGCATAAAGTGTAGAGTAGCGTAGGCATAAAATAACACTGAGACACTGGACTTAGTTTAAAAATTTATTTTACATTTTTGGTGCGGTTTTTGTGTGCTTATCAGTACGTAGTGTTTAATCACTACCAGTATAAAATCGAGCGGAACTGCAGATACAGAATGAATGGTGTGCTTCAAAGTAGTCAGTTTTGTCTTGTTTAAAAACTAGCATCAAGCTAACAAGTTGTATATTGTATGACAATCAAACAAATTCCCCGAGTTAACTAATGCAAGTCTTCCATTTTTAGCTGCAAGTAAAAATGTCATGTTATCATTTTTTAGGTAAGATTAACCTAATTATCTGCTTACATTATCTGGCTAGAAAAACAAAACCGAGCATTTAAATAAAATGGCTAATGATAATCGTGCTGTTGAAGTACATTCTTCTGATGATGAGAGAGTCGTTTCTATAACGGCCGAAGAGAAAGAAGAAAGACAATAAAATGCTGATCCCTGGCCTCATCTAAAAAAGTACTTCAAATTCATTGGAGAAAAAAATGACAAAAATGTAATCTACCAATGTTTGGCATGCTTTCCAATTACCAAAACGCTTTCAGTAAATCGTCGCTCTTACAACAATCTAAAGGTGCATTACAAGAGTGCTCATGCAAGCTCTTATGCTGCTTTTCTTGAGCATTTAAAAAATGCGAAGTCGCTGACACAGAAGTCACATAAAGCATGTGAAAAGTTTTCTGCTCAAACAAAAATGGCTGGCCCACCCCAAAAGCAACTCCGTTTAGGTCATTCCTTTGCTCTGGAAAGTTTTTCTCAAAACAAATACGAAGACAAGGTAAATGGAAATTACTGTTAGACAAATACATAGTTTAGATACTTTTTTCGTTTTTCGGTCATTTACTCTTAAATATTTAGAAGTGGCTGTTTTGACGTTGATACCATTTTACCCTTGAAACCTATTTTCCAGTGGATGATTTTCTATTTTTAAATAAGCATAGTTGACACGAATGACTCAGCGTCGCTGTATTGTATTGGTTAGAGAGTTGGCTATAAACGTTATTGTTGGATATTAAATTTGTGAGAAGAGTGTACACAAAGATTACTTATTTTTCAAAAAGTCTTAAACATTAACCAGTCGCAAGCAATCAAAAGTTATGTTTTTGGTTGTCCGTTATCTAATCTCTAATATCAATAGTACTGCACTTAAGATAGTATTTTAGGGGTAATGAATTTCGTGAGCAGATAGTAAAGTATTATTGATTTTAGAGATTAGCCAGTACAGTACTATTGGTTAGAGGGATTAAATCACAGACAGCTTTGATACGATAGCACTGTGATTTAAATCGAACAATAGAATTGCTTGGTTCGAACCACGAGGCAACGCCGCATAAAACCCACGTGTTTTTTGGCGCAAATGTTATATTAGAGTTTCAGCCAGAACAATCTGGCTTAACCCGAACCAATTTGGGTAAATTTTTGCCCAAATTTCTTCGTGGCTATTAGTTTATGACGTTGTGTTCAGATAAGGCTGCAACTCGTTAACTACTGCAGTGGCAATTATTTTCTGTAGTAATTTATAAAATAAAGCACTAAAACAATAAACAATAGCGTTTAAAGGAGAATTAGAGGAAGCTAAAAGAAACTTTACCCACTTCACACATCAATTTCAAGATGGCAGTATTATTGATTTCACGTGTAGTCTTACATTTGTAGGCCTTATCAACGGCCCGTGAAAGAATCACCACCAAATGATATATTTGTGTTTCAAATTGAACGTCAATGTGTATTTTGTTTGTTTTATCTTTGAGATGTGTTACGAAAATTAATTCAAATCAATCTATTATCTATTTTTCACTTATGAGTTTTAAGTGTTGTTTCACAGGTCTTATCTTGGCATGACTGTGTGCACTGGATTAATGGCGATAACATGCAAAGAAAAAAGGCAGTTTTGGCCTGTCGGCGGCTCAACGGTCGTCACACCTATGATGTTCTTGCCAATATAATACAAAAAATCCACTGGGAGTTTGAAATTGATGGCAAAGTGTGTATGACAACTACGGATAATGGTTCAAACTTTGTTAAGGCATTCAGGTAAACATTTCATTTATTGACTTCCTAGTTTCTTAAACCTTAATTTTGGTTAAATTGTTACTAGACCTGTGACAAATACAAAGCTTTGTGAGTAAGTATGGTGTAGACAACCTCGGTTCTTTATGGTTACTCGGCTTCAAGATAGATTTTGACACAAACGAAAGGTAGCGTAGCACACGCTACCAATGTGTTGTATATCCTGCTTAAGAAGTGAAAAATAGTAGGCTAAGATAGTGAGTACAATTTGCAATAGGACAAAATTTTTAAGCTAGTAGGTAGTAACTAGCTGCTAGTTTACTTGCCCGATTGACTTTCTTTTTATTATAATCACTACGTCATTTTTCATAATAACTCATAACTAAAGGCTAAAATTTGCTAATGACTACCTACTGTACTGTACCAGAAAAGAAAATTGTTTTGATTTTTCGATAAAGAGGCGTTTTAGTTGTCTTCTTTTCGTAAATTACTCTTACTATTTTCCCAGAATAGTAATGTAATTGTTTCAAAACAACTCTGGCTATTTGCTACCTATTTGCGCAATGTTCCTCACCTCTAGTAAGATAAAGTTAAGTAAAAATGAATGTCCGGATATTCTCGGTAAAATGGATTTTGTTGAAATAACCAAAGCTAGGACTTTCTTAGCAGTGCCGTAACTTCGTCATTTGGGGCCCAGGTGCAAACATCCATTATGGGGCCCCATTTTTTTATACAAAACGTTCAACTGGGCTACTTTTTGCAGTACAGGAATCATTGCGTTTCTTTGGGGTTTTTCGACGACTCCGTGCTATTGAAACATTTCAATCGAGTCATTTGATATTTTGCAACATAGCAAGGAGTTACAGTAATTACTAAGTAAATCTGTGGCATAGAAATCAAAGTCGCACGCAATCTTTATGCCTATACAAAACGAAACTCAGCAGTGAAAATCTGATAGGCTACCGTAAATGTGTAACGATCGATGAATGACGAGTCAAATAAGCATGTGCAACCTATTGGGGCAAGCTGCTAAGCATAAACGATATTTCAGTCAAGTTTACCTCAATAAAAAGTGCCCTGACAATTGCCCGTAAGAGTAAGACATAAAATTATAAAAACTACAGCACTTTGATGAAAATTGAGCAATTTACTTGCAGCAGCAGTCGCGGTGGTTATACAGACTAAAAATTCTTCCGTCTCGCTTTTGCACTAGCAAACTGCTTGATGGCTTTTCTAAAATCCAAAGTTTTAGCTCGTTCGTGTTCTATCGATAACAGAGACAAACCACTAAGTCGCTCTTGTGATATGGAGCTTCGAAGAAAGTTCTTGATGAGTTTCAGTTTTGAAAAAGATCTCTCCGCTGTAGCAACTGTTACAGGTACTGTCAGATACATCATATAAGCTGTACAGACGTCAGCATAAGATGTTGCAAGCGATGCATTCTCTATAATCAAAAAAGAAGCCATTTCCTTACCAGATTTTAAATGTGCAATCTTTTCTTTAAACGACGTTTTAATGGAAAGCATTTGGCTAGGAAACAAGGGAGAGACGTTATCAGCAAATTTGTAAGAAAACTTTTTTCTTCCTCCTTTATATTAAAATGAGAAGCACTTGATAGAAAACTTGGCTCTAAAACTTGATATGCCATCACCAATGCATTCATTCCTTCAAAGCGATTAATAAGTTGACGAGAAACTATGTCCATCAATGGAAGAAAGACAGTTACGCAAAATCGCTTCACAGGATCACTTAATGCTATCCCTTCGGATAGTTTATCAAAAAATGTTTTTGTTTTCTTTGTTCTCTTGTTTGAAAACTGTCTTGGCAAACCCCATTGTGACGAAATACTGGAAGCTTCGTTCATTACCGCGTCAAAACTCGCTCTGAGTTTAGCAATGTTCTGAGCAGCTTTTTGCAAAAGTTTATGCGCAGAAATTAAGTCCATTGTTTAGGTTTCGAAGGAATATTGACGATCTCCAAAATCTTACACTGGACAACCAGCATAAACACAAAGTCAAAGTTTTCTATCTGCTTCTTTATTGCCATAGCTTCATCTCTTTCTTTAGATTTCGTGCTGGTAAGTATTTTGTGAGTTAAGCATTTCATAACGTCAGAAAATTTTTCCTTCAACGCATAGACAGCATCATATCGACCGGACCACCGAGTTGGATTTAAGACTTTCAATGTAGGATTTGAGGAAGAACGATAATGGATATTCTGAAGCTTTTGCCACCGCACAATGCTATGTCCGAAAAAAGTATATACTGACTCAGTCGTGTAGTAAAATTGACGGGTCTCAGTCACCCCTTCCATGGCATCTTTTAACACCAAATTTTAATTGTGCAAAGCACAATGCACATAGTAAGCATGTGGAGCAACATCTTGAATCTTCTTTTGCAAGCCGGAGTACTTCACGCTCATCACTGCAGCGCCGTCATATCCTTGTCCGCGGCAGTTTTTTATATCAAGCCCTTTTTCCTGAATGGAATTAGTTATTAGTTTGTGCAATCCGATCGCAGATGAATCTTCGACTTCGGTAAACGCTTCAATAACTTGCAATTCGCGTGGCGTTCCATCATCATGGTAAGCGATCTTGACGTAACGAAATACTTCACTTAATTGGTCTTTTTTGCTGACATCCTGCGTGGTATCAAAAATGATGGCAAAAAACGGAGCGCTTTGGAGTTCGATTTTAATATTCTGGAAGACTTGTCCAGCCAGTAATGAGATTAGTTTGTTTTGTATCGACGGACTTAGATATTTTGGAGAACCTTTAGGAAGTTGTAAAAGTTTGTCTAATACACAGTCATATTTGGCGATGAGCTGAATGATAGAGAGAAAGTTGCCCTTGTTTTCGTTTGACACTTCTTCAGTGGACCCACGAAAGGGTAAATTACACATTGCCAGCATCAAAGTAACATTTAATAATCTTTCCAAAACCCTTTGCCAAAAATTTGTTTTTTCTAGTAGGGACACGTGCAATGTTTCTTCGATTGTCTTGTTGTTTCGCCATTGCTCGTATACGACACATGCCTCCGCATGACTTGCGGAGGTTTCGTGACTTCGAATCCGCTGCGATAAATAACCCCAGTCATTCAAACCCGTCGTGCCCCATGGGTTTTGGTGAGAAAAAGAAGTCCCTGGACGGCTTGGAGGGGCATTTTTACACGAAAATAACCAACAGGGCTGACGATAAACACGGTCGATGCTTCGTGAATAACACAACCAAAATCTCCGTAATGTTACACCGGATTGCGTTATAAAGCTGTAGTAAGAATTAGAAAATGAACGACCGGTTTGGGGTGGATCTTTTGGGAAAGGTCCTTCAGGTTGCGTCGGACCTGCCGCAATTATCGCTCTTTTGATTTCCGGGTTTGTAATAGTGGTGGGAAAGTCACTATCATTAAGACTCACTAAAGCTTCAGGATTACAACTTTTTTGTGGAACAGTTTCTGATTCTGTGCTTTGCGTTGCTGTTGTGCTTACATCTTCGTTAACCGGCTCGGCCTCCGCTGTTGCCAAACTAACCTGTTCGGCCTCTGCTGTTGCCGAACTAACCCAATCGGCCTCCGCTGTTGTCGAACCATCTCTATTACGCGCAGCTTTTTCGGATGTTTCTGATTGAATGCGGCGACTCTGATGTCCTAACCACGTGCTCAAGCTCCCAGAACTTCTGGCAGCCTCAGCTAATTTCTTCTTCTTATCACGCTGTTTTTGTGCGCCACTTTTGTAAGTTATTTTCATAACTAGAGTTTTCTAATACAGTATTTTATGTTACTCAAAATCTAAAAAGTTTAATGAAATTTAGTCAATAAATTAGTAAAGTCTTGAAACTTCATGAACTTTATTCATTCAGCGTCACTTTGCTGGTCTATACTCTGCCACCTGTACTAACTCGAAATGAAAACGTACGCGTGTTGCAACTGATTCTTGCGAATCGTTTATTTCGTCACAAAGTATTAATCGCAAACAATACAAAGTTCGTATTACAGTAATGGCAAACAATCTAACGTTCCAAGGGGCCCCGTAAGAAGGCAACGAGTCGACTAATGGCATTACGCAAGACGCAATAAACTCAAATGTTGGGCGAAAAAATTACACGTGCAAATTAAATGAAAAAATAAGTTTTACTTAAATAAAATAAAAAAATGAAAAAAATAAGTTTTACTTTTTCAACGTAATATTTTTATTGCAGTAAGGGGCCCCTTGCGGGGACCCTTTACTCCGGGGCCCCGGTGCGCCGCACCGCCTGCACCGGTGGTAGTTACGGCTCTGTTTCTTAGACATGGATAATTTCTGAAAAAAGTTGCAAAACCAGACCGATACATTTGAGCATGCAGTAACCACAACAAGGTTTCTTATAATGTGTCTAAGTTAAATTTTGTTGTTTGAAAAGTCAATGTTTACCGAATTCAAATTAAAAATGCCATCTTTTTTGTGACTCTGGCTAAATCCGGTCAGCTCGAAATCACCATTGAATGCAGGTGATATTTTTTAACTGCCGTTTTTGTGTTTGCAGTGTTTTTGGCTTAGATGAAGAGTGCAGCAACACTGGACCGGTAGTCTCATCAAGTGACCGTGATGATGATGATCATCATATAGAGGTTAATCCATTGACTGATGTTTTACAACAAGGTACCACAAGCTTGTGAGTGTTTTTCGCCAAGACAAATTTTGGCACCTCAATTCGAAAGACAACGCAACACGCATTCTGCTTCTCAGTTTCATGGTATTTTTATCCACCACTAGTTCACAATAACACCCAAGTTTAGTTGTGGTATTCTTATCACTAACTGGATTGTGTATTAACTTCTTAACCCGCCTTTGGTTCTCATCGCGTTCCCTTGGCGATAACGTATCCCTTGTCAATGTTTTTGTACATAACTATTGCTTAAACTTGTTACAGACAGCGACAGCATCGTAAATCTGTCACTGCCAAGACACAACAGATGTGCTGCACATACTTTATACCTAATTGCAACGGCTGACGCAAGCAAGGCTTTGTCTTGCACTTCCTTTAAAAAAACTTTCAGATAAGCTTTTGCAAAAGCCCAGGAGCTGTGGAACAAACAGTCAAGGTAATTCATTTGTAATAGCTTTAGTTTTAATTTTTGGATTTTTTTTTTAAACTTGTCTTTGCATTTATCGTATGTTTTTCAGGAGCCCCCAAGCAGCAGATTGCATCAAAATAGAACTTGGACTTCTTGTTATTCCGATCACTACTCGTTGGAATTCGGTTTACGATGCAGTTTGTCGACTGAAAACATGTTTCGAAAATCGTGAAAAACGTGCTGCCCTGAGTCGGGTTTGCAACACTCTCAATCTTCCCGCTTTTTCTCATGGTTAGTTCATGATTTTTATACTTTGTTTGGACAGGTTTTTTAATTGAAAAATATTCATTGTTTTTAAAGGGTAACAAGCTGCTTTGATTGAAAATTAGCTTGTAGTCTAAGTTTTTTTATCTTTCGTCAATCACTTTTGTATATTTTGCAGCTGACGTTTCATTTTTTATTGAATACGCGAGAGTGATGAAACCTTTGTGCCAGTCACTAGATATTCTCCAAAGCGAAGAGAAAGCATACTACGGTATTCTGCTTCCAACTGTGCTTGTTTGTGCCAAAAAGCTGACCGACATGAAGGAGGTTGGTGACTTGGCTGTATGCAAGCCCCTGCTTTCTGCGGTTCTGGATGGCTTAAAAAAGAGATTTCAACCGTGTGTTGAAAGCACGGATTGCTTGCTTTCTGCAGCGTTTCACCCTCACTTCAAGCTTTCGTGGATTCCGCTCCTCCCTTTGCTTGGTTACGAAGATGTTTTGGGTGTACGCATTAAGATACAGCAGAAAATGGCGCTTATTGTCAATAGCAAGGTCGAAACCGATACTCACAGTACAAGCTGCCAGAGTGCATCTTTCGATGACGAATTTTTTGGTGGAGCGTTGGCGGAGAAGCCACGACAATGCAACAGCAGTGAGAAGCTGTTAAACGATTTTTTGAAAGAGAAGCACGAGTGCCAAAGCAAAGGAAGTGTTACATTGCTCTCTAGCACAACGCTAAGGGAGTTGTTTGTTAAGTACAACACAGCTATACCTTCCAGTGCAGCAGTAGAACGCCTGTTTTCCCTTGGGAAGGATGTGCTTAAACCAAAACGATCTGGGCTTAGCGATGAACATTTTGAAATGCTTGTTTTTTTTAAATAACTGCGTTTTAATAAATCTTCGTCATTTGTGTTGCTTTTATGATAGCGAGGCTATTGCTGTTGTAAATGTTATTACTGTTTTTCACTGGTACGGTGGTACCAGTATGAAAATTACCTTTTTTACATGACATTAATTTGACTGAGATTCAAACTTGTTACTATTGCTTTTAGCGCCTTAGCGGTTAGCGACCGCTAGTTTTTAAAAAGGACTAGCGTTAGCGTTTATCGGCGCTAGAGTTAAAAGTGGTTAGCGGATAGCGGTAGCGCCGATAAATTTTTTGCTGACTATCGTTAGCGATAGCGCCGTTAGTGTGTAACTAGCGGGTGCCCATCACTGCTAACAACGTAGCTACTGTCTACAAACAGAAACATACTAAAACGTAAGTAATATCTAGCTTAACAATACATAGCTAAACTAGTCAACATTACAAACATCTCACTCGTTTAGACTTCGCAAGCACTGCAATAAAGAGAAAATTGAAAAATAAGGCTTATGATATGGCAATAATTACAAGCGCGTTAAAAGTTCACACCAGAAAAACAAAGTGATGGTAAGCGGGTCGGAAGGAGAACCATTCAAGAGCAAGATACATCCATGTAAAGTTTGTGGGAGGAGAGTCCTGGCCAATCCAGTGTTGTGCACAAAATGTGGAAGCTAGGTTTATGACAGATGTGTAAAAATAAAAAGAGTTACCGCTTGGTTGGCAAGGCATTTTGTTTGCTCGAAATGTAAAGGATTAATGGTGGATTCGATCGAGAAGTTGTGCGATGAAATAGAGACAGTAAATTGATTTTGTTATTTGGGAGACTAAATTCTAGTGGTGGTTGTGAAGCGGCAGTCACAGCAAGAGTAAGAATCGGTTGGGTAATAGATTTCCTCTGAAGATGGAAGGTATATCGTTGTTGCGTATGATCAGCAATACTGTATGGAAGCAAGGCATGGTGTTCAAAAGAAAATGAAAAAGCAATTTTCAGGACAACGGAGAGAACTATGGTGAGAGTCATGTGCGGTCAGAAAGTTGTTAACAGAAAGACGACTGAAGAACATATGGACATGTTGGGATTGAAGGAAACTGTAGACCGGCTAGCAACGGCGAATGAAGTTAGATGGTATGGGCATGTGCTGAGGAGGGATGACGATAGTGTTTTGAAAATTGCTCTGGATTTTTGAAGTGAGTGGGAAGAGAAAGCGAAGACGACCGAAGAAGATCTGGAAGAAGCCAGTAGAGGAGGAGACAGAGAAGATTGGTTTGAAGAAGGAGGATGCTATGAATCGAGACAAGTGGAGAGAAAGAGTGCGAGCAATTGCAGAAGGAATGGGGTGAAACCAGCCATTTCTGCTAAAGGGACAACATCGGATAAAAACTAAACTACTACTTATACTACAAGAAGGCAAACGTTTTGAACATACGATTGTTTGATTGCTGTCGTAAAACGGCACCTTAAAAATGCACCAAAATTCACGTGGGTGCCAAAAGTCTTAAAATGGATCCGATTTTTGCTTCTTTTCGAGAAAAGCTGTCAATAAAAAAACAAAATTTTAAACTTCAAAAGATAAAAGTTACCGATGAATTGTTGAAGTACCAAGATGTAAAATCAAGGAAATCATAATTTGAAGATCCTGCTAAAATGATTCCTTGTGCAGTTGCGGCTCCAGCAACGTCGTTAAATAGAGACAAGCCACCTCCAATAATTATTGGAGGGAGCTTTTTTATTATTTACAATACTATTACACTGTAAAATAATTCCCTCATTCGTGTGAACATTCATATAAACCGCGTAGATTACCTTTAGCCTATAACTCAATAAATCGATAAATGATACGGTTATGGTGATCACGTGCTATGTTCATAGAGGTAAGGGTTTTAAATAGGTCTCGCTTACTATAAACTCTTTGAGTGGTATACTACAGAGATGATTTGTTGATTCGTTTTTTCACTATGAAAGATGACTTTGTTTATCGCAGCCACATCCAAGGCCTCCTTTCAGAAATGGGTCTTCCAGATTACAACCTAGATTAGTGGAGATTGTTTGTAGACAGCTCCAAACAGAGTTTGAAATGTGTGTTACTTCATGATGACAATAAGTTTGCATGAGTTGCAATCGGACATTCCGTGATTGTTTAAAGAACATTATGTAAACGTTAAGATGGTTTTGCAGAAACTGCGCTACAGTGAGCACAACTGGGCCATATGCGTAGACTCTAAAATGGCCAATTTTTTGTTAGGACAACAAGGGGTTACACCATACATCCTTGTTTTCTCTGTTACTGGGACAGTCGCGCTACTGATCAGCACTTGGTAAAGAAGGATTGGCGGGCACGAGAAGATCTTCCAGTAGGCGATAAAAATATCATAAATAAGTCGCTGGTTAATCGGTATCGCATTATCCTGCCTCCGCTTCACATAAAGTTGGGTCTGATAAAACAATTTGTAAAAGCTCTTGATGAAGTTGGTAATTGTTTCAATTATATTGCCAAAACTTTTCCTGGTCTCAGCATAGAGAAACTTGAAGCAAATATTTTTGATGGACCCCAAATTCTCAACTGATGCAAGATCAAACCTTCATTGCTCGTATGATAGTGGCTCACTGTGGCTGAGAGGGCTGCCTGGTGCTCATATGTTTCAGTTTCTATGTAACGAGAGTTTCTATGTAACACAAAAGCTAGCAACTATCGGAACCTTGTGATGTGATATGTTTCAAAGCTTTCAAGCTCTTGGCGCAAGAATGAGCATCAAACTTCACTATCTATTTAGCCATCTAGACGTAGTCGGTTGATTTGACAGTAGAGAACTCAAGCTGGTGGTATGAGCTGGCAAATCGTGGAAAGAGCTTAACTCTTTTGCTGCCGCAAAATAGCGAAAAAAATGTCCGTAAGGTGGCAGCGCGAAAAACTGTCATAATCAATCATAATTACCGTAATCATAATTATGTACCTCAAGTTTGTTTGTAAATCATTACTCAACTGTTTACTTCTACATTAAGTGTTATATATCGTTGAAATCTACATTTCTTGAGGATTTCAAATAGAAAAAATTTTGTTTTTTGAGTATGCAAATTTTATGCAAATGAACCCCCCAACTGGGGGGGGGGGGGTTGTCTTCAAAATTAAAGAGGTACCCTCACCTCAAAGATCACTACAGATTTTATTTTCTACCAATTTTTTTAGAAATGGTCGCAAAATGATGCTAAGGAAATAAGCTTTCAAGGTACATCACTCAAAACTTACCTAAAAGCCTAGGTTTTCTACAATTTGCTACTTTCTGAGGCACATGACCTTTTTTTTGACCGGTACCGACCGGCACCAAATTTTGGTAGTTAAATTCAGTACCTAAAATATGATCAGTTATTATCTGCTAGAGGTTAGCCTAAACCATGTAACATTATGTATTTTTGAAGAGGGAATTTCTTCAAGATTCAGAAAATATCAAGTTTAAATAGAATATGCTGTCACTGACAATGAAACAGCCGCTTGTTTACACCCTTTCCATGTGTTGAGAAACAAGGGGGATACAGCAAACTTTGATTTAGAGAAGCAAAACTTCTGCTGGCTTTTAAACTTATATTTCAGTTTTTGTCTCCTTGGAAACTTGATACAAAATGACAACTGTAGTAGTAAAATATTTGCAATTTATTTTATCTTTTTAACCCATTCCCTGTCCAGCCAAATTACAGGTTGATGCTGGTACGTCCATCCCTGAATTTACATTATAACATTACAAAACCATAACAATTGAGTGTGATATTTGTTTTAGAACTTTTTCAATGTTGTTTGTGTAAAGATAATCCGTGTATCATATGTAATGCACGGAACGTGTGACAGTGAACTTCTAACTGGTACGTTCTACGTTTTTGTCGTGGTAAATGTATTTGTTTTATTTTTCAAGTACAGTATCAACTTTCTATTTATTTTATTTTCATAGATAGATATATTAGTTCGATAACTACAGTAATTATGAGCCCTAGTAATTTTTATCGGAGAAGTGATTTGTCTGCTAGAAGTTTTTATAATAGCGAAGAATCTTTGTCATCTGAGGATATTAGTATTCCTGGTAGTAAATATTTACCATCCGAAGATGAAAATGATCATCTAAGCCTGCATACATCAAGTGACATTTCATCATCAGAGACATCCAGTGACGATGCTGCTCCTATCCAGCAACACCCACCTGCTCTAGGAGCGCCTCAACCTACTCCAAGGCAAGCACAGTCATTATAGGATTCAGATTTTGATGGTAGACAACCAGTGTCATTTTCAGGATCTTCAACTGGTTTACTTACGCGAATTACCACTCAAAATACAGCAGATATTCCCATTGCATTGTTTCGGCAATTTTTTAATGATGAAATCATTGGTCTAATGGTATCAAAAACCAACAAAAATGCTGAACAATTCCTAGCATCACATCAGCTTCGGAGAAGTGCACAAATGCGACGATGGACTGACGTGACAACAACTGAAATAGAAAATTTTTTGGGAATTATCCTTGCCACAGGATTGATACAACTTCCAAAGATGGAAGATTACTGGAAAAAAGATGACTTCTACTATCATCCAATGTTTCACAAACTGAATATTACCTATAATAGGTTTGTATTGCTGCTAAAAAACTGGCACGTTCCAGACAACCAAACTGCTCCAACTGATGACAGGCTGTACAAAGTAGCGGACTTTGTACAAAAGCTTATATCAAAGTTTCAAGCTGTCTATCATCCTGGTAAAGAAGTTGCTGTAGATGAAACCATAATATCGCACCGAGGCAGACTTTTGTTTCGCCAGTATAACCCCGGGAAAGCCCATAAATACGGTATTAAGCTGTTTAAATTGTGCGAAATGACAGGATACATTTGGAATTTTTCTATTTATTGCGGCAAAGGTACTGGTGAAATTGTTGATGGATTAGACCACCCAGGGTCTCTTGGTTTCCCTTGCTGCACCACTGTTGAATGAGGGCAGACTGATAGTTGCTGACAATTGGTACAGCAGTATACCGTTGGTTAAGTATTTGCAGCAACGCAATACCGAATATTGTGGAACGTTGCGAAAAAATAGATCTGGATTGCCATCGCAACTAAAATCAACAAAAGTAAAAAAGAATGACCCAAAAGGAGTAATAAATTCCGATGGAATCAGAGTAGTAAAATACAAAGATTAAAGAGATGTTTATATGATTTCTACTTTCCATGGAGTCGATACAGAGAAAACAGGACGAAGCAATCGACATGGAGAACCATCTCCAAACCAACTGTAATTATGGATTACAATCGAGTCAAAAGAGATATTGATCTCTCAGATCAAATGATCGCCTATTATTCACCAGCACGCAAAAGTGTCAAGTGGTTTAGAAAAGTGCTTATGGAATGCATCTGCATGGCAGTTGTAAATAGCTGGGTACTTTGCAATAGATACTACGATGGAAACAATGGAAGGAAAATGCCACTTGGATCATTTGTAAAGAGAGTTGCAATGTCATTATTCAAGATAGAGGACCAAGCCCCAGTTGCTCATATCGGAAGACAAATCAATCACCCACACCAACTTTCTACAATTTCAAGGAGAGCTCACGGAAAAATTACTCGAAAACGATGTCATGGATGCTATGAGAAACTGAGCAGGCAATATGGACGGAAAGAGGCCACGAAAAAAGCCAAACAAGTTTCCACAGAATGTACCGTATGCAAGCACTCATTTTGCTTACCCTGTTTCAACGACAAGCATTAGTGAAAAGACTAACGCAATTCTGGTGCAACACTTACAAAGACTAATTTTATTTAGCATACCGTATGTACATGTGCGTAAAATGAGCAACAAAATGGAACAATATTGATAAACAAATGTGTAACTGAGTGAAAAAAATTGAATGATGTTTAATAAATAAATTTTCGTAGAAAAAATGAAAAAAACGCTATACAGTTATGGTATTCATACAGGCCTAATCAATAACTCACACGTTCGAATCAAAATAGAAGTCTTGCAGAAAAGTTTAAATAAAAAAAATATAATTTAAATTAACATCTTTTGTGCATCACATGTGATGCACAAACGTTTCGGCAGACACGCGTGTGCATCACATGTGATGCATGGACAGGGAAAGGGTTAATATACATTAAATAAATTAATAGTATAGTCGACATCATTTGCATCGGTTTCGGCGTCCGGGGTTCCAAGGATTTAATCTGAAGATGTAGCCTACCTGTCCAAAAGTGAAAATACCAGCACGTAAATTGCAACAATAATTACTCAATTTCATGCATCAAATAGTTTACAGATGCCAGTTTTTGCTACTCTCTATATGCATATGACGAAAACAAAGTACATACACCTGTATATCACCATCGATTTTTGCTGACTTTCAAGAAAGCACGACACAGCGGCCTACTTGTGGCAATTGTAGCCAAAAATTTACTTTTTTGCTAAATATTTTTTAGGCCTACTTTTTGGATAAATGAAGAGCTTCTCAAACCTCAGAATTTAGTGGCCAAAGACCATATGCAAATAACGTTGCGTTGAGTTGTTGAGCTAACTGTAGGCAAATGCAAATATTCTGATGATGTAATGATTTTATTTGCGATGTGCAACTATATTGACTCTAAGGCTAATCTGATGTTGACGATCATTAGAAATTACCACCTGTTTGCTTGTATTAAAGTGCTGTTGTGGTATTCACTTATCGTGATGTGAAAGCTGTGCTAGAGATCATTACATTTGTAAAAGAATTTCTTCAATTAAAATTATTTGTATACGAGCAACTATCGGAAAACAAGCCGACAATTACCCAAGCGGACAGCAACGTTATTCGCTATCTCGGTGGAACCACCGTTAAGTGGTTGCGAAACAGCAGAAGATTTACCTCCGAACAAAAGTAAGTTTCAAATACAATACACAAACTAGCGTAATATGATCCGATTACGCTTACTTAAATATAAGCATAAGTTATTACGCGCCATTTTCTCTCAAGAAAAGCAAGCAGCGAAAAGGGGTTGTAAAAGAGATTACCGGTATTAGTTTTTCTTTTACAAGTTTTGGTTCTGAAATATACCAGACTAACCGGTTTGTATTTTTGTACCCAGAATTTGGTGTGAAGAAAAATCATGCTCGTCTCACTGCTTACTGCCTGAACAATTTCGTTCAAGAGATTGATGGAGAAACCCACAAGAATAAATTCTTGCTTTCTCCAATTGCTATTTGAATCGGAAAAAAAATACATGGCTGATTGAACAATTATTGTTTACCTGAAGAAAAATTGTGGATGATGTCAACGTTCGTAATTTTATTGCTGACCCAAATATGCAGTGTATTCAATTAACAATGAAACGCTACATTCGCATGCGAAATTATTTCCTGACCAAAAGACTAACAGCAGATCGCATAGGGAAGAAAAACAGGTTGGAAAAGAAATCGGCTATTCGTAAACAACTAAAGAGTTTGAACCGTCAAAAGTAATCAATCAATTTTTGAAAACACAGAAATTTAAATTGGACATAAAATCGAACAGCTATGCGTTCTTATTAAGGTCAAAACCTCGGTTTTTGGCGATCTTGCCCAACTCTGTGCTCAGGATGGTGTTGTTGTATTTGATGATCGTGTTATAGTGCCTTTATAGCTCAGACATAGTGTTCTTCCTACTCTCCATGCGGCTCACCAAGGGATTTCTGCTATGGAGTGCAGAGCACCAGCAACGGTGTTGCGACCTGGCATGACTACTTATAACAACGATACACATGATTGTTTTGTACTGCAGTCCTAATGCGCTGACTTAAGCAGCCACGCCTACAATCCATTTGAAAAAATTTGGTTGCCATTTCACTCATGGGGGAATTATTTTGTTACCTTTGGAATTATTTAGATTTTCACTGACGGCGGACTTAAATTCAGTGTTTCGACGTCACCGAAAATAAATCGGCCTAGAGGTGCTACGAGAAGAGGCCGATCAATAAGACTACCATTGCGTTTTTGTGATTAATTTGTATAAAAGCGGAAATGCACAATTGTTATTTATCCCGACCCAACCCCACCATTTTGCCGTTCGCTTACACCATTGCCACTGCCAGTATTGCCGTTTGTCACTTTTATTCGCTTATCTTCTCACTCTGCTTAACTTTGTTGTATATAATTGCATTTCATGTTTGTGATCCGCCTTTGCTGTTTAGCTATAATTGGGAATTAGTTGGCAACATTACCTTTGTTTATATCAGTAACCCGGATTTAGTGCGGTACAATTATCAGCAAGCTCTAGTTGTTTATTTTGTAATTGGGTAATTTGGTTTAACTAGTCTTTTTAAGCTGAATTAGATATTTAGTTGTACAGTTGATGCATCAGTTAGTCTTTCTTCTATGTGATTGCTAGCTTTAACTAAATTTTTGGATAGTTTTAACTACTTACAACGTATTATTTGTATTGCATGCTACCGTATTATTCTATTTGAATAAGATTGTGATAATGTAATGGTGTTTTAATGTAAGACTGTAGTGAAGTTGGAAAGGATAAATACCGCCAAAGGTTTCTGTGCCAAGAGAAGTCAGCGCATTCCTGAGCTGCACAGAAATATTCAGAGCTTGTGACTGAGCGTTTTTCAAAACCCTGGGAATCCAACACCATATTGCAACTAGTCACTTCTATTGTGATAACTTACAATCGTAGATGACGTTCCATTTATAAATCAAAGGTGTTGTTGGTGACTTTCTGTTTGCGGTTTGTAGTTCAAGTAGCTGAGGTGTTGTTGTTTATGCTACCCGACACATTCCGAGGGATGAATGTATGGCGGAAGACCATGGAGCTCCAGAAGCCGGGCAACTTCCCACGCCCTGGACCAGAGATCGTAGAGAGACAAAGAGTCGCCAAAGAGCGCGCGGCGCAAAGAGTCCGTTGCTGTACAGTGCAGAATGAGATGAGAGATGTCCTGGGACGGATGACCGCAGCCGCTGCAAGAAGGATTCTCGATTTTGCCAATCCTAGAGGGATAAGAGTGTTGCAGCCACTGCAAGTTCGATGCATACATGCGCAGCTATCGCAGCAATGAGATCTAGCTACTAAGAGTCGTATGAGCTCGAAGATGTTACAAACCACAAACGGAAAGTTACCAACAACAATGTTGATATATAAACCGAAAGAAATCTACGTTCAATAGCTATCATGATAGAAGTGACTAGTCGCCGTATGAAGTGCACTCTTTTGACATCTAACTACAGCCAGACTCCTCTCCCGACAAAGAAGCTACATCTCCCCTGATGTAGTTGAACGGCCGCGC
The DNA here is from genome assembly GCA_963675345.1 of Trididemnum clinides. NCBI lineage: Eukaryota > Metazoa > Chordata > Ascidiacea > Aplousobranchia > Didemnidae > Trididemnum > Trididemnum clinides. The sequence continues at coordinate 14,558,079 of OY776287.1, read as the reverse complement.
ATACCCTTCAATCAAGCAACAGAAGACATCGTTGAGTCGCCGAGCCCAAACCTCAAGACCGCCTTCCAAATGAAGTCTTGACGGAAATCTCATTCCCTTCGGCTGGCAAGCTAATCTTTCTCTCATTGATGGCGGGGAAGGCATGTTGCAGCCACTGCAACTTCAATGTTACAAACCACAAGTCAAAAGTCGACATCAGCAATCTTAACTTATAAACGGAACGAAATCTACGAAAGTAGCTATCATGATAGAAGTGACTAGTCGCCGTATGGAGTGCACTCTTTTGACGCCAGATTTTAGCCAGATGCCTGCCGTTGTGCTACAAGAGCTTAACAGCAAGCTATGTCCGTTGCAGCGAAGATGAGAGCCCACATAGCGAGGTGACGAAGGAGCACAATTTCTTCAGTGGAAATCGAAGAAACTTGTGTGTCGAAGAATTTTGATGAGACAGTACGCCTTCAGTCCGAGAAAAGACAAGAGTGGATACGAGAGATAAGACGAGAGAGACTACAAGGGATTGCAGAGGACACGAGTAGCGCTTCCCGTCTGGTCAGCTCATCAGCCGCGTTGTTCCCGTGGGAGAAACGAGTGTCCGAGGACCCACTGTAGCCTGATAGAACAGTTTCTGAAAAGAGAGAAAAAAGTTTCTGCCAGATCTGCCAGAGAGATTAAGGTAAAAGGAAAGATGGAGGAGAGCACAAGTTGGCGAGGACAGAGCAAAAGTTAGATAGGAGGGAAAAGAAGAGAAGTAGGAGACTTGTTAGCGCTGCCGAGACCAGCAAGAGCTTGCAGAATGGCGCAGGTTTCAGCGGAAAAACTTAAGCATACTGAGTTTGTCGAAAAGGAAAAAGTGGTCTCAGTGCCACAGAGAGAGCAGTTGGCAGGTACGCCAGAGTTGCCTTTGCCAAAAGGAAAAGTAACAGAGCCGTTTGTCCAAAGCACCAAATCGTTAGGTGGGAGAGAGTCAAGATGAGCTAGAGCCGCACCTTGGCGAGAGAGAAGCAGATCAGAACAGGTGCAAGGAGAAGAAAGGGTAAACTCCACAGTGAAAAAAGATAGCTTCCAAAGAGGTGAGGGAGGGCTAGCGAGGAGAGTCTCTTTAGGAGAAGTAGAAGGAAGCATGAGCGGGTGAGTAGATGTAAAAGCTCTCCAGGAAAATCTGCAGAGTTTTGGTTTTACTTCAAAAAGGTGAAAGTCTCACCAAACCTGAAATGGAGAAGAAGGTTAGGAGACGAAGGGCCTGCTAATTAGATGACAGAGCAAAATGAGTCAGGGTGACTCGTATGGGAGGTGGAGAAACCTCAGAGAGAAGAAGTGAGATAGTTGAGGACCAGAGGAAGACGGAAATGGCGCGACTAACCGCTCGGTGAAAGCATTCCAATTTGGTATTATTGGTAATGCTTAAGAAAGGAAACCATTCGGGTGTAGCATGAGTGAGTAGGGGCCGAAGAAAAGATTTATGCAGAAGAGATGGTGTCTCCTTAGAGGGCTCCATGAGGAAGCAGAGATACAGCGTAAGGCCTCTAGACGAGGGAAAACGTGGCCTTTAGTAAAGATACATGTTTAAAAAAGGAAAGAGTGCAGTCGAAGATGACCCCAAGAAAAGTTGGACTAGGATTAAAACGGAAGCATGAGTTGAGTAAGAGGAGGTGAGACTGGAGGTGAGTTTGATGGGGATCCACTGAGTAGAAGGAGGCCTCATATTTGCTCGGATTGAGAGGAAGACACCAGTACTTAATCTAGCGCTCCAGTCGTATTAGAGCTTATTGTGTGGCCTCCACCGTAGTAAGTACCGAAGAAGATCAAATGGCCAGATCGTCAGCATAAAGACAGCAGCTGACGGAAGAAGGTAGAGAAGCAGGAAGATCGCTGATGAAGAGAGAGAAAAGTACAGGGTCAATAACGAATCCTTGCGGAACATCTCGTCGGACTCGAAAGGAACGACTTTTGTGATTTTGATAAATCACGCAAGCGCGCCTATCAGAAGGGAAAGATTAAGTCCAACGAGCAAAGCAAGGAGGGAGGTCAGCCGAAATAAGTTTGTGGAAAGGGGCGGGATGCCAGACAGACTCGAAAATTTTGGAGAAATTAATAGTAGCTAGAATTGCCCAAGAGCCCGGCCTGGATTTGTTAAACCCATTGGAAATGGACTGAGAAAGGTACAGAATTCAATGCAGAGTAGATCGTCCAAGGGCGGAAACTTGCCTGGCGGTGAGAGAGAATGGAATTAGATTCCAAAAAGAAGAGTAGACGGGATAGAATGATGCGTTCAAAAAGATTTGTTACCAGAGTGCGTGGTTTCGGGAGAAAGAATGCCAGACCGGGAGTGGGTGCAATCAGATCGCAGAGAAGAAATCCAGGGATCCCGAAAGAGGAAGACGAATTAAGGTTAGATTCCTGAATACAGATAAGGTCAACGGAATGAGACAAAATAAAGTGTAGTAGTTTAGTGCTCCTGGCTCGTAGACCTATAGCATTGTATTGAAGAACCATAGGGGAACCAGGGAGGAAGAGGAAGCAGAAGGCATAAAAAAACAGCCAGGAACATGAGGCGTGGGTAGGGTACAGAGGAAGAAGATTCGAAAAGGGTGGAAGGAAGATAACAGGTTGGAAGGTGAGGGTGTGGCAGGAGTGCTGCATTAGCAGAGGGGGGAGAGCAAGATGAGCCAAGTAGCACAGAGGAGATATTCAAGCTGGAGGATTCTGAAGGGAAAGTCACAATACTATTGACAGGTATGGGATTTCTAAAAGAAGCAGGGACGCAACAGGTAGGGTAACTTTAGGAGTGAGAACTGCCAAGAGTTTTGAATCTGGAAAAGAAGGGAAGTGAGCACTTTAAATGGAACTATTTGGAGGAGATGCAGCATTGCACCGACCTACCTCATCAGGTCACATTTCCAGCGCTAACTGAATAGGGAAAGATGGGACCAAGTTTAAGATGATTATTGCCGCTCATCAGGAGAAGGAGAGGAATGGAAAGACGGACAAGATAAAAGCAGGAGAAAAAAAACAGATTGACTGATTTCAAAGAGACTGCGTGCTGCTCTGCTACGGTCCTTCAAAGAGCAACACGGCGAAAAAATGGTTTGTGTGAGGCGAGTGCCCAGGGTAACTGGAACCCTCAGAAAGGCCAACAGCCATTTGATTCAACCCAAATGGAGTCGGGGACCACACCACCACGTTGAGGCGGCTGTTGTTTGGCGCATAGTTGCTGAGATTGCTACATATAATTTCAGAAAATCCTTGTTCCAGATAAAATATTCTTTGAGAAAAACTAAGGCTATGTGAAATTTGTTGAATGAAGTTTGTGTAAGACATCTGCTGGGTGGTAACTAGATATGTGTTACTGTAATGAAAGAAAAGGCTTGTAATTAGTAAGCTTTTTTTTGTCAAGTTCAAGGAATAGTGTTAATTATTAGTCTAAAAGTGCAGCTTATTTAGCAGTTTCGGTTAAAACATGGTAGAAGTATTTCTTTAACAAAAAATTTTTCTGGCTACTTTTAACCTTAATTCTAACCATAACTAATCGTAATCTTAACTATCCCCAATCCTATCGCTGACTCAAAGTTTTGCAGAATTTGCACATATCTATCTGTAACAGTGTAATATCCATTTCTTTAAAACATTTCTGCAAAATTCCACATTTTAGTATATTGCAAATTATACATGAAGGCTACTGCAACTTAACTAATTCAGTGGTTCTCAACCGGTGGGCCATAGCTTGGTATTATCATGCATAAGTGGGCCATAGCATGTAAGTCGGGTGGGCCACAGATTTCTGGGTACTTTGAAGATGGGCTTGCATGCCAAATAAGGTTAAGAAATTTTGGCCCGTATGTATAACCATACGGGCCAACACCTGTGAACTAGAGGGGCAACAACGTTTTTTTTTGGATAAAAACTACACTGCCATGATATCTTGTGCTCATCCCAATGACATTGTGATTATCACATCAAAGTTTTTATGAAAGTGAGCCATGGCTTGAAAAAGGTACGGCAGTGGCTATTTTGCCGTCGACGGCAATTTACCCTCAGAGATTATTTTGCCGTGAGTTATTTGTGATTGGTCAATCTTAATGACGTACTAAAAATGTGATTTTTGGTCGTTTCTGATTGGTCAATTTATAAACCAATTAAAAAAATTTTGCACCCCCAGGTCTCTATCCCCCACCCTGTACACTCCCTTCCAGTGTACACTGCCCCGTACATTTACATACCAGGCCTGCCCCTTCAGTGTACACTGCCTTTCTTTTAAAGCCCTGCCAAAAGTCACATGTTTAGTACGTCATTAAGATTGACCAAATCACGACCAAAAGTCACATGTTTAGTACGTCATTAAGATTGACCAATCACAAATAACTCACGGCAAAATAGTCTCTGAGAGTAAATTGCCGTCGACAGCAAAATAGCCACTGCCAATTATTTATTTTCAAATTATTTTAATTATTTTTTCAAATTTTATTTACTTTCAAATTATGATGTATATAATTATTCCATTTGTTAAATATTTTGCATGGTTTCCAAAGACTTTTCCATTCTTTGTCCAAATAAGAAAAAAAAATATACTTGTTGCCATTTCTAATGTGATTCCCAGAAAAAGTCTGAAGAATAGCGATACAATTCGCTTACTCGTGAATGGAGGATAAATATGGCAAATAAAGCAAAAAAAAAAAGATTTGCCTACTCTACCACTTTTCCCTTATAGGCTAGTTTGCTGATTAGCTAGTTAGGGGTTTGGCAACCCTCAAAATGCAGAATGCCATTTTACAAATTGTTAATGACTTTGAGTGCCAAAAAATTTTTGTTTCATGCTTTTGTTGTGATAACGTATTAGCAAAGTGCAGAAGAGAGAACAGTTATGTTTGTCATGAAATGTGCAAAAGGGGAAAGGGAGCAAACTGTAGTAATAGGATTGGTAATGTTTGTGGCATATACAAAAGTTGATGTTTCACATAACTACCTTTAAGTAATGCATTAGAATTAGGGTTAGGGCTAGGATTAGCTTTACCTATTTACAGCATTACTATCTCTGTTTAACTTACCGTAGCTATATTTAAGATATGCAACATAACACTACAATGACAAACCTCCTTTTATGCAACATGAGGGCACCAATGAGGGACTTCTCATTTGCAAATTTTCCTTACCTATTTGCAATGTTGCACATACCTATGAGCTATGACTTACATATATGCTTTATCACTTCCTTATATGCAACAAACATTACTAATGTGCCTCAACTGTAGATTGATTGTGATCAAGCATTGAAGGCATAAAAAGTATTTTTAAACTTTGAAGGCAATGGCTGTTTTTCTGTCAACAGCATTTTACCCCTGTAGCCTATTTGCTGTCAGACATCAGGGATTGGTCAATTGTAATGATGTATTAAACATGTGACTTTAGGTCAAATCTGATTGGTCAGTTTCAATGATGAATTAAAAAGTTTGCACCCCCAGCATACACTGTACACTCCCCTGTATATTCACATACTCAACTTTCCCTTTCAGTAAACTTTGCCTTTCTCAAAATACCTTGTCAGTAAAGATTCAAATCTGTAATCATTGCATTTTAAGGTAGGTGCTCTATTTATAGCACCACAGCATCATTGCCAAAATTTAAGGAAATAAGGGTTATTTAAACACACATGAATGGTGACAGCAAAATAGTGTCAAATGGTAAAATACCATCAATTGCAAATTAGTCACTTCTAATCTTTAATTTAAAAAGCAGCAAACTACAGAAAAAATGCAACCTACTATTGATTTTGTGCCAGAGTACAAGAATGTTTACCATTTTTTTCTTAAAGCAATTCATTTCATAATTAAGTGACGTTAAACAGTTGATAATTAAATTCTTGAATATATGATTTACCTATGCTTTTTTTAGCCTAAAAATCTTTTTCTTGACCCATAGTATGAAAAAGGTTTACCATCCTTGGCCTAGAAAATGAATGTAATTTCAGTGACAACTTTAGATTACACTACATAATACTATTATAACTATGTTATGTGGTGTTGATTTTTTGAAAAGCTGCTGCTGCAAATAGACCAGTCGTGATCAGCCATAACATGTCACTTAATAGTCCAAAACCAGTCTATACTTTTTTGTCAATACTCACTGTCAAGACAGAAAGGCTGCATTCACCAAAAAGATCATCCAAAAGTGTTATAATGGCTTTGTTGCTGCTTGTGTGCTCAATGAGAGACTGACAACAAGGTTTGCATCTCCTTGACAAGGTATTGGGTTGACTGATGCCTACTTGAAAAAGACTTAGAATTGTTCCAGTTCAAATAGTTAAAACATAGATCTGTATTTATGATTAAGCCACAATAATATGTGGACAAGCTTTTGATCCTTGTTAGGCTGTCTTTTCAAAGTGGCAAAAAACAATGAAAATTCCTTCAGCAAAAATTCTTGATTTGATAGAGCAAATCTGAGATCATTTTGGAATTCGTTTATCCCAAATTAGCTAAACTGAACTGTTAAAATCATGCCAGACCAAAACAAAATTTTTGTAGACTAGGGTATTAAGTAATTACATTTGATGATTTAATTTGCAAGTTTTAAGCAATATTCTTCACGAGGTTTGCTTATTCAGCAGTTGTGCTTTGGTAGCAGTTGACATACTTTTTGTGATGTAAAGTAACATAAAATATTAGTTGACTTCAGAATTTGACCAGTAAGTATCAGAGAAAGTTGGGAGTTTTATTATGGATTATTTAGTGTGGAAGTATGCTGTTTTTGCAATAATTCTTTTGCAATGGAAGATACAACTCTGTCATTGTGAATATCAAGATGTCGGTAAGAATATAATTAAACAATTTGTGGCAATTTTGTTATTAAATCTATAAACGTTCTGAATCAATATAGAGGTTAAGAAAAAAGTTCATGCTTTTATTCTTTTATTTTGTGTTTAAAATTATCATTCATCTTTGTAAGATTTGTCATCTATGATACCACCTTTTTCATAAGGTTTTAAATTTATGCCTCTAGTAATCTTATTTTTCATTAACAACTCACTGTAATCTTTCCACGAATTTTGACTGAACTTACAGTCACAACTTACTGTAGGTGTAAAACTGTATTGACAGCAAAGCATTTAAATTTTTTCCTCTTATGTATTGTTGGTTAAATTTGTTATTGGCACTTTGACAGCACTCTGTTGTAAGGTGAACTGAGGTATTATTATTCTGCCCTCCCAAAACAGGCATTGTGGGAGAGCAGTAAGCCATTTTTTGGAGTCAAATTTTATCCTCATAGAAGTTGAAAAGAAGTCACAGAATTTTTCTTCTTTACAAGTAGTAGGTCTCCTAAAGAATTGGCCATGTCGCTTGGGCTAACCTTAATCTTAAATCTAACTAACTAAACTTAAAGTGCTGATTAACTGTGCAACGTAATTTTCATGCTTCAATGGTATCCAATTCCACATATTCAGCAGTGCGGCAATTTTTTGGTAGACCCCAAGTAGTTGCATATGCAGTGTGACTAACAAAAACGAGATTTCTGCTCTAAAAATTTTGTGATTTTATTTTTCAGTAGATAATAAATTCTCCCTCTAAATGTACTTCTTCTTCAAGGTAGTGCAATTTTACATTTGATCTGACCAACCTTGTAAGCACTGGATTAACTCCTTTTTTTAGGCTCATTAGCTTCATTGTCAGTAAAATTTTGCTTTTTTAAAGATGCAAAATGATTTCTCTTTATCACAGTCTTACCCTTGGAAAAAGCTTGAAGTCTCATAGTGCTAGGTGTAGGAAACTCAGAGGTTGATCTTGTGCTGTAATTTGTTTTTTGATCAGAAGCTGCCTTACAGTGATTGTGTTGGATGCAGGGTATTCCCATACTGGCCCTCACTATTTGCATCCCCAGTCATGCAGCAAGGTGGTCCGTGGTAATTCTCTATTTAGGCCAAGCTCATACACATTCATTCAGGCTGTCTATCTGCAATATACACACTAACTAATTCATTCTTTAAAGTGTCTTTATTTGTCTTCATGCTGAAAGGTGACCCATTGCCTTCTTTGACTTTCTTGTAGTTACTCTTGAAACACACGTGCTATTTCAAAACTGGTGTCTGTGACATCACAGGTTTGCCATTACTTGAAGAAGCTTAGCATGCATCATAGAATCTTTCCTCAGTTTCACCGAAAGCTTAAGGTGATGCATTGCTACATTTTTGTGCTACCAACATTTAGCTCTAATACATGGTACAAACAAGTGCAAAATATATAAATTTTGACATGAGCCACTTATACTATGTCGCGCAAAGGTTGGAAATAGAAGAACAAAATGCTGCAGCTTTTAAATATTGTAAAATAATACTGCTAATGCGTTCTGCCACATGTAAAACAAGTGGCTAGGCGATTGGCATTAATCCAAGAGCATGGCTGATACATGGCCTGTTACCTTACTTTTTTGTTATAGTTTATATTCCTTTTCAGTTTGTTCATTTAGTTCTAGTTTCCACTGACGATTTTTGAAGTTGACAGTAAACTAGAGTAAACGTCTAGTTTACTAACAACGTCAAGTTTCACTTCAAAAATTGTTGTGAGTAAACATCACATCACCAAGACTGTAGGCACATATTCTTATGAGTGGTTACAGTTGTTGGCAAGTGTACCATTGGCAATACAACCCTAATTTTCACAGTGGCCTGGCAATACGTGAGACATTCTGTTGTACTCAATGGTGTTTAGGCATTACGATGGTCGAAACTAGAAAAGTACTAGTTATTCTAAAGCATATTTTTAAATCAACTTTTTTGATTTCGTGTTCCATGTTTTCAATCTTCCTCACAGTCTTGACCAACTACATCTAAATCCTATGCCTTTCCAACACATCACTACTTTCTGTAAAACAAGGCAAAGCATTGTACTCTGCATTTGTTAACCCATCACAACATAGGTATTAGTTAACTTTCATGTTTTTTATTCATTAGTTTGACGTCATACTTTTTTCCATTTTTCTCTTTAAGTTTCTTGATTACACTGATATTATAGGATAAATGAGAACAATGTTTACATAGTATTTACATTGTTGAAACACTTTCTGTAGTTTCAAAGCAGTTCTGGTAACCACTAATCGAGTTAGTCACAAATTGTTTATAACAATTTTTCTTTGCTTGGAGGATGAAATACCAAAGCTCACATCTGGGATTAGTGGCTTCATATTTTTTGTTGTTGGTTTGTAGCTTATTCCAAAATGTGTGAGGCAATTCATTGTTTAGGTTAGTTCAGTGGTTCTCAAACTTTTTGCGATGCGACGCATTTAAAAAAGCTTGCGAGACTTTGCGATGCACCAGACAGCATCCTGCAGTTTAGTTTGCCGTACTGCGAGATAAATGTGACCCATAATCAACATAAATAACTGCACCTATGCTCCCGAGATTTTGCATTGGTCTGTCATCTTCAATCGTAAAATTACGCTCTTCTAAGTTTGTAACTTATCTTTCCTGTTTTCGTCCAACATACAACTGAATGCTTTATTCTTTATATACTTTTCGCCAATTAAGTTAAACTTCTGCAATTTGATTCTTGAATAACAAGTCAACCGTTACAACAGTGTATTAAAAATACCATTGTGAAAATGTCAGAAAAAGTAAGAAAGGAATCTACCACTTAATGGCACAAAACCAAAATATTCCGCGACGCCTTTGGAAAATTGAAACGACGCACCGGGGCGTCGCGACGCACAGTTTGAGAACCACTGGGTTAGTTTATCAGTAAAAATTGTATTTATTCAGGTTCATGCGACTTTGAAGGTTCAGACTGGCTTTGCGGGTACATTCAATCCACAAATGATAACTTCAACTGGGCTCATTTTTTTGATAATGTTACGGAAGGCCATTACATGCTAGCTAATACTGCTAATCGTGTTCGTGAAAGTACTGCACAGCTGATAACGCTAGAAATAAAACAACAGGTTAGACTTGTACACTGAGCGAGTTAAGACCTTAATTCTAAAAGGTTATCAGTCGAATATGACGTGTATTGCATTAAATTTTTTCAAAGATGCTTGCATCAATTGTTGCTAACTTTCTTTCGTGATGAAAAGCCAGTTTTACTGAACATTAATTAAGCTTGTGTAGCATATAGTATAGATGTAATTTGAGATAACTAACATTACATTTGATGTTAAAGCTTTTTTCATTACGGGCAGATGTTGAATTTGCGTTATGGTAATGCTAGAAACTAATTGGCGTACCGTTTTTTCACCAGTAAGGTTACGATGCAAGAGCTTTTAACATCGAAAGCTTAGAGCGATAAACTACTGGTTTTCCGTGATCACGTGGTTGTGATTCCAATTCTGGTGTAGCTTTTGCTTGTGCATTCTTTTACCACGATTTTTCCTAGCTTGAGCGCAAGCTTGCAGCAAAATTACACTGTTTGGAGAAGGCACCTCAAGCAGATCTGAGTGCAAGTCATCCTGTGTGTATTTGTAGCAGAGTTTCTGTGCTGGAAAGATAAAGATGTATTGCTTAGTAGGCACCACCGTGTGATTGGTTGTTGCATTTTTGTTGTGCAGGAAACCCATTGCGTTACTTTTAAAATTTTTGTTGTGGAACAAGAAGCAACAAACTCTTCGTTGTCAAGCTCTTCTGCAAGATTGAATGTGTATTTAAAAGACAACAACATGGGGACCACAAGGCAGCCTGTGTGGAACAGTGATCATGTTGAAAAAAACTCATGGATTACCATTCAATTGGCTCTAACTCCACGTGCTTACCAGGTTCACATTGCAATTTGTTGTTTGATGATTCAAGAGCTTGGTGTATAGATAAGATAGTTTAAACAAATTTCAAAAATTGACATATTCAGTTAACACAAACATTTTGTAAGTTGTTATTTTAGCTGGCACTCATAAAAAATACTTTTTTAAGTATTAAGAACGGGCATAGCTTTGTGCAGGTAACAGGCTTAATGCTTTATAAGGCTAGGTGTGAGTACACTGGTTTCATAATTCAACTGGTCTAAATGGTTTGGTGATATAACTCAAAACGGCCAAACCTGTTACTCATTAGCTTCCATCGGTTACGAACTTAAAAGTTGCAATTGAACTGGAAAGGCTGTTTTGTCTTGGTGATGTCTTGAAGTAATTTAAATTTGATTCAAAATCGACTTTGGAGTGGTTTTAACATTTCACTTTTACTATTAGTCTTTCGCAGACGTTTCCAAGCAAACAAACGTAGAGCTTTACTATTGGAATGAAACATTGTTTTATTTCGCATAGATTGTGTTTGAAGCCGTTGCCCTTGATTCACGGCCAGGTTCGGTGGCCATCGATGATGTATTTGTCAGTACTTCAGCATGTGGTGAGTGTTTTGTCGAATCTCTTTCATAGAAGCTCTCTTAGTGAACTGCCTTTGACAGAAATTCTGGACCTTTGACAGTAACTACATGCAAAAAAGGGTTATTGCACGATAGGATGTTACCTGTATAAACAGCATGAGCAATTCTCGACAAAGTGATTTTCAGGGAGAATAAATGCACCCTCAAGTCTTTTAAGCAAAACTGTTTTTGGTATTTAGCATTTAAACCAGGGGTTGGCAACCTGTGGCTCACAACAACAAATTTTGTAGCTCGTGGAAAGGATCCCAAACGTGGCCTGCGACATGAAATTTCGTGGCCTTGGATGCCAAACTTATGAAAACATGTCGGAAAAATCGATCAAATAAAATTTCACAACCGTATAATTCGGAAACTTTAGCATAAAAGTTGCTTTGGAAGTATTGATCTCCAGAAAGAAAAGGTTTTCTTCATTTTGAAATACTGTTACTACCCACTGCTTCGCAACTTGGGCTCTGTGTTGAGATAATATGGATTGCGAACTCTGACTGGACCGAGAGCTTTTCAAGGTTTGATATCGGCCCGCCTGTAAAAAGGTTGCACACCCCTGCTTTAAGCGATAGCACCTATCGCCCAACTGTCATATTTACTCGGAGTTAACTTAGCTTCGTTTTATTTACCTTTCTTCAACAACTTAAGGTTTCTGATATTTGTACATAAATATGAGTTTGTTTCGTTAAATATGAAAGATGATTTATGAGTATCATTTCTCTCATAGTGATAGAATAACAAAATCTGTGAAACAATCTTTGATAGGTTTGACTGATTTTGGCTTTTAATTGAACACCATTATATATATGTTAGTTTTATGCTGTTAGGTGCTACTAAAAATAAGTACTTTGTATGGCATGGTTTGTGATTAATTGAGAATGGGTGAATCATATTGCTTGTTCATAACTTCCTTATTACCGGCTTAATTACATTTGAAAGCATGTCGTACATTATAGATCTGCGATTTTTATGAACTTTTTCTGAATATCAGTCATTTCGTATCAAACATTTCGTGTCTTTTACTCGTCAAACATTTTTTGGTTGGCAGAGTCGACACATCACAATTTTGATGCGTAATACAGTAGATTGCGGTGCCGGTATGCCATTAATTTTTGCTATTAAGAAAGCTTGATGGTCGATGAATATACCCTTTGGGTACAAAAATGCGCCCAAATTTGTCATAGTAAACTTATCAAAGGCTTGCCTGAGTCTCACTACCAGTGTATGATCAGATTATTAGAATTCAATGACTTGTGAAGAATTCCACGTTCTATCACGGATCAAAATTGTGATGTTTTGGACTCTACCGTGTAGGTTTAATGCTGAATACAGCAATTGCCATTGAGGCTGCCAACATAAAAAGAGTGCTTTGAAAGATTTTGAGGTGCTTAAAATGAATGTTTTCCTTACAATTGGTCTTCCTATTTTTCTGAAAATAGAAGGGAAATAAATCACTTTCTTTAACTTTAAGGTACAGTCTCCTACGTTTGCCTATCTACAACTTTCTTTTATTCTTTTCATAATAAAAATATTGTCAACACTAACAAAAAGTGATGTAATTAACGCCATTGTTACAACCTGTTTTACGGAGGAGTCCAATTTACAACAGAAGAATGATGAAAACGAGCCTTGGCAGCCAGGAAGTGCTGAGGCGCATTGCGTTTGTTGGTTGTAGTTCATGGCATGTATACATAAGATTTTATAATTTATTGCTCTGAGCTTCATGTAAAGCGACTACGTGCTGCAATAATAAGCATATGCGTGGATTTGTGGCTGATGTGTGCGCGTTTTCGTTAGGGCAATCGCGAATACGGATTTACTGGTAACCAACTTTTTTTGAACTTTGTAGTAAATGGAGTTTTGTAACGCTGTTGATATTCAGAGCGTTTATTCTACCAATTTTGTAATGATGAAAAAATGTTCAAGAAATTTATTATTTGATATTATGTGCTAAATTTCCACTTTTTCTGTTTGCAGAGTCTGCCCCTTACTTCCTGCGTCTTGGTGCAAAGAGCGCAAATACAGGACAAAATGTGACGCTTCAGTGCCTACTTTGGGGACACAGTGGCCAAGACACCAAAGTAATTTTGCAGAAATCAACCGGCAAAACCATTTTACCTGCTTCCAAAGAAGTACAAGGCGACCATCTTAGCGTTTATTTCAGGCAAGTCGTGCTTTATAGTTTATATATAGGCTATTTTGATGCCAGCAATGCAGATACAGAGCCTCAGATTTGTCATGCCAGGATTAGCTAAACACTTGATAAGTCAGGGGCGCTGCATTTTCATAGCTGAAATCAAAATATTTTATGTATGAACTGTAAGTTGAGCTACAGTTTAGTTTAAGTTAACTTATAATTCATAACATATTTAACTTATAGCATACACTTAAAAGTTAATTAAAGTATGAAAAAGTAGCTGTGACCATCAACAATGATGGCATGGTGATCTTTACGATATAATTACTTTAACAATTGCTACAGCCATTTTGATGCTGTTTTTTCCTATTTTTGATCTTTTCGTTCTTACCACATTCCTCCTTAGTGTTATAACTTTATCTTTTCCAGTCGTCTCGTCAACGAAGAGACTGTTTGTAGCAGCCTATGCAATCTGGGCAAATCGTGAATGACTGATCTTGATGGCAATGTTTTTAATTTACAGTTTTACGGAAATTGGATTATCTGATGCTGGAAAATATCGTTGTGTGTCTGGTAATTCAGTCCAAGTTGGAGTGTCTAACTATGCCAAATTATCCGTTTACGGTAATTGTTATTATTAACGGCTTACAGTATCTAACAATAATGTTAAAATTTTCTTTTGTTTGTTAAACAAGTTTTACTTGAAATGAGTAATTTAATCACATTAGAACTCTATTGTTTTGAGGATCTAGAATTACAGTTGCTGACTTGAATTTCAAAACCATCTTCGTGTTCTTAGGTGCTGTAGTATAGCCAACCGTTTTTAGCTTAAGTTAGGTACGTAATTAGATCTGTACCCCTCGCTTAACTGAAGGAAGTAAGCCTGCCATGTGTCCAGAGCTGCTTTTTAGTTGCTCGTATCAAGATGCCTGTTTAATTTTTCACTTGCATTGTAAGACATTAGAGACCGAACATCGCATTTTTTTTATTAGTGCTGCTACAACCAAGTAAGAAAAATTACCAAAAAATATATTGAAACGTTTAGTGATGAAGGATTTAAGTCGTCAATGTGTATCTCGGTCATTTTTGAACTGTTTATCGGTTTCTGGTAGAAGCTACGATAGCGTCAAACTTAAAATTTCCTACTTCCAAGTGTGCTCGAAGAGCAAACTTACGATTTTGTTTTCATACTGAAGAAGTTTGTTATGATACCTTATATATTCCAAAGCTTGTTTTAGTGATGTTGGGCTTACTTGTATTATGCAAGCGTTATGCCAAAACGATGTGCTGTTGGGTGCAACTACTTAACCCTATTATGTTCACTACGGTATCCAGTCCCATTTCTGATTGAGGCAGTATTGTTGCTCAGTCTCCGCAATATGCTGGAGCATTTGGATCGACTTAACAACAGCATCGCCATGTCGTGTTGCTACTGAAAGCTTTGTAGGGAAACTTAATATCTGAGGGAAGTCATTACTTCACGGTTCATTCGCACTTAATAATTAACCGAAGACAACTTCTCACAGTAGATGTACACACACAATCCAAGACAGGACTAAAAGTTTTTGCAACGAAAGCAATCTAAAATTAAGGTTGTTTTTGAAATGGAAACCAATCTTAAGGTTCCTTTTTTCATATTTTGCTTATGCTGATAAAACACCGGTTCTTTTTACAGCAATTTTTTACCACTATATTTTAATTTAACTCACTGAAATATGCCTATCTTCAATGTCACTTAAACGGTGCAATTTTATTGGCTAAAAACTACTTAATTTGACAAGGGTCAATGTAGTTTTCTCTTATCCTCTTTGATGTTTAACTTCAATGTTCGTTGAAACAGTCAAATAATGCGCATTGATACTCGCGGTTTTACTTTATGTGCCTGGAGATGGTTGAGAAAGCTTTTAATTTCTGGTTAGCAAGTCTACCAGCCATGCTGTTTAAAAAGATGAAATACATAATAGCCTATTACAATAAAACGACTTTTCTTCGCTTTGCTAAACTATTACGATAGTTTGTGTATTGTAGTTTGGTTACAATAAGAATGAAAAGCAAATTTTGATGATACTTGCTACTGTCAGTTGGCACTCTTAATCTAAATATAATACGGTATACAGCATTTTTCATGCTAGCAAATCTATTTCTATTGCAGTACCTCCTGTTCCAAAACGTGGTCCCAAAGTTGTAAAACCTGGATCTACTAAACTTGTCATACAACTGAACGCGGATAACTATACTGGAGACGGACCGGTAGTTGAAAAAAGACTGATTTATCGTCCAGTTGAAGGCTCTTGGTCCGGTGTGTAACCTTTTTGTCTTAAGTTACTACAATTGTGTGTTAAACCGGCGCGGGCGGGAGTTTAGCTGATGGAATGAAAAATTTCATGAAAAAGTTACCATGGTGCTTGAAAGTGAGATCGTTACATGTTTTAAGGGTTTAAGCTCCCTGCCGCCGTAGGTAGTGCTTGCCTTGTTCATTTGTTTTGTAGAAGCTTGCATCTGTGTTTCAGCGCAGTTAGATAAACCTTATTCGCTTTGTGATATTATTTTAACTGTACTATTGGACAATGTAGAATATCAAAGAATTGCCAGCAACAAAATTTTTGACCATGTTAGAAATCTGTTGAAAGATTCCAATACTTTTAGAAATGATTTTGCGTTTTCAGGGTATATTGCATTTACATTATAAGTCCAAACGCCTGTGATGAAATAAGGCGAAAGTTTAGTCAAGATTAAGATGTTTTGTGCTGATTGTAACTTGATGATACTATTAGGATTAGCATATTGAAACCTTGTTTTATTGATGTCTTGCATTTGTCATTGCAGTTACAATAGGTAAGATGGTTGTTTACACACGTACTTTAGTTACTTCAATCTTATATGAGCATGTCTTTTTGTAGTGTGTTAAAAGATATAGGACCAACACTTTACTGGCATGTGCTCGAATGATTTACGATGCAAAGATTGACTTCTAAAATCAAGATATTACATATTTACACAGTTCTTTTCGCTGTTGAGCGACGGGTGTAGTGTGTGCTGGCAAAAACCTTTGTACGTCGCATCTTCGTTTACTCTCTCTTTCTTTACAAAAGCGCACGACTTTTCCAGCCTACTTGTTTTGTTGTTAGTGGGATATTTATTCTTTGCCACTGGATTTCATGTCAACATCACACTTTTAATGTCTGTCCAATCGATCCCTTTATAACTGTGCGCTGAAATATTGTGTGAAAATGCGTTCACCACAGTTGACAAAATAGGTAGCCGCTGTGGTGTAGTGGTAATTGTTGCGGGCTTCGGGTCGAAAGGTCTTGAGTTCAAATTCTATGAAAGCACCACTGGCATTCGCCAGGAAGGACATCCCGAATTTAAAGTGCTACGATGCTCCAGCAAAAAGTCTGGTTCGAAAGTGAATGTATAGTGGTAAATAAACGTTGAATTAGCACGTCTGATCTTGCGAAACGTGGGGGAAAATGACGTAGCATCGACAGTTGACACAATTCAAATATTCTGCCGAACACTTTTAAAGTGTTATGTATGGCAACCGTTGAATGTGATAGCATGTTGTTGTTGACGTTGTTGCGTTGACGATATCACAGATTGCATTATGTTAACAGCACTGTGACCCATCGTTTTGACGGCGGTGTATTATAATAGAGCACTGCTGGTTTCCGTAGTGAAATTATAACTCGCTAGCGTACGCATGACTGACTGCCTGTTTGATTTGATGGCTTGGTTGATATAAACTGAGATGTTAATAGCGGATAGTTGGTACTTTGGGCTTCAGAGCACAGTATTTGTGAACGAAAATCTATCGCGAGCATCATTGATATTGCTAATGAAAGAAGTTCCGCCTCGTATGCTTGCTCAACAACGAAAGTGTGTAAAAAAAGTCAGGTGGTTAGTGGCTGGCATACTACCGCACCAACAACGTGTAATGCGGGGAACGTTACATAATCTCATGGCATGGCATTTGGCATTTGTAAATCTCATGGCATTTGTAGAACATTAGCCACTTAATTTGTTGCATTTGTAGGTGTATGTAATGTACGGTATGCTTGATTATGTACCCGTTGAATTGAGGCCAATGCAAAATAATGTTTGGTTTATGTTCATAGTAGCCGTTTGGAACGCACTGGTTTGTATTTGCCTGGGTTGGATTGTAACCTGCTTTTCATTAACACAGTTTATCTTATCTGCAGACGTGCATCACATCACCACACCAGAATACCAACTGTGGCATTTGCAGCCTGACACAGAGTACGAACTAGCCGTTACCCTTGTTCGTCCTGGACCCGGTGGAACAGGAGTTCCTGGACCCAAGCTTCGAAAGAAGACAAAATGTGGTCCACCTAAAACCACAGTTCAAAACGTAAAGTTAACACCGCTTACAGCAGGAGAAGATAGTTTAATGCGTGTCGAGTGGGACGTAAGTTTTAGATTTTTAAAAACTAAGGAGTGTTAAACCTTAGCAGTGTGAACGCATTTTAATAGCAAAGCTTATTATGCAACGGCTTATTAAGAAACGAACGATCCTGTAGCATTTATTAACATATGTTGTGGATGTGGAATGATAAAATTGTTTTAAGTGTGCAGTTTTTGCAGTACATTTTTTTCGCTCAGAAAAGGAAATTTACTGTGCAGAGAGTCAGCTTTTTCACACACGTTTAGAAAAAGCTTGCTCGTTGCTGTATGGATTCATTCAATAGTTCAATTAGTTCTACCCACCTAGTGTTTGAAACTAACATTTTTGTAAACGCTAGTTCAATTTGCCTGTTTTGCTGCTGATAACTTTGTTTTCTAACCAGCACTTACTTTAGGCTCCTGACTTTAGCGTTACTCAATGTCACAATTATGCATTCGTCGTCAAATATCGACTTTTTTCAAAAGAAACTGGTTCTTCTATGAGATATCAAAGCAAAAGAGTGGAGGTAACCATTACCCATTTATTGGATGTAGCTAGCCTGGCTTAAAAGTTTGATTTGCTTTTGTGGTATATAAGAAACATAGCTTAAGATATCAATTTGTCAGAAAGATTAAGTTTTTTATTTGAGGCTTTAAAGCTACAAGGCTTTCCTCTAATGAGCGCTAAAAGTGAGCACATGTTTGGACTATGGAATTGGGATTACCAAGGCAATTGCAATGCCCAAAGACCTTTGGGTTTACGTTAGGCCTGTCAAATAACTTCTTTTTTAAGAAACTTGAGCATTGATGACCCGGTGGTGAATTGCAAAAATCAACACAGACCTTTGCGCATATCAAGACCTCATCACATCGACGACTGTTGCAACTTTAAGTAATTTTAGTCCTCAGAATGCAATGCAATTTGTTTTTGTTTTATTTGTCGTTTTCTACTTTTAATATTTTCATATTTTAGAAAGAGGATTCGCTCGCCATCATCTCTAATTTGAAACCTTACACGACGTATCAATTTAAAGTTGAATTGACTAATTCTGCTGAAAGTGGTTCGAAAGAGACAGGAGAGTTTACTGCATTAACTAAGGAAGGAAGTAAGTAATAAAATTGTTTGTTCATGCAGATGCTACTGTCCACCTGCTTTTGCATCTAAGTCGTATTTACGGACGTTTTCCACACTTTAAATTACAGTTTGCCGTATTGCTTAAATTATCCTACCAGTATTTGATATGAATTGTGCGTTGCTGAGGGCAGTATTAAAAACTTGAAATTGTGATGCAAAATCGTTAACTGTAATTTTCATAAAGTATTGTACACAATCGTTCATTGAGATATTGTCATATCTAAAAGGATTGGGTATGCTAGTTTTTTCATTATTGTGTTATTAGGTATGCGAGTTTTTTCATTATTGTGTTTTCGTTGGTTTATATCAAAAACCATCGGAATTTATAAGCGCTTAGTATCTTAAGTCTGCGGGAAAAAGAATTGGTGACAGGCAGATTTTCCGTCTAAAATTATGAAAACATTTAATTTTACTAGGCTGAAATACATTTGCTAAACTAGTTTTGTGTTTTTAGTACCACTGGAGTACATGGCAAAAATTTTACGCTGCAAAAATAGCCTTACAGCAGCATGCCTTTTCAGTTTTTTTTGTATTACCGGGCGCAGCAGGAGAGCTCAAAAGCCATTTGTTTGAAGTCTTTGATATCTCCCGACCGATAATTTACTCTTGTCATTGCCTCTTTTTAACTTGACCACATTAATTGTTTTCGCTTGACAGTACCGGGTCCTGTACCTCGTGACTCCTTATCAGTGGTCTCAACCAATGAGACGGCGATCTCGCTGGTATGGGCAGAGCCTGTGAATCCCAACGGCAAGGTGGATAGATATGAGGTTGGTTGACCTGTGATTTTGGGTCTACTGTATTGATGTTGACTGTGTTGCATTAAGATAAAGTTTGAGATAAAAACTCTGTCATCCAAAACATGTTGAAATTTTGTGTGCCATGCATGTAATGGTTAAATTCACACTACTGTAGAATATGTGTTGACAGTACCTGGTAAAAGCTTTCAAAGTAGTTTAGTTTTTATTATTTCAGTTCATTCAGTATGTTGCGGAGATGGTCATGATTGGCTTTCCTTCAATAGCAGCATGCTTTGTAGTGTTTCCTATCAGTCTGGTTTTGTAACCGCTTCAAAATAGATCGCTGCCATCTATAAGTGTCGGCACCTTTTATGCTTATTTGGATTTATGGCATAAACTTTTTGTTGCTTCAAATCAGCTAGGCTGGGCTTCCGTCCCAAGAGAGAAACAGAGCGAGGTTGTCACTTAATCAATGACGTTTTTCGATTTCGTTTTCAGATATCTTGCAGTGGGGAAAACACATTCGACCCCAACTTTACCGCACAGAACGATAGCTGCCTGATTGAAGTGAAGGGTGATGAACGGCAGTTAGTGATCGAACCTCTACATCCGGGAACTTCCTACACAATTTCAATCAGAGCTCGGACTTCCGCCGGCTACGGCTCACGTGTCAATATTTCGGCTAGGACCAAAATTGCACGTAAGTTGAAACGTTTCGAATACATTAGTGTTAACTCTTCTGTCAACTAATCCACGGTGAAGACGTGAAGAAGTGTCGGGCGCTTAGCTTTCAAACGTGTAAAAATACAAGTTCAACCCTACAAATGCTATTTTCAAACTCCTCTACATGTTGATATGGTGACGCTATTGTTACGGAGAAGCGAAATTTACAGACTTAAATGCAGTGATAGTTTTGTTGAAGCGTACATGTAGACTTGTTTGGGGATTTTCTGTATTTGTTGCGTGCTTGCTCATCAAACCCGCGGCTGACATTAACCCTGACTGTGGACTGTTATCAAAAAAGTAGTGCTTTTTTGTATTGTATTAATACATACATGTTGTACTCTGCAAGCAATAAAACCGTTTAAGTGATGATCTTCATTTGCTATTTCAATGCCTTCATAAACTTCATTATTGTTCAATAATTATGTGATTGGTATAAGTCATCTATGTAGTCTGCTGTGTGCGATGCCCCAGGCGTTCTTTGCGATGTTTTGACCGTTACATTAAATCCCGCTGCTCGGTCATCTTTTTAGGGTCAAAAATAATAACCTAACACTGTAATAGCTTAATGTATGCGTTTCAAATTTAATGGATAGTTTTTGCTATTGTAGCACTTAATAAAGGCTCTGCAATTGGCTTCCAGCAAGCATCGTTGATAAGTCTTTGTGATTTTAAATGCTCATAATCAAAGCTTGATGCAAAAGCGGGCGGTTAGTGGTAGAGAATTGTACGTGCCTAGTAACAGCAAAGTCTACCTGATGACATAAAACTTGACTGCTTAATTCTTGTACACCTAGTTCATTGGTAGCATGTGGTATTTGGACACTTACATCTTGCTTTTGTCAATAATAAGTTCAGATTACTTCCGATTAATTGACTTTTCAAGATATGTTTATAACACGGCGGACATTTTCATGGAAGTAAAACTAAGCAAGTATGATCTTGCAGGCTCTCAATGACATTGTACGTTTAGCAATTGTTAACAAAACAATGTAGTTGGCTGCAGTTAATTAATTTAAGCAGCTTACCAGGGTTGCTGAAGTGATTGTGAGATACTCAATAGCAACAACGTCATATATCTTTGTTATTTTTGACGATGCGGAGTCGAATCATTGATACGAAACTATGTATGTCTACTTCCGCGGCTTTTACATCTGACTTCGGTTGGCAAGGGAGTCTTATTAAATTAGGAATACCTATGTGGCAAAAACCATTGACGCTTATGATAACCAGATGAAATTATGTGCACTAAAGCTCATGGCATTTTACTGCTCACGGTTGCTCGTGGTAATCGTTAGCAATACGTCTATGTTTTCGTAATATTCAATTTGAATTACTTTTGAAATTGATTTCAGGTCGCTATTTATCCCTACAAACTGATAGCAGAAGCTCCCTTGCATTTTTTTCGTTCATATTAAGTGCTTGCCCACTAGCCTTTATTTTTATTATTCTCAAGTCTAATATACACTTCAAACCAAAGATTATTTCAAATTTACAGAAAATAGTCGTTGTTTGGCAATGCCGGTAATTACAGTACTATGTAGTCATTAGTAAACACAACCAAATAATCACGGTTTTAATGCGAATGTTTCATAGTATTAGCTGAAGATATTTGCTTTTGTGTAGTGTGACAAAGTTTATGCTCTTTGTAAATCGAATTCTATATTTCACATCTGTCGTCATATCTTCATGAACTTTTCCCTGCTTAGACCAGAAATTTGAATTGACACATCGCAGCTGTGATGCGAGTCTTTTCTCTTTGTCATTTTTCTCACCATTTAAAACTAAACAAGTTTGTCACGCTTGATTGGCTTCACTGCGGCGCTATTCAAGTGGATATCACGTGACTTGTGCATTGTCATCAAGGTTAAGTGAGAAGAATTTTAGTTATTTTGCTGGTGGTTTAAATGCTTTTGTGTGGCATGTTGTAAAACTTTAAAGTATTTTTTCGCACATATTTTTGTAGACTTAGCCAACTTTCAAAAGGATATGCAAAAGATAAAACAAATATTACGCAATCATAAAATCAACACGTCAAAAACTTAATCTCAAATCTTTTTTATCTCATTCTTTTCTTTGGATCGTGACAACTAACTTTGTCACATTCTCCAGCTACTATTGCTGCCTCTGTTGAATTAAATAATGGCATTTTGATCAATTGCACCGGTAAATTTTGCTAAATATTATGAGATTTGTTTGTAAAGGACTTACTTAGTCGTCTGTACCCCGCTTGGCTCTTATAAAAACAATGGTAAACGAGTTTATTAAATATGTCCAGCTAAAGTTTACTAGTTGCAAACGGCTTCGTTAGTTTGTTTCTAGAAGCATCGGCGCTGTTTGATTTATTTGAATTGGTCGAACGTCGATGTGCTTCTAATGTAAACACAATCCTTTGCCCTCAATAAGCGCCCCATCGACGGTCCGCACTCTCTCTCAACCTGTTCAGCCACTAACGTCGGTTTGTTTTGTCAACAGCGATAATAGCGTGGTCTTGCGATTAATAGCCTGCTGGTTTTATATCTGAATAATCTCTGTGTTTTTATGCTCTTGAAAACGATACTTGATGGCAATTTTTCTACTTGGTTATAATGTCAGCGGTAGAAGTAGATTGTGCTGTAGTACTGTTAACTCCTAAGCAGGCTCAACTGTGAACAAGATTTTATATGTAAAGTTGCAAGTTTTTCGTGACTGAAAATAAAGACTAATAACTGACTTAAATATTTCAGCGCCAACTTTTCCCGAATATCCTCCTGTTAACACAGGTGATAATGTTGATGATAACAAGGATAGTGTCACACCCACTACCATCGCGATCAACATCATTCCTGCTCGTAGCAACGGCGCTCCAATAACCGGATATTACATCATAGTCGCTGATGATACGACGCCGGTGAGTACATTACGTCACTCTCAAAGATAAATTCCATTATTCTTGATAATTATTTATTACCGGATCTAGCGAATCGTCGGAGCCCATTTTACTTTTGCTTCCCAGATACATTGATCTGCCATCAATACCTCAATAATATTTCTGATCCAACATTGCTATAATTGTGGTTCGGTCTTGCTTTGCTAGTCGGCTTGTTTGTGGGCTGATTCTATTAGGGCCTGTGTAGCTCTCGTGTTTGATTATTTGAACAGCACTTAATGCAGGTTTTATCACCCGGACTGCTGCATGTAATCAATGCAATGCCGAGGCTGCGAGAATGTCGAAAATATTTTTTTAGTCTTTGTTCCTACTGAACCTCGAAATTCATTTTATCTAAATGCAGCTGTTGTTTCTTACTTTTATTTGACAGCCTGCTGCTGCTGCTGCCAATGCACCTGCGACAACGCCGAAATTAAAGAAAAAAGGTGAGGTTCTGGTGGTATGGTTACTGGTTTATGGTTTGTATTTATGTGCTTTTGTGGCATCCAGATCATAGTTTAGAGCTGCAAGGCGTTGGTTATCGTGCTCCTAAGTTAAATTGACCCATTTCTTATTTATTTTAAAAATTTTGCGTAATTTTGTGGTTTTGAGGAAACGTGCGTCAATTCAGGTAAGGGACGCAAGCGGAAAAAGCAGCGGAGCAGGAAGGAACGTAGCGTTGGTTTGATGCGATTGAAGCGGCAATCCGTTATCGACGTCAGCAATGCCGAAGATGAAAATGCGTGCTACAGTGAACCACTTACCTACGAGCAAGCTGCCAAAAACAACAAGCCTTACTACGCGTCAGGAAAACTGATGGCCGACGAAGTGACTCAGGTGCGGAGGCCATGACGAGGACTCAAGCTACTCCCTTTTGCATAATTATGCAATAACTGTACTTTCCTGTAGCCTTGTTTCATTTCGAACAACCAGAGTAGGCCAATTCAGACTGATAGCTCCTGAAGAACACCACTAAATAGAGATGCTTCAAAACAACTTATCACCAGATGTACATTCGTTTAAGTCTGCTGTAATTGCGTTAGAATTGTTTTTTTTCACCGAACATCAATTGAAAACCACTCGAGTGGCTTATATCAAAAAAAAAACATTGTTTTTTATAAACTAAATTGCTCCAAAAAGCAGTCAATGGGGTTAAGTCGTAAAAGCATGAAGCTTGCATTGTTGCGTTATATAAAACAAACTTCGCCGAAAGGTCATCAGTTGCAAAACAGTTTCTTTATTCTATTGATTTTTTAATGACAAAACGGTTTAAAAAAACCTGTGCTCTACGTTACTGTATTTAAACAGCGAAAAATCCACTGAGCAATATCCGTTTTTTAGGAAAGGAAGTTTGTGGTCGGAGATAATTCTCCTAGTAACGGTTTTGAAAATCCTCCGTTGGACCCTAACAAGAATTATAAAATATATATTCGTGTTGAGAGCGAGGCGAACGGAAAAAAGACTGTAAACTGCATTCTAGTTGCTGTGAAAAGTAAGTTATGATTTTGACACAACTATTGAATAGTAACCGATGAGTACTTCTTACTTGAATGAGTAGATCTACGTGTATATTCCAAGTGCAAATCATCTGTTCAGCAATCGTCAGCAACGATTGCTGAACAGTGTCGTAGTCAGGGGTTTGGGAGTTCGGCACCCTCGGTGTTCTTTTCATTACTGTGCTGCTGATGAAGGCAAATGACGGCAATTTCCTCCGTTTGGTTGAACTGTTTGTGGTATAAACGCGAAGTGCCGGCAGCACTGGTTATTAATGAATCACGCAGCTGATCCGAATGCGTGATCTTTGGTTTTCAGCGATTGCATAATAAAGATGTTTGCTTACCGTATTTTAGGTCGTGCTCTTACACTACCCACAACCACACCTTCCTCCACTACCACCCCTATTCTTACAAGCTCTGACAATGGTATGTGTAATTTTGTTCAGTTTTCATGCTTTTGCAGCTGAAAAGCCATTACTTTCGTTTTCACTTATGATAATGACAATACTACAGCAATGTAGCTTCGATTTCATTTGCCAGAGCTTTTGGTGCAATCAGAAGCAATCTTTGTTTGTTTTTTGTCGAAACAATTGCTCAGTGCTGTTGCATGCGAGCCGTGTTTCCACACGAATAAGCAAACAAACTTGCTTCTAATTGTGCTAGTAAAATATGCATTTCGAAATGTGCCTTAAGGCTTGCCCACGAACAGCAGCAAAGACATCTGCATTGCAGTAACATTAAAAAAACGCTTGACGATATTTTCTTGCTTTGTGGTTGAAGACCAGCACTTCGAAGTTAATAGCCTTTTCTTCTCCTCCTCTCACTCAGACTTTCGCTCTGTCCTCGCCACATTGTGCTCTCCTCCATCTTTCTTTTTACCGCCAATTCTCGCACATCTGACAGGAACTGTTTTCTTTTTCCTCCTTTACTAACGGGCTACAATGGTTTCCGGACACTCGTTTCTTCTGGGAAACGACGCGGCTGATGAGTTGGCCAGAAGGGGTGCGCTACTCCTGCCTTCTACAGTCGCTTGTATTTCTCTCCTCTGACCTCGTATCCAGTCTTCTCTTGGTCAGGAGGTGTACTGTCTAATCTAAATTCTTCGTCAGATAGGTCCCGTCGGTATCCACTGAAGAGCTTGTGCTCTCTCGTCACCCTCGCTGTCTCCTCTCTCATCTTCGCTACCACGGACACAGCCTTCTGTTAAACTTCTATCTCACTAGAATTGGTAGAATCGAGAATCTTTCAGCACCTGGGTCATCTGACCCAGGAGACCTATCGTCTTGCTGTGCGTTGTCCAGCTCTTGACTCTTTGCATCGCTCGCTCTTTGGCGACTCTCTGTCACTCTGTGACTTCTGGTTTAAGCCTTGGAGAGTTGCCTAACTTTTGGGGCTCTGTGGTCTTCCGCCGTGACTCCGTTCCTCGGAAGAGGTTGGGTAACAACAAGAAGTTGAAAGCCTGCGTACTTGTTAAAAACAGGCAACATTGAGAACTAGGTTTAGTGATCAATGTTTGCATGTTTTGGATTCTCGGAGAATATAGAGGCTTTAGGATATCATTTCACACAATGAAGTTGTGATCTTTTTGGTTTTAATTATGTTCAACGTTATCGGAACATCTTATCTTTTGCACTACTTTAGTAAAGAATTGCCGAATTGTTGCTGTTTGCCATTTAAGTGCATTTTTAGGCGGTGAAGATGTTAATACTACTGTTCTTTCTCCTGGATTCAAAGAGCCGTCGGAACAGGATCGAGTGATGATGTATGCATCAATTGGCGGAGCAGTGGCAGGAATCCTTATCATCACTCTCATCATTGTTTTGATAATAATGAGAATGAGGTGAGATTGTTTGCTGTTATTACGTAATATGCCATCGCAGTGCGATGGAAGAGTCATGAACTTCAGAGCACACAGGTCGCAGTTTGAAAACCTGTCATACCATTCGTCATAAAGGCACCCAGCTGTAAATACTTCCTTGATTTGCTTAAGCAAACCTTGCTGCAGAAACAAGTGGTTAATGTGAGACATGCACCACATAAATGCAACGGCTGTCTTGTGATTATAGATAGCAACTTTGTTTGCTCCACTTTCCCGTAATGTAAGGGTAATGTATTGCTGACGTGTGGTTTACTTTTGGCTGATGCGGTATAATTTCACCATGAACTGCATTGCATCAGACTTGATCAATGGTGTCGATGTGTCGCGCTTATCAAAGTTCTGCTTGGACCGACTTTCGAACTTAGAATGCTTGGTTTTTAGACGGAAGAAACACTCACGCAAGGATGAAGTTGTGAATCCCTTTGAAGTTCGTATGGTGATGTCGGACGTACAAAGTCCCGCCCACACGCTGCTCCCCATCAGCCCGTCAGAGAACGAGCACAGTGATCGACAGGCGCTCATGCCTGACGTTGTAGGATACGAACATCCAGGTGAGAGTTTCATTTCCTGCTAGAACTTGGTTTTGTCCTACTAACCGTTTTATCTTGCAATACTAACTTCTTCTTTTGCTTTGAAGATATGTTTAGTGGATTTTGTGAGTACAAATGCATGGCTTGTTTCAATTGGTTAAATTTACTGCTGCACTGTCATCAATAACCAACATGTACATCGCGCTACATGTGGTCAGATCGGTGCAAATGGTTTTTCTGTTACTTGGCCTTTTAAATAGCCTCATGATATCAGGTTTATGCTGGTCTGATAAAAGCACTGTTGTTAGAAATGTTTACATTAAACTGCTCCCAACAGTTTTTCTTTCCAAATCTGTCAAATGCGTGATGTTGACTTACTGTCATATAAGACGTTGATAGCAATCATCCTTAAAGACCGAATATCTTGTTTAACAACACTTAAATAAAAGATAAAGTTGTTAGTGCTTTGGGGTGTTGCAACGGACAAGGAGAAGGTGGAAGGTTTGCTTATATAGAACAGATGCAGCTTCGTAGATCTTATCAATGGTAGTGTAGTTAACTAATATGTTATCTTATCAGCCACCAACTCTTCAAGAATGTTTGTAAAGCTATTTGTAGCTTAGAGGTCAACATATTTTAAAAGCACAGATCTCCAATAGCTTGTAAATCTACTCCACAAGGGGTGATATGTGCAATGACTTTTCATGGCACTGAAAGTACCGTGAAAGTGTGCCAACTTGCTGGTAGTTGAATGTTGAAACTATTTTTTTCTTGTTTTGGCCGTTAATTGCATCATCTTGATTTACCTGGTTCCATTGACTGCTGTTGTAGTGTGATGGTACGTGATTGAATTTGCGTTTTGATTATGAAGCTCACTTTGTTGTAACGTAATTCGCAATGATGCTGCGTTTTCATTGTATTGCTGGCAATTAGTGTGTTTTTCTCCTGGTAATTAGTGAGTGGATTTCGCAGCGATGTTGCGTTGGTCCTGAAGAAATTGCACATTTAGTCTTGAATGAATATCGCATTTTCATTCCACATTTACTGGACCAAAAAACAAGGATTGTTTCCTTATGTTTTGGCAGTCAAAGGTAACATTGTCATGGAATACTCGCCTTTTACTCCAATCTGCAGCAAAAACTAAGAAACCCATTGTTTAATTTTTGGCTTTTGCCTGCATGAATACATTTGATTTCAGAAAAAAATGTATTTTTTTGATATCTTAAGGAGGGTCATAACATAAGTCGAAAATGTCAGTTTTTTGATATATGCGGTTCAGGATATTTTCGCTGGCATTACGTGATTACCCGATATGCTCATAAAGACTTGTCGGAAACTTCATGCCAAACCTGAGTAACAATCGAAAACGAAGATAGTTTAGCCTGAACCTATTGCTAATTTGTCCATCATGGCGGCGAAAATATATGTTTCATGTTTGACTTTGCAGACTTTCAGGACAAATTATCTGAAGGAGGGGCCGCCGCAGGTGGTTACGGTACGTCGTCGAACGATGAACGCTTTGCTGTGCGTGTCGACGACTTTCACTTGCACGTGGAGCAGATGAAAGCAACCGGCGGATACGGGTTCCGAGATGAATTTTCCGCTTTTCCTGACCGACCAAGCGCTCTCTGGGATGTGGCTAGTCGAGATGAAAACAGGGTAACTGTTAAG
The DNA here is from genome assembly GCA_963675345.1 of Trididemnum clinides. Taxonomy (NCBI): domain Eukaryota; kingdom Metazoa; phylum Chordata; class Ascidiacea; order Aplousobranchia; family Didemnidae; genus Trididemnum; species Trididemnum clinides. Next base: position 14,529,123 of record OY776287.1, on the reverse strand, counting down.
CATTAAAATTTGTCACGCATGTTTTGGGCTCAGCAATTGCATTTTAAAATTTATTTTATTGTATATTGGAAAATGTCTCGTAAAGTGTGAAATTATTGTTTTTACTCAAAGTGTCATGTTTTCTAAGCAGTCTTATCATATCTTGTCATATGCTGTTTTGCTCATGCTTTTTGTTTGGTTTGTTAAAAGCTTTGAGAAAGTTTTCCTTCGATGAAATCTACGCGCATTGTTTCGTGACGTTTTAATTACAATGATTACGTTTTGGTCACAAGTTATTGATTGCGCTGCAAGCTGCAAAACTGTCGTATTATACAAGCAACAAGTGACCAACGTAGCGTACTTCAGTGGCATTGATTTGTTTGTCCGCAGGTTAGAAATCGTTACGCCAATATAATAGCGTATGACCACAGCCGCGTCGTTCTCGAGCCAGCGCCTGGCCATGAAGAAGAGTTTGAAAACGATTACATCAATGCTTCCTATGTTACTGTGAGTAAAAAAAATGCAACTTTGAATATTGCTGCGCTGATCGAGACTGCTTGATAATTCTTTCAACTCCCTATTATACGTCGATGATACTGTTTTAAATCGCTTGCTGTAGCTCTGTATTGTTACTTTTAAGACGGTAAAAAAAATAATTGTGTTCAGTTATTTTAATTATACCTTATACTTAATCCACCGACATGGAAAAACCTTTGCGGTTATGTATGTAACAACTCGCTTTTAGATCCGCTTTGAAGTTGTCACTACTGCTTCCACAGACCATTTCAACCACAACCGTTGCAACTAATTGGAAAAAGTTGCTGTCTAGTACTTTTTTCAAGACTTCAAGACAGCAATCTCGTAAAAACCATGAGAAATTGTAGCCATTCTCAAATTACTAGCCTGCATTCTTAGCACGACAGCGCAGCTTAGCAATGTAATCTTTGACTTGATGCGGACTGCAACCAGTTTATTCAACAGCTATGAGATTTTAAAGTGTTTACACGCCAATTGTAAGACTAAGTTGTTGATCTTGAAAACGTTTTGATTTTTTAGGGTTATAAAAACCCGTCGATGTATATCGCCACTCAAGCGCCCACCGAAGAAACCACAACCGACTTTTGGTGGATGGTGTGGCAGGAAAAGACCACTGTCATAGTAATGGTAACAAATTTGGTGGAGATGGGGAAGCGAAAGTGTCACAAATACTGGCCGGATGGCTGGGAGGAATACGGATCGCTCAAAGTATCATTAAATAAAGAAGAAAACGTGGCTGATCACGTGATTCGAACCTTCGTCCTGCAACAGGTAAGTGACGCAGCAACTTTGTTGCGGCAGATAGATGGACAAGCAGATGAGAAAACAAGAGAGCCTAGTGATGTAATGTGTAGTAGTTTTTGACACATCTATATAGTTTCAGTACAGTTATAGAAAAGCTATTATGCTAAAAACGCTTTGTGACGCTCTCATCAGTGATGGTAGGGCGAATATTTTAAAGCTGTTTCAAATTTTCATAGCAGCAATGAAATTGTAGTTGTTATTTTTCAGATTGGCGGATATGACGTGAGGGAAGTGAAACAGTTCCACTTCACTGCGTGGCCTGATCATGGCGTTCCTTCGCGTCCTACAAATCTTCTTTCGTTTACTCGTAAAATAAAAATGTATGAACCGCAAGGTGAGCCCATCGTAATTCAAATCTAGTTGCCTTGGAAGTCGTTTCAACCGACGAGTGTGTTATTTCCCTGCACTAATCATCTACAGCCTCCACATGATTGTGTAGTTGGATGCGGCCGAAATGGCTCGGTATGTACTAGATTTTCTGGACATTCCCCACGTCAAAACATTTTTCTCGGTGCTGCCCTGTGACTGACTGTAGAAAGGCAGCCCGCACTCTTTAGAATCGATCGTCTGTCTTTTCATCTCTGGCTGTCCTACCTCTCTTTATCTCGGCCCCTCTCATACCTTATTAATTCTCTTCTACTTTTAATAAATGGCATTGTTCATCCCAACCCTGGCCCTATCCTCGCTCTATGTTCGCCGGCAATGTGACCTTTAGGGTACCTGTATTGTGCCTGCCTCAAGTAAGTACATTTAAGGTAACCCTCCTTTCCTTTTCGGAGTTCAACTTCCTTTCCAGCTCTCATTTGTGGAGTTGCCCTTCTTGCTACATCCTGGTTTCTTCTGGGGATCGCCACCGTACCGGCCCTGTGTCATCTGTTTCAGGACTCGAAAGCACTTGTGTCCATACTATAGAGAGCAGCCCAGTCAGCCCCCTTCTGTCAAGGCAGCTCTTTCCTTCTCGTCTACTATCCTCCAAATTCTCTTGCTAATCCTGTCTCGGAATCTGCTTTACCTTCTTTCATTTCTAGCGCTTCTTCTTTGCCACCTGCTTTTTCTTTCTCTTCTGACTTTTTCAGGGTTTTCCAGTAGAATGCAGAAAGTCTTCGCTCCATAAGCGTGTAACTTCACTTTGTCATATCTTTTCCTGTCAATCTTATCTGTATGCAGGAATTCAACCTCAACTTTTCATGTTTCAGAATCCATAGATTTGCTGCTCTGCGATCTGATTGCACTCGCTTTTGTCCTGGCTCTCATTCTTCTGATGACTTACACGTTGGCGGTGGAGTTGTCATCTTCATCAGACAAGGTCTTTTCTTTTTCTGAATTTTTGACCTCTCTCCAATTGACCCCTGGACGTAAACATTTCTTCGAAAAACTCTTCTCTTTTCTGAACGTCTACGCTTTTCCTCTGTGAATAGCTGAACCGACTTTTTTCTCCGTCTGTACTTCCTTCAAAAATCTTTTTATTCTGGGGAACTCTCACAAACGGTCATCACCATCTATGGGAGCAAAGAGGTACTTCAGACCGTTGGGTAGATGAAGTATTTGATTGGGTCATCTTCTGTGATTGCCTTTCCCTCTATAATCTTGATACCCCTACTCTTCTTCATCACTCCTTTAGATATGGCTCCCCTCGTGACATCTCTTTTCTACTTTTTCGTCCTCTCTTGCTTTTGGGAGGTGCTTCAGAACTTTGGCTGTAGTGACCTCCCAGTTTTTTTCACTCTTCTTGTTTCTTCTCGCTCCCGCCCCAACGAACCTCGTCCTCTTCAAGTTTCAGAAAGTTCGTTGGCTCTCTACATCGATTCCTACTATCTTTCTGTTTCAGAATACTCCTTTCTCTTCGCTACATTTTCTTTATCTCTTTAGCACTAAAGTGTTGCCTAATCTTCTATTTCATTTGGCGTGAGCCAGGCTTTTGGATAATTCTTGCCTCTATCGATTTTCAAAGGCCTTTAGTGTTTGGAACCCCCCTTTCTTTACGAGATTATTTCTATTGACCTCCCTCTTTGCTCTGTTTCATGGTTTCAATCTTTCCTTTCCGTCAGGCGCTTTTGCGTGGTGTTTCAAAATTACAAGGGTCTTTTCTTTTTGATTAGCCGAGGTGTTACAAAAGAATCCGGTTTTGTCCATGTTCTATTCTCTCTTTTCATCAAGTATCTCCCTTCATTTCTACCTTTTTTCCTCAGCTGCTCTATTTACTCTGACGACCTAGCCATCTGTTCCTCCTCCCTCTCTGTGTCTACTGCTGCGGGGGTCATACAGATTTCATGATCGACTTGAGCACAAATCTGAGCATTAGTGTCTTTTCAATCCGGGAAAATGTGAAGCCTCTTTTCGGTGGATCCGTACCAGGCTAATCTTATGCTCCACCTTCAACTCTTCTCTTCGCTTTAATCATGCTCCCACTTTTCTCGGGGTCAGCTTTGACTACACTTTTTCCTTTTCTAAACATGTATTTTAGCTGAACGCAAGTTTTACGTCGTCTCAAGGCCTTATGCTATATCTCTGCTTCCTCAAAAGGGAATTTCTTTCTCTTTACAAAGCTTTTTTCGGCTCGTTTTCACCTTTACTCGGATGGTTTCCTTTTTCTTATCGTAGCCTACGTTATTGAGCTAGAAGGCCTTCACCTAGCGGCCAGTCGCACCACCACCCACTGCTTGTTGTTCTTCCCTATCCTTCTTGACTCTGAGGCGTCCCTGACTCATTTCGCCCTGTTATCCTATGAGCAAGCCTTTCGCCTTCCAACCTTCCCTCCATTTTAACTTTGGCCAGACTTGTAATGAAACAGGCTTTCCAGGTCTTCCAGGAGAGACTTTTTGTCCATTCACCCGCTCATGCTCGCTCCTTCCTCTTCCAAGGATACTTTTCTTGTTTTTTCTTCTTTTGCTTCTTGGAACCCGCTTGTTTTTCGTATGAAGCTCACTCTTTTACTCTTTGTTCTCGCTCTTGCTTTATTCGCCAAGCTGCGGGTCTTCCCACCTGTGATGAGGAATGATGGCTCTGTTCCTTTTTCTTTTTACAACGGAAGATCTGGACATCCATACCGAGTGCTTACTTCGATGCTCTGAGGTCACCCTTTTTTGTTGTGCAGGCTTAGTGTAGTGAAGTGTTTTTGCCGAAATATGCAACATTCCGCGAGCTTTGCGCTGGTCTCTGCAACCCCAGCAAGATTGCCACTTCTCTTTCTTTCTCTCAGACTTGCTCTCTACTTTCCTCTCATTCATCTTTCTTTTTTTCTCACGTTCTTTGGCACATCATGCAGGACTATCCCCTCTCTACTCCTCTTTCATTCGGCTACGATCGTTCTTGGTTATCCATTTCTTCGGGGTATTGCCACGGCTGGTGAGTTGGTCAGACGTGCACACTGCTTAAGCCATTTTCAGTTTCATGTAGTCTGACTATCTAAATTCTTTGACACACAGGCTCCCTCAGTATACACTAAGGAACTTCCTTGCTTTCTTGTCAAGCTCGCTGTGTCCTTTCTCGACTTCGCTGCCACGGACACAGCCTCCCGTTAAACTTTTGTCTTTCGAGAATTAGCCGATTGGAAAATTCTTCATGCAGTGCCTGTTGACTTTTTACTTTGGACACTTCTCATTTCATTCTTCCTGTCCAGCTATGGACCCTTTGCCGATTTTTCTGTGCCTGTACCATGCTATAGGGAATTGCCCGGCTCTGGGGCTATATGGTCTCGCCATGCGCCATGCCTCGAAAGAGGTCAGATAGTAGAACCACCGTGAGTTATTCTCATGCTTAACCAGATTAAAATAGTGAAGTTGCTTATCCGGCGTGTCGTAAGAGAGGAGTTTTGATTTCCCATCAATGGAAGTCCGCCTTGCCGGTGGTAAAGTTATCCGGATGTAGTTTTTATTTATTATTGATTGAAAATCGACTGCTGCTTATCTGTTAACCCAATTTTAGTTGGGCTTGGGGTGCGAGTCTGGATGATTGAGCTTACATCTTGGCGCTATATCTAGGTAGAGGTGCAAACGATGGCAATGCTTTGTTTAAAGTTGCACCAGGATTAAATTTTATCTTTTTTTCCAGGTCAAGGTCCAACTATTGTCCATTGCAGCGCCGGCGCTGGCAGGACTGGTTGTTTTATTGTTATTGACATGATGCTGGACATGGCCAGGGAGGAGGAAGTGGTGGACATCCACAACACTGTACGAAGCCTTAGAGCGGCCAGGGTCAACATGGTGCAGACTGAGGTTGGTGGAACGACTCGGATGATCAAAATACAAGCATTTTAAGCTCAAAAGCACGTTTCTTAACCAACAATGTTATTTTAAATACATTTTTCTACGTTACATAATGTAAGGCGTTGCTGATGTTGGGTATCGGTTACTAGCAGACTGTGATTAGAAAATAAACTTAAATGTAAAGTCCTGAAACAGCGCCCGCCTGACAAGGATGCTTGTCAGGCGGGCGCTGTTTCACTTTATTTTGGTTAGGACTCGTCATATTCTGTGCTTTTATGTTGCAGGAGCAATATGTGTTTATTCACGAAGCAGTGCTAGAAGCACTTCTGTGCGGAGACACGTCAGTCATGGCCCAGGATTTAGCGGCTCATTACGACGACCTGATCACTGTTGACATGCAAACCCATTTTGCCCCCATACAAGAAGAATTTGAAGTAAGTATTTTGTGTTTTGGTAAATGGTCATTTCAAGCGACAAGCATTGGATGCATTCTACCTCAAATGATTTTGCTTTACGTTATGGCTTGCTGAAATTACTCATTGCTGGTGCAGTATGTGTCAACCACTAAGCGACTGCCTTCACACCAAATTTTGATTTGCAGCGAGCTTTTAGATACCTTATGTCTTTCTGAGCAAAATCCTGATGATTTCGTATTTTAGACGCTAAACGCGATTACTCCAAAGCTAACTGACGACGAGTGTTCAGTTGCGCGGCTGCCTCGCAATCGAGCGAGTAATCGCTTCATGGATGTATTGCCTGCTGATCGACACCTAGCATACTTGGTCACTCCAGATTTACAAGACAGAGAGAAAAATTACATCAACGCAGTATACCTCGATGTAAGTAGGTGGTTTCAATGCATTTTATTTCTAACAATAACTCAGTGTGGAACTATTATGCTGGTTTTAGCAGTCTGTGTTTAACAAAGTATCATAATGAGAGTGGGGATTTATTTATTATAAAATCCACTGCTTCTATCTCTCTATGATTCTTTTTTCCGCCCTACAATGCACTTGTATAGCGCGATGCTTACGTCTTGTTGGGTGGAGTCTTGGTCGTGGGGTACCGCTGTGGAGTTACAGCATAGTAAATTCTATGCACTCCATAAGTAGTAAAGCCAGGAACCCGATCACTCTCTTGCAAAAACAGCTTTATCATCAATGGCGTCCAGCCAGGCCGTCTAGTGGTTCTTACCACAAATAAAAAGGTCAATATCGTGAAGGTTCGGTTCCCTGCTGGTCGGATACGCATCACTGAAGAGCCTCAATAATAGCGAAATCGATCTGGTACTTTTTGATTGCATAAAAGGTTTCGTTTAATGCCCGTGTGAACAAGTAATTCTGTGCTCAATGCTCTAGCAAGTGTGTTGAGAAAAGTCGATTTATTGGACGAAAACTCCCGAAAAGCGATTTTAAAAGGAAAATCACTTCAAAAATGATGGAAAATTTATTCATTTGAGAAAGAACACTGAACTTGCAACATCTATTTGAAGCCGTGGCTAAGCTAAAAAATATATCGTCATTATTTTACAGAGCTATTCACGGAAGAACAGCTTTCTCGTCACGCAAATGCCACTCCCCACCACTGTTGTAGATATATGGAGACTTGTGTATGATCATAACTGTACGTCGATCGTAATGATGAACGATTTGTCGGAACACGATCAGGTAGAGAGTGAAACTTTCAGCAGTAATCCTGGTAGGTTCTGCGGTGGTGTGCCTTTGTTGCAGGCACTGTTGAGGCAATTTTTTCTTGTTGGTCGCGATGCTTGTGCTCGGTGGTAACTGCTACACTTTTGTCGATGTTGTGCCACCAGCAGCGACCACATGCTGGAGTCCTTCGAAGCCTGCTGGATTCCTTGATTATGACTGAATGAGCTCAGTCTCACACTCCATCCTCCACAATACTCCTATTACCGAGTTCCCAGTAGGAGATAATGAATGTGATTTTTAAAGTCTTATGATGACTCAACAAAGGAATTGGACCCCGGTGTAGCAAGTGCGAGGTGGAACCTCTAACCACTACTATACGGCGCTGGCTACTCCAAAACTGACCTCTACCCAAGCTATTTGCTCGGTAGAAATTTTTCTTTGATTTGGGCATCTAACGTTTTAATCGATTTTAAGTGTTAAATCGAAATGTGCTTTAGACTTGCGCGCAATATTGGCCAGACAATGGCAGCGTGATTCTGGGTCCATTCACTATAGAACTCCTCACTAAAGATGAAGAAGTTGATGTTGTGACGCGCTTGTTTAAAGTGCAAAGCATTGCAAAGGTAATTTTAGGCGAAGATGATGGAACTTTAAATTTTATGAACTTTATTGCAATCAGCACATGGAGAGTAAAGAATTGTTTCGTTCTGACAGTGGTGGCTGTATTTCTTTAATAAGGCAGTGCCAGGTTTATTGCTTCATGTTTTACCAGAGGCGTGCTTACATTCAGAATGGATAGAATTAACTCGCGAAAAATTCGGTAGTATTCCACCGGTTGATTATTTTCGGTATTTGTGTTTCGGCGTACTAAATTAATAGTTGGTTTTGATTTAAATTGCTCACCCCAATCCCAACCCCTGCCACACGTTCGTAATACCTTGAAGCAATCTGTAATATCCGCGCTTTAGTTTCTTCCTGCGAGAATAGCTAGCGTTTTTTTCTAATAGATTGTTGTAAATGGTTCATCCGCTATTTTATCTTAAAAGTTGATGTAGATATACTGTGTATATTCTTGAGCGGCCTGTTATTGATGCACCATTGCTTCACCGCTAGAGCTAGCATATGGTTGTTGTAACAACATCTTCCGTTTATTCCGTTACCGTCTTGACCCCAGATGAAATTTTTAATATTTTTTCTGAGTATCTTCTATTTTTCAAAGCTCAATTTTAAACCATACTCTTTCCCAGCCATCATCATCTTTTCTCAAAACCCGATCTTTTTTCAAGATATGTATTTATGTTTAGACTGGCGAACCATACCGATTAGTACAGCAATTTCAACTTACTAATTGGCCAGCCGCTCAGCCTGTACCTTACTCTCGCAATTCAATATTAAGAGTCATACAACTGGTAATGAAATGGCAGATCGAATGCGCGAGAACTGGAGGAGACAGTGGACAGACATTAGTACACTGCGTGTAAGTAACCTAAATGCAACGGCAGAGTAATTGTAAACAGATAGAGTCATTCTTTCGACAATTTATTGTTGAAACTTGACGTTTTGCTTCTCGTAGTATCCGGAGAGCTTCCCTAGAAAACGGTAGATGTTGTTGCCAGTGTAACATATAAGCTATTGAGCATAAAAACATTAAGACAAACCTATATTACTAAACACTAAAATTATTACCATTAAAGCAGGCGATTACGTAGCAACAAAAACAGTTTTATATCACAGAACCAGGGGTGGGTACAAGTAAACAGTTCTACAAGGTACACAAGACATTATTTATTGGCAAAAATACTACTGCCTATTTTGCCGTTAAGGATAAGACATTCTTATGTATTTTTGTTGTTACGTTCGCCTGCCTTATTGGTAGTAATTTTTAGTGTTTAATAACACAGGCCGACAAAAACAAAATTTTGTCAAAAGGCAAAGGATGTTGAATCGTTTTGAGGATTAAATCGAGGACGCTGAGTCTGAAAATACACTTAGTTTTGCCGAATTTGCTCTAGATTTGGAGATGTTTTTACTTTTATTTTTTATAGTTTTGCTTGAGCATGGTGCATTCTTAAGCATGCGACGCTTCTTTAATGTAATATTACTTGTTTCCCATTTAAAGCTTAGTGTCCATTTACTCCATACAACTATAAGTATGTCGATTCGTACAAAAACAAGTCACAATGTTGATGATTCATGAAAGTTGGATGCGCTTTAGAACATTACTATCAGCTAATAACCATACAATTTGTGACTTACTCCAATCAAAAGTTTCTCTTTATTACTTTTATATTCCTTCTTTGAGAAGAGTTATCAGTGTTAGTTTATTTGTCCTCCCCTGTGCGTTAAAACAACCATGATAAGGCCTGAAGGCAGCATAGTGTGGAAAGCATGTATCATTCAGCTAACTGAAATGCTAAATTTTGTGGATTTAGGGACATAATGAACGATGAATTGTAACATTTTAATGGGTACTATATATGTATTTGCATGAGAATTTACTTACATTGTCTTGAATAAAGCTGTATATGAGAAAGTAGTAGAGATGAGCGCTAAGCAAAAGCAATGCCGAAACAATCCAAACGTATTTTGCTACATTTGTGGTGAATATGTGATAGCAAAGTCACGATTCAATGTGAGAAATTATACCAAGAGAACTTATGAAACCTACTTTGGCATGAAGTTAAGGGACTAAGACAAGTCTTGGGCATCCCAGAAGGTGTGCAAACATTATACAAAAACACTGCGCTGTGGACCCAAGGCAATGTCAGTTCGATGCGGTTTGGGATTTCGATGGTATAGCGTGAGCCTAATAATCACCATGATGATTGTTTTTTTGCATGGTGGATATGTCTGGATGGAATCACCGAAAGAAGAAAGATTGGTATTATCCTGCGCTGAAGTTCCAGCTCCAGTTTTCACTTCCTTACCTGACCTTACTGCAGATGAAATGCTACTGGAAGCGATGGATGACAGTGATAGCAGCGACAGTAGTATTAGTAGCTCTTCCAGCATGACTGCTGCAGCATCTTCGCTCATTGCAAAACCAAAACCCTTTAGTCAAGGCCAACTGAATGACTTAGTTCGTGATCTCGGCCTATCCAAGAAATCGTCTGAGATTTTGGCATCTCGTCTTGGTGAACATGGTATGCTGTATTCGAGAACTAATATTACATTCTACCGTGATAGGGATGATTTGTGGATTAATTCTTCACTATGGAAGATAACTTTGTTTGTTACAACAACATCCAAAGCCTCCTTTCAGAAATGGGTCTTCCAGAGTGCGACCCAGATGAATGAAGATTGTTTGTAGACAGCTCCAAACGGAGTTTGAAATGTATGGTACTGTATAATCATAATGGCAACAAGTTTGCATGTGTTCCAATCCGTGATTGTTAAAGAACACTATCTGAATGTGAAGATAGTTTTGCAGAAACTGCGCTACAGTGAACACAACTGGGCCATATGCATAGACTTTAAAATGGTCAATTTTTTGTTAGGACAACAAGGGGAGTGCACCAAACATTCTTTTTTTCTCTGTTACTGGGACAGTCGCGCTACTGATCAGCACTGAGTAAAGAAGGATTGGCGGGCACGAGAAGATCTTGCAGTAGGCGATAAAAATATTATAAATGAGCCACTGGTAAATTGGGATTGCATTATCCTGCCTCCACTTCACATAAAGTTGGGTCTGATGAAACAATTTGTGAAGGCTCTTGATAAAAATGGAGATTGTTCCAATTATATCGCCAAAACTTCCTGGTCTCAGCATGGAAAAACTTAAAACGGGTATTTTTGGCGAACCCCAAATTCGCAAACTGATGCAAAATCAAACTTTCACTGCTAGTATGACAGTGGCTGAGAGGACTGCCTGGTGCTCATATATCTCAGTGATACGAGAGTTTCGAGGTAACACAAAAGCTAGCAACTACTGGAACCTAGTGGATGTGATGCTCCAAAACTTTCAAGCTTTCGGTGCAAGGATGAGCATCAAACTTCACTATCTATTTAGCCATCTAGACTATTCCCCAGAGAAACTTGGTGATTTTAGCGAGGAACAAGGGGAGAGGTTGCATCAAGACATTAGGACGATGGAAGAAAGATACCAAAATGTTGTGACTCTCACATGATGGCGGATTATTGCTGGACATTGATCCGTGATTGTACTGAGCAAAGCCATAGCCGGAAATCACATAAGCGAACTTTTCTTCAGATAAACAGTTAAAATCCAATGTGACATGCTAGTTAATGTTTCTTCAAGTCTATGAACATCCCCATGTTACTATTTTTTAGAGTCTGTGTTTTGCAAATGATGGACCGATACGATTCTTTGTAGTTTTTTTTTTATGATGCTGAACATTGCGTATTCACTATATTGCATGCTTTATTCACTCCGTAAAACAAGCTTTGCTTGTTTTGGCTCAGTAATCATTCATGTCAGACCAATGTGGATCAGTTGCACTGAAAGCATATTTTATTCATTGACCAGCCCTATATAAATGTCCATTTAAAAGTAGCCCTAATTACGGTAAAAAATTCAAAATATCTCAAAAACTAGAGCCAATCTGCAAAAAATAACGTCATTTTCGAACTCAGCGCCCCCAATTTACCCTTAAACCGCTTTCAGCTTATATGCAAACAATTTTTTTTGTTGACCTGTGTAAATATAGCTTGTCGTTCTTTTTTGTTTAACATTTATATGTTACACTGGCAACAACATCTACCGTTTTCTGAGGAAGCTCCCCGAATACTAGGGGAAGCAAAACGTCAAGTTTTGACAATAAATTGCCGAAAGAATGACTCTATCTGTTTATAACGTCAATACATTTGACAAACAAAAAATGCCTGCTGTAGTTAATGGTGGAGTAACTTGCACTAGAGTTCGAATTCCGCTCGGTTTACGACATTAGTTTACCTAGAACACCTAGCAGTATAAAAACACTGGTAAGCTAGACTTGTTCATGCAGTACTGACGGTGAATGGGCGCGGCTGGTGCAGATTTGCCCCTCGCGTGACTTGTGACATGTTCGAAGCTTTGCTGCTTGTCTCGAAAACATTTACAATTTATAAGCTCACTCACCAATCGAAGTTTCATGCAAAAGTATATCGTTAGTTTGTGATTAATTTGAGTTGCTTTCATTCCTTGAGAATAGCCGTAGCCAAATTGCCTCCTCTGATGTACTGCTTAGTAGTTTAACCTCACGTCTATGTAGTGCCGGCGCCGGTAGAAGCGGTACGTTCGTATCTTGTTACAACATGTGCGAGCAGTTACGACGGGAATATTCAGCTGACGTTTTCAACATTGTACAACGACTGAGGAACGTCAGACCACAACTAGTTGAAACATTGGTAAGCAGATACTACTTGGCGTTATTGATATACGCCTATAAGGCTGTTTGTAAGTGCACTGTAGTAGGTAAGGTATATATGAGGCTTTGTAAGATCGTGTAGCGTTGAGAAAACGTGCAATCCATGCCTAAGACTACGTATCACAATGAATTACAGTCACTTTAATGGCATAGATAGACTGAGTTAAGGTTACTACTCATGCAAAATGAAAGACTTTTACTTTGCTTTCACGCTGTGCTTATTGGTCAAAAAGTAGGAACGCTCTTGAGGGATGGTCTACCCGAAACTATGTGCTTTAAAGCCTGTTACAACAAGTAGCAGATCGTACTTCTATAATACAATATTTCCCACTAATACCAATAAATAAGCGTTGAATTTAAAGACGCAGCGTTGCTGAAGTTACATTGATTAATTGTCATTATTTTACTTTTTCAGGAGCAATATAGATTTTGTTATGAAGTTGGAATAGAATTTGCTCAACCACACTGAGACATCGGCTATGAAAAAGCCACCTTCCACTGCTTGCAAAATGAGCTTCCATTCATCGCAGTGATTTATTATTTTCGATGAATTACTTCTTTTTATGGCGACATGTTTTCAATTCATTTTATTTTCTTTTTTTACTCGGCAGCATTTTGCATCTGTGATGGCTCGATGCCAAGTTTGAATGTGACACTGCCGTTTAAGGGTTGGGAGATAGCAAGACGAGTCGTGCCTGACTACTCATGTTTAAACACTGTTGCATCGCACAAGAATTTTTCTCAATGGTCTTAATAAACGCCGACTTTTAGAAATAAAAATTCTCATCCTCTTCCGCATAATTGCGTGAGCTTGCAATTTTTAGAGATTTCCTACTGAAAGCCTTTTCGTTCGCCCGGCTCTAATTTTGATCTCTACTTGGCAATCTTTTTTGTCAAAGCACCCAAATACCGCAAATTTTCTTTATTTAGTGATAAATCTTTATTCTATGCTTAATGATGCTTTCAATGTACTTTGGGGAAAATCTTAGCGTGGTACATCGTTGTTTTCGATTCTTCTTGTTTAGCAAGAAGTGAAATGCAGTAACAATGTTGTGTTAGTTTATATTTGTAGCTTTATTCAAATGAGCTTTAAATTTCGGAAACTTTAAAATTTATTTTTCACTGTAGTAGCATGCGCCAAAGTATTTTCTTGCTCATAGCTTACAACAGCTGTACAGTAAAGGAAGAATGTTGGGTGTGCTGTGAAAATCCGTTTTCGTCTTCAGTAATGGGCAAACAGTAATTTTCTGCTTTAAAAATGGCAAAAAATGCAGCTAACTTGTAGTGTATTTCTGGAAGATTTTGTGACAATTTTACTTTGTTTTATTTTTTTATCAAATGCATAGATCACCTTCAAACTTGCAATTTCGTTCTGTTTCGTAAATTGTTTCTAGTCTAAGCAAAACTTTTTTTTTGTCATAAAGTATTTTGGTGCCGCGAAGTCGCGTGATGCGTCAGTCTGCAGACGGGCAGATAATCGTTGATGACAAGAGAAACAAAAATCACATTACTTTTGCATGTTGAGTGTTCTAGACTTCAGGATACATCACGTAGCATTCAAAACTGATCTTCAGGCTGGTGGCTGGTGGAAAACATGTACCGCTTTAGCAACGTATAATTCTATGTGGAATATCGCAAAAATCAATAATAGGGCATTTGACCTGTGTTCAATATCGCACTAAGACACCGTTTCGTATGATTTGAATGTATTGATTCATCTTCAAAAGACAATAATAGGGTGGCGCTGATGTTTTTTGGTTTATTTTTATTTTTTAAACTCATTGTGCGTTTTGATGGGGTGGCTTTGAAGTTTCTTTGTTGGTGCTACATAATTTAGTATGTTTTTTATTAAACGATTGTGTGCTAATTTCATTGTGATATTTCCTCATTTTTTGGTCCCGTAATTGTATCGCTAATATTGTGAACTTTCAAGGATTGACAAACCGGCGGTTTGAATAGCATTTTTGTATCTAATCTTGTATTTGCTCCTGCACAAGTGACTTGCGAGTTCGTTTGGTTTTATAGCCCACTTATCGCTTAGAGAAGTCAATTGCCAGGGATTAAGTCAAACTTAATCTTGCGTGGCTGCGTGATAGTACATTTGCTGAACAGCTGGACTGTCGTGGTCAAGACTTTATTTGTGGGAGATTTACCCTCTACTCGCTCTTTTTCCTCCCACAAAACAAGAGTGGCTTTTGTCAAATTCGTACCACATGCTTGAGTACAATGACTTAAAAACTTTTTTATGCTTATCAATCGCTTTTGCCGTGATTTGTTTGTACTTGTAGCGCGTTTTTCTTTTTCTTGTGTGACAATAAAATGAAATTTCGACAATTGCTCTGGTTTGATTGTGCTTTCATGCATTGGCGACGTGTTGGCACTTTACATTTTCAAGTAGATTGAAGGATATTCGTATTTCAACGACTGATATGATTAATTGAAAATCAATATCTGACCTGACACAATTTTAGTTCAATGTTGTTTCTCAAATCAGTAGTTGGCTGTTTACTGAAAACTAAGAACGACTAACAATGCATTTGGACATTATAATGGACGCAGTAAAAAGATGAAATTTATGTTTTTTTATGTAATAATTGTGACTCGAGGTAAGATGACAAATAGGCTATGGTTTGACGCTACAGCATTTTAGAATTTCAAAAAAAAGGCAATTTCTAACAAGACTTAACTTAGCGCATGACTATAATTGCTCTAAGTTTGGCCGTAAATACCAAATGCTAATAATTTTTCTAGATAAGTTTAATTGATGTTCTCGTTCTAAAATTTTTTTTATGCTTTAGAATTTTGAACATTTTAACGTTACATCCTCTGGCAGCACGTATGTTCCTTGCTCCCGGCATAAAAGCAACCGTGGGAGAGCGAAGTGATTCAGAGCGGAGAGTCCAGTATCTACATTTTAGTTATTACAATAAGTTAACTTGTGGCCTAAAAGCATAACCCACCGCACATCTTTTTGAGCTGAAGAAGAGAAATAATTATTTTCTAAATTCTGCAAAATTACACATTAAAACTCGACGACTTATTCCACCTTGCCAGACGTTATAAAAATATTTTGGAGTTTGAGAGTGCTCAAGCGCGCGACATCACTGTATCGCAAAGGTATTACAAACTGGAGTCCTCCTGTGGTTCAGCTATTATAATTTTCGTACTCGCCGTTGCATTATTGAAAAACAGATTTAAACCGGTACGTTAGTGCTGAAATATATCAGACTAATTTCAACTGGCAGCATGTTAGTAGTAGACTTTACTACTGACGTTCAGAATGACAGTGAATAATAAGTACTGCTGCTGCCTACTGCTGTTTTTACGAAAGTGGTACCAAAGTATTATGACGTCGCTTAGAGTAATCACGAAAGAATGCTGTTTTAAACTGTTCAAGAAAAAAAGGATCAGCGTGCTTAAAAAATGCTAAAACACCTATTTGCTTGGTGCGTCGTTGATAAAGCTTAGATCTTAAGAAAATTGTTTTTATTAGAGGCACCTTGTTAATATCTTCCGAAAATGTTTTCACCCACGTTTCTACGATCAATATTTTTCGAACAAATAAAGAAAACAAATTTTACAATGAATCGTTGATTATGACGTCATCTTAGTTCTCAAAAGAGTGAAATTTGTTGGCTTTGTTAAGTCGGGTGCTGGCTTTTGTTTAACAAAAAGCCACTTTCCTCCATCAAAAAATACGAGTTAAACAAAATTTTTCTTCAGTTATGACGTCATGATTACGTCTCAGTTTTCTTGTGACACTTACCTCGCAATAAAGATCAATCATGTCAAGTTTGGGCGTCAAGTAGTTTTGGATGAGTTAAATCACACACACAGAAATACGCACACACAGACATATGGACGAAATTAGCAATTTCACTTTATTATTACAATCACCTCTTTAAGGTCCAGCATATTTCCTATTGTAATGCATTACATTCTACGAAGTGTTTCAATAATGCAACTATCCCACTTTCTAGGCCGCGATTACCTTTTAGCAGATTCAAAAAGCCAATAAACTCTCACTAACGTGACCGCTTTGCAATAAAACAACTTTTTCGCTCTTGCAGCAAAAATTAATTTTGGTAAAACTCTAGCTTTTTTGCTTTTGTCACAATTTGCCAGAACTTGATAGCTCGAGGTGAAGAAACAAACAAATGCACTTTTCGCTGTAATTACACCTTGTTAGAGCGTGATCGATCCAACAAATACATTGAAATATTCTCCTAAGAAGTGTGATGATTTAACTGTAAAATGGCTGCGGTACATTTTTTGTTTGTTTTGCAGTGTGAAAAATCAATAGCAAACAAAATTTGTTGACAAATTGCCGTGCATTGTTAACACCACGTATAGAAAACAGATTTACGTAAATACTAATTGTGCTCTGGCAAAATTCGTTGACGCAGCCGCTGTACGAACAAGAATCCTTGGCTGTGATTTGGCAGGTAGTCCGCTATTGCGGGTCTCACTGTACGTGATTCCACCAATAAGTCTTTAATTTAGCTTTTAATCAATTTGGCAATTGAATTCACGTTTAAAACTTGCTTCTCCTGTAGTTTTGGTGAGTTTCGGGCAAGACAAAGATAAAGACCAATGTGGCCAAAATGAATTCTACGATCCGAGCGGAACAATCCAATCTCCTGCATATCCAGCAAATTATCCAGACGACAGCAACTGTGTTTACAGGATTCTAACCAATCGCATAGTAAATGTAAGCAGCAAATCAATTTTTTCAGCGAACCAGTAATGTTTTTCATATCATTTTTACACGATTGGACGTTACGGGTTCAGCGTATGCTTATCACTAGGCTTACCACCCGCTTTGTATTAGTTCTCAAGCTTCAAGAGTATACATGCCATCTGGAAAATACTAATAAAGCTGATGGAAAGACATGTTTTGGCGACTTTACAGAGACTCCCTGAAATTTTATTGTACCTTGATAGTTGTGTTCAATCTGAGCTTTACATTTTCAAAATTGATTATTAAATTAGTTGGTACGTTATGGCACATAAACTAGTAAATGGAGGTTTCTGTAATAGACCGTTTGGGAAGTTAGGGCGGGTTTGAAAAATGTTGAAGAGGAATGAGTCAGATGATGATGATGGTTATTCTTGAATCAAGTAAGGAATATAATCGTGTAGGCAATTTTATGCCACACAAGGATTTCTTAATAGCGTGAAAATAGTCGTGAGCTCTTACTTGGCGAATTTAGAAAAAAGTTGGGGAAAGAGCTTTTGTTAAGTTAAATGTTATTGTCAAGTAATCTCATAAAACAAAAGAGCTCAATCTTGTTTCGGGAGGGGGAAGGGGGTAGAGCACTTTGCTAACTTTGGTCTCCAAAACAAGATGAAGACCTATTTTTGGAGATAAACTTTTCCAAAGTAAAAATTTTGGCCATTTTGTTCTCCAAAGCAGCGTAAGCAGAGTGGAGACCGACTTTTTGAAGATCGACTTTTGAAATCGAGAGTTTTTTTCCCAAAAGATTTTTCTTTTAATTTTTGCTTCTCTTATACCATTTGGGAGGACCATTACCCTTCATTCCCTTCCTAAATACATCCTTGTACACTTGATGTAAGTAAGTTTTGTGTGAAAACAACTGTTTTCGACATAAAACCTGAAAGACTAATACAATAAATAGATGTACTTTTGTTTTATTGAAAATGTAAATTGCTTATATTCTTTGGCAGAAAAACAGGCTAAATTCTGTAAAAGCCTATGAGCAATACCAACAGGTAAAACTGTATCTGTGCCACGTGCGTAAAACGTCATCGACTCTTACAGTAGATAATAGTCTAGTATCGAATAACTGCACATTTTCAGGTTACTTTTAGTAGTTTTGCCTTGGAGCAGAGTGAGGATTGTCGATATGATTACATACAATTTGTCTTTGAAGCAACCAAATTAAATTCTACTCCCCAAAGGTAGAACAAATTCCGCAACAAAACGCAAAACCGGTGTAGAAAGTGCATTTTCCTAGCAAAACAATCAAGTAAACATTAATGAAAGTACTCATGACGAATTAAAATTTAAATAGGTGGTGATGACCTACGTCAAAAATTTGAATAAATTTCCAAATTAGTGCTTGTCTAAAGAAGAAAGCCAACATATTTGTCTTTTTCTGCACTTTCGCTTTCGGTTTTGTGTTAGGTTTTTGCTTGTGATTAAAATTTGTTTTGTTTTCTTGTTTGCATGTATTCTCGTGAATTACGAAGGTGAATTTTGATTTGTTTTCCATTGAAGAGAGTCAGGACTGCCAATACGACTATCTAAATGTTATATTTAATGCAACTTCTTCGACTGCTAGCCCACAAAGGTATCTCTGCCTGCACAGCTCATTGAAAAATGCTGCCAAACTGCTGCTTTGCTGCCTACATGCTTGCCATCCGCTGATAGTTTCTTGCAAACAAATCAAAAAGCCCAAAAATCACATGATCGGTGTTAGCGTTAAGCCGTTTTTTATCATTTATCACGTAAACTGGGTCTTTTTTCGTGGCATATTTAACGCCTGGGTATTACGGTTTGGTTCAGGGATTTGTCTTAACAGCCGAGACTTGAATCGTGAAATTTCACTTGTCGCGTCAGAATGGCAAGGACCAGGTGCACAAACAGGTGTTTTCAAGGGAAAGGGAGGCTGACCGAAAATGTGAGATTTATTTGCGCAAAATTATCGGGGGTCTACAAAAATTCTTCATATTTTGCGGGGCAAAGTGGCATTCCTCTGGTTGCGCCCTTGACAGGAACAAGCAGTTAAAACGATGCAAGTTAACCGATATACCTGTGAGTAGTTTATGCTTTGCGCTTATAGACACCAGAAGAAAAATTCCGTTGAAAAAACGCATCTTATGGTTCGAAAGATTAATGCAATGCTGTACCAAACTTTGTGTTCCCTGCTGCTTTTGCCTTCAATCAAGTCCAAATCTAGAAGTTGTTTTGGAGAAGAAAATGTGGGGACTAAAAAGATAAGGACTAAAAAAATTCAGTATGTGTGTGTATGTCGTCCAAGTACTTTTCGATGAATTCAAACACTTCTCGGGGAGTAGGCAAACCCCCTACCCTAACTTTGGTTTTGTATGTTGCTACAACATTCTACTAATGGCGAAATCTTATAGTAAATAATTTCCACATGTAAAACTACATTTATTGGAAACATTTTATTTAATGTTCTCCTACAAGTGCTAAACATATAAAAAAATTTTCAGATATAAAAGGGTCTCCATCTGTCAGGACACTGTGAATCTTCAAAAAAATTTTTTGTCGTGAAAAACGGTCTTGTAGCATAAAAATTTCTTCGGCAATTTGTCACAACTTTGCTATTTTGCTTTGCGCATTTTGCACCTGACACAAAGAAAAAGATTATCGCAACTTTCAAGCTGATGTAATATTTAATTTGTAAAACTGCCTGCGTGTAAGCATTTACTGTAGAAAGCTTTATACCTGTAGTGCGCTTAGACTTTGTATAAAACTGTTGCTTGTCTTGATCTGTGTCACGTGTAACAAAATAATGTGCAGTGAAATAGCATGTGACAACAAAATATCATACATACCGCATAACTTAAAATTAGTTGTATTTAAGCATCTTCATTCTTCTTTGAAAAGTTGCAAAGGCAGCGTCGAAAAACGATAGAACTTGTTTAATATCAGAACAAGGTAGAACTTGCTCGTAATCATCCTATTAAGCGTTCTTAAATTTGGGGGAACATTAGCGTGCGATATTAGAATTAGGGAAAAAGATGGCACTTCAGAAAATTGTCTAAAACAAATTTTATCAGGTATTGTGGCGATGGCCTTGCCAAAGTAAATGGTGGTACATTAAGAGGACAAGGACCTCTCGTCGTAGCGTTTAAAAGTGACGAATCAGACAATTTAAAAGGATTTCGCTTTACGTTTGAATGTAAGTACTAAGTATTGCAGCAAGTATTGACATTTTGGTTTCAGTAAGACGTTGATTTATAGTTGGCCTGTTGTTGTGCTATGGGCCTTACAGTAATGTTGAAAGACTCTACTGCCTTACAGTTGCCCATCCCTAGTGGTAGTTGATACAATTCCTGCATATTTCATGCAACACAAAATAATTTCAATGAAGCTGCATTGAACGAGTTAAATCATTCAGTCTGCTAAGAATAGCTATTCACCATAAATCTTTCAGTTGAACTGAACGGTCCAGACCCGTGCTTGTCGGATCCTTGTCAGAATGGAGCAAATTGCTCCACTTACCCAGGATATTATACATGCGCCTGTTCTGATGGATTTGCCGGAATCAACTGCGAGATAGGTAGGTTGCTGTAATTATAAGACTATATTGTTAAAGAATTTAAACTTTGAGAAAAATCAACGATTTGGTCGAGAGAGTTGGAACGCGTTTTGTGGCCTCAGCAATCATGCGTTGTTTGTTTGTTTGTTTGTTTTTGTTTACCCCTCTTCTTCCTCGGGATGGAGGTACGGCATGAACGGCAATTCAGGTTCATGCGGTCAACCTAATTGAAATTAGGCTAGGCGAAAGATGGCAGCCCATTGCGAACCAGTCTTGAGTGACTGGTAGCCCCACCACCAACAAGGCGGACTGCCACTGGTGGGTACCCAAGAATCGTCTGACATGCTGGGTTAGCAACTTCACAATTGTAATGTGGTGAAGTACGGGTGGTCCACCTGTCTGCCACATAAAGGTGGAGGCGTCCAGTTAAGTGCTTTGCCCAAGGACACAACAAGCAAACGAACTTGCCGGCTTGTTCTCCACGCCATCCGTTTTTTATGCTAAGCGCCAAGCAGGGAAGCTGTGAATACCATTTTTAAAGTCTTTTGGTATGACTCGACTTATGGAATGAACCTCAGGTCTACCGACTGCAATGCGGACACTCTCACCACTACACCATCGCGCCGGTAATGCGTTCGTTTTATTAAAACTTGTTGCGCATTCGAAAAAAGACGCTTAACGATAATTTTTTTGTTGATTGTGGTGCTTGTTGCGGAAGTGCTCTGTGCCAGCAGGATTAGCGGCTCCGATGTCGGTTGGGACACAATCATGTTCTCCTGCATAACCGACAAAAGATTCCTCTGACAGGAGGATAAAATCACATGAAAAAACAAAGCCTTTAAAACTTCAAGTGTCTAGAAAAATTACTTTTTAAAAGAATAGTTTTAGAACATCTTGTCGGTTTTTAATTAGAATTTTGTCAAAGATTTTGTAAAGTGATGCAGTATTAAACCGTTTTCAAAAAACTGCAAAGCAAGAATTATTTTTCAATTGACTGCCTTGATACAATCCTTTTTGGTGTTGAGCACAAAACAGAGAAGTGGTATGACCCAGTCGAGGGTTGAACCATTAACCTATAGGATTCGAGGCAGACGCTGAAAATAATAAATCCTGAAAACGGGTTTGATATCACAACAATGTATATTCTACATGACCATTGCCCTCGCACCATTCAAATGCTGGATTAGTGCCTTGTGTTGAAAACATCTTACATAAGGGAGACTAGCAGCTTGCCTCCTTCTCCAAAAAATTTGTATAAATCCTACTTTTTTAGATGATTTGCTTGTTTTGGTTTTAATAATTTTAATTTCAATCAGTAGCGTTACTGCAAGAAGACGGTTCTTCTCGCGCCACGTTATCTTGACGGGCGGCGTTCAGTATTATCTCTTCTTCAAAAAAAAGGTTTAAACCTCTATTTGGAGTTGCTGAACCCTTTTGGTTAATTTTTGGGATTTAGATTTTGAGTATTTTGCAGATGTCACGAAATTGTAAAGTCATTATTTGAAGAGTATTTTCTTCCAACGCTCAACACTTGTCTTAAAGTGCCTGACAACCCTTTTTTAAATTCACTTTTCCACATAATGAAATCAGTTCTCAATTAAGCAGGATCGTGATTACTACTGCTAAACTTTGCCATCATCAGTTTCAAATAGATGAAATTTTGTCTTATCGTGATCTAGTTGTCGCACACTTTGTTTAGATAAAGACGAATGCTTGTCTTATCCATGCAAAAATAATGGAAATTGTGTTGATTCTCTAAACTCATTCTCATGCGAATGTATAAAGGGATTCAGCGGAGATTTCTGTGAAATAAGTAAGTCTTTAAAAACCTCATGAATTTGCTTAGTAGCCTTATGATTTAAGTTTTATGCAAGGCATATTCAAAGGGAGTGAATTATCCATTCAGTAAGGTTAAAGGGCAGTGGTGTTACTGGTGTGGAGTCACAACATATCGCGTAGGTTTTTTGAGTACTCATTGTTACAAGGCTTCTACTATAGCTACTCTTACTATGAAAGAGGAGGCAAACACACACACACAAATTTGCATCACAAAATTTGTGCCGCAAATTCGTTTATTTGTGTGTGTGTGTGCCTCATGTTTCATAGAACAACAAAGTCCTTCAATTTTGTTCTAAGGTTAAGAGCCAGACAGAAAAGCTGTAAATGCTAAATTTGTAAAAGTCGATGATCTTACCCGACTTAGAGTGAAACCACGAGGTACCGACTGCGACTCAAACGTTTAAACTGCTCTCTGTTGCACCGGTAACAGCTGAGGTAACGACAGAACCAGATGTCAAGGAAAAGAGCTTTCTGGAGTTTTTTTTTAAACATAGAAATTTTTTGATCAAAGCCAAAATATAAATCCATTTTCTAAACCAGTTTAAAAGTATTGTTCTACTTCTCTCTTCGAAACTAAATATCCACAATACTGCCGTAGATTGTTGTCACAACTCTCTTTCAAATTTCCTCAACCATTGTAATTTTTAAGTTATTTTGTTCACAGCTCCCGATCTCTGTTTGTCTGAGCCTTGTATGCATGGTGGTCTTTGCGTTGATCGTGGCTTAGATTACGTTTGTTCATGTCCTAAAGATTTCATGGGGGATCGTTGTGAATCTGCAGGTAAAAATATATTCCGTATATTTTGCAGCACGTGAGATACTTCTTTTGAACGATTTAAGTTAAATACTATCAAACGTTAATTTGAAATCTGTATGTAGGAATTACTTTTTGAGGAATTTTAGAAACTTTTTGTAAAGGAGGTGGAAAAATATGGCATTGCGGTAGAAATTAGGTCTCGAATTTTTAATGTACTATCACTGAGTAAGCAAGCGCTTCACAAATCAAAATCAATGCACTATAACATCTGAAATTATGTACAAGTAATATGCTGAAATATGTGTCTTTGTTTAGTTCCTACTCCCCCTCCAAAACCAACAACAATACCAGTTTTAACTACATTGCCTGCGACTGCATCGAGTAACAATATTACTCAACGAAATGACGGAGAAAATAACAGTAAGTTAAAGCTGTTTGTGATGACTGCAGATTGGGCTAGCCTCATTTTAAAATGGGACTTGGCAAGAGATGACAACGCCGAAAACCAAGGGCTTTTCTACTCAAGTTTTATATCAAAAAGTTGTTGGAAGTTTTGAGGAGATTTATCATCTTTTATGGTCCATTCATCGATGCCCTAACTAATTTCGTAATATGCTCATAAAAGTCGTGGAGAAATCTCGAAAAAATGATCATCTCTTTCGTTTTTTGATTTAAACTACTCTAATTCAAGTTTCTTTTCCGTTTTTTAAATATACTGTAGAAACATTTTTTCGACAAACTTGTCCTTCTCTCGGTTGAAAAAAGAAGAGGTTTGGTTTAACGTTTATCGCAAAGAAGAGATTTGGTCCATTGCTTTTTTGCTAGTATTAATTTATTACAAATTTTCCTGCGGCCTTTTAGCTCAACATTTCAGCAGCAGTTCAAGTATACCGTCTCAGATTTTCGATTCCCAAAACTCGACTGTTATCTCGCATGGGTTGCCGTTTCAAAAACAACTTTTAGGTATTTTTACCGAAACAAATGTTTATTTAAGGGTACATGTTTCTGCAAAAAGCGTTTTGGAATGCACTTAAAAACCATAGGAAAATTATCAGCAATTGCATGTATGTGCACACTGCCTACTTTATTAATTTTTGAACTTGGAAATTTTTCCTTTTGAAATTTGTGAAGTCAAGCCGATATAACCAGAAATTTATTGCTGCTTGACTTTTTGTAAAATTCGCGGTTAAAAAATTTTTTGAGCAAAATACCCCTGATAAGTTTTCGACAATTTTTTCAGTGCGCGCATGATTTCCTCATAGGTACCTCAAAATTCAATTTTATTTCGTTTGTCTGAACAATTTGTCCGAAAAAAACGGAAAGAAGATTTTTGCAATTGTTTTTATGCGCCTTTTAATTGTTTTTGTAACAAAAATATGCAGTATTCAGAAAGTATTCAGATGTGTTCAGTGATCAGACTATTCTAATCAACTTGCCTGGCGTTTTTGCTGGGATAAATTATTCACAGAAGCAAATATTTGCGTGCATAAAAATATTGAAATTAACTTGGCTAGAGTATTTTTGGGCTTGTGAAAATGTTCTTGCCCAATATCGACCACATGATTGAGCAATCTTTTTAGGACAAAATGTCAAAAAGTTTGTCCCCAAATCAAGCCCCATAGCTTTTATTTATTGTTTTTTCTTATTTTCAGATGGAAACGAGTCTTCCGCTTCTTCAAACTCTACCCAAGGTAAAATATCTCAACTTTTCAGCGACATGTGGCAAGCTAAACTAATTCTGTCATTTAGGGACATTAAGATGGCCTTTGAGGGATTCTCAATTAGCAAGATAGCTGACTAAAAAATTCGATAACTGAGTTAATTTTTTATAGATTCAAATGGTGCTGATAGAAACGATTATCCTGTTAAAGATGAGTAAGTTTTGACAGTTGTACTAGCTAAAGTGCGTAATTCAACTTCAAGTAAGCAATAAATCGCCGTTTCTATAAGATTGCATTGAAATCACTTTTAAGAAGTATGATGTGTAAACAAATAAAAAAATTTTCTAGGAAAGAATTTTAAGCATGAATAGAGTAACTTGCCAAAACATCTATATTCTCTCAAGGTAGATTGATATAATTCTTCACGAACTCCTAAATTCCTTCCTGCACGATAAAATTTTGAAACTTTTTGTAGGTTTCCTTGATAAAATTATCATTAAAAAAGGGCAGGTGGGCAGCTTGAAAAGTAAAAGGAGGATTCGTTTTTCTCCTCTTTTGTGCTGGGTTCATTCAGGGCATTAGATGGATGTCGTTACGGAATACACCCAAAACTTTACGTAGTTATATGTTGACTCATTCTCATCCAACATTTGATTTAAATAGTTTAATCAGTAGTTTTTCTGCAGTTCTGCCTTAATTGCTGTGCTGGTGGTTGTTGTTTTCATTGTCCTCTTGTGCTTAACCGTTGTTGGTTGGTACTGTTGGAAGCATAGTCGGAACGAACTCAGGCGACCTAAAATAAAGAGAGAAATGACAGTCATCAGTATGAAAACGAAATCGGAAAAAGGAAAAAGTCAGTCTAAATTAAGTGAATCAGTAAAAAACTGTTTGCTGGAGAGAGCCTCCTGAACCTTTTTAAAAACCCGCCTAAAAGGGGAGTAGAGACAGGAAGCGGTGTTGAATCCTTTTCAAATTTTAGGTATGCAACATAACCAACAAAAGATGAAGTCTTTGAGAAAATTTCACTTCCTTTAACTTCTTTCTGGCTACGCGCTTGAACGTCTTTTTTCCAGGGTTAATAAATTATTTTTTGTCCTAAATGATAGATTTTAAAGCATACTACAGTGCAGCTGTGGCTTTAAATTACAACTACTTTGCATGATCACCAGATCATCTTCAGCAATCAGTCAACGTTTGTTTTATTTAACTGTGCTACAGAACATATATTAATTCTGTTATTAGGAATGATTCACCAGCAATTGATTCGCCTTTCAAAGATAAAAGAGCTGTCATGGCATGATAAATTGCTCTTTTATGTCATGATGTGTATTGTATTACTCTTATTTTTATCATCTGCCCGCTCAAAGTATTTCAAATTCATAAAGCAAATATGTCTACTGTGGAGCTAATAGTGGGTAAAGTCATTTACGAGTACAAGTGTAGCCTGACATGAATCCCATGATCGTGTTGACTACTTGTCCTTTTCCTTAAAAGGATGGAAGAATATGAAGCGGAACAACCGGGCCTGACACAGCAAATTCGATCAAGCACGGAAAAATATGCTGATTAGGTTGGGAGCAAGTGGCAGCTACTTTTAACAATTCATTAATGTATACAGGCGGCCCACCACCACTTAGACGGATTGTCATTGATGAGTATTCAATTGTTGCTTGTTACGTATGGTGCTATAGTGGACAAGCAGCTTCATTATTCTATACACAGGTCATAGCGTCACGCTACGTCACTAAACAAGCGATGCAGCGTCACAGATAGCTAATGTGCTACAAGACATAGAGAATGGTTGATCAAAACCGTGCCGCTTTAAGTGCAGCCAGCATTTTAAAAATAGGGCTGGCTTATCGCGGAGATCTGTGGGCAGGCGTTTTATTACAAAAAAAAATTGTAGCATCTTAGCAAGAATTTTTAGCAAAAATTTTTGGCCAGAAAAGTTTCATGAAACCTAACTACTTTGAACGCATCTCCACTAATGAAGTTGAAGTAGGAAAGTTGTAATTAAACATATTTTATTTGATTGCTAACTATTTCTTCCAGGTAAGGCAGGGCGCCATTCTTCTCACACCACTGCCTTTAATAGCGTCACAATGACAACTGAAGCTGGACCTGATAAGCTTATACAGCAGTTGGCGAAGATGTCAGAAGATGTCATCATGGAAGAAGTCACTGATGAGTCATTGGTGTGTGAAGTGTCGAAAACAAAAAAGAGCATAATTAGTAATAGCCAAAGCAATAATAATTTCTGCATCGGAAAAAACGCCAAATGCAATAGCTTTACACTATCTGTAACTAGTTATTTTTTATATCTTGTTTGGCTTTTCGCTTTCTGCTCCTATTTAAATTACAATTAATTACATTCGTGCAACTAATCTACAAAAGTAAAAAGCGTTTAAAAAGTCAATGGTCTTCAGTTCACCAAGGCCTAACATTATACTAACGTGTTTTAAGCAATTCAACTTTTGGCTGCTAAGTCAAATTAGGTTCAGTTAAGAGCCAGTGGCGGTACTACCATGAAATGATAACACTTTGCGTTGAGCTCTAACAGGCTTATTACACCATTAAGAATAGTCTCCGTGAAAATTGAAATACCGCATATCACTGGAGGTAAAATTTGTAAAGTTAAAACTTTGGTCTGAAGCACGTCGTAGCTGAGCTCTTAGTTTGCGCGAACTTACCGACTACAAAGTAGGCAACAGAGTCGTAGATGTGCTGTCAGTTCAAAACTCTAGCAATCAAAGTAAAGCTGACACAATATTGTTTTCTTTCTTTTCTGTTGCGTGATATAATATACTGCTGATGTCAGGGTCAGAGTTAGATAAATCTACTTTTTAAATACTGATTAGGTGATTGTATCTTCCTAACATGTGAGGCCAAAATATTCTCAAAGTCGCAGTGATAAACTTTTTGTACTTAAGTATGAACAATTTGGTGAATAGCTGATAAAAAGTGTTATGCAACAGTTGGTAATTTATTCTTTGCATGTGGCTGAATCTTGACAAAAATGTCTTTCTCCACTCATGTGAAGGCTCAGTTCTAGGCCGTCACTTAGTTTCGCCTAGTAACAGTGTCCTTTCTGGCTGATTTTGCAGTGTTTTTCTACCACTAATCATGTGCTTCGGCATTAATTTTGATTCGCCAATGAGCTTGAAAATCCGAATACCCTTTCTGGTAAATACCAATGATAATGATGAGGAGGAGGAAACTGTTCCTGTATTTGAAACAAAGAAATATTGTAATTAGCTCCTCAATAGTTTGTTAAAATATCGTTGCAAGCTTTACCTACAATTTTACGATAGCCGTAAGCCGTCCACGTAGTACACCCAAACAACGATAACAGGACACCTCAAAAAAACTCAAAAAATTGCTTTTGATACCCTTGAACGAAAGAAGGGAAACGTTTCATCTAAAAACACAGTTCTTGCAGCGGCACAGACACCCGCGTGATGATGACAAACGGTGATTGTATTAAGATGCAATACGCATAATTTTTATAGAAAGAACTATCAAAACCGGACGACCAGCAAATAAAAAACTCGGTGATTCTTCCGAATGATGGAACGGTTCCCTTTCACTCTCCCAAGTAAGCAATAGATTACTTCGGTAAAGTATGATTTGTTTAATTTGCTTTGTATCGCAACGGAAAGTAGAAAATCCTGAAGGAGATTATACAACAGTGCATATTTAAAACCAAAGTTGTAAAAAAAGCCGGGTATCAATTATTTCTTTCTCTATCTAATTCAGAATATATAACTTTATATTTTAGTAAACTACACCTTTAAGGCACCAAAATATTTTTCAAAAGATATATCTTTTTCATAAATTTATCCCTTAGTTCCCTATCTATGGGATTAGGAGTGAACAAACTTTTTAGCTGGAGGGCCGCATTGACCATTCAAGAGTTGGCCGAGAGCCAGGGCTTAAAATCTAATATTTGTGTTCAGTGATGTACTGCAAGAGTGTAAAACCTGCTGTACGAAACGTTAAGTTTTGTGGCCGGTGGAAGAGTGTAACTACTTAATTTTGGGCTTTGAAAATGATGGTTTTCAAAACTAAAGAAGGTCTTCTCCCTCTGTTTGGACAGAAAATGCGTCAATTCCAACTAAGAGTTGAGTAGCGGCTCTTTCGATGATGGATTCTATCGTTTTTCGCTCTTTAGTACGGCAAGTGTTGCCACCCCTGTTTAATTAAATCAGATATATGGAAGTTTCTACAAGTGTTGGTGGGCCGCACAAAATGCTTTGGCAAATTAAACATAACAATCTAACAACAAAAAGGAAATTTGTGGGTCTGTCTGGCTGTTATTAGCGATGTTGACGCTATTCTACGGCTGTGGAAGATAGTGATACACTAAAGTTCAACAAAAGAATTATTCAGTAAACGGATGTATTAATCTTGGCAGGGTTCAAAAAGAAAATTCAAGTATCTCATCGAACAATTCCAACATGAACAACAGAGCTTTTGAAAATGGTACTTAATTACAACAATATGCTATTGAAGTCAAGTGGCGTGTTTGTGTCTAATCTCTTCTCCATTCACTTTATATTTAATCAATTAAGTCACAAGTGTTTTTTTATAGTGTCACAATTCCAGCCTCTCTGCATTTCACCGGAAGCGGCAGTTAATTTACTTAATCAAATGAAACGAAACAATGGAGAGAATATTGATTTTCAATCATCTTTACAACATCGTGAGTCTATTACTATCAAAGAGCGCTTTCGTGTGCTTAACGAGTATTTTATTTCAATCCAGTGTTTGCATGGCAAAAAGGCTTCTCGTTACCTTGCATTTGTCCCCAACCTGAAAAAACATATTTAATTAAATTTTTGTTAGTCCCCAGTAGGCTATAAGCGTTTTTTAACGGTTGTATTTGTCACAAATATAGTTGACATTTTGAAGCACTTAATTTGTCGTTAAAACAATGTTATGTGAAAAATATACTTGTGTAGGCAAACCATCAATTTCTGTTTTAGATGGCTTAAAGTCATTTTCAAAAAATTCCTTTCCAAACTCCGAGTTTCCTGTAATGAGCAACAGTTTGGGAAAAGGAGCACCGCATAGCAGTGATCCGTTCTTTCAACATCCGAACGTCCCAGTTTTATCCGCACCACCTGTTGCTGGTGCAACCCTGAATATTCCTCCTCGTCAACAAGAAATGATGGAGTTAAGTCCCGAAGAAGCAGCCGAAGTTGTCAACCATTTCTTACAATACGAACCTTCGCGAAGGAAAACTGTTGACACCAGGGTAATATGACTATTTTGCGTTTATCTCGTCGTAGTACAAAGCATAAACGCTACTGATGCGCTGTATATTTATTCAGTATATCCATATCATCCATTCTGTATATCTATTCATATCACTTACTTTTACATGAGCTTAGGATCAGCAAGCAAGCTAGCATACTCCATGGTGTTTCCAGTGAAGCACTAATGTGATGGTAATTTCAGGTGTATGGCACAGCTACTGGCTACGTACCTTAGAGATCCAGAAAACTTCCATTACGCTGCGGCGACTGGTAGTTACTGTTAAGAATTTAATAGTTTTCATGTATGTGTATTCATTGTGTATTCATGACAGGAAGCGCTAAATGTCATACAAGACGTGCAAAACAAAAGAACCAAAGACGATATATTGCGCATCGATCGTGAAAAAAGCGTCGTAGTGCATCCCCAAGAAGTTGCTGATCTTGTGAATAACTTTCATGAATCGAAAAACACTCTGGGATTCTCCGTAGATCGTAACCAAGGAAGTGCTCCAGAAAGCACATACGAGTGAGTGAAATTTGCAACACGATTTATTGCGAGTCCTTTACTTTCTGGTTTTTGATAAACCTTACATGTTTATTTATTTATTTAACAGACCCGTTAACTTTCAGCAAAGTCAACATTAGTCCAGCATAAATCACACTAGAATAGCAAAACGAGAGCAAACAAACGCAGAACACAAATAACAAACAAACAAACGCAGAGTATAAATACAGAGTTGCAGAAATGTCTAAAATCCCTAAGAAGGCAAGGGCCTAACGTTCATAAAGGAGGAGAAAGTGTTTCTAAAACTGGCTGGTAAAGAAATCATCAGAATTTACTAGTGAGGTAATCCAGATATTACAAGAATTTGCACATGGAATCATAAAGCAAGCAACGTATTTTCGAATTAATGCTTGAAAAGTACATATATTGTTCTGCACAAGAGTCGAAGATATACTTCCTCGACCACGCAAGTTAAATTATATCCTGTAAGCATTACTATAGCTTACCCGGAGACGGTGAAAGGTAGATTGTCGATAAGACGACCAAATACTACTGCCATAGAAACTATACATAAACGTGCGAAACAAATAATTTTTTACGTTTTTAGAACAGTCGGAGAATTTACTACGAAGTCTATTTGCTATACCATAGGCACAGCGAAGCTGTCGATATCATCTCGCAAATCGCATGTTGAAAGAAAACCTAAATATTTCACTTTTTCTTCATAATCAATTACACAGTTACCTAATTGTATTTTTAGCACAAAATTCAAGTTCAAAAACTTAGTTTTAAACATCATTATTTTGGTTTTAGAGCAGTTAAAAGAGATGTCATGCCTTTGTGCGTATTCATAGCAGACATCTAGCAGCTTTTGAAGGCCTTTGCAGCTAGATACTTGCTGACATCCTTGTAGCTGCTGATATTTCAGTCACAACGATACTTTTTACTACAGTATCACAATCATTGCAACCAAGCAAGTGATGTGGCTATTTTGTACCTTTTCAAGAGGACGGCAATGCACTGCTCACACGGTACTGAACTACGTCTTCTCGATAAAGAAGCTTGACCTTTATCGAGTTGAGCTATATACAGCAACAAGATGAAACTGCAGTACCTTAAGATTTGTTTAGTTGCGTTGACTTGACGTAAACAAACACTACTTTGTGACAGTGAAGTCACAAATGTATTGTTTCATTTGGGTGATTTTGTTTGATTGTAAATTGTGGTCATCCAGACTTTCGGAAAATGAAGACCGGCATCCGTTACGGAGACATCGAGAATTTCGGGAATATTCTCCAATCCAGGAAGAATCAGACGGAGAGAATAATGAAGTAAAGCCAAGCGTGACCACTCAGAAACGACCGAGGTATGGAAACTCACTATAAAATTCGTTTGTGGATTTCAAACCGGATATAAACGTTTTGTTGTAGTGTTGGACACAATCATTTTAGACATGCTCCGAAGCTATACTCGGGGAAAAATGTGTTGCTAAACTTGATTTGGGAAAAAGGAGATTATCTGAAGCAAGGGAGCCTAAAGCACCGCCCGCGGGCAATATTCTGCTCGCGTAAGAAGTCTCACGGCCAGCAACTAGTCTAGTAAAAATTTTTGGCAACAATATTCAAGTTTAGAAGGTTAATCTCTATCTAAACAAGATCTTCATCTTGAAAAACTGCGATATATGCTTTTAAAGAAATAGCCTTTACAAAGAAAAGAGAGCAAGAAAAGGTTATGACCCGGAAACAATTTAAAAATCATTGACGTAGACCAGTAAAACTAAAAAAAGTTTTTGCGCTGCAAGCCAAGACTTTAAATTGGTGAGATGAGGCCCAAACCGTGAAATCTTTGGGCACCTCTGATCTAAAATGTTTACCGAGAAATGTAACCTTATTGTAGCCGAGACTTTGGTAATGGTTTGGATGAACCTGAACTCAAACGCTTAAGAAAAAAAACGAAGCAATTTCCGTACGCGAGTACACTTGACCCGGACGAGAAAGTACATGACTGGCTGAAAAATACACCTAAGCATAAAGTAAGCAGTAGTTTATTTATATCACTTGTCTATTTATATATTTAGCGAAGTAATTATTCACTGATGTTGGAGAGAGAATAAACATAATTAAATTTCATGTTGTTTTGCAAAAATCTGTTCAGTTTGTTTACCGGCCATGAATGATTTACTGTTTCAATTAAAATCTTGTTGGTGGTACAGAATTTTAATATAGCTATTGTTTCAATTAAGATGATGTATATTGCCTAGGTTAGAGCTACTAACTTTTAAATGGTTGGTTGTTTACATAACAAGCTCACTCTAATTATGAGCAGGGCAATTTCAATCTATGCCGGCTTGCAGCTACTTAGAAAACTTGCTTTTTTGTAAAACACTTTTGTTTATCACTTTCAAGAAATTTTAAGCAACCACAGTTTAACTACAGGCTACTTTCTGGATCCATCCTGTTGCGACACGACCTTCCAATTCCAGAGTCTGTCTGCTTTAGCGACAATCGTTTAACTTTGCCCCTGACCTTAAGAAAAGAAAATTTGCTAATTTTGTACGAGCCCTATCATTTTAGAGATGTTTGTGTGACAGGTCTAACTCCAATGCTTTCATTAACTTTGTCTATGTCAGGGGTGGGTAAACTTTTTAGTTGGGGGGTCGCATTGACCATTCAAGAGTTGGCCGAGATCGCATTGACCATTCAACAGTGGCCGAAAGCCACTGCTTAAAATATTGCAATAGCTCTATGCACTGAAAGAGCTTGCAATAGCTTAAAATCTCGCAATGACTTCTTGCAACGTCGTATTACAGGGATTTGAAAATTATGGTATCCAAATAAATATAAAATGGTCATAATCCTCTATTTGGATGGGAAGTGCGTCAATTTAAACTAATGATTACGTAGCGGCTCTTTCAATGATGGCTTCTATTCTTTTTTGCTCTTTAGTACAACAAGTGTGACCTCCCTCTCATATTAAATTAGATACTGTATATAGAAGTTTCTACAAGTGTCTGCGGGCCGCATGCGGCCCGCTGGACGCAGTATGCCAACATCTGGTCTATATAAACTGGCCAACAAATTTTTTTTCTCATAAATTTTATCCTTTGATCAGGGAAAGCTACTTGTGAATTGAACTCCAAATTTTAGAGTTACTTGGGAGGTTTGTGGCTCTAAAGTAAGCAATAAAGCATTAAAAAATTCAAAATAAATCAACATCCCAAGAGTTGTGAATACATTTTATCGACTAGAGTGTAGCCAGGAAGATGGGGGTGCAGCTTTCAACACCCCACTCCACGATGTGTATCAAAGGTGGTAAAATATAATAACCTTTACTGCTTTTTTTTTAAACAAGTCGATAAGCTTCTCAGCAATTGTTAAAAAGTCATCATAGGAAACCAGAATGATCAAAAGCCGGAATTATTTTTTTGAAACAGAATCCTTTAGATTTTATTGATGAGTAAGTATGTTTTGCTGACTGCCTAATTTCCTGTTTTATTAGACGAAGCAGCCCACCAAAACGGTTGCATCATCGGAGTCAATCACAACTGCCACTCACACCGTTATCACCCGTCCACTTCCAGTGCATCCTCAAACTAAAGAATCACAAATCAACAAAATACACAGGTTTATTAATTTGTTTAGAAAGCTGTTTGAATCAAATAAAAAAATTTCGTGACTCATTTTCCTGTAGGCATTTTACCTTGGTGATGTTAATTGCATACAAACACAAAGACTCTAACTTTTTAAGTTAATCTGCCGTAGACACCGCTTCTGTGTTAAGGTTTTTAGCAATTGAAAATTCACTTTGAGATCAAGACCACTTTCACGCCATTGCAACTAAAAACTTAATCTTCAACACAAAGTTTCGGGAACGAAGCAATTGTTTATCGATGAGTATTGTTCAGTTGGCCCAATGTCTGACATAAATCTTAAAAAGCAAGTTTACAAGTTTCGGTGAAGACTGATTCTCAGGATTTTTTAAAAAGTACTCAAGGTTACTTTGATTTCTGACTTCAGTGTAGTTTTAGCAAACCAGTAATGACTAAAAAGCTGGGTGAAACTCCACATACAATCAGGCAAACAAGAAAATCCTTTAAAGACAACAAAAGTTCAATAACCGTTACAGGTAAGCTTGGAAGGCAACCCTTGATCAAATGAGATATGAGGGGCTATGGGAGGATTTATTAAAGTATTAATCGCTAAACCTGAATCTGGCATTCTAAACTAAGTATAGTACGAGAAACAACTGTTACGTTTTGCAGCCTAACGCAAGAGCATTGCTTAGGTGTTTTTTTGACGGTTTTATGTGTTTTTGGGCTTGTGTTTGCTTTTAGGCTCTCTGTTATTTGCATATTGTCCAACCTAAAGCAAACAATAATCAATAATCGCATTATACATAAAGATAATAGAGTCGGGGTCATCAATCACCTTCTCACGCATTTTCTCAGAGGCCGAGTGTTCAAGGCAGTGTTCTCGCGTGGAACATTTCGTTTCTGAAACCTGCGTTCACTTTACGCATACGGATAGTGTGTTTGAATCCCACCCACAATCAATTAAACTATACTACGCTGCAATGGTGCAGTAGTTTAATTCATTTATAAGAGATTGGCATCCTTGTCGATAAGGATGAGATTTTGGCTACGCACGCTGAGTTCATGCCTGTAGCGATTGAAAATGATAGGTGTGTGATGTCTTGCTGATAGTTGTATGATGTACGGCTGGCTGATTGACCAAATTTTTACGTGATTGTTTTCGTAAGTTCTTTATACATTACTGACAACAGCTATCAAAAGAATATCTTGTCTGGAATTTTTTAAACTACTGAAGCTTTCTTGGATCACATTATTCGATTCACTGAGTCTTCAGTTTTATCTTGCAAGACCTCAGATTCTTTTTTGATGTCGTTAAAATGTGTCTCTTTCGACAAAAACTTTTCGCATTGCTCATCTGCGCTAGTATTACGTCCAATAGAAAACGATTATTTATCTGAAAAATGGACTGTACTTGCTCCAACTCTTGCCTAAGTCGCGCGATGCCACTAAATGAGTCCATTACGCACGAACTTTTTTGACATTTAGAATATATATATTTTGATTCTGCAAATAAACTGTTAGTGTTTGCTTTCAGAAAATAAAGCCAAGTGCCTGGTTGAAAAATTGGTGAAAGCTCCTTCAAGAAGCATTCAGAATGTTGTGGGACCTGGTTTGGGAGTTTCTCGAGAAAATGCATTTGTCGGAGAGTGTTTCTAAAGCTAGATGGCGTATGCTGTGTGTTACAGAAGGCCATTTATCAATGCTTTGTCGGCAACTTGATCATACTTTTTAAGGCCACTGTGTTTTAACTTACTTCCGAAATTACAAATTCTTACTGTACTTGAGAGCGCTTAGTGGTGTGGATCCCAAGAAGGAGAGGAAAACTGTCGCCTCTTTCCTCTCAAATTATGGATTTGGGAACAGTACTAAACAATGATGACGTTGTCAGGATAAAAAAAAAGGAGTTAAACCTAGCTCGCTTCCTCCCCACGTTGAAATTATTTTTGTGATAAAGCTTCTGACGATTGTAGTTTTTTACAAAATATTGGTAATTTATGTTTATTAGCATTCAAACTATGAGTTCAATAATGCTCCATTGATTTTATGAATTGTAGTACCAATCCATATAAATTAGTATGTTGAAAAATTAGGCTTATAAAAAGGGATAGTATATGTTGCATTTTGAGGTTAGTCCAAGTATTTGTGATGCTTTCCGGAGATATGACAAACTGTAGCTACAATAGCCAAAAATGTGATATTTTCGATTTGTTTGAGGTTTCAAACTAGTAACCGTCTGCTTTTCTCATAAGTTTATTGAATTTATTAAAACGTTACTGTGTTAAAGATTAGATCGACAAGTTTATGTTCTGATTTGCCAATCGGTGTTAATTGTTATAGGGTAGCCGACAGAAAGTCGGTTACATCTACAGTAAGGTGAACTCCACAGCACAAAGTTGCATCGACAGCATATTGTGCCGTTAATCTAAGTTTAGATAAAAACTGTGAAATGTTTTATTAATAAGTAAATTACATGTTATTGCTGCGCGTATTTGAATCGCATTTACTGTTATGCTGTAGTGTGCCGTTTTCATATACAGACCAGTCCCCTCACATTTTATGAATCTGATCAAAGAAAGAAGATGTTTTCAGACATAACATCTACAAAGCGTCAACTGACAAACAAGGTCTTTCAACAAATTTGAAAAACACCAAGATCGACAAATATATTTTTCCCTCTTTCTCCAAAATATTGCTTCTGGCAACGCTGACGTATATTTTATCTCTCTTTTACTGTAGCTTTTACCGATGATGAACAGGCTTGATCTAATTTGACTTCAATGTGTTCATTTATAGAGTTTAATAAGTCAGTTCTTGAGTTACTAGTGAGTTCTTGTATTTCA
Source organism: Trididemnum clinides (assembly GCA_963675345.1). Classification (NCBI taxonomy): domain Eukaryota; kingdom Metazoa; phylum Chordata; class Ascidiacea; order Aplousobranchia; family Didemnidae; genus Trididemnum; species Trididemnum clinides. The sequence goes on along the minus strand of OY776287.1, from coordinate 14,491,876 downwards.
ATAAAAAAATGTTAGATGTGTAATCCATTTATCACAGAGGCTTTTGATAAAAGTATTACCTAGAAATTGCTTTCGATGGACCCATATGTCTATAAAAGTTTTCAAGTGTTTTTGTGAACCCTCCTCTTTCGTGGTAAGCATAAGAAAGCTTGGCTAGTACAACACAATCAATCGAGATTAGGCAAAGGTAGTGGTGCTCAAACTATGTTCTGTGAAAGAAACCTTTGATGTTCTGGGTGAAAAGGTTTTGCAGAACAACGGAATCGGCATAATGCGATTACGGATGCCGATGAACAATGCATTATGCAATTTTAAAATGAACTCGTATTTTTTGATGCAGAAGTTTTACGTATTGGTAGTTTCTGTTTGGCATACTAAAATACAGAAAAAAAACTATCAAACCAATTTCTTTGATGACCACTTAAATGTATTTTATGGCAACGTGTTTCACACGTTTGTCGCGCTTTCCTTCAGCAAGACGAGGCAGGTAAATTACTGCTACTGAAGTACGGTGTGTAAATCAAAGGTCTGACAAGAATCTCACTTACAGACCAAGAGTGCGATTCCCTACGAACTTGGTCAAGATACTCATTAAAAAAGTACCTTGGTGCGATAAAACATTGTTGGGTAGATAAAGAAGTTTAGAAAAAAACTGACTAATTTATCTAAACTAGACCGCCAATAATTTTACAACTAATTATTTTTGATAATCATAAATAACTGCTCAATTTTCTTGAGAACGCCAACTTTTTCAAACGTGTAAGTCTGTAATGCAATTTTGTATGTAACACGATCTTTGTGCTGAATTTCGAACATTTTAAATCTTGTTAGCAAAAATTAGTTTAAACTTGTCACGATGAAAGTTTTTTGGCCAAATTTAACATCTCTCCCGGAAAATTTTGTATAAATTTATGCCGCTGATCGCTAATAAAAAGATCATTTAAAGGCTTCCTTGTTCTTGCACACAAATGTCATGAAGACGTATCGATGCACATATTGACATTAGTGAACACGAATACTTACAAACAGCATTTCAGCTCAAGACTGGAAGAATTTCGCTTTCCAAACAAAACCATTGTGTTTTTGTGGCTTTGCAAAACAATTGTTCTTTCAGTGTTAATCAGTTCTTTACCCGAGATCAAATTGCCGAAACAAATTTTTTAAAGCCGTGGTTACCAACCTTGGTTTTCTAGGAAATGGTTTCAGAGGGCCCGTAAATTCTTCGGTGAATTTTGATAAAGCTTAGAACACTTGATTTACGTAAAGATTTGTTTAACTTTTTTATGACGTTTGGTGATGGTTTGTACAACAAACTGCGGGTGGCAACCCCATGCAGGATCGTCAGTGGTTTCAAAAACTTCATCACAAATAAAAAAAGTTTTTCACATCAATTTAATAAACAAACTATGTAATTCGATTCCTTCAATAGTTTGATTTTCAAAAATAAGTGGTCATATCGTCGGCTTCAAAATATTACGGATTCGTGTGCCTGACAATTTCTTCAAACGAATTTCTAAGTCCAAAAAAGGTTTGGAACCACTGTTTTAAAAGTTAACAACTTTATTTTTTGTCTTCTTTTCTGTCTTTGCATTTTAAAATTGACGTTAAACTGCGTTGAGAAAAATATTTGGGTAGCCATTGTTTTAGAAAAGATTTCTTCGGCTGATAACTTTGTTTTGAAGCAGAGAGTTTGCTAAGCAAACGGTTTTGGCTCTATGGAGACGACCGAAAATAAGACTTCTTTTCCAACTTCTAGGACTGACCGCATTAAAGTTTAATATTTACCAGGTGTTAGAAGGCTTTTCCCACGTTTTGATATCCAATTTATCTCGATGGATTTTAGCTTCAACATCCACAAAATGCATTGTTCTTTTAACCCATTGTAAAGTAAATTTAATATTGGGATACTTGGTGTTTAGCTTTTTCAAAAATTTGGTGCATGATTGTTCGTTGTCAAATATTGCAAAAATGTTGTCTATGCAGAGTGACAAATCGTTGACAAATCCTATGTTTACTTAATGCGATATAAGCGAAAGCAGAAATAAGATTCTTGATAAATTCTATTGACGAAAGTAGATTGCTTTTTAATGAAACTATAGTTTTCCATAACTTTTGTTAAAAGGCAAGACTAGGTGTCAATCGCGCCATCAAGCCACAAAAAAGCGACAAGATTTTTGGATAGATTAATCCCAAGAAAACTTTGGCTCATTAATTATTTGCGTTAAAAACAAAACGACTTTTTTCGAGTTTTCGTGCGTTGATTTTTATCTTCGGGTGATGCAGGAGCGAGTTTTATGCGGTGCCGCAGCTACAAAACGTGAGAGACCGCGCCTCGGCAATATAAAAGTGGAACTAGGGTGTAGATACAAAAAACAGAAAGAGCCTAAACTTCATATCAAAGATCATGATGGAAACACCACACATTAAAGCATTACGCTCAAGTTATGATGACGCTTTAATTTTAGTGACATCTTATATACCCTATTTTGAATCAAAGAAATCACGACTTTTTTAGCAAAAGCGCCAATTACATGTAATTGACGGCTTGTTCTTAGAGCAGTTTCGTTGCCAGCAGTAGCTTTTAATAAGTGAAAATGTAGGGCAGTTAATTCATACGTCAGTTGAAACATGTTTGAAAAGTAATAGCAAGATAAATGTATAGACTATATATTCTCGGTTCTAGGACACTTACCCCCGTCACAAACATCCGGTCATATGTCCCGCCGGGTTCCAACTCCACTCCAACCCTAACCCTTCCCCTTACCCTGATCCTGACCCTAACCCTAGCCCAAGAGACCGGAGAGTTTTATCCGGTTTTCTACGTTTTTTCTGGTCATTCGTATGGTGTTACCCTGTATGAGCAGAAGTGGTCAAAGCAGCCTAAAAATCTACTACTGGATTATTTCTATCTATTAAGAAACACTCAAGTAAAATAGAAAGTGATATAGGTATCTACATTCGAGTAAAAGTAAAAAGTAGTCAAGAATTAAACTACTTGAGCAGTATACCGGTATATATGAAGTAGTTTTATTATTTAGCAGTTTTTTCCTGTATCTCTTTATGCAACTAATTGTCAATTGGGGTGCTCTCACCACATAGAGTGCGAGAAAATATTTTATAGTTGTAAATCTTCGTGCCAATTTGTAGCTTGACTTACATTGCCTACCACGTTAAACGTCTATGGGTATGATGGAGGCAACTGCGTCTCTAAAAATGGGTGGTTCTCTGGAGACACAATGATAAGAGTGAAACTATTTTTACAAACTCTCAAAAAATGTTACGTTACAACAATTTAGCTTGATGCCCTTTTTACTCTTAAAAAGCACATTTCAAATTTAGTTTAAAGACAATTTATTGGTAAATTTTTTGTTTTGGAGTGATACTTTTAGAATCCGTAGCGTGTGACACAAATTATGATGGAAAAAAGGAAACTTTGATCTTTCAAGAAATGCAAGATGCCAAATAACATGAGATCCATTGATTTAGGCCTAAATGACACAACATAATGCAGACACTTTAGCCTTATTATTTCAGCAGTTACTAGTTTTCTGGTAGGCCATTTGATTATATTTTTGATTGCTTTCTTATACTGCTGATAGAAATTCATCAATGGTTCAAAAGTCGTCAAACGTAAAGCAACTTAACAAAAACTATGTTCTTTCACTTCTATAAAACTGTTTGATATTCATTATTTTTGTCTACAAAAAAGTGCCAATTGAAGTAGTTGGCTAAAAATTTGTAAGGATGCAGCGGCAAATTTTTCATATCTTGGATCACATTTTTGGTGATGACCTATTTCATTATTTTTTAAATTACCACAAAAGTTTGTTAAGAATCTGTGGTATTAAGCAATTTTTGAAAATATTTGCTTTTCAAACTTCGAACCAAAAGTGGCCCACTGAAATTGAGGATTGGCTCAAAATAAAAAGTTAAATTCACGTTGAATTGTGAGATTAGGGCTGAAAATAAAATTCAAGGCTGAAAATAAAAATTAAAATAGAAAGTTACACTCTTGCTTGTGCTATCATACTGCATTCAAAATCAACAGACATCAAATTTTTAGCATCTACTCAAGTAAAAGTTACAACTATTTATGCAGTGTCATTTTCTACTTAATCTACGAAACTAAAAGTAGAAATAGTAAAAAATGAGATTACTGAAGTAAGTAACTCATTACCGAAAACTTATTTAAGTAGAGCTATACTTTGTTATTGGCCACTTCTGATTATAAGTACTTGTCCGAATATCCGGTTTTGTCCGCAAAGTACTCACCAAAAGATGTTAATTATTGCGAATCAAAACGTACAAAACGTTTTTGGTCCTTACTTTGAAGACAAAATGGGATGTTTGCACAAGAACGTACACTGTTTAATCGTATGAATAGCCAAGCTGATGAAAATTTTGATGCAAAAGCGCATAAAAGAAAAAAACACGATAAAACCAGACAAACTTCATACAAATATATACTGTGCACCCCGTCATTATGTTGTTTTGACCCTTTTTATCTGCAACTCTGTCTTCGTAGTGAGATATCTCTTACACAAACGGACAGAAATATTGCCATAACAGGCTTTCAACTTCTTGTATGAAAAAGAACGGTTTTATTGCAAAATCACCATTGAGCAGTTTGAATTAGACGTCGCAAAAACTTATTTTTTGACTATGATGCAACGCGCAGCTCATTTATTTCAGTAATCTTCCGCCTGAGTACGCAACTTGAGTCGGAATGGTTTGTGCGTACCATTACCTGATAGTTGCGTACTAGCGCTTTTTAACTTTTTTGATTTCAGCCATGCTCTAGTAGGCCTACCGTGCACCAGTACTGTACTACGCATTAGAGTAAGCTCTTTAAGCCGTGACATTGTGTAACAATTGCGTATTTTAATTTGCTTTGAATATTGTTACGACAGCAACTGCAAGAAGTTTAATACTTGATTTTAGCTTTTTGAATTGTACCGAACTGTTCATTCATGAGAGGTTTAGCATTTCTTTATTGTAGGCTAGCGTTAGACCAACGCATCAAGCTCGTACATAATTGCAAATAGGAGATTATTTGATAAGTCTGGAAAAATAATTGATACATATATACAGCGGAGGTAGATTAATACTGGTATTGGCCACTAATTTCGTTTGAACTTTCAGAGATGATTTACTGGGCTTGTGTTGCTATGATGTTTCCTGTTATATTTTCAGTAAAAGCTGATTTGCGCCACCTGAATTCTTTTCCAAACATTTCTAAATGCCAATACGCTACTGGTCTTACAGTCGGCAATAGAACTACTGAGCTCGAATGTTGCGAAACAGTCGTTCATGAATATTATCATTCAAAACGTAAACCACACAACAGGTATTTGTCCACGTTTTTGGAGTCGCTTCATACTTGGAAATGTCCTCAGTTCCAACAAGAATGTCAACGACGAACATTTAATTATACCGACTTCACATCTCTCATGTATTTGAGATTCTGCAATCGAAGTCAAATGGAAGAGCAATGTTATAATGATATTTTAAGCATTGTCACAAAACAGAACAACGGAATTCAAATCGCAACAAGCACATTCAGTCAACTTGTTTCAAAGTTAAACTTGAATACTCTGAGTGATGAAGATTTGATGAATTCTTGTGTACAAGTAGGAATGTATGATAGTGATTCGAAAAACCAAAGTGATTATTATGAAATTATTGAAGCAACGGTCCCATTCTGTTTGTTTGTATGGTGCGGATTTGATGAAGACACGTTTACGAAAAAAAATGTAACAACATGGACATGCATGCCTAGCAGGTAAGAAAAATATTGTGATATATAGTGCGAATAGTTGATTTAATTTGTATTCACAAAAGATGTGCTGTAAAAGCTATTCTTTTCAAATTCCTTTTCAAGCAGTTCATCTCCATATTGGTAGTTCATAAATTAATTGACAATCTGCCAACGAAAACACATAACTACTTGTACCAACGAGAACACGAAAAGATCCAAGTTTGAGTGACCTTCCGCACAAACAAAGAAGTGGAAGGCCATCGTCAGCGGTTAATCATGGAAGCAGTGGTAGGGTAGAGGAACTAATCAGAGAAAATTCCAGAGTCGCTATTAATGAAATTGCTGTACGTCTTGGAATAAACCATGAAATTGCTGCAAAGATTGTGGGGGAGCTAGGCTTTGCAAAGACTTATGCTAAGACAACTTACGGACGCCCACAAGCAACCCCGTTTCGAAACTTGTTTGGAGCTTCTTGAGTGTCACTCAAGCTTGGATCTTCTTCACTTTTAATCCTGGATACCCACTTTTTGATAGCGCTGTAGATTATTAAAGCATTTCCATAAATCTTTTCCGATCTTTTTAAAATGTATATTGGTGGTTCCCCTTCCAAAACAAGGAATTCAATCACAGCGCTTTGCTTCTGACGTACTCTACATCCCATAATGACATCATTTCCAAAATGGCTGACCAGAAGTGGTCATGTTCAAACAAAATCTTTTAACAGTTCATCTTTGAACGAGTCCTTTAACTTCACACTGCTAAAATTTCTGGAATGAATATGAACTATAAGTCGGTTAAATTGAACTGGGCTCAATAATTTTTGACTGCCCCCGTATCTACCTCAATTCTTCCATTATTTTCTGACAACAATGGCTCCCTGGTTGCTCATTTCTTCAGGGTACCGACACCCTAACCAAGCTGCCAGACGGAGTTTGCTACTTTGGCCACCCACAGACCCTTTCAGTTTCTTTTTTCTTATCTTTTCATTTCACTCATTTTCTCTGACTAGAGGGGTACTGTTTTCTCTACTTTCTAAACACAAAATTTCCCAATCTTTATTGAATAACTTGTTTTTTCTTTTCATTCTCGAAGGGTTCTTTCTCGTCTTCGCTGCAACCGGATTCTCTGTATCTTTTATCTCACCCGAATTGTCACAACTGAAGCAGATTTTACAGCGCCTGCGATCACCCAAAACAGGCCCTTTGTCATTTCATTTCTTCTATTCTGCTAAAGACGCATTGCGCCGCACTCTCTTTCACGCCTTAATCTCTTCATACGCCTCTGGTCGGAACCAGGGAGAGTTGGGTGGCTGCTTGGGCTGCATAGTTTTCCTTCATTTTCCAATTCCGAGTAGAAGTTGAGTGGCAACAAAAACCCGTTTGTTGGTGGCTTTTTTACCAAAAGGTTGATCGCGAGTTGTTTAAATTCTGCCAACGATCTCCAGGGAAGAAAAATTGAGTTACTCATGTTATAAAACAGTGCTTCCTAACCAGTAGGGCGTGAAGCTTCTTTAGGTGGACCGCAAAGTATTTCAAAATTGATTTGATAAAATTGATTCAAAAAAAGTTCTACCGTGACCAAAATGGGCAAAAAAATTGTTTCGTCAAGGCTGATCGCAAAAAAAAAATTCTCGACTTGATAAGCTGCAACATATGGTTCATAGTTGGCCAGCTAATTTATTTTTAGAAGTTAATTTCCAAAAAAAGTCTGCATGTTGGAAGAAGGCACTTAGTGGTCCGTCACCAAATTGACGTCATCGGACCTAGGCCTTGAACTGGAAATTGCTGTGATGTATTACCATAGAATGTGAAGAAAATGGAAAACCAAGATCTATCCAAGAACAGACCATGACTTTTTAAATAACTTTCGAAAAGAGTGCAATACGCTTTGGCCAAAATTGATTTTCCCCCCTATGTGCAACCAACAGCTATGATACCAACAACCATGATATCTGAGAAGTTTGGTTGTCATTAAATACTTGACAGCGGCAGATAAAAAGAACAGAATAAAATGGCTTTTTTTCAAAATATCCAACTTGAACTGATATCTGTTACCACAAATTTATGAATTAATTTTGAATCGTGACCACAAAACTTAAAACATAAAGACCACAAAACTGTAAGTTTTTTTCAGGGCTTTATTTCACCTCGAATCAAGGATTAAAATTGTTTTCAATATCTAAATAATTTTTTAAGAAGTTCAATAAGTTTGGATCAAAATAAAGTTAAAATTTTTACTTCGAAAAAACCTTTTTCATATCAAAATTACGGTTTTTCGAAAGTTTTTTTGCTTACAAACCAGAGCTTCCACTTTGAACGAGATTTCCTCTTGTGCATTGTCATGTATTTAGCCTCGAATATCTTTACTTGCAAAGAACAAACAAACTCAGGCTTCGTAATAATTTAGAAAATTTGACCCTAAAATTTAAGAGAAAATTTGGAGAAATTAATCAAAAACAAGAAATGAGAAAATTTTCAAAACACATACATACGAAATCAAAATACTCTAGTTTAAAAAATGAAAACGTATGCATGCCATGTATAAATGCTGGAATTATGGAAAAAAACTCTTTCTTTCATTGCCCTTAAAATTTTACGGGAAAGAAAAAGTTTTACTGTCCCCCATAAATTTAAGACTGTTATTTTTCATGTCCAACAAGGCACATCTTATTACGAGTTAGTTATTTTGGTATCGTGGAAATATTGGCTGGTCTAAAAATTGCATGAGCTATGCAAGTTGGGCACCTGACCTTAACAGTTTGATCACACATTTGTCCATTGAGTGCAGCAATCTTTACCAAAGTCACCGGTATTATTTCAGTAATGCATCCATGAAGCGTGCGCAAATTCTTTTTTATATTTTTAGTGGTATTTATTTCACTTTTAATTACGATACTTACACCTTACGGCTTTAATGAGTAATTTTACTTGTTTTTCTGATGGCAGTGTTTTTGTAAGTGTTCACTTGTCCAGTTCTGGAAGCTACCAAGATGTATTTTAGTTGACTCTTGCATTGTAGATGCTATCCGAGTTTTTTTAAAAAATTGCAAAAAATATCCAACTTTAAAATGTTTTTTTTAACGGATTAATATGCGTGTAGATTAGAAGAAATTTGCTTTTACAATGACGAAATAATTTCATACAGCGAAGGAAATAGCAAAACTTTTGTGGAAGCACAGATATAATCAAAATATTTTTGAATCTTCGTAGAAGCATTGTAAATGAGAAATATTGTCATAGTTAAAGCATAATAAGACGTGAAATCGGGAAATATGTCATATTGTCACTATACATACACTATATATACTTGGATCACTATTAACTTTACCGCAAATTGTTGATTGTTTATTTATGTCTAGTCTGTACGTGAGTAAGTGCGTGCGTAAGTGAATGCATAAATGCGTTCGCTTTCACTTCACAACTATTTGGAGTATTTGTACAACCCATCACAATTGATCACTGCCCGGGATGGATACCATAAGGGGTTGGTGTTGGTGGGTGACGTCAGGATGACGTCATAATGGTTTTAATTTTGCAAATTTTTGCATTTATTGACCGAGGAAAAGGATTTTGCTCAAACCAGAGCTAGACTCCACTTATCAACTTGCCAAAATGTAGTGAAGTTGGAGCTAGCACTTGTTTGAGCAAACCTTTTTACGGTGCAAGATGACATCACAACGCTTGATTGAAGAATTCTTCTCTTTGTTTTCCCAAAAAATGATGGTCGTAGAAACGCGCTTAAAATCTTTTTCAAAAAATATTATTTAGCTGCTTCCAATAAAAAAAATTTTTAAGAATTTAAGCGGTTTTGATAACGCAATTAGTAAGTCGTTTTTAAGGTTTTTCCAATATTCAACATTTGTTTCTTCTTGAACACTACAAAAAATTCTTCGACGTCTAAATGCTCTATGCCAAGGTTTTAGTTAAAACAGCATCAGGCTGTAGCTCTACTAATACATTACTTTTATTACAAATGGGTTTCTGCGATGCCTTCAGTTTTACAAAAATGAATTTCTATTAATTGTAATGGAAGCTAATTGATCAGTTAACACAGGAGCTGGTTTTTTGTTGAACTGTACGCTTTTTGTGAATAAGAAAACTTGAAAACTGACAAGAAAAATCAAAATTGGGAACACCGAGTCATGCACACTATTTTAGATTAGTTTTCCTTCCAGCACTTATTTGGGAGAAAAAGCAGGTTCCTCTCCCAAGTATGTCTATGCAGGAAACAAGGTTCATAAAGCAAAGCTGTCAGAGATTTGAGAAATTTAAGGTGAAATCTAAAGAAATCAACTGCCCTGAGTGAAATCGCACCAACAGAAGACATTCTTGCCATTTTGATTAAAAATAATTTAATGTGCCTACCGGGATCAAGGTTAAAAACTATGGGAAAAGCAAGAGTCCTTTGCACTCTGACTACCCGAAAGTAATAAAACTTATTCATGATCTTAAAGCCACAAATTGATTCACGAAAGGGAGCGCATCAGGTCCTGAAACACGCCTACTACTTAATACCCACTTTTTGTATTTTTGAAAGCAATCGCTACTTTGGCACCGTCATCCTCTCTGCTCAACTTTAATTGCGTCGCGTTGAATATACATTTAAAGGAATAGAGATCGGGATTATAGAAATAAGGGTTATGCTTATCATGCCCATAATATTTTTGACTAGATCACTTTTAAAGTGACTTGATTTGAAAACGATAATTGGATGTACAGAAAAATCATTACCTTGAATTACTATTCTCACAACCACATAGCGGGTGAAGCCGGTGCAGCCGGCTGAACCAATGTTCTTTATCTCGACGTTACTGATGGAGGCCTGCGGGCCGGTAGAGCCTGCTAGTAATTCTTGTAAAATATCTTCTCTTATTAAACGTGGTATTTGCGACCATTGATGGTGTTCGTAGAATTACAAAGCAATCTAAATCGTTTACAGCAAAGTTAGACAGACTTGTCAGGAATATTCCAATAAAGAAGTGTTTCCCAAACTTTTTTGTCTGCCGGCACAGGAAATCAGCTGAACAAATTTCGCGGTACACCAGCCTCAGAACTATTCCAATTGATGTCGAGTAGCATCACAGGCGACAGCGAGTGATGCTACTCGACATCAATTGGAATTTTTATTTTTTTGGAGATCACCACTTTTCTGGGCCACGACCTCCGGAAATCGCGTGATGCAGCCCCAAATGGTGCTGATTTCCAAAAGAGGTCATTACTTCTCTCGCAGTGACCCGTAATGGCAGAGTTTTCTCGATTTTGGCAGAAAATTTGTAACAACAAAGAGCATTTTGAAAGGACTCGCGGCACACCTGCAAATCTTCCACGACACATCAGTGTGCCGCGGCACGCAGTTTGGGAAACACTGCAATAAAGACACTGTAACTTCTGGGAGTAATTCAAGGAGTAATTTTTGTGACGGTTCGGTGCAGTGCAACAAAAAGTATTTGATTGAAAATTACCTAAAATGAAGTAGCATCAAACTGGTTTGGCGCAAAGACAAAGAACCTAATCAAGGCAAAGTTCTATTCAAGCAGTCCCAACGATAATATTGCTGAAAAGTTAGTATCTCCATTTTTCTTCTCCGAAATTTTTGATCATTTAACAAGCTTAATCGCGTTGCTTCAAATCCTTGTTCGCAAATATAGGAAAGAATTTGTTTTCTCAGGTTGGTACGCCATCCAACACTGTTCTACCTGCAAGGCGAAAAGAAAATACGGTTTGTAATTTGTTTTTTTTTAGAAAATATTTATGATTATAGATCAGGCGAATGTTGTTGGGCAAAAATAGATCAAAGTGTTCGCAGAAAGTTTGTAAATACCAATTCAAACGTTCTTGATTGATCTTTCTACTCATGATGGCAGTTTTTACAACAGCAGCATTATTTACACTGTAAACGATATCTGGTGACAAATTGGTACCAACTATGAAATACTACATCGCTATTGAACGATGCTGCTTGTTCAATCACTCTTGCTGGCAAAGTAGGGGGTAAGTCGTCATTCTTGACAAACACTGTGTTAAAGTAAACCGAAGAGAATTGTCTCGGTCTTAAGATTGTTTTTAGAGAAAGACAAGAGCTCAACTCGTATTTGCGTGCAAGTCATTTGAGAAATTTTATCCCTATTTACTTCACATTACTTGCTTAGCACATTTACCGCATAGTGGCGCTGTGCAAGAGCGTGCTTGCTTCAAAAACATAGACGAAATCCTAGCAATATCAAAGGCAGCAACATTTACAACCAAAATCGGTTCATAGGTTTTTGATGCTTTCTTGCCGTCATCTGCAGCATCTGTGATTGGAGATGGGTAACCTTGCTTGGAGTTGATTTGTAATACAGTGCAAAGTTAGTCAACCATTTTTATTGCGGTATACTTTGCTTGGCATTCCGAAAAATCTGTATATCGCCATCAAGTAAAAATTAGACAAACAAGAAAATGAAATTTGAACACCCCTTAAAGCGATGGCTGGCTAACGCTATTTGAGATTGATTACTCCTCAAAAAGATCATCGGTTAAAAACTTTACCGTTTTGAGGTTGATCTATAAAAACAGGAACATCAATTTAAAAACTCCGTTGTTTGAGATTGAACTACTAAAAAGGTCATCTATTTAAAAACTGGTTAACTTCTATATGCTTCAGTACGTTGGTTCACCCTGGGGTCTACAATGCAGTACATCCGGTTGACAAACACTGCTATAGTGAACAATGAACGTCTTTCTGACACTGTCAACGACTGGACCAAAACCGGAATTTTGGTTAGCAAAGCAATAGAAACCACAAAAGAAGATCAGTTGACGTTAGACCTAGCCCTTCTCCAGCACAGTCAGCTGCTTTCAAACAACATTGAACACTTGGTAATCAATGACTGCTGCTGGCAAAAACGCTCATGGCAAAAAAGGAACAAGCAATGTCACGATACAACCTGTGCAGTTTGAAATTACATCTAGCAACTGTTTAGCCAAGTCAGATTTGAAAACAATAAAAACTCTTAAAATAAAGTATTTGTCCGTCCTTCACTGCGTTATTGTGAAAAGTTCAACCAACATTACTTACAGTTAAACGTTTATTTTTTTTGCTGAAAAAGCCACTGTGAAAAGATCGAACCTTCAAATCTGAGAGTGTCAAAAAGTACATGCTGCTGTATTACATTAAATAAATAGGAAAAGTTGATTCGTTTGTGGTATTTGTGTATTGTTTGGTTTCTGTATTACCGGTATATATTGTCACGTAATATTCTTTTCTCTTATGGCGATAATTTAAAACTGTGTGTAGGGTTTAATTTGCAGTTGAATGAAATCTATTAGGAAGAAAAAAACCGGGGCACAGTGCTAATTCTACATGAACAAAATCACACACGCTACAGTATCTATATACGTCGCCGAAAAGTGGGATGATAACCAAGCACTACATACACTGAACACTTTTACTGGTTATTCATATCTGCAGCATACTTAAGAAAAAATTGCATAGAGCCACACAAACTTTTTCTTTGATTTCATACTTGATATGATTTCACTTGATTTATCTCCATCGAAAAAATATTACATTTAAATGATTAGTTTCTGTTCAAGGAAGGATTGTTGCCTTTAGTTTATAAATCTAGCCCAGAAATTGCGCGTCCGACCTGACAGAGTTTCATAAAATTTATCTACTTCGTATTTTACTTTTCAGGTGCCGGTTGAGCCTCGTATTGTATTTGATAGTTGCAATTTTTCTTGCTATTGCCATTGTCATTTGCAACGCTCAAATCATCGGGGTACTATCTCTTCAAAAACGAAACGTTCAATCTATTTATCGGCTATCTTTAGCTGTTGCTGATTTTATCATGGGTGTGTTTGTCATTCCGATGTACATTGGAAGAGAGTACAAGCATTTCGCGCGAAGTTCATTTTTAACTGAGTTGAGAAACGTGACTGGTTATGTGATTGCCAATGATAAGTCTTTACCTATGCAACCGGTTGTTGTCGAGGTAAAGGACCTCGCTGCAGATAACATTTCGAGTATCTATGCATCAGCTTTTGGGTTTTTTACTGTGCTATCTTTATTAGTTTCTATTTCCAGTCTGGTTGCAGCAAGTATTGACAGATTTGTTGCTATATTTCGTCCGTTAAGATACAACGACTTGAAAGCAATTTTCGCGGCAAAAATTGTCGTAGCATCTATCTGGTTTGCTGGATTGATTTTTGCAGTGTTTCCTATAGTTATTCCTGATCAAGGCATTTCGTATGTCACCTTAAATTTAACCAAAGAAGGTAGAAATACAATGCTCATAGTTTACGCAGTTACTGCGTTCTTTTTGTTTGTATTAATGTGGTGTTCAGTAATAGCAACTTATGTAGTGGCTCGTCCTGGTTTGAGAAACCATGACAAGCAACGCCAAACTAATGATGAAAAGCGTCTACTAGGAACTCTATTTATCATGATAACAGTTTTTACCCTATGCATTGTGCCAAACGCGTTAACTCTAATTATTGGAGCCTATTTACCTACTAGCAACCTGGAAAACCCAATCGATTTCGATATAGTTGCTATTATGCAATTTTCATCTATTTGGCATTCAACGGCTCTGATAGTATGCAGCAACAGTCTTTGGAACTGTTTCATCTACAGTATTCGAGAAACAGTTTTTCGAAGAGCTGTAAAGAAGCTATACAAAGGGATCGCACAGCATTTAAAACTTGATCAAGCTTGGAATCTAATTTCACGAAAAAGGTAAACAAGAAAAACAATTAATCTCTCAATTACGCAAAAACTAATTACTTTATAATCTTATTGAAAAGTGATTCGAGAACAAAGTGCTCTAAATATCTATAGATGATAATTTTAAAAATGATCTACTCATAAGGAATATCTTGCCTCTCCACTTCCATAATTTTGAGGTTTATTTTATACTGTAGAATTTTTACTATTTGTGAATAAATATCGTGTGCATGCTTTTTTCATTGTTTAACAATAGCGGAAAGCGATGTGAAATTTCTATTTCAAGTGATGTTAAAAAATACGTCGGGATGCAAATAATGTGAAACTGAAGAACATTTTCAGAATTGCCGGCATTATTTTCAACTGCAACTTTTTGCCGAAGGTACATTGTATTTGCTTTCCTGTTTTTTTAAGCAGAAGACCTTTACAAATTAATATGGGCCTAATTTCTACTTCAGTAATTTCACAACAAATTAGCCTGTCCAGATTCTTTTGCAGATAAACATACCAGACGACATCGCTATGCACGACTTCCAGTAAGTTGTGTCTGAGTAAAAATAAACACAGTTTTGGCGAAGAGCATTTGTGAAAGAAGTTTTTTGAAGTCATTAAAATGTGTCTTTTTCGACCAAAACTTTTCGCATTGCTCATCTGCGCTAGTATTACCACCAATAGAAAACGATTATATATCTGAAAAATGGACTCTATTGCTCCAACTCTTGCCTAAGTAACGCGATGCCACTAAATGAGTCCATCACGCACGAACTTTTTTGACATTTAGAATATATATACAGTAGACGCCGCTTAATATGACCACCTTGGGACCAGACCATTTTGGTCATAATATCCGAATAGTCATAAAAGCCGAAGACTCCATAACAGCTCCTGAATCGACACCGTAAGCCACAAGAAGTCCAAACACCGTCAAATTCATCGTTTAACCGAAGTAACAGTGTGGTGTTGGCAGTAAAACAAAGTACAGTACTGTGACAGTACAGGTGATGGTAAAACTAAGTACAGTATGTAACAATATGTTGAAAAGGCGAAGTTACAAGTGCGTGGCGGGAAAAATACTGTACTGTAATAAGAGAGATGGAGAAAATGTTGGTCATATTATCCGAAATTTGGTCATATTAAACGGAGATTTTTAAATGGAGAACTTCCGGACCGTACCAAATTGGTCATAATAAGCGGCTGGTCATATTATCCGTGATCATAATAAGCGGCGCCTACTGTATTTGATTCTGCAAATAAACTGTTAGTGTTTGCTTTCAGAAAATAAAGCCAAGTGCCTGGTTGAAAAATTGGTGAAAGCTCCTTCAAGAAGCATTCAGAATGTTGTGGGACCTGGTTTGGGAGTTTCTCGAGAAAATGCATTTGTCGGAGAGTGTTTCTAAAGCTGGATGGCGTATGCTGTGTGTTACAGAAGGCCATTTATCAATGCTTTGTCGGCAACTTGATCATACTTTTTAAGGCCACTGTGTTTTAACTTACTTTCGAAATTACAAATTCTTACTGTACTTGAGAGCGCTTAGTGGTGTGGATCCCAAGAAGGAGAGGAAAACTGTCGCCTCTTTCCTCTCAAATTATGGATTTGGGAACAGTACTAAACAATGATGACGTTGTCAGGATAAAAAAAAAGGAGTTAAACCTAGCTCGCTTCCTCCCCACGTTGAAATTATTTTTGTGATAAAGCTTCTAACGATTGTAGTTTTTTACAAAATATTGGTAATTTATGTTTATTAGCATTCAAACTATGAGTTCGATAATGCTCCATTGATTTTATGAATTGTAGTACCAATCCATATAAATTAGTATGTTGAAAAATTAGGCTTATAAAAAGGGATAGTATATGTTGCATTTTGAGGTTAGTCCAAGTATTTGTGATGCTTTCCGGAGATATGACAAACTGTAGCTACAATAGCCAAAAATGTGATATTTTCGATTTGTTTGAGGTTTCAAACTAGTAACCGTCTGCTTTTCTCATAAGTTTATTGAATTTATTAAAACGTTACTGTGTTAAAGATTAGATCGACAAGTTTATGTTCTGATTTGCCAATCGGTGTTAATTGTTATAGGGTAGCCGACAGAAAGTCGGTTACATCTACAGTAAGGTGAACTCCACAGCACAAAGTTGCATCGACAGCATATTGTGCCGTTAATCTAAGTTTAGATAAAAACTGTGAAATGTTTTATTAATAAGTAAATTACATGTTATTGCTGCGCGTATTTGAATCGCATTTACTGTTATGCTGTAGTGTGCCGTTTTCGTATACAGGCCAGTCCCCTGACATTTTTATGAATCTGATCAAAGAAAGAAGATGTTTTCAGATACAACATCTACAAAGCGTCAACTGACAAACAAGGTCTTTCAACAAATTTGAAAAACACCAAGATCGATAAATATATTTTTCCCTCTTTCTCCAAAATATTGCTTCTGGCAACGCTGACGTATATTTTATCTCTCTTTTACTGTAGCTTTTACCGATGATGAACAGGCTTGGCCTAATTTGACTTCAATGTGTTCATTTATAGAGTTTAATAAGTCAGTTCTTGAGTTACTAGTGAGTTCTTGTATTTCAATAAAAAAATGTTAGATGCGTAATCCATTTATCACAGAGACTTTTGATGCAAAGAAATTGCTTTCGATGGACCCATAGTCTATAAAAGTTTTCAAGTGTTTTTGTGAACCCTCCTCTTTCGTGGTAAGCATAAGAAAGCTTGGCTAGTACAACACAATCAATCGAGATTAGGCAAGTGCAGTGGTGCTTAAACTATGTTCTGTGAAAGAAGCCTTTGGTGTTCCACGTGAAAAGAAATTGACAAACAACGGAATCGGTATAATGC
This sequence comes from Trididemnum clinides, assembly GCA_963675345.1. Taxonomy (NCBI): domain Eukaryota; kingdom Metazoa; phylum Chordata; class Ascidiacea; order Aplousobranchia; family Didemnidae; genus Trididemnum; species Trididemnum clinides. Next base: position 14,474,568 of record OY776287.1, on the reverse strand, counting down.
GATTACGGATGCCGATGAACAATGCATTATGCAATTTTAGAATGGACTCTTATTTTTTGATACAGAAGTTTTACGTATTAGTATTTTCTTGTTGGCGTAATAAAATAAGTAAAAAAACTATCAAACCAATTTCTTTGATGACCACTTAAATATATTTTATGGCAACGTGTTTTCACACGTTTGTCGCGCTTTCCTACTGCAAGACGAGGCGGATAAATCACTGCTACTGAAGTGCGGTGTGGTAAATTAAAGGTCTGACAAGAATCTCACTTACAGACCAAGAGTGCGATTCCACACGAACTTGGTCAAGTGCCTTGGTGCCATAAAACATTGTTGGGTAGATAAAGTACTTTGGGAAAAACTGACTAATAGACCGCCAATAATTTCACAACTAATTATTTTTGATAATCATAAATAACTGCTCAATTTTCTTGAGAACGCCAACTTTTTCAAAACTTTAAATCTGCAATGCAATTTCGTATGTAACACAATCTTTGTGCTGAATTTCGAACATTGTAATAACTTGTCAGCAAAAATTAGTTTAAACGTGTCAAGATGAAAGTTTTTTTTGGCCAAATTTAACATTTACCCCCGAAAACTTTGGCCCATTATTTGCGTTAAAAACAAAACCACCTTTTTCGAGCTTTCGTGCATTGATTTTTATCTTCTGGTGATGCGGAAGCGAGTTTTATGCAGTGCCGCAGCTACAAAACGTGAGAGACCACGCCTCAGCAATATAAAAGTGGAGCTAGGGAGTAGATAAAAAAAATAGAGAGAGCCTAAACTTCATATCAAAGATCATGATGGAAACCCCAGATATTAAACTACTATGTACAAGATGTGATGACGCTTTATTTCTAGTGACATATTATTAACAGCATTTTGAATCAAAGAAATCACGACTTTTTTAGCAAACACGCCAATTATATGTAATTAGCGGCTTGTTCTTAGAGCAATTTTGTTGCTAGCAGTAGCTTTTAGTTAGTGAAAATGTAGCGCAGTTAACTCATACGTCAGTTAAAACATGTTTAAAAAGAAATATTAAGATAGATGTATAGATTATGTTTTTATACGGTTTTATCCGGTTTTATACGTTTTTTTTCTGGATATTTCTATGGTGTTACCCTGTATAAACAGAGATGGTCAAAGTAGCCAAAAATCTACTACTGGAGTATTTCTATCTATTAAGAAACACTCAAGTAAAGTAGAAAGTAATAAAGGTATTTATACTCGAGTAAAAATAAAAACGTAATCCAGAATTAAACAACTTCAGTCCCGTAGCACTCCAACTTCGGGCCCCCCCCAAAGTAAGCGCAAGAGCCCCTGCGCACAGGTCATATCACTTTAGAGGTGTAAAATTGAAAAGCTGCATTAAGAAAATACACCACAATTTGTACATAAGTAAACAGGCTAATGTCAGAATAAAGCATGCCGATACCGAAGGTGCAAGTCATAAAAAATTCGGCACCGATGCCAGAGTTCAGTAGAACATTTATGCAGACACTGCGAAACGAAAGCAATGACACTGAAAAACATGAAAAACTTATAAAAACACAGTATCATTTAAATAGTCTGGAGCGAACCTTTTTGTTCGCAAATGCTGTTATGACATTGTCATAATCAAGAGATCGGGCGCAGTCATTTTCGATTGACAACATGGCTAATGAAGATAGTCTACTGTCTGTCATAGACGTTCTATTAAAAGTTTTGATCAGTTTCAATTTGCTGAAGCTTCTTTCAGCGCTGGCAACAGTCACGGGGCAAGTTAGTAAGATTCGGAGTGCGATGTACACATCCGGATACAATTCAAATAAATGAGTCTTTAGAAGATAGTTCAGAAAGTCTTGAGCCGTATTGAGATTGCGTTTTTTTTGTAAAATTAAAACAAACCGCTGTAGCTCAGCGCTCATTTCATCAGAATCAATGTCACCGAACTTTTTTTGGAACTCTTTACAGCAAGTAAGAAGAGCATTTTCTTGTTGCACAAGCAAAAGTTTGTCTCGTGTGTACAAAAACGAAAAGGCGGAAGAAACCTCACGTAACAAATTAAAGCGCTCCTTTATTGACATAATAGCCTGGTCTACTAATGGATAGAAAAAGTTGCTTTTAAATTTCAGTTCAGGAGTAGCTCGTTGTTCCTCTTCACCTTGGTAATCCAACAATCTTCTTTTCTTTCCACTTCTTGACGGAGGAAAAGAAGGATCAATATCCAATTCCTGTTCTATTTCAACAGCAGATGTTGCGGCACTGTCATAACCCGTTGTGCGATAGTTTTGCAAAAACTTTTCAGTTGCCTGGATTTCCGTTTCCATTGTATGAAGGGAGACTCCATACGATTGAAGAATCTTGCTTGCTTTATTGACTTGGAATAGGATATCATACCAAATAAACACCGACAAAAGAAAACTCCATTTTGATAAATGAGCTATCAACGATTTTGTTTCTGAGGCAGCTCTTCCATCTTTTCTTTCTATGGAAATGGCTTCCAAGTCTTTCAGTGCCAGCAACACCTCTTTTAAATTGTATCGAAGAGGTTTGATGCATTTAATTCTGCTTTCCCAACGAGTATCAGATTGTGACTTTATGGACAGCTCCACATGTTTCTTCAAAATTTCCCAACGCTGAGCAGAGGAAGAAAACAGCACATACAACCCTGTAAGTACTCCAAAAAATGTCAATGCTTCCGTCGATCAATGAGCACTGTCAACAACAACTAAGTTAAGGGTATGGTTTGCACAGGGCACGTAAACAGCTTTGGGATTGATGTCTAGCATTCTTGCTTGGACCCCAGAATGTTTTCCTTTCATGTTAGCACCATTATCATATGACTGATCTCGACAATCAGACAATTCGAGTTGCAGTTCGGTCGCTTTTTCTAAGAAAGCGTCCAACAAGCCTTTCCCAGTACTGTCACTTATTCTCAAGTAGCCAAAAAATGTTTCTTTAACAACAGCAGCTTCTTCATTACATAGTACATAACGGAGAATGACAGACATTTGTTCATGATGTGACATATATGGAGTGCAGTCCAAAATTATAGAAAAATATTTTGCCAATTTCAATTGCTGTAAATTTTCTTTTTCAACTTCTGTCGCTAGCAATTCAATTAGTTCATTTTGTATGGTAGGACTCAAATAGTGATCTTTAGTGTTTTTATTCTTGATTCTGTCTTGAAGCTCTTTTAGGATCGGATCTCTTCTTGCCAAAAGCTCAAATATACCCAGAAAATTTCCATTGTGAGGAGATCCTAAGACTTCTTCAGATCCTCTAAAAGCAAGATTCCTTTCCGATAGAAACAAGGCAATGTCGATAAGTCTCTCTAAAACATTTCTCCAAAAACGTCTTTCATTGAAAAAAATATTCATCTCGCGTTTGTCGATAGTGGATGAATTTCTTATCCCTTCAGCTAGCAACATCCATTGACTGCAGCATTCTTGGTGGGAAATGCCGTTTTCATGGTCTTTCAGTTTTTTCGAAAAACCCTCCCATGTATTTATACCACTACAAAAGGGGCTTAGTGTTTTTCCAAATAGCTTACAACAAAAGCAAAAAACTTGATCTGATTCCCCACAATAAACTAGCCACGGCCGTGAAACCCTTTCACCATTAGGTAACACACGTTTATAATGGTTGGAGGAAAAACGTCGCCTTGGAGTTGTGTTATTATATGGAAAATTCATTATTAGTTGATGTGGTCCACGCTTTACTATATCACATCGTTGAGCATCAGAAATACTTTCAGGCCATTTACATGGGTCATCAGGGATAGGGGTAAATTGAGATTCAGTTATTTTTGATATTGAAGGTTGCGTATTGGCAGGTAAATCACAACTTACATTTTCTGGAAATTCACAATCACTTTGATGCTGATCGTCATAGTCTTCTTTTTCTTGTACACTATAGTTTTCTTCATCCCTCTCGGTACAAGTGCCAGGTCTACTCTGCTCAGTAATCTTGAAAAAATCTGTCATCTTGGGCAATTTCGCTACAGCATCTCGAGCAGTGGCTGCTTCTTTTCTCTTTTGAGCACCACTTTTTGAACGTTTCATTCTATACAATGTCAATAAAATACTTTATCTGCACTCTGCAGTGTATATATATTGTCCCGGTATTTATAGCCAAACAGAATTCCAGACCATTCTATGATTGTTGCGTAACAACGGCATTGTTACGTCAATCGAATATTCAAGATTCTACCAGAAAATCAATCGAAATATTCTAGATTGTGCGAGATAAAATAACGTTGCATTCACTTATGATGTCACAAGCCAATTTTTTCCTACAGTTTAAATCGGTTGTAAACAAGTTTGCTGAACTGAAAATAGTCACGTAGCCAAAAAGCAATTTCAGACTAACTTGGGCCCCCAAAGTTGGCCTGCCCCCCCAATTGGGGGGTTTGGGGGGCGGCTGCTACGTCTCTGAACAACTTAAGCAGTATATATTGGTAGTTTTGTTTTTTTATCAATTTTTCCTGTGTCTCTTTATTCTACGTACTTTTCCTGCTTTTATACTCGATTAAAAGTAAAAAGTAGTCAAGAATTAAACTACTTAAACAGTATATATTTTTGTTTGCTGGTTTCAAGAACAATATATATATATATATATATAGGAAGTAGTTTTATTGTTTAGCAGTTTTTTCCTGTATCTCTTCATACGACTAATTCTCAATTTATTGTTGAGGTGCTCTCACCACATAGAATGCGAGATAATATTTCTAAAATTGTAAATTTCTGTGCCAATTTGTAGCTTAATTTACATTGCCTACCACGTTAAACGTCTACGTTTATGATGCAGGCAATGGTGTCTCTAAAAAAATGGGTTCGGCTAGGAAGACACAATGTTAGAGGTGAAACTATTTTTACAAACTCTCGAAAAGGGTTACCTTACTACAATTTAGCTTGATGGTTTTTTACTTTTAAAGAGCACTTTGCAAATTTAGTTTGAAGACCATTTTATTGGAAATTTTTTGTTTTGGAGTGATACTTTTAGAATCTGTAGCGTGTGACACAAATTATGATGAAAAAAAATTAAAAATCGATTTTTTTAAGAAATGCAAGATGCCAAATAACATGAGATCCATTAATTTAGGCCTAAATGACACAACATTCTGCAGACACTTTAGCCTTATTACTTCAGCAGTTACTAATTTTTTTGCAGGCCATTTGATTCTTTTTTTTAATTGCTGTTTTACTCTGTTTATAGAAATTCATTAATGATTTAAAAGTCGTCAAACGTAAAGCAATTTAACAAAAACTATGTTCTTTCACTTCTATATATAAGAAAAAAACTGTTTGATATCTATTTTATTAGCCTACAAAAAAGTGCCAATTGGCAAAGTTGGCTAAAAATTTGTAAGGATGCAGTGGCAAATTTTTCATATCTTGGATCACATTTTTGGTGATGACCTATTTCATTATTTTTTAAATTACCACAAAAGTTTGTTAAGAATCTGTGGTATTAAGCAAATTTTGAAAATATTTGCTTTTCAAACTTCGAACCAAAAGTGGCCCACTGAAATTGAGGATTGGCTCAAAATAAAAAGTTAAATTCAAGTTAAATTTCGACATTACATGTAAGGCTGAAAATAAAATAAAATTCAAGGCTGAAAATAAAAGTTTGAATAAAAAGTTACATTCTTGCTTGTGCTATCATACTGCATTCAAAATCAACAGACATCAAATTTTTAGCATCTACTTAAGTAAAAGTTACAGCTATCCAAGTAGTATCACGATCTACTTAATCTACTAAACGAAAAGTAGAAGTAGTAAAAACTGAAATTACTGAAGTAAGTAACTCATTACTGAAAACCTACTTAAGTAGAGCTATACTTTGTTATTGGCCACTTCTGATTATAAGTACTTGTCTGAATATCCGGTTTTGTCCACAAAGTACTCACCAAAAGATGTTAATTATTGCGAATCAAAACGTACAAAACGCTTTTGGTACTTTTCAAGCTAATAAAAATTTCAATGCAAAAGTACATAAGAGAAAAAAGGACAAAACCGGACAAACCGTACACAAATGTATCCCATGCACCCCGTCATTATGTTGTTTTGACACTTTTTATCTGCGATGTTTTGTTTAGCACCGGAGCATATTTTAATTATGGCTGGTTTATATGTGTCGGATTTATATTTGATTATCCACATTCCGCCTATTGCTGAGAAAAGACCAGGGAACTGTAATTACTTTTTTTAAGTCTTTGATGTGACTCGAGAATAGAAATAAACTTAAGTTTAAGACTGCAAACCGACTGCAAAACTTTATAACCGACTGTAAAATAGTCGCTCCAACTATTACACCAGAGTGCAGGTGAATGTTCATCTTTGCTTTTCGAATTGCTAACTGCATAAAACTTTATACATGTCTTGGAAGCAGGTGTTGTTTTGCAAATCACTAAATTGGTTCCCAACCATTTTCTAATCGTGTACCACTTGAGGGTCTCGATTTGTCACGGCGTATCACGCACCATCTCGTTTCAAAACAGTTTTTCGATCAAATATCATTTTATTCACTAGAAGAACATCTAACGAAGCAACAACAAAGTGCAAAAGTCAACTTTGCTTTACGCAATGGCTGCGTTTTGGTTGTAATAAAACAATATTTTACATGCCCTGAATCATATTTTCACTTGGGCAAAGTATAGAGTTAATTAAAAGTTTTGTTAATTAATGCAAAGTATAAAAACTTGCCTGGCCTATACTAATCTTATGAGACAAAATTTGTGACAAATGTACACAAATAAATAAGAGTATAGTTTTGGTCAAAATAATTGGCTAAAAATACTAAATGCATTCAATATCAATGTTTGTTTAATGAAACAATAAACGCCACAAAATTTTAACAAATTTAAGTTTAGTGATTGATATCGTCTCTTGTACTTTTTACTACTTCCTACATTTTTTTGGCAAAGATTTGATCACCTTTGATGAATAAAATTTGGCAAATATACATTTCTGGCTGACTCCGCAATTTCCACGATAAATGTTGGGGTAACTTATAGTAGCGGCATATTTTGGGGGATGACAGAAACAAACAATTTTTAAAAGTTGGTCTTTACGTCTGGTTGATGGCAAAAATTTGCAAAATTATTGCTTTCACTGGTTTGATCTCAAAAAAGTGTAAGTTTACAAAAGGAAATATCAATGATTTCAAGAAGCGTTAAATAACAAATTTTTCTGATGCTGGTGACAAATTCATACCTAATGACGAGATTGAATTAATTTGATTCTCTGGTACTCCATAAAACTTTGTTTCTACAAACGCCAGCATCCCTTAAGCACAGATCAAAGGGCTCTGAAAGAGTAAGAATGCAACTCTGTCTTCGTCGTGAGATATCTGTTTTACAAACTTTTAGAAATATTGATATATCAGGCTTTCAAATATCATAAAGAACGGCTTTATTCTAAAAGCACTATTGAGCGGTTTAAATTATGAAGCCGCAAAAACTTATTTTTTAACTATAATGCAAAGCGCAGCTCATTTATTTACATTAATCTCCCGCTTAAGAATGCAACTTGAATCGGAATGGTTTGTGCGTACCATTACCTGGTAGTTGCGTACTAGCGCTTTTTAACTTTTTTGATTTCAGCCATGCTCTAGTAGGCCTACCGTGCACCAGTACTGTACTACGCATTACAGTAAGCTCTTTAACACTAGCATTACCGGGATTCGCAACTACCAAAAATTACCAAGCGCGTCAATTGACGCACGCGTTGTTTTGTGAGTAAAACACTAAACTTTAATTGTGATGAAAAATTACAAACTGTGTTATATTGTTGAAGAACCAAGCAAAACAAAAAAAAGACAAGTGTTAAAAGACAAGCAAACAAGCGGGAAATACACGTTTTTATGAGGTGCAAGTTTTACAGTGTTTAGTCTGACATTTACCACATACGGTTTTTTTGCAAATCACCCAAATATCTGTTCTTCTGTTTCTTCAGTCTTTGCCAGAGCAAGTTTTGCGTTTTTTAGATGTTGGAGCACACTCTGCAACAGCTGCACTGCTTCCAGTTTGTAGCCTTTTGTTTGGAGTGCTCCTCGTCAGTTCTTCGTTAACTCTCTGTATTAACATTCTGCGGCTTATGCTGGAATTGCAAACGTGCTTGTAAATAATCCAGCTATTTATGAGTGCCATATCTATTACATGATAAAACACATGGATTGGCCAGCGTCTGGATCCAGCTTTCTCAGAGTAGCATCTTGACATTTGGTCAAGAACATCGACTACCACCTTAGTTTCGTTTTACAAAAGTACTGTTTCGGGTTTCTTTTTTGCGTTATTCTCCAACGGAATTGTGACATTTGGGTGCAATAAACTTAGTATGTTTACGAATTTTGGTTTCTTGCACTGATACTTGGTTATAGTAACTGTAGCAACAGCAGCATCTGCTAATTTAACAATGGTGGTGTAATGTAGACTGCAAGTTTTTTGCAGATTGTTTGGTATTTCCCTTCAGTTCGATGGGATTGTACCGACATGGCTGCAGCTTTGTTTTGCCAGCCGCATGCAAAAATTTAAGGATGTGAAGTAATTGTCATCAGTTACGTTGTGGCCCTTCTTGAATGAGGGCATCATAAGTTTCATCACTACATTAGTTGGCACGCTCACATTACAACTCCAGCTCTCATGTTTTCCTACATATGGGAAACCGTTGAATAAATATTTTGTTTCAACATCAACGACCATCCAGAATTTTATCCCAAATTTATTCGGTTTGTTGGCCATGTATTGTATAAACTTGCACCGTGCCTTACAAGGGAGTAGCTGCTCATCAACAGTAATATTAGCTTTAGGCCTGAATGCCTTCTGATAATTTTCAATGAAAGGATTCCACAAAAATGAAGCTAAACAAAATTTAACCTTTTCTAGATTTCGTCTTCATTCAGACTTCAAGTCGAATCTTAGGTATTTTATAATCTCAAGAAATCTGTGACGAAGCATAGTTTTGCTGAACAAGGCACATCCCCACAATCTATTCCACAGAATGAGGATGGGTAATGTTCGGCTACCAATAACTCCTCGGGCAATGATAAGATCAAGAAACTTCTCCAACTCATCTAAAGATATCCACCAGTTGGGATCACCCGTAACTTGCTGAGCTTCAGCAATAGTACATTTTTGGATATTTCTCAGCATAGGCTCGTTGAAAAGAATTGGAAACGATGAGGGAAGGCTATCAGAAATGATGCGAGAGACAGCATACGCAGAACCTGGTCGAACTCTCATTATATTTTGCTGCTGCAAGCGCCCACTAACAGCTTATTTTGGCGCTAAAGCCAGCTAACATGATCCATCTTTACCCCGAAAGATCTGCACATGATCTTCTTCCTCAGCTTCAGTGTTTACGTTATTTGGAGAAATAGCGGCTCCAGAATCTAATTTTTTGCCATATTTATCCTCCATTTACGAGAAAGCAAATTGTATCGCTATATTTTGGAAGGGACGTCCACACTCGCTTGGGAGTTGCCATTACCGTGGTGTCTGGGGCACCTGTCTTCTACATAAAGGGGCGTCCCGTTAAGTGCCTTGCCCAAGGACACAACAAGCAAACTTGCCGGCTTGTTCTTCACAATCTCCCCTAAATGCCGAGCGCCAAGCAGGGAGGCTGTGAATACCGTTTTTTAAAGTCTTTTGATATGACTCGACAAGGGGATTGAACTCCAGATCTACGACTGCAAAGCGAACGCTTTAACCACTTTATATTATCATTAAACTGTTTCCCGTCCGAACAATCTGACAAAATATCTCGTAGCAATCCTAATGCTTGAGTAGCGGTAAGTCTACGCGACATTTTTTCCTGAAAAAACAAAAAAATATAAGCAATCAAACAATTGTCTCACAAAGGCAATTGAAAGGCTATGAGGATCAACTAAAATTCAACAAAACTTAAATCTACTTCTGTTTGAACCAACTGCATCCCTCCTTCTGCAGTACCGTTCACGTGGTTTAAATCTACAGTGCATAGCTTCTGTACACTGACAAACAGAGACGTAGCAGCCGCCCCCCAAACCCCCCAATTGGGGGGGGGGGGGGGCAGGCCAACTTTGGGTGCCCAAGTTAGTCTGAAATTGCTTTTTGGCTACGTGACTATTTTCAGTTCAGCAAACTTGTTTACAACCGATTTAAACTGTAGGAAAAAATTGGCTTGTGACATCATAAGTGAATGCAACGTTATTTTATCTCGCACAATCTAGAATATTTCGATTGATTTTCTGGTAGAATCTTGAATATTCGATTGACGTAACAATGCCGTTGTTACGCAACAATCATAGAATGGTCTGGAATTCTGTTTGGCTATAAATACCGGGACAATATATATACACTGCAGAGTGCAGATAAAGTATTTTATTGACATTGTATAGAATGAAACGTTCAAAAAGTGGTGCTCAAAAGAGAAAAGAAGCAGCCACTGCTCGAGATGCTGTAGCGAAATTGCCCAAGATGACAGATTTTTTCAAGATTACTGAGCAGAGTAGACCTGGCACTTGTACCGAGAGGGATGAAGAAAACTATAGTGTACAAGAAAAAGAAGACTATGACGATCAGCATCAAAGTGATTGTGAATTTCCAGAAAATGTAAGTTGTGATTTACCTGCCAATACGCAACCTTCAATATCAAAAATAACTGAATCTCAATTTACCCCTATCCCTGATGACCCATGTAAATGGCCTGAAAGTATTTCTGATGCTCAACGATGTGATATAGTAAAGCGTGGACCACATCAACTAATAATGAATTTTCCATATAATAACACAACTCCAAGGCGACGTTTTTCCTCCAACCATTATAAACGTGTGTTACCTAATGGTGAAAGTGTTTCACGGTCGTGGCTAGTTTATTGTGGGGAATCAGATCAAGTTTTTTGCTTTTGTTGTAAGCTATTTGGAAAAACACTAAGCCCCTTTTGTAGTGGTATAAATACATGGGAGGGTTTTTCGAAAAAACTGAAAGACCATGAAAACGGCATTTCCCACCAAGAATGCTGCAGTCAATGGATGTTGCTAGCTGAAGGGATAAGAAATTCATCCACTATCGACAAACGCGAGATGAATATTTTTTTCAATGAAAGACGTTTTTGGAGAAATGTTTTAGAGAGACTTATCGACATTGCCTTGTTTCTATCGGAAAGGAATCTTGCTTTTAGAGGATCTGAAGAAGTCTTAGGATCTCCTCACAATGGAAATTTTCTGGGTATATTTGAGCTTTTGGCAAGAAGAGATCCGATCCTAAAACAGCTTCAAGACAGAATCAAGAATAAAAACACTAAAGATCACTATTTGAGTCCTACCATACAAAATGAACTAATTGAATTGCTAGCGACAGAAGTTAAAAAAGAAAATTTACAGCAATTGAAATTGGCAAAATATTTTTCTATAATTTTGGACTGCACTCCATATATGTCACATCATGAACAAATGTCTGTCATTCTCCGTTATGTACTATGTAATGAAGAAGCTGCTGTTGTTAAAGAAACATTTTTTGGCTACTTGAGAATAAGTGACAGTACTGGGAAAGGCTTGTTGGACGCTTTCTTAGAAAAAGCGACCGAACTGCAACTCGAATTGTCTGATTGTCGAGGTCAGTCATATGATAATGGTGCTAACATGAAAGGAAAACATTCTGGGGTCCAAGCAAGAATGCTAGACATCAATCCCAAAGCTGTTTACGTGCCCTGTGCAAACCATACCCTTAACTTAGTTGTTGTTGACAGTGCTCATTGATCGACGGAAGCATTGACATTTTTTGGAGTACTTACAGGGTTGTATGTGCTGTTTTCTTCCTCTGCTCAGCGTTGGGAAATTTTGAAGAAACATGTGGAGCTGTCCATAAAGTCACAATCTGATACTCGTTGGGAAAGCAGAATTAAATGCATCAAACCTCTTCGATACAATTTAAAAGAGGTGTTGCTGGCACTGAAAGACTTGGAAGCCATTTCCATAGAAAGAAAAGATGGAAGAGCTGCCTCAGAAACAAAATCGTTGATAGCTCATTTATCAAAATGGAGTTTTCTTTTGTCGGTGTTTATTTGGTATGATATCCTATTCCAAGTCAATAAAGCAAGCAAGATTCTTCAATCGTATGGAGTCTCCCTTCATACAATGGAAACGGAAATCCAGGCAACTGAAAAGTTTTTGCAAAACTATCGCACAACGGGTTATGACAGTGCCGCAACATCTGCTGTTGAAATAGCACAGGAATTGGATATTGATCCTTCTTTTCCTCCGTCAAGAAGTGGAAAGAAAAGAAGATTGTTGGATTACCAAGGTGAAGAGGAACAACGAGCTACTCCTGAACTGAAATTTAAAAGCAACTTTTTCTATCCATTAGTAGACCAGGCTATTATGTCAATAAAGGAGCGCTTTAATTTGTTACGTGAGGTTTCTTCCGCCTTTTCGTTTTTGTACACACGAGACAAACTTTTGCTTGTGCAACAAGAAAATGCTCTTCTTACTTGCTGTAAAGAGTTCCAAAAAAAGTTCGGTGACATTGATTCTGATGAAATGAGCGCTGAGCTACAGCGGTTTGTTTTAATTTTACAAAAAAAACGCAATCTCAATACGGCTCAAGACTTTCTGAACTATCTTCTAAAGACTCATTTATTTGAATTGTATCCGGATGTGTACATCGCACTCCGAATCTTACTAACTTGCCCCGTGACTGTTGCCAGCGCTGAAAGAAGCTTCAGCAAATTGAAACTGATCAAAACTTTTAATAGAACGTCTATGACAGACAGTAGACTATCTTCATTAGCCATGTTGTCAATCGAAAATGACTGCGCCCGATCTCTTGATTATGACAATGTCATAACAGCATTTGCGAACAAAAAGGTTCGCTCCAGACTATTTAAATGATACTGTGTTTTTATAAGTTTTTCATGTTTTTCAGTGTCATTGCTTTCGTTTCGCAGTGTCTGCATAAATGTCCTACTGAACTCTGGCATCGGTGCCGAATTTTTTATGACTTGCACCTTCGGTATCGGCATGCTTTATTCTGACATTAGCCTGTTTACTTATGTACAAATTGTGGTGTATTTTCTTAATGCAGCTTTTCAATTTTACACCTCTAAAGTGATATGACCTGTGCGCAGGGGCTCTTGCGCTTACTTTGGGGGGGCCCCGAAGTTGGAGTGCTACGGGACTGCTGACAAAGAGCTACAGTTTGTAAGTGTAATCTACATAATGCCATTATTTCACAATACGAACGTAAAGCCTTGTCAAACAAAACAAAAAGTTATCTAGGGTAATCCGTCCAAATAATATCACAACAGCAGCGTCGCTTACTCTTTTCAGCGTTAGATTGCCTGCAGCGTCAGTTGACGCGCCTGGTAATTGTAGGTAGGCGTGAGTTTATTTCTGTAACGGATGACAAAAGCTTTCTGAAGCTTTTACGGATTGTGTGCATCTACGAAAAAATAAAAGTCAAAAAGTTTCAATAAAAAATACGGTGTATGCTTCAAGTAACAAAGCTTTGAAAATGAAAAAACGTAATTTACGCGCTTGGTAATTTTAGTGTTAAGCCGTGACATTGTGTAACAATTGCGTATTTTCATTTGCTTTAAATTTTTGTTACGACAGCAACTGCAAGAAGCTTAATACTTGATTTTAGCTTTTTGAATTGTACCGAACTGTTAATTCGTGAGAGCTTTAGCATTTCTTTATTGTGGGCTAGTGTTAGACCAAAGCATCAAACTTGTACGTAATTGCAAATAGGAGATTATTTGATAAGTTTGGAAAGATGATTGATACATATAAACACCGGAGATAGATTAATACTGGTATTGGCCACTAATCTCATTTGAACTTTCAGAGATGATTTACTGGGCTTGTGTTGTTATAATGCTTCCTGTTATATTTTCAGTAAAAGCTGATTTGCACCACCCAAATTCTTTTCCAAACAGCTCTAAATGCCAATACGCTACTGGTCTTACAGTCGGCAATAGAACTACAGAGCTCGAATGTTGCGAAACAGTCGTTCATGATTATTATTATTCAAAACGTAAACCACATAACGGATATTTGTCCACGTTTTTGGAGTCGCTTCATACTTGGAAATGTCCTCAGTTCCAACAAGAATGCCAACGACGAACATTTAATTATACCGACTTCACATCTCTCATGTATTTGAGATTCTGCAATCGAAGTCAAATGGAAGCGCAATGTTATAATGATATTTTAAGCATTGTCACAAAACAGAACAACGGAATTCAAACCAAATCAAGCACATTTAATCAACTTGTTTCAAAGTTAAACTTGAATACTCTGAGTGAGGAAGATTTGATGAATTCTTGTGTACAAGTAGGAATGTATGATAGTGATTCGAGAAACCAAAGAGATTATTATGAAATTATTGAAGCAACGATTCCGTTCTGTTTGTTTGTATGGTGCGGATTTGATGAAAACACGTTTACGAAAAAAAATGTAACAACATGGACATGCACGCCAAGCAGGTAGGATAGAAATGTTGTGAAATATAGTGCGAATAGTTGATTTAATTTGTATGCATAAAAAATGTGCTGTAAAAGCTATTCTTTTCAAATTCCTTTTCAAGCAGCCATCTCCATATTGGTAGTTCATAAATTGACAATTTGCCAGATCCGCCAACAAGAATACAAAACTACTTGTACCAACGAGAACACGAAAAGATCCAAGTTTGAGTGACCTCCAGGACAAACCACGAAGCGGAAGGCCATGGTCAGCGGTTAATTATGGAAGCAGTGCTAGGGTAGAGGAACTAATCAGAGAAAATTCCAGAGTCACTAATAATGAAATTGCTGTACGTCTTGGAATAAACCATGAAATTGCTGCAAAGATTGTGGGGGAGCTAGGCTATGCAAAGGTTTGTGCCAAGAAAACCTACGGACGTCCACAAGCAAGCCCGTTTCGAAACTTGTTTGGAGCTTCTTGAGTGTCACTCAAACTTGGATCTTCTTCACTTTTAATCCTGAATACCCATTTTTTGATAGCGCTGTAGCCTTTTGTAGCATAAATCTTAAACTTTTCCAATCTTTTTAAAATGTATATTGGTGGTTTCCCTTCCAAAACAAGGAATTCAATCACAGCGCTTTGCTTCTGACGTACTGTACATCCCATACTGACATCATTTCCAAAATGGCTGACCAGAAGTGGTCGCGTTTAAACAAAATCTTTTAACAGTTCATCTTTGAACGAGTCCATTAACTACACACTGTTAAAATTTCTGGAATGAATATGAACTATAAGTCGGTTAAATTAAACTGGGCTCAATAATTTTTGACTGCCCCCGTATCTACCTCTATTCTTTCATTATTTTCTGACAACAATGGATCCCTGGTTGCTCATTTCTTCAGGGTACCGACATCCTAACCAAACTGCCAGACGGAGTTTGCTACTTTGGCCACCCACAGACCCTTTCAGTTTCTTTTTTCTTATCTTTTCATTTCGCTCATCTTCTCTGACTAGAAGGGTATCGTACTGTTTTCTCTACTTTCTAAACACAAAATTTCCCAGTCTTTATTAAATAACTTGTTTTTTCTTTTCATTCTAGAAGGGTTCTTTCTCGTCTTTGCTGCAACCGAATTCTCTGTATCTTTTATCTCATCAGAATTATCAAAACTAAAACCGTGTTTGCAGCGCCTGCGATCACCCGAAACAGGCCCTTTGTCATTTCATTTCATCTCTCATGCTAAAGACTCGTTGCGCCGCACTCTCTTTCACGCCTTAACCTCTTCATACGGCCTCTGGTCGGAACCGCGTGGAGTTGGGTGGCTGCTTGGGCTGCATAGTTTTCCTTCATTTTCTAATTCCGAGTAGAAGTTGGGTGGCAGCAAAAACCCGTGTGTTGGTGGCTTTCTTACCAAGCAGTTGATCGCGAGTTATTTAGATTTTGTAAACGATCTCTAGCAAAGAAAAATTGAGCCACTTATGTTATAGAACAGCGCTTCCGAACCGGTAAGCCGCGGAACTCCTTCAGGTGAACCGCGAAATATTTCAAAATCGATTTAATAAAGTTGATTAAAAAATGATTCTACCGCAACCAAAATGGGCAAAAAAATTGTTTCGCTAAGGCTGATCTCAAAAAAAATTCTCAACTTGATAAGCTGCAACATATGGTTCAAAATTAGCCAACTAATTGCTTTTTGAAGTTGATCTCCAAAAACGTCTACAGGCATTTGGTGGTCCGTCAGCATTAGTGGTCTGCCAGCAAATTTATGTCATCACTTTATTATGGAAAAAGCTGTGATGCACTACCACACAATCTGAAGGAAATGGAAAACTCAGATCTATCCAAGAACATAGCACGTTTTTTTCATAGCACGCTTATGAATTAATTTTGAATTGTATCCACAAAATTTAATAATTTTTTTAAGGAATTCATTTGACCTCGAATCAAGGATTAAGGTTGTTTTCAATATCTAAATAATTTTTCCAGGAAGTTTAATAAGTTTAGATCAAAATAAAGTTAAAATTTTTACTTCGAAAAAACCTTTTTCATACCAAAATTACGGTTTCTCAAAAAAGTGTTTTTGGGCAAAAACCAGAGCTTCCACTTTGAACGAGATTTACTCATATGCATTGTCATTTATTGAGCCTTGAATATCTCTACTCGCAAAGAACAAACAAACTCAAAAACGCTTCGTAATAATTGAGAAATTTGACACTAAAATTTAAGAAAGAGAAAATAATCAAAAACAAGAAATGAGAAAATATGCTAAAAAAATATACATACAAAATTAAAATGTTGTAGTTCAAAAAATGAAAACGTATGCATGCCATGTATAAATGCTGGAATTATGGAAAAAACTCTTTCTTTCATTGTCCTTAAAATTTTACGGGAAAGAAAAAGTTTTAATGTCACCCCACAAATTTAAGACTGTTATTTTTCATGTCCAACAAGGCACTTCTTACGATTAGTTAGTTATTTTAATAACGTGGGATTGTTTGTTGGTCTAAAAATTGCATGGGCTATGCAAGTTGGAGATCTCACCTTAACAGCTTGATCACACATTTGTTTATTGAGTGCAGTAACGTTTGCCTAAGTTACCGAGATTTTTTCAAATATGCATCCATACAATGTGCGCAAAGTTTTTTTTATATTTTTGGTGGTATTTATTTCACTTTTAATTACGATACTAACACCATATAGCTCTGGTGAGTAATTTTACTTGTTTTTCTGATGGCAGTTTTTTTTATAAGTGTTCATTTGTTTAGTTGTGGAAGCTACCAAGATGTATTTTAGTTGACTCTTGCATTGCAGACGCTATCCAAGTCTTTTTGAAAAATTGCAAAAAATATCCAACTTCAAAATGCTTTTTTAACAAATAATATGCGTGTAGATTACAAAAAAATTTGTTTTTGAAATGACAAATAATTCCATACAGCGAAGGAAATAGCAAAGCTTTTGTGGAAGCACAGATATAATCAAAATATTTTTAATTCTTCGTAGAAGCATTGTAAATCAGAAATATTGTCACAGTTAAACCATAATAAGGCGTGAAATCGGGAAATATGTCATATTGTCACTATACATACATACACACTTGGATCACTATTAACTTTAACGCAAACTGCTGATTGTTTATTCATGTCTTGTCCGTACGTAAGTGCGTGCGTAAATGCGTTCGCTTTCACTTTACAACTATTTGGAGTATTTGTATAACCCATCACAATGATCACTGCCCTTGGGTGGATACCATAAGGGATTGGTGTTGGTTAATGACGTCAGGATGACTTCATAATGGTTTTAATTTTGCAAATTTTTGCATTTATTAACAGAGAAAAAAAATTTTGCTCAAACAAGAGCTAGACTCCACTCATCAACTTGCAAATATCTGTTCAAGTTGAAGGCTGGCATTTGTTTGAGCAAACCTTTTTATGGTGTAAGGTGACGTCACAATTAACGCTTGATCAAAGAATTCTTTTCTTTATTGTCTCAAAAATGATGGCCGTAGAAAGGCGCTTAAAATCTTTTTCAAGAGATATTATCTAGCTGCTTTCAATAAAAAAAACTTTCAAGAATTTGAGCGGTTTTGATAACGCAATTAGTAAGTCATTTTTACAGTTTTTCCAATTTTAATCACTTGTTTCTTTTTAAACGCTACAAAAAATTCTGCGACGTCTAAATGCTCTCTGCCAAGATTTTAGTCAAAACAGCATCAGGCAGTAGCTCTACTTATAAACCACTTTCATTACAAACGAGTTTTTGCGATGCCTTCAGTTTTACAAAAATGAATTTTTACTAATTGTAATGGAAGCTCATTGATCAGTTAACACAGGAGCTGATTTTTTGTTCAACTATATGCTTTTTGTAAATAAGAGTGCTTGGAAACTGAGTAGAGAAGTCGAAATCGGGAACACTTAGTCATACACACTATTTTAGATTGGTTTTCCTACCTGCACTTATTTGGGAAAAAAGTAGGTTTCTTTTAACTCCCCTGGATATGTCTATGCAGGAAACAGACTACACAAAACAAAGCTATCAGAGAATTGAGAAAATTTAAGGTGAAATCTAAAGAAATCAACTGCCCTGTGTGAAATCGCACCAACAGAAGACATTCTTGCCATTTTGATTAAAAATAATTTAATGTGCCTACCGGGATCAAGGTTAAAAACTAAGGAAAAAGCGAGGGTTCTTTGCACTCTGACTACCTGTAAGTAAATAAAACTTATTCACAATCTTAAAGCCACAAATTGATTCACAAACGGGAGCGCATCAGGTCGTGAAATAGGCCTACTACTTAACACCCACTTTTTGTATTTTTGAAAGCAATCGCTACTTTGGCACCGTCATCCTCTCTGCTTAACTTCAATTGTGTCCCGTTAAATACATATTTAAAGTAATAGAGATCGGGATTATGGGAATAGGGCTATGCTTATCATGCCCATTATATTTTGACTAGATCACTTTTAAAGTGACTTGATTTGAAACGATAACTAGATGTGGAGAAAAATCATCAACTTTAATTACTATTCTTACAGCTACACATCGGGTGAAGCCGGTGCAGCCTGCTGAGTCAATGTTCTTTATCTCGACGTTACTGATGAAAGCCTGCAGGCCGGTAGAGCCTGCTAGTAATTCTTGTAAAATATCTTCTCTTATTAAACGTGGTATTTACGACTATTGGTGGTGTTCGTGGGATTATAAAGCAATCTAAATCGTTTACAGCAAAGTTAGACAGACTTGTGGGGAATATTCCAATAAATTCACTATAACCTCTGGGAGTCATTTAAGGAGTAATTTTTGCGAGGGTTTGATGCAGTGCAACGAAAAGTATTTGGTTGAAAATTACCTAAAATGAAGTAGCATCAAACTGGTTTGGAGCAAAGACAAAGAGCGTAATCAAGGTAAAGTTTTATTCAAGAAGTCCCTACGATGAAATTGACCGAAAATTTATCATCTGCATTTCTCTTCTCCGAAACTATTGATCATTTAACAAGCTTAATCACGTTGCTTCAAATGCTTGTTTGTTAATATAGAAAAGAATTAGCT
Organism: Trididemnum clinides; assembly: GCA_963675345.1. Classification (NCBI taxonomy): domain Eukaryota; kingdom Metazoa; phylum Chordata; class Ascidiacea; order Aplousobranchia; family Didemnidae; genus Trididemnum; species Trididemnum clinides. The sequence continues at coordinate 14,455,099 of OY776287.1, read as the reverse complement.
TTCTCAGGCCGGTGCTCCACCCAACACTGTTTCATCTGCAAGGCGAAAAGGAAATACGATTCGTGATATGTTTTTTTAGAAAATATTCATGATTAATAGATCAGGCGAATGTAGCTGGGCAAAAATAGATTAACGTGCTCGCAGAAAGTTTGTAAATACCAATTCAAACATTCTTGATTGATCTTTCTACTCATGATGGTAGTTTTTACAACAGCAGCATTATTTACACTGTGGACGATATCTAACGACAAATTGGTACCAACCATGAAAATACCACATCGCTGTTGAACGATGCTGCTTGTTCAATCACTCTTGCTGGCAAAGTAGAGGGTAAGTCGTCATTCTTAACAAACACTGTGTTAAAGTAAACCGAAGAGAAGTCCTCGGTCTTAAGATTGTTTTTAGAGAAAGACAAGAGCTCAACTCATATTTGCGTGCAAGTCATTTGAGAAATTTTATCCCTATTTACTTCACATTACTTGCTTAGCACACTTACCGCATAGCGGCGCTGTGCGAGTGTATGCTTGCCTTAAAAACATAGACGAAATCCTAGCATAATCAAAGTCGGCAACATTTATAACAAAAATCGGTTCATAGGTTTTTGATGCTTTCGTACCGTCATCTGCAGCACCTGTGGTTGCGGAGATGGGTAATCTTGCTTGGAGTTGATTTGTAATACAGTGCAATGTTAGTCAACCATTTTTATTGCGTTATACCCTACTTGGCATTCCGAAAAATCTGTATACTGTAATCATGTAAAAATTAAACGAACAAGGAAATGAAATTTGAACGCCCTTTAAGACAATGTCTGGCTAACGCTAATTTGAGATTGATTACTCCTCAAAAAGATCATCGGTTAAAAACCTTACTTTTTGAGATTGATCTGTATAAAAGGAGCATCAATTTATAAACTCGTTGTTTGAGATTGAATTACAAAAAAAGGTTATTAGTTCAAAAACTGGTTAACTTCTATATGCTTCAGTACGTTGGTCCACTCTGGAGTATACAATACATCCGGTTGACAAACAGTGCTATAGTGAACAATGAACATTTTTTTGTCACTGTCAACAACTGGACCAACACCGGAATTTTGGCAAGCAAAGCAATAGAAACCATAAACGAAGATCAGTTGACGTCAGACCTAGTCCTTTTCTAGCATAGTCAGCTGCTTTCAAACAACATTGAAAACTTGGAATTTAGAGACGGCAGCTGGCAAAAACGTTCATGGCAAAAAAGGAACAAGCAGTGTCACAATACAACCTGTGCAGTTCGGCACTACATATACACCTAGCAACTGTTTTGCCAAGTCAGATTTGAAAACAATAATATACTCTTAAAATAAAGCATTCGTCCGTCCTTCACAACGTTACTGTGAAAAGTTTAACCAACATTACTTACAGTAGAATGTTCATTTTCTTTGCTGAAAAAGCTAGTGTGAAAAGGCCGAACCTTTAAATCTGAGAATGTCAAAAAGTACATGCTGCTGTAATTCAATAAATAAATAGGAAAAGTTGATTCGTTTGTGGTATTTGTGTACTATTTAGTTTCTGTATTATATATTGTCACGTAATATTCTTTTCTCTTATAGCAATATTTTAAAACTGTGGGTGGGGTTTAATTTGCAGTTGATTGAAATCTATTAGACACAAAAAAACCGGGGCTCAGTGCTCATTCAACAAGAACAAAATCACCCTCGCTAAAGTATCTAAATACGTCGCCGAAAAGTGGGATGATAACCAAGCAACACATATATTGAACACTTTTACTCGTTATTCATATCTGCAGCATACTCATTGCGTAAAGCCATGCAAACTTTTACTTTGATTTCATACTTGAGAAGATATGGTTTCACTTGATTCGTCTCCATCGAAAAAATATTACATTTTGATAACTAGTTTCTGTTCAAGGAAGGACTGTAGCCTTTAGTTATAAATCTAGCCTAGTGACTTCCCATCTGACATAATAATGTTTCATAAAATTTATCTACCTCGTATTTTACTTTTCAGATGCCGGTTTAACCTCGTATTGTATTTGATGGTTACAATTTTTCTTGCTATTGCCATTGTTATTTGCAACGCTCAAGTCATGGGGATACTATCTCTTCAAAAACAAAACGTCCAATCTGTCTACCGGCTATCTTTAGCTGTTGCTGATTTTATCATGGGTGTATTTGTCATTCCGATGTACATTGGAAGAGAGTACAAGCATTTTGCGCAAAATTTATCTTTCACTGAGTTGAGGAACGTGACTGGTTATGTGATTGCTAATGACAAGTCTTTACCTATGCAAACGGTTGTTGTTGAGGTAAAGGACCTCGCTGCATATGATGTTTCGAGTACCTACGCATCAGCTTTTGGATTTGTTACAGTTCTATCTTTATTGGTTTCTATTTCCAGTCTGGTTGCAGCAAGTATTGACAGATTTATTGCTATATTTCGTCCGTTAAGATACAACGACTTGAAAGCAATTTTCGCGGCAAAAATTGTCGTAGCATCGATTTGGTTCGCTGGATTGGTTTTTGCAGTGTTTCCTATAGTTTTTCCTAATCTAGGCTTTTCGTATGTCGCCTTAAATTCAACCAATGAAGGTAGAAATGCAATGCTCATAGTTTACGCAGTTACTGCTTTCTTTTTGTTTGTATTAATGTGGTGTTCAGTAATAGCAACTTATGTAGTGGCTCGTCCTGGTTTGAGGAATCATGATAGGCAACGCCAAACTAATGATGAAAGGCATCTTCTAGGAACTCTATTTATCATGATAACAGTTTTTACCCTATGCATTGTGCCACACGGGTTAGCTCTAATTATGAGGATCTATTTACCTAATAGCAACATGGAAAACCCAATCGATTTCGATATAGTTGCTATTATGCAATTTTCATCTATTCGGCATTCAACGGCTCTAGTATTATTCAGCAATAGTCTTTGGAACTGTTTCATCTACAGTATTCGAGAAACAGTTTTTCGAAGAGCTGTAAAAAGGCTATACAAAGGGATCGCACAGCATTTAAAACTGGATCAAGCTTGGAATCTGGTTTCACGAAAACGGTAAACAAGAAAAACAATTAATATCTCAATTACGCAAAAACTAATTAATATATGATTCTATTGAAAAGTGATGCGAAAGCAAAGTGCTCTAAATATCTATGGATGATAATTTATAAAATGGTCTACTCATAAGGAATATCTTGCCTCTCCACTTCCATAATTTTGTGGTTTATTTTATACTGTAGAATTTTTACTATTTGTGCAAGAATATCGTGTGCATGCTTCTTTCAGTACTTACAAATAGCTGAAAGCGATGTGAAATTTCAAGTCATGCCAAAAAAATACGTCGGGATGCAAATAATGTGAAACTGAAGAACATTTTCAGAATTGCCGGCGTTATTTTCAACTGCAACTTTTTGCCGAATGTTCATTACAATTGCTTTCGTGTTTTTTTTAAGCAGAAGATGTTTAATAATCGGAATTAGCCTATTTTCTACTTCGGTAATTTCATAACAAATTAATCTGCCCAGATTCTTCTGCAGATAACCTATACTAAATGACGTCGCTCTGCACGGCTACCAGTAAGTTGTATCTGAATAAAAATATTAGTTTAGTCAGCTTTAGGCAAAGACACTTGTAAAAAAAGTAACGAATAGAATGATTAATGTTTAGAAATTAAAGCAGAAGACGTTTACAAATGAAGCAGAAGACGTTTACAAATCGATATTGGCCTAATTTCTACTTCAGTAATTTCATAACAAAATAGCCTATTGAAAGTCTTGCAGATAAACATTCTAGACAACGTCGCCATGCACGGCTACCAGTAAGTTGTGTCTGAGTAAAAATGAACAAAATTTATCCAGTTTTTGGCGAAAAACATTTGTGAGAGAAGTGGACCTAGTACAATACCAAGGTGGATAAAGTGAAAAAGAATCTGGTCAAATACTTTGACCAATCGAAAACTAAGCAATAATAGCTGAAGATCACCAGTGGCCGTATCTACATCCTTTAGGTCAGAGGTTCCGAAACTGGGGTCCGTGACAACCGCTCAGGGGATCCAAGGCTTCGTACCGGTCAGCCAATGAATCAACGCTTGATCTAGGTAGTAAAAATCTCGGAAATCTCCAGCGCAGTTTTGACAAGTTACCTCACTGACGATGAAGTGGCGCGAGAACGATGCAATATGCACCAATCAACAGCCGCCTCAACGTGGTGGTGCGGTCCCCGACCCCGTTTGGGTTGGGTCGAAATGGCTGTTGGCCTTCCCGAGGGTTCCACTTACCCCGGGCACTCCCCTTCATTTTTTCGTTATGCTGCCCCCTGAACGACCGCAGGAGGGCAGCACACAGCATCTACAAAATCGGTCGCCTGTTTTCACTTCTTCCTCTCTCCTGCCCTACTCTTGCCCTTCTTCGTCTCCTCATTCTTCTTCTTCTCCTGATGAGCGGTAACCTTCATCCTAACCCCGGCCTCATCTTTCCTTGCTCTGTGTGCGCTGGAAATGTGACCTGGCGGTGCAAGTCAGTGCTATGCTGCACCTGCTCCAAATGGGTCCATCTAAGGTGCTCACAACGTTTCCTCTCCAAATTCAGAGCTCTTGGCAGCTCTCACTCTTGGAGCTGCCCCCCCCCCAGTGACTACCTCCTGTGACTACTGTGACTACCTCCTCGGACTCCTCCGACATGTATACCTCCACTGTACAATCTGGCTCCCTCTGCTAATGCTGCACTCTCGCCCCACCCTCGTCTTCAAACTTCTTATCCCCAATCTTCCCATTCTATATCTTCTCCCTCTGCTCCCTCACTACCGTCCCTCGCTCCTGGCTGTTCTTCTGTGCCTCCTGACTCTCTCAGGATTCTTCAATGGAATGCTGGAAGTCTTCGAACCAGGAGCACTGAACTACTTCACTTTTTTTCGTCCCACCTTTTCGACCTTATCTACACCTAGGAATCCAATCTTAACTCATCGCCCTCTTTCCGAATTCCTGGATTCTCTACTTTGTGCTCTGATCGCACCCACTCCCGGTCTGGCATCCTCTCTCGTGATGACACGCACGTTAGCGGCAGCTTCATCATTTTCGTCAGGCAGAGTCTATCCTTTTCTGAACATTCTACCTTCTCTCTTTCTTCGCTTGATCCCTACTTTGATTATGTAGCGGTCAACATCTCTTTTAACAACTCCTCCTCGCTCTCTTTTCTTGATGTGTACGCCCCCCTATTCGTTCCTCCCCAACTAATGGCAGAACCGACTCCTTTTCTCCCTCCATTTTTCCCTCCTTCGAAAATCTCTTCATTCTGGGGGACTTCAATTACCATCACCCCCTCTGGGACTCAAGAGGTACTCCCAACCCCCGCGGGGAGGAAGTATTCGACTGGGTCATTTCTTCTGACCTCCTACCCCTCAATGACCCTGACATACCTACCCTTCTCCATCGCTCCTCTCCTGACATCTCTTTTGCTCCCTCTTCTCTTGCCCTTTTCTGCTCTTGGGAGGTGCTTCAGGTCTTGGGTTCTGACCACCTCCCAATTCTCCTATCTGTCCCTCTCTCTCCGGCATATCGCCCCAACGAGTGTCCCTTTTCCTTCAACTTTCAGAAAGCTCGTTGGGATGACTTTGCCTTCTATTTTGACTTTCACTGTCCTTCTGCAGAAGAATACTCGTCTCTGTCTTTTTCCTCTGCTGCTGCTCTTTTTACCTCTCTGGCACTGAATGCGGCCAAATCTTCCATTCCTTTCGGCCGCATCAAACGCCATCCTAAAGCCTGGTGGTATGCTGAGATAGAAAGTGGGGTTAGTGAAAGACGCAAGGCTTTTGCTGCCGCTCACAGAAGTGATGAACATCGACAGGCTTACATCTCTGCTTCTCGACGCGCCTCGTTAGTTATCGCCAAGACCAAGGCTGAGCCATGGCAGGCGACTTGCTCTTTTCTTTCACCTAAATCTAACCCTAAATCTGTGCACTCTCTTCTTTGCTCTATCGCTGGCTCTCCTTCCTCGTCTTCCCCCTCTCCTAACTTCCCCAAATGCTCTTCTCCCACGGAATCGGCTTCGGTCTATATGGCTTACCTGAGATCCCACTTTTCCGTTTCTCAGCCAAAGGCCCTGCGTAGCAGAGCCAGAGACTACCTTTTTGAGTTCCGCCGAGCCACGTGCCCCGTGGAGTCTCACTCTTCCTTTTGCTCTCCTTTTTCTCCCGATGAATTTCTTGCGGCTGCCTCCAACCTTTCCTCGTCCCCTGCCATTGGCCCAGACAAAGTTGCCTATCCCATGCTAAAGCATCTTCCTCGCTCAGGCATGGATTTTCTTTTTCACACTTTTAGTTTTTCCTGGTCTTTGCATTCCTTTCCTTCTATCTGGAAAACATCTTCTATTAATCCCATCGACAAGATGGGAAAACTTCTCGATTCTCCTGCTTCCTTCCGGCTTATTTTCTCTTACTTTCTGCGTCTCAAAGCTTTTTGAACGCATCATTCTATCTCGTCTACTCTTCTTTCTGTAATTTAATTCCATTCTTTCTCCCCGCCAGGCCGGTTTCCGTCCTAAACGGTCTACTCTAGATCAAATTCTGTACCTTTCTCAGTCCTTTTCGGATGGGTTTAACAAACCCAAGCCGGGCTCTCGGACGATTCTTTCTACTATTGATTTCTCTACAGCTTTTGACTCTGTCTGACATCCTGCTCTTTTCCACAAACTGGTTTCGGCTGGCCTCCCTCCTTGCTTTACTCGTTGGACTAAATCTTTCCTTTCTGAGAGGCGCGCTAGCGTGGTTTATCAAAATCGCAAAAGCCGCTTCTTTCGAGTCCGTCGAGGTGTTCCGCAAGGATCCGTTCTTGGCCCTGTACTTTTCTCTCTATTCATTAATGATCTTCCGGCCTTTCTGCCTTCTTCCGTCAGCTGCTCTCTTTACGCTGACGATCTGGCCATTTGGTCCTCCTCCCCCTCGGTCCCTACTGCTGTGGAGACCACACAAGGAGCTCTGTTTCGATTGGAGCGCTGGTCTGAATACTGGTGTCTTCCTCTAAATCCAAGCCAATGTGAGGCCTCCTTCTTCTCAGTGGATCCCCACCAAGCTAACCTCCATCCCAATCTCCTCCTACTCGGTTCCCGCTTCCGTTTCAACTCCACTCCAATTTTTCTTGGGTTTCCTTCGACCGCACTCTTTCCTTTTCTAAGCATGTATCTTCGCTGAAGGCCAAATTCTTCCCACGTCTCAAGGCCTTACGCTGTATCTCTGGTTCCTCATGGAGCCCCTCTAAGGGGTCTCTTTCTCATCTGCATAAATCTTTTCTTCGGTCCCTTCTCACTTACGCTTCACCCGGACGATTTCCATTCTTAAGCGCAACCAATTCCACCAAATTGGAACGCCTCCACCGAGCTGCCAGTCGCGCCATTACCGGCTGCCTATTGTCCTCCCCTATCCCACTTCTTCTCTCCGAGGCTTCTTTACCTCCCCTACGAGTCACCCTGACTCATTTCACTCTTTTTTTCTTATGAGCGGGCTCTTCGTCTTCCAACCTCCTTTCCTATTTCAGGCTTGGCCAGACTTGGAGTGAAGCCAAGACTCTGTAGATCGTCCTGGAGAGCTTTTGCGTCCACTCACCCGCTCATGCTTCCTTCTACTTGTTCTGCGGAAGCTCTTCTTGCTTGCCCTCCCTCTCCTCCTTGGAATCTGCATTTGTTCACCATGGAGTCCACCCTTTCCACTCCATGCTCCCGCTCTGATCCTCCTCTTTCTGCGGCTCTCGCCCATCTTGACTCTCTCCCCCCTGAAGATCTGGTACTCTGGACAGACGGCTCTGTTCTTTTTGCTTTTGGCAAGGGCGGCTCCGGCGTCCTTGCCAACTGCTCTATTTGTGGCACTGAGGCCACTCTTTCCTTTTCGGCAGGCTCAGTATGTTCAAGTTTTTCCGCTAAAGCCTACGCCATTCTGCACGCTCTTTGCTGGTTTCGGCAGCACCAAAAATCTGCCATTTTTCTTCTCTTCTCTTACTATTTGACTCGTGTTCTGCCATCACCACTCTGTCCTCTCCTCCATCTTTTCTTTTATCTCAAACTCTGTAACAGATCTGGCAGGAACTGTCTTCTCTCTCCTCCTGTTCTATCAGACTACAATAGATCCCCGGACACTCGTTTCTCCCGGGGAACGACGCGGCTGATGAGCTGGCCAGACGGTAAGCGCTACTTGCCCCCTCCGCAATACCTTGTAGTCTCTCTTCTCTTATCTCTCGTATCCACTCTTGTCTTTCCAGACTGGGGGCATACTGTCTCATCAAAAGTTTTTGACACACAGGTTCCCTCGATTTCCACCGAGGAACTTGTGCTCCCTCGTCATGCTCGCTGTGTCCTCTCTCGTCTTCGCTGCCACGAACACAGACTTCCTTTAGGTTCTTATCTCACTAGGATTGGCAGAATCGAGAATCCTTCCTGCAGCGCCTATGGACACTCGTCCCAGGACACCTCTCATCTCATTCTGCACTGTCCAGCTACGGACTCTTTACGTCGCTCACTCTTTGGCGACTCTCTGTCTTTGTACGACCTCTGGTCCAGACCCTGGGGAGTTGCCCGGCTTCTGGGGCTCCATGGTCTTGGTCTTCCGCCATGCCCCCATCCCTCGGAAGGGGTCGGGTAAACAACAACAACAACAACCACAACAGAACGATGCAATCGCAACCGAAATGCAGGTGCTGACCTTTTTTTGTTTTTGGAGGACAGTTCATGTATCCTTTTGTATTCGTTTTGTATTGATTGTTGTTGGAAATGAGTCGAAAGACAATAGTTATGTCGCACATGATCGGGGCTCGCAAAATAGGAGATTTGCGAAAAGGGGACCGAGAAACAGCAGATTCGCAACGGAGGAGTCCGCGAAGCAGCAGGTTCGCAAAAAAGGGTCCGCGGAGCAAAACGTTTGGGAACCTCGTCTTTAGGTAATTAAATACAGGCAATCATTCAGCTTTAACTTTTAATGCCGGAGAATATATTTCAACTATTTAAACAATCATCATCAGTTCCTGGTAACAGCATAAACAAGAATTAGGGGAGAAAAACTGGGCATGGCCAGCAAAACAGATTAAATAACTCTACATTACGTATAGTAGCAGTAAATCGAGTAGTTGTAATAATATTACTTAGCAGAGGATAGATGTAAATACACCGAAGGATAAAGAAAAATTATAAATTCTGTCTTAGCTTGTAGATATCAAGAGCAGTTTACATAATAACAGGACGGCACAATGTGAGACTAAAAAGAGAATATGACGTCATAAGCCAATTAAGAAAACTGAAAAGGAATGAAAGTTCATTGTAGTAAAAATTAGGCGATATAAACATTTAGTTAAACAGCATGAAGTAGCTTGGAAATGAGCAGCAAGTTGTAGTCAAATTGTTGGCGTAATCATTGGCTAAATGTTGATTAAAAGTTCAATTCTGTGCCACCAAAAATCTTCATAAAAGTGTAGGAATGGTGTTTCAGGTTGTAAAAAAATTACTCTATAGCTTAACGAAAACACGGTATCCCGATCAAAGTCAATGACATGAAAGTTCAAATGATTCTTTGGAAAGTGCGCTTTGGTCATTGTCAAATTTCGAGTTTTGTTTGTTCCAATTGGTTCTGTGAGCTCGCCACCTAATTGAGAATTGGGTTTTAGTTTGTCCAATATAATTAGCATTGTAAATAATGCATTCTGCAGCATATATACCGTGGTTTCGACAGGTTAAGTTTTGTTTCAGTTTGATAGTTTTATTGATCGTTTTGATGATGGAAGTGGGTATGATCATTGAATTTCGACGTCGGCCGTGATTACCACAAAGAGTAGAGTGGCCGCATGGTCTTGAGCAGGGTTTTTTAACCTTTTCCGTTCCGTGGCCCACTTCAAAGTTCCACAAAATTTTGCGGCCCACTTTAACACATTGACTGCCATGTCAGTTATATATGCCTGACAGTAGTGTAATTGTTACGACCACGTCAGTCATAAATACCCTGACCGCATCAGTTACCAATGCTTGACGCTACGCGCAAATCCAATGGGTAGTTTAAAGCGTGGCCTTTTGCGAACATTCTACTATGCTTGGTTCTAAAAAATAAGAAAAAATAAAAATCTTTTTTTGTACTTTTTTGAAAGAAGTTTTTTATTTTATTGAGACAATCATTTTCTCATTTTTTTTATAATAACAGTGAAAGAGGCAAAGCGAAAAAACTAAAACAGGTAACCTATTGTTTAAAGTACTTTCAAGATAGTACTAAGCAACAAAAATCGCTACTGATGAGAATTTCAATGTAATATTTACAATGTCACTGGGACAAGCATAAGCATAAGGTATCATGGCAGCGAAGTTGATCTCCAAAAAAAAGTTATTATGACCTCTCCATTTCACTGGTACTGGTCCATAAAACTGTTCATATGGTTCAATATTTCTCAACTTTATTCGGCATGCAAACCCATTTTCAAAATACACAGAGGTCCGTGGCCCAAACACTTACGTGCTGTGGCCCACTTATGCATTATAATACCAAGCTGTGGCCCACCCGACTGACATGCTGTGGCCTACCAATGGGCCATGGCCCACCGGTTGAGAACCAATGGTGTAGAGGATCCTTCGTCGTTGGGCTTGTCGATGTTTACTAACAAGGATCTAAAATCTAGCAGAAGTGTTGTTAAACAAAAGGACTTTATACAAGTGCACACGCCGAGCGGTTGTAGCTTTTTTTTCCTTTTTTGAGAGTTTGATAAGGTTTTTGAATGATGTTAAATGATACCTTCCGGTAGTTGGTTTATCCGATTTACCGCTACTATAGTAAGATTTTGCTGTAGGTATTGTGGAGATATTTAACCTGTAATGTGCTGGTCATGCATAGTTTTTCACTTAATTCTTTTTTATGCTGTCACCAGGAACTGATGATGACTATTCAGATAGTTGAAATATATTTTCCAGTATTAAAAGTCAAAGCTGAATGATTGCCTGTATCTAATTATCTTAAGGATTTGTCAAAGAAGAAACGAAAAGGATTGTACATGGGAAGTGCAACCCTAGGCTTTTACAAATATCCGGCATCCAATCGGATAGTAAGTGTTCTCCGGTCAGATATTCGGATAGCAACGAGCAAGAGTATTTTGTTTTCACTTGCATGCTATATTTTGGCATAAATTACGTTGCGTAATAAACAATTGAATATTGCCAAGTTTTATGCCTCAGAGTATGAGTAGCAATATTATGTAGACCAAAGGTGTCAGCCTCATGTAATGTTGTGGGCCACATTTACATACCTGGATTTTATGCAGGCCGGACTATGCTGTAAATAGCTAAATCAGAATTTCAGATTCTATTTGTTTACTGACAAGGATTCTATTTGAATAAGAAATTGAAAATTCCAGTGTGAAAGCAAAATCGATTTTTCTGATAATAAATGTTCTCATTGGGGAGATCAATGCTATTTTTACTTACGTAAATACAACTTTAAGATTTTTCTTTTGGAAAACAATTTTTCGAAATCCAAATTTGTAAGTTAAGAATTCGCATTTTGCCACAAAATCCTTTCGCGGGCCACAGAATATTATATCGCGGGCCGCCAGATTTGACACCCCTGATGTGGCCTATAAACATAGGTCAATAATGCAGTAAATTTAACAAGGCAGTGAAGACGTGCTTCTGCTTATGTTGCTTAAACATACAGATTAACACTTTAGATGATTTTCAATTAAATGAAGGTGAAAAATAGGGGCAAAAGTGAAAAACCAATTTCTCGAAACACAGTAAAAAAAGTTAACTTTACAAAAATATTTGTCGATTCAAAACAGTAAAACTTAGAAACCAAAGTTGTATTATTTAGCAATGAAAGTTAAGCAAAGGTTACAAAGAGATAATTTTGTAAAAATTTTTTGGTGCTAACAAATTGCATAGCTTAAGAAAAGTAAGCTTGGTATCTCACTATCTAAACAAACCTTGAGTTAAATCAAGAGTGTGCATTGTACCATCCTTAGCACCGCCAAACTAAATACACCTTAACGAATTAGTTGACCAAACGAAATCCAAGACTATAATCAGAAAAAATCGCTGTTGTACATAGAAAAGGACAAAATCTTTTCAGTATTTTGTTCAGGTTTTTATTAAAACAAAAAAACTTTTGATCAAGACTATCGAAATTTATTCCATATTTTTATGTAATTTTAAGGGAAAGACATGATTATGTTTGAAAATATGTTTAAAATTTGAAGCGAAATAAAAATAAGATTGTACCAATTGGAGAATCACTCCCAAGGCTCAAATAAGTTTCGCCTCATTGCAAATAGCGAAATACTACGGCTTGAAAGCCGGACTTGGACTTTTTCAATTATCTATTACAGGTTGCAAAAATACTCAACTTATGACAAATCAAGTTAAAAAAGAACAATAATTTCAAAAGCCGTTTTATGAAAAGTCTGGTGCTGACTTAAAATTTGCCCATCACAGAATTTACGGCAAAAGTATCACTTTATTTAAAAAGCTTAGCATTCCACGGGCCACAAAATTTCAGTTTCCAGGCCCCAGTTTGCATTCTCCCGCTTTATACCAAACTATCGCACACAGAGTTCATTGTTATAGATTTGTCCTTATATCTCTACGTTAATTAAATTATTACAATTTCCGCAGTAATTCAATGTTGTTTGGAATAACTATAGGTAATTTCCGTTGTCGCTGCAAACTTAACCCACAAACCTGTATACTGCAGTTACTTAGAAACGACAATAGTTCTACTTATTAAACAGATGTTGGAGCAGAAAGTTTGATAATCACTAGCGTACCGAGAATTTGTGAGTTTTTACAACATTTTTGCTTTGTATTCAACGCTAAAATATGGCATGAAACAATCTCCCTCTAAATATGCCAGTGTTTGGAAGGCTGCATAACAGCCTTGCAATTTTTTGGTCAGCAGTTACGCAAACATGCCGTTATTGAGGACGATAATTATTCTTTACATATTTAAAATAAAAAAATTAAATCAGCTCAACATGGCAGATAGGGATCTGAGCGTCACTGCTCTCCAGTCAAAACATTCGAGATGTTATACATACATAATCAAAATTTTAAATCTAAACACTTCCATTCAGAACAGCCAGTAGCCCAAGCACCACTAAATCAGATTTGTACTTTCCTTTTGAAACGATTGAATGCATTTCAAAAAAAATTACTGGAGAAAAGATAATTATCCAATTCAACAATTTCACAAAACAACAAACTTAAAAATTTGTTCAAATTCTGGTCTCAATTAAACAAAGTGAAAAACAAAAACGGAACAAAGTATTTGTTTAAGAGCAGTGGTTCTCAACCTTTTTTGCTTCGCGACCCCCTTTCAATATTTTCTAACATACCGCGACCCCCCTAACACGATATTTGTTGAATTTATATTAAAAAGCACAAAAAGTATAGCTTAGCATATATATTTATTCACAATCAACTGTTTGTATTCAATGTGATGGTTGGGTTTGTGTCTGTGCAGCCAACCTTGAAATTTGTGGCGGTGTGTTAGGCAAAGCCAGTCTCATCTTATGTTCTACTTTTATTCTGTTTCTTTCCTTAGTTTTGATATGTATAAGAGTCGAAAATCCGCTCTCACACATGTATGTTGTAGCGAAGGGCAGCAATGTTCGAAATCCCAGTTTCGATATTTGTGGATATGATTCAGTCATATCACACCAAAACTGCGATAATGGCTTTTCGTGGTAAATATCATGTGCTGTTGAATCATTTTTAAACTCGATAAATTGTTCTTGCATTTTCTCGGAAATGTCGCTTACATCCAAAGAGTTGGAGAACGGGTTTCGTGCAAGAATAGCTTTTTCTTCTTTGAGTTCAGAAAAGTAATGTTGGAACTCATACTCCATGGATTGAACGTGTTCTATCATAAGTGTCTTTAATTGCTCGTCGATTTTGTAACTGGACAATCTATCAAGCATTGCAATACTTCCATCAACTACTTTTTGGCGCCAGTTTTGCAATTTTTCAACAAATACTTTCAGATTGTCACGTAGTTGAATAATATTTGTGTTCTTTCCTTGCAGTTTAAGAGTTAGTATGTTCAACTTTTCGAAAATATCTGCTAAATAAGCAAGACTGGTAATCCAATTGTTATCATTGAAGTAAGATAAAAACTCCTCCTTATTTTTAAATTCCAAGAATAATTTCATTTCATCCTTCATTTCAAATACGTGGTTTAGAACGTTGCCTTTTGAAAGCCAACGCACAGCTGTGTGGAAAAGTAAAACTTCGTGCATTGCATTCATATCCTTGCAAAGTTCTTTAAACTGGCGTGTATTTAAGCTTCCTGCTTTAATAAAGTTCACAATTTTTACCACCAAATCCAATATATTTTTTAATGCAGTTGGTAAAGTTTTGCTGGCAAATGCGTATCTATGAATAAAGCAGTGCCTACCCTTTGCTTCTGGAGTAAGTTCCTTTACTTTTTTTGTAAAGCCTGACTGAGATCCCAACATAGCAGGAGCTCCATCGGTACAAACTCCACAAACATCTTCCCATTGCAGTCTATGTGCTTCAAAAAAAGTTTTCATTTTCCCCATAATATCTGCACTGGTTGTCGTCATGTTGAATTCACTATAAAAGAGAAACTCCTCTTCGATGTCACCCGAATGAATGTACCTCACAAATGCAAGCAGCTGAGCACATGAGCCAACATCAGTTAACTCATCAACTTGAAGCGAAAACATTGGAGACGCTTTTATTTCATTCACCACCTGTTTCTTAACATCTTCCGACATGTCCAATACGCCTCAGGATAGTATTATTTGAAAGAGAAATCTGTTTAAGTTTCGCAAAACTTGCATCCCCGAGAACTAATTTGGCAGTTTTCAACAAACACGGTTTCACAAGTGTTTCTCCAATACTATATGTTTTTTTGTTTAGTGATTTCCAGTGCGACAATATATGATGCATCTATTGCTAACATGGCAAAACAAACATATTGTTTAAATGACGAATGTTTAAAAAAAATTAGGATATTTAAGCTTAAATGCATTTTTATCTTAGATGCTGTTTAAATAGTATGAACAGTTATCTTGAAGTCATTGTAAAATAGTAATCTCAAATTGAAGTCCTAGTAATCCACAGAAGATCCACGGAATATACACGAGATGGTGTAGTAAATGCAGAAGATTAACACAATGAAAGAACAATTGAAAGACTAGAAATTATTTTATCATCCCGTTAACTCAAAACTTAACTTAAACTTTCTATAACTGTCTTTGAGTGCACAATCACTACATGTACTAATTAATGAAATACAAAACTCGTACCTTCATGTTACTTATTTCATTGTACATAGAAAGTTTGTCTTCTGCATTCTATGAACTTACAGATTAACGATTGAACTGAGATAAATTCTCATCCTGCTTGATTGCACAAACGAGATGACGTAAGCACACTTACGCTTTTGCCAGCAAACAAACAAGTAAAAAGAAATTTAGAACAAACTTAGATGAACGTTTAAAGTTTTTCACAGCCACAAAAATTCACCGCCGTAATCGGAAACTTTCTCTTCAAAGAAAAATCGGACGCAGAAGTGTTAAAATTAATTAAAATGCATGCCGTCAACAGTTCGCTTTAAGGAGTGGCCAAACCAAAGGCTTGAAAATTGGTAATTATCTTTCTCGTTTAATTTTTCCACTGATATATATTAATTTTGGATCACGACCCCTGAAAAGTGCTTCGTGACCCCTTTGGGGGTCGCTACCCCCAGGTTGGGAACCACTGGTTTAAGAGCAAAGAACATTCAGAGCGTGATAATAAATCAAATTTTCAAGGAAAACATACAAATTGAAAATTATCAGGCAATTCCGGGTATCTGGTATGCAACAACTGAGTATTGCCAAATATCCAGAAAGCAGGCAAATTGTCTATTTGGCACAGCCCAAGTTGTTGTGATGTTCAGTTCAAATTTGTTTCTGTTTAGTTTTGTTTAATTTATTGCCATTCAGGTTATTTTATTCGAGTTAACTCTGTTCAATTCCGTTGTGGTTCATTTCGTTAATAAATGAAATCATCTTCGTTCAATTTATCTTACGCTGTCCACTTGGAGCAACGCATCCATCGAACCATCACTTTAATGTACGATTGACAGTAAACTACACTGGTGATCGCTGCTACTAGTTGTAGTGATCGGGGTCTACAGTTGAAAAAGGTCGGTGAAGCCGGTGTAGAGGTAACCAGTGTGATGGTAGTGGTTATAAACTCATTGCCACAACTAAACTTTGTGTTGGTAAAACCTACAACACACAAAATTTGATGGTGGCAATGAATTTATTTACCAAACCATTACTCGAAATTTGCCAGGTATGTCCCTGTATATTTTTCTTACTCATTGTTTTGACTTTATATTCCTGAGATTCTTTACGGAGAATTGAACACGTATCTAATGATGTTGAATGATATTTAATTGATGTTGAAAGCACAAATATAGATTATCAATCCAAATAAAATCAACCAGATTACGTGTAAATACTTCAGAAAGTGCCAATAACACTGAACAACAAAAAAAAATTTATCGCATGTATCTGAGGGTTTTTCAACTGTTTTTGGCTAATTTGGGGGCGCTGATTTCGAATCTGAAGCCGGATTTTTTCTATCACGTCTAGTTTCTGAGATACTGAAAACTGTCATTTTGTGTATTTTCGTTTGAATTTTACGTAATGGTATCAC
This sequence comes from Trididemnum clinides, assembly GCA_963675345.1. Taxonomy (NCBI): domain Eukaryota; kingdom Metazoa; phylum Chordata; class Ascidiacea; order Aplousobranchia; family Didemnidae; genus Trididemnum; species Trididemnum clinides. Next base: position 14,438,430 of record OY776287.1, on the reverse strand, counting down.
TGCGAAAACCTTTATATACCAAAAATGGCATACAATTAATCTAAGTGATCAATGATAATACTTAGCAGTCACAAGAACAAAGTCAGTTAGCACAAACTCAAAATTTAATGAACAACTGACCTCAGTCATACTTACAAATAACGCTACTTGAGTATCTATAACAATTTAGGGCGTTTAGCACTGCGAATATAAGATGAATCATTTTCTCTCTGCAGAAACCAGCAATAGTCACCCATCATGCTAGCGTTAGACTTTCCTTTATAGCGGCTTTCAATCACAGCAATGTCTTGATGGAACCGTTCTCCATGCTCATCACTCACTGCCCCCAAGTTCGGTGGAAAAAAGTCAAGATGAGCATGGAGGAAATGCAGCTTTAATGACATTCGGCAACCCAATCGTTGGTAGGCTTGCAACAGGTTTTCAACAATTTCTACAAAATTTTCAGCTTTATATTTCCCCAAAAAATTGTCGACAACCTGTTTAAATGATTTCCAAGCATCCAATTCTGTAGAATTAAGTTTTTCTGTAAACTGGTCATCCAGCAGTAGTTTTCGAATTTCCGGCCCAATAAACACTCCTTCTTTCAGTTTGGCTTCGCTTTTGAAAAGTCCAAATTTCTCTTTTAAATACATAAATGCAGCGCCGTCATGATTCATTGCTTTGACAAAGGTTTTCATCAGCCCCAGTTTAATGTGTAGTGGAGGTAGAAGGACATTTTCGGGATTTACCAGAGGTGTGTGTTTTACGTTAAACCTTCCAACTGTCGGATTTTCACGTGGTTCCCAAGCTTTTTTTCTGAAGTGGTTAGTGTCATCTCGGCTATCCCACAGACACAAGAAACACATGTATTTAGCGTAACTTAACTGCAACCCAACAAGTAGTGATATAACTTTTAGATCTGCGCAAATCTTCCAGCTATGTTTAGAGTAATTGATAGCCTCCAAGCAAGTTTTCATGGCTTCATATGTCTCTTTCATGTTTACAGCGTGAGCTACAGGTATAGATGGTTTAACGTTCCCGTTATGTAGCAAAACTGCTTTTAAACTAGTTTTGCTAGAGTCGATGAATAGTCTCCATTCATCACTGTCATGTTCGTAACCTAATTCGATCATCAAGCCAGAAACATCTTTGCAATAGCACAAGTTGTCTTTAACATCGAAGAAGGATGATAACTTTTCATGACGAAGTCGAAACTTGGAAATTTTAGTGTCTTTTTCAAGCAAGTTCCACTGCTTTAAACGTGAACCTAGTATCTCAGCTTTGTCTTTAGTTAATGTCAAATCTCGCACCAGATCATTTAACATGCTTTGATTAATCAAAGTCGGTTTTTTAGTGATGCATCCTTCCGTGTCCTCTTCACTCTCACATGCTTCACTGCCTGTCCTTTCATGCTCAGTTGAGGATTCTTCTGATTCTTGTTTTTCAAGTGAAGGGGGTGAAGGAACAGGCAGATCATTTCCATGAGGAACTGGTTTAAGGGCAAAGTTACAATTTGGATATACAATTTTTGATTTGTTTTTCCGGGAAAATCCTTTGATGTTGGTTAAGCAAAAATAGCAGTCAGTTGCATGGTCTGTCTGCTCACGCCAAATCATTGGTACAGCGAAAGGCATTTTCATTTGCTTCTTATTTATCCACCGAAGCAACTGAGTTTTGCATGCATTGCAGCAAATATGAGGAGCCCACAACTTGTCTTGATCACCAACTGCACAGGCGAAATAACACTTGTAAGCTATCTTCACTTTCGAAGAAATATTTCGGTGATGTGTAGATGGAGTGTACTTCCCGCAAATATAGCAAAAACTGTTGGGATTATTCTTACACTTTCTTCTATTGTTTGACATTGTCAATGGACACAAGATTCTACACTATAATATAGCTGTAACACAAATGGTAAAAAAGCTAATCATATATTTATATTTGATGAAAACAAGTTTAAGCCAGTCCTCTTACTCCTCTCCAGCTATATCACGAATTCAGTTGTTTTACATTATTAAATTATTAAATGTTTTCAATCAATAAAACACTTGTTCTCAAACTTTCCTTCATTTTCACACATCTGAACAATATAACCTTATTACTCATACAAGTTTGAAGGCAGTGATATCAATAGCAATGAGTAAAGCTTGCTAGCGTACAGTGATTCAATCGGTGTTGATAGGTGTGGAATGCGTTATAAGACTCCCTTACCGCATAAATTTGATATAGGCTAAGTTCAGATATTAACTCCCATGCTTCTACCCTTCAGTTGGTTTTACAGCAATATCAGCTTAAGACCAGCTGTATCATCACTTTCATATACATTGCTTTGATAGAGTTCAATAAATATTGTTATTTGTAGTAGCAGCTATTGTTCACACTTTTAGGGATGGTGTAACAACATGTTGAACACAGTAATAAGAATGCATTGAGTCAGATTTCATCATATATTCAATATCTCAGAAACTAGACGTGATAGAAAAAATCTGATTGCAGATTTGGATTCAGCGCCCGAAAGTTACCCTAACACGCTCTTCAGGTTATCAGATACAAAATTTTTGTTGGACAGTGTAATCAACCAATTGATGCAACTTCCAGTGCGAAACCACGACAAGACAACGACGACAATGTCGCATCCACCAATACGAAACTACGGTTCAATATAATTTAACAACCAGGGTTAAAATATTCTCTCAACAAATCACTAGTTAGTCAAAATTGTGGTTACAACTAAACCAACCCAATTCAGTAATATTCACTTATATTTAGAAGCTGCGTTTAAAGTCAGTTTCCACCCCAGAGCTAACTTTTCAAGCTCTCAGTATATCAATTAAATTAACTACATAACGACTAACTTTCGAAACAACACTACTCGCTCACTACAGTTATCTCCAGACGGCAGGCGCTTGGAGCAAGCAAGTGAAATGCAAATTAGTAGAGCGCTCTCTGTATAATGCCTGCCTGTTACAACTCAGATTTGAAGATGTGATTAAATTACGAAACACAAATAGAGATAGGCCTGACTAACGTTTGAACGCTAACAACGAAACACTTGTCTTGTATAATTAGTGACAGGAATACTTATTCGAGAGATTCATTGATTTCGCCATCGCAAAGTAATCACCTGCTACTTTCCTACTTCTTGAAATGGCCAGCATAAGTTTCCAGAAAAGATTTGTGTTGGTCGTAAGTTTTAATTTTGTACTGTGTTAGATGTTACAAACAGTAATATTTCGCCGGTGTAACTTGACTGTGATAACATGTTATTTTTTTATGTTTAACTATAAAAATTACTAGCTGGCTCTACCTGTGTCGGCCGGCAGGGCTACCAGTCAATTAGTTTGGGTTAGAAATATCAGTTTAGCCGTCTTCACTTGTGCAATATTTTCGCGAGCATTTACAAAAAGTTAGTATAGATGTGGCATCGCTTGTATTAACCTAATTCGATCGTCATATTTTGAATTAAACCTGGCCTTACCACATCCTTTCATAAATTCTATCCGTTCTTTTCAGTAAGTAAAGGGGCGCAAAGTAAAAGTTTGGGAAAGGGGCCGCAATGTTTTACTAAGACTTATTACAGCAATAAGTTATTGGTGATAGGCTAATTTGGTGCAGCCCCTCTAGTAATGATATTTGAGAGACCATATTCTTCGGCTGCATCTACATGCCTTGGTCTCGGAATAGAACAGAGGGCCATACCTCCCTACAAATGTGTAGCATTCTATCACTCGATTGGTCTAATAACCCAGTTTCAAGAAATGATTTTCCTCCATAGGTAAGATTGTATATATGGTATCATGATTTCACAGTGTGGCCTAGTAACCTATTTTTTTGATTTCATTTCAAACGTTGAATTTCATAAATCAAGTTCATAATACCGACCTTCCTACTATTTAATTATGACCTTGCTTACTTACAAACAGTAAATAATTGTGCAAACTTTAATCTGCTCTTTGGACCAAGTGCATAGGGTCATAAATTCAAAATGGCGAAAGGAAAACTGAAGTGATTGATGTATTTATAGGAATTAAGCTATGGAATAATAGGTCCACTACTAACACTTTTCGTAATTGTAGGCCTCGTCATCGAGCTTAACTTGCGAGACTTCTCATTAAAACTCGACTCTTGGTTCCACTTTGCTACACGAGATAAAGACCTCTTTGAGGTTAAGAGTTTACTCAGACGCACGACGTGACTGTTGTTAGCGCTACTTTGCTCTATGTGTGTATCGATCCTTTTGTAATGTTAAAAAATATGTAATTAGCGATCACAAGATATAATTTGGCAAGGTTGGTAGTTACGCAATCTCTTTGCGTGATTCAATCAGTAATTTCACATAGAACTAGCCGGCTTTGCCAGCGTCGCCCGTCAGGGGCCTTCCATCAGTAATGTCGGGGTTTAGTATTTCGGTTCAACCGGCTGCGCCAGCTTTACCTATCGGCTCTTGTGTGAGCAATAGCGAAAAGTTAATGAATTTCATGCACTTTCACAATTTTTCTACACTAAATTGTGATCGTCATATTTTTTTAATCATGACTAGCAATGCTCACAAAGAATCTTGCCATAATTATCGTCAATTCTTGTGAGGGAGAAGTGATTGAAACATAATTAAAACCATTGTAGCGGCAAAATGGTGGTTGCTTTCATAATTTTAGAAATAAACTATTAATTGATAAGCCTATTTTGCGATTTGGTGTTGCCCCTTTCCTATTTATATTAGTGGCCTAAAGTTCCTGATTTGGCTGCACTATTGGTCTTGTTTCCAGCATGCGACAAAAGCGGCTTTTGTTTTCTCTATATTCAGTTTTACATGTTGTTATGGTTACAGTTTTATGTTGATTTTTTCTTAAACTTAAATTTTTATCACAATAATGTGATAGTATATACAACGGCGTCACCCGAAGAGTCACTATCAGTGACGTCGGCCCAAGCCGGCTTCATTTATTAGGCTTTTGTGAGAAGAGTTACCAAAAGTTTATGTGTTTTCTGCAGATAAGATTTTCACGACTTTTTGTGCTCCTTTTCCTAATAGAATATCTCATTTCAAGATCCTGGCTATGCCTTAGGTCTATGTGCCCTGTTCATTGCTGACACAAATCCAAGTGAGACTTGCGTTTCCCGTAGTTTGGAAATAAGGGACGCATTTCTGATATTAAGCCATTCTGAAGCAAAATAGCAAAAATGTCTTTTGTTTGGTGCGATTTCACACAGTGACGCTGTTTTCTTTTGATTTCCCCTTAAACTTTCTCAAGTTCTCGCTGGCTTCGCGTTATGTAGCATGTTCTTTTCTCCCTGCTTGACGTGCCCTGGAGTGTTAAAAAAATCCTTGGTTTTCCCCAAATGTTTGGTTTGATCCCGGTAGCTCTGTAAAGCTATTATAAAGCAAAATACCAATAATATCTTCCACTTGGTGCGATTTGACACAGTGACGTTGTTAATTTTGATTTCGCCTCAAACTTTCTCAAGTCCTTGCTGGCTACGCATTATGATGCATATTCGTTTTTCCTTACTTTCGTATGCTTATAAAATATAGCAGGCATTTTTCGTATGTCGAGTGTAACAATATTTCAACCAGATTAGTTCGTTCTTTCGACAATATATTCTTCAAATTTAACGTTTCGCTCCCCGGTAACCAAGGGGAGCGAAACGTTAAATTCGAAGAATAAATTGTCGAAAGAACGAATCGATCTGGTTGAAATATGCTTATAAAAGTTGAATGAGTCATTGCTTTTCCCAAATTTTCAGGTCTGATTCTGGTAGCTCTATAAAGCTATTATCAAGCAAAATAGAAAAAATGTTTCTCCCAAATATGGTGCGATTTTACCGCGGCAGGCATTCTATTACCTTGCCAATTCCAAACGTCTCAATTAATGTGGAGACGCCAGCTCGACCATATACACATATGTCAGAGTATCAACGAAATGTTTTAGTAAATATAAGCCCTAGTTCCTGTACATGTAATGCTGATCATGTTGGTCTATCAATTAAGACTGGGAGTATTTAAAACGAAAGAATGATACCACAAACTAACATTCGTAATTTTTAAAAGTGTAAGGGGAGTGAAACATAGTCAAAACTGATGTTGTCGCCCAAATGGTGGTCGTTTTGACTAATAAAGAAATGAGCTATTTAGTGGTAGGCCTATTAGATAATTTGGTGGGCCCCGCTATTATTTGTGACATTAAGCTTTTTGCCTGCGCTGGTTGCTTTAATTCGGCCATAGCATAAAAAGGGGCCATGCCTATTGCCCTAAGTCATATAACTTATGGCAATAGGCGCCTATTACGCTCTTATCAAACAAAAACATTCCCTCTCAATTCAGTGTTACAAATTGATGCTATTATTGTTTAATTTTGATCTTTTATTAAATTTGGGATTTCATTACAATCCTGATTATTTGAAAAAATAGCTGTCAAGAAAGAAAAAGCTTGTGGTATTTTCTTTACAATAAAACAAAGAATACAAAACTATCTTAAAAAATTAAATTTTGTAAATACTTACCAAAATTCAAAACTTGCAGCAATTTAAGTACTGCTAAAACATACATTTGCGAGCTATCCGTTTGACCAAACATGATTCATATAAAATTACTTTCGTAAACTTTGATTTCCATGATCTTCGACGAAAAACTACAAGTATGCAGTTGTAGCAGGAATGCGTAAAATCGCGCTTAACAGAAGCATTGAGCGATTGTTTCGACATAATAAAACAAAAATAGTTGACCTACTGTTTTTCATTGTATAGTTGAAAGCATTACTTGGACTGTGGCTTGGATTATAGCTAGACATTGAAAAAATCTTATGTTTACTTAATGTACAAGCGGATATTGTTTTTAACTTGAACTGTACTCTTATGTAAAAAGCCTGGATTAGGTGTCAATCGCGCCATCAAACTGCAAAAAGCAACAAGATTTTCGGGCAGATTAATCCCAAGAAAACTTTGGTTCATTTTTTGCGTTAAAATTAAAACGACCTGTTTCGAGTTTTCGTGCGTTGATTTTTATCTTTCGGTGATGCAGGAGCGAGATTTATGCAGTGCCGCAGCTACAAAACGTGAGAGCCCACGCCCTGGCAATATAAAAGTGGAACTAGTGCGTAGATACAAAAAAATAGAAAGAATAGTCCAAACTTGATATCAAAAATCATGATGGAAACACCACACATTAAAGCAATATGCTCAAGATATGATGACACTTTAATTCAACTGACATCTTATTAACGGTATTTTTAATCAAAAAAATTACAACTTTTTCAGCAAAAGCGCCAATTATATGTAATTGACAGCTTGTTCTTAGAGCGGTTTTGTTGCCAGCAGTAGCTATCAGTTAGTGAAAATGTAGCGCAGTTAACTCATACGTCAGTTAAAACATGTTTGAAAAGAGAAATAGTAAGGTAGATGTATAGAGTATATGTTTTCGTACGGTTTTATCCAGTTTCTACGTTTTTTTATCACCCTGTATGAGCAGAGATGGTCAAAGTATCCTGAAAATCTACTAGTGGATTATTTCTATCTATTTGACAACACTCAAGTAAAATAGAAAGTTATATAAATATCTATACCCGAGTAAAAGTAAAATGTAGTCAAGAAATAAACTACTTAATCAGTATATGTAGGAAGTAGTTTTGTTTTTTAGCAGTGTTTTCCTGTATCTCTTCATACGACTATTTCTCAATTGGGATGCTCTCACCATATTAAGGGCAAGAAGATATTTCTAAAGTTGTATATTTTAGTGCCAATTTGTGGCTTGATTTGCATTCCCTACCACATTAAATGGTTACGTGTATGATGCAGGCAATGGTGTTTCTATAAAAATGGGTCCGTCTGTGGAGACACAACGTTAGGAGTAAAACTAATTTTAGAAGCGCTCGAAATGAGTTGCTACAATTTAGCTTGATGCCTTTATTATTTTGAAGAGCACTTTTCAAATTCTGTTTGAAGTCCATTTATTTAGAAATTTTTATGTTTTGGAGTGATACTTTTAGAATCCGTCGCATGTGCCACAAATTGTGATGGAAAAAAAAGGGAAAATTGATTTTGTTTCTTTCAAGAAACGTAAGATTCCAAATAAAATGAGAGCCATTGATATAGACCTAAATGATACAACGTACTGCAGAGGCCTTGGCCTCATTATTTCAGCAATTACTAATTTCCTTTTAGGTCCATGTGATTATATTTTTTGATTGTTGTCTTATACTTTCGATGGAATTTCGTTTATGGTTGAAATGTCATCAAATGTGAAGCGACTTCACAAAACTTTTTTTCACTTCAATATAAATGAAAAACAGTTTGATATTTATTATTTTTGCCCACAAAAAAGTGCCAATTGACGTAGTTGGCTAAAAATTTTTAAGGATGCAGTGACAAAATTTTCATATCTTGGATCACATTGTTGGTGATGACCTATTGCTTTATTTTTAAAATTACCACAAAATTTGGTAGAAATCTGTCAGATTAAGTAAATTTTGAAACAGTTGCTGAGGTTAAGCTTACATGATAATCATTATATAGTACCCTGAAGAAGATCAGCCAACATCAATAAGTTATAAATATTTTTGGGAGGCAATTGCGCTCTTTGGTTCTCCCGACTACTTCCTTGACAAGAGCAGTAGTTGGTTTAAACTGGAAAATAGATGAACACAGAAGAATGTCTAAATTTATTCCCGGCGCTAAAAATTTTTCCCAGTCAAAAGGTAGGCGGCTCACTGATAATAACTCATCGTATCTTACATATCTGCGTAGGTCTACCAGTTGGTTTTGAAACTTCAAAGAAGGATTGGCTCAAAATATAAAGTTAAAATCAAAGCTCCTGCTTGTGCTAACATACCTTATTCCAGATCAACAGAAATCAAGTTTTTAGCATCTACGGTACTTCAGTAAAGTTACAACTATTCAAGTAAGGTTGCTTCCTACTTAATCTAATAAGTAAAATTTGCAGTAAAAACTGAAATTACTCAAGTAAGTAACCCATTACTAAGCATCTACTTAAGTAAAGCTACTTTGCTATTGGTCACCTCTGAGCATAAGTTCTTTTTCGAATGACCGGTTTTGTCCACAAAGTATGCACCAAAAATGATCTTCTTTATTGCGGATAAAAACGTAAAAAGCGCTTTTAGTACTTACTTTGAGGACAAAATTAGATGTTCGGAAAACAACGTACAATGTGTGATACCATATGAATAGCCAAGCTAATGAAAATTTCGATGCAAAAGCGCATAAGAAAAAAAACAACAAAACCGGACAAACCGTACACAAATGCATCCCATGCACCCCCGTCATTATGTCGTTTTGACGCTTCTCATCTGCGATGTTTCGTTTTGTATCGGGGCATATTTTAATTATGACAGGTTTATTTTCGTAAAATTTATATTTTATGGTCTACATTACCCCTATTGCTGAGGAATGACCAGGGAACTGTAATTATCTTTTTTATAGTCTTTGGTAAAACTTATTTATTTATGCGTCTCGACAAGGGAAATAAGTCTACCATCTGCAAAATAGTCGCTCCAACTATTACACTACAGCGCAGGCGAATATTCATCTTTGCTTTTTGAATTGCTAACTGCTTAAGTCTTTATACATGTGTTGGAAGCAGGTGTTATTTTGCAAATCATTAATTTGGTCCCCAACCATTTTCTAATCGTGTACCACTTGAGGGTCTCGATTTGTCACGGCGTATCACGCACCATCTCGTTTCAAAACAGTTTTTCGATCAAATATCATTTTATTCACTAGAAGAACATCTAACGAAGCAACAACAAAGTGCAAAAGTCAACTTTGCTTTCCGCGATGGCTGCGTTTTGGTTGCAATAAAACAATATTTTACATGCCCTGAATCATATTTTCGCTTGGGCAAAGTATAGAGTTAATCAAAAGTTTTGTTAATTAATACAAAGTATAAAAACTTGCCTGACTTATACTAATCTAATGAAAAAAAATTTGTGACAAATGTACATAAATAAATAAGAGTATAGTTTTGGACAAAATAATTGGCTAAAAACACTAAATGCATTCAATATCAATGTTTGTTTAATGAAACAATAAACGCCACAAAATTTTAACAAATTTAAGTTTAGTGATTGATATCATCTCTTGTACTTTTTACCAATTCACACATTCGTTTGGGCAAAGGTTTGATCACTTTTGATGAATAAAATTTGGCAAATGTACATTTCTGGCTGACTCCGCAATTTCCACGATAAATGTTGGGGTAACTTATAGTAGCGGCATATTTTTGAGGGATGACATAAACAAACAATTTTTAAAAGTTGGTCTTTACGTCTGGTTGAAAACAGAAATTCGCAAAATTATTGCTTTCACTGGTTTGATCTCAAAAAATTGTAAGTTTACAAAAGGAAATCAATGATTTCAACAAGCGTTAAACAAAAATTTTTCTAATGCTGGTGACAAATTCATACCTAATGACGAGATTGAGTTAATTTGATTCTCTGGTACTCCATAAAACTTTGTTTCTACAAACGCCCGCATCCCATAATCACAGATCAAAGGGCTCTGAACAAGTAAGAATGCAACTCTGTTTTCGTAGTGAGATATTTGTTACACAAACTTACAGAAATATTGACATATTAGACTTTCAACTTCTAATATCATAAAGAACAGCTTTATTCCAAAAGCACTATTGAGCGGTTTGAATTAGATATCGCAAAAACTTATTTTTTGACTGTAATGCAACGCGCAGCTCATTTATTTGCATTAATCTCCCGCTTACGTATGCAACTTGAATCGGAGTGGTTTGTGCGTACTTATCTGGTAGTTACGTATTAGCGCTTTTTACCTTTTTTGATAGCAGCTATGCTCTAGTCTAGTAGGTCTACCGTGCAGCAGTACTGTACTACGCATTACAGTAAGCTCTTTAAGCCGTGACATTGTGTAACCATTGCGTATTCTCATTTGCTTTGAATATTGTTACGACAGCAACTGCAAGAAGCTTAATACTTGAATTTAGCTTTTTAAATTGTACCGAACTGTTCATTCATGAGAGGTTTAGCATTTTTTCATTGTAGGCTAGCTTTGGACCAAAGCATCAAACTTGTACGAAATTGCAAATAGGAGATTGTGAACTAAGTTGTGGATTCAATTCTGCACGCAAATTGAGAGCTTTCTGTATAAAGCACACATGAAAATTTTGAAAATACCCTCAGATGGGAAGCATACAAGGCAGAGCACAAAAGTATGCAAATATGCAACAGTTGAGGATGTACGATATGTTTAAACAACAGTGAACGTCACAGATCCTTCAAATTTGTTTTGTTGGTTGTTTTTTTGGTTTTGTTGCAGCTGTATTTTGATTGTGCAGAGGGTCCAGACCCCTTTATCTGCGCCTGTTTTGTTTTATTAAACAATGGACCCATTTATATTTTAATAAACAATGGAGCACAGTACTGTAGTGGACCGCTGAGAATTAAGTTTTATAAAAATTTCTGCCAAGCATGAATCCGGGTTTTTTGACAAACATTTGCGTACTTATTCGAGATGCGTAGTTAAACGGGTTTGTACTTAAGTGGGAGATTCTGAACTAATCGGTCTGAATACAAAATTGCAGCAATTGAGATATTCCCCCCCTACACACACACACACACCCGATACCCTGTATTAACACTGAAACAACTACAGTCCGTTGATGTGCTCAAGTCTGTACTCAAAATTGCAAAAATTAATACACACAACTCGAAAGTTATGAATACAGTCTTTTTGTAAAGAAAAAACATAAGGTACTTGAGTACAGAGACGTAGCAGCCGCCCCCCAAACCCCCCAATTGGGGGGGGGAGCAGGCCAACTTTGGGGGCCCAAGTTAGTCTGAAATTGCTTTTTGGCTACGTGACTATTTTCAGTTCAGCAGACTTGTTTACAACCGATTTAAACTGTGGGAAGAAATTGGCTTGTGACATCATAAGTGAATGTTACGTCATTTTATCTCGCAGAATCTAGAATATTTCGATTGATTTTCTGGTAGAATCTTGAATATTCGATTGACGTAACAATGCCGTTGTTACGCAACAATCATAGAATGGTCTGGAATTCTGTTTGGCTAGAAATACCGGGACAATATATATACACTGCAGAGTGCAGATAAAGTATTTTATTGACATTGTATAGAATGAAACGTTCAAAAAGTGGTGCTCAAAAGAGAAAAGAAGCAACCACTGCTCGAGATGCTGTAGCGAAATTGCCCAAGATGACAGATTTTTTCAAGATTACTGAGCAGAGTAGACCTGGCACTTGTACCGAGAGGGATGAAGAAAACTATAGTGTACAAGAAAAAGAAGACTATGACGATCAGCATCAAAGTGATTGTGAATTTCCAGAAAATCTAAGTTGTGATTTACCTGCCAATACGCAACCTTCAATATCAAAAATAACTGAATCTCAATTTACCCCTATCCCTGATGACCCATGTAAATGGCCTGAAAGTATTTCTGATGCTCAACGATGTGATATAGTAAAGCGTGGACCACATCAACTAATAATGAATTTTCCATATAATAACACAACTCCAAGGCGACGTTTTTCCTCCAACCATTATAAACGTGTGTTACCTAATGGTGAAAGTGTTTCACGGTCGTGGCTAGTTTATTCTGGGGAATCAGACCAAGGTTTTTGCTTTTGTTGTAAGCTATTTGGAAAAACACTAAGCCCCTTTTGTAGTGGTATAAATAGATGGGAGGGTTTTTCGAAAAAACTGAAAGACCATGAAAACGGCATTTCCCACCAAGAATGCTGCAGTCAATGGATGTTGCTAGCTGAAGGGATAAGAAATTCATCCACTATCGACAAACGCGAGATGAATATTTTTTTCAATGAAAGACGTTTTTGGAGAAATGTTTTAGAGAGACTTATCGACATTGCCTTGTTTCTATCGGAAAGGAATCTTGCTTTTAGAGGATCTGAAGAAGTCTTAGGATCTCCTCACAATGGAAATTTTCTGGGTATATTTGAGCTTTTGGCAAGAAGAGATCCGATCCTAAAACAGCTTCAAGACAGAATCAAGAATAAAAACACTAAAGATCACTATTTGAGTCCTACCATACAAAATGAACTAATTGAATTGCTAGCGACAGAAGTTGAAAAAGAAAATTTACAGCAATTGAAATTGGCAAAATATTTTTCTATAATTTTGGACTGCACTCCAAATATGTCACATCATGAACAAATGTCTGTCATTCTCCGTTATGTACTATGTAATGAAGAAGCTGCTGTTGTTAAAGAAACATTTTTTGGCTACTTGAGAATAAGTGACAGTACTGGGAAAGGCTTGTTGGACGCTCGCTTTCTTAGAAAAAGCGACCGAACTGCAACTCGAATTGTCTGATTGTCGAGGTCAGTCATATGATAATGGTGCTAACATGAAAGGAAAACATTCTGGGGTCCAAGCAAGAATGCTAGACATCAATCCCAAAGCTGTTTACGTGCCCTGTGCAAACCATACCCTTAACTTAGTTGTTGTTGACAGTGCTCATTGATCGACGGAAGCATTGACATTTTTTGGAGTACTTACAAGGTTGTATGTGCTGTTTTCTTCCTCTGCTCAGCGTTGGGAAATTTTGAAGAAACATGTGGAGCTGTCCATAAAGTCACAATCTGATACTCGTTGGGAAAGCAGAATTAAATGCATCAAACCTCTTCGATACAATTTAAAAGATGTGTTGCTGGCACTGAAAGACTTGGAAGCCATTTCCATAGAAAGAAAAGATGGAAGAGCTGCCTCAGAAACAAAATCGTTGATAGCTCATTTATCAAAATGGAGTTTTCTTTTGTCGGTGTTTATTTGGTATGATATCCTATTCCAAGTCAATAAAGCAAGCAAGATTCTTCAATCGTATGGAGTCTCCCATCACACAATGGAAACGGAAATCCAGGCAACTGAAAAGTTTTTGCAAAACTATCGCACAACGGGTTATGACAGTGCCGCAACATCTGCTGTTGAAATAGAACAGGAATTGGATATTGATCCTTCTTTTCCTCCGTCAAGAAGTGGAAAGAAAAGAAGATTGTTGGATTACCAAGGTGAAGAGGAACAACGAGCTACTCCTGAACTGAAATTTAAAAGCAACTTTTTCTATCCATTAGTAGACCAGGCTATTATGTCAATAAAGGAGCGCTTTAATTTGTTACGTGAGTTTTCTTCCGCCTTTTCGTTTTTGTACACACGAGACAAACTTTTGCTTGTGCAACAAGAAAATGCTCTTCTTACTTGCTGTAAAGAGTTCCAAAAAAAGTTCGGTGACATTGATTCTGATGAAATGAGCGCTGAGCTACAGCGGTTTGTTTTAATTTTACAAAAAAAACGCAATCTCAATACGGCTCAAGACTTTCTGAACTATCTTCTAAAGACTCATTTATTTGAATTGTATCCGAATGTGTACATCGCACTTCGAATCTTACTAACTTGCCCCGTGACTGTTGCCAGCGCTGAAAGAAGCTTCAGCAAATTGAAACTGATCAAAAGTTTTAATAGAACGTCTATGACAGACAGTAGACTATCTTCATTAGCCATGTTGTCAATCGAAAATGACTGCGCCCGATCTCTTGATTATGACAATGTCATAACAGCATTTGCGAACAAAAAGGTTCGCTCCAGACTATTTAAATGATACTGTGTTTTTATAACTTTTTCATGTTTTTCAGTGTCATTGCTTTCGTTTCGCAGTGTCTGCATAAATGTCCTACTGAACTCTGGCATCGGTGCCGAATTTTTTATGACTTGCACCTTCGGTATCGGCATGCTTTATTCTGACATTAGCCTGTTTACTTATGTACAAATTGTGGTGTATTTTCTTAATGCAGCTTTTCAATTTTACACCTCTAAAGTGATATGACCTGTGCGCAGGGGCTCTTGCGCTTACTTTGGGGGGGGGGGCCCGAAGTTGGAGTGCTACGGGACTGCTTGAGTACCACATTTAGGAACCACTTCTGCAGGCAGTGAGGTCAAATGGGCTGGACCGCCGTCTCTGCAAGCTATAATGCCGCGTTTGAATCTCGCAGTGCTGTGTATTTAATACGCTGTGCAGAACTGATACGCAGAACTGATTACCAACAAACCAATTTTTCTTCAAAAAAGCGTAATAACTATCTCAGCTCAACTTTAATGGTGACCTTCACCGAAAAAGTCTTACAATGTAATGATGCGCATTTTCAAACACTTGTATGATAAGTTTGGAAAGATGACAGATGCATATGTACAGCGAAGAAAGATTGGTACTTGACGTGGCTACAAATTTAATTTGAATTTTTACAGATGATTTACTGGGCTTATATTGTTATAATGCTTCCGGCTATATTTTTAGTAAAAGCTGATTTGCACCACCCAAATTCTTTTTCAAACAGCTCTAAATGCCAATACGCTTCTGGTCTTACAGTCGGCAATAGAACTACTGAGCTCGAATGTTGCGAAACAGTCGTTCATGACTATTATTATTCAAAACGTAAACCACACAACAGGTATTTGTCCACGTTTTTGGAGTCGCTTCATACTTGGAAATGCCCTCAGTTCCAACAAGAATGTCAACGACGAACATTTAATTATACCGACTTCACATCTATCATGTATTTGAGATTCTGCAATCGAAGTCAAATGGAAGCGCAATGTTATAATGATATTTTAAGCATTGTGATGAAACAGAACAACGAAATTCAAACCAAATCAAGCACATTTAATCAACTTGTTTCAAAGTTAAACTTGAATACTCTGAGTGAGGAAGATTTGATGAATTCTTGTGTACAAGTAGGAATGTACAATAGTGATTTGAGAAACCAAAGTGATTATTATGAAATTATCGAAGCAACAATTCCGTTCTGTTCGTTTGTGTGGTGCGGATTTGATGAAAACACTTTTACGAAAAAAAAAGTAACAACATGGACATGTATGCCTAAAAGGTAAGATAGAAATATTGTGTTGTATAATGCGTGATTTAATTTGCATGCATAAAAGATGTGCTGTAAAAGCTATTCTTCCTAAATTCCTTTTTAAGCAACCATTTCCATGTTGGAAATCGACAATTTGCCGGATCCGCCAACGAGAATACAAAACTACTCGTACCGACGAGAACACGAAAAGATACAAGTTTGAATAACCCCCGGAACAAACCACAAAGTGTAAGGCAATTATTAACAGTTAAGCATTGCTAGAGTCAAGGAACTGATCAGAGAAGATTGCCTAGTCGCTATTGATGAAATTGCTGTACGTCTTGAAATAAGCTATAAAAGTTCTGCAAAGATTGTGGGGGAGCTAGGCTTTGCAAAGTTTTGTGCCAGGATTTGGGCCAAAGTTTTGGGCTCCAAGATAACTTACGAACGTTCACAAGCTAGCCCGTTTTGAAGCTTGTTTGGAGCTTCTTGAGTGTCACTCAAACTTGGGTCTTCTTATTCACTTTTAAACCCGGATACCCACTTTTTGATAGCGCTGCATAAACCTTTTCCAATCTTTTGGAAATGTTTATGGGTGGTTCCTCTTCCACAACAAGGATATCAATCACAGCTCTTTGCTTCTGACATACATCATGAAGACGTCATTTCCGAAATGGCTGAAAAGAAGTGGGCACATTCAAACAAAATCTTTTAACAGCTTATCTTTAAACGAGTCCCTTAACTACACACAGCTATAATTTCGGGAAAAAATATAAACTATAAGTCGATTAAATTGAACTGGACTCATTACTTTTTCACTGCCCCTCGTATCTACCTCTATTCTTCCACTATCTTCAGACCAGTGTTGCCAAATGGGAAATTTGTTCCCAATTTTTGAAAATTGGAGAAATTTGAATGTCCGTTGGTAAAATTATTGAAAATTTTCTCAACGGAAAATTGGGGAAATTTGAAGGTGTCGGAAGTACGTTGGGTACAGAAAGAAAAAAGATGAACTCTTACTGTTAGATCAGCTGCAGAAGTAGTGGAAAATGGACATTTGGACTTGTAGAGGATATTCGGCATCTCTGTGCAGCCCAAATTTAGCAACTGATGGAGATTGATCTCCGAAAAAAAAGTTTACTGCCTGCTAATTGCCGCGGCAATGGATGTTTTGCCTCACGGTTTTGGTAATTTCAGGCATAATCCTCCTTTGGAAATATTTGACGTGAATTGGGGAAATTTTTAGACTTTTGTTGGTGAAAAGCATAGGCAAGAATCTGGCAACATTGCTTCTGACTACTACAGGCTCCTGGTTGCTCATTTCTTTAGTGTACTGACACCCTAACCAAACCAGCCATACGGAGTAGGCTACTTTGGCCATCCGCAAACCCTTGCAGCTTCTCTTTTCTTACCTTTTCATTTCAATGATCTTTTCTGACTGGTGGTGCATTGTCTTCTCTTCTTTCTGGACACAAAAATTCCCTATCTTTTCTCAGGAGCTTAATTTTTCTTTTCATTCTCGAAGAGTTCTTTCTCGTCTTTGCTGCAACCGAATTCTCTGTATCGTTTATCTCACCCAAATTGTCACAACTGAAACAGCTTTTGCAGCGCCTGCGGTCACCCGAAACAGGCCAAGTGGTGTATTAGGAATTGAGTTTTCTTAGTGTTCATTACTACGTCATAGAGCTGCTTATCGTTCCAGTGCTTTAATGGCAGTTATAAGGCATTATTGCGAGACAAAAGTGGTGGACGCGCGATTATGTATCTAAAGCGAGCGGAGTGATGGCGTTAACCTGTAAATATTACTGTAAATAAACTTCTTAGACTTACTTTCTTCGAAAAGAATAACAATAGCGACGAGAACGAACAGCAGCGATGAGCAAGATGGTGTAAGGTTAGAATGTTGTGCAGGTCAGCGGTGTAGCCTTACTGGTGATTCTCATAGCCTTGCTGAAAATGGAAAAGGTGACGAAAGTTTTTCTACTTGTGTATTAGTAGCAAAAACTGCAAAGACGACCTGCAAAAAAAAAGCTTGCTATTGCATTGCGCCGGATTGGAGGTGCAAGACCTGTATTTTTCTTTGGTACAGCAGATGAAGAAACTGATTCGCATTCGTTTGAAGAAGCAATGCAGCTTCTTAACGACAACTTGATGCCACAATGCAATATTCCTTTTGAGAGACATTTGCTTGGACAATAGAACAAGCGCAACAGTAACTGAATTTGTTTGCCGGTTACATCATGAAGCCAGCAACTGTAATTTTGGCGCGGCTATGGATGAGCACATTTAAGACCAAGTAATTGAAAAATGTAATTCTAGAGAATTGCTGGCAAAATTTTTAGAAAAGTCCGACTTCAAACTACTTGATGTATTATCTATTGCCAGAGCAACAAGGCTGTAAGAGAGCGGCTAGAAGCAATGGAGCCTAACTTGGCCGATAATCATGAAATAAATGTCGTGCGTACTTGAATTGATAGATCTAAGCTTTTTTGTTATGCTTGTGGAAAAGCCGGCCATTTCCTAAGGGATCCACAATGCTCTGCAAAAGGGAAAAGATGTATTCGATGCGGTAAAATTGGACATTACAAAGCGCAATGTCGGAGCAACTACTGGTGGCCACGCAGTCATGATGACTCCCATCATCCAAATTTGAACTATCTAGACTCTAGAGGAAGTAGAGGAAAAATAGGTTGCATAGAGGCACACTCTTATACAAAACGGGGATATTTTTGCAGTAAATTCGCCGGTAAACAATGTCTATCGCATTTCTGCTGATATTGGTGATGTGCATGAGCCTAGTATCGTTACCGATTCAGAAGCTGTTGCTAATGTTATTACTAAAAATACGTGGGGACAGTTGACAAGGAGCAGTGGTGGGTATTCAAAACTGGGGGCCTGAGGCAAAATTCTAATAAGGGGCTACAAAAAGTTGATGTAGCTATAAATAATTGCAATCAAACAACGCTACAGGGTGGGCTATGATTGTTGTAAGAAAATTGATGCAGATACATTTGGCTATATTCATAATCAAAACCATACGTTAGAAACGTTAAAACGCTCTTTTGCAGTAACTAGTTACCGCATTTCACAGTTAATCACCCTTCAAAAAAATTGGAGTAATTTGCTCTCGAAAGCCTTACAATAACAGCACAGCTGTAGGGAATATTCAAGTGATTTGCAGCAACACAAGTCCCTTAAAAACTTGGTGTGACTTAATTGCCGTGAAACACACTGCAAAACAGAATTGTGCAGAATATTTAGATGCTATGCAGCAACATAGGCCATTTTTTTTTGTCAAAACACCTGAAATCACAGAGGTCTATTGTACAGTGATCATATGGCTATAACTCACCGCAATGGTAAAAATTCACAAAAAAATACACCAATAAACGCATCAAAAACTAACAATTTTTACAATGCCACAGCCTACTGTGAGATAAGGGCTGACAATATGCTTAGCTAGTGTACTGCTAGACAAAGCTTAAGCTTCTCAAAAATATGAGTCTTCACACGCCTACAAACGTTACGTCAGTAAAGAAAAAACATTGAATTTAATCGGAATGCGTTGATATAGGAGTTACCGGTACTTGAAATTTAGCTGGTGCTGGTTTATTGCATTAGATCTATTGAAAAAAAAACAAGAAATTTAGTTACAATCGTTGTTGCCTTGTTTTTTGCTTAGCACAGGTCAGCAATCAATTCACCAATAACAATATCTTCTACATTATTATCTTTGAATTCACTGACACTAAACATGGATAAGGGCCAATTTCGTATGAGCAAGTTATCATTTTTTGGTCACGACCTGAGCAAACAAGATGTATCACCTAGCAAAGAGAAACTTTTTGCAATTGAAAACGCTAAACTTCCTAAAAATGTCAATGAAACTAAATATTTCTTGGGCCATGCCCAGTTCTTCTTCTGATTTAGCCACTCTGGCTCGCCCGATATAAGACCTTGTGAAGAAGAGTGTCCGATTCGTATGGGGCCAGGAACAAGAACATGCATTTCATCAACTAAAGAAGGCTGTTACTCATCCAGATGTTTTAGCATATTTTAAAAATGATTGCAAAACTAAAACTGTAGCGGACGCTTCTACCGTGCGTTTGGGCGCGGCATTCAGAGACAGTTACAAGACGGTTTCTGGCGTGTAATATGCTACGCATCGAAAAGGTAAACAAATGTTGAGAGCCAATAGAGCCAAACAGAAGAGAGAGCATTTGCAATTGTATGGGCATTAGGGTGTTTCATAATTTCACCACTTTCGACTTTTCAAACGGCTAACAATTTTTCTGATTGGATTTTCGGCACTGATTACGAATTTGGCATTATTTTCGTACTATGACGTCATGTTCATGGTGCCCCGTGCGATTATTACGTCATCTTTCGCTGTGTTTTTTGTATCTCGAGAATTGTATGCGATAGAAGCATGGGATTTGTTTTAATTGACGCAGAATGGTCAATTTTCTATCGGTCTTTAATACATTATTTAGTCGTATCTGCACGAGAAAAATAGTTGTTAACAAAAACGTATTTTTTTATGACTTGGGACAATTTATATGCCAGACAATACGAGTTTAAGTCATACTGCATAAAATACTTAGCAAGTTGGCATAAAATACTTTTGTCAATTACACATACAGCCCTAAACAAACTTTCGAATATTACAACAATACCTTGTTTGAGGGGGGGGGGCTTAGACAAAAACTTCAGCTAAAATGTTTAGATTGATTGCTAAACCCATCATAGATGTTAAATTTTGTTGAAAAAAATCAGTGTCATGCGTTATAGTATTTTGACTTTACTTATTTAGTAAAGCGGATGAATTGTTGCAAGCAATAGAGAATTCAAAAGACATAACATCAACAGCACCACAGTATTTACAAAAACAACGATAACACAAAAATGGTACATTCACAGCCATAACTCAATAAGGATACGAAATAATAGCACTAGAAAAAGTGGCAATTAGCAACCAATAGTTAATGCAATTCATAACAATGAAGGAAAAACTATCATTTTTGCTGAATAGAAATGGGCAAAGTTGTTAAAAAGCTGGGCTAGCTGTTCGGTTAACGAAATGCAGACTTACATAAAAAGACGAACTTGTTGATGGCTTAGCATAAAAGTGATCGTTAGTAAAAAAATTGCAATATACTGTAAGTTTAATCTTAGCCTATAGGCTATAAATATACAGAAATTGAACACCAGCACCTACTCCATATTGCATAAAAACGCACAAATACGCATATCAGTTTTATTTGGATGTGAAAGGGAATCAAGAATTGTATTTTGAACCACACCTTTTAGTTTGCCAATGATCCTTTTAGTGGCTCTGTTGTTATTTTCGATACTTTTCTAATGTGCTACTGGTACCTCAGAACATGCGATAGAAGGAACGGTTCTGCTCTCACTTGTAAAAAAATCTCTTATGCTAGCTTTTCGACCCTGAAGTAGTTTTCGGGCATCTACAGAATCTGGAGAATGAGATGTTTTCAAAGCTTCTATGGAATACGGCGATACTTCCACGAAAACGCTAAAAGCAGCATTTACTGGCGACATTCATTGTACAGCATGCTCGTAGAAATATTTCAGAACAACATCTGCAAGTTTGGAATCACTTTCACGATATGCCAACAAAAGATCACGCTGAAAAAGTGTGATTCTTGGACCTTCAGCTGCCGATGGTTTCAAATCAATCAGCAAAAATGAACTCACATACACCGAAATTATGTACGAAATTAGCCTAATTAATTTCGATGTTTGGTAATCATCCAAATGACAAAAATTAATAAACGGAGATATGCACTTGCTGTTGTGATCCACCTTGCATGACATGTTGCTTCTTGCTTGTAAGCAAAAAGAGGCTTCATATTTTCTGGAACTTCCATCAAAATATAACAAGGTAAAGTAAGTTGGCACATGCAATCATTTCTGAATGAATGATCGTTTCTTTGCTCTTTTTCATCGGAGAACCACTCAATCTTTTTCCTTAAATGAAGGGATGTCATTTTGGTGACAGGGATCACAAGTTTTTTTCGATCTACAAGCTTACTCATGTCAGGCTTCCGAATATCACCAAAGTACTTCATCAATGATCCGTCTTCCATAGTTCTTGGTCCTTTCTTTTTGCCTTCAATTTTTGCAATGGCGTGAGTGAAGTAAATTTCATTCACATGAAACAAACATTCCAGTAAATGAATATTACGATCATAATACAATTTGTAAAAGTTAGCCAGTCGCTTATTTACACCAGACATTTTACTTGTGTTTAAAGCCGTAGTATCCGACATTACTAAATAAACTTTATCAAATTACTTTGATCGACATGTTCTGTGATGGCAGTAAAGACAGACTCAGCAGTTACTGATCTTCCCTTTTCAAACGTTTTCACTGCAATGACTTTTTCACACTTTTTTTCTTTATCTACGTATTGCCCCAATAATCTATATCGATCCATTTTATTTATGATTTTGCCATCATAGTACAGTTGAATAGCTGCAGCACGACCCAGCTCTTTCTTGCACTTCTTCAAGGCTTCCTACCGAAACTGCTCACGCTTTCGAAATTTAGTTGCAGGTGATTTACGTGGCTTCAGAACTGCAGGAAAGATGGCACTAGGTGTATCAGTGATTTTTATTTTCTTGCTGCAAATGGGTTGCTCCTGATCAGTTTCAGCGTGATTCCGTGTTATTGCATGGACTTGTTGTCTATGCTTGTTGAGTACCATATCTTTTGATTCAGATAATATGATTTTTTTAGACGACCGTTGATCTTTCAGAAACTCTATTTCTTTTCTTGGTATTCTGTGATCAAATTTACATGTGCGTAGTAATTTGCCTCGATACGTATCAACGGTTTCAAGAATCTCGCATTGGCATCTGGACAAGTCGAAAAGTTTAACAAACCAATCTTCATTAATGGAACACTTAAATTTTTTAGCTCGTTTTCTTGCGGTTCGAAACTTTTCAATAACATTGTTTATCTTATTCTGGGCACTCCTTGCCTCGATCACGGCTAAACTAGCTTTTCTTCATAAATCTACGACATCGCTAATCACTGCCTGTTTTATGTCATTGAACCCTGGTCCTTGAGCTAAAAATTTAGATTTTGTATCCATCAAAACCTGCCGAACATGATAGAAGTGCTCAATAACCTCCTTATTTGTGGGCAATGTATTACCACCTACTTTTTCCTGAAAAGCAAAGATTCTATCTCACTAGATCTTAAAGATGCCATACTAAGGCTTTACTTTTGTTGAAAGTGTAACTGATGCTGCGGTGCTGCCAATAATTTTTTATGCTAACTGGCTAAATGATGTGATTAAATGCACGTTACTGGCCGATCAAACCATTGTTTTTGTGACGAAATAGCTACTTCATTGTAAAAATCAATTTTGAAGAAATTTGAATGCGAAATATTTGATCTTTTGTGCCAACACACAAAAATACTTAAAAAATACGTTTTTATCGATAGCTATTTTTCTCGTGCAGATACGACTAAATAATGTATTAAAGACCGATAGAAAATTGACCATTCTGCGTCAATCGAAACAAACCCAATGCTTCTATCGCATATAATTCTCGACATACCAAAAACACAGCAAAAAATGACGTAATAATCGCACGGGGCACCATGAACATGACGTCATAGTACGAAAATAATGCCAAATTCGCAATCAGGGTCGAAAATCCAATCAGAAAAATTGTTAGCCGTTTGAAAAGTCGAAAGTGGTGAAATTATGAAACACCCTAATGGACATGTGAAAGGTTTAATTTGAGTGAGAGTGGTAAAGAGTTTGAATTGGAAGCTGATCACCGACCTTTGCAATACATCTATTCCCGTAAGTCAAAATCTTCAACCAGAGTGAAAAGATGCGTATTTGGTGGGAAGCCTATGATTTCAAGGTTGTTTACAGACCAGTTCGAAGCAACATTGCAGATGCTTTATCCAGATTAAATTCCGTAACTCCCATCCTTGGTCCAAGAAGCGAATTTCAAGTGATGTGGGACACAGCACAAATGATTGCCATGCATAGCACACTCATTGCCTTGTCTACACGAGAAATAGAAGATTCTAAGACAAACCCAGAACTTGAAGTGTTGCGAAAATGTCTAGATACTGGAGATTGGTCTGCTTGCAAGTATCTCAGTTATTTATATGTAAAAGACGAATTGTGCTACGCAGGATTAATGTTGCTATAAGGTACTCGTTTACTAATACCGAAGTCCCTGCGTGTTCAGATCCTCACGTTAGCGCATGAGAGACATCAGCAAATTGTGAAAACAAAATTGAGGTTAAGGAGCAAAGTTTGGTAGCCAAAAATAGATGGTGAAGTGAAAAACTACTGTAAGCGTTGCCATGGTTGTCAAGTTGTCAGCGAACATAATCCACCAGAACCAATGGCTCGAACTATTCTGCCAAATGGATTATGGCAAGAGTGCGCAACGGACTTGCCAAATGGCAAAAGAATTTTAATGATAGTTGACTATTTTAGTCGTTACTATGATGTCGCTTTCCTGGATTCTACGACTACTGAGCACATCATCGAGGCTTTTATTCCCATTTTTTTCTCGCCTTGGCTCACCCGTCGCGTTAGAAACAAATAATGCGCCTTAGTTTGTTTCCACCGAGTACAAAGCATTTTTTAAAAAATATGGCTTTGAACATCGCACATCAAAACCGTTGTAGCCTCAGAGTAATGGAGAAGTCGAAAGACCAAAAAGGACTCTCCTAAAAGCAATTAAAATCTCTCAGTTGTTATGGAACAACACGAGAAAATGGAAAGTGGAGTTAAGCAAATTTTTGATGGCATACCGTTCAACACTTCATGTAAATACCGGTGCATTTTCATATTTTCTCATGTTTGGGCAAGAGATGAGGACAAAGCTTCCAGCACTTGATTTTAGCCAAGCGGGACACAAATCACTTGAAGAAATACGTGATCGTGATTGGATTAACAAAATGAAAGAGAAGGAGTATGTTGACAAACGGAGAAGAGCCACCGCTTTTGACTTTGAGATTGGAGATGAAGTCTTGGTACGCAAAATGATACCTTGAACCAGCCCAAGAGCATCCGGATTATTCTACCTCTAACACTACTGACAATGCTGATCTAGAACCTCATAGTAATGTTAGTAGTTTGCCTGCAGTTGAACCACAGACCTCTTTATGGAAATTACGAAATCATCAGGTGTTTTCCTGGGTCAAACTGATGCTTAAGTTCGTCCCAGAAGAAGTGCGTCGAGACCGGCACGACGTAGTGAAAATGTGTAGTTTAACTTGTTTTGTATTTCAGCCAGGTTTTGTCTTTCGCTTTTGCGTGTCAATTTTCTTCGTTCTACGAAATTATCTTGATAGTAAAGAGGGAAAGATGTAGTGCAGTGGTTCCCAACCCATGGGTCGCAACCCCAAGTGGGAACGCGTGAAAATTTTTGGGGGTCGCTTACTTTTCAGTGCATAAAAAAATTTATTAACATTTGTTTCAACGCAACCTTTCTAGACTTTTTGTAACTGCCATCACAAATTAATTATGGTTCCAAACAAATTGCTTTGAAGGAAAAAGATGACGAAAAGATTGATAATCTATAAAACAGGCATGGTAGATTTTTCCTTGAACTAAAAGCAATTATTGCGGCGATGAAGCGTAACAGTTAGCTTTGTATTGTGTAGAACATGCAGAGTCAGCAGAGACGGTTTAAGGATAAGGCAAGTTGTATTTGTGTGTTAAATTTTCTTGCAGAACTGTAACAGCTAGAATTTAAAGACTAAGAAGTACAATAATTATGCTGGTTGGTTAATGGTTACTAGTAAATTGTGGTGAAAGATTTGCTAATTTTTTTAATATTTACAGTTACACATTGCTAAATAAATTGGAATCAGAATTGATCCGATATTTAAAAATTTGCAAAAAATGACTTTTAAAACTTCAAGAAAACGAACTTATGATATAGCTCTTTTGAAACTTGGTTTTACTGAAGCAAATGGAAAGCCGAAATGTGTAGTCTGCGAAAAAATTTTTTCTCAAGAATCGATGAAAAGAAACAAACTGCTACGTCACTTGGAGTCGAACCATCCAGGTTGCAGTATCAGCGCAATATCAGCGCAAGCAAAGGTCATGAAAGTATTAACTACGGTAAATAAATCTGCTGTCTATGCTTCTTACATTGCTTCCTACGAAATAGCAAAATAAAAGAAAGCACACACAATCGGAGAAAATTTGATGCTCCCGGTAATGAAGAAGATGGTAAAAATAATGATAGGAGAAAAAGAAAATGAAAAATTAAACGCTTTCTCATTGTCAAACAATACTAGGTACTTGTGGGTTATCTGTCACCACTTTTTTTCACCAGGTATTAAATTAAATGAGTTTGGGTTAGGGTTAGGGTTAGGGTTAGTCACCACTTTTTTTAAAATTTATTCATTGGGTGGCCATTCTTGCAATACTAACCCTAACCCTAACCCAAACTCATTTTAGGCTTAAACATTATATATACAGTTAAATAATAGTAATTTAATACCTGGTGAAAAAAGTGGTGACAGATAACCCACAAGTACCCAATACTATTAAGAGACGAATAGAAGATATGTCTGGTGATGTTCTTAACCAAATTGTAAATCAAGCAAAAGCTTCTCCTTTCTGTGCAATTCAATTGGATGAATCAACAGATGTTGCTGGTTTTCCTCAACTGTCAGTATTTATTCGATATATCTACAGTGAGAAAGTCTCACCAAAACTCGGCACACCAAAATTCCAAAAACTTACAGACAATATGCAGGCACTATGTTCTCACTGAGTTAATTAATAGACCATATTTTGGAATATTGCTGTATCATTTTTTTGCGGGGTCGCAAGTATATGTAAATTTTGTTTTTGGGGAAATTAAGATCACGGGAAAAAAGGTTGGGAACCACTGATGTAGTGTATTAGCAATTGAGTTTTCCTAGTGTCCATTAATACGTCATAACGCTGCCTATCGTTCTAGTCATCTAGTGCTTTAACACTAGAATTACCGGAGCAGTCATTTTGACCGCTTTTGATTTTTAATCGTTTATATCGCTGATTAGGTACGTGCAATAACACTGAAACTTTCTGACTTTTCCAAAATCTTGGATAACTTTTAGCATGTCAATTTTCTTTGTATCACATTGAGCACAAGGTAAGATGGAAATGGATTTACCTGAAATTACCGCCGACGGTCATTTTGACCGTGCACAGAAACCACTAATTTTTTCATCATTAAAATTATCTTTGCAATTAAAGAGCCTTTTGTTGTGCTATTGTATCAAAACAATCTTGCAGCAATAACTGCACTAACAGGTAAAAGTTACCTACCAGTGCGAAAGATAAATAAGTTTGTCAACATAGGGGTAAAAGTACGGGGACTGGTGGCAAAAGCCTACAGACTGTTTTCAGCCCCGCAATAGAAATTTCAAAACTGGAAAACATATTTCAAAAAAAAAAAGTATTTGCCTTTATTCGGACCAGAAAATAGAAAAACTCCACTTTGAAAAAATTGATCTTCAAAAAACAGGTTTTTAACCTATCTTTGAGATTGAAATGCTTTCAGCTCTCTACCCATGCAAAAGAAAGTGTTACGCTTATGTTTTTATGTTACCCTTTGATCAGGGGTTGGCACATTCAGACTCGATTTGACTTTAGGCCTACTTGGGAAACGATTTTTTTAAATGAAGCGAATTTAGAGTCTGCTAATAATAACGCGCAGCAAACTGATTGAACATCATACAAATTTGTCTTCTTTGGCAGTGAGACAGTGACAGTAATGATGCTAGTCGGCTACTACAACGCAAGCGCTAGGTGAGAGTTATTAGGCATTTTACATCTAACACAGCGGAATTTGATTTGAATGATCAAATTTTCTTCAAAATTAAGAAGTGGATCATAAGTTCCAAGCGTAAAAAGAAATAGTTGAAGGCCTGCGATTCATTTCGTAGATTAGGACCTATGCAGTTTATTCCAAAACAAAATGAAGCCTACGACTCGTTGAACTCGTACTTACAATAATTTATGGCATTACTGGGTCTAATACAACAGTTAAAAGTAACTCACGACACAAAATAATGCCTAATTATTAAGCATTTTTTAATAATTAAGCTAACGGTCATTTTGACCTCTCGCGGTAATTGTAGGTAGGTTGAAAAGGCGGTAATTCTAGTGTTAATGGTAGTTCTTAGACATTCTTGCGAAACAAAGTAGTAGACGAGGGAATATACTGAAAGCAAGTGGAGTGCTAGCGTCAACCTGTAAATAAACTTCTTGAAGTTACTCGCTTTGAAATGTATAACAGGCCACTTGTAATTTCATTTCTTTAATTGCGCCGCACTCTCTTTCACGCCTTAAGCTCTTCATACGGCCTCTGGTCGGAACCGCGGGGAGTTGAGCGACTGCTTGGTCTGCATAGTTTTCCTTCATTTTTCAATTCCAAGGAGAGGTTGAGTGGCAGCAAAACCCGTTAATGGCTTTCTTACCTACCAATTGATCGCGAGTTATTTAGATTTTGTAAACGATCTTCAGCAAAGAAAAATTGAGCCACTCATGTTATATTGTATGTTAGTGCTTCCGAACCGGCAAGTCGCGGAGCTCCTTCACGTGGACCGCGAAGCTTTAAAAATTAATTTAATAAAGTTGATTCAAAAATAGTTCAACCGTAACCAAAATAGACAAATTAATGCTGATCTCAAAAAAAAAAAAATTCTCGACTTGATAGGCTGCAACATATAGTTCAAAATTGGCCAACTAATTGCTTTTTGAAGTTAATTTCCAAAAAAAGTCTACATGTTGAGAGAAATCACCAAGTGGTCCGTCAGCAGATTCATGCCATAAAGCCTGCGCCGTGAACAGGAAAAACCACAGAATGTGAAGGAAATGGAAAACTAAGATCTATCCAAAAAAGGACCATGACTTTTAAAATCACTTTCAAAACGACCGCAATGCGCTTTGGCCAAAAAAGTTTGGTTGTCATCGAATACTTACCAGCGGCAGAAAAAAAGAACAGAAGTATCTTTTTCAAATTATCAATCCTAAACTGATATCTGTTACTATAAATTTATGAATTAATTTTGAATTATGACCACAAAACTAACTAACTTTTTACCGACTTCATTTGATCTCGAATCAAGGATTGAAGTTGTTTTCAATATCTACAGACTTTTTCTAGGAAGTTTAATAAGTTTAGATCAAAATAAAGTTAAAATTTTTACTTCAAAAAACCTCTTTCATATCAAAATTACGGTTTCTTGCAAAAGTTTTTTTTATATATAAACCAGAACTTCTACTTTGGAGGAGATTTACTCATGTGCAATGTCATTTATTGAACCTGTTGTTGTTGTGATTACCCCTCTTCCTCAGGATGGAGATACCGCACGAACGGCAATTCAGATTCATGCCGTCAATCTAATTGAAATTAGGCTAGGGGAAAGAATGCAGCTCAATTCGAACCAATCATGAGTGACTGGTAGCCCCACCATCAGCAAGGTGGACTGCCACTAGTGGGTACCCAAGAGTCACCATTTACGACATGCTGGGTTAGCAGCTTCACAATTGCAACCCGGTGAAGTACGGGTAGGCCACCGGTCTGCCACATAAAAGTGGAGGCATCCCGTTAAGTGCTTTGCCCAATGACACAACGTGCAAGCTTGCCTGCTTGTTCTCCACACTATCTCTTTTTTAAGCTGAGCGTCAAGCAAGGAAGCTGTGAACACCATTTTTTAAAGTCTTCTGGTATGACTCGACTTAGGGAATGAACCCCAGGTCTACGGACTACGAAGCGGACGCTCTGATCACTACGCCATTGCGCCAGCATGTATTGAACCTCGCCTCGAATATCTCTACTTGCAAAAAACAAACAAACTCAGGCTTTGTAGTAATTGACGAAATTTGACCTTAAAATTTAAGAAAAAAGAAATTTGGAAAAAATCAAAACAGAAAATGAATAAATTTCGAAAAAATTATTCATACAAAATGAAAATAGTTCAAAAATAAAAACGCATGCATGTCATGTATAAATTCTAGAATTTCGGAAAAAACTTTTCATCTTTCATTGTCCTTAGGATTTCATGAAAAAGAAAAAGTTTTATAGTCTCCCCAGAAATATACGGCTGTTATTTTTCATGTCCAACAAGGCACACCTAAAAACCAGTTACCGGTAGTTAGTTATTTTGGTAGCGTGAAATTGTTGTTTGGTCCAAAGATTGCATGGGCTATGCAAGTTGGGCACCTCACCTTAACAGCTTGACCACGCATTTGTTTATTGAGTGCAGAGACGTCTGCCTAAGTTACCAGTATTTTTTTCAAATATGCATCCATGCAGCATGCACAAATTCTTTTTTACTTTTTTTAGGAATATTTATTTCACTTTTAATTACAATACTTACACCATACTGCTTTGCTGAGTTATTTTACTTGTTTTTCTGATTGCAGTGTTTTTATAAGTGTTTACTTGTTCAGTCGTGAAAGCTATCAAGATGTATTTTATTTAAATTTTACATTGTAGACGCTATCCAAGTTTTTTTTTGAAGAGCAAAATATCCAACTTCAAAATGTTATTTAGCGAAAAATATACGTGTAAATTGCTTGCTTTTACAATGACGAAATAATTTCTTAAAGCAAAGGAAACTTTTCGTGGAAGCATAGATATGAACAGCAAATTTCTAAATCTTCGTGGAAGCATTGTAAATCAGAAATATTGTCACAGTGAAACCATAATAAGGCGAGAAATCAGGAAATATGTCACATTGTCAATATACACATACACTTAACTTTTACCCAAATTGTTGATTGTATATTCATGCCTAGTCTGTACGTGCGTTCGCTTTCACTTCTTCACAACTATTTGGCGTATTAATAAAACCTATAAGAATTGATCACTGCCACAGGGTAAATACCATAATGGGTTGGTGTTGGTTGATGATGTCAGAATGACTTCTTATTTACAGTTAATCTCTTTAATTCTTGCAAATTTTTGCATTTATTTACCGAGGAAAAGGATTTTTCTCTAACCAGAGCTGGGCTCCACTTACCAACTTGAAAATTTGGTTAAGTTGGAGGCTAGCATTTATTTGAGCAAACCTTTTTACTGTGTAAGATGACGTCACAACGCTTGATTGAAGAATTCTTTTCGTTATTGTCTCTAAATTGATGGCCGTTTAAAATCTTTTTCAAGAGATATTACCTAGCTGCTTTCAATAAAAAAATTTTTAGGAATTTGAGCGGTTTTGATAACGCAATTAGTAAATCGTTTTTAAGGTTTTTTTAATATTCAACATTTGTTTCTTCTTAAACGCTACAAAAAATTCTGCGACGTCATAATGCTCTCTGCCAAGATTTTAGTCAAAACAGCATCAGGCAGTAGTTCTACTTATAAACCACTTTTATTACAAATGAGTTTTTGCGATGCCTTCAGTTTTACAAAAATGAATTTTTACTAATTGTAATTGAAGCTCATTGATGAGTTAACACAGGAGCTGTTTTTTTGTTGAACTACACGTTTTTTGTAAATAAGAATGCTTAAAAACTGAGTAGAGAAGTCGAAATCGGGAACACTTAGTCATACACACTATTTTAGATTGGTTTTCCTTCCTGCACTTATTTGGGAGAAAAGCAGGTTTCTTTTAACTCCCCTGGGTATGTCTATGCAGAAAACAGGGTTTATAAAGCAAAGCTATGAGAGACTTGAGAAAATTTAAGGGAAAATCAAAAGAAATCAACTGCCCTGAGTAAAATTACACCAACAGAAGACATTCTTGCCGTTTTGATTAAACATAATTTAATGTGCTTACTGGGATCAGGGTTAAAAACTAAGGAAAAAGCGAGGGTTTTTTGCACCCTGACTACCCGTAGGTAATAAAACTTATTCACGATCTTAAAGCCACAATTTGATTTACGAAAAGGAGCGCATCGAGTTATGAAATAGGCCTACTACTTAACACCCCATTTTTGTATTTTTGAAAGCAATCGCTACTTCGGTACCGCCATCCTCTCTGTTCAACTTAAATTGTTTCTCGTTGAATACTCATGCAAAGGAATAGAGATTGTGATTACAGAAATAAGGGCTATGTTTATCATGCCCATAATATTTTTGACAAGATCACTTTTAAAGTGCACTTGATTTTAAACGATAATTGGATGTACAGAAAAATCATCAACTTTAATTACTGCTCTCACAGCTACACATAGGGTGAAGCCATTTTATTTACGCCCAAATTAGCATACATAGAAAATAAATTTGACAGCAGTAGACAAAAAAAGGAGACCATGGCAAAACAATATACGTTCATACATGCACATGAAAAGAATTTAATTTAAATTTGAAGATAGTGGCGTGGCTATCGCACGAAAATAAAATGATTGATTGATTCATTGAAATTTTCATGGTCACATGTCAGACAAATATGGCTGGACAAAAATAGATCAACGTGCACTCAAAAAGTTTGTAAACACCAACTCAAACTTTTTGATTGATTTTTCTGATCATGATGGCAGTTAACATCAGCAGCATTACTTACACTGTGAACGAAATCTAGCGGCAAATTGGTGCCAACCATGAAAATATTACTTCGCTATTGACGGATGCTGCTTGTTACTTGACTCTTGCTGGCAAAGTAGAGGGCAAGTCGTCATTCTAAACCAGTCGTTTTCAACCTTTTTGCTGGAACGGAACCCCAAGAAAACATTCCAGTGGCTCGAGGAACCCTGTGCAATAATTCGTTTGTTTTATGCAAAAAACAGCATTTAATCTAATGAATAAAATATGATTTGTGTCACTTCTGACGGAACCCCTAGACTGTAATGGCGGAACCTTAGGGTTCCGCGGAACCCCGGTTGAAAACCACTGTTCTAAACAAACACCGTGTTGAAGTAAACCGAGAGAACTGTCTCGGTCTTAAGATCGTTTTTAGAGGAAGGCAAGAGCTCAACTCGTATTTGCTCGCAAGTCATTTGAGAAATTTCATCCCTATTTACTTCACATTACTTGCTTAGCACACTTACCGCATAATGGCGCTTTGCGAGAGCGTGCTTGCTTCAAAAACATAGACGAAGTCCTAGCAATATCAAAGACGGCAACATTTACAACAAAAATCCGTCAATAGGTTTTTAGTGCTTTCTTACCGTCATCTGCAGCACCTGTGGTTGCGAGATAAGTAACCTTGCTTGGAGTTAATTTGTAATACAGTGCAATGTTAGTCAACTATTTTTATTGCAGTTTACCCTACGAGGCATTCCGAAAATTCTGTATACTGTTATCATGTTAAAATTAAACGAACAAGGAAATGAAATTTGAATCCCTCTAAAGGCAATAGCTAGCTAACGCTAATTTGAGGTTGATTACTTCTCAAAAAGATCATCGGTTAAAAACCTTACCTTTTTGAGATGGATCTATAAAAAAAGGAACATCAATGTATAAACTCCGTTTTTGAGATTGAACTACTAAAAAGGCCATTAATTTGAAAACTGGTTAACTTCTGTACACTCCATTACGTTGGTTCACCATAGGGTCTACAATACATCCAGTTGACAAACTTTGCTGTAATGAACAACGAACATTTTTCTGTCCCTGTCAACAACTGGAACAACACCGAAATTTTGGCAAGCGAAGCAATAGAGACCGTAAACAAAAATCAGTTGACGTCAGACCTAGTCCTTTTCTAGCACATTCAGTTGCTTCCATATAACATTGAACGCTTAGAATTTAGTGACTACTGCTTGCAAAATCCCTCAAGGCAAAAAGGAACAAGTAGTGTCACGATTAAACCCGTGCAGTTCGGAACTATATCTAGCAACTGTTTACAAGTTAGTTTAAAAACGATAATACACTCTTGAAATGAAGTATTCGTCTGTCCTTCACAGCGTTGCTGTGAAAAGTTCAACCAACATTACCCACAAGTAAACCTTCATTTTCTTTGTTGAAAAAGCTGCTATGAAAAGACCCAATCTTCAAATCTGAAAATGTCAAAACCTACATGCTGCTATATTACAATGAATAAGTGGGAAAAGTTGATTCGTTTGTGGTATTTGTGTACTATTTGATTTCTGTGTTATGTAGTGTCACGTAATATTCTTTTCTTTAATAGCAATATTTTAAAACTGTGTGTGGGGTTTAGTTTGCAGTTGATTGAAATCTAATATGCACAAAAAACGGGGCACATTGTGCTTTCTACAAGAACAAAATTACACAAACTACAGTATCTAAATACATCGCTGAAAAGCACAATGGTAACCAAACAATAAATTAAAAACTTTTACTCGTTATTCATATCTGCAGCATACTTATGAAACAATTGCGTAAAGTCACCCATACTCTTTCTTTGATTTCATATTTGACATGATATGATTTCACTTGATTCGTCTCCATCGAAAAAATATTACATTTTTTTCGATGGAGTTTCAGTTCAAGGAAGGATTATAGTTTCTACAAATGAGCGATTTGGTTATGCATAATGTAGTCTACTGTAAATATGAGAAAAACGTAACAAATAATCACAGGTCAAAATGCTTTTAGTTATAAATCTAACATAATAGTGTTTCATGAAATTTATCTACCTCGTATTTTACTTTTCAGGTGCCGGTTGAGCCTCGTATTGTATTTGATGGTTGCAATTTTTCTCGCTATTGCCATTGTTATTTGCAACGTTCAAATCATGGGGGTATTATCTCTTCAAAAACGAAACGTCCAATCTATTTACCGCCTATCTTTAGCTGTTGCTGATTTTATCATGGGTGTATTTGTCATTCCGATGTACATTGGAAGAGAGTGCAAGCATTTTGCGCAAAATTTGTCTTTCACTGAGTTGAGGAACGTGACTGGTTATGTGATTGCCAATGATAAGTCTTTGCCTATGCAACCGGTTGTTGTGGAAGCAAAATACCTCGCTGGAGATGACATTTCGAGTACCTATGTATCAGCACTTGGATTTTTTACAATGCTATCTTTGTTAGTTTCTATTTCCAGTCTGGTAGCAGCAAGTATTGACAGATTTGTTGCTATATTTCGTCCGTTAAAATACAACAACTTAAAAGCAATCTTTGTGGCCAAAATTGTCGTAGCAACTGTTTGGTTTGCTGGATTTGTTTTAGCAGTGTTTCCCATAGTTATTCCTGATCGAGGCTTTTCGTATGTTGGCTTAAGTATAACCAAAGAAGGTAGAAAGTCAATGCTCATAGTTTACGCAGCTACTGCTTTCTTCTTGTTTGTATTAATGTGGTCTTCAGTAATAGCAACTTATGTAGTGGCTCGCCCTAACTTGAGAAATCATGACAGGCAATGCCAAACTGATGATGAAAAACGTCTTCTAGGAACTCTAGTAATCATGATAATAGTTTTTACCCTATGCATTTTGCCAAACGCGTTAATCTTAATTGCAAGAGTCATTTTACCTAATATCAACGTGGGAAACCCGACCTATTTCGATATTGTTGCTATTACGCAATTTTCATCTATTCAGCATTCAGTAGCTTTGGTGATATTCAGCAACAGTCTTTGGAACTGTTTCATCTACAGTATTCGTGAAACAGTTTTTCGAAGAGCTGCAAAGAGGCTATACAAAGGGATCGCACAGCATTTGAAACTGGATCAAGCTTGGAATCTGGTTTCACGAAAACGGTAAACAAGAAATACAATTAATCTCTCAATCACGCAAAAACTGATTAATATATGATTCTTTTGAAAAGTGATTCGAAAGTAAAGTGTTCTAAATATCTATGGATGATAATTTACAAAATGGTCTACTGATAAGGAATATCTTGCCTGTCCATTTTCATAATTTTGTGGTTCATTTTGTACTGTAGAGTCTTTGCTATTTGTGGAGGAAAATCGTGTGCATGCTTCTTTCAATGTTGAACAAACAGCCGAAAGTCATATGAAATTCTTATGTCAAGTGATGTTAAAAAATCCGTTTCAAGCAAATAATGTGAAACTGAAGAACATTTTCAGAATTGTCGGCATTATTTTCAAGTTCAACTTTTTGCCAAATGTACATCGCAATTACATTTGCATTTCTGTTTGTTTTAAGCAGAAGACGTTTACAAATTGGTATTGTCCTAATTTCTCCTTCAGTAATTTCATAACAAATTAGCCTACCAAAAGTCTTGCAGATAAACATACTAGATGACGTCCCTATGCACGATTACCAGTAAGTTGTGTCTGAGTAAAAATAAACAGTTTATTCGGTTTTTGGCGAAGAGCATTTGTGAGAGAAGTGGACGTGGTACAATACAAAGGTGGATAAAGTGAAATAGGATCTAGTTAAATACTTTGATCAATCGAAAACTAAGCAATAATAGCTGAAGGTCACCAGTGGCCGTATCTACATCCTTTCAATCAGGGGTGCACAACTTAAATGAGGATACGTACCAAAGCTTTCAAAATAATCCATTCACGTGCCACTTTGCGATCGAATAATTGTTGGTATTGTTAACGAACTTCCCTAAACACATAACAATAAACTGCAATAAAACGCTTAATAACGAAAAACTGTTTACTGAAACAATTTAATGTCCTGAAAAATTACTGCTTTGAAGACGTTTTTGATGGACGAAATTTGAAAAGTAGGCCTTCAAAGAAGAAATAGCGATGCGCATCACTGAATCTAAATGCTCATCTGTTAACCGAGACCGTAGCTGAGATATGTTTATTTTCATGATTGAGAACGCCTCTTCACGACAGTACGTGCTTGCAAATTGTTAAATTCAGATTTTTGCATTTCTGAGCAAAACTGGATACTTCTCTTCTTTGAGGCGAGAGTAAAACTCCAGTTATGAATTTTGTTGGAAAACGTCTCGCAAAACCTGGTTTGATGGCAAGTCCAGAAGTTCCAGTTGAGTGTCAGCGTCATCAATATTTTCAACATCCATGCTGAATAGTCTTTTCCACAAACTCACATGCGTCTTCCGGTGATTAAGATCTAGAAAGCGTTTTAAAAAGTTTTCACGAAGGTACCCGCACATTTTGGCATACTTCTCGAGATCCGGAAGCTAGTCTGCCCTTGTTTTCTCAAAAAACAAAGACATGCTTTTAAACTGGATCATGCTGCCAGATGACAATTGTTTCTGAAGCAGTTCCAGTTTACTTTAATAAGCATCGATTGCATTTAATAACTCTGGAAGCAGTTGTTTACGTCCTTGCATTCTGATAGATAGGTTGTTCATATGCTGTGTAATGTCCAACAAAAAAGTAAGATCTACCAATCAAGTATTGTCATGTAAGAGCGTCAAGATGTCTGCACCACTTTTGGTCTTCAGTGTTGGACCCTTTTCCAGTAAAAATATTTCAATTTCTTCATGACTAAAGCGAGCTTCACACTGAATCCAGTTACGGTTACATCTACGTTACGGCAACAGTTACTGTTACGCGCCGTTTCTGTTGAACGGAACTATTGTGAACAGCGCAAATTGGCTTTCCACAAGCGTTGCCTCTTGGTTTCTGTTTATTCGGTGACTAGACAACTAGCGTACTAGTTTTGTAGGCATAGGCTCATCAAGGCTTGCAAGTGGACGTCAATAATGAATGAATCGGATGCTTTGATGTTTTTGCAGCAACAACAGCAAGATTTGCAATTTTTGCTGTTGCTTTATACTTTTTGCTGGAGAAAAATCACAGGTAGGCTTGAATTGACTAAATTAAACGAGGCAGATATTTTGTAAGCAGGCTAGCCTAGTTTACCCTAGGTTGTACGGGTATGTTTGCTGGTCACGTACTTTAGCTCTGGCTTTAATCAGCAAAAGAGGGTCTCATGGGCTGCAACTCAAAATCTAGGCAGCCTGTCTAGTAATGCTACAGTTATGCCTATAACTTTCTCTTTAATGCTGGTTGGTTCCAACTTGAAGCACGCCAGTTGCCAAAGGTTTTTGACTTGCCTATTAGCTTACCGAACCGCTGGAATATCCTAAACTTAGTGGCCTGCTAGCAACAGTAGTGTAAGCTACTGTTGTGTCACAAATTATTTATTGACATATAGAGAGTACTGGGTGATAGAGATGTGCTAACTGTTACTTTTGATGGTTGGAAGGTTTACACCGACATAAACCACAAACATTATCTTGAAAACAATTTAGTGTGTATTGCAAACAATGTACCCAACCCAATTTGACGAGACCATCCCTGGACGCGTTTCGCCCTGCTGAGGAGTCCAAGAGGACGAAACGCGTCCAGGGATGGTCTCGTCAAATTGGGTTGGGTACATTGTTTGCAATACACACTAAATTGTTTTCAAGATAATGTTTGTGGTTTATGTCGGTGTGAACCTTCCAACCATTCACTAACCTTGCACAGCGTTATCTTGTTACTTTTGAATAACTGTTACTAACCGCTACTTTGGAATATTTATCTGTTACTTTTAACAGTTACTTTTTATTCGTTAAGCGAAAACAGCACTTTCGCTAGTAGCAGGTACGAGAAATAAGAGAAAACAAAAAAGCAAGTGCAATGTACGAGACTTCTAACTGCTACATTATCTGGAACATCTGCTACTGTTAAATGTGAATTTTTATTCGATAAGCAAAAAGATCACTTTTGCCCGACAGTTCTTGCGTCATAGTGAACTGTTAATAACAGTTACGTCTTAACTGTTACTTTTCAATTGGCTTAACTGTTACTAACCGTTAAGGAAATTAACGGAAATTACTAACCGTTAAGGAAATTATCTACTTTTTAACGAACGGTTCGGTCAAAGTACGATTTTGATGAAAGAGATTCAAACAGTACTTCCGCATGAATAGAGATACCTTTAATGATTTCTTGAAAGAGATTTCGCTCCTGATAAAAAAGTAATGAATATGTAGTTCTAATGTACTGGCTATTACCAAATTTCTGCAAGTTAGTGTTCGCAAGCGTTATGTCAGCATGGCCTCAGAATTCTGAGAAAACCTTGTGGTAAATAGGCCTACAAAAATTCGTATTCGGTCCCTCTATAACATATTTAGTTGGCCTAACTCAAAAAGACTTTTTGTTAAAAGTTTTTGTAGTCGAAGCACTCCTGCGTGTATGAAAAGTTTTATGGGCTAGCCAAGAAGGTTGCATTCTGTAGCTGGCATCTAGCCCGGGTATAAAGAGCGAGATGTGTTTAACGCAGGTTGGTTATTGGCTACAGACCCTACACTGATATATCAAAATGATACAAAATAGAGGTTGACAGTTACTAGGTAGCAATTTTCAGGTAATCTATTAATAGGGATCTGCCTTCAGTATCACACTGAAGTAAAATAGAAAATATTGCTTAAAAATAATCACCAACATCATACGGTACCACACAGCAATCTATTACATTATGTCAATAGCCTGCGACTGGTTTCAACCTTATCGGGTTTCATCAGGCCGGTGTAAAAAACACTCAATAATAAAAATGCTGAATAAGAACAAATTTGCATTGGGTGCAAAATTTTCTATTTTGTGATCATTTTGAGAAAATTTTTAGTTTTACGTTAGTTTGATGCTGGAGACAGATCCCTCGCAATATGTATGGTGACGACCATACGTCCTCTTTTTGAAGGACATGTCATCCTTTTTGGTAAAAAATAATTGGTTTTCCGAGGATGTTTAAAAATGCCTTCTTTTTTGTCCTCCTTTTTAATAGAAACTAATTTGGTCATTCAAAGTCGTTCAAAAATCCCCTTTTTACGTTTACCCTGTGTTTAAAAGTATGTCACTGCATATTAGTTCAAGTGATAATAAGTTTAACTGGTATGGAACGATAAAAGGGAGTTTCCTAACGATCTACCTCAGAATGACTGTTGCTTTAGGTTTGAAAGAGTAAGATTACGTGGAAAACGGTACAAATACCGGAATGTTTCTAAAACTGCATTTTTTGTATTTTACGCAGCGGAGATACGGAGATAAATTTTGCTTTGTTGTTCTGGTCAAATGACCTAATTTCATAGAAACCATTTCGGTAAATATGTATTTTAGTTTAAAAAAATCAAACAATATTTTCAGTTGAACGGTTTATAATTATCATTGCTGTGATTTTTGAAAAATAAAACAAAAAGCTAAAAAATAAATGCGGTATGCCAAAAAGAAAATCAAAGTTTACTGAAGAACTTCAACAGAAATATCCATTTTTTAGAAAAGGACGAAATGGGTTCCAAGCATAATGCATTACTTGTGGCTAAGGAACTTTTGTTTCTGCAGCAAATAAAGGCGAACTTAGCCTAGACATGCATGTAGACAGTTCAAAGCATAAAAAAGCTGTCCGATTACATTTTGTTGTTCATTGGCATAATAAATTTAAAAAATAAACTACTGTATTTGTACTAATTATCAAAAGCGGTCAGTGTCCTACAAATGTCCAGAAAAATTTTCCCAGCCTTGCAGAACAACTTGTTGGGCTGATTATAATTAAAAAATGTCCTCCTTTTTGGTAATGAAAATATGGTCACCCTGTGGAAGATAAGTTCGTCGAGGTCACCAAAATTGTGGGGATCGAGTTTCCACAGCACGTCTGACTCCAAGAACGAATGTATTAATCACAACACGACGTTAAATGCACGAGTCTTGATTTGAATTTAAGCGAATCGAATTGAATTGAAGCCAATGAATTTTGAATTTTAATTTTAATCGAAAAAACTGAACGAAAATAGCAATGCTTCTTTTTATATGCTTGTTTACGAGGTCACTCCGTCGCACGTCAGACGGAACCACGCCTGGCCATACGGCTTAGTCACCCAATATTGTTACATCATGATAGATAGCTATGTACTCGTATGTTCTTTTATGACCTGTTGTAGGCCAACGGATGACTTACAATAACGATCACAGTACAACAACGAGCGCACGAACAGAACGAGAACGTTTATGAGTCACCCACATGATTTCAGCAAACATCAATGATCCACAGTTTGTATCCCGTAAGGTCGCCATAACCCTATAAATATGTGTCTAAAAATTGCTACCTAGCAACTAGCAACCTTTATTTTGTAAAATGATAGTCTTAAGGTAAAATAGAAAATTTTGCTCAAAAACGATCATCAATATAGCGATACAATTCGCTTTCTCGTGAATGGAGGATAAATATGGCAAAATATAAAAACATCATACGGTACCATACAGCAATCTATTACATCATTTCAATAACCCACGACCGGTTTCGACCTTAGTGGGTCTCATCAGGCGGGTGTAGAAAATACTCAATATTAAACATGCTAAAAAAAATTTGCAATTGGGTGCAAAAGAATGCAACACAAAACAATATGATACAGCAATATTCATATCATTTAAGGGCCTCATTTAAGGGGTCTCATTTAAGGGCACATACATGACTTGTTAGGGATATCTTAACAATGATCCTACACCCCTATTAGGGCTTGCCGATGTAACTTGTCCATGTCATGGGTGTGTTCTTAAATAAGAACCCTATGATATGGGTATTGCTGTATTATATTGTTTTGTATTGCATCTTTTTTTGCACCCAATGGCAATTTTGTTCTTATTCATCATTTTTATTATTGAGCGTTTTTTACACCGGCCTGATGAGATTCAATAAAGTCAAAACTGGTCGCGGATTATTGACATGATGTAGGCTTAATAGATTGCGATGTGGTACGGCATGATGGTGGTGATTATTTTTGAGCAAAATATTCCATTTTCTCTTATATCAATGTAATGTAAATTCGTTTAGATATCTGGCCACCGGAGACAGTCAATCATCAATCACTTTCAGCTATCGCGTGGGAAAGTCAAAAGTATCCAATATCATAAATGAAATCTGTTCAGCCATATAGAAAGTGTTAATGCCGAAGGTTTTAAAGCCACCTGCCGGTCAATCTGATTGGAGAATTAGCTGCAGATTTCCATCGCTTGTGGGACTCTCCTGTGTGCATTGGTGCCATGGACGGTAAGCATATCATGATCCAGCCCCCCCCCCCCCGAACGCAGGATCTCAATTTTACAATTACAAAAGCTTTCGCAACATCGTTCTACTAGCTGTGTGCAATGCACAATACTGCTTCCGTTTTGTAGACAGAGGAGTCATAGCAACGGTGGAGTCTTCGCAAATTCAAATTTCGGGAAGCAGCTATTGTCAAATTAGCTTGGAATTCCATCACCTGAGTGCTTAGCTTCTGTTGGAAAATTGCCATTTTGCTTTGTAATTGATGCAGCTTTTCCATTAAAACCTAATACAATGCGCCCTTACTCAGGCAAAAACATTAACGAGGAACAAAGAATTTTCAATCACCGACTATCTAGAGCCAGAAGAGTAATTAAAAACACCTTTGGCAGTTTTTCAAGTCGCTGGCGAATTTTTAGAGGACCGATAATCGGTCCCCTTGAAAAGGCTGTTGTTATTAATAAGGCAGCTTGTTGCTTACACAACCACCTTCAACTGCCAAACAAGTTACTTCTATCGCAAGAACGATATTATTGTTCACCACATTACATCAACGGTGAAGATCAACGAGGAAATGATATTCCTGGAAGATGGCGCTTCACTGTGGAAACTGCTTCAAGCTCAGGTCTTCAAGATTTTGGCCGCACTGGAACCAACACACACGAGAAGCAGCGTTTATCCGCAAGCAATTCTCAAATTACTTTATGTCAGTCGCGGGACAACTACCGTGGCAGTTTTCGGTAATTCATGGCACCTAATTTGCCTTCATATTAACATGTGTTCATCAAAGTTTTTTTTTTCTTAGCTTATCATGGCAAGCGTTTGCTTTGATATTGTATTCAGACCATAGTTTGTTGACTCTTTTGTTTTATGGCTCGTGCTCAGGCGTAATCAAAGGAGGGAGGAGAGGGAATAAATGACAATATTTCATTTGTTACAGTTTTAATCTCGGTTCATTACAGTTTCTAAAAATGCAAAAAGGTCACTACGCCGGTTTAGACACAAAATTAATGAAAGTTGTTGATTTTAAAAAGTTGATCACTAAAAGGAAAACTTTCTTTACCTTTATAAAATAATCCACCTACCCTCCTTTCACGTGCTGTAGTATCGGTAAACTAATTTTCAATTCTTGCCCTTAAAATAGGTAAATTTTATTTAGACACGATACACAGCAATTCGCAGCTTACCTCTTACAACCTTATTATTATTAGAATGCTGGTGATTACTTGCAGCCAATAGTATATTTGTTTAGGCTTTTTTACGTTTTCTTTTGATCTTGTTGGGCCTAATATTTTGTTTCTGTCTAGCTGTGTTAATAAAATAGTCCATATCACTGCAATTTGATGTCCAGCACGAAGCCGAAGACTACAACATCCTTAACCCTTTGAGAATCATAAGATTCTAAGTGATAAAATTTGAGACAATTCCTTCATTGTTTGGTAACAACAAAATTACAATGAATTTCAGAAAAATGGTTATTGCGTCATAATGGCTTAACAATTAACAATCATGTAACATATGTGTTACATTATCCCTCAAAG
The DNA here is from genome assembly GCA_963675345.1 of Trididemnum clinides. NCBI lineage: Eukaryota > Metazoa > Chordata > Ascidiacea > Aplousobranchia > Didemnidae > Trididemnum > Trididemnum clinides. The sequence continues at coordinate 14,395,212 of OY776287.1, read as the reverse complement.
GGTTAAGGTATTGCTGTAGCAGTAGTAGTCGTAGTAGTTCAGTTTTTATCTGGTATTTTCCCTTTAGCAGATTATCGGACTAACCCCATTCTTTCCGCAATTGTTCGCACTTCATCTCTCCACTTCGCTCGATTCAAGGCATCCTATTTCTTCCAATCAATATCAGTTTCCTCTTCTACTTGTTTCCTCCAAGTCTTCTTTGGTTTCCCTCGCTTTCTCTTGCCACTCACTTTGAAATCTAGAGCAATCCTAGAAACAACACTATCGTTATCCTTCCTCTGCACATGTCCACACCATCTAACTCCATTTGCTGTTGCTGACCCATTCACAGTTTCCTTCAACCCAAGCATGTCCATCTGTTTTTCAGCCGTCTATTTGTCAACAACTTTCCGACAGCACATGGCTCTCACCGTAGCTCATATGTACGTATTATTCGTATCACTTCTCCACCTAAAGTTAGCACAATTGCCATCACTCTGTCGCTTTTTCTTCTAACTTTCACAACATTTCCACATACTTCCTCTTTCACCAAGATTCCAACCCCTCCAGATCCTGCATCATTTCCTGATCACCATAGTTCATACCTTTGTCCCAAAGTACCTACAAAACGAGCTCCTTAGCCTTTCTATCTTCTTGCATGCAGCACACACCAACTCTTCTCTTCTTTGGTTCTTCACACACTTATATTTCCTTCCACAAAGGCTTCCCACAAGTATAAGTATCAAGTCTTATCCCGTGACATTCAGGTTAAAACCCGGAGATTCTTCGCACTCCCAGCTTATTCAAGAGCTGATGAAGACTACGGGCTATTTGTTTATTTTTTTTCATGGGGATTTCTTGGAGCAAAATTGTTTACGGGAAGAATGTCCATGCTTACCCCCAACTTCAGTTTTCCTACGTGAGCGGTCCAACCAAGCAATTAAGCCGGTAACCCCACCATTAACAGTCAGACTGCAACTGGTAGGTACCAAATAGTCGCCTCTTAAAACATACTGGGTAAGCAGCTTTACTACTCTTTAAAACTGGTGAAGCTTTAATGAATTAGAGGACAGTAAATCTAATAAAATAGCTTGATGAAACAATACTGAGAATGCCAACAATCCTTCATCTTAACCTTCTTTTCCATTTAAGTGCCTCATGGAGGTAGTAACTCTGCGAGTTTCCGATAAACCTTTCAACCTACAGCTATATGCGCTAACTCGACTAGTTTACACTGAGCATTAACCAAAGCAAGGCGCCTATGTACCCGATTAGGCTACGCAAAGAACTAGAATTTTTGAGGATGCCCGCAAATTTCCTGTTGCACACTTTGATAAACATAATTGGAATATAATTCGATTTTATAGGATTGACCTCCACGATTAGGTTTTTTACCAAACGTAGGAAAGTTTTAAACTTCTTGTCTAAAAATATAAAAGGGCATTGAGAGTGCGCAACATCCTCTAAACTTTGGTACTGGATAGAACCACTCTTTCTAACGTGTCTGGCTGCCTTCACCTACTTCTTGGATGGCCAAGAGGTTTCTTTCAATTGGAAAGGTAACAGAATTTGACAAATAAACCTTTCTTGGGGCATTCTCCATACGTGGCGAAAGCCCAGTTTTTTTCCACTTCAGAAAGGTGGCAATCTATTGGAGGAGATAGGGAAGTGAAATCACTTGAAAACGTGACACTCGGAAAAGCTTTGTGCGAAAGCCGCCTCAAAAGTAGGGCTTCACGAAGTGTAGCCAATAGTGGCTTAAAATGAGGCGGGACTGGGAAAAGGACCATTAACTGAGTAGTCTCAAGAAGTCGTTTACCCCAAAACAGATCGGAGCTCTAGTGTTAAGAAATGTTCGTTAAGCAGACATTACTTGGGTTTAATTTACTTGAGGAGTCTTGCTACATAATTAAAACATAATACAACCTGATCTTCCACTTATTGCTCAGCTTAGAGAAGAATGAAATATACAACCGAATTTACTCAGCACTGAATAAAGAGTGTAAGGAGCTTCTCTGGCCTGGTCACGTTGCAATGAAACTGCGTTCTAAAAGAAGGAGAGCCTTGAGCGATTGCACATGGCTGAAGTCACCGTGGAGTATTACCTGCTAAAACAATATGACTGTCCTTTTTAATGTCATCAAAAAATGAGTTACCGCCGATTGCGTCACTGGGGTGCACGATCTTTGTTGGAAAACACTCCTAAATCAAGAATTGATTTTTGGATAATACGTTTTGAAGCTGTCCGGAACTTTACGACCTCAAAGAACGTTTCCAGGTTACGGTGTTATAGCTCGTTGCGATGAAGCATCAACTTATCCCAAAAACATGGGTTTAACCCTTGGTGTTGTTGTTAATTCACCCCTTCCGAGGAATGGAGGTATGGCGAATAACCTTGGAGCTCCAGAAGCCCGGAAACTCTCCAAGACCTGTACCAGAGATTGTAAAGAGACAGAGAGTCGCCAAAAAGCGAGCGGCGCAGAGAGTGCGTAGCTGGACAGTGCAGAATGAGATGAAAGATGTCTGGGACGAGTGCCCATAGGCGCTGCAGAAAGGATTTTCGATTCTGCCAATTCTAGAGAGAGATAAGAGCTTAACAGTTGGCTGTGTCCGTTGCAGCGTAGACAAGAGAGAAAACAGTGACCGTGACGAGGTAGCACAAGTTTCTCGGTGGAAATCGAGGGAACCTGTGTGTCAAAAAATTTCAATGAGACAGTACGCCTCTAGTCCGAGAAAAGTGGATACGAGAGATAAGAAGAGAGAGACTAAAAGGGATTGCGGAGGGCCCAGGTAGCGCTCCCCGTCTGGCCAACTCATCAACCGCGTCGTTCACCGGGAGAAACGAGTGTCCGGGGACCCATTGTAGTCTGATAGAACAGGATGAAAGGGAAGACAGTTTCTGCCAGAGAAGTTGAGGTAAAAGAAAGATGAAGGAGAGGATAGGGAGGCGAGGACAAAGCGAGAATCAGATAAAAAGGAAAAGAGAAGTCCCAGGCTTGTTGGTGCTGCCGAGACCAGCAAAGAGCTTGCATAATGGCGCAGGCTTCAGCAGAGAAACTTGAGCATACTGGGCCTGCTGAAAAGGAAAAAGTGGCCTCGGCACCACAAAGAGAGAGAAAGCAGTTGGCAAGTACGCCCGAGCCACCTTTTCCAAGAGGAAAAGGATCATAGCCATCAGTCCAGAGCACCAGATCGTGAGGTGAAAGAGAGTCAAGATGAGCAAGAGCCGTACCTTGGAGAAAAAAAGAAGATCAGAGTGGGAGAACAGAGAGAAATGGGTGGACTTCACGGTGCAGGAAGGGGGGTTACAAGAAGGAAAGCAAGGGCAAGCAAGGAAAGCATCTCTGGGGGAAGTAGAAGGAAGCATGAGCGGGTGAGTGGACGCAAAAGCTCTCCACGACGATCTGCAAAGTCTTGGTTTTACTCTAAGTCTGGCCAAACCTGAAAAGGGAAAGGAGGTTGAGACACGAAGAGCTCGCTCATAAGATGAAAGAGTGAAATGAGTCAGGGTGACTTGTAGGGGAAGTAGAGCGTCTCGGAGAGAAGAAGAGAGATAGGGGAGGACAAGAGGCAGCCGGTAATGGCGCGACTGGCAGCTCGGTGGAGGCGTTCCAATTTGGTGATATTGGTAACGCTTAAAAATGGAAACCATGCGGGTGAGGCATAAGTGAGAAGGGGCCGAAGAAAAGCTCTATACAGAAGAGAGAAAGGAACTCCTCACAAGGGCCCCATGAGGAAGCAGAGATACAGCGTAAGGCCTTAAGACGAGGGAAAAATTTGGCCTTTAGCGAAGATACATGTTTACAAAAAGAAAGATTGCGGTCGAAGGTGACCCCAAGAAAAGTTGGACTGCGATTGAAACGGAAGCGGAAGTCGAATAAGAGAAAATTGGGCTGGAGATTAGCTTGGTGGAGATCCACTGAGAAAAAGGGGGCCTCACATTGCCTTGAATTAAGAGAAAGACACCAGTACTCCGACCAGCGCTTCAATCGAATCAGAGCTCCTTGTGTGGTCTCCACCGCAGTATGGCCGAGGGGGAGGAGGGCCAAATGGCCAGATTGGTTCTGCTATCCGTCGGAGAGGGATTGGTTCTGCTATCCGTCGGAGAAGAGCGAATAGGGGGAGCGTAAACATTGAGAAAAGAGAGCGAGGCGGAGTTGTTTAAAGAGATGTTAACCTCTACGTATTCAGAGTAGGGGTCAAGCGAAGAAAGAGAGGAGGTAGGAAGTTCAGAGAAGGATAAAGCCTGCCTGACAAAAACGATGACGCCGCAGCTAGCGTGCGTGGCATCAGGAGAGAGAATGGCAGTCTCGGAGTGGCTGCGATCAGATCGCAGAGCAGAGAATCCAGGGGTTCGGAAAGAGGAAAATGAGTTAAGACTGGATTTCTGGATACAAATAAGTTCAACGAGAAGGGATAAAAGATAGTGTAGCAGCTCAGTTCTCCTGGCTCGGAGACCTTCAGCAATCCATTGCAGAACCTGAGGGATTCAGGGGGGATGAAGAAGCAAGATGCGTAGAAGAACAACCAGGAACAAAAAGTGATGGTGTGGGAGAAGAGACAGAAGGGGGCTAATAGGTTGGAAGGTGAGGGTGGAGCGGAAGTGCTGCATTAGCAGAGAGGAACCAGGTTGAACAGTAAAGATATACAGATCGGAGGAGTCCGAGGAGGAAGTCACAGTGTTACAACGATGTGAAACAGTGAAAATCACAGTGGAGAAAGTCACAGTGTTACCAGCAGGAACTCAAATGGGGGGACAGCTCCAGTAGTGAGAGCTGCCAAGAGTTCTGAATTTGGAAAAAAGAGTAGCAAGCATCTTGGATGGACCCATTTGGAGCAAGTACAGCATTGAGCTGACCTACCCCGCCAGGTCACGTTTCCAGCGCACACTGAGCAAAGAAAGATGGATCCAAAGTTGGGATGAACGTCACCGCTCATCAGGAGAAGGAAAAGAATAAGGAATCGAAGACGGGAATAAAAAAGGCAGGAGAAGAGAGCAGACAGGCGACCTATTTTAGAAAAGCTGTGTGCTGCCCTTCTACGATCGTTCAAGGGGCAGCACGGCAAAAAATTGGTTTGGGGGGAGTGCTCGGGGTAACTGAGACCCTCGAGAAGGCAAGCAACCATTTCGACCCAACCCAAACGGGGTCGGGGACCGCACCATCACGTTGAGGAGGCTGTTGATTGGTGCAAGGGTTTAACCCCTCGTCAATGACAGTGAAAGTGTAGTGCTCATGGAAAAAGGCACGTTGAGGCAATTTTTTTTGCATTACAAGCTTGTGGAAGAATTGCACTGTGCCGGCAATAACCCACTGATAAATTAAACGAACGTTTGTACGCAAATTGTCCTGCACATAGCCGCAAAGATTTTTTTACATGACGGGAAAAGATAGGGATATATCAAACCTTCGATCAAAGTCGGGGGCAATTTTTGCCAAATCTTTGGCTTCGGCAAATTACTTTCTGTTACCATAATAAACTGCTGTCACGTCCCTATAAAAATCTAGAAGATAATTACTGCTGCTAAATGGAAACGAACTTTTTGTTTCGCTTTGCGATTGCCGTTTAGCGTTTTAGGACCTTGTATTGTCCAATGAATCCCCCCTATAAATGGGCTGAGGTGCATACAAATATACTCGCATCGATGAAAACGATAATAGCTGAGATTTGGGTTTGGCAAGATTCTCCAAAAAAGTTTGTGCGCACCTCTCCGCAATGAGTGAACGGCTATTCATCACAACTGGGAACACATTTGAAGCAAAAAAAGCAGACTATTGCCTGAGCACGGAGAAAAGATTGCATTCTTAAATCAAAACTTGCTCAGTAACAAAGACTAGTTTTACCTCAAGTTTTTATATTTTTAAAAAGTGCCCAGCAAGTATAAAGTAGCTGGACCATCCTAGACTAGTTGCGGTAATAATGGATTGGAATGGAATAGTTGCCGTAATACCCACTTATTGCACCATAATTTAGACTGCAGCCCCTGTAATTTGACAATAAAATAGCTTAATGAATACAAATAACTTACAAAGTTGTTTCTTTTATTTCCGGTATAAAAGTACTGAAAACGGTAAGCTACTTTACAAACACATCACATGTTCGTATGCGAAAGAAAAAAGCAAAGTAAAAAAAATTTCTGGCACCGATATCGATTACCCACATTTTTCAACGCTAGGGCAACCCTTAAACATCGGCAGAGCAGATTCATTGTCTTCGCAGGCCGTGTCCGCAACCTGTCATGCGTCTCTTTTACAATCAACGTACGTCGAACCCCACGTTAGTGCACTGCCTGTTTCCCAAGGCTAGCCACCGGTATCGCAATTCCAAGACAGCCTGGCACCTAAACATAACCCGTTTGTCTCCCCACGTCCCCCTTTATGAGGTAAACGAGACTTGGGCACAGAACTTAATAACTGCACGATTACAGTCAGTACCAAACCAACAAACATCGCCACCAATCCCCAACATCACCTTGCCAACATTTTGGGAAACCGATGTCGACTTGTGGTTTGCAGCGGTTGACTAAACCTTTCCCTCAAACGGGATTTGGGATGAGCAGCAAAAGTTTTCAGTGGCATTAAATTCGCTGGACTTAAAAAGTATTCAAAAAATCCAGGATGTTGTCCGTAACCCGGGCATGTTTCCGTATACCAACCTAAAAACAGCCCTGGCTAAGACATATCGATTCTGTGAAAACGATCGTCCAGACAAGTTGTTTCATAATACAGAGTTGGGCGATCGCAAACCTAGCGAATTGCTTCACGAAATGTGCTACCTGCTTGACGCGTTCAACACGTCAGATTCTCAAAGTCAAGCAATCTTGCGCAAATTATTCCTTAACAAGCTTCCAGTTCAGGTTCGAACCATTCTAGCAGGATCGTTTGACACCAACTTAGATTTTATTGCGCTGCGAGCGGACGAAATTATGGCCGCTTCAAAATCTTCCAACACTACTAATAGCCCCCAACGCTTAATCAACGAAATATTTGATCAGCGTCTAAATCAGTTGGCTACCACTGTACACAATTCGCATCCCACACCACAACCCCCTCGAATAATACTTTATAATAAACTAACGAATTCAGGATAATTGAAGAATATTACCGAATAGTGAATAACAAACTCACGACATTGTATCTTCACAGTACAAGATCTCAGCAAGTAAAATACAGAAAAGCGAACCGATTTCTTTGATGATCACTTAAATGTTTTTTACGGCAACGTGTTTTCATATGTATGACGCGCTTTTGCGAAAACAAGGCAGATGAATTACTGTTACTGAAGTGCGGTGCGGTAAATCAAAGGACTCACAAGACTCTCGCTCTCAGAGAAAGAGTTCGATTCCCTACAAACTTGGTCAAGATACTCACTAAAAAAGTGACTTGGTGCGATAGAACATTGTTCGGTAGATAAGGGAGTTTGGGAAATAGTGAGGCAGACAAATCTATCATTGAACTCCGCAGCAGTTCAATTAACAACACAACGAGCATCAAGGTTTTTTGATTCAAGAGCTCTAGAAAAGAAAATGACACTTTAAGTTGACAATTTAATAAAGATGGAAAAGTCAATTCCACGACTGCTTTCGGCTTTCATTGAGCATCATCGGACAGACTCACCGTTGAAGTCGATATCTTTGGCACAGCTTATCAAACCCAAAGCGCTGTGACACAGACGGGAGGGTTTACCGTCGGTTAGATGGAGAATTACTGTTATATCTAGTCAGCTTCGCCTACAACTGAAGGTTAATTATAACTGGTTGAATGTTACGAAAAATTTCTTTTATTGTTGTAATTAACGAAAACGCTAAATATTATCTCTTCACGATAAAAAAACGTTTTGCCGATGTGCAGGTATGCTGTCAGGCAACCGCTGATTTATTCTGTTTTTCGGAATCGGCGACAGGAAAACAGAATAATAAAGAAATACAGAAACAAAGTATCGTATTTACATACTGCCCATTTCTGACTGCAAGTTTCCTTAAACTTTTTTTGTCACGATCGAATGGTAGACCTCGCCGGTGGCTCTCTTCCATATTTGTGCCCAAAGTTTTGCTGCGCTTGAATGTGTAACTTTGGCTGTAAAAACCAGGAAACACACTTGGCTTTCTTCTGCCGAGTACCCATTTGCATATAGTTTTTTTTCGCTGCTACAGTCAACCAATTCTACTTAATTCCTAAATAAATTTCATTTCAAACCTGATTATTTTTAAAAACACCTGTCAAAAAAGAAAAAGTTTGTTATACTTTGCTTCACAATAAAACAAAGAAAACAAAACTATCTCAAAAAATTAAATTTTGTAAATACTCACCAAAATTCAAAACTTGCAGTGATTCAAGCACTGTTGAAACATACGTTTGTGAGCTATCCGTTTGACCAAACACGATTCATATGAAATTCCTCTTCGAAACTTTGATTTCCATAACCTTCGAATGAAATCGCAAGCATGCTTTTTTATACAGGGTGTTTCAAAAGTCACGCCCGATTTTATACAGTTAAAAAGTCAATGGATATTGTACAATTAACTTTATTTTATTTTCTGATTTATTCTTATCATTATAATTTTCTGTAATTCCATTTTTCATTGTTATGTAGTTATACTACTTATCAGAAATATACATTCGTTCTTTAAGCACGTTTTTTCATATTAAAAATCGGGCGTGACTTTTGAAACACCCTGTATATCGAATCACAATTATGCAGTTGTGACAGAAAGGCGTAACATCGCACAAGGAACGACCATCAAGCGATTGTTTCGACAAAACAAAACAAGAATAGCACACCTACTCTCTTTTTATGGTGTAGTTGCAAGCACCACTTGCACCGTGACTTGGTTCATCGCATGACATTGACAATTCCTATGTTTACTTATTGACATGCCGAACTAGAAATAAGATTCTCAATAACTTCCATTGACAAGTGTTTGTTGTTTTTAACTTGAACTGCAGTCTTGTAAGAAGCCTGGATTAGGTGTCAATCGCGCCATCAAGCTACAAAAAGCGACAAGATTTTCGGGTAGATTAATTCCAAGAGAATTTTGGCCCAAGAAAATTTTGCGTTAAAAACAAAACGACCTTTTTCGAGTTTTCGTGCGTTGATTTTTATCTTCGGGTGATGCAGGAGCGAGCGAGTTTTATGCGGTGCCACAGCTACAGAACGTGAGAGCCCACGCCCTGGCAATATAAAAGTGGAACTAGGGCGTAGATACAAAAAATAGAAGGAGCCTAAACTTGATATCAAAGATCATGATGGAAACACCACGTATCAAAACATTATGCTGAAGATATGATGGCGCTTTAATTCTAGTGACATCTTATTGACAGTATTTTAATCAAAGAAATTACGATTTTTTTAGCAAAAGCGCCAATTATATATAATTAGCGGCTTGCTCTTAGAGCAGCTTCGTTGCCAGCAGTAGCTTTTAGTTAGTGAAAATGGAGCGTAGTTAGCTCATACGTCAGTTAAAACATGTTTGAAAAGAAATATTACGTTAGAAAGAAGAATGTTTTCATACGGTTTTATCCGGTTTTCTACATTTTTTTCTGGATATTTGTATGGTGTTATACTGTATGAAAAGTGGTGATCAAAGTAGCCTAAAAACTCACTACTGGAGTAGTTTTATCCATTAAAAAACACTGAAGTAAAGTAGAAAGTAATACAGGTATTTATAATCGAGTAAAAGTAAATACGTAATCGAGAATTAAACTACTTAAGCAGTACCTATAGGAAGTAGTCAATTTTTTAGCAGTGTTTCCTGTATCTCTTTATACAATTGGTTCTCAATCGGGGTGCTCGAACCAAATAATCGCGAAAAGATATTTCTAAAGTTGTATATTTCTGTGCCAATTTGTTGCTTAATTTATATTGCCTACCAAGTTAAAAGCTTTCGTGTATGATGCAGGCAATGATGCCTCTATAAAAATGCGTCCGCCTCTGGAGACACAATGTTAGGAGTGAAACTATTTTCAAAAACTCTTTTTAGAAACAAAAGGAGTTGCTACAATTTAGCTTGATGCCTTTATTGTTTTGAAGAGCATTTTGAAAATTTAGTTTGAAGACTATTCATTGGTAAATTTTTTTTGTTTAGGAGTGATAGGTTTAGAATCCGTCGCGTGTGACACAAATTATGATGGAAAAAAGTGAAAATCGATCTTTCGAGAAATGCAAGATGCAAAATGAAATGAGATTCACTGATTTAGGTCTAAATGATACAACATACTGCAGAGGCGTTGGCCTCATTATTTCAGCCGCTACTCATTTTCTTGTAGGTCCATTTGATTATATTTCTTGTTTGCGATCTTAAGCTGTTGATGGAAATTCATTGATGGCTAAAATGTCATTAAACGTGAAGCGACTTGGCATAACCTATGTTCTTTCAGTTTTGTATCAAAGAAAAAACTTAAATATTTATTGTTTTTGCCAATAAAAAAGCGCCGATTGGCGTAATTGGCAAAATTTTTAAGGATGCAGTGGCAAAATTTTCATATCTTGAATCACATTGTTGGTGATGACCTATTGCATTATTTTTAAAATTACCCGAAAGTTTGTTAGAAATCTGTGATGATAAGTAAATTTTGAAAACAGTTGCTGAGATTAAGCTTACATGATAATCATTATATAGTACCCTGAAGAAGATCAGCCAGCAACAATAAGTTGTAAATATTTTCGGAAGGCAATTGTCCTCTTTGGTTCTCCTGGCTATTTTCTTAACAAGAGCGGTGGTTGGTTTTAACTGGAAAGCAGATAAACGCAAGAAAATGTTTGAATTTATTTCCGACGCTAAAATTTTTTCCAACTCCAAAGGTGTGGCCATGCGGCCTAGTGATAGTAACTCATCGTACCTTATATGTTGGCGTAGCTATCACTTGGTTTCAAACCTTGAACCATAAGTGGCCCACTGATATGGAGGATTGGCTCAAAATAATAAATTAAATTCAAAGCTCTTGCTTGTGCTAATATACCGTATTCGAATTCAACAGATATCAAGTTTTTAGCATCTACTTAAGTAAGAGTCACAACTAATCAAGTAGTGTCATTTTCTACTTAATCTACTAAACTAAAAGTAGAAGTAGTAAAAACGGAAATTACTCAAGTAAAAAACCCATTACTGAAAACCTACTTAAGTAGAGCTATACTTTGTTACTAGTCACCTCTGAGTATAAGTTCTTGTCCGAATATCCGGTTTTGTCCGCAAAGAAAGCACCAAAAGATGTTAATTAATTATTGGGGATCAAAACGTACAAAACGCTTTTGGTACTTACTTTGAGGACAAAATTGGATGTTCGGACAGCAACGTACACTGATTGACACCATATGAATAACCAAGTTGATGAAAATTTCAATGCAAAAACGCATAAGAGAAAAAACGACAAAACCGTACACAAATGTATCTCATGCACCCTGTCATTATGCTGTTTTGATGCTTCTTCTTTGACATATGGCAGGGTATCTATGATTCAGGTCAGATACAAGAAAAGGATGGGGACCGATGGTTTAGCCTTTTACCACCTCAGCCCGCTGCGTTGCCTAGATCAGATAATGGTAGTGGCGGAGTTGAGCCAGCACCTTGTTCGTCATCCAAAACTGTCAGACCCATTATTCCTCGAGGTGCCTGATGGTTGGGAAATGTTGAAATAATGTGGTCTGCAGTATGTTCACTAGCGCCATTCCGGCATTTCGCTAAAGAAGCGATACCCCATTTGTGCATGAACGAACCGAAACGCCCAACGCCAATACACAGGCGATTGAGCTTGACCCAAGCTGTTCTGGTCAAACTCATCCAATAGGTCTTGTGCTGACCCTAGGAATGTAGACACCGAGCGCTGACATACTCTTGGAGTACTCTGTGTCCCATGTCAAGTTCGTCCATTGGGCAGCGCGGATGTCCAACTCAGATAAGTTGTGCAAAAGTTTTCATGAGGCAGAAGCAAACTGGTGTCTAGATTTCAATCTCTCTTTGCTAGCAGCCTGCGTCTTAGGCAGCTGGCCATGCAGAATGTGGCCAGGGTCCAAAGAACCGCGATTAGCCAAGGAGAATATTGCTCCTTGGGGGCGAGGCTCAGCTGGCTGGATGCCGGAGAGAACTGGAAGTTTGTCTGTTGGATTGGGACGCAGGCATTCAGTGACAATGCGCAGAGCGTCATTAACCCCTCCGCGTCGCTTATCATCATATGATAATGGCGAAGAGAACGCCGCTCATCCTCATATGATGATTTTCCGGCTACGGCGAAATGCGTGTATTTAAAGCTCGCTTAAAAAGGAAAGGAAGATCTCTCCCAAGCGAGCTTTAAATACACGCATTTCGCCGTAGCCGGAAAATCATCATATGAGGATGAGCGGCGTTCTCTTCGCCATCATCATATGATGATAAGCGACGCGGAGGGGTTAAGAACGCTGTCAATGAGGCGAGTATGCGCGCTGCGTCACCAAACTGGTGCAGAGTCCTCAGCAGTTTGGTCGATCAGGAACAAGGCAGCTGAGCGCAATGTCTTGGCACCAGCGCCCCATCATGAACCCGCAAGTCGCCTCAGCAGCGAAACGCGCGTCGATAGTGTTTTGGGCAACGACTCAAGGTGATGACGATACGTGAGCGTTCTGTCCGGTTTCACACCAAAATAAGAAGGCACTGGGGAAAATGGTAAGATTTTGCCATTGTTCTTAACTTTTAGCTCACGCTTAGCCTCTCGATTGTGGAGATGAAAGGCTGCCGTCGCCGTTTTAGCATGGCTGAGCTTTGGCCGCCAAGTCTGGAGATATGCAGAAAGTGTAGTCATGTTTTCGCTTGAAGTTCTTTCCAGCACCTTCCAATCTCCAGATCAATAAAGTATTGCCTAGTCGTCGGCGTAGGCATACTTCCTGGAGGTTATGGAAGGCAGATCGTATTTGTAAATGTTGAAAAGAAGAGGAGCCAAAACTGATGCCTGTGGGAGACCAGTTTTGACGCTTTTCATCTGCGATGTTTTGTTTAGCAACAGGACATGTATTACTTTACTATTGATATATTTTTGTAGAATTTATGTTTAATTTTTCACATTACTCCTATTGCTGAGGAATGGCCAGTGAAGCTGTGAATACATTTTAAAAGTCTTTGGTATTACTCAACAAGGGAACTCAACAAGGGAAGTCTACGGACTGCGAAACGGTCGCTCCAACCATTACACCGCCGCGGAGGTGAATATTCATCTTCACCAGGGGTGGCCAACCGTGGCGCATTGCATGTTAAAGATGAAAGTAAATGAAGTTTAAATACTGTTACTAACGGCGTGTTAGCATAATAGTACGCCAAGGTTTAGTTCTATATCGTATCTTGTCTGCATCAGGCGATAACCGCAGTATTTTTGCTATTTCAGATGTGTTCTCCAAAAAAAAAAAAGGTCAACTGCATCATCGCGGCCAGTATGGTTATCTTGGCCGCGATGACCTTTTTTTTTCGAGATCTCCCCTGAATATGGCGTTATTTTGACTTCAAAGTTTAGATATACTACCACACGTTTGTGAGCAATGAAAAGAAATGAATGTTTGTGTGGCGAAAAATTTTGGCGCATGTGATGAAAAGGTTGGCCACCCCTGATCTTCACTTTTCGATTTGCAAACTGCTTAAGACTTTATACAGGTGTTGTTTTGCAAAGCACTAAATTCTTTTGGCAGTGTGGTTAAATGGGCTGGACCGCCGTATCTGGAGACTATGGTGGTGCGTTCAAATCTCACAACGCTGTGTCCTTGTAAAAGTCACTTTACGCCAATTTTTTTGCTTTGTTCCATTACTTGTTTTGGAAATACGCTGTGCCGGCACAACTGGTTACCAGCAAACGAATTTTTCTTCACAAAAGGGCAACAACTATCTCAGCATAGCTTTAATGGCAACCTTCATTGCAACTGACTTACTATCGTAATGATGCCCATTTTCACAGACTAGTATGATAAGTTTAGAACAATGCCAGATACACAGATTAAGCGGAAAAGAATTGGTACTTGTCGTGGCTGCAAATTTAATTTAAAGCTTTAGAAATGATTTACTGGGCTTGTGTTGTTGTAATGCTTCCGGCTATATTTTTAGTGAAAGCTGATTTGCACCACCTGAATTCTTTTCCAAACAGCTCTAAATGCCAATACGCTGCTGGTCTTACAGTCGGCAATAGAACTACTGAGCTCGAATGTTGCGAAACAGTCGTTCATGATTATTATTATTCGAAACAGAAACCACACAACGGATATTTGTCCACGTTTTTGGAGTCGCTTCATACTTGGAAATGTCCTCAGTTCCAACAAGAATGTCAACGACGAACATTTAATTATACCGACTTCACATCTATCATGTATTTGAGATTCTGCAATCGCAGTCAAATGGAAGCGCAATGTTATAATGATATTTTAACCATTGTGACGAAACAGAACAACGGAATTCAAATCAAAACAGGCAAATTCAATCAACTTGTTTCAAAGTTAAACTTGAATACTCTAAGTGATGAAGATTTGACGAATCCTTGTGTACAAGTAGGAATGTATGACAGTGATTCGAGAAATCAAAGTGATTATTATGAAATTATTGAAGCAACGGTTCCATTCTGTTCGTTTGTGTGGTGCGGATTTGATGAAAACACTTTTATGAAAAAAAATGTAGCCACATGGACATGCATGTCTCGCAGGTAGGATAGAAATATCGTGGTATGTAATGAAAATAATTGATTCAATTTTTATGCATAAAAGATGAGCTGCAAAAGCTATTCTTCCCGAATTCCTTTTCTATGAGCCATTTACATGTTGGCAGTTCATAAATTGACAATTCACCAGATCCGATGACGAGAATACCAAGCTACAGCAGGAGATCTTGGTATATTGTCATAAATAGGATGAATGGATTATTCTCCGATGTTCCATCACCCAATTATTTATATATCAAAAATTTGTTTTGGTATTTGGCGGTCTTCCACATCGAATCTCAAAGGGTTTAGCTTTTACACTGATTCAAAATCTACCCAAAGCTAATCTCTAAATATAGCTCAGGCAGTCAGTTTGATCAACATTTGAAAACCAATTTCTATATCATTTGTCATCAAGTATTTATTGAACACATTTTTGTAATGGCTTTTTAATACTGGTAAAAGTAAGAATTTCTATGAGTTTTAGCAAGATGGGCTATCAGCAAAGAAAGTAAATGCTAAAGCAGTCGCCGTCGTGCAGACGAAACCAGTCAACATTTACAAAACAGAAAGCCCTTATTCACTGTAAATTAAGACTGAGGCGCACGTCATCATAAAAAACAGTAAACGCATGTCTCTACTAACAGAAACATCTTTTTATTTCATACACAATATTTAAATAAAATGCAAATAATAAAAATCAAAAAACAGATACATTTACATTAGGGTTAGAAAACCGGGATCCCGGTTTCAGAAATTCGCTTGAATTAGTGTCTTTTTGCATTTCTCGTTTGCCGGTTTTACCAACAAAATTCCCAATATTTTCCAGATGGTAAGCAATCATTGGTAGCATAATTTACTGTATCACTAAACAAAAACTAATGCTTAAAATTTCATTTTAACCTTCTCGTTAAAAGGAACAAGAACTCTTGCAAAAATTTACTGAGCATTCCAACAACCTCAGTTGAAGCAGAACAAGCTCGTTTTGCTGCGGGCTTGTTCACCACCAAAATTGTTTACTGTTAAGCAGCTAATTTGTCAATGCTCTGAGTTTTTTTTGCAATAATTGTAATAAAAGTGAATAAATCAAGCCTAACCCTGCGTTGGTCACGAGGGGTGTTTGGACACCCCAATTTTTTCAAGTGCTCCTTATTTCTAAATTATAATTTTTTGTCCTCTCTTTCCAGGCACTTTCCTTACTTATTGAGGGTACAGCATACCAGTTTTGGCATAGTTGTGTAGCAATTTTTCTACGAGGTACACATCAATTTGTCCTTCTGGGGTGACTAAACAAGCTCACAGTTCTTTCAAACCAACCAAAAAGATGTGAATTTCGATCTAGATCAAAGGACCGAAAGGTGAAATTTGTATGTAGCACTTGCAAGAAACATGTATGCAGTGAGCACATGGAGGTGACTGTGACCTGCACAAAGTGCCAGAATGCAGACATTAGTAGTGAATCAGCATGAACAGTGTGGGGTATGTAATGAATTCCCAATACAGCAGTGGCAAATAGAAGTGAACGGTAATTACTATGTTTTAAACTTCCATATATAGTTTATATTCTAGTTTATTTCTATAAACCTGGTAGCAAAAACTTCAAAATGATCAATTATGTATGTAAATATATCCTAAACTAGTGAGCCAGGTGTATGATTATAAGTGTTTTGTATCGGGGTGTGCAAACACCCCACGTGACCAACCATCTTTGAAACCCCTACGTGACCAACGAAGTGTTGAGTACCTTTTTGCCGCGTTGATTTTAGATGTTTTTCGATTACATCCAATTTTTGTTGTTGTTTAACTCAGTGGTTCTCAAACTGTGTGTTGCGACGCCCCGGTGCGTCGTTTCAATTTTCCAAAGGCATCGCAGAATATTTTGGTTTTGTACCATTAAGTTTAGGCTTTATTGCGTCAAGTCTAGATTTTATTGCGACAAAGGTACTCAGATCGTAGATTCCTTTCTTACTTTCTTTTTTATTGGCCATATTTATCCTCCATTCACGAGAAAGCGATGTATCGCTATGTTTTGGACGGTAAGTCCGCACTCGCTTGGGAGTTGCCATTTCTGGGTCACTTGTCTTCCACATAAAGGTGGGGCGTCCCGTTAGATCCCTTGCCCAAGAACACAACAAGCGAACTTGCCGGCTTGTTCTCCACAATCTCCCATAAATGCCGAGTGCCAAGCAGGGAGGCTATAGGTACCATTTTTTAAAGTCTTTTGGTATGACTCGACAAGGGAATTGTACGCAGGTCTACCGACTGCAAAGCGGACGCTCTAACCACTACGCCATTGCGTCGGTCTTCTGACATTTTCACAACAGTGTTTTTAATACACTGTTGTTACGGTTGACTTGTTATTCAAGAATCAAATTGCAGAAGTTTAACTAAATTGGCGAAAAATATATAAAGAATAAAGCATTCAGTTGTGTGTTGGACAAAAACAGGAAAGATGAGTTACAAACTTGGAAGAGCGTAATTTTACGATTGAAAATGACAGACCAATCCAAAATCTCGGGAGCATAGGAGCAGTTAAGTAGATTATGGGTTACATTTATCTCGCAGTACGGCAATCTAAACTGTAGGATGCTGTCTGGTGCGTCGCAGAGACTCGCAAGCTTTTTTAAATGCTTCGCATCGCAAAAAGTTTGAGAACCACTGGTTTAACTGATCATATTTTCATATTGTTTCTTAACATTTTATAGACGGCTTTATGGAGCTGCCATCAAGTAAACAAAGTGTTATTTTACGTTTTGTTGACAGTCCAAGAAGACGTAAGATGATTGATTACCGTTACTGGTTATTCTTTTAATCAGTCATTACGAATACCAAATGGCAAGGAAACTCATCCAATATTCCTACAGAACAGGGGTGACCAACGGGTCAATTGCGATTGATTTTAGGTCGAATAAGCAAGGGTTTTAAAAGAAGCACTTTTCACTAATTTTCCTAAAAATAGAAAAAACTGGCTCTCAACTCAAATAAATGTAAGTAGTACTTTATTCAATGTAAAAACGAGATTTCTTCCGTACTTGCCTATTAAAGCAGATTTTGACGTTGCAAAATAAGTGCGAGCCCCTCTTGGGCAACAACATACGCGATTATTGAAACTCTCGGAGCAACCATTTTTACTCTACCTAACTAGGTCAAAAACTGCAACAACTCGTTAAGACCACAATTCACTGGTGCGTCTTAGCCGCGCCGTCACCGGTTGTCTCTCATCTTTGCTTAAACTTTTCTTCTTATTGAGGCAACTCTGTTACCTTTATTGATCAGCATGACTTGTTTTACTCTGTCCTCCTATGAATTATCTCTTTGTTTGTTGTTCTCTTCCTTATTTCCGAATCGGCTGGACTCAAAATGAAATCAAGGTTTATCAAGAGTTTCTGGGGAAACTTTCTATCCACTCACCCGCCTTTCCACTTTTTTTCGGGATGTTCTACTTACTTGCCTCTTTTTTTCTCCCCTTTAGCCCCTTATATTTCAGCGTGGATTCATTTTTTCACACCTTACGCTCTGGATTTGACCCTTCTTGTTCTCGCCAAGGTACTGCTTCTGCTCACCGTAATTCTCTTCCAAAAAATATTGTAACTTGATTTGATGGCTTTGTCCCTTTTTTTTAAACATAAGGCGGTTACTTTGTCTTTGCTCATTGTGGTACAAAATTTAGTTCTTTGTTGGCCCATTTTGCTCTAATTTTCTTACAAAGCATGGGATCTTCTGCAAGCTTTACACAGGTCGGCATCATCAACAAGTCTGCCAATTCTCTTATTATTCTCTATGACTTTTGCTCCGTCCTCTTTTGTTTCTTCCTACCTATATTTCTTGTTATATTTTCTGGAAAATCTGCACAAACTATGAAGCGCAGTCAAAAAGTAATGAGCTCTGTTCAATGTAATCGACTTATAGCTCATATTCATTCCAGAAATTGTAACAGCGTGTAATAATAGTAGTCGTTCTAAGATAAGCTGTAAAAAATTTTGTTTGAAGATGATCACTTTTTGTCAGCCATTTTGAAAATGACGTCATTATGGGATGTCCATCAGAAGCAAAGAGCTGCGATTGAATTTTTGTTTTCGAGGAGGAACCACCAATAAACATTTTCAAAAGATTGGAAAAAGAGTATGAGAATGCTGCAGTAAGCTACAGCGCTATCAAAAAATGAGTATCCAGGATTAAAAGTGAAGAAGAAGATTCAAGTACGAGTGACCTCCGGGAAAAACAAGGAAGTGGTAAGCCATTATCAGCGGTTATTCCCAAAAACAGTGCTATGGCCGAGAAATTGATCACAGAACATCGCAGAGTCACTATTGATGAAATTGCTGTACGTCTTGGAATAAGTCATGGAAGCGTTGCAAAAGTTGTGGGTGAACTAGGCTTTGCAAAGTTTTCTGCCAAATGGGTTTCAAAACAACTTTAGGACGTACACAAGCAGGTCCGTTTCGCAACTTAATTGGAGCATCTTGAGTGTCACTCAAACTTGGATCTTCTTTTTTACTTTTAATCCCGGATAATCACTTTTAAATAGCGCTGCATAAATCTTTTCCAATCTTTTGAAAATGTTTATTGGTGGTTTCCCTTTTAAAACAAGGAATTCAATCACAGCTCTTTGCTTCTGACGGACATCCCATAATGATGTCATTTTCAAAATGGCACAGGAAGTGGTCACATTCAAACAAAATTTTCAAGCAAAATCAAAATCTTCAAACAAATATTATTATTACACATGGTCATAATTTCTGGAAAGAATATGAACTATAAGTCGGTTAAATTGAACAGGACTCATTACTTTGTGACTGTCCCTTGCAACTACTTTTATTCTTCCAATATCTTCTGACTGTGTGCTTATTTCTTCTGGGTATCGACACTCTAACCAAACCAGCCAGACGGAGCACGCTACTTTGGCCATCCGCACACGCTTGCAGCTTGTCTTTTCTTGCCTTTTCATTTCACTGATGTTCTCTGACTGCAGGCGTACCGTTTTCTCTTCTATCTGAACACAACAATTCCCTATCTTTATTGAAGAACTTGTTTTTTCTGTTCAGTCTCGAAGAATGTTTTTTTCTTTCTCGCCTTTGCTGCAACCGGATTCTCTGTATTGTTTATCTTATCAGAATCAGCAGAACTAAAGCCGTTTTTGCAGCGCCTGCGATCACCCGAAACAGGCCGCTTGTCATTTCATTTCTTTTATCTTATTAAAGACTCATTGCGCCGCACTTTCTGTCACGCCTTAATCCCTTTATACGCTTCTAGTTTGAATCGTGGAGAGCTTGAGCTGCATAGTCTTCCTTTATTTTTCAATTCCGAGAAAAGATTGGGTGCCAACAAAAACCCGTTTGTTGGTGGCTTTCTTACCAACCAATTGATCGCGAGTTATCGAAATCTGTAAACGATCTCCAGCAAAAAATTTTGGCCTTTCAGGTTATACAACAGTGCTTCCTAACGGGCAACACGGGGAGCTCCTTCACGTGGACCGCGAAGCTTTCAAATTTGATTTAATAAAGTTCTACAGTAAACAAAAATAGTTTTACAGTAATATAGTTCTACAGTAACAAATAGTTCTACAGTAAACAAACTAGGCGAAGAAATTGTTTAGTTAAGGCTGATCTCAAAAAAAATAAAGATTCTCGACTTGATAAGCTGCAATATAAGATTCAAAATTGGACAACTAATTGCTTTTTCGATGTTGATCTTCAAAAAAAGGCTGCGTGTTGGGAGAAGGCATTTAGCGGTCCGTCAGCAGATCCATGTTATCAAACGTGGGCCATGAGCAGGAAAAAGCTGGGATTTGTCACCATAAAATGTGAAGTATAAGGAAGACTAAGATCTATTATCTTTCCCAGAACATAGCATGAATTTTTAAATCACTTTCAAAAAGACTGCAATGCGCTTTGGCTAAAATTGATTCCCCTGCTCCTCTTTTTATGTACAATCAACAACCATGCTATCTGAAAAGTTTCGTTATCATTGAATACTTGGCAACGGCAGATTAAAAAAAACATATTAATTTCTTTAAATATCAAAATTAAATCAAGACTTGTATTATGAATTTATCAATAAAATTTAAACGGGGACCACAAAATTTAATTGCTTTTTTAAGGAATTCATTTGACTTCGAATTAAGGATTAAAGTTGTTTTCAATATCTAAATAATTTATCTAGGAAGTTAGATTAAAATAAAATTAAAATTTTTACTTCAGAAAACTTTATTTATACCAAAATTACAATTTCCCCAAAAAATTTTTTGTGTATGAGCCAGGGCTTCCACTGAAAGAAATTTCCTCATGTGCATCGTCATGTATTGAGTCTCGAATATCTCTACTAGTAAAGAATAAACAAACTCAGGCTTGTTGTTGTTACCTGGCCCCTTCTCAGTAATAGGGGCATGGGGGATGACCATGAAGTTCCAGAAGCCGGGCAATACCCCAGGGCCCGAACCAGAGATTGTAGAGTGACAGAGAGCCGCCAAAAAGCGAGCGGCCGAAAGAGTCCATAGCCGGGCACTGCAGAATGAGATGAGAGATGTTCAAGGTCGAAATACCGCAGACGCTGCATGAGAGATTCCTAATTCTGCCAATTGTGGAGAGATAACAGCTTAACTGTAGGCTGTGTTCGTTGTAGAATTACAGCGAGTGTGGCGAAACAGCACAAGCTCCACGGTGAAAACCGAGGAAACTTCTGTGTCAAAGAATTTAGATGAAATGATACGCCTCCTATCCAAGAAAAGACAAGAGTGGATACGAGAGGTAAGAGCAGAGAGACTACAAGGGATTGCAGAGGCCATGAGTAGCGCTCCCTGTCTGGCCACCTTATCAGCAGCGTTGCTCCTCGGAAGATACGAATGTGCAGAGACCCATTGTAGCCTGATAGTAAAGAAGGAGAGAAAAGACAATTCCTGCCAGATCTGACAGAGTTTGAGGTGAAAGGAAAGACGGAGAGGAGGACAGAGCGAGAGTCGGAAAGCAGAAAATAGAAGAGAAATGGCAGACTTATTGGTGCTGCCAAGACCAGTGGAAAGCTTAAAGAATGGCGTAGGTTTCAATGAAAATACTTGAGCAAACTGGGCCTGCCGAAAATATAAGGGCCAACGCAGTGCCACAAAAGTGAGCAATTGGCAAGGACGCCAAAGCCTATTTCGCCAAAAGGAAAAGGAACAAAACCATCAGTCCAGATCACCAAATAATAAGGCGGGAGAGAGTCAAGATGAGCGATAGCCGCGCCTTAACAAGATAGAGAGGGATCAGACCGGGAACATGGAGAAGAAAGGGTGGACTCCACGGTGTAGGAAGACAGGCTCCCAGGAGGAGATAGAGAGCAAGCAAAGAGAGCCTTCATGAGAGAGGTAGGAGAAAGCATGAGCGGGTGAGCGGACGCAAAAGCTCTCCAGGAGCATCTGGAGAGTCTTGGTTTCACTCCAAGTCTGGCCAAACATAGAACAGGAAAGGAGGTTGAGAGACAAAGGGACCGCTCAAAAAAAGACAGGGGAAATGAGTCAGGGTGGCTCGTAGAGGAGGTAGAGACGCCTCAGAGAGGAGAAGTGGGATAGTGGAGCCCATGATGGCACGACTAGCCGCTCGGTGAAGGCGGTCCAATTCGGTAATGTGGTAAGGCTAAGAAAAGAAACTACTTGGGTGAAGCATAAGGGAGAAGGAGCCAAAAAAAAGCTTTATACAAAATCGAGAGGGACTCCTTAGAGGGGCCCCATGGGGAACCAGAGATATGGCGTAAGGCCTTGAAAAGAGGCAAGAACTTGGCTTTCAGCGAAGATATATGTTTAGAAAAGAAAAGAGTGCTGTCGAAAATGACCCCAAGAAAAGTTGAAGTGGAATTGAAGCGGAGGGGAGAGCTGAATAAAAGGGAGGATGTGGTGCTGGAGGTTAGTTTGGTGGGAATCCATTGAAAAGAAAGACGCCTCACATTTGCTTGGATCGAGAGAAAGGCACCAGTACTTATACCAGCGATCGAGCCCAATTAGAGCTTTTTGTGTAGCCCCCACTGCAGCAGAGGCCGAGGGAAAGGGGTACCAAATGACCAGGTCGTCAACATAAAGAGAGCAGCTCACCGAAGAGGACAGAGAAGCAAGAAGATCATTGATGAAAAGAGAGAAAAAACGGTATCAATAACAAATCCTTGCGGAACACTTTGACGGACTCGAAAGGAACGAATTTTGTGATTTTGGAAAACCATGCAAGCGCGCCTATCAAAAAAGAAAGAATGAGTCCAAAGAACAAAGCAAGGAGGGAAGCCAGCCGAAAGAAGTTTGTGAAAAAAGGCGGATCGTAGCAGGAATAGTCCGAGAGCCAGACTTGGGTTTGTTTAACCCATCCATCCGAAATCGTTTGTTAATCCCATCCGAGAGAGATAAAGAATTTGATCGAGAACAGACGGTATAGGGTGGAAACCGGCCTGGCGGGGAGATTGAATCGAGTTAGATTTCAGAAAGTAGAGTAGACGCGATAGAATGATACGTTGAAAAAGCTTTTAGACGTAGGAGGTGAGGGAGATACGCCGAAAAGAAACAGGAGAGTCGAGAAGCTTTCTGATCCTATGGATGGGAATAATAGAAGATGTCTTTCAGATGGAAGGAAAGGAATGCAATGACCAGAAAAGATTGAAAATATGTTGGAAAAAATCCATGTGGGAACGTGGAAGATGCTTCAGCATGGGATAGGCATATTTGTCTCATCCAGTCGCAGTAGACGAGGAGAGGTTTGTTGCAGCCGCGAGAAATTCAGTGGGGAAAAAGAAGAAGCATAAAGAAGAATGAGACTCCTCAGGGCACGTAGCTCGGCGGAGCTTGGATAGATAGCCTCTGCCTCTGGAAACAAAGTCTTTGGCTGGGAAATAAAAAAGTGGGATCTCAGGTAGTCGGCAAAGACCGAAGCCAACTTCCTGGGAGAAGAATGTAAGCCTGGCGGCTTTCATCACTTCTGTGAGCGGCAGCGAAATCCTTATGTTGTTTGTTTACCGCTTCTTCCACTTCAGGAGACCTCCAGGCTAGAGGATGGCATCTGACGCGGCCGAAAATGAATGAAAAATTTGGCTGCATTCAATGCCAGACAAATAAAGAGAGCACCAGCAGACGAAAGAGAAAGAGAGGAGTATTCTTTTGCAGAACGACAGTGAGAGTCAAAGTAATAGGCAAAGTCATCCCAACGAGCTTTCTGAAAACTAAAGGAAGGGGGTCGGGTACGTTGGGGCCGAAAAGCGCAGAAAGAGGAACAGGTAGTAAAATTAATAATTGATCAGAACCCATGGTCTGTAGCACCTCTCAGGAGAAAGACGAAAGAGCAAAGGAGATGTCAGGGGTGGAGCGATTGCCAGATAGCGATGAAGAAGACTTGGAGCGTTGGTGTTATTGACAGAAACAGCTGGAAAAGTTAGGAGTACTAGGGTGACTGGGACCCTCGGGAAGGCCAGTAGCCATTTTGACTCAACTTAACCAGGGTCGGCGACCGCACCCCCACGTTAAAGCGAGCATTGATTGGTGCAGAACTCAGGCTTAGTAATAATTGAAAGAACTTGGCCCTAACATTTGAAAAGAAGAAATTCGGAGAAAATAATCACAAAAAGTAAAGCAAAAGAAAATGAGTAAATTTGCGAGAAAATATACATACAACATTAAAATAGTCAAAAAATGAAAACACTTGCATGCCACGCATAAATTCTGGAATTCTGGAAAAAGATCCTCATGCTTTATGTTATTTACGATTTTACGGAAATAAAAAAAATTATTATCCATCCAGAAATTTAAGACTGTTATTTTCTTGGTAAACAAGGCACCTTGGAACTAGTTAGTTATTGTGGTAGCGTGGCTGATATAAATTTGTAGCGGGTCAGGCTTAAACGTTGCTTGTAATTTGTTTCTTGATTACTGCGCGTTAGTTTAATGTTTGCCTGAAGCAGTAGGATCCAACCATTGTTTTCTGTTACAGTTGTGTTTCTTATCAGTTCAGTGTTAAGTCGCTATTGCTGGTCTTACTAGTGCTTCAGTTTAAATCTTTAGTTTAGGCGTTCTTGTTTGTATATGTTCTACTTATTTTTATGTTTTTAGATATCAAGCGTTTTAGTTAATTAAAGCCGGATTTATGAGGCTTATGGAATAATTTGGTATATGCGTCGAGTTAGCTACAACGCAACAGTGGCATTGTTGGTTGGTTTAAGTAGATTCAAACCGTAGTCAACTTGAAGTACATGGGCTATGCAAGTTGGGCACCTCACCATAACAGCTTGACTACGCATTTGTCTGTTGAGTGCAGTAACCTTTGCCTAAGTTACCAGTATTTTTTCAAATATGCATCCATGCTGCGAGCGCAAATTTTATTTTATTTTTTTAGTGGCATTAACTTCAATTTCAACTACGATATTTACTTCATACTACTCTGCTGAGTTATTTTACTTGTTTTTCTGATGGCAGTGTTTTTACAAGTGTTCACTTGTTCAGATGCCAAAGCTACCAAGATGTATTTTAGTTAAATTTTGAATTGTAGATGAAAAAATTTTTTTTATAATTACAAAAGACAACCAACTTTTGTTGCTTTAGCGAAAAATGTGTAAGTTAATTAGGAAGAAATTTGCTTTTACAATGACGACACTAACTAATAATTTCAAAAAGTGAAGAAGATTGTAAAACTTTTTGTGGAAGCACAGATATGAACAGTAAATTTTTAAATCATTGTAAATCAGAAATGTCGTCATAGTTAAATCACAATAAGACTTGAAATCAGAAAACATAAATAAAATAAATTGTCAAAAGAACGAATCGATCTGGTTGAAATATCAGAAAACATGTCACATTGTCACAACGCATACATGCACTACTCGGATATATATATACTTACTACACTGATACACATATACTTACTTATACATGCACACTTGGATCTCTAGTAACTTCCTTGAAAATTGTTGATTGCTTATTTATGCCCAGTTTGTATCTAAGTGCACGCGTAAATGCGTTCGCTTTCACTTCTTCCAAACTATTTGAAGTATTTATTGGACCTGTCATAATTGATCACTACCCCGAAATGGGTGCCATAATGGGTTGGTGACGTCTGGATGACATCAAAGCAACAGATTTTTTAAATTTGCATTTATTGACGGAAGAAAAAGTGTTGTTCAAACAAGAGCTAGCTTTCACTAACCAGCTTTCAAAAATTTGGTAAGTTGGAGGCTAGCACTTGTTTTCGCAAACCTCTTTGTAGTGTAAATCAACGTCATAATCAACTCATGATAGAAGAATTGTTTTCTTTATTTTCTCAAAAAAGGATGACCGTAGAAATGTGCTTAAACTCTTTTTCGAGAGACATTATCCAGCTGCTTCCAATAAAAAAAGTTTTAGATTTTGAGCTTTTTTGACAACACGACAACACAATAAACAATTTGTGTTTAAGGTATTTCCAATTTTAAACATTCGTTTCTTCTGAAACCCTGTAAAGAAGGTCCTAAAATAGAATTTGCTGAAAAAGTGTAATGTATGCATTTGTCTTTCCTGACATTTTTTAATAATTACTCAAACCTAATCTTATTGTTTCAGATCCTTGTTTGCCAATATAGGAAAGAATTAGCTTTTTTATGCTGGTGCTCCATCCAGTACTGCCACATCCGCAAGGCGATAATAAATACGATTCGTGATTTGTTTTTTTGGAAAATTTTTATGGTCATAGATCAAGCAAATATAGCTGAGCAAAAATAGGTCAATGTGCTTGTAGAAAGTTTGTAAACATCAACTCAAACGTTCTTGATTGATTTTCCTATTCATTATGCAAGTTTTGTCATTAGCAGCATTATTTTCCCTTTGGACGATGATTATTATCGACAATTTCGTACGAACCGCAAAAATGTTACATCGCTATTGAAGGATGCTGCTTGTTACTTGACTCTTGCTGGCAAAGTAGAGAATAAGTTGTCATGCTAAACAAGCACTTTGTTTAGGTAAACCGAAAAGAACTGTCTAGGTCGTAAGGTTTTTTTTAGAAGAAAACAAGAGCTCAACTTGTGTTAGCTCGCAAGTCATTTGAGAAATTTCATCCCCATTTATTTCACATTACTTGGTTTGCACACTTACCGCATGGTTGCACAGTGCGAGTGCGTGCTTGCTTCAAAAACATACAAGAAGTCCTAGCAGCGGCAACAATTGCAACTAAATTCGGTCCAAAGATGTTTGGTGCTTGCTTACCGTCGTCCTGGCATTTATGGTTATGAGATGTGTAATCTGGCTTGGAGTTGATTTTAATACAGTGCAGTGTTGGTCAACCTTTTTTTATTATGGTATACCTTAATTAGTGTTCCGAAAAATCTGTTTCATTACTAAAAAATTTTAATCTTTTGAGATGGATCTATAAAAAAAATAACATCAATTTAAAAGCCCCGTTGTTTGAGATTGAACTACGAAAAAAAGACCATCAGTTTAAAAACTGGTTAACCTCTACACACAGTCCCGTAGCACTCCAACTTCGGGCCCCCCCCCAAAGTAAGCGCAAGAGCCCCTGCGCACAGGTCATATCACTTTAGAGGTGTAAAATTGAAAAGCTGCATTAAGAAAATACACCACAATTTGTACATAAGTAAACAGGCTAATGTCAGAATAAAGCATGCCGATACCGAAGGTGCAAGTCATAAAAAATTCGGCACCGATGCCAGAGTTCAGTAGGACATTTATGCAGACACTGCGAAACGAAAGCAATGACACTGAAAAACATGAAAAAGTTATAAAAACACAGTATCATTTAAATAGTCTGGAGCGAACCTTTTTGTTCGCAAATGCTGTTATGACATTGTCATAATCAAGAGATCGGGCGCAGTCATTTTCGATTGACAACATGGCTAATGAAGATAGTCTACTGTCTGTCATAGACGTTCTATTAAAACTTTTGATCAGTTTCAATTTGCTGAAGCTTCTTTCAGCGCTGGCAACAGTCACGGGGCAAGTTAGTAAGATTCGAAGTGCGATGTACACATTCGGATACAATTGAAATAAATGAGTCTTTAGAAGATAGTTCAGAAAGTCTTGAGCCGTATTGAGATTGCGTTTTTTTTGTAAAATTAAAACAAACCGCTGTAGCTCAGCGCTCATTTCATCAGAATCAATGTCACCGAACTTTTTTTGGAACTCTTTACAGCAAGTAAGAAGAGCATTTTCTTGTTGCACAAGCAAAAGTTTGTCTCGTGTGTACAAAAACGAAAAGGCGGAAGAAACCTCACGTAACAAATTAAAGCGCTCCTTTATTGACATAATAGCCTGGTCTACTAATGGATAGAAAAAGTTGCTTTTAAATTTCAGTTCAGGAGTAGCTCGTTGTTCCTCTTCACCTTGGTAATCAAACAATCTTCTTTTCTTTCCACTTCTTGACGGAGGAAAAGAAGGATCAATATCCAATTCCTGTGCTATTTCAACAGCAGATGTTGCGGCACTGTCATAACCCGTTGTGCGATAGTTTTGCAAAAACTTTTCAGTTGCCTGGATTTCCGTTTCCATTGTATGATGGGAGACTCCATACGATTGAAGAATCTTGCTTGCTTTATTGACTTGGAATAGGATATCATACCAAATAAACACCGACAAAAGAAAACTCCATTTTGATAAATGAGCTATCAACGATTTTGTTTCTGAGGCAGCTCTTCCATCTTTTCTTTCTATGGAAATGGCTTCCAAGTCTTTCAGTGCCAGCAACACCTCTTTTAAATTGTATCGAAGAGGTTTGATGCATTTAATTCTGCTTTCCCAACGAGTATCAGATTGTGACTTTATGGACAGCTCCACATGTTTCTTCAAAATTTCCCAACGCTGAGCAGAGGAAGAAAACAGCACATACAACCTTGTAAGTACTCCAAAAAATGTCAATGCTTCCGTCGATCAATTAGCACTGTCAACAACAACTAAGTTAAGGGTATGGTTTGCACAGGGCACGTAAACAGCTTTGGGATTGATGTCTAGCATTCTTGCTTGGACCCCAGAATGTTTTCCTTTCATGTTAGCACCATTATCATATGACTGACCTCGACAATCAGACAATTCGAGTTGCAGTTCGGTCGCTTTTTCTAAGAAAGCGTCCAACAAGCCTTTCCCAGTACTGTCACTTATTCTCAAGTAGCCAAAAAATGTTTCTTTAACAACAGCAGCTTCTTCATTACATAGTACATAACGGAGAATGACAGGTATTTGTTCATGATGTGACATATCTGGAGTGCAGTCCAAAATTATAGAAAAATATTTTGCCAATTTCAATTGCTGTAAATTTTCTTTTTCAACTTCTGTCGCTAGCAATTCAATTAGTTCATTTTGTATGGTAGGACTCAAATAGTGATCTTTAGTGTTTTTATTCTTGATTCTGTCTTGAAGTTCTTTTAGGATCGGATCTCTTCTTGCCAAAAGCTCAAATATACGCAGAAAATTTCCATTGTGAGGAGATCCTAAGACTTCTTCAGATCCTCTAAAAGCAAGATTCCTTTCCGATAGAAACAAGGCAATGTCGATAAGTCTCTCTAAAACATTTCTCCAAAAACGTCTTTCATTGAAAAAAATATTCATCTCGCGTTTGTCGATAGTGGATGAATTTCTTATCCCTTCAGCTAGCAACATCCATTGATTGCAGCATTCTTGGTGGGAAATGCCGTTTTCATGGTCTTTCAGTTTTTTCGAAAAACCCTCCCATGTATTTATACCACTACAAAAGGGGCTTAGTGTTTTTCCAAATAGCTTACAACAAAAGCAAAAACCTTGATCTGATTCCCCAGAATAAACTAGCCACGACCGTGAAACACTTTCACCATTAGGTAACACACGTTTATAATGGTTGGAGGAAAAACGTCGTCTTGGAGTTGTGTTATTATATGGAAAATTCATTATTAGTTGATGTGGTCCACGCTTTACTATATCACATCGTTGAACATCAGAAATACTTTCAGGCCATTTACATGGGTCATCAGGGATAGGGGTAAATTGAGATTCAGTTATTTTTGATATTGAAGGTTGCGTATTGGCAGGTAAATCACAACTTACATTTTCTGGAAATTCACAATCACTTTGATGCTAATCGTCATAGTCTTCTTTTTCTTGTACACTATAGTTTTCTTCATCCCTCTCGGTACTAGTGCCAGGTCTACTCTGCTCAGTAATCTTGAAAAAATCTGTCATCTTGGGCAATTTCGCTACAGCATCTCGAGCAGTGGCTGCTTCTTTTCTCTTTTGAGCACCACTTTTTGAACGTTTCATTCTATACAATGTCAATAAAATACTTTATCTGCACTCTGCAGTGTATATATATTGTCCCGGTATTTCTAGCCAAACAGAATTCCAGACCATTCTATGATTGTTGCGTAACAACGGCATTGTTACGTCAATCGAATATTCAAGATTCTACCAGAAAATCAATCGAAATATTCTAGATTCTGCGAGATAAAATGACGTAACATTCACTTATGATGTCACAAGCCAATTTTTTCCTACAGTTTAAATCGGTTGTAAACAAGTCTGCTGAACTGAAAATAGTCACGTAGCCAAAAAGCAATTTCAGACTAACTTGGGCCCCCAAAGTTGGCCTGGGCCCCCCCAATTGGGGGGTTTGGGGGGCGGCTGCTACGTCTCTGTCTACACACCCCATTACGTTGGTTCACCCTGGGGTCTACAATACATCCGGTTGACAAACACTGCCATAGTGAACAATGAACATCTTTCTGTCACTGTAAACGACTGAACAAACACCTGAATTTTGGTTAGCAAAACAATAGAGAACACAAAAGAAGATCAGTTGACGTCAGACCTAGTCCTTCTCCAGCACAGTCAGCTGCTTTTAAACAACATTGAACACTTGGAAGTTATGACCACTGCTGGCAAAAACGTTCAAGGCAAAAAAGGAACAAGCAATGTCACGATACAACCTGCGCAGTTCGGAACTACATCTAGCAACTGTTTAGCCAAGTTAGATTTGAAAACAAAACTAGACTTTTAAAATGAAGGATTCATCCGTCCTTCATAGCGCTACTGTGAAAAGTTCAACCAACATTACCTACAGTGGAACGTTTACTTTCTTTGCGGAAAAAGCTACTGTGAAAAGGCCGAACCTTGAAATCTGATAATGTCAAAACGTACATGCTGCTATATTACAATAAATAAATAGGAAAAGTTGATTCGTTTGTGGTATTTATGTACTATTTGGTTTCTGTATTATACTATTGTCGCGTAATGTGCTTCTCTCTTGTAGCGATACTTTAAAACTGTGTGTGGGGTTTAATTTGCTGTTGATTGAAATCTAATACGCACAAACAACGGGGCACTGTGCACACTCTACAAGAACAAAATCACACAAACTACAGTATCTAAATGCATCGCCGAATAGCAGGATGATAACCAAACAATACATACATTGTATTCTTTTACTCGTTATTCTTATCTGTTAGTACACTTATGAAAAAATTGGGTAAAGCCATGCAAACGTTTTCTTTGATTTCATACCTGACATAATATGATTTCACTTGATCTGTCTCCATCGAAAAAATCTCACATTTGGATGACTAGTTTCAGTTCAAGAAAGGATTATAGTTTCTACAAATGAGCAATTTTGTTATGAATAATGTGGTCTAAATATTAGAAAAATGTAAAAGGTAATTACAGGTCAAAAAATGCTTTTAGTTATAAATCTTACATAATAGTGTTTTATAAAATTTATCTACCTCATATTTTACTTTTCAGGTGCCGGTTGAGCCTCGTATTGTATATGATGGTTGCAATTTTTCTTGCTATTGCCATTGTTATTTGCAACGTTCAAATCATGGGGGTAATATCTTTTCAGAAACGAAACGTCCAATCTATTTACCGCCTATCTTTAGCTGTTGCTGATTTTATCATGGGTGTATTTGTCATTCCGATGTACATTGGAATCGAGTACAAACATTTCGAGCGAAGTTTATCTTTTACTGAGTTGAGGAACGTGACTGGTTATATGATTGCCAATGATAAGTCTTTACCTATGCAACCAGTTTCTGTGAAGATAAAAAACCTCGCAGGCAATAACGTTTCGAGTATCTATGCATCAACACTTGGATTTTTTATGGTTCTATCTTTATTGGTTTCTGTTTCCAGTCTGGTAGCAGCAAGCATTGACAGATTTGTTGCTATATTTCGTCCGTTAAAATACAACGACTTAAAAGCAATTTTCGCTGCCAAAATTGTCGTAGCAAGTGTTTGGTTCGCAGGTTTGGTTTTTGCAGTGTTTCCTATAGTTATTCCTGATGGAGGCTATGCTTTTGTCGCCTCAAATGTAACCACTAAAGATGGAAGGTCAATGCTCATAGCTTATGCAGTTACTGCTTTCTTTTTGTTTGTATTAATGTGGTTTTCAGTAATAGCAACTTATACAGTGGCTCGCCCTGGCTTGAGGAACCATGACAGGCAACGCCAAACTGACGATGAAAGGCATCTTCTAGGAACTCTATTTATCATGATAACAGTTTTTACCCTATGCATTTTGCCAAACGCGTTAACTCTAATTATAAGAGTCATTTTACCTGATATCAACATGGAAAACCCGACCGATTTCGATATAGTTGCTAATCTACAATTTTCATCTATTCGGCTTGTTGTAGCTCTGGTAGTATTCAGCAACAGTCTTTGGAACTGTTTCATCTACAGTATTCGAGAAACAGTTTTTCGAAGAACTGCAAAGAGGCTATACAAAGGGATCGCACAGCATTTAAAACTGGATCAAGCTTGGAATCTGGTTTCACGAAAACGGTAAACAAGAAAAACAATTAATCTCTAAATTATGCAAAAACTAAGTAATATATGATCCTATTGAAAAGTGATTCCAGAACAAAGCGCTCTAAATACATATGAGTGATAATTTTAAAACGGTCTACTCATAAAGGAATATCTTGTCTTTCTACTATCATAATTTTATGGTATACTTTATGCAGGAGAATCAGTAATATTTGTGGAAGAATATCGTGTGTATGCTTCTTTCAATGTTTAACAAAAAGCCGAAAGCAATACAAAATTGCTATTTCAAGTGATGTTGAAAAAATACGTTTGCATGCAAAAAATGTAAAGCTGAAGAACATTTTCAGAATTGCCGGCATTATTTTCAACTACATCTTTTTCCGAATGTGTATTGCATTTGCATTTCTGTTTATTTTAAGCAGAAGATGTTTACCATTCGATATTGGTGTAATTTCTACTTCAGTAATTTCATAAAAATTTAGCCTACCCAAATTTTTTGGCAGATAAACATACTGGGCGACGTCGCTCTGCACGGCTACCACTAAATTACAACTGAACAAAAAATATCGGTTAACCCGCTAGCTTTTGTCCCCCCAGTAGCGATTTCAAACTCGGTTATTATGCTGCAATGTCATTTCATCTTTGTTATCTTCAATCACTTCTTCTTCAATATAGCTTTTAGTGCAACTTGGGTTGATTTCTTTGTTTGCTCAGATTAGTGAATTATAAGGCACGTTTTGAATTTTTGATTTTGTTTTTTAAGCATTTTGCTCTTTAGTTTGAACTGATTCATTACGTTTTTAATAGGGCTGTACCCCGTATTCGATTGTAATCCGGCACTAACCTAGGCTTTTTCAAATATGCGGCATCGAATCGGATAGTAAGTGCTCTCCGGTCGGGTATTCGAATAGCAACGAGCAAGAGTATTTTGTTTTAACTTTTATGCTATATTTGGCATAAAGTACATTGCGTGATAACCAATTGAATTTGTTCCAGTTCAGTTCAGTTCAATTTATTGCCGTTCATGTTATTTCATTCAAGTTAACTCTGTTCAATTCCGTTGTGGTTCAGTTCGTTAATAAATGAAATCATCTTCGTTCAATTTATCTTACGCTATCCACTTGGAGCAACGCATCCATCGAACCATCACTTTAATGTACGATCGACAGTAAACTACACTGGTGATCGCTGCTACTAATTGTAGTGATCCGGGTGTACAGTTATAGAAGGTGGGTGAAGCCGGTAGTAGTATAGGATGGTTCATTTGGCGTCAATTTAGGAGGAGCAGCGGCGATGCTGGTCTCTAACCCTAACCCTAACCCTTAACGCTAACTCTACCCTAGGTCTATTATTTTTGATGTGAGGGTGCGAACACTAATTTTATTTCCAGGAGGTCGGAGGAAGTTAACCATAGGACATTTTATATGGGGGAGGTCTGAGGAAGTTAACGGCAATCTAAGGGAGCTAGTTCTAACACGGTGTCATTTCAAAAAGTTTGATGTCATTCTGATGATTTGTTATTTCACAAAAGATTTTTGATTCTGTATTTTAATGACAAGTCTGTTTTTAACTAGACCGTGGGAATGTAATTACATCTCTGTTGCGCAATCCATCATGACGTAAGTTTTAACTAGATTGTGGGAATATAGTTGTATGCTTGTTGTGCAATCCATGTGATATTGCATTTTTACCCATGATGCGATCTTTGATTTTGTGTAGACTGGTCCGGACTTGTCCGTCGAAAGGTTGAGGATATACTGTGCGAAGATTACGTTTTATTCAGCTGTTTGTTGGGATATATTGTCTCTGTCTTATCCAGACTTGCCCAAGCTCGAATTTTTTTCTCTGTACCGCGCTTACATGATAAAAAGTTCTAAGGAAGCTAATTTTATTTGCAGGAGGTCCGAGGGAGCTAACCACAGGACACTAATTTTATGTTGGGGAGGTCTGAGGGTGCTAACTCTAGATCTATTGTTGTGAGAGAGCTAATCACAGGACACTAATTTTATGTTGGGGAGGTCTGAGGGTGCTAACACTAGATCTATTTTTGTGAGAGAGCTAATCACAGGACACTAATTTTATGTTGGGGAGGTCTGAGGGTGCTAACTTGAGGTCTAAGAGAGCTAAACCCTAGGTCTGAGAAGGCCAACTCTAGGTCCAAGAGTGTCAATCTTAGGTCTGAGGGTGCTAACTCGAGGTCTAAGAGAGCTAAACCCTAGGTCTGAGAGTGCCAACTCTAGGTCTAAGAGTGTCAATCTTAGGTCTGAGGGTGCTAACTCGAGGTCTAAGAGAGCTAACTTGGGGTTTAAGAGTGCCAACTCTAGGTCTAAGAGTGCCAATCTTAGGTCTGAGGGTGCTAACTCGAGGTCTAAGAGAGCTAACCCTAGGTCTGAGAGTGCCAACTCTAGGTCTAAGAGTGCCAATCTTAGGTCTGAGGGTGCTAACGCTAGGTCTATGTGAGCTAACCATAGTTCTAAGTAAGCTAACCCTAGATTTTGTTTGAAGGAGGTCGGAGATAGCTAACCCTAGGTTTATTAATTTTAGGTGAGGGAGGTCTGGGGGAGTTAACATTAAGCTGAGGGAGTTAGTTCCAACATGGTGTCATTTCAAACAGTTTGGTGCAAAACTTATGATTTGTTATTACACAAAGGTTTTTTGATTCTGTATTTTAATGACGTAAGTTTTTAACTAGACCGTGGGAATGTAGTTGCATACATTATTGTGCAATCCATGACGTATTCTATTTTTAGTCATGATGCGATCAGTGCTTTTGTGTAAACTGGTCCAGACTTGTCCATCGAAAGTTTTTAGAATATAATGTATAAAGATTATGTTTTATTCAGCTGTTGTTTAGGAATCTTTGTCTCTGTCTTATCCAAACTTGCCCAAGCTCGAATCTTTTTCTCTGTATTGTGCTTACATGATGAAAAGTTCTAAGGAAGCTGACCCTAGATCTAAGGACTTTTATTTGAATCGGAGGGAGCTAACCCTAGACATTAATTTTATGTGTGGGAGGTCGGAGGGAGCTAACTCTAAATCCTAGAGAGTTAGCACTAAGCTGGAAGAGTACACGCTAACACGGTGTGGATGGTATTTCAAAAAGTTTGGTGCAAAACTTATGATTTGTTATTACATAACGGTTTTCAGGGTGTGATGCCTTATTTCAATGACGTAAGTTTTAAACTAGACCGTGGGAATGTAGTTGCATCCCTCTTGCGCAATCCATCATGACGTAAGTTTTAAACTAGACCGTGGAATGTCATGTAGAATATTTCTTATGACACTTGTCCTATGTATTATATTACTCAATTACGTAGTGGTTTTCAGAGTGTGATTCCTTATTTCAATGTTTCATGACGTAAGTTTTTAACTAAACAGTGGGAATGCGACTACATCCTAAATCTGAAGGAAGTAATGCTATGCGAGAAAGTTAATTCTGTTCTAAACCTAACACGGGGTGGATGTCACGTAGAATATTTCTTATGATATTTGTCCTACGTATTACACAGTTACATGGCGGTCTTCAGAGTGTGATTCTGTATTTCAATGACGTAATCGGTTTTTAAGTAGACCGTGGGAATGTAGTAGCATGCTTATTGCACAAGCCGTCGTGATGTAATCTATTTTTATCCAGACTGTGATTGCATCCCTATTGCACAATCCACGGCGTAATCGGTTTTAGGCAGACTGCAATTGCATCCATATTATACAAGCCACCATGGTAGATAGTCATAATATACCATTGTGTGATTCAGTGTGCCCAAAAAGCCGCTATCGTTCAAAAATCCATGTATTATCCACCATTTATTTAGCAAAGAATGTGATAAAGTCGCTCTTATCCAAAGCACACAGTTTTGAGACTAGCTGTTTTTTACGATTACGATCGGTCAAAGTCTGTTGCATATTTGTTTCCAAAACAACGTTCACACGCTTTTATGACAAAAATATTTATCGGTTTAGCTAGCTATTCATGCGCTTTCTGCATTACGTAATTACAATGCCAGCGTTTCAGGCAGACTAGGTTGTTCAATTCAAGAAGTTTATTGAGCAATCGAAACTACAAATTTATATAAACGCGAAAAAAAAGTCACCTGACAATGAAACGACAAAAAGACCATCAAAATGAACTGCCGTACCTATCACGCAACAAAACTTTAGCAATAACAAACAGAAAAACACAGTAAAAGATATAATTTTTAAACAGAAACACGTTTTTTCTTCATTTACGTCCAAACATCGTCTTATTATGAGTTGATCTGCACCATGCTATTAAACACAATTTCAGACCAAGAAGCAGCCGCTACTTCGGAGTCATAAGTTTTATTTAAACAATCTCGATTCTATATGACAGCGTTTTTACTCAAAGGTTCTTGTAAGCATGTTGTTGTATAGACTTATTATGCAAGGGTTCGTGTGATCAAGTCGTAGACTTGTTCTTCAATGTTACAGATCTTAGGTAAGAGTCAAATTCAATTTACTAAGAAAGGCATATCATTTACCAATTAAAGCATAATTATTCTTGTAGACTAGTATGATTTAACGTTTTATAGTAAAAATTTTGTGGTTTATCAGAAACACAACCGACCAATAGTTCTATTTTAATCAAAAAGGGTAGAGATTTAAGTTTAACTTTTGTCAGGGAGCTTGAAATAATTCGCAGAGCGTTGAATTTCCAATATTTATACGGCACTACAAAACTATTATTATTTTTAAATGTTTAAATTTTTCTCATTCTTTGTAACGCATTACAAATAATATCTAATAAACACTAAAACACAGGCTCCTTATCACATAATTACGACACTTCTCTTCAATTTTTGTACTTTCAATTTCATCCACCAGCATCGTTTCACTTGTTGAACGTCTTCTTCTCTCAAGCACTGTTCTTACCACACAACCAAGTCTTAAACTGTGTATAAACCATCTTCTTTTCGCGATATCGGTTTCACAAGATTTACGACTTTCTACATTTTTCAACTTTACTCGCTCAACTGTTAGATCTGCGACCTTAGAGAAATTCTTAGTCTTTGGTCATCGTCAGACACAAAACTTTATTTTTATTATAACAAAGTTGAAACGTCACGAATCATGCTTAAAACCGCATCACGCTAACCACGTAATAGATAAGAAAACAGGAATGGATTGGTTGAATTACAATTGTGGAGAATAGTTACATCGACTGACGCTATAAGGGAATAGTTTTTAAAGGATAAGCCGTTTGAAACCGAGACGTCATGAATGCCTAAGACACACGTGACCGCTAAACACGCAGTAGCTCGTGTCATCACCAATTTGAACTTGTTATTTGTAGAGAACGATGCACACAGTGAACCAGTGAGGGAAATACAACTCATACTGGTGCTCTCACGGTCATATATACACAAAATAGTTGCCTTTGATTACTAAGTTGACCTAAAAAGATGGTTTGACGAAAAGTATATTTGACGTCTTTTTCAGTTGAAATATCTTTCAAGATTTGAAATCTCGTTTTTAAATATTATCACAACAACTGGATTGTTATGATTTAATTTTAACACAATATAACGTATTAATCCTAAACGTTTTAATGCTTGAGCTGACAAATCAAACACGATTTTCAACTGATGTCATTTGAAACTGAAAAAGAATCTTACGTCTCTTCCTTTATCCCCAATTTTTCTCTGTAAACAGCGGTATGCAATTTCTCTTTTTAGCTACTTTTGATAAAAATCTCAACATTTTGAGCTTATTCGACTTCCATCACATATTTTTGAGTTATCAGTGCTGCTCCAAACATCACAACCTAACCACGGATTTGAAAACTTTACCGTTTGTTTTAGTCGATACCTTCGTATTTCTGTAATGATCGTTTTTCCCAACCACACACCCTTCTTAATCTCACTTTCACAATTTTTTGGAATAATTGATTCCAAATACTATCTGGTTTTCCAAATTTTAACTTATCTTTTTCTAAATTTTTGAAATCGTTTTGTGGTCCTCTACATTAACATCCACGCATGACCTTTTGTGGCTACATTAGATGCAGATTGTTAGAAATTATTTAGATTAGAATTTTGAAAACATGACAAATTTTTTTATATAAAAATACCAAGTCAGAACTTAAACGGTTTTTAATCTGTTTGTACATGTAAAATATTGTGAACTTATAGTTTCAACTCTCACGTAAATATTTCCCCAATTTACATCAGTTTTTTTAGTGAAAAAACACAAGATTATCATCGTTTATCAAATATTTTATCAACTTTTCAAGAAATAAGAACCGCACTCATAGTTTTTTTCAGAGCGTTTGCTAGCAATTACAAATACTTATTAACTGTTGCAAAGCTTCAACTTTAACTGAACATCTAATTTTTAACTCTTTTATGTTGACATAAACCAACACAAATAAAAAAAACTTGCCAACACTTTTAGGGCTTTACAAAACCTATATTCGTTTACAAAGCAAAAAAAATTGTCTGTACACCAATTTAAACCCTCACACTACCGGTTATATGCATTTGCAAAACAATAAGAACCTCAACTTTGTTGTTAAGTCGCCTTTAATTTTTATTGCATAATCCTACAACCAAAAGTTCACAATAGTTTGGTTGACAACGTTGTTAAACAAAAATTTTCAATTATAAGTGATCTCATTTTATAAAAGTGTTAACTAACAATCTTTTTATGATGCATTAAGACAACTTCAACACTCGTGTATTGGCAACTACAAAGCAAAATATTGATTAAAAAAATCTTAGTCTCTGAACTTATCTCATTCCTATGCGTTCCTCATAGTAACCGTTTCTAAGAGCTTCAGCCACAATCTTTAACTCTGAAGCAAACCAAGTCTGACGGAGCTTAGCGTCTGGAAACACTTTCAGCTCTCTTTTTCAGCAAACTAGGACATTAATTACCGATATGACCTGCATAAACACAAAACTTTTGTACGTGCTTGCTTATTTTTGTCAAATTATACCTAACTTTCTTACTAGACGTTGCGCTTTTAGCGTTTTATCCTAGTTGATTTTAAAACAAAAACCGTCAATTAAATGGAAAATAACAATTTATCGCAGTGCAATCAAATTTTGTATTACCACTTGACCTAGTTCAAACGCAATAATATAAACGTACGAGATATTTTCCGAACTTTACCCTAATTTCTATACCAAGCATTGACTCGCAAATGCTACTCATAAACAAAATCTGAACTCAATGCCTCTTATTTTCAAAAATTTTGCTAAGTAAACATCATACTTGTGTTTTTATGCTGTTATTACCTACATCTTTATAGAACAAACCTTACTTTTTATATACATCAGATATTTAAAATTTCATCAAAGCATTCTCACAAACACTAAATTCATGATTTCTAACAAGGCTATACCTAACTTTAAATCTAAACAGTTCTGATCTTTCCTACCAATCAAGTCAATTGCGTCAAATTGTAGCTCTACTGGAGCCATTATAACTTCTTGACAAACAAGCTTGCAAGGAATTTGCCATCACCTGATTCAACAAATGTGGATCAGGCCTACCAGGACCTTTGCAATACCATCAGCAAAGCAGCCAAGAAAGCCATCCCACGCGGTCGTCGTAACATCTACATACCGTGTTGGGACGCTAAGTGTGAGGCCCTCTACCAAACGTTTCTGCAATCTCCTGCTTGGAGACCAGTCAAGCAGGGCTGCTACAGCCCTAATAACTTGGCTTGACAAGAAACGCAGAGACCGATGGTCGGAGGCAGTCCGAAACATCGACTTCTCACACTCAAGCAGAAAGGCATGGAGCACAATTAACAACTTTACTGGCCGGTCGCGAAACAGCCCCCGTCACTGTCCCGTTTCAGCTAACGCCATTGCTGCTCAGCTGGTAAGAAACGGGAAATACGAGGGTGTTGATCGTAAGTCGTCTCGACTCATTTCTCAAGAAGTGTCTGACCGTTGGAGGGCTTTGATACCATCTCCAGTGAATCTCTCTGGCGACTTCTCGTCCAAAGAATTCGCTGCCGGTCTCCAACACGTTAAGCCAGGGAAAGCTCCGGGCCCTGACTCTATTTGTCCGGAGCTTATAATCCATGCTGGAACTGCTTTGAAGGCCTACTTGCGCCAACTCAAAATTCCCAAAATCTGGAGGAGGGCACTTGTAGTTGTGATCCCAAAGCCAAAGAAACCTGTAGAGGACCCAAAGAGCTATCGTCCCATCACCTTGCTCTGTGTCCCCCACAAGATCCTCGAACAACTGATCTACGCTCGTATTGAACCTATTGTCGACCCCCTGCTCCCAGGCGAGCAGGCTGGGTTTCGACATGGTAAATCGACAGTGGATCAAGTTGTCTTACTAACACAAAACATCGAGGATTCTTTCGAGGCAAAAAAGAAGGCCGGTGCTGTGTTTGTAGATCTGACAGCTGCATATGACACTGTCTGGCATCGTGGCCTCACCTGCAAGCTGCTGAGACTTCTCCCGGATAAGCACATGGTTCGTATGATCATGAAACTTGTCCGGAATAGAAGTTTCACCCTTACTACCGGTGACAGCAAGCGATGCAGATTGCGACGTCTGAAAAACGGCGTCCCACAGGGATCGG
The DNA here is from genome assembly GCA_963675345.1 of Trididemnum clinides. Taxonomy (NCBI): domain Eukaryota; kingdom Metazoa; phylum Chordata; class Ascidiacea; order Aplousobranchia; family Didemnidae; genus Trididemnum; species Trididemnum clinides. Next base: position 14,354,315 of record OY776287.1, on the reverse strand, counting down.
TCTTGGCACCCCTTCTTTTCAATATCTATGTGTACGATCTTCCTTCAACGGTCTCCAGAAGGTATGCTTATGCCAATGATCTGGCGCTGTTATACTCTTCTGATGACTGGAAGGACCTGAAGGGGTCTTAAGCCAAGACATGACTACAATCTCAACATATCTCCAGACTTGGAGGCTACAGCTCAGCCACGCTAAAACGGTGACGACGGCCTTTTAGCTGAACAACAGAGAGGTCAAACGTGAGGTTAATGTCTACAACAATGGCAAACGCCTGCCATTCTGTCCAGTCCCTACCTGTCTTGGAGTTAAACTGGACAGATCACTCACGTTTCGTTACCATCTTGAGGCATTGCGCAAAAACCTAACAACGCGCGTTGCACTGATGAGACGACTTGCAGGCTCAGGTTGGGGCGCTGGAGCTAAAACACTGCTTACAGCCGCCCTATCTCTGGTCTACTCCACTTCGGAGTACTGTGCACCAGTTTGGTGTCGCAGTGCACACACTCGCATCATCGATAGTGTTCTCAACGACGCATTGCGCATTGTCACTGGATGCCTGCGTCCAACTTCCACAGACTATCTACCCGTCCTCGCAGGTATCCAGCCGGCTGAGCTTCGCCGATTAGGAGCAACGCTCTCCCTGGCATATCGTGGCAGTTTGGACCCTGGCCATATTCTCCATGAATTATTGGCTGAGTCCACACACGGCTACAGAGAAAGACTAAAATCTAGACGCCCCTTTGTGCCCGCTGCACGGAAGTTACTGCAAGATCTAACTGAATTGGATATTCGTGCAGCTCAATGGACTGACTTTAAATGGAGCACGGAATACTCGGAGTGTTCATCTGATCTCCGTGCTTTCATTCCTAGGACAAGCACTACGCCAATGGGGATGGGCCTGCCCAGATCATCATGGGTCAGGCTCAACCGGTTGTGGGCTAGTGTTGGGTGTTTTCAGTCGTTCATGCACAAATGGGGCCTTGCTCCTACATCGAATTGCGAGTGTGGCTCTGCAGAACACATCATTTTGACATGCCCCGTACATTGGGCACCTACAGGAATACGTGGACTGACGATTTTGGATGTCGACACACGATGCTGGCTGAGTACCATCACTGCCAGCATCTGAAAATGTGGAACCCTTCCAAAAGAAGAAGAAGAAGTAGCTCTATTATATTCCAGTAGGTAATAAACTTACAATTTATATATCTTGATAAGTATTTACATAACAATATTAGAGCAAATTCTATTAAACACTTTAAAAGTTTTTATCTGTTTACCCTCAACTTATCTGTTTAAGACGATTCTGTTATCTGTTTAAGACGATTCTTTAAAATTCTGTATAGTATATTTCATTCTTTCCAATCAAAAATACTATTTGTGACATTATTTGAATGTGATTACGGGTAAAAAACTTTGTAAACGTTCTTACAAGCTCTTATCACTAAGGACGACTTTAATCAAAATACCAAATATTTTCAGAATTACACCCATTGTTCATCGCGTTTAAATTTCAAACTTAGTCATATGTAATTAATATATAAAATGTGTAGGTGTATCAGCAAATCTAAAAAATTTTTACACGTTTCACCAAACGTCAAAATTACGTCTTTTGTAAAATATCTTTTTTTACAACAAAAAGTCTAAACTTAAGATTTACCAAATAATTTTAATTTCCTCATTATGTCCATGAAACTTGCAACGGTTAACATCAACACATTTAATTTCAAAACAAAATTTTATAAACTTACAATCCGCATATATCCATTAACTAAAATTTTCATGTAATTACTCTCGCCACATATTGAACTAGTAATCTTTAAGATTTTTATTAACTTTTAGATACATTAAAGGCAAACTTATGATTAAGTCGTGCATTAAAATTTTCGTCTTCACCAAAAATCAAATTCACACAGCATTGAAACAAGCTTACGTAAAACATACAAACTAAAATTATGAAAAATTCTATTACATTCATGCCTAAGCTTGCATCAAATACTAAATTTGAAAACTAGTACCGTGTAATGTGCGCTTAATAAACCAAACTTTCAAGTTTTTTTCAATTCTAAAGCGTCAGTTATCCCACCACAACATTGGCGCTGATAATTCTGAGTGCAAACCAAATAATGCGAATGAGTGATCTCAACTTTTCAATTAGTAAGCATTTTTTACATTATTTCAAGTTATAAATCTACTATATTTGTTGCATTCAATTGTCACGAAAGATCGCTAGTTTTTTATGTTACATTAAAGTCTTTACTTAAAAACATTTAGCTGTCTTAGTTTTTGTCTCTTTGAGGTGACGTAACAAAATTTGATTGAATAAAGGTTGCATATGTCACAGTTATGTCGGATTCAGTGCAAGCATCATGTGACAACGATGCAGCAAAGCGTCAAATGTGTGAAAATCAACTGAAAATCAAATTATTGTCTACGGTACCTGCGAGTAAAGTTTTAAACCGCTTATCCTTTAAAAAACTATTCCCTTATAGCGTCAGTCGATGTAACTATTCTCCACAATTGTAATTCAACCAATCCATTCCTGTTTTCTTATCTATTACGTGGTTAGCGTGATGCGGTTTTAAGCATGATTCGTGACGTTTCAACTTTGTTATAATAAAAATAAAGTTTTGTGTCTGACGATGACCAAAGACTAAGAATTTCTCTAAGGTCGCAGATCTAACAGTTGAGCGAGTAAAGTTGAAAAATGTAGAAAGTCGTAAATCTTGTGAAACCGATATCGCGAAAAGAAGATGGTTTATACACAGTTTAAGACTTGGTTGTGTGGTAAGAACAGTGCTTGAGAGAAGAAGACGTTCAACAAGTGAAACGATGCTGGTGGATGAAATTGAAAGTACAAAAATTGAAGAGAAGTGTCGTAATTATGTGATAAGGAGCCTGTGTTTTAGTGTTTATTAGATATTATTTGTAATGCGTTACAAAGAATGAGAAAAATTTAAACATTTAAAAATAATAATAGTTTTGTAGTGCCGTATAAATATTGGAAATTCAACGCTCTGCGAATTATTTCAAGCTCCCTGACAAAAGTTAAACTTAAATCTCTACCCTTTTTGATTAAAATAGAACTATTGGTCGGTTGTGTTTCTGATAAACCACAAAATTTTTACTATAAAACGTTAAATCATACTAGTCTACAAGAATAATTATGCTTTAATTGGTAAATGATATGCCTTTCTTAGTAAATTGAATTTGACTCTTACCTAAGATCTGTAACATTGAAGAACAAGTCTACGACTTGATCACACGAACCCTTGCATAATAAGTCTATACAACAACATGCTTACAAGAACCTTTGAGTAAAAACGCTGTCATATAGAATCGAGATTGTTTAAATAAAACTTATGACTCCGAAGTAGCGGCTGCTTCTTGGTCTGAAATTGTGTTTAATAGCATGGTGCAGATCAACTCATAATAAGACGATGTTTGGACGTAAATGAAGAAAAAACGTGTTTCTGTTTAAAAATTATATCTTTTACTGTGTTTTTCTGTTTGTTATTGCTAAAGTTTTGTTGCGTGATAGGTACGGCAGTTCATTTTGATGGTCTTTTTGTCGTTTCATTGTCAGGTGACTTTTTTTTCGCGTTTATATAAATTTGTAGTTTCGATTGCTCAATAAACTTCTTGAATTGAACAACCTAGTCTGCCTGAAACGCTGGCATTGTAATTACGTAATGCAGAAAGCGCATGAATAGCTAGCTAAACCGATAAATATTTTTGTCATAAAAGCGTGTGAACGTTGTTTTGGAAACAAATATGCAACAGACTTTGACCGATCGTAATCGTAAAAAACAGCTAGTCTCAAAACTGTGTGCTTTGGATAAGAGCGACTTTATCACATTCTTTGCTAAATAAATGGTGGATAATACATGGATTTTTGAACGATAGCGGCTTTTTGGGCACACTGAATCACACAATGGTATATTATGACTATCTACCATGGTGGCTTGTATAATATGGATGCAATTGCAGTCTGCCTAAAACCGATTACGCCGTGGATTGTGCAATAGGGATGCAATCACAGTCTGGATAAAAATAGATTACATCACGACGGCTTGTGCAATAAGCATGCTACTACATTCCCACGGTCTACTTAAAAACCGATTACGTCATTGAAATACAGAATCACACTCTGAAGACCGCCATGTAACTGTGTAATACGTAGGACAAATATCATAAGAAATATTCTACGTGACATCCACCCCGTGTTAGGTTTAGAACAGAATTAACTTTCTCGCATAGCATTACTTCCTTCAGATTTAGGATGTAGTCGCATTCCCACTGTTTAGTTAAAAACTTACGTCATGAAACATTGAAATAAGGAATCACACTCTGAAAACCACTACGTAATTGAGTAATATAATACATAGGACAAGTGTCATAAGAAATATTCTACATGACATTCCACGGTCTAGTTTAAAACTTACGTCATGATGGATTGCGCAAGAGGGATGCAACTACATTCCCACGGTCTAGTTTAAAACTTACGTCATTGAAATAAGACATCACACCCTGAAAACCGTTATGTAATAACAAATCATAAGTTTTGCACCAAACTTTTTGAAATACCATCCACACCGTGTTAGCGTGTACTCTTCCAGCTTAGTGCTAACTCTCTAGGATTTAGAGTTAGCTCCCTCCGACCTCCCACACATAAAATTAATGTCTAGGGTTAGCTCCCTCCGATTCAAATAAAAGTCCTTAGATCTAGGGTCAGCTTCCTTAGAACTTTTCATCATGTAAGCACAATACAGAGAAAAAGATTCGAGCTTGGGCAAGTTTGGATAAGACAGAGACAAAGATTCCTAAACAACAGCTGAATAAAACATAATCTTTATACATTATATTCTAAAAACTTTCGATGGACAAGTCTGGACCAGTTTACACAAAAGCACTGATCGCATCATGACTAAAAATAGAATACGTCATGGATTGCACAATAATGTATGCAACTACATTCCCACGGTCTAGTTAAAAACTTACGTCATTAAAATACAGAATCAAAAAACCTTTGTGTAATAACAAATCATAAGTTTTGCACCAAACTGTTTGAAATGACACCATGTTGGAACTAACTCCCTCAGCTTGGTGTTAACTCCCCCAGACCTCCCTCACCTAAAATTAATAAACCTAGGGTTAGCTATCTCCGACCTCCTTCAAACAAAATCTAGGGTTAGCTTACTTAGAACTATGGTTAGCTCACATAGACCTAGCGTTAGTACCCTCAGACCTAAGATTGGCACTCTTAGACCTAGAGTTGGCACTCTCAGACCTAGGGTTAGCTCTCTTAGACCTTGAGTTAGCACCCTCAGACCTAAGATTGGCACTCTTAGACCTAGAGTTGGCACTCTTAAACCCCAAGTTAGCTCTCTTAGACCTCGAGTTAGCACCCTCAGACCCAAGATTGACACTCTTAGACCTAGAGTTGGCACTCTCAGACCTCGAGTTAGCTCTCTTAGACCTCAAGTTAGCACCCTCAGACCTCCCCCATATAAAATTAATGTCCTGTGATTAGCATTCTCACAAAAATAGATCTAGAGTTAGCACCCTCAGACCTCCCCAACATAAAATTAGTGTCCTGTGATTAGCTCTCTCACAAAAATAGATCTAGTGTTAGCACCATCAGACCTCCCCAACATAAAATTAGTGTCCTGTGATTAGCTCTCTCACAACAATAGATCTAGAGTTAGCACCCTCAGACCTCCCCAACATAAAATTAGTGTCCTGTGGTTAGCTCCCTCGGACCTCCTGCAAATAAAATTAGCTTCCTTAGAACTTTTTATCATGTAAGCGCGGTACAGAGAAAAAAATTCGAGCTTGGGCAAGTCTGGATAAGACAGAGACAATATATCCCAACAAACAGCTGAATAAAACGTAATCTTCGCACAGTATATCCTCAACCTTTCGACGGACAAGTCCGGACCAGTCTACACAAAATCAAAGATCGCATCATGGGTAAAAATGCAATATCACATGGATTGCACAACAAGCATACAACTATATTCCCACAATCTAGTTAAAACTTACGTCATGATGGATTGCGCAACAGAGATGTAATTACATTCCCACGGTCTAGTTAAAAACAGACTTGTCATTAAAATACAGAATCAAAAATCTTTTGTGAAATAACAAATCATCAGAATGACATCAAACTTTTTGAAATGACACCGTGTTAGAACTAGCTCCCTTAGATTGCCGTTAACTTCCTCAGACCTCCCCCATATAAAATGTCCTATGGTTAGCTTCCTCCGACCTCCTGGAAATAAAATTAGTGTTCGCACCCTCACATCAAAAATAATAGACCTAGGGTAGAGTCAGCGTTAAGGGTTAGGGTTAGGGTTAGAGTTAGGGTTAGGGTTAGAGACCAGCACCGCCGCTGCTCCTCCTAAATTGACGCCAAATGAATCATCCTGCACTACTGCCGGTGTAGAGGCAACCAGTGTGATAGGAGTAGTCATAAGCTGATTGCCACAGGTAAGTTTTGTGTATTTAAAGAAAGTCGTAATAAAACAACACTCAAAATTTGATGGTGGTGATGAATTAATTTTTCAAACCATTGCTTGAAATTTTCCTGGTAAATCTTTGTATATTTTCCATACTCATTCTACGGAAAACTAAACGCGTATACAATGTTGTGCAATAATTTTTAACTGAAGTTGAAAGCATTAATATAGATTATCAATCCAAATAAGATCAACCAGACTACACATAAGTAAGTACTCCAGAAAGTGCTAATAATCAACCAATTAATGCAATTTTTGTGCCAAACCACGACAAAGACAACGACGACGATGTCGCTTACACCAATACGAAATTACGATTTAATATAATTTAACAACCAGGGTTAAAATACTCTCCCCACAAATCACTAGTTAGCCAAAAATACTGGTTACAACTGAACCAATTTAATTCAGTAACATTCATTTATATTTAGTTTTAAGTCAGCTTCCATACTAGAACTAATTTTTCAAAGCTCCTTATGTATCAATTATATTTGCCACACAATGATTAACTTTCGAAACAACACAACTCGCTTACTGCAGTTATCTCGAGACGGCAAGGGCTTGAAAGAAGCAATTAAAATGCTATTTAGTAGAGCGCTTTCTGCATATGCCTGCCTGTTACAACTTAGATTTGAAGGTGTGATTAAATTACGAAACCCAAATAGAGATTGGCCTGACTAGATTTGCACGATGACAATATAACACTTGTCTTGTATAATTAGTGACAGGAATCCTTTTTAGAAAATTTATTGATTTCGCCATCGCAAAATAATCGCCGGCAATGTTTTTAGTTCTTGCAATGGCCAGCATAAGTTTCCAGAAAAGATTAGTGTTGATCGTAAGTTTTAATTTTGTACAGTGTTAGATGTTACAAACCGTAATGTTTCGCCGGTGAACTTGACTGTGATAACATGTAATTTCTTTTATGTTTAACTACAAAAATTACTAGCTGGCTCTATCTGTATCGGCCGGCAGGGCTACCAGTCAAATATTTTGCGTTAGAAATATCGGTTTGGCCGATGTTTTCACTTGAGCAATATTTTCGCGAGCATTTACAAAAAGTTGATATAAATGGAGGCATCGCTCGTGTTAACCGAATTCGATCGTCATTGAATTGAAACTGGCCTTACTCACAAACTCTCTATCCTTTCATAAATTCTATCCGTTCTTTCCAAGGAGTGCAAAGTAAAAGTTTGGAAAAGGTGCTACAGTGTTTTACTATTACAGCAATAGGTTATTGGTGGTAGTCCATTTTGGTGTAGCATTTTCGTATTGATATTTGAGACACCATATTCTTCGGCTGCACCTACATGCCTTGGTCCCGGAATAGAGCGGATAGCCATGCCTCCCTACAAATGTGTAGCATCCCATCACCCGGTTGGTCTAATAACCCACTTTCAACAAATGATTTTCCTCCATAGATACGATTATATAATTGGCTCTGTGATTTCACAGTGTAACCCTAGTAACCTCTGTTTGTTGATTTCATTTCAAACGTTGAATTTCATAACTTAAGTTCATACGAGGGTAATAACGACCTCCCTACTACTAAATTATGACTCTGCTTACTTACAAGCAGTAAATAACTGCAAACTTTAATTTGTTGTTTGGACCAAGTGCATAGAGGCATAAATTCAAAGTGGCGAAAGAAAAGCTGAAGCGATTGATGTATTTATAGAAATTATTCTATGGAATAATAGGTCTACTACTAGCATTTTTTGTAATTATAGGTCCAGTTATCAAATTTAACCTGCAAGTTTTCTGTTTGAAACTCGGCTGTTGGTTTCACTTTGCTACACGAGACAAAAACGTTTTAGAGGCTAAGAGTATATTCACGGGCACGATAAGATTGTTGTACAAAAGTATTTTATGGTGGAGTCCACTTACAGTTTAGTTATTATAATTTTCGAACTTGCCATTGCATTATTGAGAAAAAAACATGTTCAAACCGGTATGTCGGTGGGGTCATACACAACTGTACATGTATTAGGCTGATGGATAAATAGATTCTAGTATTTTAATATTTTTAATATCTTCCAAAAAAGCTTTCAACCGTATTTCTATCATCAGCAAAAAATGAAGAAAACAAATTTAATTTTTTCGTACCTTGTTTTCTAAAAGAGTGAAATTTTTTGAAGATTTTTAGTGGGGTGCTTGTTTTCGTTTATGCAATAAACCGCTTTTCTTTGTCAAGAAATGAAAACAAAAAGTTTATCTTCTACTGTGACGTCATTGTGTTATCAAGAAGAAAGAATCTCGTCATAACATTCACCCTGAATAGAGGTCAATCGTGTGTAGCAACATTTTTGCAGTTTTGGAGGAGTTGAAAGACAAAATGAGAGAGGCACAGACACCTTAACAAGATTGCGCTTCTTACAAAAATTTTATCTTTTGATAGAGTTTATTTTTTCCTCGACCTTTAGTCATGTGTAGTGGATTGCTCCCCAACATGTTATTACCAACTTCATAATAACAATAATTAGTGGCAACATTGCCAGAAAATGTGCTTCGCCTGGTAGTAAAAGAGCTTGGGCTTTGGATTTTTTCCGTGTTGCAGGTTACATAAGTTTGTATGTTATATTGGTAAAACGTTTATTGTGGCTACCATCTAGAATCAAGGAACAAGTTGGAAATAAAGAAGAATCAACTTTAGAATTGTCAGAACCATCAAGGTGTTCTACACATGTTTATTTAGAAACGTTCTATATACATGTGTATATTTAAACATATTTACAGTACATAGTTTATTTTTGGTTAACTTCATTGCTTGTTAAAAGCTTACCCTACTTTCAAATCAAAATTGGTTTTACTAACAAACAGCTTATCGTTGACACGCTTTTATTTGTTCCTCATAATAAGTACGAGAACAACTACGTCAAAGTTAATGAGAAATAAGCTTTTTAGCGACCCGGTGCCCCCCTTTCACAATTATACTTGTGACCTCAAGTATTTGCCAGCGCCTAATTTCTGGCACAAGGAGAAAGAACTCATAATTTTCCAAAGATCCTTTATACAACATACGGTTAGGTTTATTATGATATTTTCAAGCTAAAATGTTTTTGTTTGTTTAATGTTATGTAATTTGAATCTGCTTATTTACCTTATTTTGATTGTAACTTGTGATGGTTACGTAACAACAGCCCGGTAAAAAGTGCGCAAAAATTCACTTATGAGATCATAGTAATATCCAATGTTGTTTTTACAGAAATCCTCCAGAACAGTGGTTTTCAAACTTTCATGATCTGTGGCCACTTTCCAAAGACTCTGAACACTTGTGGCGTCCTACTTTTCCATAAAAATACTTAGTTTTGCTTTTAAAGGGTTTCCATCAGTTATTTTATTCGCCACGTTTAATAATAAAAATGCCAACAAACGAAAGTAAAAGTATAAATGCGTCACAGTCAATTTACTTTAAACTAACGTAGCCAGTGCAAAACGTGTTCTTGTACTCGCCTGAAAACACCTTTGATATTCGTCTCCGTCTTGGACTGAGCAAGGCGAATGTCATTGCATACTTTGAGGCGATTTCTAGATTTTGTATTTATGGACGCCAGATCAGAAAATCCAGTTTCGCAAAGGCAAGAGGTGGTTGCAAATTGAACCAGAATTACGGAAACCGTCTTGCTGAGTGGTGGATATTAATCATGAACAGACAACCAAAAGCTGGAGTCGTCAGTTTTGCTATTAAATGCCAGCTTCATTGCATTCGAAACTTTGAACTCTTCCAACTCCTTTGCTTCTTCGGCATTAGGGTCGATTTCACTATTAAACTGGTCTCTGTCCCATGAAACATGTAACATGTCGTCGTTAATACATGATTGAAACTCAACAGAGACGATTTCAAGATGCTCTATGATGTAAGGTTTGATGTTATCTGGCAAATCAATCCTATTCGTTTTCAGGCGCCTTTCCCATCAAAAAAAAACGAGGTGATGAACTCTACCTTGATTCGTGCTTGCCAGACTCCCATTCAAGCAGTTAGCCCAGCCAGCTTGTCTTCAACGTCGCTGGCTGTCACATCACAGCCTTGCAAAGACAAGGTCATGTCGTTGTGGTGGTCGAATTTATCGGCCAGGTGCGCAAGCATCACAACGAACTCTTCGTTGTGACATTATATATGGATGTTGTTTTTGTTTTCTCGAAGAAAGATTTTAACCTCGTTTTTAAGTTCATACTATCGAGAGAGGTATTTGCTTCTCGACAGCCAACAGACTTTGGTATTAAAAATGTCTCACATTTTACTCTCTCATTTCTTCGGCCAAAAGTCGGAAGAGCCGGTGATTTTTGGCCTCGAATGAATGAAGTTGATCACTTTGACCGCCACGTTCATAACTTCCATCAAATATAGAGATAGAATCTTTGATGCTAGAGTGTATTGGTGTAGTAAACAGTGCGAGGACGTCACACGAAGCCATTCGTTCTTCATCTGTGTGACAAACCTAGATTTGACGCCAATCATCGCTGGGGCACCGTCAGTACAGATTTGTTGGAAATTCTGCCAGCTGAGCTCGTCGGCTTCAAAAAAAGAGCTCACAAGAGCTGCGACATCAGCAGTGGTTGTTGTGCCTGACAGTGTATTGTTAAACAGGAACTCTTCCTTCATCTTTCTGTCTTTCTCGTATCGTGCGAAGGCGATCAAGTGGCTTTTTAAAGCGCTCTTGGTAGACTCGTCCAGTTGAATGCCAGCCTGGAGCGTGTTTTGCTTGATTTCGGAGCAAACTTGCTGGCACACATTAGCGGCCATGTCGTCAATCTGTCGGCGAATGGTGTCATTAGAGAGCGAAGCTTGCTGGATTTTCTTTTTCGTCCCCGATCCGATTATTGTTTCAATCATTTTTTCTGCGCATGGCTTGATAAGTTCCTCAGCGATAGCATGCGGCTTCTTACACTTCGCAATTCGATATCCCACCTCGTAGCTGCGTTGAAGAGTAGGCATTTCCACTACCGTAAATCCCAAATGATGTAGCGTCGCTTCCAGGCCGTATCGTACTCTTTTGGCAGACATGCATCGATGTCATCATCCTTTCTTTGGGGATGCCTTTTATCGCAATGTATTTTTTAGTTTGGAGGGTCGTAAGCACGCATTTCACATCACGACCGAGCAGTGAAGACACTGCGCACAACCACGAGCGTTACGAGTAACTTTTGTGAAGCCAAATGCGACGTAGCTCTCGCTCCACTTGCCAATTTTCTACAATTAATAACACAAAAATCTTGTTTAAGCTAGATCGTATGTAAGGCTTGAGGTCTGGAGTCTAAACAGAAAACAAACGAAGAAGAAGTTAAATTTCTATTAATACAACAGTCACAATTACTCTATCTTCGTTAATTCAGCAACTTTACATTTTCTAGGGCAGGACGCACTAAACTCCTTCCATTACTTTCAGCCACACTATATTCGTAAAAACAACAACTTACAACGTTGTAACGAGGATATTCCGTTTCTATCCGCAACTAACTCTCACCTTGAGTTAACTCTAATCATCAATACGGACCTTCGGTTCGTCCCCACAACACGTTTCGGCTCTAATCCTTCTGAATAGTGAAGAGCGAACCTTTGGTTGTATAGATATAAAGCGAGCAAATTGAAATTACCAAATGCACTATTACGTAAAAAGGGAGTTAGCAAATACATAACGCCTTAAAGTTGTACGCAAGATTACGCCACAGTCTGCAACTTGCTGTCACAAGATTCCATTACTATGTATAAAGACTTAATCATTTAAGTTATGCAATGCAACAAATTAAAAACAAAGCTACAATGTACCGGATAATTCAAGAACGTTTTCGAAAAATGTGTCACCGAACGTCACAACGGAGGTCTGCGACGTAATAATAAAAACTACAAATTTAAGTTTAACCGGCAAACACTTAATATCGTGACACTTGGGTTTTGCAATACTAGTGAAGGCCTCTACAAAGCCTTTAAGTGAAGTTCTTTGCTCTTGGCCCCAGAGAATTGCTCCGTGGCCCCAAGGGGGGGCGAGGGCTCCGTTTGAGCAACCTTCCTCTAGGACACTTAAAATGTTTTTCACTTATAGGCTTTCTAGCCGGCTCTGCCGGCATCGCCCATGGGGCCTTCATCACCAATATCGAAGTGTTCAAGCTGAGAAAATGCAAGAACATCAATTTCAATCCGCGTTTTACCGAAAAATATTTTGATTTTGGTCTCAAAGATGTAAAGATGCTACACCAGATAGAAACATTTAGCTCAATTAATGCTCAAAACCCTAAAATAGTTTTCAAATCCGCCAGGGAATCTACAACTCTAATAGCGTAAAAACCGCAAGTTAACATCAGTACTCACAACGTGGCTGAGCAAAAGCATAACAAGTGAATTTGCCTTTGTTGCCTTTTTCATTGCATCATTTAAGTTTACTTTCTTCAAAACCTTTTTTAATTCGAGAACCAATTTACGCAATTCGTTGCACGTTTGATTAAAACGTAAAATACATGTTGTTTAAGTTGTGAACATTGTTTGTTTTTAGCTTTTACTTGATCTCAAGCGAGCATTGAAAATTGGGTCGAAAATTTGGGGGCATTGCCCCTTTAGTTCCCCTGGCAAAGGACCTAGACTTGGAATAGTGCAATAAAGTTGGACTACAACTTGTCCAAAAATGTCTGCTAGTCCATTGCCCGATTACAAAGACCTATAGACTCCGCTGTTATGTTCAACTGGATATTTGACTGTCAAGTACCAACCAGCCTTGTTTTTCACACCAAACTAAATAGACCTAGCATATTATATGACTCCAGGTTTTGGAAAAAAGAAATAAAACGTTGGATCTCGATCGCTGAGGCGCTATTTGGGTTGGGATGGGAGTACGACCTGCACAAACAATTAGAGCTCGTAATATCAGCTCTTGGCCTACGTTTAGAGGTAGGCAAAGTAGCCTAAAATTGTAGCTTACTTGAGTAAAAGTATCGTTACTTATTCAAAAAATACTCAAGTAAACATCGAAAGTGATGAATAAAAATTAATACTTGATTAAAAGTAGTATAAATGAAATCAAGAATTAAACTACTTGAGCAGTAAAAGTAGAAAGTAGTTTCATTTTTTGAGCAGTTTGGTCCTGTGTCTGTTTGAACGAGTGTTTTGAAATTAGGGGTGCTCGCACCACATCAGTGCTAGAAAAACTTTTTGGAGATGCAAATTTCTCTGCCAATTTGTGGCTTAATTCACATTATCGGCCACGTTAAAGCTTCACGTGTATGTTCCAGGCGATTGCGTCTCGTAAAAATGGAGCTCTTTGGGTGACACAATGTTCGGGAGTGACACTATTGTTAAAAGCCTTTCGAAAGAGTTTACCTTAATTTAAGGAGATTTTTTTTTAAAAAAACACTTTGTTTGTAAAACAAGTTAATTGTAACTTTAAATAAAGATGTTTTCAGCTTCAACAATTTAATAAAGCTGAAAAACCAATTCCACGACCGATTTCGGCTTTCATTAAGCCTCATCAGACAGACTCATATTTGAATTCGATATCTTTGGTTCAACTTACCTTCTTTAAAGCGCTGCGCCACCGGGTTATCATCGGTTCGATGGAGAATTACTACCATATCAAGTCAGCTTCGCCTACAACTGAAGGTTAATTATAGCTAGTTGGATGTTACAAAAAATTATTTTATCTAATTCTTATAATTGATAAAAGCGCTTAATGCCTTCTATCCACGACAAAAGAGTTTTTGGCAAGGTGCAGGCATACTATCCAGCAACCGCTAATTTATTCTGTTTCTCTGTGTCGCAGATACTATTTCTATCGGCGATACAGGTAAACAGAATAATATAGAAATGCAGAAACAAACTATTGTATCTAGATACTGCCCATCACTGACTGCAGGTTGCCATACACTTTTTGTGTCACGATCGAATGGTAAACCTCGCAGGTGGCTTTCTTCCATATTTGTCTTTAAAGTTTTGCTGGGCTTGAATGTCTGACTTTGGCTCTAGAAACGCACTAGGCTTTCTTCTGCGGAACGCTCATTTACATATGCTTCCTTTTGGCTGCCACATTCAAACCATTTTGCTTAATCACTAAATAAACTATAATTTCAAACCTGATTATTTAAAAAAATACCTGTCAAAAAAGAAAAAGCTTGTGGTATTTTGATTTACAATAAAACAAAGAAAACAAAGCTATCTCAAAAATTATATTTTGTAAATACTTACTAAAATATAAAACTTGCAGTAATTCAAGCACTGCTGAAACAAACATATGTGAGCTATCGGTTTGACCAAACACGATTCATACAAAATTACGTAAGAAACTTTTATTTCCATGATGTTCGACCGAAAACTACAAGTATGCAGTTGTAGCAGGAATGCGTAAAATCGCGCTTAACAGAAGCATTGAGCGATTGTTTCGACAAAATAAAACAAGAAGAGCAAACCTACTTTCGTTTTATTGTTGCAAGCGCTACTTGTACCGTAGCTTGGTTCATAGAATGACATTGACAAATCTTATGCTTACTTAATGTATAAGCCTATCTAGAAACAAGATCTCAATGACTTCCATTGACAAGTGTTTGTTGTTGATTACTTGAACTGTAGTCTGTGCAAGATACCTGGAAGATTAGGTGTCAATCGCGGCCATCAAACTACAAAAAGCGACAAGATTTTCGGGTAGATTAATTCCAAGAGAATTTTGGCCCGAGAATATTTTGCGTTAAAAACAAAACGACCTGTTTAGAGTTTTCGTGCGTTGATTTTTATCTTCGGGTGATGCAGGAGCGAGCGAGTTTTATGCAGTGCCACAGCTACAGAACGTGAGAGCCCACGCCCTGGCAATATAAAAGTGGAGTTAGGGCGTAGATACAAAAAACAGAAAGAGCCTAAACTTGATATCAAAGATCATGATGGAAACACCACATAGTAAAGCATTATGCTGAAGATATGACAACGCTTTAATTCCGGTGACATCTCATTAACAGTATTTTAATCAAAGAAATTACGATTTTTTAACCAAAAGCGCCAATTATTTATAAAACCGTATGAAAACATATGTATATGTTTTCATACGATTTTATCCGGTTCTGTACGTTTTTTTCTGGCCATTCGTATGGTGTTACCCTGTATGAGCAGAGATGGTCAAAGTAGCACAAAAATCTACTACTGGAGTATTTCTATCTATTATGAAACACTCAAGTAAAGTAAGAAATAGTATAGGTATTTGTACTCGAGTAAAAGTAAAATGTAGTCAAAAATTAAACTACATGAGCAGAATTATTGTACTCAAGATATGATGACGCTTTAATTCAACTGACATCTTGTTACCAGTATTTTGAATCAGATAAATCACGACTTTTTTAGCAAAAGCGCCAATTATACGTAATTAGCGGCTTGTTCTTAGAGCAGTTTCGTTGGCAGCAGTAGCTTTCAGTTCGTGAAAATGTAGCGCACTTAACTGATAAAAACATGTTTGAAAGGAAATAGTAATATAGACGTATAGAGTTACATGTTTTCGTTCAGTTTTATCCAGTTGTTTACGTTTTTTTTCTGGCCATTCGTATGGTGTTACCCTGTATGAGCAGAGATGGTCAAAGTAACATAAAAATCTACTACTGGAGTATTTCCATCTATTATGAAACACTCAAGTAAAGTTGGAAGTAGTATAGGTATTTATACCCCAGTAAAAATAAAAACATAATTGAGGATTAAACTACTTAAGCAGAATATACAGAAAGTAGTTTATTTTTTGGCAGTTTTTCCTGTGTCTCTTTATACAACTACTTCAGCGATTCTCAACCGGTGAGCCACAGCATGTTAGTCGGGTGGGCCACGGACGTCTATGTATTTTAAAAATGGATTTGCATGCCGAATAAGGTTGAGCAATGCTGGTCCATATGAACAATCATACGGACCAGTGCCTGAGAAGTACAGGGGTCATCCTGTGACCTGGAGACGAAGTGACTCTTTTTTGGAGTTCAACTGCACCATCGTGTAGTGAACTGGCTACTTTGTAAACTTGAGATGTGATGACATTTTTACTTTTTTTTGGAGGTCAAATTCACTGCCACGAGATCTTATGCTTGTCTGAGTGACAGTGCAATAGTCATATCAAAGTCCGTGTGTAAGTGGGCCACAAGAATTCATAGCCCTATGAAATGGGCCACGGCACGAAAAAGGTTGAGAAACACTGAACTAGTTATTAATTGGGTTGCTTTCGCCAAATATAATATCAGAAGATAGACTATTTCTAAAGTTGCAAATTTCTGTGTCAATCTGTAGCTTAATTTACATTGCCTATTACGTTTAAGGTTTACGTGTATGATGCAGGCAATGGTGTCTCTATAAAAATGGGTCCGTCTGTGGAGACACAATGTTGGGAGTGAAACTATTTTTAGAAATTCTCGAAAAGGGTTCATACAATTTAGCTTGATGCCTTTATTGTTTTGAAGAGCACTTTGCAAATTCAGTTTGAAGACTATCTATTGGAAAATTTCTTTTGTTTAGGAGTGATAGGTTTAAAATCCGTCGCGTGTGACACAAAATATGACG
Source organism: Trididemnum clinides (assembly GCA_963675345.1). Taxonomy (NCBI): domain Eukaryota; kingdom Metazoa; phylum Chordata; class Ascidiacea; order Aplousobranchia; family Didemnidae; genus Trididemnum; species Trididemnum clinides. The sequence goes on along the minus strand of OY776287.1, from coordinate 14,337,296 downwards.
AAAAAAAGTGAAAATCGATCTTTCAAGAAATGCAAGATGCAAAATAAAATGAGATCCGCTGATTTAGGTCTAAATGATACAACATGCTGCAGAGACATTGGCCTCATTATTTCAGCAATTACTGATTTTCTTGAAGGTCCATTTGATTATATTTCTTGATTGCTGTTCAATGCTGTTGATAGAAATTCATTAATGGTTGAAAAGTCGTCAAACATGAAGCGACTTGACAAAACCTATGTCCTTTCACTTCAATACAGGAGAAAAAATATTTTGATATTTATTGTTTTTGCCTACAAAAAAGTGTTAATTAACAAAATTGGCTAAAAATTTTTAAGGATGCAGTGACAAAATTTTCCTATCTTGGATCACATTTTTGGTGATGACCTATTTTATTATTTTTAAAATTACCACAAAAGTTTGTTAAGATTCTGTGATATTAAGCAAATTTTGAAAACAATTGCTGAGGTTAAGCTTACATCATAATCATTATATAGTACCCTGAAGAAGATCAGCCAACAACAATAACTTATAAATATTTTTGGAAACCAATTGCTCTCTTTGGTTGTCCTGGCTATTTCCTTGACAAGAGCAGTATTTGGTTTAAACTGGAAAATAGTTAAACATAGGAGAATGCTTAAATTTATTTCCGGTGCTTAAAAGTTTTCCAAGCCAAAAGGTGCGGCCATGCGGCCCACTGATAATATCTCATCGTATCTTACATGTTTGCGTAGGGCTATCACTTGGTTTTCAAACTTCGAACCAAAAGTGACGCACTGATATGTAGGATCGGCTCAAATTAAATTCAAAGCTCTTGTTTGTGCTTGCATATCGCATTCGAAATCAACAAACATGAAATTTTTAGCATCTACTCAAGCAAGAGTTACAACTATTCAAGTAGTGTAATTTTCTACTTCATCTACTAAAATAAAAGTAGAAGTAGTAAAAACGGAAATTAATCAGTAAAAAACCCATTACTGAAAACCGACTTAAGTAGAGCTATATTTTTTAATTGGTCACCTTTGAGTATATGTTCTTGTTCGAATATCCGGTTTTGTCCGCAAAGTATAAACCAAAAGATGTTAATTATTGCTGATCAAAACGTACAAAACGCTTTTGGTACTTACTTTCATGACAAAATCGGATGTTCGAACAGCAACGTACACTGTTTAACACCATATGAACAGCCAAGCTGATGAAAATTTCAATGCAAAAGCGCATACGAGAAAAAAACGGCAAAACCGGACAAACCGTACAAAAATGCATCCTATGCACCCCGTCATTATGTTGTTTTGACGCTTTACATCTGCGATGTTTTGTTTAGCACGAGGACATATATTAATTTGCTATTGATATACTTTTGTAGGATTCATGTTTAATTCTCCACAATATTCCTATGGTTGAGGAATGACCAGTAAAGCTCTGAATACCATTGTAAAAGTCATTGCAATGACTTGACAATAGAAATCAACCAAAGTCTACGGACTGCGAAGCGGTCGCTCCAACCATTACACCGCCGCGGAGGTGAATATTCATCTTCACTTTTCCATTTGCAAACTGCTTAAGACTTTATACAGGTGTTGTTTTGCAAAGCGCTAAATTCTTTAGGCAGTGTGGTCGAATGGGCTGGACCGCCGTATCTGGAAACTATGGTGGTGCGTTCAAATCTCACAACGCTGTGTCCTTGTAAAAGTCACTTTACGCCAATTTTTTGCTTTGTTGCATTACTTGTTTCGGAAATACGCTGTGCCGACACAACTGGTTACCAGCAAACCAATTTTTCTTGAAAGAGCAACAACTATCTCAGCTCAACTTTAATGGCAACCTTCATCGCAACAGACTTACTATCGCAATGCTGCCCATTTTCACAGACTTGTTTGATAAGTACGGATGATAGATACGGAGCGGAGATACATTCATACTGGTATTGGCAACTAATCTCATTTGAAGCTTTAGAAATGATTTACTGGGCTTGTGTTGTTATAATGCTTCCGGCTATATTTTTAGTGAAAGCTGATTTGCACCATCCAAATGCTTTTCCAAACAGCTCAAAATGCCAATACGCTGCTGGTCTTACAGTCGGCAATAGAACTACTGAGCTCGAATGTTGCGAAACAGTCGTTCATGACTATTATTATTCAAAACAGAAACCACACAACGGATATTTGTCCACGTTTTTGGAATCGCTTCATACTTGGAAATGTCCTCAGTTCCAACAAGAATGCCAACGACGAACATTTAATTATACCGACTTTACATCTCTCATGTATTTGAGATTCTGCAATCGAAGTCAAATGGAAGCGCAATGTTATAATGATATTTTAAGCATTGTGACGAAACAGAACAACGGAATTCAAATCAAAACAGGCAAATTCAATCAACTTGTTTCAAAGTTAAACTTGAATACTCTGAGTGATGAAGATTTGACGAATCCTTGTGTACAAGTAGGAATGTATGACAGTGATTCAAGAAACCAAAGTGATTATTATGAAATTATTGAAGCAACGGTTCCGTTCTGTTCGTTTGTGTGGTGCGGATTTGATGACGACACTTTTACTAAAAAAAATGTAGCCACATGGACATGCATGTCTCGCAGGTGGGATAGAAATATTGTGGTATATAATGAAAATAATTGATTCAATTTGTATGCATAAAAGATGTGCTGCAAAAGCTATTTCTCCCGAATTCCTTTTCTAGGAGCCGTTTACATATTGGCAGTTCATAAATTGACGATTCACCAGATCCAATAACGAGAACACCAAGCTACAGCAGGGATCTTGATATGTTGTCATAAATAGGATGGATGGATTATTCTCCGATGTTCCATCATCCAATTATTTATACATCAAAAATTTGTTTTGGTATTTGGTGGTCTTCCACATCGAATCTCAAAGGGTTTAGCTTTTACAGTGATTCAAAATCTTCCTGGCTAGAGCGTCCGCTTCGCAGTCGGTAGACCTGGGGTTCATTCCCCTTGTCGAGTCATACCAAAAGACTTTAAAAAATGGTATCGATAGCTTCCCTGCTTGGCACTCGGCATTTATGGGAGGTTCTGGAGAACAAGCCGGCAAGTTCGCTTGTTGTGTTCTTGGGCAAGGCACTTAACGCGACGCCTCCACCTTTATGTGGAAGACAGGTGATCCGAAAATGGCAACTCACAAGCCAGTGAGGACTTACCATCCAAACATAGCGATACATCGCTTTCTCGTAAATGGAAAAAAAATGTTGTAACTTGAATTGATGTCTTTTTCCCTTCTTCTTAAACAAAAGGCGTTTACTTTGTCTTTGTTCATTGTGGTACAAAATTTAGTTTTCAGTTGGCCCATTTTGCTCTAATTTTCTTACAAAGCATGGGCTCTTCTGCAAGCTTTACACAGGTTGGCACCATCAACAAGTCTGCCAATTCTCTTATTATTCTCTATGACTTTTGCTCCGTCCCCTTTTGTGTCTTCCTACCTTTATTTCTTGTTATATTTTCTGGAATATCTGCACAAACTATGGAGCGCAGTCAAAAAGTAATGAGCTCTGTTCAATGTAATCAACTTATAGCTCATATTCATTCCAGAAATTGTAACAGTGTGTAATAATAATAGTCGTTCAGAGATAAGCTGCTAAAAAATTGAAGATGACCACTTTTTGTCAGCCATTTTAAAAATGACGTCATTATGGGATGTCCATCAGAAGCAAAGAGCTGTGATTGAATTTTTGTTTTCGATGAGGAACCACCAATAAACATTTTCAAAAGATTGGAAAAAGAGTACGGGAAAGATTAAAAGTGAAGAAGAAGATCCAAGTATGAGTGACCTTCGGGACAATCAAGGAAGTGGTAAGCCATCATCAGCGGTTATTCCCAAAAACAGTGCTATGGCCGAGAAATTGATCACAGAACATCGCAGAGTCACTACTCATGAAATTGCTGTACGTCTTGGAATAAGTCATAGAAGCGCTGCAAAAGTTGTGGAGAGCTAAGCTTTGCAAAGTTTTCTGCCAAATGGGTTTCAAGACAACTTTAGGACGTACACAAGCAAGTTTATTTCGAAGCTTGTTTGGACTTTCTTGAGTGTCACTCAAACTTGGATCTTCTTTTTTACTTTAATCCCGGCTACCCACTTTTAAATAGCGCTGCATAAATGTTTTCCAATTTTTTGAAAATGTTTGTTGGTGGTTTCCCTCTCAAAATAAAGAATTCAACACAGCTCTTTGCTTCTGACAGACATCCCATAATGACGTCATTTTCAAAATGGCACAGGAAGTGGTCACATTCAAACAAAATTTTCAAACAAAATTTTTAGCTGTTTATCTTCAAAGAAATGTTATTGTTATTACACATGGTCACAATTTCTGGAAAGAATATCAACTATAATCGGTTAAATTGAACAGGGCTCATTACTTTTTGACTGACCCTTGTATCTACTTTTATTCTTCCAATATCTTCTGACTGTGTGCTTATTTCTTCTGGGTATCGACACCCTAACCAACCAGCTAGACGGAGTACGCTATTTCGGCAATCCGCACACGCTTGCAGCTTGTCTTTTCTTGCCTTTTCATTTCACTGATGTTCTCTGACTGAAGACGTACCGTTTTCTCTTCTATCTAAACACAAAATTTCCTTATCGTTATTGAAGAACTTGTTTTTTCTGTTCAGTCTCGAAGAATGTTTTTTTCTTTCTCGCCTTTGCTGCAACCGGATTCTCTGTATCGTTTATCTTATCAGAATCAGCAGAACTAAAGCCGTTTTTGCAGCGCCTGCGATCTGCCGAAACAGGCCGCTTGTCATTTCATTTCCTGTATCGTGCAAAAGACTCATTGCGCCGCACTTTCTGTCACACCTTAATCCCTTTATACGCTTCTAGTTTGAATCGTGAAGAGTTAGACGACTGCTTGAGCTGCATAGTCTTCCTTTATTTTTCAATTCCGAGAAGAGATTGGGCGCCAACAAAAACCCGTTTTTTGGTGGCTTTCTTACCAACCAATTGATCGCGAGTTATCGAAATCTGTAAACGATCTCCAGCAAAAAATTTTGGCCTTTTATGTTATACAACAGCGCTTCCTAACCGGCAACACGGGGAGCTCCTTCACGTGGACCGCGAAGCATTTCAAAATTGATTTAATAAACTTGATTCAAAAATAGTTCTACAGTAACCAAAGTGGGCGAAGAAATTGTTTAGTTAAGGCTGATCTCAAAAAAAATAAAGATTCTCGACTTGATAAGCTGCAATATAAGATTCAAAATTGGACAACTAATTGCTTTTTCGAAGTTGATCTTCAAGAAAAGGCTGCGTGTTGGGAGAAGGCATTTAGCGGTCCGTCAGCAGATCCATGTTATCAAACGTGGTCATGAGCAGGAAAAAGCTGTGATTTATCACCATAGAATGTGAAGTATAAGGAAGACTAAGATCTATCATCTTTCCCAGAACATAGCATGAATTTTTAAATCACTTTCAAAAAGACTGCAATGCGCTTTGGCTAAAATTGATTTCCTCGCTCCTCTTCTTATGTACAACCAACAACCATGTTATCTGAAAAGTTTCGTTATCATTGAATACTTGGCAACGGCAAATAAATAAAACAGAATTAATTGCTTCAAATATAAAAGTTGAACCAAGATCTGTATTATGAATTTATCAATAAAATTTAAACGGGGACCACAAAATTTAATTGCTTTTTTAAGGAATTCATTTGACTTCGAATTAAGGATTAAAGTTGTTTTCAATATCTAAATAATTTATCTAGAAAGTTAGATTAAAATAAAATTAAAATTTTTACTTCAGAAAACTTTATTAATACCAAAATTACGATTTCCCAAAAGTTTTTTGTGTATGAGCCAGGGCTTCCACTGAAAGAAATTTCCTCGTGTGCATCGTCATGTATTGAGTCTCGAATATCTCTACTAGTAAAGAATAAACAAACTCAGGCTTGTTGTTGTTTCTTGACCCCTTCTCAGTGATGGGGGCATGGGGGATGACCATGAAGCTCCAGAAGCCGGGCAACACCCCAGGGCCCGAACCAGAGATTGTAGAGTGACAGAGAGCCGCCAAAAAGCGAGCGGCCAAAAGAGTCCATAGCAGGACACTGCAGAATGAGATGAGAGATGTTAAAGGTCGAAACACCGCAAGCGCTACATGAAAGATTCCCGATTTTGCCAATTGTAGAGAGATAACAGCTTAACAGTAGGCTGTGTTCGTTGTAGAATCACAGCGAGTGTGGCGAAACAGCACAAGCTCCACGGTGAAAACCGAGGAAACTTCTGTGTCAAAGAATTTAGATGAAATGATACACCTCCTATCCAAGAAAAGACAAGAGTGGATACGAGAGGTAAGAGCAGAGAGACTACAAGGGATTGCAGAGACCATGAGTAGCGCGCCCTGTCTGGCCACCTTATCAGCAGCGTTGCTCCCCAAGGAAAGGAATGTGCATAGACTCATTGTAGCCCGATAGTAAAGAAGGAGAGAAAAGACAATTCATGCCAGATCTGACAGAGTTTGAGGTGAAAGAAAAGACGGAGAGAAGGACAGAGCGAGAGTCGGAAAGCAGGAAAATAGAAGAGAAATGACAGACTTACTGGCGCTGCCGAGACCAGCAAAGAGCTAAAAGAATGGCGTAGGTTTCAATGAAAATACTTGAGCAAACTGGGCCTGCCGAAAATAAAAAGGCGGCTGCAGTGCCACAAAAGTGAGCAATTGGCAAGGACGCCAAAGTCTATTTTGTCAAAAGAAAAAGGAACAAAGCCATCAGTTCGGATCACCAAATAATAAGGCGGGAGAGAGTCAAGGTGAGCGAGAGCCGTGCCTTAACAAGACAGAGAGAGAGGGATCAGACCGGGAACATGGAGAAGAAAGGGTGGACTCCACGGTGTAGGAAGACAAGCTCCCAGGAGGAGAGAGAGAAAGCAAGCAAAATGAGCCTCCATGAGAGAGGTAGGAAAAAGCATGAGCGGGTGAGCGGACGCAAAAGCTCTCCAGGAGCATCTGGAGAGTCTTGGTTTCACTCCAAGTCTGGCCAAACATAGAACAGGAAAGGAGGTTGAGAGACAAAGGGACCGCTCACAAAAAGACAGGGGGAAATGAGTCAGGGTGGCTCGTAGAGGAGGTAACGACGCCTCAGAGAGGAGAAGTGGGATAGTGGAGCCCATGATGGCACGACTAGCCGCTCGGTGAAGGCGGTCCAATTCGGTAATGTGGTAACGCTAAGTAAAGGAACCACTTAGGTGAAGCATAAGGGAGAAAAAGCCAAAAAAAGCCTCATTCAAAACCGAGAGGCACTCCTTAGAGGGGCCCCATGGAGAACCAGAGATACAGCGTAAGGCCTTGAAAGAAGGCAAGAACTTGGCTTTCAGCCAAAATACATCTTTAGAAAAGGAAAGAGTGCTGTCGAAAGTGATCCCAAGAAAAGTTGAAGTGGAATTGAAGCGCCGGGGAGAGTTGAATAAAAGGAGGATGCGGGGCTGGAGGTTAGCTTGGTGGAGATTCATTGAGAAGAAAGAGACCTCACATTTGCTTGGATCGAGAGAAAGGCACCAGTACTTATACCAGCGGTCGAGCCCAATTAGAGCTTTTTGTGTAGCCTCCACTGCAGCAGGGACCGAGGAGAAGGGGTACCAAATGACCAGGTCGTCAACATAAAGAGAGCAGCTCACCAAAGAGGACAGAGATGCAAGAAGATCATTGATGAAAAGAGAGAGAAAACGGTATCAATAACAAATCCTTGCGGAACACTTTGACGGACTTGAAAGAAACGAATTTTGTGATTTTGGAAAACCATGCAAGCGCGCCTATCAAAAAAGAAAAAATGAGTCCAAAGAACAAAGTAAGGAGGGAAGCCAGCCGAAGGAAGTTTATGAAAAAAGGCGGATCGTAGCAGGAATAGTCCGAGAGCCAGACTTGGGTTTGTTAAAGCCATCCGAAATGGACTGAGAAAGATAAAGAATTTGATCGAGAACAGGTGGTATAGGGTGGACACCGGCCTGGCGGGGAGATAAAATCGAGTTAGATTGCAGAACGTAGAGTAGACGCGATAGAATAATACGTTCAAAATGCTTTGAGACGTAGGAGGTGAGCGATATAGGCCGGAAAGAAGCAGGAGAGTCGAGAAGCTTTCTGATTCTATGGATGGAAATAATAGAGGGTGTCTTTCAGATGGAAGGAAAGGAATCCAATGACCAGGAAAGATTGAAAATGTCTAGGAAATAATCTATGCAAGAACGAGGAAGGTGCTTCAGCATGGGATAGGCATATTTGTCTGATCCCGTGGCAGTAGACGAGGAGAGGTTTGTTGCAGCCGCGAGAAATTCAGTGGGGAAGAGGAAAGCGCAGAAAGAAGAATGAGACGCCTCAGGGCATGTGACTCGGAGGAGCTCGGACAAGTAGCCTCTGGCTCTGCTACGCAAAGTCTTTGGCTGTGAAACAGGAAAGTGGGATCTCAGGTAGTCGGTGAAGACCGAAACCAACTCCCTGGGAAAGGAACAGTTAGAAAATTAGCGGAGGAGGAACATGAGGAAAAAGAACCAGCGACAGAACCGAGGAGAAAATACACAAATTGAGAGTCAGATGTAGGAGAGAGAGATGAGCACGTCGTCTGTTATGCCAGACGAGGCATGCCAGGTAGCGCAGATGTAAGCCTGACGGCTTTCATCACTTCTATAAGCGGCAGCGAAATCCTTATGTCGTTAGTTTACCGCTTCTTCCACTTCAGGAATTCTCCAGGCTAGAGACTGGCGTCTGACGTGGCCGAAAATGAATCAAAAATTTGGCCCCATTCAATGCCAGACAAATAAAGAGAGCACCAGCAGAGAAAAGAGAAAGAAAAGAGTATTCCTCTGCGGAGCGACAGTGAGAGTCAAAGTAATAGGCAGAGTCATTCCAACGAGCTTTCTGAAAACTGAACGAAGGGGGTCGGGTGCGTTGGGGCCGAAAAGCGCAGAAAGAGGAACAGGTAGTAAAATTATTAATTGATCAGAACCTATGGTCTGTAGCACCTCTCAGGAGAAAGAGAGGAAAGAGCAAAGAAGATGTCAGGGGTGGAGCGATTGCCAGATAGCGATGAAGAAGACTTGGAGCGATGGTGTCATTGACAAAAACAGCTGAAGACGTTAGGAGCACTGGGGTAACTGGGACCCTCGGGAAGGCCAGTAGCCATTTTGACTCAACTTAACCAGGGTCGGCGACCGCATCCCCACGTTAAAGCGAGCATTGATTGGTGCAGAACTCAGGCTTAGTAATAATTGAAAGAACTTGGCCCTAAAATTTGAAAAGAAGAAATTCGGAGAAAATAATCACAAAAAGTAAAGCAAAAGAAAATGAGTAAATTTGCGAGAAAATATACATACAGCATTAAAATAGTTCAAAAATGAAAATGCATGCATGCCATGTACAAAATGCTGGAATTCTGGCAAAAAATCCTCATGCTTCATGGTCCTTACGATTTTACGGAAATGAAAAAATTGTATTGTCTAACCAGAAATTTAAGACTGTTATTTTCACGTTCAACAACACACCTTGAACTAGTAAGTTATTTTGGCAGCGTGATATTGTTGGTTGGTTTAAGTAGATTCAAACCGTAGTCAACTAAGAAGTACATGGGCTATGCAAGATGGACACCTCACCATCACAGCTTGACCACACATTTGTCTGTTGAGTGCAGTCACCTTTGCCTAAGTTACCAGTATTTTTTTAAATATGCATCCATGCAGCGAGCGCAAATTTTATTTTATTTTTTTTAGTGGTGCTAACTTCAATTTCAACTACGATATTTACTTCATAGTGCTCTGCTGAGTTATTTTACTTGTTTTTCTGATGGCAGTGTTTTTATAAGTGTTCATTTGTTCAGGTGTCAAAGCTACCAAGATGTATTTTAGTTAAAATTTGAATCGTAGATGAAAAAAAAAATTTTTTTTAATTGCAAAAGATAACCAACTTTTGTTTGTTGCTTTAGCGAAAAATGTGTGAGTTAATTAGGAAGAAATTTGCTTTTACAATGACGAAACTAATTAACAATTTCATAAAGTGAAGAAGACTGTAAAGCTTTTTGTGGAAGCACAGATATGAACAGGAAATTTTTAAATCTTTGTGAAAGCATTGTAGATCAAAAATATCGTCACAGTTAAACCACAATAAGGCTTGAAATCAGAAAACATGTCACATTGTCATAACGCATACACGCACTATTTGGATATATATATATATATATACTTACTATACATTCACCGCGTGCTTCCAGCCATGCCTTAAAGCACCGCATTTAGTTTATGACCTTTGAAAGACCTTTTTATGCTTAATCACTTTTTGTGTGATCAGCTTTACATAAGGATATCAGTTTTAGTCCATAGTTGAGCGGCAAGCAGTAACGTCAAAACGAACCTTGTCCAAAAGTAAACGGCACGTAAGTCTTGTGCTTTGTGTTAAATTGTTTTATAAAAGTCAACGTTAATACTATTGGGGGGGGGGATCTCTTGGCTCTGGCAAGCCTTGCTGATGAGTCCAATAGGACGAACGCGTCCAGGCATGGCTTTGCAAATTTGTAAATATCTCTCAATAGCATTGCTTCCTTCGGTAGTCTCGCGCCTTCAGCACTGGCTTTGCTGTTTTGCTTCTCGCTTATAAGACGCTCTCTATCGATCGTCACCACTTGGAGCTAGCAATGCATATACTTACTGGATATGCACCATTGTGCAAATTAATCTAAACACTCCTAAAATTAATCAAAAAATTCAATTTTTTGTTGAATAAAGCATTTTGTTTAGTCACAATGTGTATTTTCCGCCACAAATTAGTTGTTTTGAGATGATACTATTTCTGTAACCCAAATTAATCTGAACACTTGCAAAACAAATCAATTCTCAAAGTTTCAGCTTTTTTTTTAAAAAATTCGAAGCAATTAATAGCTAGTATGTCCACCTTTATTCTCTATCAGTAATTTCACTCGTTCTTTCATAGATAAAACTAATTTTTTGCAGATTTGTTTGATTTCCTCATCATGGAACCATACATGTAGTACAGACTGAATAAACTTGATTTTAGTGGGGCAATTCATCTTTTTCAGGTAATTTTTAACAATGGACCACAAATTTTCGATTGGATTTAAATCTGGCGAGTTCCGAGGCCAATCCAATACTGCTATTTTCATTTTTTTGAAGCAATTTGTTATCATTTTAGCCTTGTGGCAGGGTGCAGAGTCTTGTTGAAAAATTGCACGTGGGTGGAGGTCAGACAATTCTTTGCAGACTTTTCTTTCAATGATTTGCAAATAAGCTTTGCTGTTAATCATGCCCTCGACCGGTACAAGCGATCTAGGTCCGTCAATAGAAAAGCACCCCCAGAACATCTTTTTGTCTGGGTGCTTCACAGTTTGCACAAAATGTTCTTCACGCAGCTTCTCGTTGGGTGAACAGCAAACGAATTTTGGATTGAATCCCTGGACAAAAAAATGACTTTCGTCTGAAAAGAGGAAACGGCTCCAATCATTTTCAGACCAGTCTTTGTGTTTTTTGCCCAGTTGAATTGTTTCTTTTTCATTTCGGCGGTCAACAGTTGCTTCTTTTTTCGCTTTCTCGCTTTCCTTCCTTTTTTTAACAATCGTCGTCGAACGGTGGATGAAAACACACGCACACCACTTTTATCCAAATCCCTTTTCAACTCCTCACTGGTTTTTTGTGGGTTTATTTCGCTGTTGCGCAAAAGGATCAAATCATCACGTTGGGTAGTTTTTCTTTTCCTTCCACAACTTTCTTTTCTTTGAACTTCAACATTTCCTGTTTCTCTAGAATGCTGCTCACAGACTTTACACTGACGCCCACACTTTCAGCAATTTTTTTTTGAGACATTGTGTTGTGGTCACGTAGTGTAACAATCTTAGCGCGTTTTCTAGGAGCACTATCCACTATACACCCGTTCCAAATATTAGTTTACTCTTTTATGTTTGTTGAAATTTATATAAAAATCACTAAACTTTTTCTGATCACTTTTAACAAATTACCTCTTTAAATGCACTTGTCACAGAAATAGTATCATCTCAACGCAACTGATTTGTGGCGGAAAATAAACATTGTGACTAAACAAAATGCTTTATTCAACGAAAAACTGAATTTTTGATTAATTTTAGGAGTGTTCAGATTAATTTGCACAATGGTGAACTTACTATACATGCACACTTGGATTACAAGTAACTTTAACACAAATTGTTGATTGCTTATTTATGCCCAGTTTGTACCTAAGTGCACGCGTAAATGCGTTCGCTTTCACTTCTTCAAAACTATTTGATCTATTTATTGAACCTGTCATAATTGATCACTGCCCTGAAATGGGTTGGTGACGTCTGGATGACATCAAATCAACCGATTTTTTAAATTTGCATTTATTGACGGAAGAAAAAGTGTTGTTCAAACAAGAGCTAGCTTTCACTAACCAGCTTTCAAAAACTTGGTAAGTTGGAGGCTAGCACTTGTTTTCGCAAACCTCTTTGTGGTGTAAATCAACGTCATAATCAACTCATGATAGAAGAATTGTTTTCTTTATTTTCTCAAAAAAGGATGACCGTAGAAATGTGCTTAAACTCTTTTTCGAGAGACATTATCCAGCTGCTTCCAAAAAAAAAAGTTTTAGATTTTGAGCTTTTTTGACAACACGACAACACAATAAGCAATTTGTGTTTAAGGTATTTCCAATTTTAAACATTCGTTTCTTCTGAAACCCTGCAAAGAAGTTCCTAAAATAGGATTTGCTGAAAAAGTGTAATGTATGCATTTGTCTTTCCTGACATTTTTTAATAATTACTCAAGCCTAATCTTATTGTTTCAGATCCTTGTTTGCCATTGCAGGAAAGAATTAGCTTTTTCATGTTGGTGCTTCATCCAGCACTGCCACATTCTCAAGGCGATAATAAAATACGATTCGTGATATGATTTTGTAAAAAGTTTTTATGGTCATAAATCAAACGAATATAGCTGAGCAAAAATAGGTCAATGTGCTTGTAGAAAGTTTGTAAACATCAACTCAAACGTTCTTGATTGATTTTCCTATTCATTATGCAAGTTTTGTCATTAGCAGCATTATTTTCCCTTTGGACGATGACTATCGACAATTTCGTACGAACCGCAAAAATGTTACATCGCTATTGACGGATGCTGCTTGTTACTTGACTCTTGCTGGCAAAGTAGAGAATAAGTTGTCATGCTAAACAAGCACTTTGTTTAGGTAAACCGAAAAGAACTGTCTAGGTCTTAAGGTTGTTTTTAGAAGAAAACAAGAGCTCAACTTGTGTTAGCTCGCAAGTCATTTGAGAAATTTCATCCCCATTTATTTCACATTACTTGGTTTGCACACTTACCGCATGGCTGCACAGTGCGAGTGCGTGCTTGCTTCAAAAACATACACGAAGTCCTAGCAATATTAAAGGCGGCAACAATTGCAACTAAATTCGGTCCAAAGATTTTTGGTGCTTGCTTACCATCGTCCTGGCATTTATGGTTATGAGATGTGTAATCTGGCTTGAAGTTGATTTTAATACAACGCAGTGTTAGTCAACCTTTTTTTATTATGGTATACCTTGATTAGCGTTCTGAAAAATCTGTTTGACTAGTAAAAATTTTAATCTTTTGAGATGGATCTATAAAAAAATAACATCAATTTAAAAACTCCGTTGTTTGAAATTGAACTACGAAAAAAAGACCATCAGTTTAAAAACTGGTTAACCTCTACACACTCCATTACGTTGGTTCACCCTGGGGTCTACAATACATCCGGTTGACAAACACTGCCATAGTGAACAATGAACATCTTCTCTCACTGTCAACGACTGAGCAAACACCTGAATTTTGGTTAGCAAAACAATATAGACCATAAACAAATCAGTTGACGTCAGACCTAGTTTTTCTCTAGCACATTCAGCTGCTTTCAAACAACATTGAACACTTGGAACATAATGACTGCTGCTGACAAAAACGTTCAAGGCAAAAAAGGAACAAGCAATGTCACGATACAACCTGGGCAGTTTGGAACCACATCTAGCAGCTGTTTAGCCAAGTTAGATTTGAAAACAAAACTAGACTTTTAAAATGAAGCATTCATCCGTCCTTTACAGCGTTACTGTGAAAAGTTCAACCAACATTATCTACAGTGGAACGTTTACTTTCTTTGCGGAAAAAGCTACTCTTGTAGCGATATTTTAAAACTGTGTATGGGGTTCAATTTGCAGTTGATTGAAATCTAATATGCACAAAAAACCGGGGCACAGTGCACACTTTACAAGAACAAAATCACACAAACCACAGTATCTAAATACGTTGCCGAATAGCAGGATGATAACCGGAACCAAACAATACATACATTGAACTCTTTTACTCGTAATTCATATCTGTTAGCACACTTATGAAAAAATTGGGTAAAGCCACGCAAACCTTTTCTTTGATTTCATACTTGACATAACATGATTTCACTTGAATTGCAAAAATATCTCACATTTGGATGACTAGTTTCAGTTCAAGGAAGGATTATAGTTTCTACAAATGAGCAATTTTGTTATGCATAATGTGGTCTAAATATGAGAAAAACGTAAAATATAATTACAGGTCAAACAATGCTTTTAGTTATAAATCTTACATAATAGTGTTTTATAAAATTTATCTACTTCGTATTTTACTTTTCAGATGCCGGTTGAGCCTCGTATTGTATATGATGGTTGCAATTTTTCTTGCTATTGCTATTGTTATTTGCAACGTTCAAATCATGGGGGTATTATCTTTTCAGAAACGAAACGTCCAATCTATTTACCGCCTATCTTTAGCTGTTGCTGATTTTATCATGGGTGTATTTGTCATTCCGATGTACGTTGGAAGAGAATACAAGCATTTCGAGCGAAGTTCATCTTTCACTGAGTTGAGGAACGTGACTGGTTATGTGATTGCCAATGATAAGTCTTTACCTATGCAACCGGTTGTTGTGGAGGTAAAAAACCTTGCTGGCAATAACGTTCCGAATATCTATGTATCAGCACTTGGATTTTTTATGGTACTATCTTTATTAGTTTCTATTTCCAGTCTGGTAGCAGCAAGCATTGACAGATTTGTTGCTATATTTCGTCCTCTAAAATACAACGACTTAAAAGCAATTTTCGCGGCCAAAATTGTCGTAGCAACTGTTTGGTTCGCTAGTTTGGTTTTTGCAGTGTTTCCTATAGTTATTCCTGATGTAGGTTATGATTTTGTCGTCTCAAATGTAGCCACTGAAGATGGAAGGTCAATGCTAATGGTTTACACAGCTACTGCTTTCTTTTTGTTTGTATTAATGTGGTCTTCAGTAATAGCAACTTATGTAGTGGCTCGTCCTGGTTTGAGGAACCATGACAGACAACGCCAGACTGATGATGAAAGGCATCTTCTAGGAACTCTATTTATCATGATAATAGTTTTTACCCTATGCATTTTGCCAAACGCATTAACTCAAATTGTAAGGGTCATTTTACCTACTATCAGCATGGAAAACCCGACCGATTTCGATATAGTTGCTAATCTGCAATTTTCATCTATTCTGCTTGCAACGACTCTGGTGATATTCAGCAACAGTCTTTGGAACTGTTTCATCTACAGCATTCGAGAAACAGTTTTTCGAAAAGCTGCAAAGAGGCTATACAAAGGGATCGCACAGCATTTAAAACTGGATCAAGCTTGGAATCTGGTTTTGAGAAAACGGAAAACAAGAAAAACAATTAATCTGTAAATTATGCAAAAACTAAGTAATATATGATCATATTGAAAAGTGATTCGAGAGCAAAGCGCTTTAAATACAAATGAGTGATAATGTAAAAATGGTCTACTCATAAGGAATACCTTGCCGTTGCACAATCATAACTTTATGGTATATTTTATGCAGGAGAGTCATTATTATTTGTGGAAGAATATCGTGTGTATACTTCTTTCAATGTTTGATAAAATGCCGAAAGCAATATGAAATTGTTATTTTAAGTGATGTAGAAAAAATACGTTTGCATGCAAATAATGTAAAGCTGAAGAACATTTTCAGAACTGCCGGCATTATTTTCAACTACATCTTTTTTTCCGAATGTGTATTGCATTTGCATTTCTGTTTATTTTAAGCAGAAGATGTTTACCTTTCGATATTGGCCTAATTTCTACTTCAGTAATTTCATAAAAAATTAGCCTACCAAAATTTTTTGGCAGATAAACATACTAGACGACGTCGCTCTGCACGGCTACCACTAAATTATAACTGAACAAAAAATATCGGTTTGTCCGGTAGCTATTGTCCCCCAGTAGCGATTTCAAACTCGGTTATTATGCTGCAATGTCATTTCATCTTTGTTATCTTCAATCACTTCTTCTTCAATATAGCTTTCAGTGCAACTTGGGTTGATTTTTTTTGTTTGCTCAGATTAGTGAATTATAAGGCACGTTTTGAATTTTTGATTTTGTTTTTTAAGCATTTTGCTCTTTAGTTTAAATTGATTCATTACGTTTTTAATAGGATTGTATCACGTATTCGATTATAATCCGGCACTATCCTAGGCTTTTTCAAATATCCGGCATCGAATCGGATAGTAAGTGCTCTCCGGTCGGGTATTCGAATAGCTACGAGCAAGAGTATTTTGTTTTAACTTGTACGCTGTATTTTGGCATAAAGTACATTGCGTGATAACCAATTGAATTTGTTTCAGTTCAGTTCAGTTCAATTTATTGCCGTTCATGTTATTTCATTCAAGTTAACTCTGTTCAATTCCGTTGTGGTTCAGTTCGTTAATAAATGAAATCATCTTCGTTTAATATATCTTACGCTGTCCACTTGGAGCAACGCATCCATCAAACCATCACTTTAACGTACGATCGACAGTAATCTAAACTGGTGATTGCTGCTACTAGTTGTAGTGATCAGGGTCTACAGTTGTAGGAAGTCGGTGAAGCCGGTGTAGAGGCAACCAGTGTAATAGGAGTAGTCATAAGCTGATTGCCAGATGTAAGTTTTGTGTAGTTAAAGAAAGTCGTAATAAAACAACACACAAAATTTGATGGTGGTAATGAATTAATTTTTCAAGCCATTGCATGAAATTTTCCTGATAAATCCCTGTATATTTTCCATACTCATTCTACGGAAAACTAAACGCGTATACAATGTTGTGCAATGATTTTTAACTGAAGTTGAAAGCATCACTATAGATTATCAATCCGAATAAGATCAACCAGACTACATATAAGAAAGTGCTAATAATCAACCAACTAATGCAATTTTTGTGCCAAACCACGACAAAGACAACGACGACGATGTCGCTTACACCAATACGAAATTACGGTTTAATATAATTTAACAACCAGGGTTAAAATACTCTCCCCACAAATCACTAGTTAGCCAAAAATACTGGTTACAACTGAACCAATTTAATTCAGTAACATTCATTTATATTTAGTTTTAAGTCAGCTTCCACACTAGAACTAATTTTTCAAAGCTCCTTATGTATCAATTAACTTTGCCACACAATGATTAACTTTCGAAACAACACAACTCGCTTACTGCAGTTATCTCGAGACGATAGGCGCGTGGAGCAAGCAAGTGAAATGCTATTTAGTAGAGCGCTCTCTGTATAGGGCCTGCCTTGTGCAGCTCAGATTTGAAGGTGTGATTAAATTACCAAACGCAAATAGAGATTGGCCAGACTAGATTTGCACGATGACAATGTAACATTTGTCTTGTATAATTAGTGACAGGAATCCTTTTTAGAAAAATTCATTGATTTCGCCATCGCAAAATAATCGCTGGCTATTTTTTTACTTCTTGCAATGGCCAGCATAAGTTTCCAGAAAAGATTAGTGTTGGTCGTAAGTTTTGATTTTGTACTGTGTTAGATGTTACAAACCGTAATGTTTCGCCGGTGAACTTGACTGTGATAACATGTAATTTCTTTTATGTTTAGCTATAAAAATTACTTGCTGGCTCTACCTGTGTCGGCCGGCAGGGCTACCAGTCAAATATTTTGGGTTAGAAATATCGGTTTGGCCGATGTTTCTCACCCTAATTTGATCGTCGTACTGTACTTTGAATTAAGCCTGGCCTTAATCTCAAACTCTCTATCCTTTCATAAATTCTATCCGTTCTTTCCAGTAAGTAAAGGGGTGCAAAGGAAAAGTTTGGGAAAGGCGCCGCAATGTTTTGCGATTACAGCAATAGGTTATTGATGGTAGGCTATTTTGGTGCAGCTCCTTTCGTAATGATATTTGAGACACCATATTCTTCGGCTGCATCTACATGCCTTGGTCCCGGAATAGAGCAGAGGGTCATACCTCCCTACAAATGTATTGCATCCTATCACCTGGTTGGTCTAATAACCTAGTTTCAAGAAATATTCTTCCTCCATAGATACAACTATATACTTCGTAATTGTAGGTTTAGTTATCAAATTTAGCCTTCAACTTTTCTGTTTGAAACTCGGCTGTTGGTTTCACTTTGCTACACGAGACAAAAACGTTTTAGAGACTAAGAGTATATTCAGGAGCACGATAAGATTGTTGTACAAAGGTATTTTATCGTGGAGTCCACTTACAGTTCAGTTATTACAATTTTCGTACTTGCCATTGCATTATTGAGAAAAAAACATGTTCAAACCGGTATGTTGGTGGAATTATACACAACTGTACATGTATTAGGCTGATGGATAAATAGATTCTAGTATTTTAATATTTTAATATCTTCCAAAAAAGCTTTCAACCGTATTTCTACCATCAGCAAAAAATGAAGAAAACAAATTTAATTTTGTCGTACCTTGTTTTCTGAGAGTGAAATTTTTTGAAGCTTTTTAGCGGGGTGCTTGTTTTCGTTTAAGCAGTAAACCGCTTTTCTTTGTCAAGAAATGAAAACAAAAAGTTTATCTTCTACTGTGACGTCATTGTGTTATCAATAAGAAAGAATCTCGTCATAACATACACCATAAATAGAGGTCAATCGTGTGTAGCTACATTTTTGTAGTTTTGAGGAGTTGAAAAACAAAATGAGAGAGACACAGACACCCTAACAGGATTGCGCTTCTTACAAGAATTTTGCCTTTTGATCGAGTTTATTCTTTCCTCGACCTTTAGTCATGTTTATTTAGAAACGTATTATACACATGTGTATATTTACACATATTTACAGTACATAGTTTATTTTTGGTTAACTTCATTGTTATAGGTTATTTCCATTTTTTCCAAATCCCTGATCCAGCTTACCCTACTTTCAAGTCAAAATTGGTTTTGCTCACAAACAGCTTATCGATGACACGCTTTTATTTGTTCCTCATAATAAGTACGAGGACAACAACGTCAAAGTTAATGAGAAATAAGCTTTTTAGCGGCCCGGTGCCCCCCTTTCACAATTATACTTGTGACCTCAGGTATTTGCCAGCCCCTAATTTCTGGCACAGGGAGAAAGAGCTTATGGTTTTCCAAAGATCTCTTGCACAACATACGGTTAGGTTTATTACAATATTTTCAAGCTAAAATGTTTTTGTTTATGAGGCGATTTCACGTAGCGGTATGTTTTTTCTTTCGATTTTCATCAAACTTTGGATTTCATTAACTCTCTATCAAGAATAATATTTTGTACTCAGCTTTAAAACCGATATTTTAATGTTCTGTAACTTAAATCTACTTCCTACCTTATTTTGATTGTAACTTGTGATGGTTACGTAACAATAGTCCGGTAAAAAGTGCGCAAAAATTCACTGGAGATCATAGTAATATCCAATGTTGTTTTTGCAGAAATCCTCTAGAACAGTGATTTTCAAACTTTAATGATCCGTGGCCCCCTTCCAAAGACTCTGAACACTTGTGGCGTCCTACTTTTCCATAAAAAAACTTTTAAAGAGTTTCCATCAGTTATTTTATTCGCCACGTTTAATAATAAAAATGCCAGCAAACGAAAGTAAAAGAATAAAGGCGTTACAGTCAAAGAATTAAACAAATCACAGTCAATTTACTTTAAACTAACGTAGCCTGTGCAAAACGTGTTCTTGTACTCGCCTGAAAACACCTTTGATATTCGGCTCCGTCTTGGACTGAGCAAGGCGAATGTCATTGCATACTTTGAGGCGATTTCTAGATTTTGTATTTATGGACGCCAGATCAGAAAATCCAGTTTCGCAAAGGCAAGAGGTGGTTGCGAATTGAACCAGAATTACGGAAGCCGTCTTCCTGAGTAGTGGATATTAATCATGAACAGACAACCAAAAGCTGGAGTCGTCAGTTTTGCTAGCAAATGCCAGCTTCATCGCATTCGAAACTTTGAACTCTTCCAACTCCTTTGCTTCTTCGGCATTAGGGTCGATTTCACTATTAAACGGGTCTCTGTCCCATGAAACATGTAACGTGTCGTCGTTAATACATGATTGAAACTCAGCAGAGACAATTTCAAGATGCTCTATGATGCAAGGTTTGATGATATCTGGCAAATCAATCCTATTCGTTTTCAGGCGCCTTTCCCATAAAAAAAACGAGGTGATGAACTTTACCTTGATTCATGTTTGCCAGACTCCCATTCAAGCAGTTAGCCAAGCCAGCTTGTCTTCAACATCGCTAACTGTAACATCACGGCCTTGCAAAGACAAGGTCATGTGTGTGTGTGTGTGTGTGTGTGTGTGTGTGTGTGTGTGTGTGTGTGTGTGTGTGTGTGTGTGTGTGTGTGTGTGTGTGTATGTGTGTATGTGTGTGTGTGAGTGTGTGTGTGTGTGTGTGTGTGTGTGTTTACCCCTCCTCTTCCTTGGGATGGAGGTACGGCATGAACGGTAATTCAGGTTCATGCCGTCAACCTAATTGATATTAGGCTAGGGGAAAATGGCAGCCCATTTCGAACCAGTCATGAGTGGCTGGTAGCCCCACCACCAACAAGGCGGACTGCCACTGGTGGGTACCCAAGAGTCGTCTGACATGCTGGGTTAGCAACTTTACAATTATAATCCGGTAAAGTACGGGTGGGGCCACCTGTCTGCCACATAAAGGTGGAGGCGTCCCGTTAAGTGTCTTGCCCAAGGACACAACAAGCATGCTTGCCGGCTTGTTCTCAACACTATCCCTTTTTTATAGGGAAGCTGTGAATATCATTTTTTAAAGTCTTTTGGTATGACTCGACTTAGGGAATGAACCACAGGTCTACCGACTACAATGTGGACGCTCTAACCACTGCACCATCGCGCCGGTTGCATAAGGTCATGTCGTTGTGGTGGTCGAATTTATCGGCCAGGCGCGCAAGCATCACAATGAACTCTTCGTTGTGACATTATATATGGATGTTGTTTTTGTTTTCTCGAAGAAAGATTTTAACCTCGCTTTTAAGTTCATACAACCGAGAGAGGTATTTGCTTCTCGACAGCCAACGGACTTTTGTATAAAACAAAAGTCTCAGATGTTGCGCTCTCATTTCTTCGGCCAAAAGTTGGAAGAGCCGGTGATTTTTGGCCTCGAACGAATGAAGTTGATCACTTTGACCGCCACGTTCATAACTTCCATCAAATGTAGAGATAGAATCTTTGATGCTAGAGTGTGTTGGTGTAATAAACAGTGCGAGGACGTCACACGAAGCCATTCGTTCTTCACCTGTGTGACAAACCTAGATTTGACGCCAATCATCACTGGCGCACCGTCAGTACAGATTTGCTGGAAATTCTGCCAGCTGAGCTCGTCGGCTTCAAAAAAGAGCCCACAAGAGCTGCGACATCAGCAGAGGTTGTTGTGCCTGACACTGTATTGCTAAACAGGAACTCTTCCTTCATCTTTCTATCTTTCTCGTATCGGGCGAAGGCGATCAAGTGGCTTTATAAAGCGCTCTTGGTAGATTCGTCCAGTTGAATGCTAGCCTGGAGCGTGTTTTGCTTGATTTCGGAGCAAACTTGCTGGCACACATTGGCAGCCACGTCGTCAATCTGTCGGCGAATGGTGTCATTAGAGAGCGAAGCTTGCTAGATTTACTTTTTCGTCCCCGATCCGATCATTATTTCAACCATTTTTTCTGCGCATGGCTTGATAAGTTCCTCAGCGATCACGTGCGGTTTCTGACACTTCGCATTTTGATATTCCACCTCGTAGCTGCCTTGAAGAGTAGGCGTTTCACCGTAAATCCCAAATGATGTAGCGTCGCTTCCAGGCCGTATCGTACTCTTTTGGCAGACATGCATCGATGTCATCATCCTTTCTTTGTGGATGCCTTTATCGCGATGTATTTTATAGTTTGGAGGGTCGTAAGCACGCATTTCACATCACGACCGAGCAGTGAAGACACTGTGCACAATCACGAGCGTTACGAGTAACTTTAGTGAAGCCAAATGCGACGTAGCTCTCGCTCCACTTGCCAATTTTCTACATTTAATAACACAAAAATCTTGTTTAAGTTAGATCGTATGTAAGGCTTAAGGTCTGGAGTCTAAACAGAAAACAAACGAAGAAGAAGATAAATTTCTACCAGCATTTTTTATGGCAGGACGCACTAAATTCCTTCCATTACTTTCAGCCACACTATATTCGCAAAAACAACAACTTACAACGTTGTAACGAGGATATTCCGTTTCTATCCGCAACTAACTCTCCCTTTGAGTTAACGGAAGGTTCGTCCCCACAACACGTTTCGACTCTAATCCTTCTGAATAGTGAAGAGCAAACCTTCGGTCGTATAGATATAAAGCGAGCAAATTGAAATTACCAAACGCACTATTACGTAAAAAAGGTAGTTAACAAAGCTACAATGTACCGGATAATTCAAGAACGTTTTAGAAAAATGTGTCACCGAACGTCAGAATGGAGGCCTACGACGTAATAATGAAAACTACAAATTTAAGTTTAACTGACAAACACTTAATATCGTGACACTTGGGTTTTGCAATACTAGTGAAGGCCTCTACAAAGCCTTCCAGCAAAGTCCTGTGCTCTTGGACCCGGTGACCGCTCCGTGGCCCCCAAGGGGGGCCGAGGGCCCCGTTTGAGCAACCTTGCTCTAGGACACTTAAAATGTTTTTCACTTATAGGCTTTCTAGCCGGCTCTGATGGCATCGCCCATGGGGCCTCATCACCAATATCCAAGTTTTCAAGCTGAGAAAATGTAAGAACATCAATTTCAATCCGCGTTTTACCGAAAAATATTTTGATTTAGGTCTCAAATATGTAAAGATGCTACACCAGATAAAAACATTAAGCTCACTTTATGCTCGAAACCCTAAAATAGTTTTTACGTACGCCAGGAAATCTACAACTCTAATAGCGTAAAAACCGCAAGTTAACTGCAGCACTTACAACATGGCTAAGCAAAATAACACTTGTGGGTCAACAACTGCACTGAAGAGACCTAATAGGTCGAAACAGTGTCACTGTCTGAAGTGAATTTGCCTTTGTTGCCTTTTTCATTGCATCATATAAGTTTACTTTCTTCAAAACCATTTTACTTCGAGAACCAATTTACGCAATTCATTGCACGTTTGATTAAAACGTAAAATACATGTTGAAATAAAGATTAAAACGTAAAATAAATTTCAGCTTTTACTTTATCTCAAGAGAGCATTGAAAAATTAGGTCGAAAATTTGGGGGCATTGCCCTTTAGTTCCCTGGCAAAGGACCTAGACTCGGAATAGTGCAATAAAGTTGGACTACAACTTGTCCAAAAATGTCTACTAGTCCAGTGCCCTGACTACAAAGACCTATAGACTCCGCTATTAAGTTTAACTGGATATTTTCGTGTCAAGTACCAACCGGCCTTGTTTTTCACACCAAACTAAATAGACCTTGCATATTATATGACTCCAGGTTTTGGAAAAAAGAAATAAAACGTTGGATCTCGATCGCTGAGGCGCTATTTGGGTTGGGATGGGAGTACGACCTGCACAAACAACTAGAGCTCGTAATATCAGCTCTTGGCCAGCGTCCAGAGGTAGGCAAAGTAGCCTAAAATTGTAGCCTGCTTGAGTAAAAGTATCGTTACTTATTCAAAAAACACTCAAGTAAACATCGAAAGTGATGAATAAAAATTAATACTTGATTAAAAGTAGTGTAAAAGAAATCAAGAATTAAACTACTTGAGCAGTAAAAGTAGAAAGTAGTTTCATTTTTTGAGCAGTTTGGTTCTGTGTCTGTTTGAACTAGTGGTTTGCAATTAGGGGTGCTCGCACCACATCAGTGCTAGAAAAACTTTTTGAACACGCAAGTTTCTATTTCAATTTGTGGCTTAATTCACGTTATCGGCCACATTGAAGCTTCTCATGTATGTTCCAGGCAATTGGGTCTCGTAAAAAATGGAGCTCTTTGGGTGACACAATGTTCGGGAATGACACTATTGTTAGAAGCCTTTCGAAAGAGCTTACCTTAATTTAACCCTTTGACGGATACTGGGTCATATATGTCCCACAATTGTTAATTGTTATGTCATTATGATGTAGTAACCCCTTTTGTAAAATTCATTATTTTCCCATTATTACCCACAACTATGAAATTGTTTCAAATGTTATCATTTAGACTCTTATGATCCTTAGAGGGTCAAGGAGATTTTTTTCCTTTTAAAAAACACTTTGTTTGTAAAACAAATTATAGGAGCTGGTGTTAGCCTGTTTAAGATATTACTTTTAATTGATTGATATTAAGGCATATGGGCTAACTGCAATCAGTTGAATAAAACATACTACTTCCACGACCGGTTTCGTTCCTATTATAAC
Source organism: Trididemnum clinides (assembly GCA_963675345.1). Lineage (NCBI taxonomy): Eukaryota > Metazoa > Chordata > Ascidiacea > Aplousobranchia > Didemnidae > Trididemnum > Trididemnum clinides. Next base: position 14,312,644 of record OY776287.1, on the reverse strand, counting down.
TCGTCAGGTGGACTCAGGTATTGAACCGACGATCACATGAATTGCTTCATGCGGTTTATGCCACTCCGCCATCGGTTCTTTCAACTGATGCTGTTAATTTTAAGCTTATATATGGTGCACGCTCACTAGAGTGAGCTTGATGCGATATATGCTTTTAATTCCCAGCCAAGCCAGTGCCAGTGCCTTTATTACGTTATAATACGAATTATAGGAGCTGGTGTTAGCCTGTTTAAGATATTACTTTTAATTGATTGATATTAAGGCATATGGGCTAACTGCAATCAGTTGAATAAAACATACTACTTCCACGACCGGTTTCGTTCATATTAGAACTCGTCAGGTGGACTCAGGTATTGAACCGACGATCACATGAATTGCTTCATGCGGTTTATGCCACTCCGCCATCGGTTCTTTCAACTGATGCTGTTAATTTTAAGCTTATATATGGTGCACGCTCACTAGAGTGAGCTTGATGCGATATATGCTTTTAATTCCCAGCCAAGCCAGTGCCAGTGCCTTTATTACGTTATAATACGAATTATAGGAGCTGGTGTTAGCCTGTTTAAGATATTACTTTTAATTGATTGATATTAAGGCATATAGGCTAACTGACTGCAATCAGTTGAATAAAACATACCACTTCCACGACCGGTTTCGTTCCTATTAGAACTCCTATTGATCGAATGGCTTGAATAGAACTCCTATTGATCGAATGGCTTGAATGATCGAATTCCTATTGATCGAATGGCTTGAATGATCGAATTCCTATTGATCGAATGGCTTGAATGATCGAATTCCTATTGATCGAATGGCTTGGCTGGGAATTAAAAGCATATATCGCATCAAGCTCACTCTAGTGAGCGTGCACCATATATAAGCTTAAATTAACAGTATCAGTTGAAAGGACCGATGGCGGAGTGGCATAAACCGCATGAAGCAATTCATGTGATCGTCGGTTCAATACCTGAGTCCACATGACGAGTTCTAATAGGAACGAAACCGGTCGTGGAAGTGGTATGTTTTATTCAACTGATTGCAGTTAGCCTATATGCCTTAATATCAATCAATTAAAGGTAATATTTGTAAAACAAGTTAATTATAACTTTTAATAAAGGTGTTTTCAGCTTCAACCATTTAATAAAGCTGACAAAGCCAATTCCACGACCGATTTCGGCTTTCATTAAGCCTCATCAGACAGACTCATATTTGAATGCGATATCTTTGTTCAACTTACCTTCTTTAAAGCGCTGCGCCACCGGGTTATCATCGGTTCGATGGAGAATTACTACCATATCAAGTCAGCTTTGCCTGCAACTGAAGGTTAATTATAGCTAGTTGAATGTTACAAAAAATTATTTTATCTAATTCTTATAATTAATAAAAACGCTTAATGTTTTCTATCCACGATAACAGATGCTTTTGCCGATGTGCAGGCATACTATCCAGCAACCGCCGATTTATTCTGTTTCTCTGTGTCGCAGATACTATTTCTATCGGCGATACAGGTAAACGAAATAATATAGAAATGCAGAAACAAACTATTGTATCTAGATACTGCCCATCACTGACTGCAAGTTTCCATAAACTTTTTGTGTCACGATCGAATGGTAGATTTCGTAGGTGGCTTTCTTCCATATTTGTCTTTAAAGTTTTGCTGGGCTTGAATGTCTGACTTTGGCTTTAGAAACGCACTGGGCTTTCTTCTGCGGAACGCTCATTTACATATGCTTCCTTTTGGCTGCCACATTCAAACCATTTTGCTTAATCACTAAATAAACTATAATTTCAAACCTGATTATTTAAAAAAATACCTGTCAAAAAAGAAAAAGCTTGTGGTATTTTGATTTACAATAAAACAAAGAAAACAAAGCTATCTCAAAAATTATATTTTGTAAATACTTACTAAAATATAAAACTTGCAGTAATTCAAGCACTGCTGAAACATACATATGTGAGCTATCGGTTTGACCAAACACGATTCATACAAAATTACGTAAGAAACTTTTATTTCCATGATGTTCGACCGAAAACTACAAGCATGCAGTTGTAGCAGGAATGCGTAAAATCGCGCTTAACAGAAGCATTGAGCGATTGTTTCGACAAAATAAAACAAGAAGAGCAAACCTACTTTCGTTTTATTGTTGCAAGCGCTACTTGTACCGTAGCTTGGTTCATAGCAAGACATTGACAAATCTTATGCTTACTTAATGTATAGGCCTAACTAGAAACAAGATCTCAATGACTTCCATTGACAAGTGTTTGTTGTTGTTTACTTGAACTGTAGTCTGTGCAAGATACCTGGAAGATTAGGTGTCAATCGCGGCCATCAAACTACAAAAAGCAACAAGATTTTCGAGCAGATTAATTCCAAGAGAATTTTGGCCCGAGAAAATTTTGCGTTAAAAACAAAACGACCTTTTTCGAGTTTTCATGCATTGATTTTTATCTTTCGGTGATGCAGGAGCGAGTTTTATGCAGTGCCGCAGCTACAAAACGTGAGAGCCCGCGCCTCGGCAATATAAAAGTGGAACTAGGGCGTAGATACAAAAAACAGAAAGAGCCTAAACTTGATATCAAAGATCATGATGGAAACACCACATAGTAAAGCATTACGCTGAAGATATGATAACGCTTTAATTCTAGTGACGTCTCATTAACACTATTTTAATCAAAGAAATTACGATTTTTTTTGCAAAAGCGCCAATTATATATACTGTAATTGGCGGCTTGCTCTTACAACAGTTTCGCTGCCAGCAGCAGCTTTCAGTAAGTGAAAATGTAGCGCAGTTAACTCCTACGTCAGTTAAAACATGTTTGAAAGGAAATATTAAGATAGATATACAGAATATATGTTTTCATACGGTTTTATTCAGTTCTGTACGTTTTCTTCTGGCCATTCGTATGGTGTTACCCTGTATAAGCAAAGATGGTCAAAGTAGCATAAAAATCTACTACTGGAGTATTTGTATCTATTATGAAACACTCAAGTAAAGTTGGAAGTGATATAGGTATTTATACCCGAGTAAAAATAAAAACGTAATTGAGAATTAAACTACTTAAGCAGAATATATAGGAAATAATTTTATTTTATAGAAGTTTTTCCTGTATTTCTTTATACAACTACTTCAGCGATTCTCTACCGGTGAGCCACAGCATGTTAGTCGGGTGGGCCACGGACGTCTATGTATTTTAAAAATGGATTTGCATGCCGAATAAGGTTGAGCAATGCTGGTCCATATCAACAATCATACGGACCAGTGCCTGAGAAGTACAGGGGTCATCCTGTGATCTAGGAACGAAGTGACTCTTTTTCGGAGTTCAACTGCACCATCGTGTTGTGAACTGGCTATTTTATAAACTTGAGATGCGACGACATTTTTTTTTTGGAAGTCAACTTCACTGCCACGAGATTTTATGCTTGACCCAGTGATATTGTAATAGTCACATCAAAGTCCGTGTGAGAGTGGGCCACAAGAATTCATAGCCCTTTGAAATGGGCCACGGCTTAAAATAGATTGAGAAACACTGGACTAGTTATTAATTGGGGTGCTCTCGCCACATATAGTATCAAAAGATAGAGTATTTCTAAAGATGCAAATTTCTGTGTCAATCTGTAGCTTAATTTACATTGCCTACCACGTTAAAGATTTACGTGTATGATGCAGGCAATGGTGTCTCTATAAAAATGGACCCGCCTCGTGAGACACAGTGTTGGGAATAAAACTATTTTTAGAAATTCTCGAAAAGGGTTCTTACAATTTAGCTTGATGCCTTTATTGCTTTGAAGAGCACTTTGCAAATTCAGTTTGAAGACTATCTATTGGTAAATTGTTTTGTTTTGGAGTGATAGGTTTAAAATCCGTCGCTTGTGTCACAAATTATCACAAAAAAAAGTGAAAATCGATCTTTCAAGAAATGCAAGATGCAAAATAAAATGAGATTCACTGATTTAAGTCTAAATGATACAACATACTGCAGAGACATTGGCCTCATTATTTCAGCAATTACTGATTTTCTTGAAGGTCCATTTGATTATATTTCTTGATTGCTGTCCAATGCTGTTGATAGAAATTCATTAATGGTTGAAAAGTCGTCAAACGTGAAGCGACTTGACAAAACCTATGTCCTTTCACTTCAATATAGAAGAAAAAATATTTTGATATTTATTGTTTTTGCCTACAAAAAAGTGTTAATTAACAAAGTTGGCTGAAATTATTGAGGATGCAATGACAAAATTTTCATATCTTGGATCACATTTTTGGTGATGACCTATCGTATTAATTTTAAAACTACCACAAAAGTTTGTTAAGATTCTGTGATATTAAGCAAATTTTGAAAACAATTGCTGAGGTTAAGCTTACATCATAATCATTATATAGTACCCTGAAGAAGATCAGCCAACAACAATAAGCAATATACATTTTTGGAAACCAATTGCTCTCTTTGGTTCTACTGGCTATTTCCTTGACAAGAGCAGTAGTTGGTTTAAACTGGAAAATAGTTAAACATAGGAGAATGCTTAAATTCATTTCCGGTGCTTAAAAGTTTTTCAAGTCAAAAGGTGCGGCCATGCTGCGCACTGATAGTAACTCATCGTATCTTACATGTTTGCGTAGGTCTACCAATTGGTTTTCAAACTTCGAACCATAAGGTGACGCACTGAAATGAAGGATTGGCTCAAAATAAAAAATTTAAATTCAAAGCTCTTGTTTGTGCTTGCATATCGCATTCGAAATCAACAAACATGAAATTTTTAGCATCTACTCAAGCAAGAGTTACAACTACTCAAGTAGTGTAATTTTCTACTTCATCTACTAAAATAAAAGTAGAAGTAGTAAAAACGGAAATTACTCAAGTAAAAAACCCATTACTGAAAACCGACTTAAGTAGAGCTATATTTTTTAATTGGTCACCTTTGAGTATAAGTTCTTGTTCGAATATCCGGTTTTGTTCGCAAAGTATGAACCAAAAGATGTTAATTATTGCGGATCAAAACGTACAAAACGCTTTTGGTACTTACTTTCAGGACAAAATCGGATGTTCGAACAGCAACGTACACTGTTCAACACCATATGAATAGCCAAGTTGATGAAAATTTCAATGCAAAAGCGCATACGAGAAAAAAACGGCAAAACCGGACAAACTGTACAAAAATACATCCTATGCACCCCGTCATTACGTTGTTTTGTCGCTTTACATCTGCGATGTTTTGTTTAGCACGAGGGCATACAGGGTTTTCAAGAAGTCATCATCTATTTTTAAATTGTTATTACATCAAAAATATATTTCCGATAATAATGAAACTTGTACACAATAAACAGTATACATTAAAATTTTGTTTTACTACACCATTTTAATTTTTCCATCTTGTTTATAGCTTTACCTCCATTTTAATTATCCCATTTTGTTTTTTAGGTTCAGGACCGTTTGAAATGTACACAATACAAGAACGTGTTAGAATAGATGTTTTTATGGCAAAATACGAATCTGTTACAGCAGTTAAAAGGCAGCTTACAAAAAAAGGATTTCAACATAAGCCTACAGTTAGCTTTGGTCGGATTCATGTATGATTCTTCACAATATTCCTATGGTTGAGGAATGACCAGTAAAGCTCTGAATACCATTGTAAAAGTTATTGGAATGACTCGACAATAGAAATGACCGAAGTCTACGGACTGCGAAGCGGTCGCTCCAACCATTACACCGCCGCGGAGGTGAATATTCATCTTCACTTTTCCATTTGCAAACTGCTTAAGACTTTATACAGGTGTTGTTTTGCAAAGCACTAAATTCTTTAGGCAGTGTGGTCGAATGAGCTGGACCGCCGTATCTGAAAACTATGGTGGTGCGTTCAAATCTCACAACGCTGTGTTCTTGTAAAAGTCACTTTACGCCAATTTTTTGCTTTGTTGCATTACTTGTTTCGGAAATACGCTGTGCCGGCACAACTGGTTACCAGCAAACCAATTTTTCTTGAAAAAGCAACAACTATCTCAGCTCAACTTTAATGGCAACCTTCATCGCAACAGACTTACTATCGTAATGCTGCCCATTTTCACAGACTTGTTTGTTAAGTACGGAAAGATGATTGATACGGAGCGGAGATACATTCATACTGGTATTCACAACTAATCTCATTTGAAGCTTTAGAAATGATTTACTGGGCTTGTGTTGTTATAATGTTTTCTGCTATAGTTTTAGTGAAAGCTGATTTGAATTCTTTTCCAAACAGCTCTAAATGCCAATACTCTGCTGGTCTTACAGTCGGCAATAGAACTACAGAGCTCGAATGTTGCGAAACAGTCGTTCATGACTATTATTATTCAAAACAGAAACCACACAACGGATATTTGTCCACGTTTTTGGAGTCGCTTCATACTTGGAAATGTCCTCAGTTCCAACAAGAATGTCAACGACGAACATTTAATTATACCGACTTTACATCTCTCATGTATTTGAGATTCTGCAATCGAAGTCAAATGGAAGCGCAATATTATAATGATATTTTAAGCATTGTGACGAAACAGAACAACGGAATTCAAACCAAAACAGGCAAATTCAGTCAACTTGTTTCAAAGTTAAACTCGAATACTCTGAGTGATGAAGATTTGACGAATCCTTGTGTACAAGTAGGAATGTATGATAGTGATTCGAGAAATCAAAGTGATTATTATGAAATTATTGAAGCAACGGTTCCGTTCTGTTCGTTTGTATGGTGTGGATTTAATGAAGACACTTTTACGAAAAAAAATGTAGCCACATGGACATGCATGTCTCGCAGGTGGGATAGAAATATAGTGATATATAATGAAAATAATTGATTCAATTTCTATGCATCAAATATGAGCTGCAAAAGCTATTTCTCCCAAATTCCTTTTCTAGGAGCCGTTTACATGTTAGTAGTTTATAAATTGACAATTCACCAGATCCGATGACAAGAACACCAAGCCACAACAGGGATCTTGATATATTGTCATAAATAGGATGGATGGATTATTCTCCGATGTTCCATCACCCTATTATTTATATATCAAAAATATGTTTTGGTATTTGGTGGTCTTCCACATCGAATCTCAAAGGGTTTAGCTTTTACAGTGATTCAAAATCTACCCAACGTTAATCTCTAAATATAGCTCAGGCAGTCAGTTTGATCAGCATTCAAAACCTAATTTCTATATCATTTGTCATGGACTATTTATTGAACACATTTTTGTGATGGCATTTTCACATTGGCGAAAGTAAGAATTTCTGTGAGTTTTAGCAAGATGGCTATCAGCAAAAAAATAAATGTTACAACAGTTGCCGTCGTGCAGACCAAACCAGTCAACATTTACAAAACAGAAAGCCCTTATTCACTGTAAATTATGACTGAGGCGCACGTCATCATAAAAAATAGTAAACACATGTCTCTACTAACAAAACATTTTTTTTATTTATACACAATATTTTAATATAATACAAACAATAAAAATCAAAAAACAGATACATTTACATTAGGGTTCGAAAACCGGGATCCCTGTTTCGGAAATTCGCTTGAATTAGTGTCTTTTTGCATTTCTTGTTTGCCGGTTTTACCAACAAAATTTCCAATATTTTTTGGATGGTAAGCAATCATTGGTAACATAATTAACTGTATTACCAAACAAAAACGAATGCCTAAATTTCATTTCAGCTTTCTCGTTAAAAGGAACAAGAACCCTTGAAAATATTTACTGAGCATTCCAACAACCTCAGTTGAAGCAGAACAAGCTCTTTTTGCTGTGAGCTTGTTCACCACCAAATTTGTTTACTGTTAACCAACTAATTTGTCAATGCTTGAGTTTTCTTTGCAATTATTGTAATAAAAGTGAACACATCAAGCTTAAGTACCTTTTTGCCTCGTTGATTTTGGATGTTTTGGTTTATGTGTGTTATGAATAAGATTAGCGGTGTTTTCCGGGGTTCTGGAATTGCGTTAGATTATTCCCGATTCCCCGGTTTTCATAAACAAACGAAATCAAAAACCCCTAATTCACGTCATGTCTAAGTAAATTTTATCTATTACCTAAAGTGAAATTCCACTTTGTCCTTTTTTTGGCAATGTAGTGTACCAATATTTTATTGTTTTAATTGTACTTAAGTATTGCATTGTACGAGTGTTGCATTGCTCGTATTAGGTTTTATTTTGAAATATTTTGAAGAATAATAAGAATCTTGCCAAAAAAAGTAACATATTAACTAAGTGATGGCTGTAATACTTTAGTGAAAAACAATGAGTTTGTGAAGATTGTTTAAAGAAATATTAATACAAATGTCGTTAAAATCCAATCAAATACGTCATTTCAAAGAACGTCAAAAATGTTGCAACTACAAAAAATGTATCCCGATGTTGAGTACTTTAAGAAAAAACGTACATAAATTTGCACTTTTTTTGGGATGTTCTACTTACTTGCCTCACTTTTCTCCCTGTAGCCACTTATATTTCAGCGTGGATTCATTTTTTTACACCTTACGCTCTGGATTGGACCCTTCTTGTTCTCGCCACGATACTGCTTTTGCTTATGGTGATTCTCTTCCAAAAAATGTTGTAACTTGAATTGATGGCTTTTTCCCTTCTCCTTAAACATAAGGCGGTTACTTTGTCTTTGTTCATTGTGGTACAAAATTTAGTTTTTAGTTGGCCCATTTTGCTCCAATTTTCTTACAAAGCATGGGCTCATCTGCAAGCTTTACACAGGTCGGCAACATCAACAAGTCTGTCAATTCTCTTATTTTTCTCTATGACTTTTGCTCCGTCCCCTTTTGTGTCTTCCTACCTTTATTTCTTGTTATATTTTCTGGAATATCTGCACAAACTATGGAGCGCAGTCAAAAAGTAATGAGCCCTGTTCAATGTAATCGATTTATAGCTCATATTCATTCCAGAAATTGTAACCGTGTGTAATAATAATTGATGGTCGTTCAAAGATAAGCTGCCAAAAAATTGAAGATGACCACTTTTTGTCAGCCATTTTGAAACGAACGTCATTGTGGGATGTCCATCAGAAGCAAAAAGCTGTGATTGAATTTTTTGTTTTCGAGGAGGAACCACCAATAAACATTTTTAAAAGATTGGAAAAAGAGTATGGGAATGCTGCAGTAAGCTACAGCGCTATCGAAAAATGGGTATCTAGGATTAAAAGTGAAGAAGAAGATCCAAGTATGAGTGACCTCATATTGGAAGAATAAAAAAACAAGGAAGTGGTAAGCCATCATCAGCGGTTGTTCCCAAAAATAGTGCTATGGTCGAGAAATTGATCACAGATAATCGCAGAGTCAATATTGATGAAATTGCTGTACGTCTTGGAATAAGCCATGGAAGCGCTGCAAAAATTGTGGGAGAGCTAAGCTTGGCAAAGTTTTCTGCCAGATGGGTTTCAAGGCAACTTTAGGACGTACACAAGCAGGTTTATTTCGAAGCTTGTTTGGAGCTTCTAGAACGTGACTCAAACTTGGATCTTCTTTTATATTTTTAATCCCGGATACCCACTTTTAAATAGCGCTGCATAAATGTTTTCCAATCTTTTGAAAATGTTTATTGGTGGTTTTCCTTTCAAAACAAGGAATTCAATCACAGCTCTTTGCTTCTGACGGACATCCCATAATGACGTTATTTTCAAAATGGCACAAGAAGTGGTCACATTCAAACAAAATTTTTAGCTGTTTATCTTCAAACAAGTGTTATTATTGTTACACAGGGTCACAATTTTTGGAATGAATATCAACTATAAGTCGGTTAAATTGAACCCGGCTCATTACTTTTTGACTGCCTCTCGTATCTATTTTTATTCTTCCAATATCTTCTGACTGTGTGCTTATTTCTTCTGGGTATCGACACCCTAACCAAACCAGCCAGACGGAGTACGCTACTTTGGCCATTCGCAGACGCTTGCAGCTTGTCTTTTCTTGCCTTTTCATTTCACTGATGTTCTCTGACTGAAGACGTACCGTTTTCTCTTTTATCTCAGCACAAAATTCCCTATTTTTATTGAAGAACTTGTTTTTTCTGTTCAGTCTCGAAGAATGTTTTTTTCTTTCTCGCCTTTGCTGGAACCGGATTCTCTGTATCGTTTATCTTATCAGAATTAGCAGAACTAAAGCCGTTTTTGCAGCGCCTGCGATCACCCGAAACAGGCCGCTTGTCATTTCATTTCTTCTATCGTGCTAAAGACTTATTGCGCCGCACTTTCTGTCACACCTTAATCTCTTCATAGGGCTTCTGGTCGGAACCGTGGAGAGTTGGGCGACTGCTTGGGCTGCATAGTCTTCCTTTATTTTTCAATTCCGAGGAGAGATTGGGTGCCAACAAAAACCCGTTTGTTGGTGGCTCTCTTACCAACCAACTGATCGCGAGTTATTAAAATTTGTAAACGATCTTTAGCAAAAGTATGGCCTTTCATCTTATAGATCAGCGCTTCCTAACCGGCAAGTCGCGGAGCTCCATCACATGGGCCGCAAAACTTTCAAAATGGATTTAATAAACTTGATTCAAAAATAGTTCTACAGTAACCAAAGTGGGCGAAGAAATTGTTTAGTTAAGGCTGATCTCAAAACAAACAAAGATTCTCGACTTGATAAGCTGCAATATAAGGTTCAAAATTGGACAACTAATTGCTTTTTCGATATTGATCTTCAAGAAAAGGCTTCGTGTTGGGAGAAGGCGCTTAGCGATCCGTCATTAGATCCATGTTATCAAACGTGGGCCATGAGCAGGAAAAAGCTGGGATTTATCACTATAGGATGTGAAGTATAAGGAAGACCAAGATCTATCATCTTTCCCAGAACATAGCATGAATTTTAAATCACTTTCAAAAAGACTGCAATGCGCTTTGGCTAAAATTGATTCCCCCGCTCCTCTTCTTATGTACAACCAACAACCATGTTATCTGAAAAGTTTCGTTATCATTGAATACTTGGCAGCGGCAGATAAAAAAAACAGATTTAATTTCTTCAAATATAAAAGTTGAACCAAGATCTGTATTATCAATTTATCAATGAAATTTAAACGGGGACGACAAAATTTAATTGCTTTTTTAACCCTATTTGAACCGGAAGGGGTCGATTTGACCCACAGCAAATTAAAACTGTTGTAACTTAGCAATTGCTGGAGATAAATGCTTGAAATTTTTTGACTTTTCCTAAAATTTATCTGGCTTTTGGTGGGTCATAAATTGACAAAGATATTCAATGTAACGAGTTCGTGGAGCAGAGACCCTTGGGGTAGTCTCCGAACCCGAGACAGATTGCAGTGAAGCTGAAGTTGTAAATAGATGAAACGCGCTTTTCCTCTCGTCACGCTGTTATTGTCTGACTTTCTTGAATAAATTCTTTGATAAATTTTTATTGATAATACGCAAAACTGAAAATGGAAATAATGAAAATGATAAACAGATATGAAAAAATAGATGGATTGGCTTCGGCGACGTTGGCGTTGTAGCGATGTAGCGGCGTGGCGGCGTAGCGGTTTCAAACTATTTTGACCCCCAAGTACTTTCTTCTTTACTACAGCTCCACACAATAATAATCGACAAAGAAACAGCTCAACCAACTTTTCTCTACGTTGGCATCTACGAACTTCTTTGATAGTACTTTGACTTCTACGCAAATGTGCAAGTTTTGCAAACAACGTAATCCTTCTTGCAACATGTCTACTTGAGAATAATCTAAAGGTGTGTTAACAAGGCAGTTACTACTGCGTCGCTCGAGGGTCAACCTCGCCAATCCAACAACTAATCAATAAGAGACGATAACTCAAGAGAAACAAACATAACAACCAGACAACGCGGGCACAAATCACAGATTGGCTACGCAAACTAGATTTAAAGCATTAAATGTTGCCAAATATTGTAACAATATTTACACTCCCCCCAAATATACGACTAAAGGAAGATATTTCCCACAAAATATTGTACAACAGTGACAACACACAAGGCTTTAAATTAGTAACAACATTGAAGCAAAGTACAACAAACACATATCAACGTATTTACATTATATACATTTTTTACAAACATAACACAGCAAGGAGACTCTCAAACGGTTGATATCCAAGATGGGATATCATTTTTATTTGTGGCTGGGACAACAACACACATTTTCGAAACGGGACGTTTCACTTCACTACCGTGCATTTTTACAATTGCCGAACGCACAAAACTTTTGGGATCCGGAAACGTTTTCAAAATTCTCCCCAAGGGCCATCTACTTCTAGGCGTATTTTTATCGACAAGAATCACAATGTCGTTCACCATCACATTACGTTTTGTTTCATACCATTTTTGTCGATACTTTATGGTAGGTAAATACTCTTGGGCCCACTGTCTCCAAAAAAGGTTGGCAAAATGCTGGGCATGGCGCCACTTACGGACAATTAAGGAATCACTATTTACAGTATCAGTCGGAGGCATACCCGACGCCGGACAGAGCTGTAGCACATCGTTAGGTGTAAGAGGTCTCTTAATCTCTTCGATGAGGCGGTCTGTAGGCGTTTCTATTGCAGACTGAATGACTAAATTGCTAACAATCTGCATCCCTTTTTCGAACAGAGGAAATTCTTCTGGAAGTTGTTCCAAACTTTTCAATTGTTCCGGCCACTCCTCTTCAGCCTGTTGTAAAAACTCTGGTCCCGACAACCACATGGAAGACTCAACGAACGCTTGTGCCTGCTTGCATCTTGTCGCCTCATCTGCGGGGTTCAATTTCGACGGGACATACCTCCAACTCTGTATGTCGCTGTTCCTTTCGATCTCTGCTAATCTGTTGGCAACGAAGACAGGAAATCTTTTATTGCTGTTGTAGATGCTAAGCAACACGGAGGTTGAATCCGACCAGAAATAAGTTTTTTCTATAACCAACGACAATTCCTTTTTTAACATTTGGTCAAGACGCAGAGAGACGATAGCCGCCAGCAACTCTAATCGAGGTATTGTGGTCATGGGAGCAGGCGGGAGATGCGACTACCCCATTAGGAACGAACAATGCACCTTGCCACTCTTATCGGCAATGCGGAGATAAGATACGGCACCATAAGCTTCTCCAGAAGCGTCAGAGAAATGGTGCAATTCATAGGTCACCTCTCCGTTCATATCAGAGGGCTTAAGGCAGCGTGGTATTTTCAACTCCTCCAAATAATACAGCGCTGAAATCCAAGCTCTTCATCGTTCCTCTTTCTTCTCAAGACAAAGCGGCATCCCAATCATCACCGTTCATTTCTCGCAGCAGCAACTTTATTTCTACTAGTACTGGAGCAACAAATCCTAATGGATCAAACAAGGAATGACTAGCTGACAAGACTCCTCGTCTCGTACAGGGCTTTCTTGGCATATCAACTTTAATTCTAAACTCATCTACTACTATGTCCCAATGCACACCTAGCACTCGCTGACTTGTTGTGCGTTCCAGCGATAATTCCTTGTATTTCTCGCAACGATCCTCCTCGGGCACCTTAAGAAGAGCTCGTTCACAATTTGAAAGCCATTTTCTAAGTCTGAAGCCATAGCTGGACAAGGCATTTTGCAGCTCGTTGGCCAAATCTGCGGCTTCTTCGCTGGTTTCTACTGACATAAGGCAATCGTCAACATAGAACGCTCTTTGTATAGCTTCAATTGTTTGAGATGAACAGTTCTCAGCGGATAAAGCTGCAGTCTGTTTTAGACAAAAGGAAGCGCAACTAGGGGATGATGTTGCTCCGAACAAATGGACCGTCATCCTATAAACCTCTGGTCTTTTGTCAACGTCTCCATCTGGCCACCATAAGAATTGCAGCGCACTTCAATCTTCCGGGCTGACTTTAACTTGATGGAACATTGCTTCTATGTCCGCAACAAGAGCAATAGGTTTAAGTTAAAATCGTGTCAATACCCCTAACAGACGTGAGAGGAGGTCAGGTCCTTGTAGAAGCTTGTCATTTGGAGACACTCCCATAAACTTTGCTGCACAATCAAAAACGACTCTTAACTTGTCTGGCTTCTTCGGATTCATAACTGGGTGATGGGGTAGGAACCAGGTGCAAGCATTTCTTTTGCCGTCATCTCTGACCTTTTCCGCGTAACCTTTCTCGATATAGTCTTGCATAACTCCCGCATATTTTTTGTGTAGCGATTCGTCCTTCGAGAGCCTACGTTTCAATGACTCCAACCTTTTTTCCGCCATTGCTCTGTTGTCGGGAAGGAAGACATTCTTATGTCTCCAAAGCAAGGGTAGCTGAAAGTGACCATTGACAATTTTGATCGAATCCTTCATTATTTTAAGTGCCAGGCGATCTTCTCGAGAATTATCATGGTCCAGACCACAACCGACTTCGTATTCGTGTGGAGGTAAGCTTGGGTCTACCTTTGCGTTTTCTGGAAGGATGACATGCATGCAAGTGTCCGTAGCACTATTGTTCCTCACTTCAGCGTAACACTGACAACGAAGAGCTGGGCCAAACAGCACCCACCCAAGAGAAGTTCTGATAGCATCAGGGGTTCCTTCCGGTCGAAATCTGCTCTCCAGTGCCCGATATACCACAGATACGTCTACTCCAATTAAAAGACCGATGGTCTTGTCAGAAAGGTCTTTAAATGAGATGTCCTTTAAGTGCTCTAAATTATTCAACTTGCTACTAACTGGCACTTGAGCTGCCTTTAAAGGAATGGCGTCTACAACTAAAACCTCTCAAAGGCTTACACTACAGTTTTCATCAACACCACTCACTAACAGCGTTGTAGCCTCGGTCTCTATGAGGGTAGGCTGAACTCCTGATGATAGCGTACTTATAGAGATGGTCTGCTGTGATCCATTAGCGTTCAACTCATCAGCAATACGTCGTGTGCAAAATGTTCGTTGTGATCCACTATCCAAAAGAGCATAAGTCAACAGCTCTTTCCCATTGTGACATATCTTCACCGGAAGAGTCATGAAAAAATGACCACTAGAATCTCGGTCCGAATAGATATTCTTCGTAGCGGCGCACAGTACCTTTTCACTATCGGCCAGCCCTGATGCGTTATCCTTATGAAGTAGAGTGTGATGCCGATCTTTCGTGCATCCCTCTACGTTGCACCTTTGTTTAGATTTGCAGTCTCTGCTTGTGTGTCCAGCATCTAAGCATTGAAAGCAACGGCCTTGCTTCATCAGAAAGGCAATACGCTTGTACCTTTGCAATTTTTAAAACGTGAACAGGCAGATAGTTTATGCTTTCCGTCACAAAAGGGACAAGTCAGACTTCCAGTCTTGGGAGTAAAGTCAGAGATAGCCGTAGTGTTTAGTACGGTTGCTCCTCTCTGTCCTACATGAAGACTCTGTTTTAGGTTTCCATATACTACCTGTTCATACAATGAGTTTGCTTCTGCTGCCTCGTCTTGGACAAATCTCACCAACTCTTCAAATCTCGCTTGTCTTCCCGTAGTCTTAAACTCATGATACGACCACTTGGCCCAGTCCTTTTGCGTTTGTTCAGGAAGTTTTTCGATAATTCGTCGGATGGTGCCTAAAGAGTTTAAGGTTGCAAAGTCTTGTACGTCCCTCAACATAGCTATGCATTTGTCCATGAGCACTGACAAAGTCTTTAGACCTTTTGGGTCCTTCGTTTTCAGCCTTGGTGCAGCCAGGAGTTTCTGCTCACAATGGTGAGCGACAATGTGTGGTTGGCCATAGTCGTTATATAGACTGTCCATGGCTATTCCATATCTAGATTCGGCATCGCGAGCCAAGTGTTCCAAGTTCTGTCTAATTCTCGTAGAACAATGTTGTAAAAGGTAGACTAATTTTGCGGAATTTGAAGACATTTTCGTAGCAATGTGTGCTTCGAAACTACGTATGAAGGGCCAATAGGTTAGAGGATCTCCGTCGAAATTCGGAATTACCGGTCTAGGAGGTGGATAGTCCTGAGAGGTAAGGATTGGAATCGACGCGGACTGTCCAGCAGGAGCATGCCAGTGAGTTACCGGAAGGGGAACATTCCTTCTGTCTTCCTCATACTCCGGTTCCGCAAATTTTCTAGATTGCCTAGAGTTATTTGTAGGTTGTTCATATTGGCTAATCATGCCATCAATTTTTCTTACGTTGTTATAGCCTTTTGACGTAGCTAAATGATTTGCCATCGTCATGGCTTTGTTATCCTCCAAAGAACATTGCTCATTCCTAGCCACAGCTCTTTCAACGTTCTGTTCTGACCCTTTCTCCGCATTTCTTAAAGTTTTGCAAATCTGTACTGATATAGGCGCAATAGGTCGTCTTAATGGTCTCAATCTGTCACCTCTATCGGATAAAGCTTCATCCCACGCCTTAACCTCGAACTTGGCCAATTCTATGTCCAACGCCCTTTCTTGTTCATTGGCTTTTCTTTCGGCCTCTTGCTTAGCTCGTTCAGCCTCTTGCTTGGCTCGTTCAACCTCTTGCTTGGCTTTTCTTTCGGCCTCTTGCTTAGCTCGTTCGGCCTCTTGCTTGGCTTTTCTTTCGGCCTCTTGCTTAGCTCGTTCGGCCTTTTCCTTAGCTCGTTCGGCCTCTTCCGCTATGCGCGATCTTTCCTTTTCCTTTTCTTTGGCAAACAAAGCCAACTTTAACTTCACAAGGCTTTCCTTGCGCTTAAAGATAGAGATTGAAGATCGCGAGCTACGTCCTGAACATCTCGAACCGCCATCTAAAGAGGATCCCTTCGACCCGGGTGCTGAAAGGGGACACAAAGATTTTGTGCCAATAGGAGGCGAGTCTACACTTTCATACCAACTTTTAACCCTGTCGTCAAATTCTAATTTAGCTTGTTCAACGCTAATCCTTTTGGTTTGTGTGCCGGGCAACAGGTCTTCCTCCGATAAGAAAATACATTCAGCCATTAAAGAATCATAATCGAGGTTAATACTAGAGATTAGGGTTTTCAAAACGTTCTTGTTCTCAGGGTTAAGCATCAGACCGTCAGATATAAAATATTTGTTTTCTATTTCTTTTAGAGTTGCACTTAAGTCACGACTGTGGTGATCCATGATCGACAAACACTCGTAAAATAATTCTACAACACTAAATTTGCGAACAAAGAACGATCCTGTTAGAGCCGTAAAAATAGGCGTTTGTAAGAGTTCGAACAATAACGAAAAGTACAGTACCTTAATTGTTCTGCGATTATTGTCCAATTTTCACTTCGATGAATCAGATAGACGACGTCAACGCGGCTGCAGAATATCTTCTTCAGACGGAATTTCCCGAGCAGAAATCGAAGCACCGGAGATCAATTCAAGTTGAGCAGCAAGGGAACGAGTTCGGATATCCAACGGACCAACAAGATGAAACGGAGAAACAACTTTTCTTTCTTCAATGGGACGAATAGAACGATAGAGAATCAGCCATATAGTTTTGGAAGTCCAACTGATCAATTTAGCGAAGAAACAAATAGTTTGAAACTTGGGCGAAGCAGCAATTGGCTTGAAACTTTGTCAAAGCAAAAAATAGTTTGAAACTTTGTAACGGGTTCGTGGAGCAGAGACCCTTGGGGTAGTCTCCGAACCCGAGACAGATTGCAGTGAAGCTGAAGTTGTAAATAGATGAAACGCGCTTTTCCTCTCGTCACGCTGTTATTGTCTGACTTTCTTGAATAAATTCTTTGATAAATTTTTATTGATAATACGCAAAACTGAAAATGGAAATAATGAAAATGATAAACAGATATGAAAAAATAAATGGATTGGCTTCGGCGACGTTGGCGTTGTAGCGATGTAGCGGCGTGGCGGCGTAGCGGTTTCAAACTATTTTGACCCCCAAGTACTTTCTTCTTTACTACAGCTCCACACAATAATAATCGACAAAGAAACAGCTCAACCAACTTTTCTCTACGTTGGCATCTACGAACTTCTTTGATAGTACTTTGACTTCTACTCAAACGTGCAAGTTTTACAAACAACGTAATCCTTCTTGCAACATGTCTACTTGAGAATAATCTAAAGGTGTGTTAACAAGGCAGTTACTACTGCGTCGCTCGAGGGTCAACCTCGCCAATCCAACAACTAATCAATAAGAGACGATAACTCAAGAGAAACAAACATAACAACCAGACAACGCGGGCACGAATCACAGATTGGCTACGCAAACTAGATTTAAAGCATTAAATGTTGCCAAATATTGTAACAATATTTACATTCAATATAGTTTTGATTTAAACATAGCAATTTCGAAACCTACTCGGGCAAATTTCTTCATCGAATGCTTTTATATAACAAAGAAAAAAAGGAGAAAGAGCGCACACGCAAAACCGTGACAAGCTACGTAAACCACAGAACTTGTTTGAAGCGACGCAATGACTGTTAAAGCTGTACGGTTTCTCACAAATCTTTCTTCTCAAATCCTTTTCGTTGTGAATAGCAACTCTTAATTTGACAACTCAAAAACATCAGAGTGTTTTCAGATACACAGCTATTTTGTAACTTTTAGTTACATAAATAATACCTTCTTGACGCTAAACCACAACTTACCGATAAAATAACGAGAGAAAATATTTCGTAATATTGATACTTGACAAATGCAACTAAGCAAAAAAAATGTTTTCAAGCGCAAAGCCAGAAAATAAATTTGGCGGCGTGATAATATAATTTACGCTTTTCATAATGATTTATAATGTTGTTTCCAGTTAAAATTGGGAGTTAGATAGGTGGGAGAGCAACGAGCGCACCTGCAATTCTTATTAAACGGAAAATATACAGTGGTGGCAGATTAAGGGACGCAGAGGCGACAGACAGCAAAAATTAATTTAAAAGTTTTTTAAAACTTGATTTCCGTTGCTTTACGATTAAGCTGTTAGTAACTAATTAAATACCGAATTTTATCAGCAAATACAAATCCGAAACGCAAGAGCCCAATCGGGAATCACAAAATGTAATTTTTTTAAGGGGAAAAGGAACTGTGGAACATCTAAGTTTGTGACCAACACCAAAATTTTTTTCTGTTGACCGCGTGACAAAAGCAATGTATTTGTATTCTATATCTACACACTTCCAAAAGCAAATAAAGATCTTTTTTGTCTTCGTGGTCTTTTATCCACTTTTATAAAGACGCCTCTGGTAAAAGCATTACGTTGCCTGCTGCTTGGCAGAGCAGAACGGCATTTGCATTGAAGCTGACGTTTTAAGTTCAAACTACAGCTTGCGTCAACTACCACAACATTATAAGGTTGAGTGCTGACTCAAATATCGTCTTGTCATTTCCAATCTTCTAAAGCAGAGGTGGGCAAACTTTTTAGTCGAAGGGCCGCATTGACCATTCAAGAATTGGCCGAGGGCCAGAGCTTAAAACCTTACAGTAGCTGTATGCAATGTATGAGCTTGCAATAGCTTAAAAGCTTACAATAACTTCTTGTAAAGACGTATTACAGGGCTTTGATAATGATGGTGTCCGAAAACAAAGGTCATCACCCTTTATTTGGACGGAAAATGCGTCAGTTCAAACTAAGAATTGCGTAGTTGCTCTTTCAATGATGGCTTCTATCGTTTTTGGCTCTTTAGTACGGCATGCTACCAACTCAGTCCTATTAAATTAAATTCATGGAAGTTTCTATAAGTTTGAGGGGCTGCACAAAATGCTCTGGCGGGCCGTAGTTTGCTCACCCCTGCTCTAAACTACATTCATGTTACGTTCGATAAGTTAAGTTTTTAATTGTTTTATTTCAATACAGGAATAGCTAAGAAGTCAAAAGCAGCGTCGAATGTGCTAGATTGCGTAACTGAAAAACGAGCAGCCAGTTTTTATCACTTGAACAGCAAATACGCACTTTTAATTAACAAAAACTTTTAATTGACATGATGACATTGGGAATGCAGCCACTACATTTTAGTTCTATGGTTAAAATGTTCAAATTGCTCTTTTCTACTGAAATTTAAATATTCTGCCGGTGTATAAGATTATGATGATTTTATGATATCTAACGAATCTATAGGTAATTTTCTTCTTTCAGGCATATAAATATCGCAAACAAAAGTGGTATAAAATAGCCCATGTCAATGTATGACCTGAAGAAGTGTTAGTAAAATTTTGAATAAAGTATCTGACGAAGAAAACAACGACATTAAAGACATAGCCTCTTTAGCTTCCGGTAACTATAAAAATTGTAAGGACCGTATAAATATCATATGACTCCTCCAGGTGGAAACAAAACTGCCGTATTGGTGTTATTATGGGGGAAAGGATAAAAGCTAGGCCACATAGGCCAATCGTTGTTGCACAAACTTGATAATAGAAAGAATTGAAGTTTACAATCGTTTGATGTAACAGGTTTTTGTAGCAAATCCAAAACTTAAGTTTGCTTTACTACTTTTTTCATATGACTTGTCACACACACACACACGCAAACTCGGACAACTAAATATGCGTAATTCTACAGTATAAAGTAGAGTATTCATTCTCGAAGCTTTTTGTCTGACACTTTTTAAGAGAATCCGTCAGAAATAGAATGAAAAGGTAAAGTGAGTCGCTTATATAGAGACACAGTTGACGAAAAAGAAAAAAAGTGAAAAAAAAGCTCTATCATGATTAGTAAAAGAAGCGACCAATAGAAGGAGCGGAAACTAATGTGTAATTTTTAGACCATAAACGAATTCCTTTTGTTTGCATAAATTTGGTTTGGATGTTTTAATGTACGTGGCTTCAAGGGTGGAAAGGTGAAAAGAAGTACGGCCACGGGCAAGAATAGAAAATTTGTTGTCATTATATTCGTGCGCGCATGCAAGGTTTTGTAAAAGATGTTGTCTTATGGCAGAAAAGGAAGTTTCAGTTTTAAAGCTTCTGATTAGCTTGCAAAAGCGCGCCAATGTGCTTCGGTCCTGAGAAATATGCTTCTGGAGAATGGTTTTCGGCACGTGCTGCTTAATCCTCTGTTGTAGCCTTTGAGACGTACGACCCACGTACCGACTATCGCAGTGGCACAGAAATTGATAAACAATGTTGCTTTGATGAAAAGCGGGTAGTACATCCTTTTTGGCTACAGGCAGAAGTTGTCTGGTGGTGTAGACAATGCATGGTTCAACTGCAAAGTAACAGCGTTTGACGGCTGTTTTAATTTGCATTTCGTACCTCAGCGAAACATTGCCCAGCCATGGCAAGTGAAGATAAACTGGGCATTTCTTCGGACCGAATTGCGTTGGTCTGCGAAATTGATTCATTTTCTTGGTCATAACCGTGTTGATTATAGCTTCAGGGTAACCGTTGTTGATAAGGATTGATCGAATGTTGGAAAGTTCATTTTCAAGAGTAGATTTCGAACAGATGACTAGAGCTCTGTGGACTAGAGTTGAAATCAAATTAGTCTTCCGCTTCATGGGGCAAAAAGAGTTCCAGCGAATGTATTGGCCAGTGAAAGTCGGCTTCCTGTAGATAGATGTAACAAATTCGTGATCATTTTTTTCTACCAGGACGTCAAGAAAGGGCAAAGTCCGATTGCATTCCTTTTCAAAAGTAAAACAAAGCGATAGATGGAGAGAATTTAGATGAGAGAAAAACTGATTGCATTCGTCTTCGTCGTTAAAAACTGAAAAAGTATCATCGACGTATCGATAATACATAAGAGGTTTGTTGACTCTTTTGAAAAGCAAAGCTTCGTAATATCCGACGAAAATGTTGGCAAGAGATGGGCCAAGAGGTGAACCCATAGCAACGCCATCAATCTGTCGGTGCATTATATTGCTGAAACTGAATTCAACGGAGAAAATAGCCGTTTGCATCAGTTCAACAAAAACTGCACAAGGCAAAGGAGGCGGAGTAAGCTCGCCATCATACAGAGCATTAGCGCAGATTTCAATAGTTTCTGCGAGTGGAACATTAGTAAAAAGGCTACAGACATCATAGAAGCAAAGAAAGACAGATGGAGGAAAGTTAAAAGTTTTGACTTTGTCAGCAAAAGTAAAGGAATCGGAAATACAGTAGGTAGAATAAAGTGAAACAGGATCAATAACTGACGTAAGCCATTGCGCTAATTGATGCTGTGCTGAGCCAGTCATTGACAATATAGGACGTAAGGGTACATCTTGCTTGTGAATTTTTGGCAAACCATACATTCGGGGCCGTTGTGAACCAGTTGGTCAAATCCTGCTGTAAATTTCGGATGGAAGAAGGCCTTCTTTCTTGAGTTGAAGCAACCGTCTTTGAATATGAGCTTCAATCTTCGCAGTGTTGTCAAATTCGGAAGAAGGGCCAAGATTTTCAAATTTAGAGTTGTCTTGCAAAATAAAATCCATTTTCGAAATGTAATCAATCTTATTCATTATGACAACCCCAGAACCCTTGTCAGGTTTAGTGACATGGATATTTTCATTGCATCTGAGGGATCGGGTTGCCTGGATGCACTCTTTTAAAATAAGAAAGTCGCCAATGTCAATTGGATTACCGCAGTAAGCATGGGCGAGGTCGCTCAATCTGGCTTTCAGGGCTGAAAATCGCTCGGAGGAATGAGGGACATGATGAAGCAATTGACCAATGAGCACCTCGAATTCGGCAAAGATCTCTTCTCGTTGAACACTGTGAGGCGGTAAACAAAAATTCAGTCCATGGGAGAGAACAAATTCTTCCGTTGGGGAGAGTTTGTAATTAGAGAGATTGATAATAGTGTCCTCTCTAATTACAAACTCTCCCCAACGGAAGAATTTGTTCTCTCCCATGGACTGAATTTTTGTTTACCGCCTCACAGTGTTCAACGAGAAGAGATCTTTGCCGAATTCGAGGTGCTCATTGGTCAATTGCTTCATCATGTCCCTCATTCCTCCGAGCGATTTTCAGCCCTGAAAGCCAGATTGAGCGACCTCGCCCATGCTTACTGCGGTAATCCAATTGACATTGGCGACTTTCTTATTTTAAAAGAGTGCATCCAGGCAACCCGATCCCTCAGATGCAATGAAAATATCCATGTCACTAAACCTGACAAGGGTTCTGGGGTTGTCATAATGAATAAGATTGATTACATTTCGAAAATGGATTTTATTTTGCAAGACAACTCTAAATTTGAAAATCTTGGCCCTTCTTCCGAATTTGACAACACTGCGAAGATTGAAGCTCATATTCAAAGACGGTTGCTTCAACTCAAGAAAGAAGGCCTTCTTCCATCCGAAATTTACAGCAGGATTTGACCAACTGGTTCACAACGGCCCCGAATGTATGGTTTGCCAAAAATTCACAAGCAAGATGTACCCTTACGTCCTATATTGTCAATGACTGGCTCAGCACAGCATCAATTAGCGCAATGGCTTACGTCAGTTATTGATCCTGTTCTTTCACTTTACTCTACCTACTGTATTTCCGATTCCTTTACTTTTGCTGACAAAGTCAAAACTTTTAACTTTCCTCCATCTGTCTTTCTTTGCTCCTATGATGTCTGTAGCCTTTTTACTAATGTTCCACTCGCAGAAACTATTGAAATCTGCGCTAATGCTCTGTATGATGGCGAGCTTACTCCGCCTCCTTTGCCTTGTGCAGTTTTTGTTAAACTGATGCAAACGGCTATTTTCTCCGTTGAATTCAGTTTCAGCAATATAATGCACCGACAGATTGATGGCGTTGCTATGGGTTCACCTCTTGGCCCATCTCTTGCCAACATTTTCGTCGGATATTACGAAGCTTTGCTTTTCAAAAGAGTCAACAAACCTCTTATGTATTATCGATACGTCGATGATACTTTTTCAGTTTTTAACGACGAAGACGAATGCAATCAGTTTTTCTCTCATCTAAATTCTCTCCATCTATCGCTTTGTTTTACTTTTGAAAAGGAATGCAATCGGACTTTGCCCTTTCTTGACGTCCTGGTAGAAAAAAATGATCACGAATTTGTTACATCTATCTACAGGAAGCCGACTTTCACTGGCCAATACATTCGCTGGAACTCTTTTTGCCCCATGAAGCGGAAGACTAATTTGATTTCAACTCTAGTCCACAGAGCTCTAGTCATCTGTTCGAAATCTACTCTTGAAAATGAACTTTCCAACATTCGATCAATCCTTATCAACAACGGTTACCCTGAAGCTATAATCAACACGGTTATGACCAAGAAAATGAATCAATTTCGCAGACCAACGCAATTCGGTCCGAAGAAATGCCCAGTTTATCTTCACTTGCCATGGCTGGGCAATGTTTCGCTGAGGTACGAAATGCAAATTAAAACAGCCGTCAAACGCTGTTACTTTGCAGTTGAACCATGCATTGTCTACACCACCAGACAACTTCTGCCTGTAGCCAAAAAGGATGTACTACCCGCTTTTCATCAAAGCAACATTGTTTATCAATTTCTGTGCCACTGCGATAGTCGGTACGTGGGTCGTACGTCTCAAAGGCTACAACAGAGGATTAAGCAGCACGTGCCGAAAACCATTCTCCAGAAGCATATTTCTCAGGACCGAAGCACATTGGCGCGCTTTTGCAAGCTAATCAGAAGCTTTAAAACTGAAACTTCCTTTTCTGCCATAAGACAACATCTTTTACAAAACCTTGCATGCGCGCACGAATATAATGACAACAAATTTTCTATTCTTGCCCGTGGCCGTACTTCTTTTCACCTTTCCACCCTTGAAGCCACGTACATTAAAACATCCAAACCAAATTTATGCAAACAAAAGGAATTCGTTTATGGTCTAAAAATTACACATTAGTTTCCGCTCCTTCTATTGGTCGCTTCTTTTACTAATCATGATAGAGCTTTTTTTTCACTTTTTTTCTTTTTCGTCAACTGTGTCTCTATATAAGCGACTCACTTTACCTTTTCATTCTATTTCTGACGGATTCTCTTAAAAAGTGTCAGACAAAAAGCTTCGAGAATGAATACTCTACTTTCTGCAATTTTCAAATTCTGTACCACAAATCAATTCTACAGTAGTTGGCTTATTCGGTAAATTACAGCAAAAAGTCGCTAATGGTAATCTAATTTGAAAAAATAAGCCTCTAATTTTAATCTAATTGGAAAAATTCTTGATTCCTATTCTAATCTAATTTCGAAAAAGTTTTTGACCGAAGAGTCGGGTCTGAAAAATAAGGAGACCTGTTATGTTAGGGATCAGAACTACCTTTAGAAGACCATCTTCGGAAGTATTCGCACTAATTGGAATGATTTACATGCGAGGCTTACTAGAACAAGCGCATCAAAGCACTAATGCGATGTTCTATGAAATATTTGGCAATTCAGTTTTTAGTGCAACTACGTCCAGGAACAGATTTAAATTTTTGATTGTCCACATATCGCTTGATGACCATATAGCGCGTCCTACTCCTTGGCAATACAATAGATTTGCAGCTTTTCGCGAAATTTTTGAAGAATTTAACAAAAACTGTGGGGAATTTCCAGTTTGTAATGATTAATTATTTGCCTCTGGATAAAACTCTTTATGCAACGAGAACGCAAATCAGTTTCAAACAATTTAATCCGAGCAAACCAGCCAAGTATGGAATGCTGTATAAATCAATAAAGGCTTGCGCTATCCATTTACCTTTTCAACTGATGTGTAAGATGTGTATCCTGCTAAGCCAAAAGCAGAGCCGACATCTTACTAAACTCCTGGGACGTAATAAACAGTAAAATACCTAATTTAAAATTTGGAATGCCACACAAATTTAGTGGGAAGAAACATATCATAAGACAGATTGTATACTTCAATATTAATGGCGCAGTAGCTGCTTGACCGTCAAATAATTTTTGTGGGAACTTTACAATCAAATAGAAGCTGAAATTAAAGAAATCAAAGACAGAGAAACATACTCATACGAGATTTATTGGGAAAAGGATAGCGTCATATTTAATCTGCACTCGTATGTGGTAAAAACCAAAAGTTCAGAAAAGTGAAATGATTTATTTCTAGGGCCCGCTAAAGTCAATAAAGTCAAAATTTTTTCAGGACCTTCTTACATGATCAAACGTGTACTAACGTTCGTTTCAGGTGTTCAGGAGTCTGTTTTGGTAGATTTTATTAGTCAAAATTTTGCATAAAGTCAAAACTTGTCAAAATTGTCTTCATCAAAAATTTCCTTACAAAAACGAACAAATTTATACTTTTTATATGTTTTTTTCAATTTTTGAGCTGCTATTGAAATTTTATGCGCAGTTTTATTTGATTTTAAACTTCTCAAATAGTTGCAATGGTAAAAACGCGTGCAGTAATTGAGAAGGAAATAGCACTTATTATGCATCAAATCGTCATTATTGATGTATAAACACATAATTGTTAGACAATTAATCTATTCCTATAAAACCTTTACGCTCTTTACACGTGGTCTTTTTAAGTCGTAGCTTGCAAAGCAAAGATTGCCTAAACAAGTCCAATTTTCTACAGCAAAAGTTAGGCAAATTTGCCAGAAATATCCGGATGAGTTTTCGGCAACTCCTGCCCGCGACTTGCGATGCAACCTTTGCGACGTGTTAGTCAAATGCGACAAAAAGTTTTTTGTGGAAAGCCACCGAAAAAGTAAGCAACACCAAAGAAAATTGGAGACGAAGAGCAAATTCCAAAGTAAGCGAACCTTTTTACAACTCGATCAAGTAAATTTCAAGGAACAGGTTGTCTCTTCATTCTTACAGTAGCTGCAGATATCCCACTTCATAAACTGAACCATCCTTCTTTAAAGTCTCTGTTTGCTACAATGGGAAAAGTATTGCCTTCGGAGACTGCAGCCCGGGCATGTGTTGCTAAGTTAGCATCCCAAAAAGAAGAACAAATTCAAGAATTACTTCGTGACAAAAAAGTTTTTTGATTATGGATGAAGCAGAGATTGCTAAACAAAAGTATATTAGTGTGCTTGTGAGCAGCTTAGAAGCCCCAAATCAGACATTCCTCGTCGATTGCCATCCACTTGACAGCGGTAGCAATGTTAATAGCATTATTATTCTGCACACTGTGGATGACATATTGCGACAACTTGAAATAAAACGCGAGAATTTTGCATTGTTCTTGACTGATGCTGCTCGGTACATGTCTTTGGCTGGAAAGACATTAAAGGAATTATACCCTTCTTTGATGCATGTTACCTGCGTTGCGCACTTACTACATAACTGCGCTATGCGTGTGCGTGCTCATTTTAAAAATATTGATGAAATAACAGCAACAATCAAGGCAGCAACAATCAAAAACAAAGATCGCAAGAAAGATTTTCATGATGCTGGTCTGCCATCTCGTCCTGACCCTGTAATTACAAGATGGGCAACTTGGCTTACAGCTGCGTTATATTAAAGTGAGAACATTCCAGCTGCTCATACCATTGTCAACAATTGGACAAGTGCAGGCCTCTTAGTCAGCAGAGCAAAAGACGCTATCAATGTGGAAGATTTGGTGCCGGACTTGGTTAAAATAAATCAATACCGGACTCTAGCAGCCAACGTAGAGTTCTTAGAAGGAAGTGCCTGCACGATAACCGAAGCATACGGACTGCTGAAGATTATGCAATTCGATGATGATCCGTGCGCAATTAAAAAACGACTATCCAACTCTGATTTAGAAACAATAATAAACTGTACCAACTTGACAATTGACCCAACAAGCTACGCACTATTGCAAAAATCCCAGCCAACCTCTGCTGCTGTTGAGAAGTCGTTTTCTATGCTTAGTAAATTACTGAGAAAAAACAGAAATTTTGATGTTAAGAAAGTAAAAAAATATATGATGCTGTATTACAATAAAAAGTCCTAGTAATTATACTATGTGACTTTCGTTAAAAACATCATAGACAGACTGTTAATGTACAGTAGAGTTGCGATAGCAACGCATTTTTTGTATTACACACTAATTGATACCGTTACACACAATGGCTCGTTATCCTAGGTTTTGACGTCATGCGTCGCTTTGTTGCGTTAGCTTCAAGACTGAGTGATTGAGAAAATGTTTAAAGTAGGCTTCCTTCTTCTTTAAAATCTTATGTACGAGGTGCATTCAATAAGTTTCCAGACTTTTTTGGTATGGACACTTTTATTAACCGTACACACAAAAAACTCTAGTCCCCTTCAAAGTATTCTCCTCCGACATCAATGCACTTGTTGTACCGTTCCAACAACTTCTGGAAAGCCCCCTGGAAGTCTTCTTGTGTGAGCGTGTTTAGGACCCTCGTCACAGCCTCTTTCATGTCCTCAATTGTGGAATAACGATTGCCTCTGAGGTTTTCCTTGAGCTTTGGGAATAGCCAAAAGTCGCAGGGAGCAAGGTCCGGGCTGTAGGGAGGATGGGGAACCGTCTTGATGCCCATCTGGGTCAAATAGTCTGTGACGAGGATGGAGTTGTGGACTGGGGCATTGTCCTGATGGAAATGCCACTGACCTGATTCGAAGAGTTTTGGCCTCTTCCGACGGAATCTCTTCCTGAACTCCCTTAAAACTTCAATATAGTACTCCTTGTTGACTGTGATTCCAGTGGGAACCCAGTGAATGTAGATTATGCCCATGCTGTCAAAACAAGGGATCATCATGAGTTTCTGGGTGGACTTGCTCTGTCTGGCCTTCTTGAGTCTGGGAGATCCAGCATGCTTCCACTGGGAACTCTGTCGCTTGGTCTCTGGGTCATAACAATAGATCCAGCTTTCATCGCAGGTTACCAGGGCATCAAGAACTTGGAGATCTGAATTAATGAGCTCGACCATCTCCTTGCTGTCATTGCAACGTCTTTCTCTCTGATCTTCCCGGAGCACTCTTGGGACGAACTTCGCGCAAATCTTCCGCATCTTCAGTTCCTCACGAATGATTATGTGTACAGCTCCCACACTAACATTAAACTGTGCGCTTAGTGTCTCTATAGAAACACGACGGTCCCTATTCATGAAATCGTTTATTTGGCCAATCATCTCTAATGTTCTGACTTCCCTACTCCTCCCACATCTCTCATCATCCCTCACGGACTCCCTGCCTTCCTTGAATCTCTTGTGCCACTGAAAAACTGATGATCGATTCATGCAAGATGGTCCATAAGCAATCTGAAGCATACCATACGTTTCCGTGGCAGTTTTTCCAAGTTTAAAACAGAACTTGATCGCATATCGTTCTTCTAATGTGTCCTCACGTCCAGATTGCATTTTTGAAATTCACCAGCTGTGACAATCAGGATTTAGTAAGGTGTACTCTAATTCCTACTGTAGCTATAAATTTGCACCTAAACAAGAAAAAATTGGTCAATCATCTCATAAGGAGTATAGTAACAACATACTGAAATATCTCGAGTTTACGGCGATTATAAATGCCTGTACAAAAAAAGTCTGGAAACTTATTGAATGCACCTCGTAAATTGCGGATTATAAAACATTTTTAATCAAAAAGGTGCAACAAGACATAAATAATAGGCAAAAGCGGTTAGGTCAAAATAAAGTCAAAATTTTGCTAAAATAAAGTCAAAAATATATTTTTTTAGGTCAAAAAAAATGGCCCTATTTATTACTGTCAACAGTGCCATCGCTTCTTGCAACTACAAAAGATGAGAACAAAAGCAAGCCCGCTATTTACAAACTTCATGACTTTTTAAAAGGCGGAACAGACATTATTGATCAAAAAATGGGATTCTACAGCTGTAGATCGAAATCAAAGCGCTGGACTATAAATGCATTTTCGTACGTTTAGGGCACATGTCGAGTGAATGCTAGCACGATATATGTTGATTAATTTCCGCCTAGTCTCTCCTCAGAAAAAGCTTAGCCAAATCCTATCAACAAATGTAGAGTCCTTGTCTAGTACTGTAGACTTCAACAGAGTTATACAATTCCAAAAACGTGAGAGATAAATTTAATGACGGAAAATTGATAATTCGATTTAATTCCACTAATTATAAAACGATTGATTGATAGATGAATCTGGGGTTTTGTGCTTTTCCTTATACGTCCTTAAACTTCCTTAAACGTCCGTTTCTAAAAATAAAAAACCACAATTACTTACTGCAAAACAATTACAAAAGACAACTGTCACGTACCAGAACTATTTTCCAGACAAGAATCGAACAAATGACCACTTGAATTTCTGAGTAAGACAACACTTTTCAATTGTATATACTTATCTCAATTACTTATCAGTTGTCTTACTTTACAAAGATCAATATAACGATTAATATGTTGACTAATTAGTTATGTGACACAATTCTCAATAATAGCAATTTGATACTTTAATTAAACAAACTCTAGCGCCGTTTTCTATTACTTCGCATGCAGGCGCGTTTGCATTCGACTGGACAACAAAAAGCGAGGATTTTATCGATATTACGTGTTGACTACTGCGTCAGAAAACTGAAACATTAGGCATAACAAATTCCACAAACTCAACAGAAGGTTACAACAAAAATATTTAACAATATGTACATTGAACAATAATCTGCAGCCTCGAAACATAAAATTTGTAGATTTCGGATTTGAACTAGCTATGTCTTTGATTCGCCCACAGATAGAACGACCAGGTTTTTTTGGCATAAATTCTTCTGTGGTTCGCAAAATTGAGATGGTACTGAGAAAAAAATACCCTCCAAACATCTAAGAACGTCAAGTGTTTTTTTCCTCATCAAAGTGAAAAACGAAGACGATGCGATGTATATATCAGTAAGATTAAAGGAGAAGGAGCAAAAGAAAAGAGAAACAAAATTTCCAAGCAATTGAGCCAGTGCCAAATTGCGCAAAGCCTTTGTGTAATAAGCATATTATTCGCATTTGAGATTTTTGCTTGCAAGACTAAACTGTTGTTAGGCTTACACTTACGGATAAAATTGCACTGCCTTAGTTGTATTTGAAACATACGACGCATTGCTGCTTTTGTTGATGATATATGTATTGTTGATATTACCCGTAATTTTAATGTAGTGTTCCCGTATTTTCATATTAGACCATAAATTATAAGCAGAAACAGCATGGCGTATAACTGCAATACAACAGCTGGTCCAGAAATAGCCTATTTTGTTTCATATTCGTAATGTATTCTGTTAATAGCGAGTGATTTTTTTAATTAATAGCGCTAAATTCACTAACGCCTCAAAGCACTAGTTACGATGATAAAGCTCAAATTGATGACATTATAATGAATCCTGATTGAATATAAAAACTGTAAGGACCGTATAAATATCATATGACACCTCCAGAGGGAAACAAAACTGCCGTATTGGTGTTATTATGATGGGAGGGATCAAAGATAAGCTACATAGACCTATCGATGAAGGACAAACTTGCTATTAAAAAGAATCAAAGTTTACGATCGTTTGATGTCACAGGTTTTTGTTGCAAATTCAAAACTTTGAACTCAAGTTTGCTTGAGTACTTTTTTTTATTCAACTCGCACAAAAAAGGAACAAATAAACGAGTCATATGATTCGTGAGCATTCCTTAATTTGAATGAGATTTATGTTTTGATCAATAGAAATATATATCCATGGTGAACAAGCATAGCTTGCTTAATAAAAAGGGTAATAATTTAATAAAGTTAAGAAATTTTTGTCGTTCAAGTGCTACTTCACACCCCGTTTCACATTTACTAACAATCAATTTTAATTACAAAATTCTAAAGAATTCAAACACTTGGCATATGGCAAGCAGTCCAACACAAGAAATGTTGTACAAACATCACAGCTGGAAAATTCCTCATAAAAAGCAAAATGGCAAATTGATGATGAAATGTTGAACTTTCTACCTGGTAGCTGGCAATGACAAACTGCGCTTAGACGATCGCAAAAACACAACGTCGAAGAGCAAAAATTACGAAAAAAGAAAATTCGTCGGCCGTTTTTTTATTTTAAATTATAGTCAAAAATCTAAAATCTAATGCTGTGCACTTAATTTGCAATAACTTAAACGCTATTAGCCTGATCATAACGAAAAGTTTATAATTAGATTGAAAAACAAATTCTGCATCTATTTGAGCAAATACGGAATCTCTATTGTGAGCGGTTTAAAAGTTATTAGCTGCCAAAATGCTCGGGTCGAATCGACCCCTCCCTCTGACATAGAAAGCAAAAAAGCTCGGCCTTAAAAGGGTTAAGGAATTCATTTGACTTCGAATTAAGGATTAAAGTTGTTTTCAATATCTAAATAATTTATCTAGGAAGTTTGATTAAAATAAAATTAAATTTTTACTTCAGAAAACTTTATTAATACCAAAATTACGATTTCCCAAAAGTTTTTTATGTATGAGCCAGGGCTTCACTGAAAGAAATTTCCTCGTGTGCATCGTCACGTATTGAGTCTCGAATATCTCTACTAGTAAAGAATAAACAAACTCAGGCTTGTTGTTGTTTCTTGACCCCCTCTCAGTAATGGGGGCATGGGGAATGACCAAAAAGCTCCAGAAGCCGGGCAACACCCCAGGGCCCAGACCAGAGATTGTAGAGTGACAGAGAGCCGCCAAAAAGCGAGCGGCCAAAAGAGTCCATAGCAGGACACTGCAGAATGAGATGAGAAATGTTCTAGGTCGAATCACCGCAAGCGCTGCATCAAAGATTCCCGATTTTGCCAATTGTAGAGAGATAACAGCTTAACAGTAGGCTGTGTACGTTTTAGAATCACAGCGAGCGTGGCGAAACAGCACAAGCTCCACGGTGAAAACCGAGGAAACTTCTGTGTCAAAGAATTTAGATGAAATGATACACCTCCTATCCAAGAAAAGACAAGAGTGGATACGAGAGGTAAGAGCAGAGAGACTACAAGGGATTGCAGAGACCATGAGTAGCGCGCCCTGTCTGGCCACCTTATCAGCAGCGTTGCTCCCCGGAAGATACGAATGTGCAGAGACCCATTGTAGCCCGATAGTAAAGAAGGAGAGAAAAGACAATTCCTGCCAGATTTGACAGAGTTTGAGGTGAAAGGAAAGACGGAGAGGAGGACAGAGCGAGAGTCGGAAAGCAGGAAAATAGAAGAGAAATGACAGACTTATTGGCGCTGCCGAGACCAGTGGAGAGCTTAAAGAATGGCGTAGGTTTCAATGAAAATATTTGAGCAAACTGGGCCTGCCGAAAATAAAAGAGCGGCCGCAGTGCCACAAAAGTGAGCAATTGCCAAGGACGCCAAAGTCTATTTTGCCAAAAAGGAAAAGAACAAAGCCATCAGTCCAGATCACCAGATAATAAGGCGGGAGAGAGTCAAGGTAAGCGAGAGCCACGCCTTAACAAGACAGAGAGAGAGGGATCAGACCGGGAACATGGAGAAGAAAGGGTGGGCTCCGCGGTGTAGAAAAGCAGGTTTCCCGGAGAGAGAGAGCAAGCAAAGAGAGCCTCCATGAGAGAGGTAGGAAAAAGTATGAAGGGGTGAGCGGACGCAAAAGCTCTCCAGGAGCATCTGGAGAGCCTTGGTTTCACTCCAAGTCTGGCCAAACCTAAAACGGGAAAAGAGGTTGAGATACGAAGGGACCGCTAACACAACGACACAGAAAATGAGTCAGGGTGGCTCGTAGGGGAGGTAAAGACGTCTCAGAGAGGAGAAGTGGGATAATGGAGCCCGTGATGGCACGACTAGCCGCTCGGTGAAGGCGGTCCAATTCGGTAATGTGGTAACGCTAAGTAAAGGAACCACTTAGGTGAAGCATAAGGGAGAAAAAGCCAAAAAAAGCCTCATTCAAAACCGAGAGAAACTCCTTAGAGGGCCCCATGGAGAACCAGAGATACAGCGTAAGGCCTTGAAAGAAGGCAAGAACTTGGCTTTCAGCTAAAATAAAACAGCTAAAATGCATGTTTAGAAAAGGAAAGAGTGCTGTCGAAAGTGACATCAAGGGAAGTTGGAGTGGGATTGAAGCGGAGAGGAGAGCGGAATAAGAGGAGGATGTGGGGCTGGAGGTTAGCTTGGTGGAGATTCATTGAGAAGAAAGAGGCCTCACATTTGCTTGGATCGAGAGAAAGGCACCAGTACTTATATCAGCGATCGAGCTGAATTAGAGCTTTTTGTGTAGCCTCCACTGCAGCAGGGACCGAGGAGAAGGGGTACCAAATGACCAGGTTGTCAACATAAAGAGAGCAGCTTACCGAAGAGGACAGAGAAGCAGAAAGATCATTGATGAAAAGAGAGAAAAAACGGTACCAATAGCGAATTCTTGCAAAACACCTCGACGGACTCGAAAGAAACGAATTTTGTGATTTTGGAAAACCATGCAAGCGCGCCTATCAAAAAAGAAAAAATGAGTTCAAAAAACAAAGCAAGGAGGGAAGCCAGCCGAAGGAAGTTTGCAAAAACGGCGGATCGTCGCAGGAATAGTCCGAGAGCCAGGCTTGGGGTTGTTAAAGCCATCCGAAATCGACTGAGAAAGATAAAGAATTTGATCGAGAACAGGTGGTATAGGGTGGACACCGGCCTGGCGGGGAGATAAAATCGAGTTAGATTCCAGAAAAGTAGAGTAGATGCGATAGAATGATACGTTCAAAAAGCTTTGAGACGTAGGAGGTGAGGGAGATACGCCGGAAAGAAGCAGGAGAGTCGAGAAGCTTTCTGATTCTATGGATGGAAATAATAGAAGATGTCTTTCAGATGGAAGGAAAGGAATCCAATGACCAGGAAAGATTGAAAATGTCTAGGAAATAATCTATGCAAGAACGAGGAAGGTGCTTCAGCATGGGATAGGCATATTTGTCTGATCCAGTGGCAGTAGACGAGGAGAGGTTTGTTGCAGCCGCGAGAAATTCAGTGGGGGAGAAAAAGCAGAAAGGAGAATGAGACGCCTTAAAGCATGTGACTCGGCGGAGCTCAGACAGGTAGCCTCTGGCTCTGCTACGCAAAGTCTTTGGCTGTGAAACAGGAAAGTTGGATCTCAGTAGTCGGCAAAGATCGAAACCAACTCCCTGGGAAAAGAACAGTTAGAAAATTAGCAGAGGAGGAACATGAGGAAAAAGAACCAGCGACAGAACCGAGGAGAAAATACACAGATTTAGAGTCAGATGTAGGAGAGAGAAATGAGCACGTCGTCTGTTATGCCAGATGAGGCATGCCAGGTAGCGAAGATGTAAGCCTGACGGCTTTCATCACTTCTATGAGCGGCGGCGAAATCCTTATGTCGTTAGTTTACCGTTTCGTCCACTTCAGGAGATCTCCAGGCTAGAGACTGGCGTCGGACGCGCGACCGAAAATGAATAAAAAATTTGGCCCCATTCAATGCCAGACAAATAAAGAGAGCACCAGCAGAGAAAAGAGAAAGAAAAGAGTATTCCTCTGCGGAAGGACAGTGAGAGTCAAAGTAATAGGCAAAGTCATCCCAACGAGCTTTCTGAAAACTGAACGAAGGGTGTCGGGTGCGTTGGGGCCGACAAGCGCAGAAAGAGGAACAGGTAGTAAAATTAATAATTGATCAGAACCCATGGTCTGTAGCACCTCTCAGGAGAAAGAGAGGAAAGAGCAAAGAAGATGTCAGGGGTGGAGCGATTGCCAGATAGCGATGAAGAAAACTTGGAGCGATGGTGTCATTGACAAAAACAGCTGAAGACGTTAGGAGCACTGGGGTAACTGGGACCCTCGGGAAGGCCAGTAGCCATTTTGACTCAACTTAACCAGGGTCGGCGACCGCACCCCCACGTTAAAGCGAGCATTGATTGGTGCAGAGCTCAGGCTTAGTAATAATTGAAAGAACTTGGCCCTAAAATTTGAAAAAAAAATTCGGAGAAAATAATCACAAGAAGGAAACCAAAAGAAAATGAGGAAATTTGCGAGAAAATATACATACAGCATTAAAATAGTTCAAAAATGAAAACACTTGCATGCCATGTATAAATGCTGAAATTCTGGAAAAATCCTCATGCTTCATCGTCCTTAACGATTTTACAGAAATGAAAAAATTTTACTATCTAACCAGAAATTTAAGACTGTCATTTTCACGTTCAACAGCACACCTTGAAACTAGTTAGCTATTTTGGCAGCGTGGTGTCGTTGGTTAGTTTAAGATTCAAACCGTAGTCAACTAAGAAGTACATGGGCTATGCAAGTTGGGTACCTCACCATAACAGCTTGACCACACATTTGTTTGTTGAGTGCAGTAACCTTTGCCTAAGTTACCAGTATTTTTTCAAATATGCATCCGTGCCTCGAGCACAAATTTTATTTTATTTTGTTTAGTGGTGCTAACTTCAATTTCAACTACGATATTTACTTCATAGTGCTCTGCTGAGTTATTTTACTTGTTTTTCTGATGGCAGTGTTTTTATAAGTGTTCATTTGTTCAGGTGTCAAAGCTACCAAGATGCATTTTAGTTAAATTTTGAATTGTAGATGAAAAAAAATTTTTTAAATTGCAAAAGATAACCAACTTTTGTTTGATGCTTTAGCGAAAAATGTGTGAGTTAATTAGGAAGAAATTTGCTTTTACAATGACGAAACTAATTAACAATTTCATAAAGTGAAGAAGACTGTAAAGCTTTTTGTAGAAGCACAGATATGAACAGTAAATTTTTAAATCTTTGTGAAAGCATTGTAAATCAAAAATATCGTCATAGTTAAACCACAATAAGGCTTGAAATCAGAAAACAAGTCACATTGTCACAACGCATACACGCACTATTTGGATATATATATATATATATATATATATATATATATATATACTTACTATACATACACCGCGTGCTGCCAGCCATGCCTTAAAGCACCGCATTTAGTTTATGACCTTTGAAAGACCTTTTTATGCTTAATCACTTTTTGTGTGATTAGCTTTACATAAGGATATCAGTTTTAGTCCATAGTTGAGCGGCAAGCAGTAACGTCAAAACGAACCTTGTCCAAAAGTAAACGGCACGTAAGTCTTGTGCTTTGTGTTAAATTGTTTTATAAAAGTCAACGTTAATGCTATTGGGGAGGATCTCTTTGCTCTAGCAAGCCTTGCTGATGAGTCCAAACGAAGGAAACGCGTCCAGGGATGGCTTTGCAAATATCTCTCAATAGCATTGCTTCCTTCGGAAGCCTCGCGCCTTCAGCACTCACTTAGTTGTTTCGCTTCTCAGATCCTTGTTTGCCAATTTAGGAAAAAATTAGCTTTTTCATGTTGGTGCTTCATCCAGCACTGCCACGTTCTTAAGGCGATAATAAAATATGATTGGTGATTTGTTTTTTTGGAAAATTTTTATGGTCATAGATCAAGCGAATATAGCTGAGCAAAAATAGGTCAATGTGCTCGTAGAAAGTTTGTAAACACCAACTCAAACGTTCTTGATTTATTTTCCCATTCATTATGCAAGTTTTGTCATTTGCACCACTATTTTCCCTTTGGACGATGACTATCGACAATTTCGTACGAACCGCAAAAATGTTACATCGCTATTGACGGATGCTGCTTGCTACTTGACTCTTGCTGGTAAAGTAGAGAATAAGTTATCATGCTAAACAAGCACACTGTTTAGGTAAACCGAAAAGAACTGTCCAGGTCTTAAAGTTGTTTTTAGAGGAAAACAAGAGCTCAACTTGTGTTAGCTCGCAAGTCATTTGAGAAATTTTCCCCATATTTACTTCATGTCACTGGCTCAGCACACGTACCGCATGGCTGCACAGTGCGAGTGCGTGCTTGCTTCAAAAACATACACGAAGTCCTAGCAATATTAAAGGCGGCAACAATTGCAACTAAATTCCGTCCAAAGATTTTGGTGCTTGCTTACCATCGTCCTGGCATTTATGGTTATGAGATGTGTAATCTGGCTTGGAGTTGATTTTAATACAATGCAGTGTTAGTCTACCTTTTTTTTTATGGTATACCTTGATCAGCACTCCGAAAAATCTCTTTCATTAGTAAAAATTTTAATTGTTTGAGACGGATCTACAAAAACAACATCAATTTAAAAGCTCCGTTGTTTGAAATTGAACTACGAAAAAAGCCATCAGTTTAAAAACTGGTTAACCTCTACACATTCCATTACGTTGGTTCACCCTGGGGTCTACAATACATCCGGTTGACAAACACTGCTATAGTGAACAATGAACATCATTCTGTCTCTGTCAACGACTGAACAAACACCTGAATTTTGGTAAGCAAAACAATAGAGACCATAAACGAAGATCAGTTGACGTCAGACCTAGTCCTTCTCTAGCACATTCAGCTGCTTTCAAACAACATTGAACACTTGGAAGTCAATGACTGCTGTGACAAAAACGTTCAAGGCAAAAAAGGAACAAGCAATGTCACGATACAACCTGCGCAGTTCGGAACTACATCTAGCGCAGGGGTTTTTAACCGGGGGTACCTGTACCCCTTGGGGGTACGAAACACCAAAGCAGGGGGTACGAGATGAGGCGTCAGAATAATGATTATTTGAAACTCCAGGGCAATGGTCTACAAACTCTTGTCTGCTGACACAGAAAAGTGGTAGATCACGTCTCGCGGAATACCGCCCAGTCAAATCTAGTTCAAGCGGCGACGAGAGGTATCACAGGCGTCTGCGAAACTGGTAATCACCTTTTTTGGAGATTACCCCTACACTGGTCGGCAAGCTGTGGAAATAGGCACCGTAAAAAGACTGGCGGCACGCCTGCAAATCTTCGCGGCGCACAGTTTGGGTAACATTGGTCTAGGGGTACAAAAACTTTTCACAAAATTTTAATGGGTACGAGCGCCAAAAAGGTTAAGAAACACTGATCTAGCGACTGCTTAGCCAAGTTAGATTTGAAAACAAAACTAGACTTTTAAAATGAAGGATTCATCCGTCCTTTACAGAGTTACTGTGAAAAGTTCAACCAACATTACCTACAGTGGAACGTTTACTTTCTTTGCTGAAAAACCTACTGTGAAAAGGCCGAACCTTGAAATCTGATAATGTCAAAACGTACATGCTGCTATATTACAATAAATAAGTAGGAAAAGTTGATTTGTTTGTGGTATTTGATTTCTGTATTATACTAATGTCGC
This sequence comes from Trididemnum clinides, assembly GCA_963675345.1. Taxonomy (NCBI): domain Eukaryota; kingdom Metazoa; phylum Chordata; class Ascidiacea; order Aplousobranchia; family Didemnidae; genus Trididemnum; species Trididemnum clinides. Next base: position 14,273,904 of record OY776287.1, on the reverse strand, counting down.
GTAATGTTCTTCTCTCTTGTAGCGATACTTTAAAACTGTGTGTGTGTGGTTTAATTTGCAGTTGATTGAAATCTAATATGCACAAAAAACCTGAGTACAGTGCTCTTTCTACAAGAACAAAATCACACAAACTACAGTATCTAAATACCTCGCCGAATAGCAGGATGGTAACCAAACAATACATACATTATATTCTTTTACTCGTTATTCATATCTGTACCACAAAATTGCCTAAAGCCATTCAAACCTTGTTTTTGATTTCATACTTAACATAATATGATTTCACTTGATTTGCAAAAATACCTCACATTTGGATGACTAGTTTCAGTTCAAGAAAGGATCATAGTTTCTACAAATGAGCAATTTTGTTATGCATAATGTGGTCTAAATATGAGAAAAACGTAAAAGATAATTACAGGTCAAAAAATGCTTTTCGTTATAAATCTAATAGTGTTTTATAAAATTTTTCTACTTCGTATTTTACTTTTCAGGTGCCGGTTGAGCCTCGTATTGTATATGATGGTTGCAATTTTTCTTGCTATTGCTATTGTTATTTGCAACGTTCAAATCATGGGGGTATTATCTTTTCAGAAACGAAACGTCCAATTTATTTACCGCCTATCTTTAGCTGTTTCTGATTTTATCATGGGTGCATTTGTCATTCCAATGAACTTTGGAAGAGAATACAAGCATTTCGAGCGAAGTTCATCTTTCACTGAGTTGAGGAACGTGACTGGTTATGTGATTGCCAATGATAAGTCTTTACCTATGCAACCAGTTGTTGTAGAGGTAAAAAACCTTGTTGGCGATAACGTTTCGAATATCTATGCATCAGCACTTGGATTTTTTATGATACTATCTTTATTAGTTTCTATTTCCAGTCTGGTAGCAGCAAGCATTGACAGATTTGTTGCTATATTTCGTCCTCTAAAATACAACGACTTAAAAGCAATTTTCGCTGCCAAAATTGTCGTAGCAACTGTTTGGTTCGCTAGTTTGGTTTTTGCAGTGTTTCCTATAGTTATTCCTGATGTAGGTTATGATTTTGTCGTTTCAAATGTAACCACTGAAGATGGAAGGTCAGTGCTCATGATTTACACAGCTGTTGCTTTCTTTTTGTTTGTATTAATGTGGTTTTCAGTAATAGCAACTTATGTAGTGGCTCGCCCTAGCTTGAGGAACCATGACAGGCAACGCCAGATTGACGATGAAAGGCATCTTCTAGGAACTTTATTTATCATGATAACAGTTTTTACTCTATGCATTTTGCCAAACGCGTTAATTCAAATTGTAAGAGTCATTTTACCTAATATCAACATGGAAAACCCGACCGATTTCGATATAGTTGCTAATCTGCAATTTTCATCTATTCGGCTTGCAGCGACTCTGGTGATATTCAGCAACAGTCTTTGGAACTGTTTCATCTACAGTATTCGAGAAACAGTTTTTCGAAGAGCTGCAAAGAGGCTATACAAAGGGATCGCACAGCATTTAAAACTCGACCAAGCTTGGAATCTGATTTCACGAAAACGGTAAACAAGAAAAACAATTAATCTCTCAATTACGCAAAAACTAAGTAATATATGATCACATTGAAAAGTGATTCGAGAGCAAAGCGCTCTAAATACAAATGAGTGATAATGTAAAAATGGTCTACTCATAAGGAATATCTTGCCGTTGCACTGTCATAACTTTATGGTATATTTTATGCAGGAGAGTCTTTATCATTTGTAGAAGAATATCGTGTGCATACTTCTTTCAATGTTTAACAAAATGCCGAAAGCAATATGAAATTGCTATTTCAAGGGATGTTGAAAAAATACGTTTGCATGCAAATAATGTAAAGCTGAAGAACATTTTCAGAGTTGCCGGCATTATTTTCAACTACATCTTTTTTTCGAATGTGTATTGCATTTGCATTTCTGTTTATTTTAAGCAGAAGATGTTTACCTTTCGATATTGGCCTAATTTCTACTTCAGTAATTTCATAAAAAATTAGCCTACACAAATTTTTTGGCAGATAAACATACTAGACGACGTCGCTCTGCACGGCTACCACTAAATTATAACTGAACAAAAAATATCGGTTTATCCGGTAGCTATTGTCCCCCAGTAGCGATTTCAAACTCGGTTATTATGCTACAATGTCATTTCATCTTTGTTATCTTCAATCACTTCTTCTTCAATATAGCTTTTAGTCAACTTGGGTTGATTTTTTTTGTTTACTCAGATTAGTGAATTATAAGGCACGTTTTGAATTTTTGATTTTGTTTTTTAAGCATTTTGCTCTTTAGTTTAAATTGATTCATTACGTTTTTAATAGGATTGTATCACGTATTCGATTATAATCCGGCACTATCCTAGGCTTTTTCAAATATTCTGCATCGAATCGGATAGTAAGTGCTCTCCGATCGGGTATTCGAATAGCAACGAGCAAGAGTATTTTGTTTTAACTTGTATGCTATATTTTGGCATAAAGTACATTGCGTGATAACCAATTGAATTTGTTTCAGTTTCGTTCAGTTCAATTTATTGCCGTTCATGTTATTTCATTCAAGTTAACTCTGTTCAGTTCCGTTGTGGTTCAGTTCGTTAATAAATGAAATCATCTTCGTTCAATTTATCTTACGCTATCCACTTGGAGCAACGCATCCATCGAACCATCACTTTAACGTACGATCGACAGTAATCTAAACTGGTGATCGCTGATACTAGTTGTAGTGATAGGGGTCTACAGTTGTAGGAAGTCGGTAAAGCCGGTGTAGAGGCAACCAGTGTAATAGGAGTAGTCATAAGCTGATTGCCACAGGTAAGTTTTGTGTAGTTAAAGAAAATGGTAATAAAACAACACACAAAATTTGATAGTGGTGATGAATTAATTTTTCAAACCATTGCTTGAAATTTTCCTGATAAATCCCTGTATATTTTCCATACTCATTCTACGGAAAACTAAACGCGTATACAATGTTGTGCAATGATTTTTAACTGAAGTTGAAAGCATTAATATAGATTATCAATCCGAATAAGATCAACCACACCGATTTTAGCACTTTCTGGAGTATAAGTAAGTACTCCAGAAAGTGCCAATAATCAACCAACTAATGCAATTTTTGTGCCAAACCACGACAAAGACAACGACGACAATGTCACTTACACCAATACGAAATTACGGTGCAATATAATTTAATAACCAGGGTTAAAATACTCTCCCCACAAATCACTAGTTAGCCAAAAATACTGGTTACAACTGAACCAATTCAAATCAGTAATAATCATTTATATTTAGTTTAAAGTCAGTTTTCACTCTAGAACTAATTTTTCAAGCTCCTTATGTATCAACTGAATTTGCCATACAATGATTAACTTTCGAAACAACACAACTTGCTTACTGCAGTTATCTCGAGACGACAGGCGCTTGAAGCAAGCAAGTGAAATGCAAGTTAGTAGAGTGCTCTCTGTATAGGGCCTGCCTGTTACAACTCAAATTTCAAGGTGTGATTAAACTACGAAACCCAAACAGAGATTGGCCAGACTAGATTTGCATGATGACAATGTAACACTTGTCTTGTATAATTAGTGACAGGAATCCTTTTTAGAAAATTTCATTGATTTTACCATCGCAAAATAATCGCCGGCAATTTTTTTACTTCTTGCAATGGCCAGCATAAGTTTCCAGAAAAGATTAGTGTTGATCGTAAGTTTTAATTTTGTACAGTGTTAGATGTTACAAACCGTAATGTTTTGCCGGTGAACTTGACTGTGATAACATGTAATTTCTTTTATGTTTAGCTATAAAAATTACTAGCTCGCTCTATCTGTATCGGCCAGCAGGGCTACCAGTCAAATATTTTGGGTTAGAAATATCGGTTTAGCCGTCTTCACTTGAGCAATATTTTCGCGAGCATTTACAAAAAGTTGATATAAATGAAGCATTGCTCATATTAACCTAATTTGATCGTCATACCTTGAATTAAACCTGGCCTTACTCACAAACTGTCTATCCTTTCACAAGTTCTATCCGTTCTTTCCAGTAAGTAAAGGGGTGCAAAGGAAAAGTTTGGGAAAGGCGGCGCAATGTTACGCAATTACAGCAATAAGTTACTGATGGTAGGCTTATTTTGTTGCAGCATTCTCGCACTGATATTTGAGACACCATATTCTTCGGCTGCACCTACATGCCTTGGTCTCGAATAGAGCAGAAGGACATACCTCCCTACAAATGTGTTGCATCCTATCACTCGGCTGGTCTAATTACCCAGTTTCAAGAAATACTCTTCCTCCATAGATACGATTATAGCTTTGGTTCTATGATTTTACAGTGTGGCCCTAGTAACCTATTTTTATTGATTTCATTTCAAACGTTGAATTTCATAACCAAGTTCATAATACCGACCTCCCTACTACTAAATTATGACTCTGCTTACCTACAAGCTATAAATAACTGCAAACTTGAATTCGTTGTTTGGACCAAGTGCATAGAGGCATAAATTCAAAGTAGCGAAAGGAAAGCTGAAGCGATTGATGTATTTATAGGAATTATTCTATGGAATAATAGGACATCTACTAGCATTTTTCGCAATTGTAGGTCCAGTTATCAAATTTAGCCAGCAAAATTTCCGTTTAAAACTTGGCTGTTGGTTCCACTTTGCTACACGAGACAAAAACGTCTTAGAGTACATTTAGACGCACGATAAATATGTTGTGCAAAAGTATTTTATCGTGGAGTCCACTTACAGTTCAGTTATTATAATATTCGAACTTGCCATTGCATTATTGAGAAAAAAACATGTTCAAACCGGTATGTTGGTGGGGTTATTTACGATTGTACATGTATTAGGCTGATGGATAAATAGATTCTACTATTTTAATATTTTTAATATCTTCCAAAAAAGCTTTCAACCGTATTTCTATTATCAGCAAAAATGAAGAAAACAAATTTAATTTTGTCGTATCTTGTTTTCTAAACGAGTGAAATTTTTTGAAGATTTTTAGTGGGGTGCTTGTTTTCGTTTGTGCAATAAACCGCTTTCCTGTCAAGAAACGAAAACAAAAAATTTATCTTCTATTGTGACGTCATTGTGTTGTCAAGAAGAATCTCGTCATAACATTTACCCAGAATAGAGTTCAATTGTGTCTATCTACATTTTTTGCCCCAGTAGTTTTGGAGGAGTTGAAAGACAAAATGAGAGAGACACAGACTCACTCAGACATCGTAACAGGATTGCGCTTCTTACAAGAATTTTATCTTTTGATAGAGTTTATTCTTTCCTCGACCTTTAGTCATGTTTATTTAGAAATGTCCTATGCACATGTGTGTATTTAAACATATTTACAGTACATAGTTTATTTCTGGTTAACTTCATTGTTTGTTATAGGCTATTTCCTTTTGTGCTACATCCCTACTCCAGCTTACCCTACTTTCAAGTCAAAATTGGTTTTACTCACAAACAGCTTGTGGTTGACACGCTTTTATTTGTTTCTGGCAATAAGTACGAAGATAACTACGACAAAGTTAATGAGAAATAAGCTTTTTAGCGACCCGGTGCGCCACTTTCACGATTATACTTGTGAACTCAAGTATTTGCCAGCGCCTAATTTCTGGCACAGGGAGAAAGAGCTTATGCTTTTCCTAAGATCTCTTATACAACATACGGTTACCTTTATTACGATATTTTCAAGCGAAAATGTTTTTGTTTATGAGGCGATTTCATGTAGCGGTATGCTTTTTCTTTCGGTTTTCATCGAACTTTGGATTTCACTAACTCTCTATCAAGAATAATATTTTGTACTCAGCTTTAAAACCGATATTTTAATGTTATCTGACTTGAATCTACCTATTTACCTTATTTTGATTGTAACTTGTGACGGTTACGTAACCATAGCCCGGTAAAAAGTGCGCAAAAATTCACTTAAGATCGTAGTAACTTCAAATGTTACTTATACAGGAATCCTCCAGAACAGTGGTTTTCAAACTTTAATGATCCGTGGCACCCTTCCAAAGACTCTGAACACTTGTGGCGTCCTACTTTTCCATAAAAATACTTAGTTTTGCTTTTAAAGGGTTTCCATCAGTTATTTTATTCGCCACGTTTAATAATAAAAATGCCAACAAACGAAAGTAAAAGAATAAAGGCGTTACAGTCAAAGAATTAAACAAATCACAGTCAATTTACTTTAAACTAACGTAGTCAGTGCAAAACGTGTTCTTGTACTCGCCTAAAAACACCTTTGATATTCGGCTCCGTCTTGGACTGAGCAAGGTTAATGTCATTGCATACTTTGAGGCGATTTCTAGATTTTGTCTTTATGAACCCCAGATCAGAAAATCCAGTTTCGCAAAGGTAAGAGGCAGTTGTGAATTGAACGAGAATTACGGAAGCCGTCTTGCTGAGTAGTGGATATTAATCATGAACAGACAACCAAAAGCTGGAGTCGTCAGTTTTGCTAGCAAATGCCAGCTTCATCGCATTCGAAACTTTGAACTCTGTCAACTCCTTTGCTTCTTCGGCATTAGGGTCGATTTCACTATTAAACGGGTCTCTGTCCCATGAAACATGTAACGTGTCGTCGTTAATACATGATTGAAACTCAACAGAGACGATTTCAAGATGCTCTATGATGCAAGGTTTGATGTTATCTGGCAAATCAATCCTATTCGTTTTCAGGCGCATTTCCTAACAAAAAAAAACGAGGTAATGAACTCTACCTTGATTCGTGCTTGCCAGACTCCTATTCAAGCAGTTAGCCAAGCCAGCTTGTCTTCAACGTCGCTGACTGTCACCTCACGGCCTTGCAAAGACATGGTCATGTCGTTGAGGTGGTCAAATATATCGGCCAGGTACGCGAGCATCACAACAAACTCTTCACTGTGACATTATAGATGGATGTTGTTTTCGTTTTCTCGAACAAAGATTTTAACCTCGTTTTTAAGTTCGAGAGAGAGCCGAGAGAGATATTTGCCTCTCGACAGCCAGCATACTTTGGTATATAACAAAAGTCTCAGATGTTGCGCTCTCATTTCTTTGGCCAAAAGTCGGAAGAGCCGGTGATTTTTGCCCTGAAACGTATGAAGTTGATCACTTTGACCGCAACGTCCATAACTTCCATCAAGTGTAGAAATAGAATCTTTGATGCTAGAGTGTGTCGGAGTAGTGAACAATGCGAGGACGTCACATGAGGCCATTCGTTCTTCATCTGTGTGACAAATCTAGATTTGACGCCAATTATCGCTGGGGCACCGTCAGTACAGATTTGCTGGAAATTCTCCCAGCTGAGCTCGTCGGCTTCAAAAAAGAGCCCACAAGAGCTGCGACATCAGCAGTGGTTGTTGTGCCTAACAGTGTATTGTTAAACAAGAACTCTTCCTTCATCGTTCTATCTTTCTCGTATCGGGCAAAGGCGATCAAGTGGCTTTATAAAGCGCTCTTGGTAGACTCGTCCAGTTGAATGCTAGCCTGGAGCGTGTTTTGCTTGATTTCAGAGCAAACTTGCAAGCACACATTGGCGGCCATGTCGTCAATCTGTCGGCGAATGGTGTCATTAGAGAGCGAAGCTTGCTAGATTTTCTTTTTCGCCCCCGATCCCATCATTATTTCAATCATTTTTCTGCGCATGGCTTGATAAGTTCCTCAGCAATAGCATGCGGCTTCTTACACTTCGCAATTCGATATGTCACCTCGTAGCTGCGTTGAAGAGTAGGCATTTCCACTACCGTAAATCCCAAGTGATGTAGCGTCGCTTCTAGGTCTTATCGTACTCTTTTGGCAGACATGCACCGATATCATCATCCTTTCTTTGTGGATGTCTTTATCGCGATGTATTTTATAGTTTGGAGGGTCGTAAGCACGCATTTCACATCACGACCGAGCAGTGAAGACACTGTGCACAATCACGAGCGTTACGAGTAACTTTTGTGAAGCTAAATGCGACGTAGCTCTCGCTCCACTTGCCAATTTTCTACATTTAATAACACAAAAATCTTGTTTAAGTTAGATCGCATGTAAAGCTTAAGGTCTGGAGTCGAAACAGAAAACAAACGAAGAAGAAGTTAAATTTCTATTAATACAACAGTCACAATTACTCTATCTTCGTTAATTCACCAACTTTACATTTTCTAGGGCAGGACACACTAAACTCCTTCCATTACTTACAGCCACACTATCTTCGTAAAAACAACAACTTACAAGGTTGTAACAAGGATATTCCGTTTCTTTCCGTTAATTCTAACTCTCACCTTGAGTTAACTCTAATCATCAATACGGACCTTCCGTTCGTCTCCACAACACGTTTCGACTCTAATCTGTTTGAATAGTGAAGAGCAAACCTTCGGTCGTATAGGTATAAAGCGAGCAAATTGAAATTACCAAACGCACTATTACGTAACAAAAGGGAGTTAACAAATACTGACGGTCTTAAAATTGTAAGCAAGATTACGCTACAGTCTGCAACTTGCTGTCACAAGATTCCATTACTATTTATAAAGACCTAGTCAGTTAAGTTGTGTAATGCAACAAATTAAAACAAAGCTACAATGTACCGGATAATTCAAGAACGTTTTAGAAAAATGCGTCACCGAACGTCACAATGGAGGTCTACGACGTAATAATGAAAACTACAAATTTAAGTTTAACTGGCAAATATTTAAGATCGTGACACTTGTGTTTTGCAATACTAGTGAAGGCCTCTACAAATCTCTACAGAGCTCTACAAAGTCCTGTGCTCTTGGCCACGGAAAACTGCTCCGTGGCCCCCAAGGGGAGCCGAGAGCCCCGTTTGAGCAACCTTGCTCTAGAGCACCTAAAATGTTTTTCACTTATATGCTTTCTAGCCGGCTCTTCCGGCATCGCCTATGAGGTCCTCACAAAGGTGGTTAAAGTAACTTCAAATTCTACTCAAATAAAAGTATTACTACTTAGCCGAAAAAGAGTTAAAGTAAAAGTAGAAGTAACAGCATACATTTTTACTTAAGTAAAAGTAAATGCAGTCAAAATAAAATTATTTAAGTAAAAAAGTAGTTTTATTATTTTGAATGAGTGTGGTTCAGCTGTGTTTTACTTCAACCTGAAACAGTATATTAAGCTTTTTCAGGCCAGTATTTTTGACTTTTTTGTTACCTAACACTGTATACATTTTCATTTTCATTTTTGTATTTTTCCAAACTATTTGGATGTTTTGCCTACAAATACAATATTAAAGTTATTCTGAAGTTAAAGTCTTCATTTCAGAAAGTGCTCAAGTTTGTAGTGCCATGTTATATAAAGGTATATATAAGTTATACAACATCAAACGTAATAAAGTGGGTAGTTTTTGTTTTTAGCACAAATCGTACATTGCATTGGAATAGGAGCCCTTTTTTGTATGAAATGATTCATACGGCAGAAAATAGTTACCGGTAATACTAAACTGTGTTGTTTAACGATAACACATATTCATCTATATACATTACCAGTATATAGAACGTAGTAAACAATTCGATCAAGGATTGGTAGTTCGTAATTATCAGCCAAGTATCAATGCATAAATGCAAGCTGAAAAGTTACTGAGCCCAAGCAAACTAACGTTTATTGTGTCTTAGGGAAAGCTTGATATCATTAATTTTGCAAGATGTATCTTTTCAGCAAGTTCAAAATCTAAAGAAGAGCCTTGAAAACAGCATAAAGCAGGTAACTAAGTGGGTGTGGATGTCTATTAAGCAACACCAATAAAACAGCTTCCTCAAAACAAACTAACCATCATTACATTGGCTTAATATGCTGAGACATGTCACCAGTTGTGGGGCCCATCTTTACTGCTTTGCTCCAAGGCAATGCAGTCACACAAGTGATGAATGATGCACTGGAGGCAAGTCGATGATAACACTGCGTCCGATTTGTCTGACACAAGAATCAAACCTGCGTTTCTGCTCCAGAGGCCAGTGCGATAACCACTACATAACATGTAAAATCAAAATGAAAGCACAAGGGAGCAGGTTTGTTTCCGTAACAAGGTGTGTGTGGGGGAGACACAGCCATTTTGTGAACATGCCTACAAGCATCTAGGCTTTCTGTGACGAGTCATTTTAGACAGTGAAATAGATTTGACTGATCAGATAATCGACTTAGTTTTATTTTGTTAAAGACAGATACATGAAAAATATATCATATATTAGTACAAAAAAAATTCCTGCAGTTTCTAATGGAGGGCTAAGTAAAATATTACTACAAAACAAAGTTGATAACACTATAAGCAAAAAAACTATAAACAAGACAATGGCAGGTGGATTAATGCAGAATTACATTTCAAGAGCTGTTTGGTCCCATCAAAGCATGATGAAAATATTGAAGTTAAAAGTTGTAAATGTATTACACACAACCAAATTATTACCAGTATGGAACTCTAACATAGTAATGTTTTGAACATGCTTGATGAAGTCGATATATCACTACCTTCAATAAAAAGAAATCATTGAAGAAGCTTGGTGCCAAAATGTCTTGAGTCCATTGTACCATACCCAGAACGATAATACTTTGTTTGCAACATAGTCTAAGGTTTATTTATCTCCAAAAGTTAAATAAACCATTTGCATATGACATTTAAACTGCATCAATGTTTTCAGCTTTTAATAGTGAGAATAGAATGTCGTACTTTATTGTTGAACATTGTTTTGGCTAACTTCATGCCAAGACTTTTAACTAACACCAATCTCGCTGACATACTGAAACTATATTTTGTAAAAACAAAACAAAACTTTAAAATCAAAATAAGATATAAAGCAAGCGTTGCAACAAGGCATTCTCATTATCTACCAACCTTAATGTGTTTTTGCAGATTCGAAGGAGAACTTTTGTCGGACAAGATTTCCACACTTCCTGGTTTGAAAAGCAAACAATCAAATTTAACTGCATTTTTTCCGTTATTTTAAATTTAAAGAAAAAATCTAAATATGGCCATGAACTTTCAGTCGTACCAGTATTGTTGTGGTTCAAAGCCTCACTTTCATTTCCTGAAGATACATCAATTTATTATCAATGAATCACTACCACTTGCATAAGCACTGGTGCTGCCAGATCCAGACGTACCAATACTGGTATTTCTACCAAAAAGAGCACTCATTAGACTTTATTGTTATATCAATATATTCTGTAAATATACCAGTAAACAATCAAAAAACAATACCGATACAATGAATAAATGAGAATCTAACCATGTTAAAAAATAGACAGTGGCTAAAGAACCAGATTCTGTTCTTTAACCATCTTAATACTAACTTACCCCCGCTCAATATAACTTATTTGCAAAGCCTGGTGCTCACCTATCTCCGGTCCTACTAAACACCGCAAGGAACTTTAAGGAGGGAATACAAGGAACTACAAGGGATCAGGGTCAGGGATTAGGGGGTTCCTTGTAGTTTCTTGTAGTTTTGTAAGACCCACTTAACTCTAACCCTAACCCTAACCTTAATCTTAAATTTTTCGATTTTAATTTTGATAGCTGACGTCACGTAAACGTCACAGAAAGATACGAACCAATTCTAAACGAACCGGATTTGATTCTTTAGCCACTTCCTATAAAATAAGATTATGACATGAATTTATGACACTCACTAACTTAGCATAGCAGCAAAACTTGTGCAATTATGGAACTAGCACCCAAAAGCCAACTGGCAAATAAAAGAAAAGCAAACAGTCTGTCAGGCTGCAGATCTGCGGAGATAACGTTTAGCAGCTGATCTCCATCACTGATACATACTGGTAGTAAAATCACTGGTATACACCTACACTATCTGATGCTAAAGCTATAAGCTGATAATTAGATTGTTCACATGTTTAGATTAAAATGAATATAAAACGAAGTCTTCAATTAATGCAGTGATATTAGTCGAACTTACGATTTTTAAACAGCTAAATAGTAGAAAAAAGCAGAAAAACTCTTTTAACAGCAGCTTTTCGCAACAAGTCACTAGCTCATAGCCTAGTCTTGTAAGCAGGTTTACTAACTTTAATGCTTGAATTACCTAACATCTTACGTAGCCTAAACTAATATAGGCTATTGGTTGTAAATTGCAATTTGTTGTGAGCTGCGTTGTCGCTACCGGTAGGCAGATAGACCTACATAAAAATTTAGCCTGGCCTAATATGTTAACACAAGGCTAACCTCTCCCAAATAAAACCTCCGAATGCTATTTTTCTCATTAACGAATTTCGCCGTGATGTTTTGCTACAAATGCATAAAAGTAAAATTAGAGTCTGAAATGGACGCGATTTTATCAAAGATATTTCAATCAGATCACTTCGTTCTTTCGACAAATTTTCTATTTAAATTTAACGTTTCGCTCCCCTTAGTTACCGGGGAGCTTCTTCAGAACACGGTAGATGTAAATAATGTGACATACAAACTGTACAACATAAACATGTATGTCACATTATTTACATCTACCGTGTTCTGAAGAAGCTCCCCGGTAACTAAGGGGAGCGAAACGTTAAATTTAAATAGAAAATTTGTCGAAAGAACGAAGTGATCTGATTGAAATATCGTTACACTCGACATACGAGGAATGCCTGCTATATTTATCAAAGATGCCAAACCACACTTTGATATGCTGTAACACACTGCAATACGGGAGTGACGGAACAAACAAAAATTACCGCCAAATACAAAGTTGCCAATTTATTTATTTATTTATTAAATGATGCATAGCTACTAGTTAATCCCTGGTTATGCCATAGTCTGAAATCTCCGTAATGATCACGCATTAACCAAGTGATGAACAAGCTAGATTTTTCATGTCTTAACACTTAACAATCCAACCCAACAAAACTTGGTTTGCTCGGATTTACTTGGGCAAAATTTGCAATTACTCAAGTAATGCTACTTTAAAATAAAATTACTAAAGTAAAAGTAGAAGTGGGAAAAATAAAACTACTCAAGAATTAGCATTTTACTAAAAAGTACTTAAGTAGTTTACTCAAGTAAAACTACTTTACTACTGACCACCTCTGGGTCCTCATCACCAATATCAAAGTTTTCAAACTGAGAAAATGTAAGAACATCAATTTCAGTCCGCGTTCTACCGAAAAATATTTCGATTTTGGTCTCAAAGATGCTACACCAAATAAAAACATTAAGCTCACTTAATGCTCATATTGGATTTTCGCATAATTTTGGGAATGTTGCCATTTCTGAAACACTTTAATCCTGGTTTCAATGAGCTTAAAAGTTTTTGCATCCGATCTCTCCAAGCTGCTATTTATTTTAAAGTTGGCTACATTTTTACAGCCGTTAGAAGTACTATATCTTCATAATGTGTATTATTTGAAATTATCGTTGATTATTTTATTTTATTACGTCACATTTACAGATTGAATTCTTGAAAAGGGCTTTATGAAAGTCAAAAACGTTCGAATTTAAGATGTTATACGAACTAAAATGACTTTTAATTCAAGAATGTTTCAGAAAAATGCGTCACCGAACGTCACAACGGAGATCTACGACGTAATAACGAAAATTACAAATTTAAGTTTAACTGGCAAACATTTAAGATCGTGACACATGGGTTTTGCAATACTAGTGAAGGCCTCTACAAAGCCTTGTAGTGAAGTTCTTTACTCTTGGCCCTCAAGGGGGGCCGAGGGCCCCGTTTGAGCAACCTTGCTCTACAACATCTAAAAGGTTTTTCACTAATAGGTTTTCTAACCGGCTCTCCCGGCATCGTCCATGAGGCTTTCATCGCCAATATCCAAGTTTTCAAGCTGAGAAAATGCAAGAACATCAATTTTAATCCGCGTTCTATCGAAAAATATTTTGATTTTGATCTCAAATATAAATATGTAAAGATGCTACACCAGATAGAAACATTAAGCTCACTTAATGCTCGAAACCCATAAAATAGTTTTTAAATACGCCAGGGAATCTACAACTCTAATAGCGTAAAAACCGCAAGTTAACTGCAGTACTCACAACGCGGCTAAGCAAAAGCATAACAAGTGAATTTGCTTTTGTTGCCTTTTTCATTGCATCATTTAAGTTTACTTTCTTCAAAACTATTTTAATTCGAGAACCAATTTACGCAATTCGTTGTACGTTCGATTAAAACGTAAAATACATGTTATTTACGTCGTGAACATTGTTTTCAGCTTTTACTTGATCTCAAGAGAGCATTGAAAAATTAGGTCGAAAATTTGGGGACATTGCCCCTTTATCCCCTCTGGCAAAGGGCCTAGACTTGGAATAGTGCAATAAAGTTGGATTTGAACTTGTCCAAAAATGTCTGCTAGTCCATCGCCTCAATTACAAAGACCTATAGACTCCGCTATTAAGTTCAACTGGATATTTGAATGTCATGTACCAACCAGCCTTGTTTTTCACACCAAACTAAATAGACCTAGCATATTATATGACTCCAGGTTTTGGAAAAAAGAAATAAAACGTTGGATCTCGATCGCTGAGGCGCTATTTGGGTTGGGATGGGAGTACGACCTGCACAAACAACTAGAGCTCGTAATATCAGCTCTTGGCCTACGTCCAGAGGTAGGCAAAGTAGCCTAAAATTGTAGCCTACTTGAGTAAAAGCATCGTTACTTATTCAAAAAACACTCAAGTAAACATCGAAGGTGATGAATAAAAATTAATACTTGATTAACAGTAGTATAAAAGAAATCAAGAATTAAACTACTTGAGCAGCAAAAGTAGAAAGTAGTTTCATTTTTTGAGCAGTTTGGCCCTGTGTCCGTTTGAACTAGTGGTTTGCAATTAGGGATACTCGCACCACATCAGTGCGAGAAAAACTTTTTGAACACGCAAATTTCTCTGCCAATTTGTGGATTAATTCACGTTATCGGCCACATTGAAGCTTCACGTGTATGCTAAAAGCAATTGTGTCTAGTAAAAAATGGAGCTCTTTAGGTGACGCAATGTTCGGGAATGACACTATAGGACGGTTGCATATGACGTCACACATTTCGCGCCAAAAAAACTGGCTGACCAAAAGCTCTAATTTATGCTGGAGAGGTATAGCGCGAACACCAACTTTTGGGGTTATTTTGAAAACTAATTAGAAATTAATTACAATTTGGAAAGAATTATCGCTATTGGATACTCGGAAACAAATAAATTTGACCAAAAGCAATTTGGTTGAGATTAAGTCCTTCAGTTGGCTAGTATAAGCTTAGTCATGTGTGCCAATTTTTAAAAAATGCCCCTAAGAGAAGTGCCATCTTAATACCATTTGCTCCTTACCTAAAAATAAACTATACCAATTAGATACCAGTCGATACATCAGCAAAAACAACCATTATTTGATCGTTATTACCGGTACGGTAAGCTTGCCAGCAAGCTTACTTGTTGCGTCCATGAACAAGGCGTTTAAGGGCATGCCTCTATCTTTATGTGGAAAATAGATGGTGGAGCCAAGCAGTCTACCCGTCGCGATGGCCCGGTGTGACGAAAGACACGCAAACAGAGCATGAGCTCATTCACATGAATAAATGAATCGATACCGTAAGTTGTTAAATTACCCTTGGTCCAGCACCCTAGGTACTAGCACAAAAAATTGTTTAAGGAGTGGTTAAGGTTACAAAATTACATCTGACAAATCAGTATGACTGGTTTGCAATCACTATTGACAAAAAATTTCAAAAACTTATTGATTTTATCCAACAATACGGTAACTAATCCAGCATATGGAAAACTGTACAGAAGTCTTCTCTGTCATTTAGGCTACAGTATAACTTAAGTTTTCAACTTTTCAGAATGCTTATGCCACTAAATATACTGCATAAGTTACACATTACAATTAACTTGAACTCAGCATTCCCAAACACGCTGATTAATCGGATATGAAACCCTCACAGAAGTTGGCTAAAAATAAGCCTGCATGTTTAGCCCATAAAATTAGTCCTACTATTAGCAATAACAAGCAAACCTTAGCACCTCTTATCCAACTTTGATCTCAGATTCATTCCTTTAACATCAGTAAAACAACATATTTAACGTTCATTAAACAACTGTCACGTTTATCCTTTTTTTTTGCAAAAAACGATATCACTCCTATTCAAATCCATGCAAAATCACTCAAAATGGTCAGCCACTTTTTTCAAAAGCGCGTTTTGATGACGTTTGACCACGTGCGTGAATCTTCCTATTGTTTGAAGCCTTTCGAAAGGGTTTACCTTAATTTAAGGAGATTTTTTTCCTTTTAAAAAACACTTTCTAAAACAAGTTAACTATAACTTTTAATAAAGGTGTTTTCAGCTTCAACAATATATAAAGCTAATAAACCAATTCCACGACGGATTTCGGCTTTCATTAGGCCAATATTTGAATTTGATATCTTTAGCTCAACTTACCTTCTTTAAAGCGCTGAGCCACCGGGTTACCATCGGTGAGGTGGAGAATTACTGTACTACCATATCAAGTCAGCTTCGCCTACAACTGAAAGTTAATTATATCTGGTTGAATGTTATAAAAAATTCCTTTTATCTAATTCTTATAATACAGGCAGGAATGCGTAAAATCGTGCTTAAAAGAAGAAGCATTGAGCGATTGTTTCGACCAAATAAAACAAGAAGAGCAAACCTACTTTCGTTTTATTGTTGCAAGCGCTACTTGTATCATAGCTTGGTTCATAGAATGACATTGACAAATCTTATGCTTACTTAATGTATATGGCTATCTAGAAACAAGATCTCAATGACTTCCATTGACAAGTGTTTGTTGTATTTTATTTGAACTGTAGTCTTTGCAAGATACATGGATGATTAGATGTCAATCGCGGCCATCAAACTACGAAAAGCGGCAAGATTTTCGGGTAGATTAATTCCAAGAGAATTTTGGCCCAAGAATATTTTGCGTTAAATACAAAACGAACTTTATCGAGTTTTCATGCGTTGATTTCTATTTTCGGGTGATGCAGGAGCGAGTTTTATGCAGTGCCGCATCTACAGAACGTGAGAGCCCGCGCCTCGGCAATATAAAAGTGGAACTAGGGTGTAGATACAAAAAACAGAAAGAGCCTAAATTTGATATCAGAGATCATGATGAAAACACCACTTATCACACCATTATGTTGAAAATATGATGACGCTTTAATTCTAGTGACATCTCATTAATAGTATTTTAATCAAAGAAATTACGATTTTTTCACAAAAGCGCCAATTATATATAATTGGCGGCTTGCTCTTAGAACAGTTTCGTTGCCAGCAGTAGCTTTTAGTAAGTGAAAATGTAACGCAGTTAACACTAGAAGCCCGGACCGGTCATTTTTGACCGGTTTTAAATTTTGACACATCGTATTTCTGGCTTTTTTGCCATTTGATTTTTCATACTCCTTGACTTTTCCTAACTTTGGATGATGTTTTGGTAAGTCAAACAATTTTTTTTTATAGCTTTTGTAAATGGAGCATTTTGCACATCTACCTATAAGCCCGAACCGGTCAAAAATGACCGGTTCTTAACCCTTTGAGGGATAATGTAACACATATGTTACATGATTGTTAATTGTTATGCCATTATGACGTAAAAACCATTTTTCTGAAATTCATTGTAATTTTGTTGTCACCAAACAATAAAGGAATTGTCTTAAATTTTATGAATTAGATACTTATGATCCTCAAAGGGTTAAAACGGTTATAATTTGTCTTTGAGCTGATGAATTAAAGCATAATAGAAGGGTGAAAAAAGCTTGTTTTTCTACAAGCAATGCCTCACGTGACAATAAGATTACGATTGACCACTGCTGCAATGGATAACTGATAAGCAGTAACTAAAATAATTACTATTCCTACTGGCTTCATCGAAGTGAAGTTGAATTTTATTTGCTGTCTCGAACAATGGCTGGTCACTGACATTGAAAGTTTTAATGTCTTTCTTAGTAGCGTAGAGTTCATCAGTGGTGTGTGCAGATAAAATAGTTTATTACAGCGTATTGATAACCTCGTAAAATCTCTCAAGTTTGTCTTACAGATTTGAAGAAATGCATATTGTATAAATAATGTCTCAAGTATACGAATTTTGTTACGAGTTTTTTCATCGTTTTTGACAAACCGGTTTTTCTAATCATAAATCGTGGCAACAATTATACTGTCCAGCAAGTACTTCAGCGGTTACAAACTGATTAACTTGATGACTCCTGTGATGAGAATGAAGAAACTGAATTGCAAGATAAAGAATTTGTTCCTAATTGTTTTGCTGGTGTCGAAAGTTGTGACAGTGATATCGACAGTGGTGAAGACGAACAAAGCTCTGCGCCTGTTTCTATAGATTTTCTTTCTGAAAGTGATCAATCAGTATCTTAAAATACTGCCGGACAGGTGAACGCAAGAAACGGAACTGTGTGGAAAAACATAACAGGTGCTCCAGGTTTGGGAAGAGCATCTTCGTCCAATGTGTTTTTGGAACGTCCTGGCCCAACGTCTTATTGTCACAAATCTGTAGTAAACGGTAGCCTTTACAGTGCTTTTCATTTATTTATAGATTAACATATGCTAAGGTGCATTCAGAAACATACTATCAACCACGGAAAGAAAGATAATGACGATTTTGATTTACATGTTGATGACCTGGAAAGTTTTATAGGTCTTCAAATTGCTCGAGGAGTGTTGGTCGGGAAGAATACGCCAGTAAAGCAACTTTGGAGCAAGGAATCGGGACAACTAATCTTTCGAAATACAATGAGCCGTTATTGGTATCAGGAAATCATGAAACATTTGAGGTTCGATGACTTTTTTAGTTGGAGGCAAAGGAGAGAAACTGACAAATTTTGCTTGATTTTCGAGGTGTGGAATTGCTTCATAGAAATTTGTAAGAAATGCTATGTACCAAACTGCGATTTGACTATTGATGAACAACTTTTCCCATGCAAAACCAGGTGTCCTTTTATACAATATATGGCTAACAAGCCAGACAAATTTGGAATTAAGTTCTGGCTTTTGGCTGATGCTCAATCAAAATACTTGTGCAATGGCAAACCGTATTTAGGAAGAGATCCCAGCCGAACCAGATGTAGCGACCTTTTAGGTGATGTGTGCTTTGACCCTTTTACAACCTTATTACAAAAAGGACTACAGTGTCACCACCGACAACTATTTTACCAGCCTAAACTAGCGGAAGAACTTGAACAGAAAAAAACAACAATCCTTGGCACTATTCGGAAACAACGACGAGAAGTGCCAAGCACTGAGTTGATAATGAAAGACAAGGAATTATATGCTTCTTAAATATTTTCTTCGCCATCCGATTGCAGCTTGACAATATACAAAGCAAAGAAAAAGAAAGTTGTTTGCATCCTGAGTTCAATGCACAGAAACGTAAATATTGATCAATGCCACAACAAAAAACTGCCAGAGGCAATACAGTATTACAGTAAGTCCAAGGAGGGCGTGGATGTACTAATCCAGATGTCTCGATACCATACCAGCAAGAGTTCCACAAGAAGAAGACCTTTGGCTGTATTTTTTAATATTCTCGACTGTGCTTGCATAAATGCTTACATTATTTATTGCCTTACAACAAAATTGAAATTATCAAAAAGACAGTTTATGCTTGAGCTTATAAAAGAACCAAAAGATGGAGTGGGCTCAATACCTCCATCTCCAGCAGTGGATCACATAGTCAGCATTGCATTGCCGGGAACCAGTGGTTTAGCACACCAAGCTCGGAAAAGAAAAGAGTGCCAGTTTGTAGCATGTAGAAACAAATCTAGCTCTTTTTGCCAAAACTGTGGGAAAGTATGCTGTGGCAAACACTCATCCGAAAAAGTAACAATTGTAAAATGCAAAAATTGTGATGATTGAGTGTCAATAAATTTGTATACCTTGTATTTTTACTTAATTAATTATAATCATAAAAATGTCAAAAAATTAATCAAAAAATGTCAAATACGCAAGAATAGTTTCTTTGTGCTTTTCATACAGTGTATGTCGAAATTAGTGAAAGAAAGAACCTATTAAAACCGATTTACAGGTAACCGGTCAAAAATGACCGCATCCGTCCTTTTAGGTAGGGAAATAACTCAGGGCTTCTAGTGTTAATTCATACGTCAGTTAAAACATGTTTGAAAAGAAATATTAAGATAGATGTATAGAGTATATGTTTTCATACGGTTTTATCCGGTTCTGTGCGTTTTTTTCTGGCCATTCGTATAATGTTGCCCTGTATAAGCACAAATGGTCAAAGTAGCATAAAAATTCGCTACTGGAGTATTTCTATCAATCAAAAACCACTCAAGTAAAGCAAAAAGCAATATAGGTACTTATACTCGAGTAAAAGTAAAATGTAGTCAAAAATTAAACTACATGAACACAGTTATTAAGCTCAAGGTATGATGACGCTTTAATTCAACTGACATCTTATTAACAGTATTTTGAATCAAAGAAATCACGATTTTTTTTCGC
This sequence comes from Trididemnum clinides, assembly GCA_963675345.1. Lineage (NCBI taxonomy): Eukaryota > Metazoa > Chordata > Ascidiacea > Aplousobranchia > Didemnidae > Trididemnum > Trididemnum clinides. The sequence goes on along the minus strand of OY776287.1, from coordinate 14,253,538 downwards.
AAAAGGGCCAATTATATATAATTAGGGGCTTGTTCTTAGAACAGTTTTGTTGCCAGCAGTAGCTTTTACTTAGTGAAAATGTAGTGCAGTTAACTCAAACTTCAGGCAAAACTTGTTTGAAAAGAAGTAGTAATATAGATGTACAGAGTACATGTTTTCATACGGTTTTATCCGGTTTTCTACGTTTTTTTCTGGCCATTCGTATGGTGTTACCCTGCATGAGCAGAGATGATCATAGCAGCCTAAAAATCTACTACTGGAGTATTTCTATCTATTATGAAACACTCAAGTAAAGTAGGAAGTAGTATAGGTATTTATACCCCAGTAAAAATAAAAACATAATTGAGAATTAAACTACTTAAGCAGAATATATAGGAATTAGTTTTATCTTTTTAGAAGTTTTTCCTGTATCTCTATGTACGACTACTTCAACGGTTCTCAACCGGTGGGCCACAGCATGTTAGTCGGGTGGGCCATGGACGTCTATGTATTTTAAAATGGGTTTGCATGCCGAATAAGGTTGAGCAATACTGGTCCATATCAACAATCATACAGACCAGTGCCTTAGAAGTATAGGGGTCATTCTGTGATCTAGGAACGAAGTGACTCTTTTTCGGAGTTCAACTGCACCATCGTGTCGTGAACTGGCTATTTTGTAAACTTGAGATGGGACGACGTTTTTTTTTTTTTTGGAAGTCAACTTCACTGCCCCGAGATCTTATGCTTGTCCCAGTGATATTGCAATAGTCACATTAAAGTTCGTGTGAAAGTGGGCCACAAGAATTCATAGCCCTTTGAAATGGGCCATGGCACGAAAAAGGTTGAAAAACAATGAGCTAGTTATTAATTGGGGTGCTCTCGATAAATATAGTATCAAAAGATAGACTGTTTCTAAAGTTGCAAATTTCTGTGTCAATCTGTAGCTTAATTTACATTGCCTATCACGTTAACGGTTTACGTGTATGATGCAGGCAATGGTGTCTCTATAAAAATGGACCCGCCTCGTGAGACATAGTGTTGGAAATAAAACTATTTTTAGAAATTCTTGAAAAGGGTTCTTACAGTTTAGCTGGATGCCTTTATTGTTTTGAAGAGCACTTTGCAAATTCAGTTTGAAGACTATTTATTGGTAAATTGTTTTGTTTTGGAGTGATAGGTTTAGAATCCGTCGCGTGTGACACAAATTATCACAAAAAAAAGTAAAAATCGATCTTTCCAGAAATGCAAGATGCAAAATAAAATGAGATTCACTGATTTAAATCTAAATGATACAACATGCTGCAGAGACATTGGCCTCATTATTTCAGCAATTACTGATTTTCTTGTAGGCCCATTTGATTCTATTTCTTGATTGCTGTTCAATGCTGTTGATAGAAATTTATTAATGGTTGAAAAGTCGTCAAACATGAAGCGACTTGACATAACCTATGTCCTTTCACTTCAATATAGGAGAAAAAATATTTTGATATTTATTGTTTTTGCCTACAAAAAAGTGTCAACTGGCAAAGTTGGCTGAAATTATTAAGGATGCAGTGGCAAATTTTTCATATCTTGGATCACATTGTTAGTGATGACCTATCGTATTTTTTTTTAAATTACCGCAAAAGTTTGTTAAGATTCTGTGATATTAACCCATATCTTCCTGAGATCGCAAATTTTTTATTTTATTTTTTATAATGGAAGATTCCATGCTAAAACCACCGAAAACAACTTTTTTTTTTGAAAAAATTTTTTTTTATTGCTATAAATGGCAAGAATCCAAGCGTCAGTTTAAACTGACACCAGGAAGAAAAGGTATGAAAAAAACAAAAAATGTAAAAGCACACAAGAGTTAAAACACGCTTGATAACAAAGTTTAAGGCATCAAAAGTTGATAAAATCATTTGCTATCGTCATTAGCTGCATAACTTGCAATCACAAGTTGATAACTAATTAAATTTGTACAAGTGCAACTTGGAGCACTGTGGCTACTTGTGACAAATTGTGTATTCTATTTGTCTCTCTTTAGACACAAACATCGTATTCTTGCATATACGTAACTTCAGATATCATGTAGATTACTCGATGCTTGTATTGTCTAACATGTGTGATATGCTTTGAAGCATTCTGGATGCAATGCAACTGTGCACTTTTCGCAACAATATAGTGTCGTGCCCTTGCAAGGCTTATTTTGGCACCTTCGCGGTGTTGCTTTTTTGATCCAGTGGCCGACATTATCATACCGTACTTTATTGCTCTGACACATTTGAGGATGCTTGAAGAGCCCAGACGAATCTTTGGTGTATTTCTTGGAATAAATTTCAACAATAGCTCGCCTAAAGCCAAGGGAATCTAATTTCTTAGATACCCCTCTTGCTTAGAGACGATAAATCTGATATGCATTTTGTACCGCCAAGTCGACACAAAATCGGAAAACTGGCCACCACCATTTCTTTGATCGCTGTGTTATCATATATGCAGCAATGTTTTGGTCAAAGCGATCTACACCACCCATTCCGTAATTATATTCTGCCAGTACATTTGGTTGTGTTATTTCAACGCGCTTCTTTTTTGCTTTCGAGTGCCGCTGGGCTTTTTTAATGGGGTTTACTCCACCGTAGGTTGACGCCATCGTAACCACCTTACTATCTTTCCATCGCGATGCATATGCCGGTGTCTTTGTCGTTGTCAAAGTTGTTGCAAAGTGAAATATCCAGCAGTCCAAGAACTCCGTGTTCAGCCTGGGAAAACTTTGTCCGACCACTGCGTGAATTTTGCTTCATCCCTTTTCCTTTGTAGTTGTTGCAAACCAATTTCTTTAAGAAACTTGTGAGTGTGGGAACTGTCTGTCCCAGCGTGATTGCATACACAAACAGCTGATTATGGCGATTTTCCCATCAAACACGAAAAGAAAAGTTGAAAGACGCCAATAACATGTCGCGAATACGGTTCATAGCAAAATTCATTCTTTTGCAAAAAGTGGATAGTGGATCTTCCTGGTGTCAGTTTAAACTGATAGCAAAAAAATTGAAATAAATACATCAGTGCGAAGTTGAATAAACATATAAAAATTGAAAACTGTTCAAGATAGTCCAAAATACAAAATTCCAAGGTTTGGTAGTTCTTGCATTTCTTTTTTCGTTGATTACGTGAGCCAAAATGTCAACATATCAATTTTTTTAAAACTTTTTTTATAAAGTTCAAACATCCACTTTTTTTACAGAAAAAAATAAAACGAACTATCAAATCATGTTGCAAATTTACCACTCAACCATTCTCAATCCCAACATTACTGATTTTTGCAACAGTTAAAATTTTGGAGACCAAAAATAAAGCGTCAGTTTAAACTGACACCAGTAAGATATTGGTTAAGCAAATTTTGAAAACAATTGCTAAGGTTAAGCTTACATCATAATTATTATATAGTACCCTGAAGATCAGCCAACAAAAATAAGCAATAAACATTTTTGGCGGGCAATTGCCCTCTTTGGTTGTCCTGGCTATTCAGTCCCGTAGCACTCCAACTTCGGGCCCCCCCCAAAGTAAGCGCAAGAGCCCCTGCGCACAGGTCATATCACTTTAGAGGTGTAAAATTGAAAAGCTGCATTAAGAAAATACACCACAATTTGTACATAAGTAAACAGGCTAATGTCAGAATAAAGCATGCCGAAACCGAAGGTGCAAGTCATAAAAAATTCGTCACCGATGCCAGAGTTCAGTAGGACATTTATGCAGACACTGCGAAACGAAAGCAATGACACTGAAAAACATGAAAAAGTTATAAAAACACAGTATCATTTAAATAGTCTGGAGCGAACCTTTTTGTTCGCAAATGCTGTTATGACATTGTCATAATCAAGAGATCGGGCGCAGTCATTTTCGATTGACAACATGGCTAATGAAGATAGTCTACTGTCTGTCATAGACGTTCTATTAAAAGTTTTGATCAGTTTCAATTTGCTGAAGCTTCTTTCAGCGCTGGCAACAGTCACGGGGCAAGTTAGTAAGATTCGAAGTGCGATGTACACATTCGGATACAATTCAAATAAATGAGTCTTTAGAAGATAGTTCAGAAAGTCTTGAGCCGTATTGAGATTGCGTTTTTTTTGTAAAATTAAAACAAACCGCTGTAGCTCAGCGCTCATTTCATCAGAATCAATGTCACCGAACTTTTTTTGGAACTCTTTACAGCAAGTAAGAAGAGCATTTTCTTGTTGCACAAGCAAAAGTTTGTCTCGTGTGTACAAAAACGAAAAGGCGGAAGAAAACTCACGTAACAAATTAAAGCGCTCCTTTATTGACATAATAGCCTGGTCTACTAATGGATAGAAAAAGTTGCTAATAAATTTCAGTTCAGGAGTAGCTCGTTGTTCCTCTTCACCTTGGTAATCAAACAATCTTCTTTTCTTTCCACTTCTTGACGGAGGAAAAGAAGGATCAATATCCAATTCCTGTGCTATTTCAACAGCAGATGTTGCGGCACTGTCATAACCCGTTGTGCGATAGTTTTGCAAAAACTTTTCAGTTGCCTGGATTTCCGTTTCCATTGTATGAAGGGAGACTCCATACGATTGAAGAATCTTGCTTGCTTTATTGACTTGGAATAGGATATCATACCAAATAAACACCGACAAAAGAAAACTCCATTTTGATAAATGAGCTATCAACGATTTTGTTTCTGAGGCAGCTCTTCCATCTTTTCTTTCTATGGAAATGGCTTCCAAGTCTTTCAGTGCCAGCAACACCTCTTTTAAATTGTATCGAAGAGGTTTGATGCATTTAATTCTGCTTTCCCAACGAGTATCAAGATTGTGACTTTATGGACAGCTCCACATGTTTCTTCATAATTTCCCAACGCTGAGCAGAGGAAGAAAACAGCACATACAACCTTGTAAGTGCTCCAAAAAATGTCAATGCTTCCGTCGATGAATTAGCACTGTCAACAACAACTAAGTTAAGGGTATGGTTTGCACAGGGCACGCAAACAGCTTTGGGATTGATGTCTAGCATTCTTGCTTGGACCCCAGAATGTTTTCCTTTCGTGTTAGCACCATTATCATATGACTGACCTCGACAATCAGACAATTCGAGTTGCAGTTCGGTCGCTTTTTCTAAGAAAGCGTCCAACAAGCCTTTCCCAGTACTGTCACTTATTCTCAAGTAGCCAAAAAATGTTTCTTTAACAACAGCAGCTTCTTCATTACATAGTACATAACGGAGAATGACAGACATTTGTTCATGATGTGACATATCTGGAGTGCAGTCCAAAAATATAGAAAAATATTTTGCCAATTTCAATTGCTGTAAATTTTCTTTTTCAACTTCTGTCGCTAGCAATTCAATTAGTTCATTTTGTATGGTAGGACTCAAATAGTGATCTTTAGTGTTTTTATTCTTGATTCTGTCTTGAAGCTCTTTTAGGATCGGATCTCTTCTTGCCAAAAGCTCAAATATACCCAGAAAATTTCCATTGTGAGGAGATCCTAAGACTTCTTCAGATCCTCTAAAAGCAATATTCCTTTCCGATAGAAACAAGGCAATGTCGATAAGTCTCTCTAAAACATTTCTCCAAAAACGTCTTTCATTGAAAAAAATATTCATCTCGCGTTTGTCGATAGTGGATGAATTTCTTATCCCTTCAGCTAGCAACATCCATTGACTGCAGCATTCTTGGTGGGAAATGCCGTTTTCATGGTCTTTCAGTTTTTTCGAAAAACCCTCCCATGTATTTATACCACTACAAAAGGGGCTTAGTGTTTTTCCAAATAGCTTACAACAAAAGCAAAAAACTTGATCTGATTCCCCAGAATAAACTAGCCACGACCGTGAAACACTTTCACCATTAGGTAACACACGTTTATAATGGTTGGAGGAAAAACGTCGCCTTGGAGTTGTGTTATTATATGGAAAATTCATTATTAGTTGATGTGGTCCACGCTTTACTATATCACATCGTTGAGCATCAGAAATACTTTCAGGCCATTTACATGGGCCATCAGGGATAGGGGTAAATTGAGATTCAGTTATTTTTGATATTGAAGGTTGCGTATTGGCAGATAAATCACAACTTACATTTTCTGGAAATTCACAATCACTTTGATGCTGATCGTCATAGTCTTCTTTTTCTTGTACACTATAGTTTTCTTCATCCCTCTCGGTACTAGTGCCAGGTCTACTCTGCTCAGTAATCTTGAAAAAATCTGTCATCTTGGGCAATTTCGCTACAGCATCTCGAGCAGTGGCTGCTTCTTTTATCTTTTGAGCACCACTTTTTGAACGTTTCATTCTATACAATGTCAATAAAATACTTTATCTGCACTCTGCAGTGTATATATATTGTCCCGGTATTTATAGCCAAACAGAATTCCAGACCATTCTATGATTGTTGCGTAACAACGGCATTGTTACGTCAATCGAATATTCAAGATTCTACCAGAAAATCAATCGAAATATTCTAGATTCTGCGAGATAAAATGACGTTGCATTCACTTATGATGTCACAAGCCAATTTCTTCCTACAGTTTAAATCGGTTGTAAACAAGTGTGCTGAACTGAAAATAGTCACGTAGCCAAAAAGCAATTTCAGACTAACTTGGGCCCCCAAAGTTGGCCTGGCCCCCCCCCAATTGGGGGGTTTGGGGGGCGGCTGCTACGTCTCTGTGGCTATTTCCTTGACAAGAGCAGTAGTTGGTTTAAACTGGAAAATAGTTGAACATAGGAGAATGCTTAAATTCATTTCCTGTGCTAAAAAGTTTTCCAAGTCAAAAGGTGTGGCCATGCGGCCCACTGATAGTAACTCATCGTATCTTACATGTTTGCGTAGTTCTATCACTTGGTTTTCAAACTTCGAACGCACTGAAATGGAGGATTGGCTCAAAATAAAAAATTTAAATTCAAAGCTCTTGCTTGTGCTAACACATCGCATTCGAAATCAACAAACATGAAATTTTTAGCATCTACTCAAGCAAGAGTTACAACTATTCAAGTAGTGTCACTTTCTACTTAATCTACCGAAATAAAAGTTGAAGTAGTAGAAACTGAAATTACTCAAGTGAAAAACCCATTACTGAAAACCGACTTAAGTAGAGCTACACTTTGTAATTGGTCACCTCTGAGTATAAGTTCTTGTTCGAATATCCGGTTTTGTCCGCAAAGTATGAATCAAAAGATGCTAATTATTGCGGATCAAAACGTACAAAACGCATTTGGTACTTACTTTGAGGACAAAACCGGATGTTCGAACAGCAACGTACACTGTTCAACACCATATGAATAGCCAAGCTGATGAAAATTTCAATGCAAAAGTGCATAAGAGAAAAAAACGGCAAAACCGGACAAAATGTACAGAAATGCATCCTGTGCACCCCGTCATTATGATGTTTTGACGCTTTACATCTGCGATTTTTTGTGTAGCACCAGAACATATATTAATTTGCTATTGATATATTTTTGTAGGATTCATGTATAATTCTTCACAATATTCCTATGACAGAGGAATGACCAGTAAAGCTCTGAATACCATTGTAAAAGTCATTGCAATGACTTGACAATAGAAATCAGCCAAAGTCTACGGACTGCGAAGCGGTCACTCCAACCATTACACCGCCGCGGAGGTGAATATTCATCTTCACTTTTCGATTTGCAAACTGCTTAAGACTTTATACAGGTGTTGTTTTGCAAAGCACTAAATTCTTTAGGCAGTGTGGTCGAATGAGCTGGACCGCCGTATCTGGAAACTATGGTGGTGCGTTCAAATCTCACAACGCTGTGTCCTTGTAAAAGTCACTTTACGCCAATTTTTTGCTTTGTTGCATTACTTGTTTCGGAAATACGCTGTGCCGACACAACTGGTTACCAGCAAACCAATTTTTCTTGAAAGAGCAACAACTATCTCAGTATAGCTTTAATGGCAACCTTCATCTCAACAGACTTACTATCGTAATGCTGCTCATTTTCACAGACTTGTTTGATAAGTACGGAAAGATGATAGATACGAAGCGGAGATACATTCATACTGGTATTGACAACTAATCTCATTTGAATTTTTACAAATGATTTACTGGGCTTGTGTTGTTATAATGCTTCCAGCTATTTTTTCAATAAAACCTGATTTGCACCTCCTGAATTCTTTTCCAAACAGCACTAAATGCCAATACGCTGCTGGTCTTACAGTCGGCAATAGAACTACTGAGCTCGAATGTTGCGAAACAGTCGTTCATGACTATTATTATTCAAAACAGAAACCACACAACGGATATTTGTCCGCGTTTTTGGAGTCGCTACATACTTGGAAATGTCCTCAGTTCAAACAAGAATGTCAACGACGAACATTTAATTATACCGACTTCTCATCTCTCATGTATTTGAGATTCTGCAATCGAAGTCAAATGGAAGCGCAATGTTATAATGATATTTTAACCCTTGTTATGAAACAGAACAACGGAACTCAAATCAAAACAGGCAAATTCAGTCAACTTGTTTCAAAGTTAAACTCGAATACTCTGAGTGAGGAAGATTTGATGAATCCTTGTGTACAAGTAGGAATGTATGATAGTGATTCGAGAAATCAAAGTGCTTATTATGAAATTATTGAAGCAACGGTTCCGTTCTGTTCGTTTGTGTGGTGCGGATTTGATGAAAACACTTTTACGAAAAAAAATGTAGCCACATGGACATGCATGTCTCGCAGGTGGGATAGAAATATAGTGATATATAATGAAAATAATTGATTCAAATTGTATGCATAAAAGATGAGCTGCAAAAGCTATTCTTCCCAAATTCCTTTTCTATGAGCCATTTACATGTTGGCAGTTCATAAATTGACAATTTACCAGATCCAATAACGAGAACACCAAGCCACAGCAGGAGATCATGATATATTGTCATAAATAGGATGAATGGATTATTCTCCGATGTTCCATCACCCTATTATTTATATATCAAAAAATCTACCCAAAGTTAATCTCTAAATATAGCTCAGGCAGTCAGTTTGATCAGCATTTAAAAACTAATTGTTATATCATTGTCATGGACTATTTATTGAACTCATTTTTGTGATGGCATTTTCACGTTGGCGAAAGTAAGAATTTCTGTGAGTTTTAGCAAGATGGGCTATCAGCAAAAAAAATAAATGTTACAGCAGTTGCCGTCGTGCAGGCCAAACCAGTCAACATTTACAAAACAGAAAGCCCCATGTACTGTAGAGGCGCACGTCATCATAAAAAATAGTAAACACATGTCTCTACTAACAGAAACATTTTTATATTTATACACAATATTTTAATATAATACAAACAATAAAAATCAAAAAATAGATACATTTACATTAGGGTTTGAAAACCGGGATCCCGGTTTCGGAAATTCGCTTGAATTAGTGGGTTTTTGCATTTCCCGTTTCTGGTTTTACCAACAAAATTTCCAATATTTTCCAGATGGTAAGCAATCATTGGTAACATAATTAACTGTATCACCAAACAAAAACGAATGCCCAAATTTCATTTTAGCTTTCTCGTTAAAAAGAACAAGAACCCTTGCAAAAATTTACTGAGCATTCCAACAACCTCAATTGAAGCAGAACAAGCTCGTTTTGCTGAGGGCTTGTTCACCACCAAAATTGCTTACTGTTAAGCAACTAATTTGTCAATGCTTGAGTTTTCTTTGCAATTATTGTGATAAAAGTGAACAAATCAGGCATTATGCTACGTTGGTCACGTGGGGTATTTGGACACCCCAATTTTTTTAAGTGCTCCTAATTTCTATATTACAATTTTTTGTCTCTCTCTTTCCAGGCACTTTCCTGACTAATTGAAGGTACAGCATACCAGTTTCTGCACAGTTGTGTCGCAATTTTTCTACGAGGTACACATCAATTTGGTCTCCTGGGGTGACTAAACAAGCTCACAGACCTCTCAAACCAACCAAAAAAAGTGAATTTTGTTCTAGATCAAAGGACCGAAAGGTGAAATCAGTATGTAGCACTTGCAAAAAACATGTATGCAGTGAGCACAGGGAGGTGACTGTGACCTGCACAAAATGCCAGAATGCAGACATCAGTGGTGAATCAGCATGAACAGTGTGGGGTATGTAATGAATTTCCATAAGTGGTAAATAGAAGTAAACGGTAGTAGCTATGTTTTGAACTTTCATATACGGTTTATATACTAGTTTATTTCTATAAATCTGGTCGCAGAAACTTCAAAATGTTTAATTTTGTTTGTAAATATATCTTAAACTAGTGAGCCAGTCGTATGATTAACCTTATAAAGTGTTTTGTATTGGGGTGTGCAAACACCCCACGTGACCAACCATGTTTGAAACCCCTACGTGACCAACGAAGTGTTCAGTACCTTTTTGCCGCGTTGATTTTGGATGTTTTGCTTTATGTGTGTTATGAATAGGATTAGTGTTTTTTTCCGGGATTCTGGGATTGCGTTAGATTATTCCCGATTCCCCGGTTTTCATAAACAAACGGGAAATCAAAAACCCCTAATTCACGTCATGTCTAAGTAAATTTTATCCATTACCTAAAGTGAAATTCCACTTTGTCCTTTTTTTTGACAATGTAGTGTACCAATATTTTATTGTTTTAATTGTACTTAAGTATTGCATTGTATGAGGTTTTATTTTGAAATATTTTGAAGAATAATAAGAATCTTGCCAATAAAAGTAACATATTAACTGATGGCTGTAATACTTTTGTGAAAACCAAAGAGTTTGTGGAGATTGTTTAAAGAAATATTACTATAAATATCGTTAAAATCCAATCAAATACGTCATTTCAAAAAACGTCAAAATTTTGCAACTACAAAAAATGTATCCCGATGTCGAGTACTTTAAGACAAAACGTACATAAATTATTAGAAACAATTTCAAAATCATACAGTTGTAAACTAGTAGCAATCGCTTTAAAATTAAGTCTGGCTTCAAATATCTGCAGCTTGGTTGTTTCATTTGGCGCATAAGCTAGTAAATGTTTTCATAAATTTTTGATCGATTACATCCGATGGAAGTCCCTGTATCTCGCATAATTGTTGTTGTTGTTTAACAGATCATATTTTAATATTGTTTCTTAACATTTTATAACATTTTATAGGCGACTTTATGGAGCTGACATCAAGTAAACAAAGTGTTATTTTACGTTTTGTTGACAATTCGAGAAGACGTAAGATGATTTATTACGGTTACTGGTTATTCTTTTAATCAGTCATTACGAATACCAAATGGCAAGGAAACTCATCCAATATTCCTACTGAACAGGGGTGACAAACGGGTCAATTGCGATTGATATTAAGTCGAATAAACAAGGGTTTTAAAAGAAGCATTTTTTCATTAATTTTCCTAAAAATAGAAAAAAACTGTCTCTCAGCTCAAATAAATGTAAGTAGCACTTTGTTCAATGTAAAGATTTCTTCCGTACTTGCCTATTAAAGCAGATTTTGATGTTGCAAAATAAGTGCGAGCCCCTCTTGGGCAACAACATACGCGATTATTGAAACTCTCGGAGCAACCATTTTTACTCTACCTAGCTAGGTCAAAAACTGCAACAACTCGTTAAGACCACAATTCACTGGTGCGTCTTAGCCGCGCCGTCACCGGTTGTCTCTCATCTTTGCTTAAACTTTTCTTCTTCTTGAGGCAACTCTGTTACCTATTTTGATCAGCATGATTTGTTGATCTCTTTGTTTGTTGTTCGCTTTCCTTATTTCAGAATCGGATGGACTCAAAATGAAATCAAGGTTTTTCAAGAGTTTCTGGAGAGACTTTCTATCCACTCACCAGCCTTTTTACCTTTTTTTCGGGATGTTCTACTTAGCCTACTTGTCTCACTTTTTCTCCCTAGAGCCCATTATATTTCAGCGTGGATTCATTTTTTTTAACCTTACGCTCTGGATTTGACCCTTCTTGTTCTCGCCACGTAACTGCCTTTGCTCATGGTGATTCTCTTCCAAAAAATGTTGTAACTTGAATTGATGGCTTTTTCCCTTCTCCTTAAACATAAGGCGGTTATTTTGTCTTTGCTCATTGTAGTACAAAATTTAGTTTTTAGTTGGCCCATTTTGCTCTAATTTTCTTACAAAGCTTGGGCTCTTCTGCAAGCTTTACACAGGTCGACAACATCAACAAGTCTGCCAATTCTCTTATTATTCTCTATGACTTTTGCTCCGTCCCCTTTTGTGTCTTCCTACCTTTATTTCTTGTTATATTTTCTGGAATATCTGCACAAACTATGGAGCGCAGTCAAAAAGTAATGTGCCCTGTTCAATGTAATCGACTTATAGCTCATATTCATTCCAGAAATTGTAACAGCGTGTAATAATAATTAATAGTCGTTCAAAGATAAGCTGCTAAAAAATTTTGTTTAAAGATAGCCACTTTTGGTCAGCCATTTTGAAACGGACGTCATGATGGGATGTCCATAAGAAGCAAAGAGCTGTGATTGAATTTTTTGTTTTCGAGGAGGAACCACCAATAAACATTTTCAAAAGATTGGAAAAAGAGTATGAGAATGCTGCAGTAAGCTACAGCGCTATCGAAAAATGGGTATCTAGGATTAAAAGTGAAGAAGAAGATCCAAGTACCAGTGACCTCCGGGACAAACAAGGAAGTGGTAAGCCATCATCAGCGGTTATTCCCAAACACAGTGCTATGACCGAGAAATTGATCACAGAACATCGCAGAGTCAATATTGATGAAATTGCTGTACGTCTTGGAATAAGTCATGGAAGCGCTGCAAAAACTGTGGGGGAGCTAGGCTTGGCAAAAATTTCTGCCAAATGGGTTTCAAAACAACTTTAGGACGTACACAAGCAGGTTTATTTCGAAGCTTGTTTGGAGCTTCTTGAGCGACACTCAAACTTGGATCGTCTTCTTCACTTTTGATCCCGGATACCCACTTTTAAATAGCGCTGCATAAATCTTTTCCAATCTTTTGAAAATGTTCATTGGTGGTTTCCTTTTGAATACAAGGAATTCAATCACAGCTCTTTGCTTCTGACGGACATCCCATAATGACGTTATTTTCAAAATGGCACAAGAAGTGGTCACATTCAAACAACATTTTTAGCGGTTTATCTTTAAACAAGTGTCATTATTTTTAAACACGTTTACAATTTCTGGAATGAATATCAACTATAAGTCGGTTAAATTGAACAGAGCTCATTACTTTTTGACTGCCTCTCGTATCTATTTTTATTTTTCCGCTATCTTCTGATGTGTTCTTATTTCTTGTGGGTATCGACACCCTAACCAAACCAGTCAGACGGAGTACGCTACTTCGGCAATCTGCAGACGCTTGCAGTTTCTCTTTTCTTGCCTTTTCATTTCACTGATGTTCTCTGACTGAAGGCGCACCGTGTGTTTTCTCTTCTATCTCAACACAAAATTCCCTATTTTTATTGAAGAACTTGTTTTTTCATTTCAGTCTCGAAGAATGTTTTTTTCTTTCTCGCCTTTGCTGCAACCGGATTCTCTGTATCGTTTATCTCATCAGAATTAGCAGAACTAAAGCCGTTTTTGCAGCGCCCGATCACCCGAAACAGGCCGCTTGTCATTTCATTTCTTCTATCGTGCTAAAGACTTATTGCGCCGCACTTTCTGTCACACCTTAATCTCTTCATAGGGCTTCTGGTCCCAACCGTGGGGAGTTGGGCGACTGCTTGAGCTGCTTAGTCTTCCTTTATTTTTCAATTCCGAGGAGAGATTGGGTGCCAACAAAAACCCGTTTGTTGATGGCTTTCTTACCAACCAACCGATCGCGAGTTATTAAAATCTGTAAACGATCTCCAGCAAAAGTATGGCCTTTTATGTTATACAACAGCGCTTCCTAACCGGCAAGCCGCGGAGCTTCTTCACGTGGACCGCTAAACTTTCAAAATGGATTTAATAAACTTGATTCAAAAATAGTTCTATCGTAACCAAATAGGGCGAAGAAATTGTTTATTTAGGGCTGATCTCAATAAAATAAAGATTCTCGACTTCATAAGCTGCAATAGAAGGTTCAAAATTGGACAACTAATTGCTTTTTCGAAGTTGATCTCCAAACAAAGACTACGTGTTGGGAAAAGGCATTTAGCGGTCCGTCATCAGATCCATGTCATCAAACGTGGGCCATGAGCAGGAAAAAACTGTGATTTATCACCATAAAATGTGAAGTAGATGGAAGACTAAGATCTATTATCTTTCCCAGAACATAGCATGAATTTTTAAATCACTTTCAAAAAGACTGCAATGCGCTTTGGCTAAAATTGATCACCCCGCTCCTCTCCTTATGTACAACCAACAACCATGTTATCTAAAAAGTTTCGTTATCATTGAATACTTGGCAGCGGTTGATAAAAAAACAGAATTGATTGCTTTAAATATAAAAGTTGAACCAAGACCTGTATTATGAATTTATCAATAAAATTACTGGCGCGATGGTGTAGTGGTTAGAGTGTCCGCTTCGCAGTTGGTAGACTTGGTGTTCATTTCCCTTGTCGAGTCATACCAAAAGACTTTAAAAAATGGTATTCACAGCTTCCCTGCTTGGCGCTCAGCACATAAGAGATAGTGTGGAGAACAAGCCGGCAAGCTTGCTTGTTGTGTCCTTGGGCAAGGCACTTAACGGGATGCCTCCGTCTTTATGTGGCAGACAGAAGGTGGGGCCAAGCAGTCTACACGCCGTGGTGGCCCAGTCTGACGAAATACATGCAAACCGAGCATGAGCTCATACGCGTGAATGAATCAATAAAATTTAAACGGGGACGACAAAATTTAATTGCTTTTTTAAGGAATTCATTTGACTTCGAATTAAAGATTAAAGTTGTTTTCAATATCTAAATAATTTATCTAGGAAGTTAGATTAAAATAAAATTGAATTTTTACTTCAGAAAACTTTATTAATACCAAAATTACAATTTCCCCAAAATTTTTTTGTGCGTTAACCAGGGCTTCCACTGAAAGAAATTTCCTCATGTGCATCGTCATGTATTGAGTCTCGAATATCTCTACTAGTAAAGAACAAACAAACTCAGGCTTGTTGTTGTTTCTTGACCCCTTCTCAGTAATGGGACATGGGGGATGACCATGAAGCCCCAGAAGCCGGGCAACACCCCAGGGCCCAGACCAGAGGTTGTAGAGTGATAGAGAGTCGCCAAAAAGCGAGCGGCCAAAAGAGTCCATAGCCGGACACTGCAGAATGAGATGAGAAATGTTCTAGGTTGAATTACCGCAGGCGCTACATCAAAGATTCCCGATTTTGCCAATTGTAGAGAGATAACAGCTTAACAGTAGGCTGTGTACGTTTTAGAATCACAGCGAGTGTGGCGAAACAGCACAAGCTCCTCGGTGAAAACCGAGGAAACTTCTGTGTCAAAGAATTTAGATGAAATGATACGCCTCCTATCCAAGAAAAGACAAGAGTGGATACGAGAGGTAAGAGCAAAGAGACTACAAGGGATTGCAGAGACCATGAGTAGCGCGCCCTGTCTGGCTACCTTATCAGCAGCGTTGCCCCCGGAAGATACGAATGTGCAGAGACCCATTGTAGCCCGATAGTAAAGAAGGAAAGAAAAGACAATTCCTGCCAGATCTGACAGAGTTTGAGGTGAAAGGAAAGACAGAGAGGAGAACAGAGCGAGAGTCGGAAAGCAGGAAAATAGAAGAGAAATGGCAGACTTGTTGGTGCTGCCGAGACCAGTGGAGAGCTTAAAGAATGGCGTTGGTTTCAATGAAAATACCTGAGCAAACTGGGCCTGCCGAAAATAAAAGAGCGGCCGCAGTGCCACAAAAGCGAGCAACTGGCAAGGACGCCAAAGTCTATCTTGCCAAAAAGGAAAAGAACAAAGCCATCAGTTCAGATCACCAGATAATAAGGCGGGAGAGAGTCAAGGTGAGCGAGAGCCGCGCCTTAACAAGACAGAGAGAGAGAGAGGGATCAGACCGGGAACATGGAGAAGAAAGGGTGGACTCCACGGTGTAGAGAGGCAGGTTTCCAGGAGGAGAGAGAGAGCAAGCAAAAAGAGCCTCCACGAGAGAGGTAGAAGAAAGCACGAGCGAGTGAGCGGACGCAAAAGCTCTCCAGGAGCATTTGGAGAGTCTTGGTTTCACTCCAAGTCTGGCCAAACCTGAAATGGGAAAGGAGGTTGAGATGCAAAGGGCCCGCTTACAAAAAGACAGAGAAAATGAGTCAGGGTGGCTCGTAGGGGAGGTAAAGACGCCTCAGAGAGGAGAAGTGGGATAGTGGAGCCCATGATGGCACGACTAGCCGCTCGGTGAAGGCGGTCCCATTCGGTAATGTGGTAACGCTAAGTAAAGGAACCACTTAGGGGAAGCATAGAGGGAGAAGGAGCCGAAGAAAAGCCTCAAACAAAACCCAGAGGGACTCCTTAGAGGGCTCCATGAGGAACCAGAGATACAGCGTAAGGCCTTGAAAGAAGGCAAGAACTTGGCTTTCAGCTAAAATGCATGTTTAGAAAAGGAAAGAGTGCTGTCGAAAGTGACACCAAGAGAAGTTAAAGTGGGATTGAAGCGGAGGGGAGAGTTGAATAAGAGGAGGATGTGGGGCTGGAGGTTAGCTTGGTAAGAATCCATTGAGAAGAAAGAGGCCTCACATTTGCTTGGATCGAGAGAAAGGCACCAGTACTTATATCAGCGATCGAACAGAATTAGAGGTTTATGTATAGCCTCCACTGCAGCAGGGACCGAGCGGAAGGGGTACCAAATGACCAGGTCGTCAACATAAAAAGAACAGCTCACCGAAGAGGACAGAGATGCAAGAAAGATCATTGATAAAAAGAGAGAAAAAACGGTACCAACAACGAATCACTGCAAAACACCTCGACGTATTCCAAAGGGACGAATTTTGTGATTTTGGAAAACCATGCAAGCGGCCGATCAAAAAAGAAAAAATGAGTCCAAAAACAAAGCAAGGAGGGAAGCCAGCCGAGCGAAGTTTGCAAAAACGGCGAATCGTCGCAGGAATAGTCCGAGAGCCAGGCTTGGGTTTGTTAAACCCATCCGAAATCGACTGAGAAAGATAAAGAATTTGATCGAGAACAGACGGTATAGGGTGGACACCGGCCTGGCAGGGAGATAAAATCGAGTTAGATTCCAGAAAAGTAGAGTAGACGCGATAGAATAATACGTTCAAGAAGCTTTGAGACGTAGGAGGTGAGGAAGATACGCCGGAAAGAAGCAGGAGAGTCGAGAAGCTTTCTGATTCTATGGATGGGAATAATAGAAGATGTCTTTCAGATGGAAGGAAAGGAATGCAAAGACCAGGAAAGATTGAAAATGTCTAGGAAATAATCTATGCAAGGACGAGGAAGGTGCTTTAGCATGGGATAGGCATATTTGTCTGATCCAGTGGCAGTAGACGAGGAGAGGTTTGTTGCAGCCGCGAGAAATTCAGTGGGGAAGAAGAAGAAGCAGAAAGGAGAATGAGACGCCTCAGAGCATGTGGCTCGGCGGAGCTCGGACAGGTAGCCTCTGGCTCTGCTACGCAATATCTTTGGCTGGGAAACAGGAAAGTTGGATCTCAGGTAGTCGGCAAAGATCGAAACCAACTCCCTGGGAAAGGAACAGTTAGAAAATTAGCAGAGGAGGAACATGAGGAAAAAGAACCAGCGACAGAACCGAGGAGAAAATACACAGATTTAGAGTCAGATGTAGGAGAGAGAGATGAGCACGTCGTCTGTTATGCCAGATGAGGCATGCCAGGTAGCGAAGATGTAAGCCTGACGGCTTTCATCACTTCTATGAGCGGCAGCGAAATCCTTATGTCGTTAGTTTACCGTTTCGTCCACTTCAGGAGAACTCCAGGCTTGAGGATGGCGTATGACGTGGCCGAAAATGAATGAAAAATTTGGCCCCATTCAATGCCAGACAAATAAAGAGAGAACCAGCAGAGAAAAGAGAAAGAGAGGAGTATTCCTCTGCGGAAGAACAGTGAGAGTTAAAGTAATAGGCAAAGTCATTCCAACGAGCTTTCTGAAAACTGAAGGAAGGGTGTCGGGTACGTCCGGGCCGACAAGCGCAGAAAGATCAACAGGTAGTAAAATTAATAATTGATCAGAACCTATGGTCTGTAGCACCTCTCGGGAGAAAGAGAGGAAAGAGCAAAGGATATGTCAGGGGTGGAGCGATTGCCAGATAGCGATGAAGAAGACTCGGAGCGTTGGTGTCATTGACAAAAACAGCTGAAGACGTTAGGAGCACTGGGGTAACTGGGACCCTCGGGAAGGCCAGTAGCCATTTTGACTCAACCTAATCAGAGTCGGCGACCGCATCCCCACGTTAAAGCGAGCATTGATTGGTGCAGAACTCAGGCTTAGTAATAATTGAAAGAATTTGGCCTTAAAATTTGAAAAAAAATTCGGAGAAAATAATCACAAAAAGGAAACCAAAAGAAAATGAGGAAATTTGCGAGAAAATATACATACAACATTAAAATAGTTCAAAAATGAAAATGCATGCATTTCATGTATAAATGCTGGAATTCTGGAAAAAAATTCTCATTCTTCATGGTCCTTACGATTTTACAGAAATGAAAAAATTTTACTATCTAACCAGAAATTTAAGACTGTCATTTTCACGTTCAACAAGACACCTTGGAAGTAGTTAGCTATTTTGGCAGCGTGGTATCGTTAGTTGGTTTAAGATTCAAACCGTAGCCAACTAAGAAGTACATGGGCTATGCAAGTTGGGTACCTCACCTTAACAGCTTGAGCACACATTTGTTTGTTGAGTGCAGAGTAACCTTTGCCTAAGTCACCGGTGTTTTTTCAAATATGCATCCATGCACCGAGCGCAAATTTTATTTTATTTTTTTTGGTTGTGCTAACTTCAATTTCAACTACGATATTTACTTCATAGTGCTCTGCTGAGTTATTTTACTTGTTTTTCTGATGGCAGTGTTATTAAAAGGGTTAATTTGTTTAGATGTCAAAGCTACCAAGATGTATTTTAGGTAAATTTTGAATTGTAAATGAAAAAAAATTTTTTTTTAAATTGCAAAAGATAACCAACTTTTGTTTGTTGCTTTAGCGAAAAATTTGTGAGTTAATTAGAAAGAAATTTGCTTTTACAATGATGTTGAAAAAGGGTCTGCTATTAACAAACAGTAATAAAGTCAGCTTAGACATTTATTTGTCATAAGAAAAATTAATTTCGCTAACGCATCCTCAGTTTCTGCAAAAAAATAATAAAAATTTTTTAATATTTTCAAACAAACTAATGCCAAATCAGAGAAAAGGCTGTACTAAGATAATAAAATCTTCAAAACTTAACAAGAAGCAAAATATTTATCTGCACAGGGTCTACAATAACAATAAACAGCTATCAAAACTACAGGCCATAAAACTAGCTCCGACTCCTTTCAAAATACATTCAAACTAATATGATAGGTTAAGTTATATAGAAATAGATGTGAAATGAAAGAGACGTCTAATTACTAAATAAACAAAGGGCAGTATATCATAGTAATGAGTGAAGGGTCGTAACCTATAGAAGCAGTGACGTAAGTGATAGATAACACACTGAGAGGTAAGAGGAAATAAAACTAAAACAGTATTTCAAAAACAAAAAATAGTTCAAAGTCACTTAATTGAGGGCAAGAGCATTTTATTTATGTTAATAGTAGCATTTAATTTGGCTAGCCATATGTTTTCGCAAATAGATAAAAGATGTTTGGGCGGTTGATCTACAAACGTTACAAAAAAACAATCGGCAATATCTGGTTTTGTCTGTAATGTGAGTCGATGGAAAGTGTGGTAATGATGTAATAATGCTGCTTTATCGTCAATATTGTCGTATTTAAATTTGTTACATTTAAATTAAATGAAATGATTAAATGAAACAAATGGGTTGTACCTTAAAGATTTAGAAAGGCTAAAAAAGAAATGTATAGACTCTTATTTTAACAAAAAAGTGGTGGAGGAAATCATTAATTTAGCAAAAACATGGACCGAAGGTTTTGGACCAAAATCATTGAATAAAAACAAGACTACAGATCCTATGCTGATTTGGGCGTCCGCTTTTTCCAATTTACTTGAACTTACTGCCAAAGAGAAAAGCCTAGTTCAAGCTACCGTCGTGTATAAGCGTCCACCTACCCTTGCCAGTATGCTTACCAATTATAAAAAGGTAGCTCATTCGACCACTGAAAATACTAGTCAAGGAAAATCTCAACCTTGCAAGAAATGTGCCCTTTGCGGCCATTTCAACCATTATATATCTATGGTACATCAAACTAGTACCATCACAGCAGCCAATGGTAAAATTTTTGCATTGAAGCAAACCTTGAATTGTTCAAACTACGGCATATACGTGGCTACATGCCGTTTATGTCGCAAAGAATATGTTGGTCAACCCATAAACAAATTTTCAAAACGCTGGTGCCACCACAGATTTATTTGGAATCAATTTAAATACGACAATATTGACGATAAAGCAGCATTATTACATCATTACCACACTTTCCATCGACTCACATTACAGACAAAACCAGATATTGCCGATTGTTTTTTTGTAACGTTTGTAGATCAACCGCCCAAACATCTTTTATCTATTTGCGAAAACATATGGCTAGCCAAATTAAATGCTACTATTAACATAAATAAAATGCTCTTGCCCTCAATTAAGTGACTTTGAACTATTTTTTGTTTTTGAAATACTGTTTTAGTTTTATTTCCTCTTACCTCTCAGTGTGTTATCTATCACTTACGTCACTGCTTCTATAGGTTACGACCCTTCACTCATTACTATGATATACTGCCCTTTGTTTATTTAGTAATTAGACGTCTCTTTCATTTCACATCTATTTCTATATAACTTAACCTATCATATTAGTTTGAATGTATTTTGAAAGGAGTCGGAGCTAGTTTTATGGCCTGTAGTTTTGATAGCTGTTTATTGTTATTGTAGACCCTGTGCAGATAAATATTTTGCTTCTTGTTAAGTTTTGAAGATTTTATTATCTTAGTACAGCCTTTTCTCTGATTTGGCATTAGTTTGTTTGAAAATATTAAAAAATTTTTATTATTTTTTTGCAGAAACTGAGGATGCGTTAGCGAAATTAATTTTTCTTATGACAAATAAATGTCTAAGCTGACTTTATTACTGTTTGTTAATAGCAGACCCTTTTTCAACATTTACTGATATGGAGTAAAGTCGCTTGGATAGACTATTCCGCTAGGGTTAGATTACTGTTTTCCAATTTTAATTGTTGCTTTTACAATGATGAAACTAATAATCTCATAAAGTGAAGAAGATTGTAAAGCTTTTTGTGGAAGCACAGATATGAACAGGAAATTTTTAAATCTCTGTGAAAGCATTGTAAATCAGAAATATCGTCATAGTTAAATCACAATAAGACTTGAAATCAGAAAACACGTTACATTGTCACAACGCATACATGCACTACTCGGAAACAAATATACTTACTACACTGATACACATATACTTACTGGATATACTTCCTATACATGCGCACTAGGATCACAAGTAACTTTAACACAAATTGTTGATTGCTTATTTATGCCCAGTTTGTATCTAAGTGCACGCGTAAATGCGTTCGCTTTCACTTCTCCAAAACTATTTGAAGAATTTATTGGATCTGTCATAATTGATCACTGCCCCGAGATGGGTGCCATAATGGGTTGGTGTTGCTTGGTGACGTCTGGATGATATCATATCAACAGAATTTTTAAATTTGCATTTATTGACGGAAGAAAAAGATTTTATTCAAACAAGAGCTAGCTTTCACTAACCAGCTTTCAAAAATTTGGTAAGTTGGAGGGTCAAAAAATGATAACCGTAGAAATGCGCTTAAACTCTTTTTTCGAGAGACATTATCCAGCTGCTTCCAATAAAAATAGTTTTAGATTTTGAGCTTTTTTGACATCACAGTAAGCAATTTGGGTTTAAGCTTTTTCCAATTCTAAACATTCGTTTTTTCTGGAACGCTATCAAGAAGTTCCTAAATAGGATTTGCTGAAAAAGTGTAATGTATGCATTTGTCTTTTCTGACATTTTTTAATAATTACTCAAGCCTAAACTTATTGTTTCAGATCCTTGTTTGCCAATTTAAGAAAAAATTAGCTTTTTCATGCTGGCGCTTCATCTAGCACTGCCACATTCTCAAGGCGATAATAAAATACGATTCGTGATTTGTTTTCTTGGAAAATTTTTATGGTCATAGATCAAGCGAATATAGCTGAGCAAAAATAGGTCAATGTGCTTGTAGAAAGTTTGTAAACATCAACTCAAACGTTCTTGATTGATTTTCCCATTCATTATGCAAGTTTTTTGTCATTAGCAGCATTATTTTCCCTTTAGACGATGACTATCGACAATTTCGTACGAACCGCAAAAATGTTACATCGCTATTGACGGATGCTACTTGTTACTTGACTCTTGCTGGCAAAGTAGACAATAAGTTGTCATGCTAAACAAGCACTCTGGTAAGATAAAACGGAAAAGAACTGTCCAGGTCTTAAAGTTGTTTTTAGAGGAAAACAAGAGCTCAACTTGTGTTAGCTCGCAAGTCATTTGAGAAATTTTTCCCGTATTTACTTCATGTCACTTGCTCAGCACACTTACCGCATGGTTGCACAGTGCGAGTGCGTGCTTGCTTCAAAAACATACACGAAGTCCTAGCAATATTAAAGGCGGCAACAATTGCAACTAAATTCGGTCCAAAGATTTTGGTGCTTGCTTACCATCGTCCTGGCATTTATTGTTATGAGATGTGTAATCTGGCTTGGAGTTGATTTTAATACAATGCAGTGTTAGTCTACCTTTTTTTATTATGGTATACCTTGGTCAGCATTCCGAAAAATCTGTTACATCAGTTAAAAATTTTAATTTTTTGAGATGGATCTACAAAAACAACATCAATTTAAAAACTCCGTTGTTTGAAATTGAACTACGAAAAAAAGACTATCAGTTTAAAAACTGGTTAACCTCTACACATTCCATTACGTTGGTTCACCCTGGGGTCTACAATACATCCGGCTGACAAACACTGCCATAGTGAACAATGAACATCATTCTGTCACTGTCAACGACTGAACAAACACCTGAATTTTGGTTAGCAAAACAATAGAGAACACAAACGAAGATCAGCTGACGTCAGACCTAGTCCTTCTCTAGCACAGTCAGATGCTTTCAAACAACATTGAACACTTGGAAGTTAATGACTGCTGCTGACAAAAACGTTCAAGGCAAAAAAGGAACAAGCAATGTCACGATACAGCCTGCGCAGTTCGGAACTACATCTAGCAACTGTTTAGCCAAGTTAGATTTGAAAACAAAACTAGACTTTTAAAATGAAGCATTCGTGAAAAGTTCAACCAACATTATCTACAGTGGAACGTTTACTTTCTTTGCTGAAAAACCTACTGTGAAAAGGCCGAACCTTGAAATCTGATAATGTCAAAACGTACATGCTGCTATATTACAATAATAAAGTAGGAAAAGTTGATTGGTTTGTGGTATTTGTGTACTATTTGGTTTCTGTATTATACTATTGTCGCGTAATGTTCTTCTCTCTTGTAGCGATATTTTAAACTGTGTGTGGGGTTTAATTTGCTGTTGATTGAAATCTAATGTGCACAAAAAACGGGGCTCAGTGCTCTTTCTGCAAGAACAAACTCACACAAACTACAGTATCTAAATACCTCGCCGAATAGCAGGACGGTAACCAAACAATACATACATTATACTCTTTTACTCGTAATTCATATCTGTACCACACTTATGAAAAAATTACGTAAAGCCATGCAAACTTTTTCTTTGATTTCATACATGACAGATTTGCGAAAAAATCTCACATTTGTATGACTAGTTTCAGTTCAAGAAAGGATCATAGTTTCTACAAATGAGCAATTTTGTTATGCATAATGTGGTCTAAATATGAGAAAAACGTAAAAAGTAATTACAGGTCAAAAATGCTTTTAGTTATAAATCTAATAGTGTTTCATAAAATTTATCTACCTCGTATTTTACTTTTCAGGTGCCGGTTGAGCCTCGTACTGTATATGATGGTTGCAATTTTTCTTGCTATTGCCATTGTTATTTGCAACATTCAAATCATGGGCGTATTATCTTTTCAGAAACGAAACGTGCAATCTATTTACCGCCTATCTTTAGCTGTTGCTGATTTTATCATGGGTGTATTTGTCATTCCGATGTCCATTGGAAGAGAATACAAGCATTTCGAGCGAAGTTCATCTTTCTCTGAGTTGAGGAACGTGACTGGCTATGTGATTGCCAATGATAAGTCTTTACCTATGCAACCAGTAGTTGTGGAGGTAAAAAACCTTGCTGGCGATAACGTTTCGAATACTTATGCATCAGCACTTGGATTCTTTACAGTGCTATCTTTATTGGTTTCTGTTTCCAGTCTGGTAGCAGCAAGCATTGACAGATTTGTTGCTATATTTCGTCCTCTAAAATACAACGACTTAAAAGCAATTTTCGTGGCCAAAATTGTCGTAGCAATTGTTTGGTTCGCTAGTTTGGTTTTTGCAGTGTTTCCTATAGTTATTCCTGATGGAGGCTATGCTTTTGTCGTCTCAAATGTAACCACTGAAGATGGAAGGTCAGTGCTCATGGTTTACACAGTTACTGCTTTCTTTTTGTTTGTATTAATGTGGTTTTCAGTAATAGCAACTTATGTAGTGGCTCGCCCTGGCTTGAGGAACCATGACAGACAACGCCAAACTGACGATGAAAGGCATCTTCTAGGAACTCTATTTATCATGATAACAGTTTTTACTCTATGCATTTTGCCAAACGTATTAACTCAAATTTTAAGAGTCATTTTACCTAATATCAACATGGAAAACCCGACCGATTTCGATATAGTCGCTAATCTGCAATTTTTATCTATTCGGCTTGCAACAGCTTTGGTGATATTCAGCAACAGTCTTTGGAACTGTTTCATCTACAGTATTCGAGAAACAGTTTTTCGAAGAACTGCAAAGAGGCTATACAAAGGGATCGCACAGCATTTAAAACTCGACCAAGCTTGGAATCTGGTTTCACGTAAACGGTAAACAAGAAAAACAATTAATCTCTAAATTATGCAAAAAGTAAGTACAGTAGGCGCCGCTTATCATGACCACGGATAATATGACCAGCCGCTTATTAAGACCAATTTGGTACGGTCCGGAATTTCTCCATTTAAAATCCTCCGTTTAAGATGACCAAATTTCGGACAAGATGACCAACATTTTCTCCATCTCTTTTATTACAGTACAGTGTTTTTTCCCGCCACGCACTTATAACTTCACCTTTTCAACACATTGTTACATACTCTACTTAGTTTTACCGTCACTTGTACTGTTACAGTACTGTACTTTGTTTTACTGTCAACGTCACACTGTTACTTCGGGTAAACAATGAATTTGGCGGTATTTGGACATCTTACGGCTTGCGGCGTCGATTCAGGTGCGGTTATAGCGGCTTCGATTTTTAAGACCATTCGAATATCATGACCAAAATAGTCTGGTCCCAAGGTGGTCACATTAAGCGGCGTCTACTGTAATATATCATCATATTGAAAAGTGATTCGAGAGCAAAGCGCTCTAAATACATATGAATGGTAATTTAAAAATGGTCTACTCATAAGGAAGATCTTGCCTTTCCACTATCATAACTTTATGGTATATTTTATGCAGTAGAGTCTTTATCATTTGTGGAAGAATATCGTGTGTATGCTTCTTTCAATGTTTAACAAAATGCCGAAAGCAATATGAAATTGCTATTTCAAGTGATGTTGAAAAAATACGTTTGCATGCAAATAATGTAAAGCTAAAGAACATTTTCAGAACTGCCGGCATTATTTTCAACTACATCTTTTTCCGAATGTATATTGCATTTGCATTTCTGTTTATTTAAGCAGAAGATGTTTACCATTCGATATTGGCTTAATATCTACTTCACTAATTTCATAAAAATTTAGCCTATCTTGATTTTTTGGCAGATAAACATGCAAGACGACGTCGCTCTGCACGCACTGAACAAAAAATATCAGTTTACCCGGTAGCTATTGTCCCCTCAGTAGCAATTTCAAACTCAGTTATTATGCTGCAATGTTATTTCACTTTTGTTTTCTTCAATATAGCTTTCAGTGCAACTTGGGTTGATCTTTTTGTTTGCTCAGATTAGTGATTTATAAGGCACGTTTTGAATTTTTGATTTTCTTTTACGCATTTTGCTCTTTAGTTAAATTGATTCATTACGTATTTAATAGAGCTGTACCACGTATTCGATTATAATCCGGCACTATCCTAGGCTTTTTCAAATATCCGACATCGAATCGGATAGTAAGTGCTCTCCGATCGGGTATTTGAATAGCAACGAGCAAGAGTATTTTGTTTTAACTTGTATGCTATATTTTGGCATAAAGTACATTGCGTGAAAACCAATTGAATTTGTTTCTGTTCAGTTCAGTTCAATTTATTGCCGTTTAGGATATTTTATTCAAGTTAATTCTGTTCAACTCCTTTGTGGTTCAGTTCGTTAATAAATGAAATCATCTTCGTTCAATTTATCTTACGCTGTCCACTTGGAGCAACGCATCCATCGAACCGTCACTTTAACGTACGATCGATAGTAATCTAAACAGGTGATTGCTGCTACTAGCTGTAGCGATAGGGGTCTACAGTTGTAGGAAGTCGGTGAAACCGGTGTAGAGGCAACCAGTGTAATATGAGTAGTCATAAGCTGATTGCCAGAGGTAAGTTTTGCGTAGTTAAAAAAAATGGTAATAAAACAACACACAAAATTTGATAGTGGTAACGAATTAATTTTTCAAACCATTGCTTGAAATTTTCCTGATAAATCCCTGTATATTTTCCGTACTCATTCTACGGAAAACTGAACGCATATCTGATGTTGTGCAATGATTTTTAACTGAAGTTGAAAGCACTAATATAGATTATCAATCCGAATAACATCCACCACACCAGTCTTAGCACTTTCTGGAGTATAAGTAAGTACTCCAGAAAGTCCTAATAATCAACTAATTAATGCAATTTTTGTGCCAAGCCACGACAAAGACAACGACGACGATGTCACTTACACCAATACGAAATTACGGTGCAATATAATTCAATAACCAGGGTTAAAATACTCTCCCCACAAATCACTAGTTAGCCAAAAATACTGGTTACAACTGAACCAATTCAAATCAGTAATAATCATTTATATTTAGTTTAAAGTCAGTTTTCACTCTAGAACTAATTTTTCAAGCTCCTTATGTATCAACTAAATTTGCCATACAATGATTAACTTTCGAAACAACACAACTCGCTTACTGCAGTTATCTCTTTTGCTCCCTCTTCTCTTGCCTTTTCTTGCTCCTGGGAGGTGCTATAGGACCTTGGTTCTGACCACCTACCAATTCTTCTATCTATCCCTCTCTCTCTCTCCGGTCTTTTGCCCCAATGAGCGGCCCCCTTTATTCAATTTTCAGAAAGCTCGCTGGGATGGGTTTGCCTCCTACATTGACTCTCACTGTCCTTCAGCAGAGGAATACTCGTCATTTTCCTTTGTTGCTGCTCTCTTTACCTCTCTGGCACTGAATGCGGCCAAATCTTCCATTTCTTTGGGCTGCATCAAACGCCCTCCTAAAGCCTGGTGGTTTGCTGAGGTGGAAAGTGCGGTTAGTGAAAGACGCAAGGCTTTCGCCGCCGCTCACGGAAGTGATGAAGACCGACGGGCTTACATCTCCGCTTCTCGACACGCCTCGTCAGTCATCGCCAAGGCCAAGGCGGAGACATGGCAGACGACTTGCTCTTCTCTTTCACCTAAATCTAACCCTAATTCTGTACACTCTCTTCTTCGCTCTATCGCTGGCTTATCTTCCTCGTTTTCTTCCTCTTCTAACTTCCCCAAATGTTCTTCTCCCAGGGAATCGGCTTTGGTCTATGCCGCTTACCTGAGATCCCACTTTTCCGTTTCTCAGCCAAAGGCTTTGCGTAGCAGAGCCAGAGGCCACCTCACTGAGCTCCGCCGAGCCACGTGCCCTGAGAAGTCTCACTCGTCCTTTTGCTCTTCTTTCACTCCCCCTGAATTTCTTGTGGCTGCCTCCAACTTCTCCTCCTCCACCGCCACTGGCCCAGATAAAGTTGGCTATCCCAAGCTAGAGCATCTTCCTCGCTCTGGCATGAATTTTCTTTTTCACATCTTCAATCTTTCCTGTTCTTTGCATTCCTTTCCTTCCATCTGGAAGGCATCTTCTATTATTCCCATACACAAGATGGGAAAGCCTCTCGACTCTCCTGCTTTCTTCCTGCCTATCTCTCTCACCTCCTGCGTATCAAAGCTGTTTGAACGCATCATTCTATCTCGTCTTCTCTTCTTTCTGGAATCTAATTCCATTATCTCTCCCCATCAGGCCGGTTTCCGCCCTGGACGGTCTGCTCTAGATCAAATTCTGTTTCTTTCTCAGTCCATTTCGGATGGGTTTAACAAACCCAGGCCGATTTCGGACGATCCTGTCTACTATCGATTTCTCTAAAGCTTTTGACTCTGTCTGGCATCCTGCCCTTTTCCACAAACTAATTTCGGCTGACCTCCCTTCTTACTTTGCTCGTTGGACTCAATCTTTTCTTTCTGATAGGCACGCTTCTGTGGTCTATCAAAATCACAAAAATTGTTGCTTTCGAGTCCGTCAAGGTGTTCCGCAAGGATCCGTTCTTGGCCCTGTACTTTTCTCTTTATTCATTAATCATCTTCCGGCCTCTCTGCCTTCTTCCGTCAGCTACTATTATTACGCTGACGATCTGGCCATTTGGTCCTCCTCTCCCTCGGTCCCCACTGCGGTAGAGGCCACACAAGGAGCTCTGTTTCGATTGGAGCGCTGGTCTAAGTACTGGTGTCTTCCTCTCAATCCGAGCAAGTGTGAAGCCTCGTTCTTCTCAGTGGATCCCCACCAGGCTAACCTCCAACACAACCTCCTTCTACTCGGCTTCCGCCTCCGTTTCAATCCCACACCAACTTTTCTTGGGATCTTGGGGCTTTTTAACTTCGACCGCACTCTTTGCTTTTCTAAGCATGTATCTTCGCTGAAGCATGAAGCATGTATCTTCGCTGAAGGCCAAGTTTTTCTCTCATCTCAAGGCCTTACGCTGTATCTCTGCTTCATCATGGGGCCCCTCTAAGGAGTCCCTCTCTCTTCTGTATAAATCTTTTCTTTGGTCCCTTCTTACTGACGCTTCACCCGGATGGTTTCCCTTCCTAAGCGCTACCAATATCACCAAATTGAAACGCCTCCACCGAGCGGCCAGTCGCGTCATCACCGGCTGCCTCTCGTCCTCCCCTACCCCTCTGCTTTTCTCCGTGGCTTCTCTACCTCCCCTACGAGTCACCCTGACTCATTTCACTCTTTTATTTTATGAGCGGGCTCTTCGTCTCGCAACCTCCTTTCCCATTTTAGGTTTGGCCAGACTAGGAGTAAAACCAAGACTCTGCAGATCGTCCTGGAGAGCTTTTGCGTCCACTCACCCGCTCATGCTTCCTTCTACTTGTTCTAGGGAGGCTCGTCTTGCTTGCCCTCCCTGTCTTCCTTGGAATCTGCCTTCCTTCACGGTGGAGTCCACCCTTTACACTCCATGCTCTCGCTCTGATCCTCCTCTTTCTCGCCAAGGTGCGGCCCTCGCCCACCTTGACTCTCTCCCTCCTCATGATCTGGTGTTCTGAAAAGACGGTTCTGTTCCTTTTCCTTTAGGCAAGGGCGGCTCCGGCGTTCTTTCCAACTACTCTCTCTGTGGCACTGAGGCCACCCTTTCCTTTTCGGCAAGCCAGTGTGCTTAAGTTTTTCTGCTGAAACCTGCGCCATTCTGCACGCTCTTTGCTGGTCTCGGCAACACCATAAAGTCTGCCATTTCTGTTCTCTTCTTCTCCTACTATCTGACTCTCGTTCTGTCCTCGCCACCCAGTCCTCTCCTCCATCTTTCCTCTAATCTCAAACTTTGTATCAGATCTGGCAGGAACTGTCTTCTCTCTCCTTCTGTTCTATTAGATTGCAATGGATCCCCGGACACTCGTTTCTCCCGGGGAACGACGCGGCTGATGAGCTGGCCAGACGGGGTACGCTGCTTGCGCCCTCCGCAATCCCTTGTAGTCTCTCTCCTCACACCTCTCGTATCCACTCTTGCCTTATCTCGGACTAGAGGAATACTGTCTCATCGAAGTATTTTGACACACAGGTTCCCTCGATTTCCACAAAGGAACTTGTGCTCCCTCGTCATGCTCGCTGTGTCCTCTCTCATCTTCGCTGCAATGGACACGGCCTTCTCTTAGGTTCTTAACTCTCTAGGATTGATAGAATCGAGAATCCTTCCTGCAGCGCCTGTGGACATTGCCCCAGGACACTTCTCATCTCATTCTGCACTGTCCAGTTACGGAATCTTTGCGCTGGTCACTCTTTGGCGTCTCTCTGTCTCTTTACGACCTCTGGTCCAGACCCTGGGGAGTTGCTCGGCTTCTGGGGCTCCATGGTGTTCCGCCATACTCCCATCCCTCGGAAGGGGTCGGGTAAACAACAACAACAACAGTACGTCACACGAGGCCATTCGTTCTTCATCTGTGTGACAAACCTAGATTTGATGCCAATCATCGCTGGCGCACCGTCAGTACAGATTTGCTTGAAATTCTGCCAGCTGAGCTCGTCGGCTTCAAAAAAGAGCCCACAAGAGCTGCGACATCAGCAGTGGTTGTTGTGCCTGACAGTGTATTGTTAAACAGGAAGTCTTCCTTCATCTTTCTATTTTTCTCGTATCGGGCGAAGGCGATCAAATGACTTTATAAAGCGCTCTTGGTAGACTCGTCCAGTTGAGTGCTAGCCTGGAGCGTGTTTTGCTTGATTTCGGAGCAAACTTGCAAGCACACATTAGCGGCCATGTCGTCAATCTGTCGGCGAATGGTGTCATTAGAGAGCGAAGCTTGCTGGATTTTCTTTTTCGCCCCCAGACCGATCATTGTTTCAACCATTTTTTCTGCACATGGCTTGATAAGTTCTTCAGCGATAGCATGCGGCTTCTTACACTTCGCAATTCGATATTCCACCTCGTAGCTGCATTGAAGAGTAGGCATTTCCACTACCGTAAATCCCAAGTAATGTAGCGTCGCTTCCAGGTTGTATCGTACACTTTTGGCAGACATGCATCGATGTCATCATCCTTTCTTTGGGGATGCCTTATATCGCGATGTATTTTTTAGTTTGGAGGGTCGTAATCACGCATTTCACATCACGACCGAGCAGTGAAGACACTGTGCACAATCACGAGCGTTACGAGTAACTTTTGTGAAGCCAAATGCGACGTAGCTCTCGCTCCACTTGCGAATTTTCTACATTTAATAACACAAAAATCTTGTTTAAGCTAGATCGTATGTAAAGCTTAAGGTCTGGAGTCGAAACAGAAAACAAACGAAGAAGAAGTTAAATTTCTATTAATACAACAGTCACAATTACTCTATCTTCGTTAATTCACCAACTTTACATGTTCTAGGGCAGAACGCGCTAAACTTCTTCCATTACTTACAACCACTATCTTTGTAATAACAACAACTTACAACGTTATAGCGTGGATATTCCGTTTCTATCCGCAATTAACTCTAACCTTGAGTTAACTCTAATCATCAATACGGACTTTCCGTTTGTCCCCACAACACGTCTCGACTCTAATCCTTCCGAATAGTGAAGTGCGAACCTTCGGTCGTATAGATATAAAGCGAGCAAATTGAAATTACCAAACGCACGATTATGTAAAAAAGGGAGTTAGCAAATATAGACGGTCTTAAAATTGTAAACAAGATTACGCCACAGTCTGCAACTTGCTGTCACAAGATTCCATTGCTATTCATAAAGCCTTAATCATTTATGTAATGCGATAGATCAAAAACAAAGCTACAATGTACCGGATAATTCAAGAACGATACAGCTTTGGCAGAGAGGTAAAGCATTTTAAAATCCACACTGTTGATATATACATTCTTTTTTGCTAAACATATATTAGGAGAATTTTACACCAACTTTACTTACTGCACATAATCGTAACATGACATTCCATATTGGATTTTCGCATAATTTTGGGAATGTTGCCATTTCTGAAACACTTTAATCCTGGTTTCAATGAGCTTAAAAGTTTTTGCATCCAATCTCTCCAAGCTGCTATTTATTTTAAAGTTGGCTACATTTTTACAGCCGTTAGAAGTACTATATCTTCATAATGTGTATTATTTGAAATTATCGTTGATTATTTTAATTTGTTACGTCACATTTATAGATTGAATTCTTGAAAAGGGCTTTATGAAAGTCGAAAACGTTCGAATTTAAGATGTTATACGAACTAAAATGACTTTTAATTCAAGAATGTTTCAGAAAAATGCGTCACCGAACGTCACAACGGAGATCTACGACGTAATAACGAAAATTACAAATATAAGTTTAACTGGCAAACATTTAAGATCGTGACACATGGGTTTTGCAATACTAGTGAAGGCCTCTACAAAGCCTTGTAGTGAAGTTCTTTACTCTTGGCCCTCAAGGGGGGCCGAGGGCCCCGTTTGAGCAACCTTGCTCTACAACATCTAAAAGGTTTTTCACTAATAGGTTTTCTAACCGGCTCTCCCGGCATCGTCCATGAGGCTTTCATCGCCAATATCCAAGTTTTCAAGCTGAGAAAATGCAAGAACATCAATTTCAATCCGCGTTCTACCGAAAAATATTTTGATTTTGATCTCAAATATAAATATGTAAAGATGCTACACCAGATAAAAACGTTAAGCTCACTTAATGCTCGAAACCCATAAAATAGTTTTTAAATACGCCAGGAAATCTACAACTCTAATAGCGTAAAAACCGCAAGTTAACTGCAGTACTCACAACGTGGCTAAGCAAAAGCATAACAAGTGAATTTGCCTTTTTCATTGCATCATATAAGTTTACTTTCTTTAAAACCTTTTTTAATTCGAGAACCAATTTACGCAATTCGTTGAACGTTCGATTAAAACGTAAAATACATGTTATTTACGTCGTGAACATTGTTTTCAGCTTTTACTTGATCTCAAGAGAGCATTGAAAAATTAGGTCGAAAATTTGGGGACATTGCCCCTTTATCCCCTCTGGCAAAGGGCCTAGACTTGGAATAGTGCAATAAAGTTGGATTTGAACTTGTCCAAAAACGTCTGCTAGTCCATTGCCTCAATTACAAAGACCTATAGACTCCGCTGTTTCGTTCAACTGGATATTTGAATGTCATGTACCAACCAGCCTTGTTTTTCACACCAAACTAAATAGACCTTGCATATTATATGACTCCTGATTGTGGAAAAAAGAACTAAAACGTTGGATCTCGATCGCTGAGGCGCTATTTGGGTTGGGATGGGAGTACAATCTGCACGAACAATTAGAGCTCGTAATATCAGCTCTTGGCCTACGTTTAGAGGTAGGCAAAGTAGCCTAAAATTGTAGCCTGCTTGAGTAAAAGTATCGTTACTTATTCAAAAAACACTCAAATAAACATTGAAAGTGATGAATAAAAATTAATACTTGATTAAAAGTAGTATAAAAGAAATCAAGAATTAAACTACTTGAGCAGTAAAAGTAGAAAGTAGTTTCATTTTTTGAGCAGCTTGGTCCTATTTGTCTTTGAACCGAGTGGTTCGCAGTTAGGGGTGCTCGCACCACATCAGTGCGAGAAAAACGTTTTGAAGACACAAATTTCTCTGCCAGTTTGTGAATTAATTTACGTTATCGGCCACGTTAAAGCTTCACGTGTATGTTACAGGCAATTGGATCTCGTAAAAAATGGGGCTCTTTGGGGGACACAATGTTCGGGAATGACACTATTGTTAGAAGTCTTTCGAAAGAGTTTACCTTAATTTAAGATTTTTTTTAAAAAACACTTTGTTTGTAAAACAAGTTAATTATAACTTTTAATAAAGGTGTTTTCCGCTTCAAGAATTTGACAAAGCTAAAAAACTAATTCCACGACCGATTTCGGCTTTCATTAAGCTCATTTTAAGCTCATATTTGATGAAGCTCAGACAGACTCATATTTGAATTTGATATCTTTGGCTCAACGTACCTTCTTTAAAGCGCTGTGTCACCGGGTTATCAGCGGTCCGACGGAGAATTACTACCATATCAAGTCAGCTTCGCCTGCAACTGAAGGTTAATTATAACTGGTTGAATGTTGTAAAAAAAATTACTTTATCTAATTGTTATAATTGATAAAAGCGCTTAATGTTTTCTATCCACGATCAAAAATGTTTTTGCCGATGTGCAGGCATGCTATCCGGCAACCGCCGGATTATTCTGTTTCTCTGTATTGCAGATACTATTTGTATAGGCGATACAGGTAAACAAAATAATATAGAAATACAGAAACAAACTATTGTATCTAGATACTGCCCATCTCTGACTGCAAGTTTCCATAAACTTTTTATTTCACGATCGAATGGTAAACCTCGCAGGTGGCTTTCTTCCATATTTGTCTTTAAAGTTTTGCTGGGCTTGAATGTCTGACTTTGACTCCAGAAACCAGGAAACGCACTGGGCTTTTTTCTGCGGAGTTCTCATTTACATACGCTTCCTTTTCGCTGCTACATTCAAACGATTCTACTTAATCACTAAATAAACTATAATTTCAAACCTGATTATTTCAAAAAATACCTGTCAAAACGGAAAAAGCTTGAGGGATTTCGCATTACAATAAAACAAAAAAACAAAGCTATTTCAAAAATTATATTTTGTAAAAATCAAAACTTGCAGTAATTCAAGCACTGCTGAAACATACATGTGTGAGCTATCGGTTTGACCAAACACGATTCATACAAAATTACGTAGGAAACTTTCATTTCCATGATGTTCGACCGAAAACTGCAATCATGCAGTTGTGGCAGGAATACATAAAATCGCGCTTAAAAGAAGAAGCATTGAGCGATTGTTTCGACATAATAAAACAAAAAGAGCAAACCTACTTTCGTTTTATTGTTGCAAGCGCTACTTGTACCATAGCTTGGTTCATAGAATGACATTGACAAATCTCATGTTTACTAAATGTATAAGCCTAACTAGAAACAAGATTCTCAACAATTTCCATTGACAAGTGTTTGTTGTTTTTTACTTGAACTGTAGCCTGTGCAAGATACCTGGATTAGGTGTCAATCGCAGCCATCAAACTACAAAAAGCGGCAAGATTTTCAGATAGATTAATCCCAAGAGAATTTTGGCCCGAGAAAATTTTGCGTTAAATACAAAATGACCTTTATCGAGTTTTCATGCGTTGATTTCTATCTTCGGGTGATGCAGGGCGAGTTTTATGCAGTGCCGCATCTACAGAACGTGAGAGCTCATGCCTCGGCAATGTAAAAGTGGAGTTAGGGCGTAGATACAAAAAAACAGAAAGAAGAGCCTAAACTTGATATCAGAGATCATGATGGAAACACCACATATCAAACCATTATGCTGAAGATATGATGACGTTTTAATTCTAGTAACATCTCATTAACAATGTTTTAATCAAAGAAATTACTATTTTTTTCGCAAAAGCGCCAATTATATATAATTGGCGGCTTGCTCTTAGAACAGTTTCGTTGCCAGCAGTAGCTTTTAGTAAGTGAAAATGCAGCGCAATTAACTCATACGTCAGTTAAAATATGTTTGAAAAGAAGTAGTAATATAGATGTACAGAGTACATGTTTTCGTTCGGTTTTATCCCGTTTTCTACGTTTTTTTTTCTGGCCATTCTCATGGTGTTACCCTGCATAAGCAGAGATGATCAAAGTAGCCTAAAAATCTACTACTGGAGTATTTCTAGCTATCAAGGAACACTCAAGTAAAGTAAAAAGAAACATAGGTATTTGTACTCGAGTAAAAATAAAAACGTAATCGAGAATTAAACTACTTAAGCAGAATATATAGGAAGTAGTTTTATTTTTTTAGCAGTTTTTCCTGTGTCTCTTTGTACGACTACTTCAGCGGTTCTCAACCGGTGGGCCACAGCATGTTAGTCGGGTGGGCCATGGACGTCTATGTATTTTAAAATGGATTTGCATGCCGAATAAGGTTGAGCAATACTGGTCCATATGAACAATCATACAGACCAGTGCCTTAGAAGTATAGGGGTCATTCTGTGATCTAGGAACGAAGTGACTCTTTTTCGGAGTTCAACTGCACCAACGTGTCGTGAACTGGCTATTTTATAAACTTGAGATGCGACGATATTTTTACTTTTTTTGGGAGATCAACTTCACTGCCACGAGATTTTATGCTTGTCCCAGTGATATTGCAATAGTCACATTAAAGTTCGTGTGAAAGTGGGCCACAAGAATTCATAGCCCTTTGAAATGGGCCATGGCACGAAAAAGGTTGAAAAACACTGAACTAGTTATTAATTGGGGTGCTCTCGATAAATATACTATCAAAAGATAGACTATTTCTGAAGTTGCAAATTTCTGTGTCAATCTGTAGCTTAATTTACATTGCCTATCACGTTAACGGTTTACGTGTATGATGCAGGCAATGGTGTCTCTATAAAAATGGACCCGCCTCGTGAGACACAGTGTTGGTGTAAAACTATTTTTAGAAATTCTCGAAAAAAGTTCTTACAGTTTAGCTTGATGCTTTTATTGTTTTGAAGAGCACTTTGCAAATTCAGTTTGAAGACTATTTATTGGTAAATTGTTTTGTTTAGGAGTGATAGGTTTAGAATCCGTCGCGTGTGACACAAATTATCACAAAAAAAAGTAAAAATCGATCTTTCAAGATATGCAAGATGCAAAATAAAATGAGATCCGCTGATTTAAATCTAAATGATACAACATGCTGCAGAGACATTGGCTTCATTATTTCAGAAAATACTGATTTTTTTGAAGGCCCATTTGATTATATTTCTTGATTGCTGTTCAATGCTGTTGATAGAAATTCATTAATGGTTGAAAAGTCGTCAAACGTGAAGCGACTTGACAAAACCTATGTCCTTTCACTTCAATACAGGAGAAAAATATGTTTGATATTTATTGTTTTTGCCTACAAAAAAGTGTCAACTGGCAAAGTTGGCTGAAATAGTTAAGGATGCAGTGGCAAATTTTTCATATCTTGGATCACATTGTTGGTGATGACCTATTTTATTATTTTTAAAATTATCACAAAAGTTTGTTAAGATTCTGTGATATTAAGCAAATTTTGAAAACAATTGCTGAGGTTAAGCTTACATCATAATCATTATATAGTACCCTGAAGAAGATCGGCCAACAACAATAAGTAATAAATATTTTTGAAGAGCAATTGTCCTCTTTGGTTCTATTGGCTATTTTCCTGACAAGAGCAGTAGTTGGTTTAAACTGGAAAATAGTTAAACATAGGAGAATGCTTAAATATATTTCCTGTGCTTGAAAGTTTTCCAAGCCAAAAGGTGCGGTCATGCGGCTCCACTGATAATATCTCATCGTATCTTACATGTTTGCGTAGGTCTACCAATTGGTTTTCAGACTTCGAACCATAAGTGACGCACTGAAATGAAGGATTGGCTCAAAATAAAATTAAATTCAAAGCTCTTGCTAGTTCTTACATATCGCATTCGAAATCAACAAACATGAAATTTTTAGCATCTACTCAAGCAAGAGTCACAACTACTCAAGTAGTGTAATTTTCTACTTCATCTACTAAAATAAAAGTAAAAGTAGTAAAAACTGAAATTACTCAAGTAAAAAACCCATTACTGAAAACCGATGGAAACTATGGTGGTGCGTTCAAATCTCACAACGCTGAGTCTGTGTAAAACTCACTTTACGCCAATTTTTTGCTTTGTTGCATTACTTGTTTCGGAAATACGCTGTGTCGGCCGAACTGATTACCAACAAACCAATTTTTCTTGACGAGAGAGCAACAACTATCTCAGCTCAACTTTAATGGCAACCTTCATCGCAACAGATTTACTATCGTAATGCTGCTCATTTTCACAGACTTGTTTGATAAGTACGGATGATAGATACGGAGCGGAGATACATTCATACTGGTATTGGCCACTAATCACATTTAAGTTTTACAAATGATTTACTGGGTTTGTGTTGTTGTAATGCTTTCGGCTATAGTTTTAGTGAGAGCTGATTTATACCACCTAAATTCTTTTCCAAACATTTCTAAATGCCAATACGCTGCTGGTCTTACAGTCGGCAATAGAACTACTGAGCTCGAATGTTGCGAAACAGTCGTTCATGACTATTATTATTCAAAACGTAAACCACACAACGGATATTTGTCCACGTTTTTGGAGTCGCTTCAAACTTGGAAATGTCCTCAGTTTCAACAAGAATGCCAACGACGAACATTTAATTACACCAGTGGTTCCCAACCTTTTTAATGGCCTGCACCCCTAAATTGTTAAAATATGTTCTCGCACCCCTAAAATATCTAAATATGTTCTCGCACCCCAATAGTGTTTTCACATGTAAAGAATAAGGCCATGCACTAAGCATGCTTCAATCAGAGTCTAATTCCGCAGTCTCCAAGCAGGCAAAATCCGCAGTTTCCTCACCATTATTCGATTATTGCAGGGATGATCTCCAAAAAAAAAAAATCATCACCGATCTCGCATCGTTTTGGGATGAATTGAAGGCCACTTATTAGGTTTTCTATAATTAAACACTGGTTGTGCAGAACTGTTAGCACATAATGAACTGAGCATGACCGGACAAAAGTGCAACACCAAAATCTGAATGACCATCTCGCACCCCCTAAGATGCTGCCTCGCACCCCCAAGGGGTGCGAGCACCCCTGGTTGGGAACCCCTGAATTACACCGACTTCTCATCTCTCATGTATTTGAGATTCTGCAATCGCAGTCAAATGGAAGCGCAATGTTATAATGATATTTTAAGCATTGTGACAAAACAGAACAACGGAATTCAAATCAAAACAGGCAAATTCAGTCAACTTGTTTCAAAGTTAAACTTGAATATTCTGCGTGAGGAAGATTTGACGAATCCTTGTGTACAAGTAGGAATGTATGATAGTGATTCGAGAAATCAAAGTGCTTATTATGAAATTATTGAAGCAACGGTTCCGTTCTGTTCGTTTGTATGGTGTGGATATGATGAAGACACTTTTACGAAAAAAAATGTAGCCACATGGACATGCATGTCTCGCAGGTGGGATAGAAATATCGTGGTCTATAATGAAAATAATTGATTCAATTTCTATGCATAAAAGATGAGCTGCAAAAGCTATTCTTCCCAAATTCCTTTTCTAGGAGCCGTTTACATCTTGGCAGTTCATAAATTGACGATTCGCCAGATCCAATAACGAGAACACCAAGCCACAGCAGGAGATCATGATATATTGTCATAAATAGTATGGATGGATTATTCTCCGATGTTCCATCACCCTATTATTTATATATCAAAAATATGTTTTGGTATTTGGCGGTCTACCACATCGAATTTCAAAGGGTTAAGCTTTTACACTGATTCAAAATCTTCCTGGTTAGAGCGTCCGCTTCGCAGTCGGTAGACCTGGGGTTCATTCCCCTCGTCGAGGCATACCAAAACACTTTAAAAAATGGTATCTATAACTTCCCTGCTTGGCGCTCGGCATTTATTGGAGGTTGTGGAGAATAAGCTCGCAAGTTCGCTTGTTGTGTCCTTGGGCAAGGCACTTAAGGGGACGCCCCACCTTTATGTGGAAGACAGGTGACCCGGAAATGGCAAATCCCAAGCGTGTGCGGACTTACCATCCAAAACGTAGCGATACATTGTTTTCTCGTGAATGGAGGATAAATATGGCAAAAAAATGTTGTAACTTGAATTGATGGCTTTTTCCCTTCTCCTTAAACATAAGGCGGTTATTTTGTCCTTGCTCATTGTAGTACAAAATTTAGTTTTTAGTTGGCCCATTTTGCTCTAATTTACTTACAAAGCACGGGCTCTTCTGTAAGCTTTACAGAGGTCGGCAACATCAACAAGTCTGCCAATTCTCTTATTATTCTCTACGACTTTTGCTTCGTCTCCTTTTGTGTCTTCCTACCTTTATTTCTTGTTATATTTTCTGGAAAATCTGCACAAACTATGGAGCGCAGTCAAAAAGTAATGAGCCCTGTTCAATTTAATCGACTTATAGCTCATATTTATCGCAGAAATTGTAACAGTGTGTAATAATAATTAATAGTCGTTCAAAGATAAGCTGCTAAAAAATTTTGTTTGAAGGTGACCACTTTTTGTCAGCCATTTTGAAAATGACGTCATTATGGGATGTCCATAAGAAGCAAAGAGCTGTGATTGAATTTTTTGTTTTCGAGGAGGAACCACCAATAAACATTTTCAAAAGATTGGAAAAAGAGTATGAGAATGCTGCAGTAAGCTACAGCGCTATCAAAAACTGGGTATCCAGGATTAAAAGTGAAGAAGAAGATCCAAGTACCAGTGACCTCCGGGACAAACAAGGAAGTGGTAAGCCATCATCAGCGGTTATTCCCAAAAACAGTGCTATGGCCGAGAAATTGATCACAGAACATCGCAGAGTCAATATTGATGAAATTGTTGTACGTCTTGGAATAAGTCATGGAAGCGCTGCAAAAACTGTGGGGGAGCTAAGGTTGGCAAAGTTTTCTGCCAAATGGGTTTCAAAACAACTTTAGGACGTACACAAGCAGGTTTATTTCGAAGCTTGTTTGGAGCTTCTTGAGCGACACTCAAACTTGGATCTTCTTTTTTACTTTTAATCCCGGATAATCACTTTTAAATAGCGCTGCATAAATCTTTTCCAATCTTTTGAAAATGTTCATTGGTGGTTTTCCTTTCAAAACAAGGAATTCAATCACAGCTCTTTGCTTCTGACGGACATCCCATAATGACGTTATTTTCAAAATGGCACAAGAAGTGGTCACATTCAAACAACATTTTTAGCGGTTTATCTTTAAACAAGTGTCATTATTTTTAAACACGTTTACAATTTCTGGAATGAATATCAACTATAAGTCGGTTAAATTGAACAGGACTCGTTACTTTGTGACTGTCCCTTGCAACTACTTTTATTCTTCCGCTATCTTCTGACTGTGTGCTTATTTCTTCTGGGCATCGACACCCTAACCAAATCAGCCAGACGGAGTACGCTACTTTGGCCATCCGCAGGCGCTTGCAGTTTCTCTTTTCTTGCCTTTTCATTTCACTGATGTTCTCTGACTAAAGGCGCACCGTGTGTTTTCTCTTCTATCTCAACACAAAATTCCCTATTTTTATTGAAGAACTTGTTTTTTCATTTCAGTCTCGAAGAATGTTTTTTTCTTTCTCGCCTTTGCTGCAACCGGATTCTCTGTATCGTTTATCTCATCAGAATTAGAAGAACTAAAGCCGTTTTTGCAGCGCCTGCAATCACTCGAAACAGGCCGCTTGTCATTTCATTTCTTCTATCCTGCTAAGGACTCATTTCGCCGCACTTTCTGTCACACCTTAATCTCTTCACAAACTTCTTTCGGCCGGCTTCTCTCCTTGCTTTGTTCGTTGGACTCATTCTTTCTTTTTTGATAGGCCGCTTGAACTTCTTTCACACCTTAATCCCTTTATACGGTCTCTAGTCTCAACCGTGGAGAGTTGGGCGACTGCTTGAGCTGCTTAGTCTTCCTTTATTTTTCAATTCCGAGGAGAGATTGGGTGCCAACAAAAACCCGTTTGTTGATGGCTTTCTTACCAACCAACTGATCGCGAGTTATTAAAATCTGTAAACAATCTCCGACTAAAAGTATGTCTTTTATGTTATACAACAGCGCTTCCTAACCGGCAAGCCGCGGAGCTTCTTCAGCTGAACAGCGAAACTTTCAAAATTGATTTAATAAACTTGATTCAAAAATAGTTCTACCGTGACTAAACTAGGCGAAGAAATTTTTTGTTTAGGGCTGACCTCAATAAAATAAAGATTCTCGACTTGATAACCTGCAATAGAAGGTTCAAAATTGGACAACTAATTGCTTTTTCGAAGTTGATCTTCAAAAAAAGGCTGCGTGTTGGGAGAAGGCATTTAGCGGTCCGTCAGCAGATTTATGTCATCAAACGTGGGCCATGAGCAGGAAAAA
The DNA here is from genome assembly GCA_963675345.1 of Trididemnum clinides. Classification (NCBI taxonomy): domain Eukaryota; kingdom Metazoa; phylum Chordata; class Ascidiacea; order Aplousobranchia; family Didemnidae; genus Trididemnum; species Trididemnum clinides. The sequence continues at coordinate 14,211,501 of OY776287.1, read as the reverse complement.
ACTGTGATTTATCACTATAGAATGTGAAGTAGATGGAAGGCTAAGATCTATTATCTTTCCCAAAACATAGCATGAATTTTTAAATCACTTTCAAAAAGACTGCAATGCGCTTTGGCTAAAATTGATTTCCCCGCTCCTCTCCCTTATGTGCAACCAATAACCATTTGATCTGAAAAGTTTCGTTATCATTGAATACTTGGCAACGGCAGATCAAAAAAAAACAAAATTAATTTCTTTAAATATAAAAGTTGAACCAAGACCTGTATTGTGAATTTATCAACGAAATTTAAACGGGGACGACAAAATTTAATTGCTTTTTTAATGAATTTATCAACGAAATTTAAACGGGGACGACAAAATTTAATTGCTTTTTTAAGGAATTCATTTGACTTCGAATTAAAGATTGAAGTTGTTTACAATATCTAAATAATTTGTCTAGAAAGTTAGATTAAAATAAAATTAAATTTTTACTTCAGAAAACTTTATTAATACCAAAATTACAATTTCCCCAAAAAATTGTTTGTGTATGAGCCAGGGCTTCCACTGGAAGAAATTTCCTCATGTGCATCGTCATGTATTGAGTCTCGAATATCTCTACTAGTAAAGATTCCAAACTCGGCTTGTTGTTGTTGTTGTTTCTTGACCCCTTCTCAGTAATGGGGACATGGGGGATGACCATGAAGCCCCAGAAGCCGGGCAACACCCCAGGGCCCAAACCAGAGGTTGTAGAGTGATAGAGAGTCGCCAAAAAGCGAGCGGCCAAAAGAGTCCATAGCCGGACACTGCAGAATGAGATGAGAAATGTTCTAGGTTGAATTACCGCAGGCGCTACATCAAAGATTTCCGATTTTGCCAATTGTAGAGAGATAACAGCTTAACAGCAGGCTGTGTACGTTTTAGAATCACAGCGAGTGTGGCGAAACAGCACAAGCTCCTCGGTGAAAATCGAGGAAACTTCTGTGTCAAAGAATTTAGATGAAATGATACGCCTCCTATCCAAGAAAAGACAAGAGTGGATACGAGAGGTAAGAGCAAAGAGACTACAAGGGATTGCAGAGACCATGAGTAGCGCGCCCTGTCTGGCTACCTTATCAGCAGCGTTGCTCCCCGGAAGATACGAATGTGCAGAGACCCATTGTAGCCCGATAGTAAAGGAGAGAAAAGACAATTCCTGCCAGATTTGACAGAGTTTGAGGTGAAAGGAAAGACAGAGAGGAGAACAGAGCGAGAGTCGGAAAGCAGGAAAATAGAAGAGAAATGGCAGACTTGTTGGTGCTGCCGAGACCAGTGGAGAGCTTAAAGAATGGCGTTGGTTTCAATGAAAATACCTGAGCAAACTGGGCCTGCCGAAAATAAAAGAGCGGCCGCAGTGCCACAAAAGCGAGCAACTGGCAAGGACGCCAAAGTCTATCTTGCCAAAAAGGAAAAGAACAAAGCCATCAGTTCAGATCACCAGATAATAAGGCGGGAGAGAGTCAAGGTGAGCGAGAGCCGCGCCTTAACAAGACAGAGAGAGAGAGAGGGATCAGACCGGGAACATGGAGAAGAAAGGGTGGACTCCACGGTGTAGAGAGGCAGGTTCCCAGGAGGAGAGAGAGAGCAAGCAAAAAGAGCCTCCACGAGAGAGGTAGGAGAAAGCACGAGCGAGTGAGCGGACGCAAAAGCTCTCCAGGAGCATTTGGAGAGTCTTGGTTTCACTCCAAGTCTGGCCAAACCTGAAATGGGAAAGGAGGTTGAGATGCAAAGGGACCGCTTACAAAAAGACAGAGAAAATGAGTCAGGGTGGCTCGTAGGGGAGGTAAAGACGCCTCAGAGAGGAGAAGTGGGATAGTGGAGCCCATGATGGCACGACTAGCCGCTCGGTGAAGGCGGTCCAATTCGGTAATGTGGTAACGCTAAGTAAAGGAACCACTTAGGGGAAGCATAGAGGGAGAAGGAGCCGAAGAAAAGCCTCATACAAAACCCAGAGGGACTCCTTAGAAGGGCTCCATGGAGAACCAGAGATACAGCGTAAGGCCTTGAAAGAAGGCAAGAACTTGGCTTTCAGCTAAAATGCATGTTTAGAAAAGGAAAGAGTGCTGTCGAAAGTGACACCAAGAGAAGTTAAAGTGGGATTGAAGCGGAGGGGAGAGTTGAATAAGAGGAGGATGTGGGGCTGGAGGTTAGCTTGGTAAGAATCCATTGAGAAGAAAGAGGCCTCACATTTGCTTGGATCGAGAGAAAGGCACCAGTACTTATATCAGCGATCGAACAGAATTAGAGGTTTATGTATAGCCTCCACTGCAGCAGGGACCGAGCGGAAGGGGTACCAAATGACCAGGTCGTCAACATAAAAAGAACAGCTCACCGAAGAGGACAGAGATGCAAGAAAGATCATTGATAAAAAGAGAGAAAAAAACGGTACCAACAACGAATCACTGCAAAACACCTCGACGTATTCCAAAGGGACGAATTTTGTGATTTTGGAAAACCATGCAAGCGCGCCTATCAAAAAAGAAAAAATGAGTCCAAAAACAAAGCAAGGAGGGAAGCCAGCCGAGCGAAGTTTGCAAAAAAGGCGAATCGTCGCAGGAATAGTCCGAGAGCCAGGCTTGGGTTTGTTAAACCCATCCGAAATCGACTGAGAAAGATAAAGAATTTGATCGAGAACAGACGGTATAGGGTGGACACCGGCCTGGCAGGGAGATAAAATCGAGTTAGATTCCAGAAAAGTAGAGTAGACGCGATAGAATAATACGTTCAAGAAGCTTTGAGACGTAGGAGGTGAGGAAGATACGCCGGAAAGAAGCAGGAGAGTCGAAAAGCTTTCTGATTCTATGGATGGGAATAATAGAAGATGTCTTTCAGATGGAAGGAAAGGAATGCAAAGACCAGGAAAGATTGAAAATGTCTAGGAAATAATCTATGCAAGGACGAGGAAGGTGCTTTAGCATGGGATAGGCATATTTGTCTGATCCAGTGGCAGTAGACGAGGAGAGGTTTGTTGCAGCCGCGAGAAATTCAGTGGGGAAGAAGAAGAAGCAGAAAGGAGAATGAGACGCCTCAGAGCATGTGGCTCGGCGGAGCTCGGACAGGTAGCCTCTGGCTCTGCTACGCAATATCTTTGGCTGGGAAACAGGAAAGTTGGATCTCAGGTAGTCGGCAAAGATCGAAACCAACTCCCTGGGAAAGGAACAGTTAGAAAATTAGCAGAGGAGGAACATGAGGAAAAAGAACCAGCGACAGAACCGAGGAGAAAATACACAGATTTAGAGTCAGATGTAGGAGAGAGAGATGAGCACGTCGTCTGTTATGCCAGACGAGGCATGCCAGGTAGCGAAGATGTAAGCCTGACGGCTTTCATCACTTCTATGAGCGGCAGCGAAATCCTTATGTCGTTAGTTTACCGTTTCGTCCACTTCAGGAGAACTCCAGGCTTGAGGATGGCGTATGACGTGGCCGAAAATGAATGAAAAATTTGGCCCCATTCAATGCCAGACAAATAAAGAGAGCACCATCAGAGAAAAGAGAAAGAAAAGAGTATTTCTCTGCGGAAGAACAGTGAGAGTCAAAGTAATAGGCAAAGTCATCCCAACGAGCTTTCTGAAAACTGAAGGAAGGGTGTCGGGTACGTCCGGGCCGACAAGCGCAGAAAGATCAACAGGTAGTAAAATTAATAATTGATCAGAACCTATGGTCTGTAGCACCTCTCAGGAGAAAGAGAGGAAAGAGCAAAGGAGATGTCAGGGGTGGAGCGATTGTCAGATAGCGATGAAGAAGACTCGGAGCGTTGGTGTCATTGACAGAATTAGCTGGAAAAGTTTCGAGCACTGGGGTAGCTGGGACCCTCGGGAAGGCCAGTAGCCATTTTGACTCAACTTAACCAGGGTCGGCGACCGCACCCCCACGTTAAAGCGAGCATTGATTGGTGCAGAACTCAGGCTTAGTAATAATTGAAAGAACTTGGCCCTAAAATTAGAAAAAAAAATTCGGAGAAAATAATCACAAAAAGGAAACCAAAAGAAAATGAGTAAATTTGCGAGAAAATATACATACAACATTAAAATAGTTCAAAAATGAAAATGCATGCATGCCATGTATAAATGCTAAAATTCTAGAAAAAAATCCTCATTCTTCATGGTCCTTACGATTTTACAGAAATGAAAAATTTTCACTGTCTAATCAGAAATTTAAGACTGTCATTTTCACGTTCAACAACACACCTTGGAAGTAGTTAGCTATTTTGGCAGCGTGGTGTCGTTGGTTGGTTTAAGTAGATTCAAACCGTAGTCAACTAAGAAGTACATGGGCTATGCAAGATGGGCACCTCACCTTAACAGCTTGACCGCGCATTTGTTTGTTGAGTGCAGTCACCTTTGTCTATGTTACGGGTATCTTTTTAAATATGCATCGATGCAGTGAGGGCAAATTTTATTTTATTTTGTTTAGTGGCACTAACTTCAATTTCAACTACGATATTTACTTCATAGTGCTCTGCTGAGTTATTTTACTTGTTTTTCTGATGGCAGTGTTTTTATAAGTGTTCATTTGTTCAGGTGTCAAAGCTACCAAGATGTACATAGCAAAACTGCAGACAGTGACACTGTTTCGACCTATCAGGTCTCTTCAGTGCAGTTGGTGACCGACAAGAAGCTAGAGGCTTTTAATAAAGCATAGCTTAGACCGCCACACTTGCGGGATCTATACTAGATCCACTTGGTGGATGGTCTGTCAGTTGGTGGATGGTCCACTTGGTAGATCCACTTGGTGGATGGTCTTGTCGGTCACCGACTGCACTGAAGAGACCTGATAGGTCGAAACAGTGTCACTGTCTGCAGTTTTGCTATGTGCATCGCTAGCCTCTTGCATTACTATACATGCAAGACCTTGTGACCACTAGGCTGTGACAGCACTATTGTTCTAGCAGTTGCTAGACTTAGTGCACCTGCGACAACCGCCACTCATTCACGAGTGATACGGCTTCGCAGAGTACTGACAGACCATCCACCAAGTGGATCTAGTATAGATCCCGCAAGTGTGGCGGTCTAAGCTATGCTTTATTAAAAGCCTCTAGCTTCTTGTCGGTCACCAACTGCACTGAAGAGACCTGATAGGTCGAAACAGTGTCACTGTCTGCAGTTTTGCTATGTGCATCGCTAGCCTCTTGCATTACTACCAAGATGTATTTCAGTTAAATTTTGAATTGTAGATAAAATTATTTTAAAAATTGCAAAAGATAACCAACTTTTGTTTGTTGCCTTAGCGAAAAATGTGTGAGTTAATTAGGAAGAAATTTGCTTTTACAATGGTGAAACTAATAATCTCATGAAGTGAAGAAGATTGTAAAACTTTTTGTGGAAGCACAGACATGAACAGGAAATTTTTAAATCTTTGTGAAAGCATTGTAAATCAGAAATATCGTCATAGTTAAATCACAATAAGGCTTGAAATCAGAAAACATGTCACATTGTCACAACGCATACACGCACTATTTGGATATATATACTTACTATACATACACCGCGTGCTGCCAGCCATGCCTTAAAGTACCGCATTTAGTTTATGACCTTTGAAAGACCTTTTTATGCTTAATCACTTTTTGTGTGATCAGCTTTACATAAGCATATCAGTTTTAGTCCATAGTTGAGCGGCAAGCAGTAACGTCAAAACGAACCTCGTCCAAAAGTAAACGGCACGTAAGTCTTGTGCTTTGTGTTAGATTGTTTTATAAAAGTCAACGTTAATGCTATTGGGGAGGATCTCTTGGCTCTAGCAAGCCTTGCTGATGAGTCCAAACGGACGAAACGCGTCCAGGGATGGCTTTGCAAATATCTCTCAATAGCATTGCTTCCTTCGGAAGCCTCGCGCCTTCATCAGCACTCGCTTTGTTGTTTTGCTTCTCGCTTATAAGACGCTCTCTATCGATCGTCACCACTTGGAGCTAGCAATACATATACTTACTGGATATACTGTACTTACTATACAGTACATGCACACTTGGATCACAAGTAACTTTAACACAAATTGTTGATTGCTTAGTTATGCTCAGTTTGTACCCAAGTGCATACGCAAATACGTTCGCTTTCACTTCTTCAAAACTATTTGATCTATTTATTGAACCTGTCATAATTGATCACTGCCCCGAAATGGGTGCCATAATGGGTTGGTGTTGGTTGGTGAGGTCTGGATGACATCATATCAACAGAACTTTTAAATTTGCATTTATTGACGGAAGAAAAAGATTTTGTTCAAACAAGAGCTAGCTTTCACTAACCAGCTTTCAAAAATTTGGTAAGTTGGAGGCTAGCACTTGTTTTCGCAAACCTCTTTGTGGTGTAAAATGACGTCATAATCAACTCATGATAGAAGAATTGTTTTCTTTGTTTTTTCAAAAAATGATGACCGTAGAATGCGCTTAAACTCTTTTTTCGAGAGACATTATCCAGCTGCTTCCAATAAAAAAAGTTCTTAGATTTTGAGCTTTTTTGACAACACAACAAGCAATTTGGGTTTTAGGTTTTTCAATTCTAAACATTTTTTTTTCTTGAACGCCATAAACAAGTTCCTACAATGAAATTTACTGAATAAGTATTACATCTGTATTTCTCTTTCCTGACATTTTTTAATAATTACACAAGCTTGATCGTATTGGTTTAGAACCTTTTTTGCCAATATAGGAAAGAATTAGCTTTTTCATGCTGATTTTCCATCCAACACCGCCACATCCGCAAGGCGATAATAAAATACGATTCGTGATTTGTTTTTTTTTGGAAAATATTCATGGTTATAGATCAAGAGAATATAGCTGAGCCAAAATAGGTCAATGTGCTTGTAGAAAGTTTGTAAACACCAACTCAAACGTTCTTGACTGATTTTCCCATTCATTATGCAAGTTTTGTCATTAGCAGCATTATTTTCCCTTTGGACGATGACTATCGAAAATTTCGTACGAACCGCAAAAATGTTACATCGCTATTGACGGATGCTGCTTGTTACTTGACTCTTGCTGGCAAGGTAGAGAATAAGTTGTCATGCTAAACAAGCACTTTGTTTAGGTAAACCGAAAAGAACTGTCTAGGACTCTAGGTCTTAAAGTCGTTTTTAGAGAAAAACAAGAGCTCAACTTGTATTAGCTCGCAAGTCATTTGAGAAATTTTTTCGTATTTACGTCATGTCACGTGCTCAGCACACGTACCGCATGGTTGCACAGTGCGAGTGTGTGCACAGTGCGAGTGTGCTTGCACAGTGCAGGACAGTCAAAAACATACACGAAGTCCTAGCAATATTAAAGGCGGCAACAATTGCAACTGAATTCGGCCCAAAGATTTTAGTGCTTGCTTACCATCGTCCTGGTATTTATTGTTATGAGATGTGTAATCTGGCTTGGAGTTGATTTTAATACAATGCAGTGTTAGTCTACCTTTTTTATTATGGTATACCCAGGGTTACCATCTGCCTACACCAAAAAATAAGCACGCTGCTGTGCGATGACGTAATAGATTACCACTCCTTAACAATTTTGTATCGCAAAAATCATATTAGCATCACTTGGTATGAATTTTTCCTAGCGATTAACAAATTGAAAAAATTTAAATACTAGAACTAACGGAAATTGAGTATTTTTATACAAACAAGATTTATTTATTGATTTAAAAGCCAAATCATAAATATTTTTCCCCACTAAGTGTTTGCTTAAGCAGTTTTTGATCTTTGGAAATGACTTCGTGCATCTCGGAGCAACTGAAGTCTAAATTTACTCGAACTTGTAACAGTGATTTGACAGTTTTTTCACTTAGACGATTTCTTTTCTTTCTCCATTGCGATGAGACAAGAGAAAATACTCATTCAACAAATGCGTTGCTGTCCGGAACAGAGAAAACAATAGCAACTAATTTCTATAAAAGCGGTAGAGAATCATTTTCAGAAAAAAGTTTCATCCACTTCGTCTCTGAGCTATCTTCATTGAATGTCTCATCCGGAATATTTTCAAGCATATCATTGAGAGACGAAACTTCGTCAAACAGCTCATCTGCCATCGCTACCTCGGGATCGACCTTCTTCGCCATTTCTTTAACTTCTTCATATGTAACTGACCGATTTCTCAGCAATGTCCAGGCGACGTTGGCTGGATGCTTATCTGGTCGATACCATTTGTCAATGTATTCTAGAGTCACTTTATAAAATTCTTTGAAGCTTGATTTTAGCTCCTCAGCACAGTCACTGTCGATTCCTTTTAATAATTCATCTGTTTTTGCTCCATAAAATTCTGAATTACGACGCTGAAAAATGGCCGTCTTGAATGATTTAAAGAAGTCAGCCAGTTCTGGAAGTAATGCACTAGCGCTCTGTAACAGTAATAGCGGCTTTATGAAAACCGACAAAGCACTATGAAGAAACGACACGATAACAAGCGACTCTTCTAATCTGAAAAAATTCTCAAGAATCCGTGGTGGACACCGTAGGGAGAGAAAGTATTGCGTTAGTGGTTCCCAAAGTTCTATCATCTTTTCGAGCACATTACCTAATGCAGTCCAACGTGTTGGCGTGTGAGTGGGAAGTGCAGTGTAGTGAGCTTCAAGCTGTGCGCAAAATTATTTATGATTTTGTACTCTACTAGTTTGACTCTTGAAGTGACTGCAGATTTTTAAAACTATTGTTTCAATGTCTACAGTAAGTCTTTTAGCTTTTTTTTCAGGTGCATTATGTAAAATATGTGGAGGACAGCCAATTAGGATGAAACGTGCACTGGTTTTTTCTTGCAAGGCGATTGAAAACGTTGTTTTTTCCTTTTTGTTGCCAACCCCCAAATTTTACTGGTGCATTGTCAGCACAAAAAGAAGTTATATTTTCAAGCTTGAGCCCATTTTCCTCAAGAGAAGAACAGATGAAGTTCATTATCTGTTGTGACGTTTCACATGGCATTGACCGCAGATCGAGAATTCTCACTCGCACTCCAACATTGGCGCTGAAAAATCTGACAACCAAGGGAAAAAGTTTCACTTCGTTGTGATTAGAAGCATCTATCGATATTGAAAATGGGTTTTCTCCAAGTTCTGATAATAATGATTTCTGGGCAAATGAAGCAAGCACACCAGTGATAATGGATGCTGTTTTTGTTCTGGCACTTGTGAAATTTTTCGCTATGTCAGAATCACTGAAAATCGCCTTTATGAGATGGGTAGTGCAATCATTAGAAAGAAACGACTGCTGATGCTTGGCAGTATGAAATGCTCAAGCACCCTCTGCTGCTGCCGCCTTGCAATCCAGGTTATTTGGTGAAGTTTTGTTCGTAAAAAAATTCTTCATTGATTGGTTTGATGCAATACTCCTAGCATTATTTTTGTGTCTTGTGGTAGCATTGTGTGCACTAATAGCTGTTTTTCCCTTGGCCTCAAGGTTGATTTCACTATCGCAATAGCAGCAGTGAGCATAGCTCTTGCCTTTTCGGCTTTGCTTTACATTAGCAAATTTTTTTTCATAATCATCACCAAATACATGCTTACGCTTACTCATTTATCTAAATTATGTCTAAAAATTATACGAATTAACTTTAATAAATGCTGTCACGCTTATGTGATATCAGGTCGTGCACAAAAGTTGTTGATTGTAAACTTGAGACGATTCAAATTACCACCTTCTATGATAATTACAGATACCTTAATACATTTATCAAAATTTCTTTAAACTACTAAGCTTGCTTACAATATTATTCACGCAAGCCTATCTACTCTAACTATTCCCTTCTAATCTTAATCTTTCTACTCTTTGTAATTTTCACTATCATGAGCCTACCTGCCTACTACTCTACTCTCGCCAACAAAGCCTACTGTTCTCGCTAACAAAAACTTACGTAACAATAACAAAAAGAACGCACGAGTAAATTCATCGCAATTGCACAAAATTGGAGAAACTACGAGAACATTTCCTGCATTACGTGTTAGTAGACGATTGTTACGTGTGGTAGCCAAGTAAAAAAGAATTCTATATGCAAAACAAAGCTTAATAAGCAAACAAATTATGCAAAACCTAGATTTATTAATCTATACTCTAGAAAATAAGCACGGCAATCGAAAATAAGCACATTTCCTAGAAATAAGCACCTTCATATTTTGTAAGACATTGCTCTTGAAAATAAGCACAAATCTTAGAAATAAGCACGATATGGCAACCCTGGGTATACCTTTTAATTAGCGTTCCGAAAAATCTGTTACATCAGTTAAAAATTTTAATTTTTTGAGATGGATCTATAAAAAAATAACATCAATTTAAAAACTCCGTTGTTTGAGATTAAACTACGAAAAAAAGACCATCAGTTTAAAAACTGGTTAACCTTTACACATTCCATTACGTTGGTTCACCCTGGGGTCTACAATACATCCGGTTGACAAACACTGCTATAGTGAACAATGAACATCTTTCTGTCACTGTCAACGACTGAACAAACACTTGAATTTTGGTTTGCAAAACAATAGAGAACACAAACGAAGATCAGCTGACGTCAGACCTAGTCCTTCTCTAGCACATTCAGCTGCTTTCAAACAACATTGAACACTTGGAAGTTAATGATTGCTGCTGACAAAAACGTTCAAGGCAAAAAAGGAACAAGCAATGTCACGATACAACCTGCGCAGTTCGGAACTACATCTAGCAACTGTTTAGCCAAGTTAGATTTGAAAACAAAACTAGACTATTAAAATTTTAAATGAAGGATTCATCCGTCCTTTACAGCGCTACTGTGAAAAGTTCAACCAACATTATCTACAGTGGAACGTTTACTTTCTTTGCGGAAAAAGCTACTGTGAAAAGGCCGAACCTTGAAATCTGATAATGTCAAAACGTACATGCTGCTATATTACAATAAATAAGTAGGAAAAGTTAATTCGTTTGTGGTATTTGTGTACTATTTGGTTTCTGTATTATACTATTGTCGCGTAATGTTCTTCTCTCTTGTAGCGATATTTTAAAACTGTGTGTGGGGTTTAATTTGCTGTTGATTGAAATCTAATACGCACAAAAAACGGGGTACAGTGCACACTCTACAAGAACAAACTCACACAAACTACAGTATCTAAATACCTCGCCGAATAGCAGGATGATAACCAAACAATACATACATTGTATTCTTTTACTCGTTATTCTTATCTGTTAGCACACTTATGAAAAAATTGCCTAAAGCCATGCAAACTTTTTCTTTGATTTCATACATGACATGATATGATTTCACTTGATCTGTCTACATCGAAAAAATCTCACATTTGGATGACTAGTTTCAGTTCAAGGAAGGATTATAGTTTCTACAAATGAGCAATTTTGTTATGCATAATGTGGTCTAAATATGAGAAAAACGTAAAAAGTAATTACAGGTCAAAAATACTTTTGGTTATACTGTAAATTTAACGTAATAGTATTTTATAAAATTTATCTAACTTGCATTTTACTTTTCAGGTGCCGGTTGAGCCTCGTATTGTATATGATGGTTGCAATTTTTCTTGCTATTGCCATTGTTATTTGTAACGTTCAAATCATGGGCGTATTGTCTTTTCAAAAACGAAACGTCCAATCTATTTACCGCCTATCTTTAGCTGTTGCTGATTTTATCATGGGTGTATTTGTCATTCCGATGTCCATTGGAAGAGAATACAAGCATTTCGAGCGAAGTTCATCTTTCACTGAGTTGAGGAACGTGACTGGCTATGTGATTGCCACTGATAAGTCTTTACCTATGCAACCGGTAGTTGTGGAGGTAAAAAACCTTGCTGGCGATAACGTTTCGAATACCTATGTATCAACACTTGGATTTTTTATGGTACTATCTTTATTGGTTTCTATTTCCAGTCTGGTAGCAGCAAGCATTGACAGATTTGTTGCTATATTTCGTCCTCTAAAATACAACGACTTAAAAGCAATTTTCGTGGCCAAAATTGTCGTAGCAACTGTTTGGTTCGCTAGTTTGGTTTTAGCAGTGTTTCCTATAGTTATTCCTGATGGAGGCTATGCTTTTGTCGTCTCAAATGTAGCCACTGAAGATGGAAGGTCAATGCTAATGGTTTACACAGCTGCTGCTTTCTTTTTGTTTGTATTAATGTGGTGTTCAGTAATAGCAACTTATGTAGTGGCTCGCCCTGGCTTGAGGAACCATGACAGACAACGCCAAACTGACGATGAAAGGCATCTTCTAGGAACTCTATTTATCATGATAACAGTTTTTACTCTATGCATTTTGCCAAACGCATTAACTCAAATTATAAGAGTCATTTTACCTAATATCAACGTGGAGAACCCGACCGATTTCGATATAGTTGCTAATCTGCAATTTTCATCTATTCGGCTTGCAACAACTCTGGTGATATTCAGCAACAGTCTTTGGAACTGTTTCATCTACAGTATTCGAGAAACAGTTTTTCGAAGAGCTGTAAAGAGGCTATACAAAGGGATCGCACAGCATTTAAAACTCGACCAAGCTTGGAATCTGGTCTCACGAAAACGGTAAACAAGAAATACTAGTAATCTCTCAATTACGCAAAAACTAAGTGGTATATGATCCTATTGAAAAGTGATTCGAGAGCAAAGCGCTCTAAATACGTATGGATGATAATTTAAAAATGGTCTACTCATAAGGAATATCTTGCTTTTCCACTATCATAACTTTATGGTATATTTTATGCAGTAGAGTCTTTATCATTTGTGGAAGAATATCGTGTGTTTGCTTCTTTCAATGTTTAACAAAATGCCGAAAGCAATATGAAATTGCTATTTCAAGTGATGTAGAAAAAATACGTTTGCATGCAAATAATGTAAAGCTAAAGAACATTTTCAGAACTGCCGGCATTATTTTCAACTACATCTTTTTTTCCGAATGTGTATTGCATTTGCATTTCTGTTTATTTTAAGCAGAAGATGTTTACCATTCGATATTGGTGTACTTTCTACTTCAGTAGTTTCATAAAAATTTAGCCTATCTTGATTTTTTGGCAGATAAACGTACTAGACGACGTCGCTCTGCACGGCTACCACTAAATTATAACTGAACAAAAAATGTCAGTTTACCCGGTAGCTATTGTCCCCCAGTAGCAATTTCAAACTCAGTTATTATGCTGCAATGTCATTTCATCTTTGTTATCTTCAATCACTTCTTCTTCAATATAGCTTTCAGTGCAACTTGGGTTGAGTTCTTTGTTTGCTCAGATTAGTGATTTATAAGGCACGTTTTGAATTTTTGATTTTCTTTTACGCATTTTGCTCTTTAGTTAAATTGATTCATTACGTTTTTAATAGGATTGTACCACGTATTCGATTATAATCCGGCACTATCCTAGGCTTTTTCAAATATCCGACATCGAATCGGATAGTAAGTGCTCTCCGATCGGGTATTCGAATAGCAACGAGCAAGAGTATTTTGTTTTAACTTGTATGCTATATTTTGGCATAAAGTACATTGCGTGAAAACCAATTGAATTTGTTTCTGTTCAGTTCAGTTCAATTTATTGCCGTTCACGTTATTTTATTCAAGTTAATTCTGTTCAATTCCGTTGTGGTTCAGTTCGTTAATAAATGAAATCATCTTCGTTCAATTTATCTTACGCTGTCCACTTGGAGCAACGCATCCATCGAACCATCACTTTAACGTACGATCGACAGTAATCTAAACTGGTGATTGCTGCTACTAGCTGTAGTGATACGGGTCTACAGTTGTAGGAAGTCGGTAAAGCCGGTGTAGAGGCAACCAGTGTAATATGAGTAGTCATAAGCTGATTGCCACAGGTAAGTTTTGTGTAGTTAAAAAAAATGGTAATAAAACAACACACAAAATTTGATGGTGGTAATGAATTAATTTTTCAAACCATTGCTTGAAATGTTCCTGGTAAATCCCAGAATATTTTCCGTACTCATTCTACGGAAACTGAACGCATATCTAATGTTGTGCAATAATTTTTAACTGAAGTTGAAAGCATCAATATAGATTATCAATCCGAATAAGATCAACCAGACTACATATAAGAAAGTGCTAATAATCAACCAACTAATGCAATTTTTGTGCCAAACCACGACAAAGACAACGACGACGATGTCGCTTACACCAATACGAAATTACGGTGCAATATAATTCAATAACCAGAGTTAAAATACTCTCCCCACAAATCACTAGTTAGCCAAAAATACTGGTTACAACTGAACCAATTTAATTCAGTAATATTCATTTATATTTAGTTTAAAGTCAATTTTCACTCTAGAACTAATCTTTCAAAGCTCCTTATGTATCAATTATATTTGCCATACAATGATTAACTTTCGAAACAACACAACTCGCTTACTGCAGTTATCTCGAGACGGCAGGCGCTTGAAACAAGCAAGTGAAATGCTATTTAGTAAAGCGCTCTCTGTATATGCCTGCCTGTTACCACTCAGATTTGAAGGTGTGATTAAATTACGAACACAAATAGAGATTGGCCTGACTAGATTTACACGATAACAATATAACACTTGTCTTGTATAATTAGTGACAGGAATCCTTTTTAGAACAATTCATTGATTTCGCCATTGGAAAAAAAATCACCCGCTATTTTTTTTCATTTCTTGCAATGGCCAGCATAAGTTTCCAGAAAAGATTAGTGTTGATCGTAAGTTTTGATTTTGTACAGTGTTAGATGTTACAAACAGTAATATTTCGCTGATGTAACTTGACTGTGATAACATGTAATTTCTTTTATGTTTAGCTATGAAAATTACTAGCTGGCTCTATCTGTGTCAGCCGGCAGGGCTACCAGTCAAACATTTTGGGTTAGAAATATCGGTTTGGCCGATGTTTTCACTTGAGCAATATTTTCGCGAGCATTTACAAAAAGTTGATATAAATGGAGGCATCGCCCGTATTGACCTATTTCGATCGTCATTGAATTGAAACTGGCCTTACTCACAAACTCTCTATCCTTTCATAAATTCTATCCGTTCTTTCCAGTAAGTAAAGGGATGCAAAGTAAAAGTTTGGGAAAGGCGCCACAATGTTATACGATTACAGCAATAAGTTATTAGTGGTAGGCTTATTTTGGTGCAGCCCTTTTCATAATGATATTTAAGACACCGTATTCTTCGGCTGCACATGCATGCCTTGGTCATGGTATAGAGCGGAGAGCCATACCTCCCTACAAATGTGTAGCTTCCTATTACTCGGTTGGTCTAATAACCCACTTTTAAGTAATGATTTTCCTCCATACATACGATTATATAATTGGCTCTGTGATTTCACAGGGTAACCCTAGTAACCTATTTTTATTGATTGCATTTCAAACCTTGAATTTCATAACCAAGTTCATAATACCGACCTCTCTACTACAAAATTATGACTCTGCTTACTTACAAGCAGTATATAACTGCAAACTTTAATCCGTTGTTTGGACCAAATGCATAGAGGCATAAATTCAAAGCGGCAAAAGGAAAGCTAAAGTGATTGATGTATTTATAGAAATTACTCTATGGAATAATAGGTCTACTACTAGCAATTTTTGTAATTACAGGTCCAGTTATAAAACTTAGCCTGCAAGTTTTCTGTTTGAAACTCGACTGTTGGTTTCACTTTGCTACACGAGACAAAAACGTCTTAGAGGCTAAGAGTATATTCAGGGGCACGATAAGATTGTTGTACAAAGGTATTTCATCGTGGAGTCCACTGACAGTTTAGTTATTATAATTTTCGTACTTGCCATTGCATCATTGAGAAAAAAACATGTTCAAACCGGTATGTTGATGGGGTTATACACAATTGTACATGTATTAGGCTGATAAATAAATAGATTCTAGCATTTTAATATTTTTAATATCTTCGAAAAAAGCTTTCAACCGTATTTCTATCATCAGCAAAAAATGAAGAAAAAAAATTTAATTTTGTCGTACCTTGTTTTCTGAAAGAGTGAAATTTTTGTACTCGCCTAAAAAGACCTTTGATATTCGGCTCCGTCTTGGACTGAGCAAGGCGAATGTCATTGCATACTTTGAGACGATTTCTAGATTTTGTATTTATGGACGCCAGATCAGAAAATCCAGCTTCACAAAGGTAGGTAGTTGCTAATTGAACCAGAATTACGGAAGCAGTCTTGCTGAGTAGTGGATATTAATTATGAGGAGACAACCAAAAGCTGGAGCCATCAGTTTTGCTAGTAAATGCAAGCTTCATCGCATTCGAAACTTTGAACTCCGCCTATTCCTTTGCTTCTTCGGCATTAGGGTCTATTTCAGTACTAAAACGGGTCTCTGTCCCATGAAACATGATCATTTTCAGGCGCCTTTCCTAAAAAAACGAGGTAATAAACTATACCTTGATTCATGCTTGCCAGACTCCCCCTCAAGCAGTTAGTTTAGCCAGCTTGTCTTAAACGTCGCTCACTGTCACATCACGGCCTTGCAAAGACAAGGTCATGTCGTTGAGGTGGTCGAATTTATCGGCCAGGTACGCGAGCATCACAACAAACTCTTCATTGTGACATTATATATGGATGTTGTTTTTGTTTTCTCGAAGAAAGATTTTAACCTCGCTTTTAAGTTCATACAACCGAGAAAGGTATATGCCTCTCGACAGCCAACGGACTTTGATATAAAACAAAAGTCTCAGATGTTGCGCTCTCATTTCTTTGGCCAAAAGTTGGAAGAGCCGGTGATTTTTGCCCTCGAAAGAATGAAATTAATCTCTATGACCGCAACGTTCATAACTTCCATCAAATGTAGAGATAGAATCTTTGATGCTAGAGTGTATTGGTGTAGTAAACAGTGCGAAGACGTCACATGAGGCCATTCGTTCTTCACCTGTGTGACAAACCTAGATTTGATGCCAATCATCGCCGGCGCACCGTCAGTACAGATTTGCTTGAAATTCTGCTAGCTGAGCTCGTCGGCTTCAAAAAAGAGACCGCAAGAGCTGTGACATCAGCAGAGGTTATTGTGGTTGACAGCGTATTGTTAAACAGGAACTCTTCCTTGATCTTTCTATCTTTCTCGTATCGGGCGAAGGCGATCAAATGGCTTTATGAAGCGCTCTTTGAAGACTCGTCTATTTGAGTGCTAGCCTGGAGCGTGTTTTGCTTGATTTCGGAGCAAACTTGCAAGCACACATTAGCAGCCATGTCGTCAATCTGTCGGCGAATGGTGTCATCAGAGAGCGAAGCTTGCTGGATTTTCTTTTTCGCCCCCAGACCGATCATTGTTTCAATCATTTTTTCTGCACATGGCTTGATAAGTTCCTCAGCGATAGCATGCGGCTTCTTACACTTCGCATTTTGATATCCCACCTCGTAGCTGCATTGAAGAGTAGGCATTTCCACTACCGTAAATCCCAAATGATGTAGCGTCGCTTCCAGGTTGTATCGTACACTTTTGGCAAACATGCATCGATGTCATCATCCTTTCTTTGGGGATGCCTTATATCGCGATGTATTTTTTAGTTTGGAGGGTCGTAAGCACGCATTTCACATCACGACCGAGCAGTGAAGACACTGCGCACAATCACGAGCGTTACGAGTAACTTTTGTGAAGCCAAATGCGACGTAGCTCTCGCTCCACTTGCGAATTTTCTACATTTAATAACACAAAAATCTTGTTTAAGTTAGATCGTATGTAAACCTTAAGGTCTGGAATCGAAACAGAAAACAAACGAAGAAGAAGTTAAATTTCTACTAATACAACAGTCACAATTACTCTATCTTCGTAATTCACCAACTTTACATGTTCTAGGGCAGGACACACTAAGCTCCTTCCATTACTTACAACCACTATCTTCGTAATAACAATAACTTACAACGTTGTAACGAGGATATTCCGTTTCTATGCGCAACTAACTCTAACCTTGAGTTAACGGAAGGTTCGTCCCCACAACACGTTTTGACTCTAATCTTTCTGAATAGTGAAGAGCGAACCTTTGGTCGTGTAGATATAAAGCGAGCAAATTGAAATTACCAAACGCACTATTACGTAACAAAAGGGAGTTAACAAATACTGACGGTCTTAAAATTGTAAGCAAGATTACGCTACAGTCTGCAACTTGCTGTCACAAGATTCCATTACTATTTATAAAGCCCTAATCATTTAAGTTATGTAATGCAACAGATTAAAAACAAAGCTGCAATGTACCGGATAATTCAAGAACGTTTTAGAAAAATGCGTCACCGAACGTCGCAATGGAGGTCTACGACGAAATAATGAAAACTACAAATTTAAGTTTAACTGCCAAACATTTAAGATCGTGACACTTGGGTTTTGCAATACTAGTGAAGGCCTCTACAAACCTCTACAGAGCTCTACAAAGCTCTACAAATATAAATATGTAAAGATGCTACACCAGATAAAAACGTTAAGCTCCCTTAATGCGCGAAACCTCGTAGTTTTCAAATACGCCAGGGAATCTACAACTGTAATAGCGTAAAAACCGCAAGTTAACTGCAGTACTCACAACGTGGTTAAGCAAAAGCATAACAAGTGAATTTGCTTTTGTTGCCTTTTTCATTGCATCATATAAGTTCACTTTCTTCAGAACTTTTTTAATTCGAGAACCAATTCACGCAATTCGTTGCACGTTCGATTAAAACGTAAAATACATGTTGT
The DNA here is from genome assembly GCA_963675345.1 of Trididemnum clinides. Taxonomy (NCBI): domain Eukaryota; kingdom Metazoa; phylum Chordata; class Ascidiacea; order Aplousobranchia; family Didemnidae; genus Trididemnum; species Trididemnum clinides. The sequence continues at coordinate 14,192,937 of OY776287.1, read as the reverse complement.
TTTAGTTGTGAACATTGTTTGTTTTCAGCTTTTACTTTATCGCAAAAGAGCATTGAAAAATTAGGTTGAAAATTTGGGGACATTGCCCCTTTAGTTTCCATGGCAAAGAGCCTAGACTTAGAATACAGGGTGTCCCAAAATAATGTATACACTCTTTGAATCGTTATAACTTAATTAAGTTATTGATTTTTGCTTTTAAATAAATTGATGCAAAAGAAAGAATAAACATTTAAAGAATTTGTGAGAAAAAATATACAAAAACATATCAAATTAAATCTTAATAACACAAAAGACACTTGGGGCAATTTTAGAATGTTTATAAATTGACGAGTTGACATATGTATTCAAACTGGTGGCAGTTTTGTTCAATACGCTTTTTATATCTTGAAGAAATGGACTTAGAAAAGTCCAGCAGCATTTTCTCTGGTATTTTAGCACATTCTTTTTCAATTGCTACTCTCATTTTAGCAATTGTTTTAGGTTTCTTACTGCAAACTTCGTTTTTTAGAAACCGTTGGAAGAAAAGAAACAGTTAGGATGTTCACCTAGTTTACCTGATTTGACACTGGTAAATTTCTTTGTGTGACTGTTTCTAAAAAACGAAGTTTGCAGTAGAAAACCTAAAACAATTGCTAAAATGAGAGTAGCAATTGAAAAAGAATGTGCTAAAATACCAGAGAAAATGCTGCTGGACTTTTCTAAGTTCATTTCTTCAAGATATAAAAAGCGTATTGAACAAAACTGCCACCAGTTTGAGTACATATGTGAACTCGTCAATTTGTAAACATTCTAAAATTGCCCCAAGTGTCTTTTGTGTTACCAAAATTTAATTTGATATGTTTATGTATATTTTTTCTCACAAATTCTTTAAATGTTTATTCTTTCTTTTGCATCAATTTATTTAAAAGCAAAAATCAATAACTTAATTAAGTTATAACGATTTAAAGAGTGTATACATTATTTTGGGACACCCTGTAGTGTAATAAAGTTGGATTTGAACTTGTCCAAAAACGTCTGCTAGTCCATTGCCCGATTACAAAGACCTATAGACTCCGCTGTTATGTTCAACTGGGTATTTGACTGTCAAGTACCAACCAGCCTTGTTTTTCACACCAAACCAATAGACCTAGCATATTATAGGACTCCAGGTTTTGGAAAAAAGAACTAAAGCGTTGGATCTCGATCGCTGAGGCGCTATTTGGGTTGGGATGGGAGTACGACCTGCACAAACAATTAGAGCTCGTAATATCAGCTCTTGGCCTACGTTTAGAGGTAGGCAAAGTAGCCTAAAATTGTAGCTTACTTGAGTAAAAGTATCGTTACTTATTCAAAAAACACTCAAATAAACATTGAAAGTGATGAATAAAAATTAATACTTGATTAAAAGTAGTATAAAAGAAATCAAGAATTAAACTACTTGAGCAGTAAAAGTAGAAAGTAGTTTCATTTTTTGAGCAACTTGGTCCTATATGTCTTTGAACCGAATGGTTCGCAATTAGGGGTGCTCGCACCACATCAGTGCGAGAAAAACTTTTTGAACACGCAAGTTTCTATTTCAATTTGTGGATTAATTTACGTTATCGGCCACGTTAAAGCTTCACGTGTATGTAACAGGCAATTGGGTCTCGTAAAAAATGTAGCTTATTGGGTGACACAATGTTCGGGAATGACACTATTGTTAGAAGTCTTTCGAAAGAGTTTACCTTAATTTAAGATTTTTTTTTTAAAAACACTTTGTTTGTAAAACAAGTTAATTATAACTTTTAATAAAGGTGTTTTCCGCTTCAAGAATTTGATAAAGCTAAAAAACCAATTCCACGACCGATTTCGGCTTTCATTAAGCCTCATCAGACAGACTCATATTTGAATTTGATATCTTTGGCTCAACTTACCTTCTTTAAAGCGCTGCGCCACCGGGTTATCAGCGGTCCGATGGAGAATTACTACCATATCAAGTCAGCTTTGCCTACAACTGAAGGTTAATTATAACTGGTTGAATGTTGTAAAAAAAATTATTTTATCTAATTGTTATAATTGATAAAAGCGCTTAATGTTTTCTATTCACGATAAAAAATGTTTTTGCCGATGTGCAGGCATGCTATCCGGCAACCGCCGATTTATTCTGTTTCTCTGTATTGCAGATACTATTTGTATCGGCGATACAGGTAAACAGAATAATATAGAAATACAGAAACAAACTATTGTATCTAGATACTGTCCATCTCTGACTGCAAGTTTCCATAAACTTTTCATTTCACGATCGAATGGTAAACCTCGCTGTTGGCTTTCTTCCATATTTGTCTTAAAAGTTTTGCTGGGCTTGAATGTCTGACTTTGGCTCTAGAAACCAGGAAACGCACTGGGCTTTTTTCTGCGGAGTTCTCATTTACATATGCTCCCTTTTCGCTGCTACATTCAAACCATTTTGCTTAATCACTAAATAAACTATAATTTCAAACCTGATTATTTAAAAAAATACCTGTCAAAAAAGAAAAAGCTTGTGGTATTTTGATTTACAATAAAACAAAGAAAACAAAGCTATCTCAAAAATTATATTTTGTAAATACTTACTAAAAATGAAAACTTGCAGTAATTCAAGCACTGCTGAAACAAACATATGTGAGCTATCGGTTTGACCAAACACGATTCATACAAAATTACTTTCGGAAACTTTCATTTCCATGATGTTCGACCGAAAACTACAAGTATGCAGTTGTGGCAGGAATGCGTAAAATCGCGCTTAACAGAAGCATTGAGCGATTGTTTCGACAAAATAAAACAAGAAGAGCAAACCTACTTTCGTTTTATTGTTGCAAGCGCTACTTGTACCGTAGCTTGGTTCGTAGCATGACATTGACAAATCTCATGTTTACTTAATGTATAGGTCTAACTAGAAATAAGATTCTCAATAACTTCCATTGACAAGTGTTTGTTGTATTTTACTTGAACTGTAGTCTGTGCAAGATACCTGGAAGATTAGATGCCAATCGCAGCCATCAAACTACAAAAAGCGGCAAGATTTTCAGGTAGATTAATCCCAAGAGAATTTTGGCCCAAGAATATTTTGCGTTAAATACAAAACGAACTTTATCGAGTTTTCATGCGTTGATTTCTATTTTCGGGTGATGCAGGAGCGAGTTTTATGCAGCGCCGCATCTACAGAACGTGAGAGCTCACGCCTCGGCAATGTAAAAGTGGAACTAGGGCGTAGATACAAAAAACAGAAAGAGCCTAAACTTGATATCAGAGATCATAATGGAAACACCACATATCAAACCATTATGCTGAAGATACGATGACGCTTTAATTCTAGTGACATCTCATTAACAATGTTTTAATCAAAGAAATTACTATTTTTTTCGCAAAAGCGCCAATTATATATAATTGGCGGCTTGCTCTTAGAACAGTTTCGTTGCCAGCAGTAGCTTTTAGTAAGTGAAAATGCAGCGCAATTAACTCATACGTCAGTTAAAATATGTTTGAAAAGAAATAGTAATATAGATGTACAGAGTACATGTTTTCGTTCGGTTTTATCCCGTTTTCTACGTTTTTTTCTGGCCATTCTCATGGTGTTACCCTGCATAAGCAGAGATGATCATAGTAGCATAAAAATCTACTACTGGAGTATTTCTATCTATCAAGGAACACTCAAGTAAAGTAGAAAGTAATATAAGTAATTTTATTTGAGTAAAAATAAAAACGTAATCGAGAATTAAACTACTTAAGCAGAATATATAGGAAGTAGTTTTATTTTTTTAGCAGTTTTTCCTGTGTCTCTTTGTACGACCACTTCAGCGGTTCTCAACCGGTGGGCCACAGCATGTTAGTCGGGTGGGCCATGGACGTCTATGTATTTTAAAATGGATTTGCATGCCGAATAAGGTTGAACAATACTGGTCCATATGAACAATCATACGGACCAGTGCCTTAGAAGTATAGGGGTCATCCTGTGATCTAGGAACGAAGTGACAGTTTTTTTTGAGTTCAACTGCACCAATGTGTCGTGAACTGGCTATTTTGTAAACTTGAGATGCGACGATATTTTTACTTTTTTTGGGAGATCAACTTCATTGCCACGAGATTTTATGCTTGTCCCAGTGATATTGCAATAGTCACATTAAAGTTCGTGTGAAAGTGGGCCACAAGAATTCATAGCCCTTTGAAATGGGCCACGGCACGAAAAAGGTTGAAAAACACTGAACTAGTTATTTATTGGGGTGCTCTCGATAAATATACTATCAAAAGATAGACTATTTCTAAAGATGCAAATTTCTGTGTCAATCTGTAGCTTAATTTACATTGCCTATCACGTTAAAGGTTTACGTGTATGATGCAGGCAATGGTGTCTCTATAAAAATGGACCCGCCTCGTGAGACACAGTGTTGGGAGTAAAACTATTTTTAGAAATTCTCGAAAAGGGTTTTTACAATTTAGCTTGATGCCTTTATTGTTTTGAAGAGCACTTTGCAAATTCAGTTTGAAGACTATTTATTGGTAAATTGTTTTGTTTTGGAGTGATAGGTTTAGAATCCGTCGCGTGTGACACAAATTATCACGAAAAAAGTGAAAATCGATCTTTCAAGATATGCAAGATGCAAAATAAAATGAGATCCGCTGATTTAAATCTAAATGATACAACATGCTGCAGAGTCATTGGCTTCATTATATCAGCAATTACTGATTTTCTTGAAGGTCCATTTGATTCTATTTCTTGATTGCTGTCCAATGCCGTTGATAGAAATTCATTAATGGTTGAAAAGTCGTCAAACGTGAAGCGACTTGACAAAACCTATGTCCTTTCACTTCAATACAGGAGAAAAATATGTTTGATATTTATTGCTTTTGCCTACAAAAAAGTGTCAACTGGCAAAGTTGGCTGAAATTGTTAAGGATGCAGTGGCAAATTTTTCGTATCTTGGATCACATTGTTGGTGATGACCTATTTTATTATTTTTAAAAATATCGCAAAAGTTTGTTAAGAATCTGTGATATTAAATAAATTTTGAAAACAATTGCTGAGGTTAAGCTTACATCATAATCATTATAGAGTACCCTGAAGAAGATCGGCCAACAACAATAAGTAATAAATATTTTTGAAGAGTAATAGCCCTCTTTGGTTCTACTGGCTATTTTCCTGACAAGAGCAGTAGTTGATTTAAACTGGAAAATAGTTAAATATAGGAGAATGCTTAAATTCATTTCCGGTGCTAAAAAGTTTCCAAGCCAAAAGGTGCGGCCATGTGGCTCCACTGATAATATCTCATCGTATCTTACATGTTTGCGTAGGTCTACCAATTGGTTTTCAAACTTCGAACCGTAAGTGACGCACTGAAATGAAGGATTGGCTCAAAATAAAATTAAATTCAAAGCTCTTGCTTGTTCTTACATATCGCATTCGAAATTAACAAACATGAAATTTTTAGCATCTACTCAAGCAAGATTTACAACTATTCAAGCAGTGTCACTTTCTACTTAATCTACCGAAATAGAAGTAGAAGTAGTAAAAACTGAAATTACTCAAGTAAAAAAACCATTACTGAAAACCGATGGAAACTATGATGGTGCGTTCAAATCTCACAACGCTGAGTCTGTGTAAAACTCACTTTACGCCAATTTTTTTGCTTTGTTGCATTACTTGTTTCGGAAATACGCTGTGTCGGCCGAACTGATTACCAACAAACCAATTTTTCTTGACGAGAGAGCAACAACTATCTCAGCTCAACTTTAATGGCAACCTTCATCTCAACAGATTTACTATCGTAATGCTGCCCATTTTCACAGACTTGTTTGATTAGTAGGGATGATAGATACGGAGCGGAGATACATTCATACTGGTATTGGCCACTAATCACATTTAAGTTTTACAAATGATTTACTGGGTTTATGTTGTTATAATGCTTTCGGCTATAGTTTTAGTGAGAGCTGATTTATACCACCTGAATTCTTTTCCAAACAGCTCTAAATGCCAATACGCTACTGGTCTTACAGTCGGCAATAGAACTACAGAGCTCGAATGTTGCGAAACAGTCGTTCATGACTATTATTATTCAAAACGTAAACCACACAACGGATATTTGTCCACGTTTTTGGAGTCGCTTCAAACTTGGAAATGTCCTCAGTTTCAACAAGAATGCCAACGACGAACATTTAATTACACCGACTTCACATCTCTCATGTATTTGAGATTCTGCAATCGCAGTCAAATGGAAGCGCAATGTTATAATGATATTTTAAGCATTGTGACAAAACAGAACAACGGAATTCAAATCAAAACAGGCAAATTCAGTCAACTTGTTTCAAAGTTAAACTTGAATATTCTGCGTGAGGAAGATCTAATGAATCCTTGTGTACAAGTAGGAATGTATGATAGTGATTCAAGAAATCAAAGTGCTTATTATGAAATTATTGAAGCAACGGTTCCGTTCTGTTCGTTTGTATGGTGTGGATTTGATGAAAACACTTTTACGAAAAAAAATGTAACAGCATGGACATGCATGTCTCGCAGGTGGGATAGAAATATCGTGGTATATAATGAAAATAATTGATTCAATTTGTATGCATAAAAGATGTGCTGCAAAAGCTATTCTTCCCAAATTCCTTTTCTATGAGCCATTTACATGTTGGCAGTTCATAAATTGACGATTCGCCAGATCCAATAACGAGAACACCAAGCCACAGCAGGAGATCATGATATATTGTCATAAATAGTATGGATGGATTATTCTCCGATGTTCCATCACCCTATTATTTATATATCAAAAATATGTTTTGGTATTTGGCGGTCTTCCACATCGAATTTCAAAGGGTTTAGCTTTTACACTCGTTCAAAATCTTCCTGGTTGGAGCGTCCGCTTCGCAGTCGGTAGACCTGGGGTTCATTCCCCTCGTCGAGGCATACCAAAACACTTTAAAAAATGGTATCTATAACTTCCCTGCTTGGCGCTCGGCATTTATGGGAGGTTGTGGAGAATAAGCCCGCAAGTTCGTTTGTTGTGTCCTTGGGCAAGGCACTTAACGGGACGCCCCACCTTTATGTGGAAGACAGGTGACCCGGAAATGGCAAATCCCAAGCGTGTGCGGACTTACCATCCAAAACGTAGTGATACATTGTTTTCTCGTGAATGGAGGATAAATATGGCAAAAAAAATGTTGTAACTTGAATTGATGGCTTTTTCCCTTCTCCTTAAACATAAAACGGTTACTTTGCCATTGCTCATTGTGGTACAAAATTTAGTTTTTAGTTGGCCCATTTTGCCCTAATTTACTTACAAAGCACGGGCTCTTCTGTAAGCTTTACACAGGTCGGCAACATTAACAAGTCTGCCAATTCTCTTATTATTCTCTATGACTTTTGCTTCGTCCCCTTTTGTGTCTTCCTACCTTTATTTCTTGCTATATTTTCTGGAATATCTGCACAAACTATGGAGCGCAGTCAAAAAGTAATGTGCCCTGTTCAATGTAATCGACTTATAGCTCATATTTATTGCAGAAATTGTAACGGTGTGTAACAATAATTAATAGTCGTTCAAAGATAAGCTGCTAAAAAATTGAAGATGACCACTTTTTGTGAGCCATTTTGAAAATGACGTCATTATGGGATGTCCATCAGAAGCAAAGAGCTGTGATTGAATTTTTTGTTTTCGAGGAGGAACCACCAATAAACATTTTCAAAAGATTGGAAAAAGAGTATGAGAATGCTGCAGTAAGCTACAGTGCTATCAAAAACTGGGTATCCAGGATTAAAAGTGAAGAAGAAGATCCAAGTACGAGTGACCTCCAGGACAAACAAGGAAAAGGTAAGCCATCATCAGCGGTTGTTCCCAAAAACAGTGCTATGGCCGAGAAATTGATCACAGAACATCGCAGAGTCAATATTGATGAAATTGCTGTACGTCTTGGAATAAGTCATGGAAGCGCTGCAAAAATTGTGGGGGAGCTAAGGTTGGCAAAGTTTTCTGCCAAATGGGTTTCAAAACAACTTTAGGACGAACACAAGCAGGCTTATTTCGAAGCTTGTTTGGAGCTTCTTGAGTGACACTCAAACTTGGATCGTCTTCTTCACTTTTAATCCGGGATACCCACTTTTAAATAGCGCTGCATAAATCTTTTCCAATCTTTTGAAAATGTTTGTTGGTGGTTTCCTTTTGAATACAAGGAATTCAATCACAGCTCTTTGCTTCTGACGGACATCCCATAATGACGTCATTTTCAAAATGGCACAAGAAGTGGTCACATTCAAACAACATTTTTAGCGGTTTATCTTTAAACAGATATTATTATTATTACACATGGTTACAATTTCTGGAATGAATATCAACTATAAGTCGGTTAAATTGAACCCGGCTCATTACTTTTTGACTGCCCCTAGTATCTATTTTTATCCTTCCACTATCTTCTGATGTGTGCTTATTTCTTCTATGTATCGACACCCCAACCAAATCAGCCAGACGGAGTACGCTACTTTGGCCATCTGCAGACGCTTGCAGCTTGTCTTTTCTTGTCTTTTCATTTCACTGATGTTCTCTGACTAAAGGCGTACCGTGTGTTTTCTCTTCTATCTGAACACAAAATTCCCTATCTTTATTGAAGAACTTGTTTTTTCATTTTAGTCTCGAAGAATGTTTTTTTCTTTCTCGCCTTTGCTGCAACCGGATTCTCTATATCGTTTATCTTATCAGAATTAGCAGAACTAAAGCCGTTTTTGCAGCGCCTGCAATCACTCGAAACAGGCCGCTTGTCATTTCATTTCTTCTATCCTGCTAAGGACTCATTGCGCCGCACTTTCTGTCACACCTTAATCTCTTCACAAACTTCTTTCGGCTGGTTTCTCTCCTTGCTTTGTTCGTTGGACTCATTCTTTCTTTTTTGATAGGCCGCTTGAACTTCTTTCACACCTTAATCCCTTTATACGGTCTCTAGTCTCAACCGTGGAGAGTTGGGCAACTGCTTGAGCTGCTTAGTCTTCCTTTATTTTTCAATTCCGAGGAGAGATTGGGTGCCAACAAAAACCCGTTTGTTGATGGCTTTCTTACCAACCAACCGATCGCGAGTTATTAAAATCTGTAAACAATCTCCGACTAAAAGTATGGCTTTTTATGTTATACAGGGTGGGGCAGAAAAACCTCCCACATTTCACTTTTCGAAAAAATAGACAAGAAAAGCTTTTATGAAAATTTTATTACATACTTAACAATGCTATATGATTGCCATTTTGTTTAAACTATTTTTTAAAAATAACGTCTTCAAGATGGCCCCCTTGAACTGCAATACACTGCTGTAAGCGTATCCTAAAGTTTTCCATCGCCCTCTGAATCATTTCTTGTGGAATTTCATTTATTGTTTTGCAAATGGCGGCTTTCAGTTCATCAATGGTTGTTGGTCGGTGCTTGAACACCTCACTCTTAACATAACCCCACAGAAAATAATCACAAGGTGAAAGGTCTGGCGAACGCGCTGGCCATCCGATATCACCATGCAAAGAAATCAGATGCGCTGGAAAGAGTCTTCGCAAAACATCCATTGATTTTTTTGCCGTATGGGCAGTTGCTCCATCTTGTTGAAACCATACCGTTGCATTTTCTCCAAGATTCCTGAGTTTTGGCATCAAAAAGTTTTGCAGCATCTTCACATAAAGAGCTGAGATAACTGAAGCCGTTTTTTCCTCTTCCTCAAAAAAATAAGGACCCCAAACTCCAAAATTCGCAACTGCACACCACACTGTCACCCGCTCACTATGAAGAGGCCTTTCATGTAGCTCTCTAGGGTTACTTTCCGACCAATAGCAAAAATTTTGCTTATTAACAAAATGCAAAACAAAATGGCATCTCATTAATAACATGAATTTACTTAAGCTAGGCGAATAACTGCAACCGCATTGCCATAGTAAAAATTTAAAAAGTGGGAGATTTTTCTGCCCCACCCTGTACAACAGCGCTTCCTGACCGGCAAGCCGCGGAGCTTCTTCAGCTGAACAGCGAAACTTTCAAAATTGATTTAATAAACTTGATTCAAAAATAGTTCTACCGTGACTAAACTAGGCGAAGAAATTGTTTATTTAGGGCTGATCTCAATAAAATAAAGATTCTCGACTTGATAACCTGCAATAGAAGGTTCAAAATTGGCCAACTAATTGCTTTTTCGAAGTTGATCTTCAAAAAAAGGCTGCGTGTTGGGAGAAGGCATTCAGCGGTCCGTCAGCAGATTTATGTCATCAAACGTGGGCCATGAGCAGAAAAAAGCTGGGATTTATCACTATAGAATGTGAAGTAGATGGAAGGCTAAGATCTATTATCTTTCCCAGAACATAGCATGAATTTTTAAATCACTTTCAAAAAGACTGCAATGCGCTTTGGCTAAAATTGATTCCCTCCGCTCCTCTCCTTATGTACAAGCAACAACCATGTTATCTAAAAAGTTTCGTTATCATTGAACACTTGGCAACGGCAGATAAAAAAAAACAGAATTGATTGCTTTAAATATAAAAGTTGAACCAAGACCTGTATTATGAATTTATCAATGAAATTTAAACGGGGACGACAAAATTTAACTGCTTTTTTAAGGAATTCATTTGACTTCGAATTAAAGATTAAAGTTGTTTACAATATCTAAATAATTTGTCTAGAAAGTTAGATTAAAATAAAATCAAAATTTTTACTTCAGAAAACTTTATTAATACCAAAATTACAATTTCCCAAAAAAATTTGTTTGTGTATGAGCCAGAGCTTCCACTGAAAGAAATTTCCTCATGTGCATCGTCATGTATTGAGTCTCGAATATCTCTACTAGTAAAGAACAAACAAACTCAGGCTTGTTGTTGTTTCTTGACCCCTTCTCAGTAATGGGGCATGAGGGATGACCATGAAGCCCCAGAAGCCGGGCAACACCACAGGGCCCGGACCAGAGATTGTAGAGTGATAGAGAGTCGCCAAAAAGCGAGCGGCCAAAAGAGTCCATAGCCGGACACTGCAGAATGAGAAGAGAAATGTTCTAGGTTGAATCACCGCAGGCGCTACATCAAAGATTCCCGATTTTGCCAATTGTAGAGAGATAACAGCTTAACAGCAGGCTGTGTACGTTTTAGAATCACAGCGAGTGTGGCGAAACAGCACAAGCTCCTCGGTGAAAACCGAGGAAACTTCTGTGTCAAAGAATTTAGATGAGATGATACGCCTCCTATCCAAGAAAAGACAAGAGTGGATACGATAGTAAGAGCAGAGAGACTACAAGGGATTGCAGAGACCATGAGTAGCGCGCCCTGTCTGGCCACCTTATCAGCAGCGTTGTCCCCGGAAGATACGAATGTGCAGAGACCCATTGTAGCCCGATAGTAAAGGAGAGAAAAGACAATTCATGCCAGATCTCACAGAGTTTGAGGTGAAAGGAAAGACAGAGAGGAGAACAGAGCGAGAGTCGGAAAGCAGGAAAATAGAAGAGAAATGGCAGACTTGTTGGTGCTGCCGAGACCAGTGGAGAGCTTAAAGAATGGCGTTGGTTTCAATGAAAATACCTGAGCAAACTGGGCCTTCCGAAAATAAAAGAGCGGCCGCAGTGCCACAAAAGTGAGCAATTGGCAAGGACGCCAAAGTCTATTTTGCCAAAAAGGAAAAGAACAAAGCCATCAGTTCAGATCACCAAATAATAAGGCGGGAGAGAGTCAAGGTGAGCGAGAGCCGCGCCTTAACAAGACAGAGAGAGAGAGAGGGATCAGACCGGGAACATGGAGAAGAAAGGGTGGACTCCATGGTGTAGAGAGGCAGGTTCCCAGGAGGAGAGAGAGAGCAAGCAAAAAGAGCCTCCACGAGAGAGGTAGAAAAAAGCACGAGCGAGCGAGCGGGCGCAAAAGCTCTCCAGGAGCATCTGGAGAGTCTTGGTTTCACTCCAAGTCTGGCCAAACCTGAAATGAAAAAGGAGGTTGAGATACAAAGGGACCGCTTACAAAAAGACAGAGAAAATGAGTCAGGGTGGCTCGTAGGGGAGGTAAAGACGCCTCAGAGAGGAGAAGTGGGATAGTGGAGCCCATGATGGCACGACTAGCCGCTCGGTGAAAGCGGTCCAATTTGGTAATGTGGTAACAATAAGAAAAGAAACTACCTAGGCGAAGCATAGAGGGAGAAGAGGCCAAAGAAAAGCTTCATACAAAACCGAGAGGGACTCCTTAGAAGGGCTCCATGGAGAACCAGAGATACAGCGTAAGGCCTTGAAAGAAAGCAAGAACTTGGCTTTCAGCTAAAATGCATGTTTAGAAAAGGAAAGAGTGCTGTCGAAAGTGACTCCAAGAGAAGTTGGAGTGGGATTGAAGCGGAGGGGAGAGTTGAATAAGAGGAGGATGTGGGGCTGGAGGTTAGCTTGGTGGAGATCCATTGAGAAGAAAGAGGCCTCACATTTGCTTGGATTGAGAGAAAGGCACCAGTACTTATATCAGCGATCGAGCAGAATTAGAGGTTTATGTATAGCCTCCACTGCAGCAGGGACCGAGCGGAAGGGGTGCCAAATGACCAGGTCGTCAACATAAAAAGAACAGCTCACCGAAGAGGACAGAGAAGCAGAAAGATCATTGATAAAAAGAGAGAAAAAACGGTACCAATAACGAATCACTGCAAAACACCTCGACGTACTCCAAAGGGACGAATTTTGTGATTTTGGAAAACCATGCAAGCGGCCGATCAAAAAAGAAAAAATGAGTCCAAAAACAAAGCAAGGAGGGAAGCCAGCCGAGCGAAGTTTGCAAAAAAGGCGGATCGTCGCAGGAATAGTCCGAGAGCCAGACTTGGTTTTGTTAAACCCATCCGAAATCGACTGAGAAAGATAAAGAATTTGATCGAGAACAGACGGTATAGGGTGGAAACCGGCCTGGCGGGGAGATAGAATCGAGTTAGATTCCAGAAAAGTGGAGTAGATGCGATAGAATAATACGTTCAAGAAGCTTTGAGACGTAGGAGGTGACGGAGATACGCCGGAAAGAAACAGGAGAGTCGAGAAGCTTTCTGATTCTATGGATGGGAATAATAGAAGATGTCTTTCAGATACTGTAGAAGGAAAGGAATGCAAAGACCAGGAAAGATTGAAAATGTCTAGGAAATAATCTATGCAAGGACGAGGAAGGTGCTTCAGCATGGGATAGGCATATTTGTCTGATCCAGTGGCAGTAGACGAGGAGAGGTTTGTTGCAGCCGCGAGAAATTCAGTGGGGAAGAAGAAGAAGCAGAAAGGAGAATGAGACGCCTCAGAGCATGTGGCTCGGCGGAGCTCGGACAGGTAGCCTCTGGCTCTGCTACGCAAAGTCTTTGGCTGGGAAACAGGAAAGTTGGATCCCAGGTAGTCGGCAAAGATCGAAACCAACTCCCTGGGAAAGGAACAGTTAGAAAATTAGCAGAGGAGGAACATGAGGAAAAAGAACCAGCGACAGAACCGAGGAGAAAATACACAGATTTAGAGTCAGATGTAGGAGAGAAAGATGAGCACGTCGTCTGTTATGCCAGACGAGGCATGCCAGGTAGCGAAGATGTAAGCCTGACGGCTTTCATCACTTCTATGAGCGGCAGCGAAATCCTTATGTCGTTAGTTTACCGTTTCGTCCACTTCAGGAGATCTCCAGGCTTGAGGATGGCGTCGGACGTGGCCGAAAATGAATCAAAAATTTGGCCCCATTCAATGCCAGACAAATAAAGAGAGCACCAGCAGAGAAAAGAGAAAGAGAAAAGTATTCCTCTGCGGAAGAACAGTGAGAGTCAAAGTAATAGGCAAAGTCATCCCAACGAGCTTTCTGAAAACTGAAGGAAGGGTGTCGGGTACGTCCGGGCCGACAAGCGCAGAAAGATCAACAGGTAGTAAAATTAATAATTGATCAGAACCTATGGTCTGTAGCACCTCTCAGGAGAAAGAAAGGAAAGAGCAAAGGAGATGTCAGGGGTGGAGCGATTGTCAGATAGCGATGAAGAAGACTTGGAGCGTTAGTGTCATTGACAGAATTAGCTGGAAAAGTTTCGAGCACTGGGGTAGCTGGGACCCTCGGGAAGGCCAGTAGCCATTTTGACTCAACTTAACCAGGGTCGGCGACCGCACCCCACGTTAAAGCGAGCATTGATTGGTGCAGAACTCAGGCTTAGTAATAATTGAAAGAATTTGGCCTTAAAATTAGAAAAAAAAATTTGGAGAAAATAATCACAAAAAGGAAACTAAAAGAAAATGAGTAAATTTGCGAGAAAATATACATACAGCATTAAAATAGTTCAAAAATGAAAATGCATGCATGCCATGTATAAATGCTGAAATTCTAGAAAAAAATTCTCATTCTTCATGGTCCTTACGATTTTACAGAAATAAAAACTTTTCCCTGTCTAATCAGAAATTTAAGACTGTCATTTTCACGTTCAACAACACACCTTGGAACCAGTTAGCTATTTTGGCAGCGTGGTATCGTTGGTTGGTTTAAGTAGATTCAAACCGTAGTCAACTATGAAGTACATGGGCTATGCAAGATGGGCACCTCACCTTAACAGCTTGACCACGCATTTGTCTGTTGAGTGCAGTCACCTTTGCCTAAGTTACCGGTGTTTTTTCAAATATGCATCCATGCTGCGAGCGCAAATTTTATTTTATTTTGTTTAGTGGTGCTCACTTCAATTTCAACTACGATATTTACTTCATAGTGCTCTGCTGAGTTATTTTACTTGTTTTTCTGATGGCAGTGTTTTTATAAGTGTTCATTTGTTCAGGTGTCAAAGCTACCAAGATGTATTTTAGTTAAATTTTGAATTGTAGATAAAATTTTTTTTTAAATTGCAAAAGATAACCAACTTTTGTTTGTTGTTTTAGCGAAAAATGTGTGAGTTAATTAGGAAGAAATTTGCTTTTACAATGATGAAACTAATAATCTCATAAAGTGAAGAAGATTGTAAAGCTTTTTGTGGAAGCACAGACATGAACAGGAAATTTTTAAATCTTTGTGAAAGCATTGTAAATCAGAAATATCGTCATAGTTAAATCACAATAAGGCTTGAAATCAGAAAACATGTCACATTGTCACAACACATACACGCACTATTTGGATATATATACTTACTATACATACACCGCGTGCTGCCAGCCATGCCTTAAAGCACCGCATTTAGTTTGTGACCTTTGAAAGACCTTTTTATGCTTAATCACTTTTTGTGTGATCAGCTTTACATAAGCATATCAGTTTTAGTCCATAGTTGAGCGGCAAGCAGTAACGTCAAAACGAACCTCGTCCAAAAGTAAACGGCACGTAAGTCTTGTGCTTTGTGTTAGATTGTTTTATAAAAGTCAACGTTAATGCTATTGGGGAGGATCTCTTGGCTCTAGCAAGCCTTGCTGATGAGTCCAAACGGACGAAACGCGTCCAGGGATGGCTTTGCAAATATCTCTCAATAGCATTGCTTCCTTCGGAAGCCTCGCGCCTTCATCAGCACTCGCTTTGTTGTTTTGCTTCTCGCTTATAAGACGCTCTCTATCGATCGTCACCACTTGGAGCTAGCAATACATATACTTACTGGATATACTGTACTTACTATACAGTACATGCACACTTGGATCACAAGTAACTTCATCGCAAACTTCATCGCATTGTTGATTGCTTATTTATGCCCAGTTTGTACCTAAGTGCATGCGCAAATGCGTTCGCTTTCACTTCTTCAAAACTATTTGATCTATTTATTGAACCTGTCATAATTGATCACTGCCCCGAAATGGGTGCCATAATGGGTTGGTATTGCTTGGTGACGTCTGGATGACATCAACTCAACAGATTTTTTAAATTTGCATTTATTGACGGAAGAAAAAGTGTTGTTCAAACAAGAGCTAGCTTTCACTAACCAACTTTCAAAAATTTGGTAAGTTGGAGGCTAGCACTTGTTTTCGCAAACCTCTTCATAGTGTAAAATGACGTCATAATTAACTCATGATAGAAGAATTGTTTTCTTTATTTTTTCAAAAAATGATAACCGTAGAAATGCGCTTAAACTCTTTTTTCGAGAGACATTATCCAGCTGCTTCCAATAAAAAAAGTTCTTAGATTTTGAGCTTTTTTGACAACACAACAAGCAATTTGGGTTTTAGGTTTTTCCAATTCTAAACATTTTTTCTTCTTGAACGCCATAAACAAGTTCCTACAATGAAATTTACTGAATAAGTATTATATCTGTATTTCTCTTTCCTGACATTTTTTAATAATTACACAAGCTTGATCGTATTGGTTTAGAACCTTGTTTGCCAATATAGGAAAGAATTAGTTTTTTCATGCTGATTTTCCATCCAACACCGCCACATCCGCAAGGCGATAATAAAATACGATTCGTGATTTGTCTTTTTTTGGAAAATATTCATGGTTATAGATCAAGAGAATATAGCTGAGCCAAAATAGGTCAATGTGCTTGTAGAAAGTTTGTAAACATCAACTCAAACGTTCTTGACTGATTTTCCCATTCATTATGCAAGTTTTGTCATTAGCAGCATTATTTTCCCTTTGGACGATGGCTATCGACAATTTTGTACGAACCGCAAAAATGTTACATCGCTATTGACGGATGCTGCTTGTTACTTGACTCTTACTGGCAAGGTAGAGAATAAGTTGTCATGCTAAACAAGCACTTTGTTGAGGTAAACCGAAAAGAACTGTCTAGGTCAGGGCTACTCAATTGGCGGACCGCGGTCCGAATCCGGACCTTTTGAGTATTGAAACTGGACCTCAAGCTCCAGGATGAGAAACAGTAGGTGCAGCCACAGATTGCGAAAAAGCCCATGCCCATTTTACCAAACTTTGTTGACTTGTTCTCACTACTAAGTTATTTTCAAACAAAATGGCAAAAATTTTCGCGCCTTCGGCGCAACTGCACATTTTTAGCATTGACAAACGGCACCTTTAAAAGGACTAACAATCAATACGATCAGCACGAAAAACAGAAGAAAACCTATTTCCCAGAGCTGAAGGTCTTGTTATACATCCCTCTTTTGTCCACTAAATTTGCCTCTGCAAATAAATTGATCAAGTGTGGTAAAGCTCAAAGCCCAGACAATATCCGGTTAGATTTATTCTGAACCACAGCGGCCCCAAAAGTGTTGCATGGCTGCAATAAAAGGCTGCGTGATTTACCAAACAATCCCCACAATATGGCGACCTGCCACAGTCATCTCGATAGCAAAACCAGGCAAAGCAGCTGGTGACTGAGCTTCCAGCCCATATCGCTGTTGAGCGTTTCTTACAACCTTTTCGAGCGGTTGCTCTTGAGGCGTCTAGAACCTTTTTTTGACCTCCAACTTTCTGACAAACAAACTGGCTTCGGGCATAGTCAATGCAGAACTGATCGAGTGTTTAAACTAACCTATGACGTTGAACACCGCTTTGAAGAGAATAAATCAGGTTTGTATTGGCAGATCTTACTGCCGCACACGATAGCCTACTGTATGGTACGAGGGCCAAACACCCCAGCATCGCCACTGATTTGCTGTTACTTCTATAGACCAAGTTTTAAGAACAGGCTAAAAATAATAAATGCACTTTTTTTACAAAATTAACAGAATGAATTACAATAAGTTTATTTTATTTTTGATTTTGATGATATAGAGACCAATAGAAAATCCAACTATTTTTCTGTATTTACTGATAAAAAAGTTTTGTTTTTGTCATTGCAAGTCAAAAATTTACTGGACCTCTGGAAATACGGTACTTACCAAACTGGATCTTCGTTAAAATTAGTTGAGTAGCTCTGGTCTAGGTCTTAAGGTTGTTTTTAGAGAAAAACAAGAGCTCAACTTGGGTTAGCTCGCAAGTCATTTGAGAAATTTTTCTCGTATTTACGTCATGTCACGTGCTCAGCACACTTACCGCATGGTTGCACAGTGCGAGTGTGTGCACAGTGCGAGTGTGCTTGCACAGTGCAGGACAGTCAAAAACATACACGAAGTCCTAGCAATATTAAAGGCGGCAACAATTGCAACTAAATTCGGTCCAAAGATTTTGGTGCTTGCTTACCATCGTCCTGGCATTTATTGTTATGAGATGTGTAATCTGGCTTGGAGTTGATTTTAATATAACGCAGTGTTAGTCTACTTTTTTTATTATGGTATACCCAGGGTTACCATCTGCCTACACCAAAAAATAAGCACGCTGCTGTGCGATGACGTAATAGATTACCACTCCTTAACAATTTTGTATTGCAAAAATCATATTAGCATCACTTGGTATGAATTTTTCCTAGCGATTAACAAATTGAAAAAAATTGAAATACTAGAATTAACGGAAATTGAGTATTTTTATACAAGCAAGATTTATTTATTGATTTAAAAGCCAAATCATAAATATTTTTCCCCACTAAGTGTTTGCTTAAGCAGTTTTTGATCTTTGGAAATGACTTCGTGCATCTCGGAGCAACTGAAGTCTAAATTTACTCGAACTTGTAACAGTGATTTGACAGTTTTTTCACTTAGACGATTTCTTTTCTTTCTCCATTGCGATGAGACAAGAGAAAATACTCATTCCACAAATGCGTTGCTGTCCGGAACAGAGAAAACAATAGCAACTAATTTCTATAAAAGCGGTAGAGAATCATTTTCAGAAAAAAGTTTCATCCACTTCGTCTCTGAGCTATCTTCATTGAATGTCTCATCCGGAATATTTTCAAGCATATCATTGAGAGACGAAACTTCGTCAAACAGCTCATCTGCCATCGCTACCTCGGGATCGACCTTCTTGGCCATTTCTTTAACTTCTTCATATGTAACTGACCGATTTCTCAGCAGTGTCCAGGCGACGTTGGCTGGATGCTTATCTGGTCGATACCATTTGTCAATGTATTCTAGAGTCACTTTATAAAATTCTTTGAAGCTTGATTTTAGCTCTTCAGCACAGTCACTGTCGATTCCTTTTAATAATTCATCTGTTTTTGCTCCATAAAATTCTGAATTACGACGCTGAAAAATGGCCGTCTTGAATGATTTAAAGAAGTCAGCCAGTTCTGGAAGTAATGCACTAGCGCTCTGTAACAGTAATAGCGGCTTTATGAAAACCGACAAAGCACTGAGAAGAAACGACACGATAACAAGCGACTCTTCTGATTTGAAAAAATTCTCAAGAATCCGTGGTGGACACCGTAGGGAGAGAAAGTATTGCGTTAGTGGTTCCCAAAGTTCTATCATCTTTTCGAGCACATTACCTAATGCAGTCCAACGTGTTGGCGTGTGAGTTTGAAGTGCAGTGTAGTGAGCTTCAAGCTGTGCGCAAAATTATTTAAGATTTTGTACTCTACTAGTTTGACTCTTGAAGTGACTGCAGATTTTTAAAACTATTGTTTCAATGTCTACAGTAAGTCTTTTAGCTTTTTTTTCAGGTGCATTATGTAAAATATGTGCAGGACAGCCAATTAGGATGAAACGTGCACTGGTTTTTTCTTGCAAGGCGATTGAAAACGTTGTTTTTTCCTTTTTGTTGCCAACCCCCAAATTTTACTGGTGCATTGTCAGCACAAAAAGAAGTTATATTTTCAAGCTTGAGCCCATTTTCCTCAAGAGAAGAACAGATGAAGTTCATTATCTGTTGTGATGTTTCACATGGCATTGACCGCAGATCGAGAATTCTCACTCTCACTCCAACATTGGCGCTGAAAAATCTGACAACCAAGGAAAAAAGTTTCACTTCGTTGTGATTAGAAGCATCTATCGATATTGAAAATGGGTTTTCTCCAAGTTCTGATAATAATGATTTCTGGGCAAATGGAGCAAGCACACCAGTGATAATGGATGCTGTTTTTGTTGTGGCACTTGTGAAATTTTTCGCTATGTCAGAATCACTGAAAATCACCTTTATGAGATGGGTAGTGCAATCATTAGAAAGAAACGACTGCTGATGCTTGGCAGTATGAAATGCTCAAGCACCCTCTGCTGCCGCCGCCTTGCAATCCAGGTTATTTGGTGAAGTTCTGCTCGTAAAAAAATTCTTCATTGATTGGTTTGATGCAATACTCCTAGCATTATTTTTGTGTCTTGTGGTAGCATTGTGTGCACTAATAGCTGTTTTTCCCTTGGCCTCAAGGTTGATTTCACTATCGCAATAGCAGCAGTGAGCATAGCTCTTGCCTTTTCGGCTTTGCTTTACATTAGCAAATTTTTTGTCATAATCATCACGAGATACATGCTTACGCTTACTCATTTTTCTAAATTATGTCTAAAAATTATACGAATTAACTTTAATAAATGCTGTCACGCTTATGTGATATCAGGCCGTGCACAAAAGTTGTTGATTGTAAACTTGAGACGATTCAAATTATCACCTTCTATGATAATTACAGATACCTTAATACATTTATCAAAATTTCTTTAAACTACTAAGCTTGCTTACAATATTATTCACGCAAGCCTATCTACTCTAACTATTCCCTTCTAATCTTAATCTTTCTACTCTTTGTAATTTTCACTATCATGAGCCTACCTGCCTACTACTCTACTCTCGCCAACAAAGCCTACTGTTCTCGCTAACAAAAACTTACGTAACAATAACAAAAAGAACGCACGAGTAAATTCATCGCAATTGCACAAAATTGGAGAAACTACGAGAACATTTCCTGCCTTACGTGTTAGTAGACGATTGTTACGTGTGGTAGCCAAGTAAAAAAGAATTCTATATGCAAAACAAAGCTTAATAAGCAAACAAATTATGCAAAACCTAGATTTATTAATCTATACTCTAGAAAATAAGCACGGCAATCGAAAATAAGCACATTTCCTAGAAATAAGCACCTTCATATTTTGTAAGACATTGCTCTTGAAAATAAGCACAAATCTTAGAAATAAGCACGATATGGCAACCCTGGGTATACCTTTTAATTAACGTTCCGAAAAATCTGTTACATCAGTTAAAAATTTTAATTTTTTGAGATGGATCTATAAAAAAATAACATCAATTTAAAAACTCCGTTGTTTGAGATTGAACTACGAAAAAAATGCCATCAGTTTAAAAACTGGTTAACCTTTACACATTCCATTACGTTGGTTCACCCTGGGGTCTACAATACATCCGGTTGACAAACACTGCTATAGTGAACAATGAACATCATTCTGTCACTGTCAACGACTGAACAAACACTTGAATTTTGGTTTGCAAAACAATAGAGAACACAAACGAAGATCAGTTGACGTCAGACCTAATCCTTCTTTAGCACATTCAGCTGCTTTCAAACAACATTGAACACTTGGAAGTTAATGACTGCTGCTGACAAAAACGTTCAAGGCAAAAAAGGAACAAGCAATGTCACGATACAACCTGCGCAGTTCGGAACTACATCTAGCAACTGTTTAGCCAAGTTAGATTTGAAAACAAAACTAGACTTTTAAAATGAAGGATTCATCCGTACTTTACAGCGTTATTGTGAAAAGTTCAACCAACATTATCTACAGTGGAACGTTTACTTTCTTTGCGGAAAAAGCTACTGTGAAAAGGCCGAACCTTGAAATCTGATAATGTCAAAACGTACATGCTGCTATATTACAATAAATAAGTAGGAAAAGTTAATTCGTTTGTGGTATTTGTGTACTATTTGGTTTCTGTATTATACTATTGTCGCGTAATGTTCTTCTCTCTTGTAGCGATATTAAAAAAACTGTGTGTGGGGTTTAATTTGCTGTTGATTGAAATCTAATATGCACAAAAAACGGGGTACAGTGCACACTCTACAAGAACAAAATCACACAAACTACAGTATCTAAATACCTCGCCGAATAGCAGGATGATAACCAAACAATACATACATTGTATTCTTTTACTCGTTATTCTTATCTGTTAGCACACTTATGAAAAAATTACGTAAAGCCATTCAAACTTTTTCTTTGATTTCATACATGACATGATATGATTTCACTTGATTTGTCTACATCGAAAAAATCTCACATTTGGACGACTAGTTTCAGTTCAAGAAAGGATTATAGTTTCTACAAATGAGCAATTTTGTTATGCATAATGTGGTCTAAATATGAGAAAAACGAAAAAAGTAATTTTTTCGTTTTTCTCATATTTAGTCTCATATTTTCTCATTTGTTATGCATAATGTGGTCTAAATATGAGAAAAACGAAAAAAGTAATTGCAGGTCAAAAATACTTTTAGTTATACTGTAAATTTAACGTAATAGTATTTTATAAAATTTATCTAACTCGCATTTTACTTTTCAGGTGCCGGTTGAGCCTCGTATTGTATATGATGGTTGCAATTTTTCTTGCTATTGCCATTGTTATTTGTAACGTTCAAATCATGGGGGTGCTATCTCTTCAGAAACAAAACGTCCAATCTATTTACCGCCTATCTTTAGCTGTTGCTGATTTTATCATGGGTGTGTTTGTCATTCCGATGTACATTGGAATTGAGTACGAGCATTTCGAGCGAAGTTCATCTTTCACTGAGTTGAGGAACGTGACTGGTTATGTGATTGCCACTGATAAGTCTTTACCTATGCAACCGGTAGTTGTGGAGGTAAAAAACCTTGCTGGCGATAACGTTTCGAATACCTATGTATCAACACTTGGATTTTTTATGGTACTATCTATATTGGTTTCTATTTCCAGTCTGGTAGCAGCAAGCATTGACAGATTTGTTGCTATATTTCGTCCTCTAAAATACAACGACTTAAAAGCAATTTTCGTGGCCAAAATTGTCGTAGCAACTGTTTGGTTCGCTAGTTTGGTTTTAGCAGTGTTTCCTATAGTTATTCCTGATGGAGGCTATGCTTTTGTCGTCTCAAATGTAGCCACTGAAGATGGAAGGTCAATGCTAATGGTTTACACAGCTGTTGCTTTCTTTTTGTTTGTATTAATGTGGACTTCAGTAATAGCAACTTATGTAGTGGCTCGCCCTGGCTTGATGAACCATGACAGACAACGCCAGACTGACGATGAAAGGCATCTTCTAGGAACTCTATTTATCATGATAACAGTTTTTACTCTATGCATTTTGCCAAACGCATTAACTCAAATTATAAGAGTCATTTTACCTAATATCAACGTGGAGAACCCGACCGATTTCGATATAGTCGCTAATCTGCAATTTTCATCTATTCGGCTTGCAATGACTCTGGTGATATTCAGCAACAGTCTTTGGAACTGTTTCATCTACAGTATTCGAGAAACAGTTTTTCGAAAAGCTGCAAAGAGGCTATACAAAGGGATCGCACAGCATTTAAAACTCGACCAAGCTTGGAATCTGGTTTCACGAAAACGGTAAACAAGAAATACTAGTAATCTCTCAATTACGCAAAAACTAAGTGGTATATGATCATAATCAAAAGTGATTCGAGAGCAAAGCGCTCTAAATACGTATGGATGATAATTTAAAAATGATCTACTCATAAGGAATATCTTGCTTTTCCACTATCATAACTTTATGGTATATTTTATGCAGTAGAGTCTTTATCATTTGTGGAAGAATATCGTGTGTTTGCTTCTTTCAGTGTTTAACAAAATGCCGAAAGCAATATGAAATTGCTATTTCAAGTGATGTAGAAAAAATACGTTTGCATGCAAATAATGTAAAGCTAAAGAACATTTTCAGAACTGCCGGCATTATTTTCAACTACATCTTTTTTTGAATGTGTATTGCATTTGCATTTCTGTTTATTTTAAGCAGAAGATGTTTACCTTTCGATATTGGTGTACTTTCTACTTCAGTAGTTTCATAAAAATTTAGCCTATCTTGATTTTTTGGCAGATAAACGTACTAGACGACGTCGCTCTGCACGGCTACCACTAAATTATAACTGAACAAAAAATGTCAGTTTACCCGGTAGCTATTGTCCCCCAGAAGCAATTTCAAACTCGGTTATTATGCTGCAATGTCATTTCATCTTTGTTATCTTCAATTACTTCCTTCAAAATAGCTTTCAGTGCAACTTGGGTTGAGTTCTTTGTTTGCTCAGATTAGTGAATTATAAGGCACGTATTGAACCTTTGATTTTCTTTTACGCATTTTGCTCTTTAGTTAAATTGATTCATTACGTTTTTAATAGGATTGTACCACGTATTCGATTATAATCCGGCACTATCCTAGGCTTTTTCAAATATCCGACATCGAATCGGATAGTAAGTGCTTTCCGATCGGGTATTCGAATAGCAACGAGCAAGAGTATTTTGTTTTAACTTGTATGCTATATCTTGGCATAAAGTACATTGCGTGATAACCAATTGAATTTGTTTCTGTTCAGTTCAGTTCAATTTATTGCCGTCGAAGTTATTTTATTCAAGTTAACTCTGTTCAATTCCGTTGTGGTTCAGTTCGTTAATAAATGAAATCATCTTCGTTCAATTTATCTTACGCTGTCCACTTGGAGCAACGCATCCATCGAACCATCACTTTAACGTACGATCGACAGTAATCTAAACTGGTGATTGCTGCTACTAGTTGTAGTGATAGGGGTCTACAGTTTTAGGAAGTCGGTAAAGCCGGTGTAGAGGCAACCAGTGTAATAGGAGTAGTCATAAGCTGATTGCCACAGGTAAGTTTTGTGTAGTTAAAGAAAATGGTAATAAAACAACACACAAAATTTGATGGTGGTAATAAATTAATTTTTCAAACCATTGCTTGAAATTTTCCTGGTAAATCCCAGAATATTTTCCGTACTCATTCTACGGAAACTGAACGCGTATCCAATGTTGTGCAATAATTTTTAACTGAAGTTGAAAGCATCAATATAGATTATCAATTCGAATAAGATCAACCAGACTACATATAAGAAAGTGCTAATAATCAACCAACTAATGCAATTTTTGTGCCAAACCACGACAAAGACAACGACGACGATGTCACTTACACCAATACGAAATTACGATTTAATATAATTTAATAACCAGAGTTAAAATACTCTCCCCACAAATCACTAGTTAGCCAAAAATACTGGTTACAACTGAACCAATTTAATTCAGTAATATTCATTTATATTTAGTTTAAAGTCAGTTTTCACTCTAGAACTAATCTTTCAAGCTCCTTATGTATCAATTATATTTGCCATACAATGATTAACTTTCGAAAGAACACAACTCGCTTACTGCAGTTATCTCGAGACGGCAGGCGCTTGAAACAAGCAAGTGAAATGCTATTTAGTAAAGCGCTCTCTGCATATGCCTGCCTGTTACAACTCAGATTTGAAGGTGTGATTAAATTACGAAACACAAATAGAGATTGGCCTGACTAGATTTACACGATAACAATAGAACACTTGTCTTGTATAATTAGTGACAGGAATCCTTTTTAGAAAAATTCATTGATTTCGCCATTGGAAAAATAATCACCGGCTATTTTTTTTCACTTCTTGCAATGGCCAGCATAAGTTTCCAGAAAAGATTAGTGTTGATCGTAAGTTTTGATTTTGCACGGTGTTAGATGTTACAAACGGTAATACTTCGCTGATGTAACTTGACTGTGATAACATGTAATTTCTTTTATGTTTAGCTATAAAAATTACTAGCTGGCTCTATCTGTATCGGCCGGCAGGGCTACCAGTCAAATATTTTGGGTTAGAAATATCGGTTTGGCCGATGTTTTCACTTGAGCAATATTTTCGCGAGCATTTACAAAAAGTTGATATAAATGGAGGCATCGCTCGTATTAACCGAATTCGATCGCCATTGAATTGAAACTGGCCTTACTCACAAACTCTCTATCCTTTCATAAATTCTATCCGTTCTTTCCAAGGAGGGCAAAGTAAAAGTTTGGGAAAGGCGCCGCAATGTTATACGATTACAGCAATAAGTTATTAGTGGTAGGCTTATTTTGGTGCAGCCCTTTTCATAATGATATTTGAGACACCGTATTCTTCGGCTGCACATGCATGCCTTGGTCATGGTATAGAGCGGAGAGCCATACCTCCCTACAAATGTGTAGCTTCCTATTACTCGGTTGGTCTAATAACCCACTTTTAAGTAATGATTTTCCTCCATACATACGATTATATAATTGGCTCTGTGATTTCACAGTGTAATCCTAGTAACCTATTTTTATTGATTGCATTTCAAACCTTGAATTTCATAACCAAGTTCATAATACCGACCTCCCTACTACTAAATTATGACTCTACTTACTTACAAGCAGTATATAACTGCAAACTTTAATTCATTGTTTGGACCAAATGCATAGAGGCATAAATTCAAAGCGGCGAAAGGAAAGCTGAAGTGATTGATGTATTTATAGGAATTACTCTATGGAATAATAGGTCTGTCTACTACTAGCATTTTTTGTAATTATAGGTCCAGTTATCAAACTTAGCCTGCAAGTTTTCTGTTTGAAACTCAACTGTTGGTTTCACTTTGCTACACGAGACAAAAACGTCTTAGAGGCTAAGAGTATATTCAGGGGCACGATAAGATTGTTGTACAAAGGTACTTTATGGTGGAGTCCACTTACAGTTTAGTTATTATAATTTTCGTACTTGCCATTGCATCATTGAGAAAAAACACGTTCAAACCGGTATGTTGGTGGGGTTATACACAATTGTACATGTATTAGGCTGATAAATAAATAGATTCTACTATTTTAATATTTTTAATATCTTCGAAAAAAGCTTTCAACCGTATTTATATCTTGGGGTTAAATTGGACAGATCACTCACGTTTCGTCACCATCTTGAGGCATTGCGCAAAAAACTAACAACGCGCGTTGCACTGATGAGACGACTTGCAGGCTCAGGCTGGGGCGCTGGAGCTAAAACACTGCGTACAGCCGCTCTACCTCTGGTCTACTCTACAGCGCAGTACTGTGCACCAGTTTGGTGTCGCAGCGCACAAACTCGCCTCATCGATAGTGTTCTCAACGACGCATTGCGCATTGTCACTGGATGCCTGTGTCCAACTCCAACAGACTATCTACCCGTCCTTGCAGGTATCCAGCCGGCTGAGCTTCGCCAATTAGGAGCAACGCTCTCCCTGGCATATCATGGCAGTTTGGACCCTGGCCATATTCTCTATGAATTATTGACTGGGTCTCCAAGGCGGCCACAGAGAGAGACTAAAATCTAGACGCCCCTTTGTGCCCGCTGCACGGAAGTTACTGCAAGATCTAACTGAATCGGATATTCGTGCAGCTCAATGGGCAGACTTTAAATGGAGCACGGAATACTCGGAGTGCTCATCTGATCTCCGTGCTTTCATTCCTAGGACAAGCACAAGGCCAATGGGGATGGGCCTGCCCAGATCATCATGGGTCAGGCTCAACCGCTTGCGGGCTGGTGTTGGGTGTTTTCAGTCGTTCATGCACAAATGGGACCTTGCTCTTACATCGAATTGCGAGTGTGGCGCTGCAGAACAAACCGCAGAACACATCATTCTGACATGCCCCGTACATCGGGCACCCACAGGAATACAGTACGTGGACTGACGGTTTTGGATGTCGACACACGATGCTGGCTGAGTACCATCACTGCCAGCATATGATTTCGAAACAGTGGATGATTCAACAATTCAACAACATTGCTGTCTTGCTGCTGTTTTTGACGTGGATGCGGATCCCTTCCAAAAGAAGAAGAACCGTATTTCTACCATCAGCAAAAAATGAAGAAAACAAATTTAATTTTGCCGTATCTTGTTTTCTAAGAGTGAAATTTTTTGAAGTTTTTAGTGGGGTGTTAGCTTTCGTTTATGCAATAAACCGTTTTTCTTTGTCAAGAAATGAAAACGAAAAATTTATCTTCTACTGTGACGTTTTTTTGTTATCAAGAAGAAAGAATCTCGTCATAACATTCATCCTGAATAGAGATCAATCGTGCCAAGCTACATTTTTCCCCCAGTAGTTATGGAGGAGTTGAAAGACAAAATGAGAGAGGCACAGACTCACTCAGACACCCTGGCAGGATTGCGCTTCTTACAAGAATTTTATCTTTTGATAGAGTTTATTCTTTCCTCGACCTTTAGTCATGTTTATTTAGAGATGCCCTATGCACATGTGTATATTTAAACATATTTACATTGTTTATTTTTGGTTAACCATTGTTTTTGTTTTTCCGTTTTTCTATATCCCTACTCCAGCTTACCAGAGTTTTAAATCAAAATTGGTTTTACTCACAAACAGCTTATTGTTGACACGCTTTTATTTTTTTGTCACAATAAGTACGAGGACAACAACGTCAAAGTTAATGAGAAATAAGCTTTTTAGCGACCCGGTGCGCCCCTTTCACGATTATACTTGTGACCTCAAGTATTTGCCAGCGCCTAATTTCTAGCACAGGGAGAAAGAACTCATGGTTTTCGAAAGATCTCTTACACAACATACGGTTATGTTTGTTACGATATTTTCAAGCAAAAATGTTTTCGTTTGTGAAGCGATTTCACGTAGCGGTATTGGTTTTCTTTCGATTTTTATCAAACTTTGGATTTCATTAATTCTCTATCAAGAATAATATTTTGTACTCAGCTTTAAAACCGATATTTTAATGTTATCTAACTTGAATCTACTTATTTACCTTATTTTGATTGTAACTTGTGATGGTTACGTAACCATAGCCCGGTAAAAAGTGCGCAAAAATTCACTTACGAGATCATGGTAATATCCAATGTTGTTTTTACAAATACTTAGTTTTGCTTTTAAAGGGTTTCTATCAGTTATTTTATTCGCCACGTTTAATAATAAAAAACCCAACAAACGAAAGTAAAAGAATAAAAGCGGTACAGTCAAAGAATCAAACAAATCACCGTCAATTTACTTTAAACTTACGTAGCCAGTGCAAAACGTGTTCTTGTACTCGCCTAAAAAGACCTTTGATATTCGGCTCCGTCTTGGACTGAGCAAGGCGAATGTCATTGCATATTTTGAGACGATTTCTAGATTTTGTATTTATGGACGCCAGATCAGAAAATCCAGTTTCACAAAGGTAGGTAGTTGCTAATTGAACCAGAATTACGGAAGCAGTCTTGCTGAGTAGTGGATATTAATTATGAGGAGACAACCAAAAGCTGGAGCCATCAGTTTTGCTAGTAAATGCAAGCTTCATCGCATTCGAAACTTTGAACTCTGCCTATTCCTTTGCTTCTTCGGCATTAGGGTCGATTTCAGTACTAAAACGGGTCTCTGTCCCATGAAACATGATCATTTTCAGGCGCCTTTCCTAAAAAAACGAGGTAATAAACTTTACCTTGATTCATGCTTGCCAGACTCCCATTCAAGCAGTTAGCCCAGCCAGCTTGTCTTAAACGTCGCTCACTGTCACATCACGGCCTTGCAAAGACAAGGTCATGTCGTTGTGGTGGTCGAATATATCGGCCAGGTACGCGAGCATCACAACAAACTCTTCATTGTGACATTATATATGGATGTTGTTTTTGTTTTCTCGAAGAAAGATTTTAACCTCGTTTTTAAGATCATACAACCGAGAGAGGTATTTGCCTCTCGACAGCCAACGGACTTTTGTATAAAAATGCGTCACCGAACGTCGCAATGGAGGTCTACGACGAAATAATGAAAACTACAAATTTAAGTTTAACTGGCAAACATTTAAGATCGTGACACTTGGGTTTTGCAATACTAGTGAAGGCCTCTACAGAGCTCTACAAATATAAATATGTAAAGATGCTACACCAGATAAAAACGTTAAGCTCACTTAATGCTCGAAACCCATAAAATAGTTTTTAAATACGCCAGGGAATCTACAACTGTAATAGCGTAAAAACCGCAAGTTAACTGCAGCACTCACAACGTGGCTAAGCAAAAGCATAACAAGTGAATTTGCTTTTGTTGTCTTTTTCATTGCATCATTTAAGTTCACTTTCTTCAAAACTATTTTAATTCGAGAACCAATTCACGCAATTCATTGTACGTTCCATTAAAACGTAAATTAAATGTTGTTTTAGTTGTGAACATTGTTTGTTTTCAGCTTTTACTTTATCGCAAAAGAGCATTGAAAAATTAAGTCGAAAATTTGGGGACATTGCCCCTTTAGTTTCCCTGGCAAAGAGCCTAGACTTGGAATAGTGTAATAAAGTCGGACTTGAACATGTCCAAAAACGTCTGCTAGTCCATTGCCCCGATTACAAAGACCTATAGACTCCGCTTTTTTGTTCAACTGGATACTTGAATGTCAAGTACCAACCAGCCTTGTTTTTCACACCAAACTAATAGACCTAGCATATTATATGACTCCTGATTGTGGAAAAAAGAACTAAAGCGTTGAATCTCGATCGCTGAGGCGCTATTTGGATTGGGATGGGAGTACAACCTGCACAAACAATTAGAGCTCGTAATATCAGCTCTTGGCCTACGTTTAGAGGTAGGCAAAGTAGCCTAAAATTGTAGCTTACTTGAGTAAAAGTATCGTTACTTATTCAAAAAATACTCAAATAAACATCGAAAGTGATGAATAAAAATTAATACTTGATTAAAAGTAGTATAAAAGAAATCAAGAATTAAACTACTTGAGCAGTAAAAGTAGAAAGTAATTTCATTTTTTGAGCAGCTTGGTCCTATATGTCTTTGAACCGAATGGTTCGCAATTAGGGGTGCTCGCACCACATCAGTGCGAGAAAAACTTTTTGAACACGCAAGTTTCTATTTCAATTTGTGGATTAATTTACGTTATCGGCCACGTTAAAGCTTCACGTGTATGTTACAGGCAATTGGGTCTCGTAAAAAATGGGGCTCTTTGGGTGACACAATGTTCGGGAATGACACTATTGTTAGAAGTCTTTCGAAAGAGTTTACCTTAATTTAAGATTTTTTTTTAAAAAACACTTTGTTTGTAAAACAAGTTAATTATAACTTTTAATAAAGGTGTTTTCAGCTTGAAGAATTTAATAAAGCTAAAAAACTAATTCCACGACCGATTTCGGCTTTCATTAAGCTCATTTTAAGCTCATATTTCATTAAGCTCAGACAGACTCATATTTGAATTTGATATCTTTGGCTCAACTTACCTTCCTTTAAAGCGCTGTGTCACCGGTGTTTTGTTATGCCTTCTTGGCTAACAGATATCCACAATCTAGCTAACTCTAGCCGTGTATTTTTAAGAAAAGTGCGACTGTCTGTGTGTACGAGAACAATAGCGAAAACAACAACGAGGCACAGCATGGGTCCAAAGGTCACATAATGGCGCATCACGTGCAAAGCAGCTTCCATCAACATCCCTTTCACTTTGAATTATAGACACACTGTTTTAGTGGGAGATAAGCCGTAATACAACGAAAACGATAAATAGTAATTATGCATGGCTGAAATATTGGCCATAACGTGTGGGGGGTCCACAGTTTCTCTGAGGTCGTCTTACGGCAATTGGGGCTTCAGCATTAACGTTAGATGAACGTGCATTATTCTCACAAATTGTTACACCAGCATCGTCATAATTAGCTTCACTGTTGTTCGAACCAAATGAAAAATCAACGGTACATATCGCTCATTGGTAAGTCTCAAAAATTTGCGATTTCTTCGAATAATGCGACTATTGCATTCAATTAAGTATGAACGAGGAGCAACCTTTTTAATGCATTTACCCATTTCCCAAGTACCACTGCGAGTTAAAGGTTGAACACGCACCACATCTCCTTCCTTTAAATCGCGTAAAGGCTTGCTGGTACGATCATAATACACTTTAGCCTTTTCACGTTTGCGTAACACATCATTTTGCACATTTTCAACTACTTTTGGGTATAACAGTCGCGAATCAATTGGCAATATTGACTTAGTTCGTTTCGACATTAAACGTTGCACAGGAGACGTTTTGATTTCTGGCGTTGGGGAGTTTCGCCAATCAAGCAATGCTAGCATAAAATCACTATTATCAGCATGCGACTTTTTCAACAGCGTCTTCGCTATTTTAACAGCAGATTCGACTTTGCCATTCGATCGACTATGATACGGTGACGATGTACAATGATTAAAACACCAAGCTTTAGCAAAATCAGAAAATTCAGCACTCAAAAATTGCGGTCCATTATCACTAATAAGCGTGTCAACGATACCATATCTAGCGAATTGTTCTTTACAAAATTTCACAATCGAAGCACTGGTCGTAGCAGTTAGCTCTTTCAATTCCCAAAAATCCGAATAATAATCAACCATTATGACATAATCTTTACAATTAAAAGTAAACAAATCTATGCCTGCTTTACTCCAAGGCATGCTAGGTATATCATGCATTACCATAGGCTCTTTTTGCTGTTTTGCCAAATACTGATTGCAAATAGCACATTGTGATATGAAATCTTTCACTTGCGCAGATATGCCGGGCCAAAATAACACTTCTTTCGCTTTGTTCAAGCACGTATCCGCGCCCAAATGACTATAATGAATAGCATGTAACATGTCTTTGTACATTGCGCTCGGAATAATAACTTTATGACCCTTAAACAAGACATTGTCCTGACACACAATTTCATCTCTATACGGCCAAAATTGCCGAATTTCAACCGGACAGTCAACTCTCGATTGCGGCCAGCCATTCAAAACAACACGCTTTAAAATGACTAATGTATCATCACAACGGGATTCCTCGCGCACCTGGGTTAAACGTTGGTCAGTGAGCCTCAAATTTTCGCACAAATTAACCTCTTCAAACGAGTTATACAAATCGATTTCAGCGGCCATAGAAAAAACACAATAATCATTGTCACATTGCGAATTATTACGCACAGGTAGAGATGCACGAGACAAAAAATCGGCTATGTGTAAAGTTATTCCTTGCTTATACACCACATTTAAATCAAACTTTTGCAATCGTAATAGCATTCGTTGTAGGCGTTTCGGGGCCTGAAGCAAAGGTTTTCTAAAAATAATTTCTAAAGGTTTGTGATCGCTTTTCACTGATACCTCTTTGCCTAAAATATATTGCTCAAATTTTTCGCACGCAAAAACGATAGCTAAGCACTCTTTCTCGATTTGCGCATATCGCTGTTCAGTCGCGGTCAGCGAACGACTCGCATATGCCACAGGTTGGTAATTTTGTAGCAGAGTTGCGCCCAAGCCAACTTGGCTGGCGTCACATTCAATAACTACACTTTCGTTGACATTAAAATATTTTAGCACTGGAGCACTAGTGACTAGTTTACAAATGCGATCAAAAGCTCGTTGGTGAGTATCAGTCCACTTCCAGACTACCTTTTTGTCTGTAAGGCGTCTCATTGGTTCACACAATTCAGATAACTTAGGTAAAAAGCGCGCAAGATAGTTCACAAATCCTACAAAACGCTGTACGCTGGGCACATCGGTCGGAATGGGCATGTTCTTTACCGCTTCAATGTTGCTTGGGTCGGCTTTAAGCCCTTCCGATGTCAGCAAGTGTCCCATATAAGGTACGGACGTTAATTTATACCTTAATTTGTCTCTGTTGAAAACCAAGTTCTTTTCTCTAGCTCTCTGTAATAGAGCTTTGAGATTTTCATCGTGATCTTTTACCGCTTCATCACGATTGTCCCCGCTCCCATACACGAGTATATCATCGGCGATGCACTCTACACCACGAAGTCCTGCAATTACTTCATGTTGTCTTCTCTGGTACTCTTCTGGGGCAGATGAAATGCCAAATGGCATTCGCAACCATCGATAACGGCCAAAGGGCGTCCAAAAGCAGGTCAAATGACTGCTTTGTTCGTCAAGTTCAACTTGCCAAAAACCATTCTTGGCGTCCAAAACTGAGAAAACTTTTGCCTTTGCCAATTTGGGCAAAATATCCTCAATGCTCGGGATTGGGTATTTCGGTCTTCGTATTGCAGCATTTAGATCTTTGGGGTCTAGACAAATTCGCAGTTTGTTGTTTCTTCGCACAACGACCATGCTGCTAATCCAGTCAGTCGGTTGATCTACGGGAGTAATCACTTTCTTTTCGACTAGCTCTGCCAGTTTGTTCTTCAGATCGGCTTTCATGGCGACAGGTACATTTCTTTGGCAGTGCTGGACAGGGCGCACTTCCGGATCAACATCAATGTGATATTTTCCGGGTAGCCGGCCTAGTCCTTCAAAGACATCCGAAAAATTGTCCACAACACTATCTATCGTGTCTACTCTGCTTGTTTCTTCTATATTCAATGTTAGCAATCCAAGCTTTAAGCAAGTATCAGCGGACAATAAAGGGGTCAAATCTTTATTCAAGACTTGAAAGTGTAAGTTGCAACTTTTATCTTCATATTGGCATTGGAGTTCTACCTCTCCTTTTGGTATAATCAGTGAACCATCGTAGGTTTTAAGCTTGACTGAGCTTTTGTTGAGGTACTCATCGTCTGCCTCAAACAAGTTGCAATAATCCTTGTAGCTCACCGTGTTACATGTGGATCCGCTGTCCAACTGGCATCGTAATGGGGTAAACTTTTTGCCTGGTAAACTCACGTTTAAGGAAACAAACCATTTCTTTTTGCTGCCCACCGTGTAAGCTTCTTCAGTTCGATATGCCAGCTCGTGGTCGCTGTCGGATTCCCGATTCTCGATTGCATGTATGCGTCTTGCTGGCGACGACTGCGGCTTATTTCGGCAC
Source organism: Trididemnum clinides (assembly GCA_963675345.1). Classification (NCBI taxonomy): domain Eukaryota; kingdom Metazoa; phylum Chordata; class Ascidiacea; order Aplousobranchia; family Didemnidae; genus Trididemnum; species Trididemnum clinides. Next base: position 14,158,509 of record OY776287.1, on the reverse strand, counting down.
ATTCGTGCGAAATGATTTTGCTTGTGACAGATATGACACTCTGCCTGATATGCTGGGCATTTTCGCTTGTCTCGTTCATGTCTTCCGCCACAAAATTTGCACTGTTCAAGCTTTCTTTCCTGGTTGAGGTGCAACTTCGGTGCTCTGTAGCGATCATATCCGGTCTTCTTCTCTATACGATTGGCTTCTTCTGGCTCTTGATTGTCGATGGTCTTTATTTGCTTCTGTGCCAGCTCGTAGCTGCGGCAAATAGCGATGCTTTTCTCCAAAGTCAGATTTTCTTCGGTTAGCAACCTGCTTCGAACCGAACTATGTTTTGCTCCCAGCACGATTCTGTCTCTGATAAGACTTTCTGCCAGTTCTCCAAATTCGCATGTAGCGCTTAAGCCTCGCAATCTATTTACGTACTCGTCAATGTTCTCTCGAGCCTCTTGTCGGCATGTATTAAATATAAATCGTTCATAAGTAACATTGCTTTTTGGTCGGAAATACTTTTCCAGCTCTTCAATAATGGCCTTCAGGTTGGCTTTCTGTGCTGCAGTGAACGCCAATTTCCTGTACACCTGGTAGCACTCTTTCCCTATGACGACTAGGAAAGTTGCGATTTGCACTTCACCGGTCTTCTCTTTTAAGCCGGAAGCTACCAAGTAATTCTCCCACTGCTCCTTGAAGTAATTCCAGTTCTCTTGGACGTTACCACTCACATTCATCGGTTCTGGAACCGGCAGATTACTCGCCATTACTGTAATCTTTCTTTAAATGTTCACTGTAATCTTTCTTTAAATGTTCACTGAAATCTTTCTTTAAATGTTCACTTTTGACACCATGTTTTGTTATGCCTTCTTGGCTAACAGATATCCACAATCTAGCTAACTCTAGCCGTGTATTTTTAAGAAAAGTGCGACTGTCTGTGTGTACGAGAACAATAGCGAAAACAACAACGAGGCACAGCATGGGTTTAAAGGTCACATAATGGCGCATCACGTGCAAAGCAGCTTCCATCAACAACCGGGTTATCAGCGGTCCGACGGAGAATTACTACCATATCAAGTCAGCTTCGCCTGCAACTAAAGGTTAATTATAACTGGTTGAATGTTGTAAAAAAAATTACTTTATGTAATTGTTATAATTGATAAAAACGCTTAATGTTTTCTATTCACGATAAAAAATGTTTTTGCCGATGTGCAGGCAAGCTATCCGGCAACCGCTGATTTATTCTGTTTCTCTGTATTGCAGATACTATTTGTATCGGCGATACAGGTAAACAGAATAATATAGAAATACAGAAACAAACTATTGTATCTAGATACTGCCCATCTCTGACTGCAAGTTTCCATAAACTTTTCATTTCACGATCGAATGGTAAACCTCGCAGATGGCTTTTTTCCATATTTGTCTTAAAAGTTTTGCTGGGCTTGAATGTCTGACTTTGGCTCTAGAAACCAGGAAACGCACTGGACTTTCTTCTGCGGAGTTCTCATTTACATATGCTCCCTTTTCGCTGCTACATTCAAACCATTTTGCTTAATCACTAAATAAACTATAATTTCAAACCTGATTATTTAAAAAAATACCTGTCAAAAAGGAAAAAGCTCGAGGGATTTCGCTTTACAATAAAACAAAAAACAAAGCTATCTCAAACATTATATTTTGTAAATACTTACTAAAAATGAAAACTTGCAGTAATTCAAGCACTGCTGAAACAAACATATGTGAGCTATCGGTTTGACCAAACACGATTCATACAAAATTACTTTCGGAAACTTTTATTTCCATGATGTTCGACCGAAAACTGCAATCATGCAGTTGTGGCAGGAATACATAAAATCGCGCTTAACAGAAGAAGCATTGAGTGATTGTTTCGACAAAATAAAACAAGAAGAGCAAACCTACTTTCGTTTTATTGTTGCAAGCGCTACTTGTACCATAGCTTGGTTCGTAGCATGACATTGACAAATCTCATGTTTACTTAATGTATAGGCCTAACTAGAAACAAGATTCTCAACAATTTCCATTGACAAGTGTTTGTTGTATTTTACTTGAACTGTAGTCTGTGCAAGATACCTGGATTAGGTGTCAATCGCGGCCATCAAATTACAAAAAGCAACAAGATTTTCGAGCAGATTAATTCCAAGAGAATTTTGGCCCGAGAAAATTTGGCATTAAATACAAAACGAACTTTATCGAGTTTTCATGCGTTGATTTCTATTTTCGGGTGATGCAGGAGCGAGTTTTACGCAGCGCCGCATCTACAGAACGTGAGAGCCCACTTCTCGGCAATATAAAAGTGGAGTTAGGGCGTAGATACAAAAAACAGAAAAAAGAGCCTAAACTTGATATCAAAAATCATGATGGAAACACCACTTATTAAAGCATTGTGCTGAAGATGTGATGACGCTTTAATTCTAGTGACATCTCATTAACAGTATTTTAATCAAAGAAATCACGACTTTTTTTCGCAAAAGCGTCAATTATATATAATTGGCGGCTTGCTCTTAGAACAGTTTCGTTGCCAGCAGTAGCTTTTAGTAAGTGAAAATGTAGCGCAATTAACTCATACGTCAGTTAAAATATGTTTGAAAAGAAATAGTAAGATAGATGTTTAGAGTACATCATTTCGTTCGGTTTTATCCAGTTTTCTACGTTTTTTTCTGGCCATTCTCATGGTGTTACCCTGTACAAGCAGAGATGATCAAAGTAACATAAAAATCTACTACTGGAGTATTTCTATCTATCAAGGAACACTCAAGTAAAGTAGAAAGTAATATAAGTAATTTTATTTGAGTAAAAATAAAAACGTAATCGAGAATTAAACTACTTAAGCAGAATATATAGGAAGTAGTTTTATGGTTTTAGCAGTTTTTCCTGTGTCTCTTTGTACGACTACTTCAGCGGTTCTCAACCGGTGGGCCACAGCATGTTAGTCGGGTGGGCCACGGACCTCTATGTATTTTAAAAATGGGTTTGCATGCCGAATAAGGTTGAACAATACTGGTCCATATGAACAATCATACGGACCAGTGCCTTAGAAGTATAGGGGTCATCCTGTGATCTAGGAACGAAGTGACTTTTTTTTGGCGTTCAACTGCACCAACGTCTCGTGAACTGGCTATTTTGTAAACTTGAGATGCGACGACATTTTTACTTTTTTTGGGAGATCAACTTCACTGCCACGAGATTTTATGCTTGTCCCAGTGATATTGCAATAGTCACATTAAAGTTCGTGTGAGAGAGGGCCACAAGAATTCATAGCCCTATGAAATGGGCCATGGCACGAAAAAGGTTGAAAAACACTGGACTAGTTATTAATTGGGGTGCTCTCGATAAATATACTATCAAAAGATAGACTATTTCTAAAGATGCAAATTTCTGTGTCAATCTGTAGCTTAATTTACATTGCCTATTACGTTAAAGGTTTACGTGTATGATGCAGGCAATGGTGTCTCTATAAAAATGGACCCGTCTCGTGAGACACAGTGTTGCGAATAAAACTATTTTTAGAAATTCTCGAAAAGGGTTCTTACAGTTTAGCTTGATGCTTTTGTTGTTTTGAAGAGCACTTTGCAAATTCAGTTTGAAGACTATTTATTGGTAAATTGTTTTTGTTTAGGAGTGATAGGTTTAGAATCCGTCGCGTGTGACACAAATTATCACAAAAAAAAGTGAAAATCGATCTTTCAAGAAATGCAAGATGCAAAATAAAATGAGATCCGCTGATTTAAATCTAAATGATACAACATACTGCAGAGACATTGGCCTCATTATTTCAGCAATTACTGATTTTCTTGTAGGCCCATTTGATTCTATTTCTTGATTGCTGTCCAATGCTGTTGATAGAAATTCATTAATGGTTGAAAAGTCGTCAAACGTGAAGCGACTTGACATAACCTATGTCCTTTCACTTCAATGTAGGAGAAAAAATATTTTGATATTTATTGTTTTTGCCTACAAAAAAGTGTTAATTGGCAAAGTTGGCTGAAATTATTAAGGATGCAGTGGCAAATTTTTCATATCTTGGATCACCATTTTAGTGATGACCTATTTTATTTGTCTAAATATGGTGATGCCTCACCAGCATTCTCAATTTCCCTTAATTCACACCAGCATCTCACATGCCAGCCATTCATGATCTTTCACATAAAATTAAATCTGTACTAGCCTATTGTAGGCTAGTCCATCCACAGTGTTTCCGGCATAAAATTCATATATGCCCTTCTGGGCAATTTCAGATCATGCCATCGATCCATTGCTGCATTACTGCATAGATCTCATACAAGGGCAACGGTTTTGACCTATATCACATAGGCGCTTCACATGTTTCAACCGCATTGCGCTAGAATCAACATGCAGGGATAGCATTTGAGTATAATGCCAGCCTGTTACAGTCAGTATAACACAAAATTGAAGTTTTGGCATTCTATTAAATTGCATGAATTACAAATATGCTCTTTGATCCTTAATTGAACCAAAGAGGGGTGGTGAGAGTGTTTTGTACAGGGTATTGCAGAAAATAAGCATACGGCTGATGAGGGTCAGTAACCCGAAACAACGTTGTCCCCTCTTTGGTTGTCCTGGTTATTTTCCTGACAAGAGCAGTAGTTGGTTTAAACTGGAAAATAGTTAAACATAGGAGAATGCTTAAATATATTTCCTGTGCTTGAAAGTTTTCCAAGTCAAAAGGTGCGGCCATGCGGCCCACTGATAATATCTCATCGTATCTTACATGTTTGCGTAGGTCTATCACTTGGTTTTCAGACTTCGAACCAAAAGTGACGCACTGAAATGAAGGATTGGCTCAAAATAAAAAAATTAAATTCAAAGCTCTTGCTTGTTCTTACATATCGCATTCGAAATCAACAAACATCAAATTTTTAGCATCTACTCAAGTAAAAGTCACAACTATTCAAGTAGTGTAATTTTTTACTTCATCTACTAAAATAAAAGTAAAAGTAGTAAAAACTGAAATTACTCAAGTAAAAAAACCATTACTGAAAACCGATGGAAACTATGGTGGTGCGTTCAAATCTCACAATGCTGAGTCTGTGTAAACTCACTTTACGCCAATTTTTTTGCTTTGTTGCATTACTTGTTTCGGAAATACGCTGTGCCGGCACAACTGGTTACCAGCAAGCGAATTTTTCTTGAAAGAGCAACAACTATCTCAGCTCAGCTTTAATAGCAACCTTCATCGCAACAGATTTACTATCGTAATGCTACTCATTTTCACAGACTTGTTTGATAAGTACGGATGATACATTCATACTGGTATTGGCAACTAATCTCAATTGAAGTTTTACAAATGATTTACTGGGTTTATGTTGTTATAATGCTTCCGGCTATATTTTTAGTGAGAGCTGATTTGGACCACCTGAATTCTTTTCCAAACAGCTCTAAATGCCAATACGCTACTGGTTTTACAGTCGGCAATAGAACTACTGAACTCGAATGTTGCGAAAGACTCGTTCATGACTATTATTATTCAAAACGTAAACCACACAACGGATATTTGTCCACGTTTTTGGAGTCGCTTCATACTTGGAAATGTCCTCAGTTCCAACAAGAATGCCAACGACGAACATTTAATTATACCGACTTCACATCTCTCATGTATTTGAGATTCTGCAATCGAAGTCAAATGGAAGCGCAATGTTATAATGATATTTTAAGCATTGTGACAAAACAGAACAATGGAATTCAAACCACAACAAACACATTTAATCAACTTGTTTCAAAGTTAAACTTGAATACTCTGAGCGATGAAGATTTGATGAATTCTTGTGTACAAGTAGGAATGTATGATAGTGACTCGAGAAATCAAAGTGATTATTATGAAATTATTAAAACAACGGTTCCGTTCTGTTCGTTTGTATGGTGTGGATTTGATGAAAACACTTTTACGAAAAAAAATGTAACAGCATGGACATGTATGCCTAAAAGGTAAGATAGAAATATTGTGGTATGCATAAAATATTTCTATGCATAAAAAATGTGCTGCAAAAGCTATTCTTCCCGAATTCCTTTTCTAGGAGCCGTTTACATATTGGCAGTTCATAAATTGACGATTCACCAGATCCAATAACGAGAACACCAAGCTACAGCAGGAGATCATGATATATTGTCATAAATAGTATGGATGGATTATTCTCCGATGTTCCATCACCCATTTATTTATATATCAAAAATTTGTTTTGGAATTTGGCGGTCTTCCACATCAAATTTCAAAGGGTTTAGCTTTTACACTGGTCCAAAATCTTCCTGGTTGGAGCGTCCGCTTTGCAGTTGGTAGACCTGGGGTTCATTCCCCTCGTCGAGGCATACCAAAACACTTTAAAAAATGGTATCTATAACTTCCCTGCTTGGCGCTCAGCATTTATGGGAGGTTGTGGAGAATATGCCCGCAAGTTCGCTTGTTGTGTCCTTGGGCAAGGCACTTAACGGGACGCCCCACCTTTATGTGGAAGACAGGTGACCCGGAAATGGCAAATCCCAAGCGTGTGCGGACTTACCATCCAAAACGTAGTGATACATTGTTTTCTCGTGAATGGAGGATAAATATCGCAAAAAAAATGTTGTAACTTGAATTGATGGCTTTTTCCCTTCTCCTTAAACATAAGGCGATTACTTTGCCATTGCTCATTGTGGTACAAAATTTAGTTTTTAGTTGGCCCATTTTGCCCTAATTTACTTACAAAGCACGGGCTCTTCTGTAAGCTTTACACAGGTCGGCAACATCAACAAGTCTGCCAATTCTCTTATTATTCTCTATGACTTTTGCTTCGTCCCCTTTTGTGTCTTCCTACCTTTATTTCTTGCTATATTTTCTGGAATATCTGCACAAACTATGGAGCGCAGTCAAAAAGTAATGTGCCCTGTTCAATGTAATCGACTTATAGCTCATATTTATTGCAGAAATTGTAACGGTGTGTAATAATAATTAATAGTCGTTCAAAGATAAGCTGCTAAAAAATTGAAGATGACCACTTTTTGTGAGCCATTTTGAAAATGACGTCATTATGGGATGTCCATCAGAAGCAAAGAGCTGTGATTGAATTTTTTGTTTTCGAGGAGGAACCACCAATAAACATTTTCAAAAGATTGGAAAAAGAGTATGGGAATGCTGCAGTAAGCTACAGCGCTATCAAAAAGTGGGTATCCAGGATTAAAAGTGAAGAAGAAGATCCAAGTACGAGTGACCTCCAGGACAAACAAGGAAAAGGTAAGCCATCATCAGCGGTTGTTCCCAAAAACAGTGCTATGGCCGAGAAATTGATCACAGAACATCGCAGAGTCAATATTGATGAAATTGCTGTACGTCTTGGAATAAGTCATGGAAGCACTGCAAAAATTGTGGGGGAGCTAAGGTTGGCAAAGTTTTCTGCCAAATGGGTTTCAAAACAACTTTAGGACGTACACAAGCAGGTTTATTTCGAAGCTTGTTTGGAGCTTCTTGAGTGACACTCAAACTTGGATCTTCTTTTTTACTTTAATCCGGAATACTCACTTTTAAATAGCGCTGCATAAATCTTTTCCAATCTTTTGAAAATGTTTATTGGTGGTTTCCCTTTCAAAACAAGGAAATCAATCACAGCTCTTTGCTTCTGACGGACATCCCATAATGACGTCACTTTCAAAATGGCACAAGAAGTGGTCACATTCAAACAACATTTTTAGCGGTTTATCTTTAAACAGATATTATTATTATTACACATGGTCACAATTTCTGGAATGAATATCAACTATAAGTCGGTTAAATTGAACCCGGCTCATTACTTTTTGACTGCCCCTCGTATCTATTTTTATTCTTCCACTATCTTCTGATGTGTGCTTATTTCTTCTGGATATCGACACCCCAACCAAATCAGCCAGACGGAGTACGCTACTTTGGCCATCCGCAGACGCTTGCAGCTTGTCTTTTCTTGCTTTTTCATTTCACTGATGTTCTCTGACTGAAGGCGTACCGTTTGTTTTCTCTTCTATCTGAACATAAAATTTCCCTATTTTTATTGAAGAACTTGTTTTTCCATTTCAGTCTCGAAGAATGTTTTTTTCTTTCTCGCCTTTGCTGCAACCGGATTCTCTATATCGTTTATCTTATCAGAATTAGCAGAACTAAAGCCGTTTTTGCAGCGCCTGCGATCACCCGAAACAGGCCGCTTGTCATTTCATTTCTTCTATCCTGCTAAAGACTTATTGCGCCGCACTTTCTGTCACACCTTAATCTCTTCACAAACTTCTTTCGGCTGGTTTCTCTCCTTGCTTTGTTCGTTGGACTCATTCTTTCTTTTTTGATAGGCCGCTTGAACTTCTTTCACACCTTAATCCCTTTATACGGTCTCTAGTCTCAACCGTGGAGAGTTGGGCAACTGCTTGAGCTGCTTAGTCTTCCTTTATTTTTCAATTCCGAGGAGAGATTGGGTGCCAACAAAAACCCGTTTGTTGATGGCTTTCTTACCAACCAACCGATCGCGAGTTATTAAAATCTGTAAACGATCTCCGGCAAAAGTGTGGCCTTTCAAGTTATAGATCAGCGCTTCCTAACCGGCAAGCCGCGGAGCTCCTTCACATGGACCGCTTTCCACCTTCAGATGGAACGCTAAACTTTCAAAATTGATTTAATAAACTTGATTCAAAAATAGTTCTACTGTAACCAAAGTGGGCGAAGAAATTGTTTATTTAGGGCTGATCTCAATAAAATAAAGATTCTCGACTTGATAACCTGCAATAGAAGGTTCAAAATTGGCCAACTAATTGCTTTTTCGAAGTTGATCTTCAAAAAAAGGCTGCGTGTTGGGAGAAGGCATTTAGCGGTCCGTCATCAGGTCCATGTTATCAAACGTGGGCCATGAGCAGAAAAAAGCTGGGATTTATCACCACAAGATGTGAAGTATAAGGAAGACTAAGATCTATTATCTTTCCCAGAACATAGCATGAATTTTTAAATCACTTTCAAAAAAACTGCAATGCGCTTTGGCTAAAATTGATTCCCTCCGCTCCTCTTCTTATGTACAACCAACAGCCATTTGATCTAAAAAGTTTCGTTATCATTGAACACTTGGCAACGGCAGATAAAAAAAAAAGAATTGATTGCTTTAAATTTAAAAGTTGAACCAAGACCTGTATTATGAATTTATCAATGAAATTTAAACGGGGACGACAAAATTTAACTGCTTTTTTAAGGAATTTATTTGACTTCGAATTAAAGATTAAAGTTGTTTTCAATATCTAAATAATTTGTCTAGGAAGTTAGATTAAAGTAAAATCAAAATTTTTACTTCAGAAAACTTTATTAATACCAAAATTACAATTTCCCCAAAAAATTGTTTGTGTATGAGCCAGGGCTTCCACTGGAAGAAATTTCCAGTGGAAGCCCTGGCTCATAGGAAAATAGGAAAATAGAAGAGAAATGACAGACTTATTGGCGCTTAAAGAATGGCGTAGGTTTCAATAAAAATACTTGAGCAAACTGGGCCTTCCGAAAATAAAAGAGCGGCCGCAGTGCCACAAAAGTGAGCAATTGGCAAGGACGCCAAAGTCTATTTTATCAAAAAGGAAAAGAACAAAGCCATCAGTTCAGATCACCAAATAATAAGGCGGGAGAGAGTCAAGGTGAGCGAGAGCCGCGCCTTAACAAGACAGAGAGGGATCAGACCGGGAACATGGAGAAGAAAGGGTGGACTCCACGGTGTAAAAAGGCAGGTTCCCAGGAGGAGATAGAGAGCAAGCAAAAAGAGCCTCCACGAGAAAGGTAGGAAAAAGCACGAGCGAGCGAGCGGACGCAAAAGCTCTCCAGGAGCATCTGGAGAGTCTTGGTTTCACTCCAAGTCTGGCCAAACCTGAAATGGAAAAGGAGGTTGAGATACAAAGGGCCGCTTACACAACGACAGAGAAAATGAGTCAGGGTGGCTCGTAGGGGAGGTTAAGACGTCTCAGAGAGGAGAAGTGGGATAGTGGAGCCCATGATGGCACGACTAGCCGCTCGTTGAAGGCGGTCCAGTTTGGTAATGTGGTAACAATAAGAAAAGAAACCACTTAGGCGAAGCATAAGGGAGAAGAGGCCGAAGAAAAGCCTCATACAAAACCGAGAGGGACTCCTTAGAGGGGCCCCATGGAGAACCAGAGATACAGCGTAAGGCCTTGAAAGAAAGCAAGAACTTGGCTTTCAGCTAAAATGCATGTTTAGAAAAGGAAAGAGTGCTGTCGAAAGTGACTCCAAGAGAAGTTGGAGTGGGATTGAAGCGGAGGGGAGAGTTGAATAAGAGGAGGATGTGGGGCTGGAGGTTAGCTTGGTGAGAATCCATTGAGAAGAAAGAGGTCTCACATTTGCTTGGATCGAGAGAAAGGCACCAGTACTTATATCAGCGATCGAACAGAATTAGAGCTTTTTGTGTAGCCCTCACTGCAGCAGAGACCGAGCGGAAGGGGTGCCAAATGACCAGGTCGTCAACATAAAGAGAGCAGCTCACCGAAGAGGACAGAGAAGCAAGAAGATCATTGATAAAAAGAGAGAAAAAACGGTACCAATAGCAAATCTTTGCGGAACACCTTGACGGACTCGAAAGGAATGAATTTTGTGATTTTGGAAAATCATTCAAGCGCGCCTATCAAAAAAGAAAAAATGAGTCCAAAGAACAAAGCAAGGAGAGAAGCCAGCCGAAGGAATTTTGTGAAAAAAGGCGGATCGTCGCAGGAATAGTCCGAGAGCCAGACTTGGTTTTGTTAAACCCATCCGAAATCGACTGAGAAAGATAAAGAATTTGATCGAGAACAGACGGTATAGGGTGGAAACCGGCCTGGCGGGGAGATAGAATCGAGTTAGATTCCAGAAAAGTGGAGTAGATGCGATAGAATAATACGTTCAAGAAGCTTTGAGACGTAGGAGGTGACGGAGATACGCCGGAAAGAAACAGGAGAGTCGAGAAGCTTTCTGATTCTATGGATGGGAATAATAGAAGATGTCTTTCAGAAACTGTAGAAGGAAAGGAATGCAAAGACCAGGAAAGATTGAAAATGTCTAGGAAATAATCTATGCAAGGACGAGGAAGGTGCTTCAGCATGGGATAGGCATATTTGTCTGATCCAGTGGCAGTAGACGAGGAGAGGTTTGTTGCAGCCACGAGAAATTCAGTGGGGAAGAAGAAAGAGCAGAAAGGAGAATGAGACGCCTCAGAGCATGTGGCTTGGCGGAGCTCGGACAGGTAGCCTCTGGCTCTGCTACGCAAAGTCTTTGGCTGGGAAACAGGAAAGTTGGATCTCAGGTAGTCGGCAAAGATCGAAACCAACTCCCTGGGAAAGGAACAGTTAGAAAATTAGCAGAGGAGGAACATGAGGAAAAAGAACCAGCGACAGAACCGAGGAGAAAATACACAGATTTAGAGTCAGATGTAGGAGAGAGAGATGAGCACGTCATCTAATATGCCAGAAGAGGCATGCCAGGTAGCGAAGATGTAAGTCTGACGGCTTTCATCACTTCTATGAGCGGCAGCGAAATCCTTATGTCGTTAGTTTACCGTTTCGTCCACTTCAGGAGAACTCCAGGCTAGAGACTGGCGTCGGACGTGGCCAAAAATGAATCAAAAATTTGGCCCATTTAATGCCAGACAAATAAAGAGAGCACCAGCAGAGAAAAGAGAAAGAAAAGAGTATTCCTCTGCGGAAGAACAGTGAGAGTCAAAGTAATAGGCAAAGTCATCCCAACGAGCTTTCTGAAAACTGAACGAAGGGTGTCGGGTACGTTGAGGCCGAAAAGCGCAGAAAGATCAACAGGTAGTAAAATTAATAATTGATCAGAACCTATGGTCTGTAGCACCTATCAGGAGAAAGAAAGGAAAGAGCAAAGGAGATGTCAGGGGTGGAGCGATTGTCAGATAGCGATGAAGAAGACTTGGAGCGTTAGTGTCATTGACAGAATTAGCTGGAAAATTTTCGAGTACTGGGGTAACTGGGACCCTCGGGAAGGCCAGTAGCCATTTTGACTCAACTTAACCAAGGTCGGCGACCGCACCCCACGTTAAAGCAAGCATTGATTGGTGCAGAACTCAGGCTTAGTAATAATTGAAAGAATTTGGCCCTAACATTTAAAAAAAATTTGGAGAAAATAATCACAAAAAGGAAAGCAAACGAAAATGAGTAAATTTGCGAGAAAATATACATACAGCATTAAAATAGTTCAAAAATGAAAACACTTGCATGCCATGTATAAATGCTGAAATTCTAGAAAATATCCTCATGCTTCATGGTCCTTACGATTTTACAGAAATGAAGACTGTTATTTTCACGTTCAACAACACACCTTGGAACCAGTTAGTTATTTTGGCAGCGTGGTATCGTTGGTTGGTTTAAGTAGATTCAAACGGTGGTCAACTAAGAAGTACATGGGCTATGCAAGTTGGGCACCTCACCATAACAGCTTGACCACACATTTGTCTGTTGAGTGCAGTCACCTTTGCCTAAGTTACCAGTAGTTTTTCAAATATGCATCCATGCTGCGAGCGCAAATTTTATTTTATTTTGTTTAGTGGTGCTAACTTCAATTTCAACTACGATATTTACTTCATAGTGCTCTGCTGAGTTATTTTACTTGTTTTTCTGATGGCAGTGTTTTTGCAAGTGTTCATTTGTTCAGGTGTCAAAGCTACCAAGATGTATTTTAGTTAAATTTTGAATTGTAGATAAAATTATTTTTTTAATTGCAAAAGATAACCAACTTTTGTTTGTTGTTTTAGCGAAAAATGTGTGAGTTAATTAGGAAGAAATTTGCTTTTACAATGACGAAACTAATTAACAATTTCATAAAGTGAAGAAGATTGTAAAACTTTTTGTGGAAGCACAGATATGAACAGTAAATTTTTAAATCTTTGTGAAAGCAATGTAAATCAGAAATATCGTCATAGTTAAATCACAATAAGGCTTGAAATCAGAAAACATGTCACATTGTCACAACACATACACGCACTATTTGGATATATATACTTACTATACGTACACCGCGTGCTGCCAGCCATGCCTTAAAGCACCGCATTTAGTTTGTGACCTTTGAAAGACCTTTTTATGCTTAATCACTTTTTGTGTGATCAGCTTTACATAAGCATATCAGTTTTAGTCCATAGTTGAGCGGCAAGCAGTAACGTCAAAACGAACCTTGTTCAAAAGTAAACGGCACGTAAGTCTTGTGCTTTGTGTTAGATTGTTTTATAAAAGTCAACGTTAATGCTATTGGGGAGGATCTCTTGGCACTGGCAAGCCCTGCTGATGAGTCCAAACGGACGAAACGCGTCCAGGGATGGCTTTGCAAATATCTCTCAATAGCATTGCTTCCTTCGGAAGCCTCGCGCCTTCATCAGCACTCGCTTTGTTGTTTTGCTTCTCGCTTATAAGACGCTCTCTATCGATCGTCACCACTTGGAGCTAGCAATACATATACTTACTGGATATACTGTACTTACTATACAGTACATGCACACTTGGATCACAAGTAACTTCATCGCAAACTTCATCGCAAATTGTTGATTGCTTATTTATGCCCAGTTTGTACCTAAGTGCATGCGCAAATGCGTTCGCTTTCACTTCTTCAAAACTATTTGATCTATTTATTGAACCTGTCATAATTGATCACTGCCCCGAAATGGGTGCCATAATGGGTTGGTATTGCTTGGTGAGGTCTGGATGACATCAACTCAACAGATTTTTTAAATTTGCATTTATTGACGGAAGAAAAAGTGTTGTTCAAACAAGAGCTAGCTTTCGCTAACCAGCTTTCAAAAATTTGGTAAGTTGGAGGCTAGCACTTGTTTTCGCAAACCTCTTCATAGTGTAAAATGACGTCATAATTAACTCATGATAGAAGAATTGTTTTCTTTATTTTTTCAAAAAATGATAACCGTAGAAATGCGCTTAAACTCTTTTTTCGAGAGACATTATCCAGCTGCTTCCAATAAAAAAAGTTCTTAGATTTTGAGCTTTTTTGACAACACAGTAACCAATTCGGGTTTTAGGTTTTTCCAATTCTAAACATTATTTTTTCTTGAACGCCATAAACAAGTTCCTACAATGAAATTTACTGAATAAGTATTATATCTGTATTTCTCTTTCCTGACATTTTTTAATAATTACACAAGCTTGATCGTAATGGTTTAGAACCTTGTTTGCCAATATAGGAAAGAATTAGTTTTTTCATGCTGATTTTCCATCCAGCACCGCCACATCCGCAAGGCGATAATAAAATACGATTCGTGATTTGTTTTTTTTTGGAAAATATTCATGGTTATAGATCAAGCGAATATAGCTGAGCAAAAATAGGTCAATGTGCTTGTAGAAAGTTTGTAAACACCAACTCAAACGTTCTTGATTGATTTTCCCATTCATTATGCAAGTTTTGTCATTAGCAGCATTATTTTCCCTTTGGACAATTTCGTACGAACCGCAAAAATGTTACATCGCTATTGACGGATGCTGCTTGTTACTTGACTCTTGCTTGCAAAGTAGAGAATAAGTTATGAAACTAAACAAGCACTTTGTTGAGGTAAACCGAAAAAAACTGTCTAGGTCTTAAGGTTGTTTTTAGAGAAAAACAAGAGCTCAACTTGGGTTAGCTCGCAAGTCATTTGAGAAATTTTTTCCGTACTTACTTCACGTCACTTGCTCAGCACACGTACCGCATGGTTGCACAGTACGAGTGTGTGCTTGCTTCAAAAACATACACGAAGTCCTAGCAATATTAAAGGCGGCAACAATTGCAACTAAATTCGGTCCAAAGATTTTTGGTGCTTGCTTACCATCGTCCTAGCATTTATTGTTATGAGATGTATAATCTGGCTTGGAGTTGATTTTAATACAATGCAGTGTTGGTCTACATTCTTTTATTATGGTACACCCAGGGTTACCATCTGCCTACACCAAAAAATAAGCACGCTGCTGTGCGATGACGTAATAGATTACCACTCCTTAACAATTTTGTATTGCAAAAATCATATTAATATCACCTGGTATAAATTTTTCCTAGCGATTAACAAATTGAAAAAAATTGAAATACTAGAATTAACGGAAATTGAGTATTTTTATACAAGCAAGATCTATTTATTGATTTAAAAGCCAAATCATAAATATTTTTCCCCACAAAGTTTTGCTTAAGCAGTTTTTGATCTTTGGAAATGACTTCGTGCATCTCGGAGCAACTGAAGTCTAAATTTACTCGAACTTGTAACAGTGATTTGACAGTTTTTTCACTTAGACGATTTTTTTCCTTTCTCCATTGCGATGAGACAAGAGAAAATACTCATTCCACACAGTCCCGTAGCACTCCAACTTCGGCCCCCCCCCAAAGTCAGCGCAAGAGCCCCTGCGCACAGGTCATATCACTTTAGAGGTGTAAAATTGAAAAGCTGCATTAAGAAAATACACCACAATTTGTACATAAGTAAACAGGCTAATGTCAGAATAAAGCATGCCGATACCGAAGGTGCAAGTCATAAAAAATTCGTCACCGATGCCAGAGTTCAGTAGGACATTTATGCAGACACTGCGAAACGAAAGCAATGACACTGAAAAACATGAAAAAGTTATAAAAACACAGTATCATTTAAATAGTCTGGAGCGAACCTTTTTGTTCGCAAATGCTGTTATGACATTGTCATAATCAAAAGATCGGGCGCAGTCATTTTCGATTGACAACATGGCTAATGAAGATAGTCTACTGTCTGTCATAGACGTTCTATTAAAAGTTTTGATCAGTTTCAATTTGCTGAAGCTTCTTTCAGCGCTGGCAACAGTCACGGGGCAAGTTAGTAAGATTCGAAGTGCGATGTACACATTCGGATACAATTCAAATAAATGAGTCTTTAGAAGATAGTTCAGAAAGTCTTGAGCCGTATTGAGATTGCGTTTTTTTTGTAAAATTAAAACAAACCGCTGTAGCTCAGCGCTCATTTCATCAGAATCAATGTCACCGAACTTTTTTTGGAACTCTTTACAGCAAGTAAGAAGAGCATTTTCTTGTTGCACAAGCAAAAGTTTGTCTCGTGTGTACAAAAACGAAAAGGCGGAAGAAACCTCACGTAACAAATTAAAGCGCTCCTTTATTGACATAATAGCCTGGTCTACTAATGGATAGAAAAAGTTGCTAATAAATTTCAGTTCAGGAGTAGCTTGTTGTTCCTCTTCACCTTGGTAATCAAACAATCTTCTTTTCTTTCCACTTCTTGACGGAGGAAAAGAAGGATCAATATCCAATTCCTGTGCTATTTCAACAGCAGATGTTGCGGCACTGTCATAACCCGTTGTGCGATAGTTTTGCAAAAACTTTTCAGTTGCCTGGATTTCCGTTTCCATTGTATGAAGGGAGACTCCATACGATTGAAGAATCTTGCTTGCTTTATTGACTTGGAATAGGATATCATACCAAATAAACACCGACAAAAGAAAACTCCATTTTGATAAATGAGCTATCAACGATTTTGTTTCTGAGGCAGCTCTTCCATCTTTTCTTTCTATGGAAATGGCTTCCAAGTCTTTCAGTGCCAGCAACACCTCTTTTAAATTGTATCGAAGAGGTTTGATGCATTTAATTCTGCTTTCCCAACGAGTACTTTATCTGCACTCTGCAGTGTATATATATATTGTCCCGGTATTTATAGCCAAACAGAATTCCAGACCATTCTATGATTGTTGCGTAACAACGGCATTGTTACGTCAATCGAATATTCAAGATTCTACCAGAAAATCAATCGAAATATTCTAGATTCTGCGAGATAAAATGACGTTGCATTCACTTATAATGTCACAAGCCAATTTCTTCCTACAGTTTAAATCGGTTGTAAACAAGTCTGCTGAACTGAAAATAGTCACGTAGCCAAAAAGCAATTTTAGACTAACTTGGGCCCCCAAAGTTGGCCTGGGCCCCCCCAATTGGGGGGTTTGGGGGGCAGCTGCTACGTCTCTGATTCCACAAATGCTTTGCTGTCCGGAACAGAGAAAACAATAGCAACTAATTTCTATAAAAGCGGTAGAGAATCATTTTCAGAAAAAAGTTTCATCCACTTCGTCTCTGAGCTATCTTCATTGAATGTCTCATCCGGAATATTTTCAAGCATATCATTGAAAGACGAAACTTCGTCAAACAGCTCATCTGCCATCGCTACCTCGGGATCGACCTTCTTCGCCATTTCTTTAACTTCTTCATATGTAACTGACCGATTTCTCAGCAATGTCCAGGCGACGTTGGCTGGATGCTTATCTGGTCGATACCATTTGTCAATGTATTCCAGAGTCACTTTACAAAATTCTTTGAAGCTTGATTTTAGCTCCTCAGCACAGTCACTGTCGATTCCTTTTAATAATTCATCTGTTTTTGCTCCATAAAATTCTGAATTACGACGCTGAAAAATGGCCGTCTTGAATGATTTAAAGAAGTCAGCCAGTTCCGGAAGTAATGCACTAGCGCTCTGTAACAGTAATAGCGGCTTTATGAAAACCGACAAAGCACTATGAAGAAACGACACGATAACAAGCGACTCTTCTGATTTGAAAAAAATTCTCAAGTATCCGTGATGGACACCGTAGGAAGAGAAAGTATTGCGTTAGTGGTTCCCAAAGTTCTATCATCTTTTCGAGCACATTACCTAATGCAGTCCAACGTGTTGGCGTGTGAGTGGGAAGTGCAGTGTAGTGAGCTTCAAGCTGTGCGCAAAATTATTTAAAATTTTGTACTCTACTAGTTTGACTCTTGAAGTGACTGCAGATTTTTAAAACTATTGTTTCAATGTCTACAGTAAGTATTTCAGCTCTTTTTTCAGGTGCATTATGTAAAATATGTGGAGGACAGCCAATTAGGATGAAACGTGCACTGGTTTTTTCTTGCAAGGCGATTGAAAACGTTGTTTTTTCCTTTTTGTTGCCAACCCCCAAATTTTACTGGTGCATTGTCAGCACAAAAAGAAGTTATATTTTCAAGCTTGAGCCCATTTTCCTCAAGAGAAGAACAGATGAAGTTCATTATCTGTTGTGATGTTTCGCATGGCATTGACCGCAGATCGAGAATTCGCACTCGCACTCCAACATTGGCGCTGAAAAATCTGACAACCAAGGAAAAAAGTTTCACTTCGTTGTGATTAGAAGCATCTATCGATATTGAAAATGGGTTTTCTCCAAGTTCTGATAATAATGATTTCTGGGCAAATGGAGCAAGCACACCAGTGATAATGGATGCTGTTTTTGTTGTGGCACTTGTGAATTTTTTCTCTATGTCAGAATCGCTGAAAATCGCCTTTATGAGATGGGTAGTGCAATCATTAGAAAGAAACGACTGCTGATGCTTGGCAGTATGAAATGCCCAAGCACCCTCTGCTGCTGCCGCCTTGCAATCCAGGTTATTTGGTGAAGTTCTGCTCGTAAAAAAATTCTTCATTGATTGGTTTGATGCAATACTCCTAGCATTATTTTTGTGTCTTGTGGTAGCATTGTGTGCACTAATAGCTGTTTTTCCCTTGGCCTCAAGGTTGATTTCACTATCGCAATAGCAGCAGTGAGCATAGCTCTTGCCTTTTCGGCTTTGCTTTACATTAGCAAATTTTTTTTCATAATCATTACGAAATACATGCTTACGCTTACTCATTTATCTAAATTATGTCTAAAAATTATACGAATTAACTTTAATAAATGCTGTCACGCTTATGTGATATCAGGCCGTGCACAAAAGTTGTTGATTGTAAACTTGAGACGATTCAAATTATCACCTTCTATGATAATTACAGATACCTTAATACATTTATCAAAATTTCTTTAAACTACTAAGCTTGCTTACAATATTATTCACGCAAGCCTATCTACTCTAACTATTCCCTTCTAATCTTAATCTTTCTACTCTTTGTAATTTTCACTATCATGAGCCTACCTGCCTACTACTCTACTCTCGCCAACAAAGCCTACTGTTCTCGCTAACAAAAACTTACGTAACAATAACAAAAAGAACGCACGAGTAAATTCATCGCAATTGCACGAAATTGGAGAAACTACGAGAACATTTCCTGCCTTACGTGTTAGTAGACGATTGTTACGTGTGGTAGCCAAGTAAAAAGAATTCTATATGCAAAACAAAGCTTAATAAGCAAACAAATTATGCAAAACCTAGATTTATTAATCTATACTCTAGAAAATAAGCACGGCAATCGAAAATAAGCACATTTCCTAGAAATAAGCACCTTCATATTTTGTAAGACATTGCTCTTGAAAATAAGCACAAATCTTAGAAATAAGCACGATATGGCAACCCTGGGTATACCTTTTAATTAGCGTTCCAAAAAATCTGTTACATCAGTTAAAAATTTTAATTTTTTGAGATGGATCTATAAAAAAATAACATCAATTTAAAAACTCCGTTGTTTGAGATTGAACTACGAAAAAAAGACCATCAGTTTAAAAACTGGTTAACCTTTACACATTCCATTACGTTGGTTCACCCTGGGGTCTACAATACATCCGGTTGACAAACACTGCTATAGTGAACAATGAACATCTTTCTGTCACTCTCAACGACTGAACAAACACCTGATTTTTGGTAAGCAAAGCGATAGAGACCACAAACGAAGATCAGTTGACGTCAGACCTAATCCTTCTCTAGCACAGTCAGCTGCTTTCAAACAACATTGAACACTTGGAAGTTAATGACTGCTGCTGACAAAAACGTTCAAGGCAAAAAAGGAACAAGCAATGTCACGATACAACCTGCGCAGTTCGGAACTACATCTAGCAACTGTTTAGCCAAGTTAGATTTGAAAACAAAACTAGACTTTTAAAATGAAGGATTCATCCGTACTTTACAGCGTTATTGTGAAAAGTTCAACCAACATTATCTACAGTGGAACGTTTACTTTCTTTGCGGAAAAAGCTACTGTGAAAAGGCCGAACCTTGAAATCTGATAATGTCAAAACGTACATGCTGCTATATTACAATAAATAAGTAGGAAAAGTTAATTCGTTTGTGGTATTTGTGTACTATTTGGTTTCTGTATTATACTATTGTCGCGTAATGTTCTTCTCTCTTGTAGCGATATTAAAAAAACTGTGTGTGGGGTTTAATTTGCTGTTGATTGAAATCTAATATGCACAAAAAACGGGGTACAGTGCACACTCTACAAGAACAAAATCACACAAACTACAGTATCTAAATACCTCGCCGAATAGCAGGATGATAACCAAACAATACATACATTGTATTCTTTTACTCGTTATTCTTATCTGTTAGCACACTTATGAAAAAATTACGTAAAGCCATTCAAACTTTTTCTTTGATTTCATACTTGACATAATATGATTTCACTTGATTTGTCTACATCGAAAAAATCTCACATTTTTATGACTAGTTTCAGTTCAAGAAAGGATTATAGTTTCTACAAATGAGCAATTTTGTTATGCATAATGTGGTCTAAATATGAGAAAAACGAAAAAGTAATTACAGGTCAAAAATGCTTTTAGTTATACTGTAAATTTAACGTAATAGTATTTTATAAAATTTATCTAACTCGCATTTTACTTTTCAGGTGCCGGTTGAGCCTCGTATTGTATATGATGGTTGCAATTTTTCTTGCTATTGCCATTGTTATTTGTAACGTTCAAATCATGGGGGTGCTATCTCTTCAGAAACGAAACGTCCAATCTATTTACCGTCTATCTTTAGCTGTTGCTGATTTTATCATGGGTGTGTTTGTCATTCCGATGTACATTGGAATTGAGTACGAGCATTTCGAGCGAAGTTCATCTTTCTCTGAGTTGAGGAACGTGACTGGTTATGTGATTGCCACTGATAAGTCTTTACCTATGCAACCGGTAGTTGTGGAGGTAAAAAACCTTGCTGGCGATAACGTTTCGAATACCTATGCATCAGCACTTGGATTTTTTATGGTACTATCTATATTGGTTTCTATTTCCAGTCTGGTAGCAGCAAGCATTGATAGATTTGTTGCTATATTTCGTCCTCTAAAATACAACGACTTAAAAGCAATTTTCGCGGCCAAAATTGTCGTAGCAACTGTTTGGTTCGCAGGTTTGGTTTTAGCAGTGTTTCCTATAGTTATTCCTGATGGAGGCTATGCTTTTGTCGTCTCAAATGTAGCCACTGAAGATGGAAGGTCAATGCTAATGGTTTACACAGCTGTTGCTTTCTTTTTGTTTGTATTAATGTGGTGTTCAGTAATAGCAACTTATGTAGTGGCTCGCCCTGGTTTGAGGAACCATGACAGACAACGCCAGACTGACGATGAAAGGCATCTTCTAGGAACTCTATTTATCATGATAACAGTTTTTACTCTATGCATTTTGCCAAACGCATTAACTCAAATTATAAGAGTCATTTTACCTAATATCAACGTGGAGAACCCGACCGATTTCGATATAGTCGCTAATCTGCAATTTTCATCTATTCGGCTTGCAACGACTCTGGTGATATTCAGCAACAGTCTTTGGAACTGCTTCATCTACAGTATTCGAGAAGCAGTTTTTCGAAAAGCTGTAAAGAGGCTATACAAAGGGATCGCACAGCATTTAAAACTGGACCAAGCTTGGAATCTGGTTTCACGAAAACGGTAAACAAGAAATACTAGTAATCTCTCAATTACGCAAAAACTAAGTGATATATGATCATATTGAAAAGTGATTCGAGAGCAAAGCGCTCTAAATACGTATGGATGATAATTTAAAAATGGTCTACTCATAAGGAATATCTTGCTTTTCCACTATCATAACTTTATGGTATATTTTATGCAGTAGAGTCTTTATCATTTGTGGAAGAATATCGTGTGCATACTTCTTTCAATGTTTAACAAAATGCCGAAAGCAATATGAAATTGCTATTTCAAGTGATGTTGAAAAAATACGTTTGCATGCAAATAATGTAAAGCTAAAGAACATTTTCAGAACTGCCGGCATTATTTTCAACTACATCTTTTTTTGAATGTGTATTGCATTTGCATTTCTGTTTATTTAAGCAGAAGATGTTTACCATTCGATAATGGTGTACTTTCTACTTCAGTAATTTCATAAAAATTTAGCCTACCTAAATTGTTTGGCAGATAAACATACTAGAAGACGTCGCTCTGCACGGCTACCACTAAATTATAACTGAACAAAAAATATCGGTTTACCCGGTAGCTATTGTCCCCCAGAAGCAATTTCAAACTCGGTTATTATGCTGCAATGTCATTTCATCTTTGTTATCTTCAATTACTTCCTTCAATATAGCTTTCAGTGCAACTTGGGTTGAGTTCTTTGTTTGCTCAGATTAGTGAATTATAAGGCACGTTTTGAACCTTTGATTTTCTTTTACGCATTTTGCTCTTTAGTTAAATTGATTCATTACGTTTTTAATAGGATTGTACCACGTATTCGATTATAATCCGGCACTATTCTAGGCTTTTTCAAATATCCGACATCGAATCGGATAGTAAGTGCTTTCCGATCGGGTATTCGAATAGCAACGAGCAAGAGTATTTTGTTTTAACTTGTATGCTATATCTTGGCATAAAGTACATTGCGTGATAACCAATTGAATTTGTTTCTGTTCAGTTCAGTTCAATTTATTGCCGTCGAAGTTATTTTATTCAAGTTAACTCTGTTCAATTCCGTTGTGGTTCAGTTCGTTAATAAATGAAATCATCTTCGTTCAATTTATCTTACGCTGTCCACTTGGAGCAACGCATCCATCGAACCATCACTTTAACGTACGATCGACAGTAATCTAAACTGGTGATTGCTGCTACTAGTTGTAGTGATAGGGGTCTACAGTTTTAGGAAGTCGGTAAAGCCGGTGTAGAGGCAACCAGTGTAATAGGAGTAGTCATAAGCTGATTGCCACAGGTAAGTTTTGTGTAGTTAAAGAAAATGGTAATAAAACAACACACAAAATTTGATGGTGGTAATAAATTAATTTTTCAAACCATTGCTTGAAATGTTCCTAGTAAATCCCAGAATATTTTCCATACTCATTCTACGGAAACTGAACGCGTATCCAATGTTGTGCAATAATTTTTAACTGAAGTTGAAAGCATCAATATAGATTATCAATCCGAATAAGATCAACCAGACTACATATAAGAAAGTGCTAATAATCAACCAACTAATGCAATTTTTGTGCCAAACCACGACAAAGACAACGACGACGATGTCACTTACATCAATACGAAATTACGGTTTAATATAATTTAATAACCAGAGTTAAAATACTCTCCCCACAAATCACTAGTTAGCCAAAAATACTGGTTACAACTGAACCAATTTAATTCAGTAATATTCATTTATATTTAGTTTAAAGTCAGTTTTCACTCTAGAACTAATCTTTCAAGCTCCTTATGTATCAATTATATTTGCCATACAATGATTAACTTTCGAAAGAACACAACTCGCTTACTGCAGTTATCTCGAGACGGCAGGCGCTTGAAACAAGCAAGTGAAATGCTATTTAGTAAAGCGCTCTCTGTATATGCCTGCCTGTTACAACTCAGATTTGAAGGTGTGATTAAATTACGAAACACAAATAGAGATTGGCCTGACTAGATTTACACGATAACAATAGAACACTTGTCTTGTATAATTAGTGACAGGAATCCTTTTTAGAAAAATTCATTGATTTCGCCATTGGAAAAATAATCACCGGCTATTTTTTTTCACTTCTTGCAATGGCCAGCATAAGTTTCCAGAAAAGATTAGTGTTGATCGTAAGTTTTGATTTTGTACAGTGTTAGATGTTACAAACAGTAATATTTCGCCGGTGTAACTTGACTGTGATAACATGTAATTTCTTTTATGTTTAGCTATAAAAATTACTAGCTGGCTCTATCTGTGTCAGCCGGCAGGGCTACCAGTCAAATATTTTGGGTTAGAAATATCGGTTTGGCCGATGTCTTCACTTGAGCAATATTTTCGCGAGCATTTACAAAAAGTTGATATAAATGGAGGCATCGCTCGTATTAACCGAATTCGATCGTCATTGAATTGAAACTGGCCTTACTCACAAACTCTCTATCCTTTCATAAATCCTATCCGTTCTTTCCAGTTAGTAAAGGGGTGCAAAGTAAAAGTTTGGGAAAGGCGCCGCAATGTTATACGATTACAGCAATAAGTTATTAGTGGTAGGCTTATTTTGGCGCAGCCCTTATCATAATGATATTTGAGACACCGTATTCTTCGGCTGCACATGCATGCCTTGGTCATGGTATAGAGCGGAGAGCCATACCTCCCTACAAATGTGTAGCTTCCTATTACTCGGTTGGTCTAATAACCCACTTTTAAGTAATGATTTTCCTCCATACATACGATTATATAATTAGCTCTGTGATTTCACAGTGTAATCCTAGTAATCTATTTTTATTGATTGCATTTCAAACCTTGAATTTCATAACCAAGTTCATAATACCGACCTCCCTACTACTAAATTATGACTCTACTTACTTACAAGCAGTATATAACTGCAAACTTTAATTCGTTGTTTGGACCAAGTGCTTCGAGGCATAAATTCAAAGTGGCGAAAGAAAGGTTGAAGTGATTGATGTATTTATAGGAATTACTCTATGGAATAATAGGTCTGTCTACTACTAGCATTTTTTGTAATTATAGGTCCAGTTATCAAACTTAGCCTGCAAGTTTTCTGTTTGAAACTCAACTGTTGGTTTCACTTTGCTACACGAGACAAAAACGTCTTAGAGGCTAAGAGTATATTCAGGGGCACGATAAGATTGTTGTACAAAGGTATTTTATGGTGGAGTCCACTTACAGTTTAGTTATTATAATTTTCGTACTTGCCATTGCATCATTGAGAAAAAACACGTTCAAACCGGTATGTTGGTGGGGTTATACACAATTGTACATGTATTAGGCTGATAAATAAATAGATTCTACTATTTTAATATTTTTAATATCTTCGAAAAAAGCTTTCAACCGTATTTATATCTTGGAGTTAAATTGGACAGATCACTCACGTTTCGTTACCATCTTGAGGCATTGCGCAAAAAACTAACAACGCGCGTTGCACTGATGAGACGACTTGCAGGCTCAGGCTGGGGCGCTGGAGCTAAAACACTGCGTACAGCCGCTCTACCTCTGGTCTACTCTACAGCGCAGTACTGTGCACCAGTTTGGTGTCGCAGCGCACAAACTCGCCTCATCGATAGTGTTCTCAACGACGCATTGCGCATCGTCACTGGATGCCTGTGTCCAACTCCAACAGACTATCTACCCGTGCTCGCAGGTATCCAGCCGGCTGAGCTTCGCCAATTAGGAGCAACGCTCTCCCTGGCATATCGTGGCAGTTTGGACCCTGACCATATTCTCTATGAATTATTGACTGGGTCTCCAAGGCGGCCACAGAGAGAGACTAAAATCTAGACGCCCCTTTGTGCCCGCTGCACGGAAGTTACTGCAAGATCTAACTGAATCGGATATTCGTGCAGCTCAATGGGCAGACTTTAAATGGAGCACGGAATACTCGGAGTGCTCATCTGATCTCCGTGCTTTCATTCCTAGGACAAGCACAAGGCCAATGGGGATGGGCCTGCCCAGATCATCATGGGTCAGGCTCAACCGCTTGCGGGCTGGTGTTGGGTGTTTTCAGTCGTTCATGCACAAATGGGACCTTGCTCTTACATCGAATTGCGAGTGTGGCGCTGCAGAACAAACCGCAGAACACATCATTCTGACATGCCCCGTACATCGGGCACCCACAGGAATACAGTACGTGGACTGACGGTTTTGGATGTCGACACACGATGCTGGCTGAGTACCATCACTGCCAGCATATGATTTCGAAACAGTGGATGATTCAACAATTCAACAACATTGCTGTCTTGCTGCTGTTTTTGACGTGGATGCGGATCCCTTCCAAAAGAAGAAGAACCGTATTTCTACCATCAGCAAAAAATGAAGAAAACAAATTTAATTTTGCCGTATCTTGTTTTCTAAGAGTGAAATTTTTTGAAGTTTTTAGTGGGGTGTTAGCTTTCGTTTATGCAATAAACCGTTTTTCTTTGTCAAGAAATGAAAACGAAAAATTTATCTTCTACTGTGACGTTTTTTTGTTATCAAGAAGAAAGAATCTCGTCATAACATTCATCCTGAATAGAGATCAATCGTGCCAAGCTACATTTTTCCCCCAGTAGTTATGGAGGAGTTGAAAGACAAAATGAGAGAGGCACAGACTCACTCAGACACCCTGGCAGGATTGCGCTTCTTACAAGAATTTTATCTTTTGATAGAGTTTATTCTTTCCTCGACCTTTAGTCATGTTTATTTAGAGATGCCCTATGCACATGTGTATATTTAAACATATTTACATTGTTTATTTTTGGTTAACCATTGTTTTTGTTTTTCCGTTTTTCTATATCCCTACTCCAGCTTACCAGAGTTTTAAATCAAAATTGGTTTTACTCACAAACAGCTTATTGTTGACACGCTTTTATTTTTTTGTCACAATAAGTACGAGGACAACAACGTCAAAGTTAATGAGAAATAAGCTTTTTAGCGACCCGGTGCGCCCCTTTCACGATTATACTTGTGACCTCAAGTATTTGCCAGCGCCTAATTTCTAGCACAGGGAGAAAGAACTCATGGTTTTCGAAAGATCTCTTACACAGCATACGGTTAGGTTTATTACGATATTTTCAAGCAAAAATGTTTTCGTTTGTGAAGCGATTTCACGTAGCGGTATTGTTTTTCTTTCGATTTTTATCAAACTTTGGATTTCATTAATTCTCTATCAAGAATAATATTTTGTACTCAGCTTTAAAACCGATATTTTTATGTTATCTAACTTGAATCTACTTATTTACCTTATTTTGATTGTAACTTGTGATGGTTACGTAACCATAGCCCGGTAAAAAGTGCGCAAAAATTCACTTACGAGATCATAGTACTATCCAATGTCGTTTTTACAAATACTTAGTTTTGCTTTTAAAGGGTTTCTATCAGTTATTTTATTCGCCACGTTTAATAATAAAAAACCCAACAAACGAAAGTAAAAGAATAAAAGCGGTACAGTCAAAGAATTAAACAAATCACCGTCAATTTACTTTAAACTTACGTAGCCAGTGCAAAACGTGTTCTTGTACTCGCCTAAAAAGACCTTTGATATTCGGCTCCGTCTTGGACTGAGCAAGGCGAATGTCATTGCATATTTTGAGACGATTTCCAGATGTTGTATTTATGGACGCCAGATCAGAAAATCCAGTTTCACAAAGGTAGGTAGTTGCTAATTGAACCAGAATTACGGAAGCAGTCTTGCTGAGTAGTGGATATTAATTATGAGGAGACAACCAAAAGCTGGAGTCGTCAGTTTTGCTAGTAAATGCCAGCTTCATCGCATTCGAAACTTTGAACTCTGCCTATTCCTTTGCTTCTTCGGCATTAGGGTCGATTTCAGTACTAAAACGGGTCTCTGTCCCATGAAACATGATCATTTTCAGGCGCCTTTCCTAAAAAAACGAGGTAATAAACTTTACCTTGATTCATGCTTGCCAGACTCCCATTCAAGCAGTTAGCCCAGCCAGCTTGTCTTAAACGTCGCTCACTGTCACATCACGGCCTTGCAAAGACAAGGTCATGTCGTTGAGGTGGTCGAATATATCGGCCAGGTACGCGAGCATCACAACAAACTCTTCATTGTGACATTATATATGGATGTTGTTTTTGTTTTCTCGAAGAAAGATTTTAACCTCGTTTTTAAGATCATACAACCGAGAGAGGTATATGCCTCTCGACAGCCAACGGACTTTTGTACAAAACAAAAGTCTCAAATGTTGCGCTCTCATTTCTTTGGCCAAAAGTTGGAAGAGCCGGTGATTTTTGCCCTCGAATGAATGAAATTAATCTCTATGACCGCAACGTCCATAACTTCCATCAAATGTAGAGATAGAATCTTTGATGCTAGAGTGTATTGGTGTAGTAAACAGTGCAAGGACGTCACACGAGGCCATTCGTTCTTCACCTGTGTGACAAATCTAGATTTGACGCCAATCATCACTGGCGCACCGTCAGTACAGATTTGCTTGAAATTCTGCCAGCTGAGCTCGTCGGCTTCAAAAAAGAGACCGCAAGAGCTGTGACATCAGCAGTGGTTATTGTGGCTGACAGTGTATTGCTAAACAGGAACTCTTCCTTGATCTTTCTATCTTTCTCGTATCGGGCGAAGGCGATCAAGTGGCTTTATAGAGCGCCCTTTAAAGACTCGTCCTTTTGAATGCTAGCCTGGAACGTGTTTTGCTTGATTTCTGAGCAAACTTGCTGGCACACATTAGCGGCCATGTCGTCAATCTGTCGGCGAATGGTGTCATTAGAGAGCGAAGTTTGCTGGATTTTCTTTTTCGCCCCCAGACCGATCATTGTTTCAATCATTTTTTCTGCGCATGGCTTGATAAGTTCCTCAGCGATAGCATGCGGCTTCTTACACTTCGCATTTTGATATGTCACCTCGTAGCTGCATTGAAGAGTAGGCATTTCCACTACCGTAAATCCCAAATGATGTAGCGTCGCTTCCAGGTCGAATCGTACTCTTTTGGCAAACATGCATCGATGTCATCATCCTTTCTTTCGGCATGCCTTATATCGTGATGGTTTTTTAGTTTGGAGGGTCGTAATCACGCATTTCACATCACAATCGAGCAGTGAAGACACTGCGCACAATCACGAGCGTTACGAGTAACTTTTGTGAAGCCAAATGCGACGTAGCTCTCGCTCCACTTGCCAATTTTCTACATTTAGTAGTAATAGTTATTCACTTTTTATCCGGTGTTTTCCCTTTAGCAGAGATGGCCGAATTTATGACCCTTTAGCAGAGATTTACATTTAATAACACGAAAATCTTGTTTAAGCTAGATCGTATGTAAAGCTTAAGGTCTGGAGTCGAAACAGAAAACAAACGAAGAAGAAGTTAAATTTCTATTAATACAACAGTCACAATTACTCTATCTTCGTAATTCACCAACTTTATATGTTCTAGGGCAGGACACACTAAGCTCCTTCCATTACTTACAACCACTATCTTTGTAAAAACAACAACTTACAACGTTGTAACGAGGATATTCCGTTTCTATCCGCAATTAACTCTCACCTTGAGTTAACGGAAGGTTCGTCCCCACAACACGTTTCGACTCTAATCTTTCTGAATAGTGAAGTGCGAACCTTTGGTCGTATAGATATAAAGCGAGCAAATTGAAATTACCAAACGCACTATTACGTAACAAAAGGGAGTTAACAAATACTGACGGTCTTAAAATTGTAAGCAAGATTACGCTACAGTCTGCAACTTGCTGTCACAAGATTCCATTACTATTTATAAAGCCCTAATCATTTAAGTTATGTAATGCAACAGATTAAAAACAAAGCTGCAATGTACCGGATAATTCAAGAACGTTTTAGAAAAATGCGTCACGGAACGTCGCAATGGAGATCTACGACGAAATAATGAAAACTACAAATTTAAGTTTAACTGGCAAACATTTAAGATCGTGGCACTTGGGTTTTGCAATACTAGTGAAGGCCTCTACAAACCTCTACAGAGCTCTACAAAGCTCTACAAATATAAATATGTAAAGATGCTACACCAGATAAAAACGTTAAGCTCACTTAATGCTCGAAACCCATAAAATAGTTTTCAAATACGCCAGGAAATCTACCACTGTAATAGCGTAAAAACCGCAAGTTAACTGCAGTACTCACAACGTGGCTAAGCAAAAGCATAACAAGTGAATTTGCTTTTGTTGTCTTTTTCATTGCATCATATAAGTTTACTTTCTTCAGAACCTTTTTTAATTCGAGAACCAATTCACGCAATTCGTTGCACGTTCCATTAAAACGTAAAATACATGTTGTTTTAGTTGTGAACATTGTTTGTTTTCAGCTTTTACTTTATCGCAAAAGAGCATTGAAAAATTAGTCGAAAATTTGGGGACATTGCCCCTTTAGTTTCCCTGGCAAAGAGCCTAGACTTGGAATAGTGTAATAAAGTCGGATTTGAACTTGTCCAAAAACGTCTGCTAGTCCATTGCCCCGATTACAAAGACCTATAGACTCCGCTGTTACGTTCAACTGGATACTTGAATGTCAAGTACCAACCAGCCTTGTTTTTCACACCAAACTAAATAGACCTTGCATATTATATGACTCCTGATTGTGGAAAAAAGAACTAAAGCGTTGGATCTCGATCGCTGAGGCGCTATTTGGGTTGGGATGGGAGTACGACCTGCACAAACAATTAGAGCTCGTAATATCAGCTCTTGGCCAGCGTCCAGAGGTAGGCAAAGTAGCCTAAAATTGTAGCCTGCTTGAGTAAAAGTATCGTTACTTATTCAAAAAACACTCAAGTAAACATCGAAAGTGATGAATAAAAATTAATACTTGATTAAAAGTAGTATAAAAGAAATCAAGAATTAAACTACTTAAGCAGTAAAAGTAGAAAGTAGTTTCATTTTTTGAGCAGCTTGGTCCTATATATCTTTGAACCGAACGGTTTGCAATTAGGGGTGCTCGCACCACATCAGTGCGAGAAAAACTTTTTGAACACGCAAGTTTCTATTTCAATTTGTGGATTAATTTACGTTATCGGCCACGTTAAAGCTTCACGTGTATGTTACAGGCAATTGGGTCTCGTAAAAAATGGGGCTCTTTGGGTGACACAATGTTCGGGAATGACACTATTGTTAAAAGTCTTTCGAAAGAGTTTACCTTAATTTAAGATTTTTTTTTAAAAACACTTTGTTTGTAAAACAAGTTAATTATAACGTTTAATAAAGGTGCTTTCCGCTTCAAGAATTTAATAAAGCTGAAAAACCAATTCCACGACCGATTTCGGCTTTCATTAAGCCTCATCAGACAGACTCATATTTGAATTAGATATCTTTGGCTCAACTTACCTTCTTTAAAGCGCTGTGCCACCGGGTTATCAGCGGTCCGACGGAGAATTACTACCATATCAAGTCAGCTTTGCCTACAACTGAAGGTTAATTATAACTGGTTGAATATTGTAAAAAAAATTATTTTATCTAATTGTTATAATTGATAAAAGCGCTTAATGTTTTCTATTCACGATCAAAAATGTTTTTGCCAATGTGCAGGCATACTATCCAGCAACCGCTGATTTATTCTGTTTCTCTGTATTGCAGATACTATTTGTATCGGCGATACAGGTAAACAGAATAATATAGAAATACAGAAACAAACTATTGTATCTAGATACTGCCCATCTCTGACTGCAAGTTTCCATAAACTTTTCATTTCACGATCGAATGGTAAACCTCGCAGATGGCTTTTTTCCATATTTGTCTTAAAAGTTTTGCTGGGCTTGAATGTCTGACTTTGGCTCTAGAAACCAGGAAACGCACTGGACTTTCTTCTGCGGAGTTCTCATTTACATATGCTCCCTTTTTGCTGCTACATTCAAACCATTTTGCTTAATCACTAAATAAACTATAATTTCAAACCTGATTATTTAAAAAAATACCTGTCAAAAAGGAAAAACCTTGAGGGATTTTGCTTTACAATAAAACAAAAAAACAAAGCTATCTCAAACATTATATTTTGTAAATACTTACTAAAATATAAAACTTGCAGTAATTCAAGCACTGCTGAAACATACATATGTGAGCTATCGGTTTGACCAAACACGATTCATACAAAATTACTTTCGGAAACTTTCATTTCCATGATGTTCGACCGAAAACTACAAGCATGCAGTTGTAGCAGGAATGCGTAAAATCGCGCTTAACAGAAGCATTGAGTGATTGTTTCGACAAAATAAAACAAGAAGAGCAAACCTACTTTCGTTTTATTGTTGCAAGCGCTACTTGTACCGTAGCTTGGTTCGTAGCATGACATTGACAAATCTCATGTTTACTTAATGTATAGGTCTAACTAGAAATAAGATTCTCAATAACTTCCATTGACAAGTGTTTGTTGTATTTTACTTGAACTGTAGTCTGTGCAAGATACCTGGAAGATTAGATGCCAATCGCAGCCATCAAACTACAAAAAGCGACAAGATTTTCGAGCAGATTAATTCCAAGAGAATTTTGGCCCGAGAAAATTTGGCATTAAATACAAAATGACCTTTATCGAGTTTTCATGCGTTGATTTCTATTTTCGGGTGATGCAGGAGCGAGTTTTACGCAGCGCCGCAGCTTCTGAACGTGAGAGCCCACGCCTCGGCAATATAAAAGTGGAGTTAGGGCGTAGATACAAAAAACAGAAAAAAGAGCCTAAACTTGATATCAAAGATGATGATGGAAACACCACATATTAAAGCATTGTGCTGAAGATACGATAACGCTTTAATTCTAGTGACATCTCATTAACAATATTTTAATCAAAGAAATCACGACTTTTTTTCGCAAAAGCGCCAATTATATATAATTGGCGGCTTGCTCTTAGAACAGTTTCGTTTGCCAGCAGTAGCTTTTAGTAAGTGAAAATGCAGCGCAATTAACTCATACGTCAGTTAAAATATGTTTGAAAAGAAATAGTAAGATAGATGTACAGAGTACAAGTTTTCATACGGTTTTATCCAGTTGTTTACGTTTTTTTTTCTGGCCATTTGTATGATGTTACCCTGTATAAGCAGAGATGATCAAAGTAACATAAAAATCTACTACTGGAGTATTTCTAGCTATCAAGGAACACTCAAGTAAAGTAAAAAGAAACATAGGTATTTGTACTCGAGTAAAAATAAAAACGTAATCGAGAATTAAACTACTTAAGCAGAATATATAGGAAGTAGTTTTATGGTTTTAGCAGTTTTTCCTGTGTCTCTTTGTACGACTACTTCAGCGGTTCTCAATCGATGGGCCACAGCATGTTAGTCGGGTGGGCCATGGACCTCTATGTATTTTAAAAATGGGTTTGCATGCCGAATAAGGTTGAGCAATACTGGTCCATATGAACAATCATACGGACCAGTGCCTTAGAAGTATAGGGGTCATCCTGTGATCTAGGAACGAAGTGACTTTTTTTTGGCGTTCAACTGCACCAACGTGTCGTGAACTGGCTATTTTGTAAACTTGAGATGCAACGACATTTTTACTTTTTTTGGGAGATCAACTTCACTGCCACGAGATTTTATGCTTGTCCCAGTGATATTGTAATAGTCACATCAAAGTTCGTGTGAAAGTGGGCCACAAGAATTCATAGCCCTTTGAAATGGGCCACGGCACGAAATAGATTGAGAAACACTGGACTAGTTATTAATTGGGGTGCTCTCGATAAATATAGTATCAGAAGATAGACTATTTCTAAAGATGCAAATTTCTGTGTCAATCTGTAGCTTAATTTACATTGCCTATCACGTTGACGGTTTACGTGTATGATGCAGGCAATGGTGTCTCTATAAAAATGGGCCCGCCTCGTGAGACACAGTGTTGGGAATAAAACTATTTTTAGAAATTCTCGAAAAAGGTTCTTACGATTTAGCTTGATGCTTTTATTGTTTTGAAGAGCACTTTGCAAATTCAGTTTGAAGACTATTTATTGATAAATTGTTTTGTTTTGGAGTGATAGGTTTAGAATCCGTCGCGTGTGACACAAATTATCACAAAAAAAAGTGAAAATCGATCTTTCAAGATATGCAAGATGCAAAATAAAATGAGATCCGCTGATTTAGGTCTAAATGATACAACATGCTGCAGAGACATTGGCTTCATTATTTCAGCAATTACTGATTTTCTTGTAGGCCCATTTGATTCTATTTCTTGATTGCTGTCCAATGCTGTTGATAGAAATTCATTAATGGTTGAAAAGTCGTCAAACGTGAAGCGACTTGACATAACCTATGCCCTTTCACTTCAATACAGGAGAAAAAATATTTTGATATTTATTGTTTTTGCCTACAAAAAGTGTCAAATGGCAAAGTTGGCTGAAATTATTAAGGATGCAGTGGCAAATTTTTCCTATCTTGGATCACATTGTTGGTGATGACCTATTTTTAAAATTATGGCTATAGTTTGTTAAGAATCTGTGATATTAAATAAATTTTGAAAACAATTGCTAAGGTTAAGCTTACATCATAATCATTATATAGTATCCTGAAGAAGATCGGCCAACAACAATCAGTTATAAATATTTTTGAAGAGCAATTGCCCTCTTTGGTTGTCCTGGTTATTTTCCTGACAAGAGCAGTAGTTGATTTAAACTGGAAAATAGTTAAATATAGGAGAATGCTTAAATTCATTTCCGGTGCTAAAAAGTTTTCCAAGTCAAAAGGTGCGGCCATGCGGCCCACTGATAATATCTCATCGTATCTTACATGCTTGCGTAGTTCTATCAATTGGTTTTCAAACTTCGAACCATAAGTGACGCACTGAAATGGAGGATTGGCTCAAAATAAAAAATTTAAATTTAGAGCTCTTGCTTGCGCTAACATATCGCATTCGAAATCAACAAACATCAAATTTTTAGCATCTACTCAAGCAAGAGTTACAACTATTCAAGCAGTGTCACTTTCTACTTCATCTACTAAACAAAAAGTAGAAGTAGTAGAAACTGAAATTACTCAAGTAAAAAACCCATTACTGAAAACCGACTTAAGTAGAGCTACACTTTATAATTAGTCACCTCTGAGTATAAGTTCTTGACCGAATATCCGGTTGTGTCCGCAAAGTATGAATCAAAAGATGCCAATTATTGCGGAATCAAAACGTACAAAACGCTTTTGGTACTTACTTTGAGGACAAACCGGATGTTCGAACAGCAACGTACACTGTTTAACACCATACAAATGGCCAAGCTGATGAAAATTTCAATGCAAAAGCGCATAAGAGAAAAAAACGGCAAAACCGGACAAAACGTACACAAATGCATCCTGTGCACCCCGTCATTATGTTGTTTTGACGCTTTACATCTGAGATGTTTTATGTAGCACCAGGACATCTATTAATTTGCTATTGATATATTTTTGTAAGATTCATGTATGATTCTTCACAATATTCCTATGGTTGAGGAATGACCAGTAAAGCTCTGAATACCATTGTAAAAGTTATTGGAATGACTTGACAATAGAAATCAACCAAAGTCTACAAACTGCGAAGCGGTCGCTTCAACCATTACACTGCCGCGGAGGTGAATGTTCACCTTTGCTTTTTGATTTGCAAACAGCTTAAGACTTTATATAGATGTTGTTTTGTAAAGCACTAAATTCTTTACGCAGTGTGATCGAATGGGCTGGACCGCCGTATCTGAAAACTATGGTGTGATGCATTCAAATCTCACAACGCTGTGCCGGCCGAACTGGTTGCCAGCAAACGAATTTTTCTTGAAAGAGCAACAACTATCTCAGCTCAACTTTAATGGTGATCTTCACTGCTGTTAATTCCTTTTGGTGCGCCTGCTCACCGCTAGCTTAACACAAGCTTTGTAAACTCGATCGCTGCCTTTAATATAAACATATTGTCCTTGCCAGTTAATTTTGATATATTCGATTTCGCCTAACAGCACACAATTCGATTTTATTAGATTCGTTTCGAGATTCGTTTCTACAGCGCACGATTCGGTTTTACAAAAGTTTTCTTTTACAGGCGATCACAAGCTTCTTTCACACTCGCCAATTACTTCTAGAATGATTTCACAAACAAAAAACAACACCAGTACGATCTCAAAGTTTTGATTAATTATCTGCCAACTACAGCGAAGGCAGCCGCAGGTTGCTTAAAGCGAGTAAATCACATTTAACAAAAGAACAAAACAACGATCAGAGAACGCTAGTTCGTCTCTACCGTAAATGCAAATAAAAATGCGAACAAATGCTACATTGACACAACGTAACAACTGCAACAGACTTACTATCGTAATGATGCCCATTTTCACAGACTTGTTTGATTAGTATGAAAAGATGATAGATACGGAGCGGAGATAGATTAATATTCGTATTGACAACTAATTTCATTTGAATTTTTACAGATGATTTACTGGGCTTGTGTTATTATAATGCTTCCTGTTACATTTTCAGTAAAAGCTGATTTGCACCTCCTGAATTCTTTTCCAAACATTTCTAAATGCCAATACGCTTCTGGTCTTACAGTCGGCAATAGAACTACTGAGCTCGAATGTTGCGAAAGACTCGTTCATGACTATTATTATTCAAAACGTAAACCACACAACGGATATTTGTCCACGTTTTTGGAGTCGCTTCATACTTGGAAATGTCCTCAGTTCCAACAAGAATGTCAACGACGAACATTTGATTATACCGACTTCACATCTCTCATGTATTTGAGATTCTGCAATCAAAGTCAAATGGAAGCGCAATGTTATAATGATATTTTAAGCATTGTCACAAAACAGAACAAAGAAATTCAAACCACAACAAACACATTCAATCAACTTGTTTCAAAGTTAAACTTGAATACTCTGAGTGAGGAAGATTTGATGAATCCTTGTGTACAAGTAGGAATGTATGATAGTGACTCGAGAAATCAAAGTGATTATTATGAAATTATTGAAGCAACGGTTCCGTTCTGTTCGTTTGTATGGTGTGGATATGATGAAGACACTTTTATGAAAAAAAATGTAACAACATGGACATGTATGCCTAAAAGGTAAGAAAGAAATATTGTGGTATATAATGAAAATAATTGATTCAATTTGTATGCATAAAAGATGTGCTGCAAAAGCTATTCTTTCTAAATTCCTTTTCTATGAGCCATTTACTTGTTGGCAGTTCATAAATTGACGATTCGCCAGATCCAATAACGAGAACACCAAGCTACAACAGGGATCTTGATATATTGTCATAAATAGTATGAATGGATTATTCTCCGATGTTCCATCACCCATTTATTCATATATCAAAAATTTGTTTTGGTATTTGGCGATCTTCCACATCGAATCTTAAAGGGTTTAGCTTTTACACTGATTCAAAATCTACCCAAAGTTAATCTTTAAATATAGCTCAGGCAGTCAGTTTGATCAGCATTTAAAAACTAATTTTTATGTCATTTATCATCAATTAATTATTTATCAAATACACTTTTCTGATGGCATTTTGACATTCGTGAAAGTAGGAATTTCTGTGAGTTTTAGCAAGATGGGCCATCAGCAAAGAAAGTAAATGTAACAACAGTTGCCGTCGTGCAGACGAAATCAGTCAACATTTACAAAACAGAAAGCCCTATTTACTGTGAATTATGACTGAGGCGCATGTCGTTATAAAAACAGTAAATGCACGTCTCTACCAACAGAAACATTTTTTTTATTTTATTTGCAATATTTTAATAAAATACAAATAATAAAAATCAAAAAACAGATATATTTACGTTAGGGTTCGAAAACCGGAATTTCGGTTTCGGAAATTCGCTTGAATTAGTGTCTTTTTGCATTTCCCGTTTCCGGTTTTTCCAACAAAATTCTCAATATTTTCCAGATGGTAAGCAATCATTGGTAACATAATTAACGGTATCACCAAACAAAAACTAATGCCTAAATTTCATTTTAGTCTTCTAATTGAAAAGACTAACAACCTTTGCAAAAATTTACTGAGCATTCCAACAACCTCAGTTGAAGCAAAACACACTCTTTTTGCTGCGGGCTTGTTTACCACCAAAATTTGTTCACTGTTAAGCAACAAATTTGTCAAGGCTCTGAGTTTTCTTTGCAGTTATTATAAGAAAAGTAAACAAATCAAGCTTAAGTACATTTTTGCCGCCTTTTTATTAGATGTTTTGCTTTTTGTGTGTTGAATAAGACTAGCGGTTTTTCCGGGATTCTGGGATTGCGTTAGATTTATCCCAATTCCCCGGTTTTCATAAACAAACAGGAAATCAAAAAACCCTAATTCACGTCATGTCTAAGTAAATTTTATTTATTACCTAAAGCGAAATTCCACTTTGTTCTTTTTCTTGGGTATGTAATGTTGCGATATTTTACTGTTTTAATTGTACTTAAGTATTGCATTGTGTTAGGTTTTATTTTGGAATATTTTGAAGAATAATAAGAATCTTGCCAATAAAAGTGACATATTAACTAAGTGATGGCTGCAATATTTTCGTGAAAACCAAAGAGTTTGTGGAGATTGTTTAAAGGAATATTAATATTAAACATTTGTTGAAATCCAATCAAATACGCATTTCAAAGAAAGTCAAATTTTTGCAGGAACAAAAATATATATCCCAGTGTCGACTACTTCAAGACAAAATGAGCGTAAATTATTAGGAACAATTTCAAAATCATACAAGTTCTATTCTATTAAAAATCGATTCAAAATTGACTCTGGCTTCAAATATCTGCAGCTTGGTTATTTTATTTGTCGCATAAGCTTGTCATCGTTTTAATAAATTTTTTATCGATTATATCGGATGGAAGTAGCTGTATCTCGCATAGTTTTTGTTGTTGTTTAACAGATCATATTCTAACTTTGTTCCTTAACATTTTATAGGCGGCTATACTGGAGCTGCCATCAGTAAAAAAAGTTACTTACCTTGACAGTGCAAGAAGACGTAAGATGACTAATTACCGTTACAGTGCTTCCTCAATTATTCGTAGCTGGTTTAACCGGCATTCAATTATCCGGTCGCTCTATTTTGCTACAACATTTCAAAATTAGATTGCTTTTAACTAGATGTTGCAGGAATAGTTTCCGGAAAACTCTACGCTAAATCCCAATAAAAAAAGCTAAAATACTGTATTGTCGGCGAAATTTCTGTGGAAGAAAATACAGCTAGTTTAGAGCGAGGGCTGAATGACGATTTCGTAGAACTTGCCGCATTAAACATTAAATTGACGACCTCTGATATTGATGGCTGGTTTCATGCTGATGGGCAAGGTTATTATTATTTGGATGAGCAGGGAATAGTTGATCTTATTTTAGTAGCAGAAGGGAACGAATGTGATGAAGAAGAGGATGTAGACGAGAATATACAACATTCAACGCAAAAAGCACAATGCTTTTTTTCTCGTGCAGAGGCAATGCAAATGTTTGACCATTGCCTAACGTGGCTCCATATTCAGCCGGAAGCAACATTTTCAAACACTTCCACATTGGTACGACTTCGCAAGTTTGCTGCTGAAAAACGCAAATCTTCCCGCAAACAATCTAAAACTGATTCGTATTTTAGTAGATCTAGTGTTGCAAGAGATAGTTAAGCGGGAAATTTCTTAGAATATTGTAATGTTGAACTTTTATCATTTTTTAATCCATGAATGTGTTGTGCTTTTGTTTGTTTTTGTTTCCTTGACTTAAACGTTAAGAATTCAGTTATCCGGCTTTTTTGCTTATCTGTTTAGATTTCTGAAAGTATTGTCCCATCTAGACCGGATAATCGAGAAAGCACTGTACCAATTTTTCTTATAATCGGTCATTACGAATACCAAACGGCCAGGAAATTCATCCAATATTCCTACAGAACAGAGGTGACCAACGGGTCAATTGCGATTGATTTTAAGTCAAATAAACAAGGGTTTTAAAAGGATCCTTTTTTCATTAATTTTCCTGAAAGTAGAAAAAACTGTCTCTCAGCTTAATTAAATGTAAAGTAGAACTTTATTCGATGTAAAAGCGAGGTTTCCTCTGTACTTTTCCATTTAAAATGGCTGACCAGAAGTGGTCACCTTCAAACAAAATTTTTTAACTACTTATCTTTAAACGAATATTATGATTACACACTGCTAAAATATCTGGAATAAATGTAAATTATCAGACGGTTAAATTAAACTGGGCTCATTACTTCTTGACTGCCGCTCGTATCTTCCTCTATTTTTCCACTATCTTCTGACTACAATGGCTCCCTGGTTGCTTATTTCTTCGGGGTACGGACACCTGAACCAAACTAGCCAGACGAAGTTCGCTACTTTGGCAATCCACAGACCCTTGTAGCTTCTTATTTCATTTCTTTTATTCTGCTAAAATTTCAATGCGCCGCACTCCCTTTCACCCCTTAATCTCTTCATACGGTCTCTCGTCGGAACCCGGGGGGGGGGGGGGGGGGGGTTGAGCGACTGCTTGGGCTGCATAGTATTCTTTCATTTTCCAATTCCGAGCAGAGATTGGGTGACAACTACAGCCCCTTTGTTGGTGGTATTCTCATCAACCGGTTGATCACGAATTATTTAAATTTTGTAAACGAACTTCAGCAAAAAACAATTAGGCCACTCATGTCATAGAACAGCGCTTCCTAACCAGTTGGCAGCGAAGCTCCTTCAGGTGGACCGCGAAGCATTTCAAAATTGATTCAATAAAGTTGATTCAAAAATAGTTCTACCGTAACAGAAATGGGCAAAAAATTGTTTAGTTAAGGCTGATCTCAAAAAAAAATACGATTCTTGACTTGATAACATTTGGTTCAAAATTAGCCAAATAATTGTTTTTCGAAGCTGATCACCAAAAAAGTCTACATGTTGGGAGAAAGCGCTTAGTGGTCTGTCAGCATATCCATGTCATCAAACGTGAGCCATGATTAGGAAAAAGCTGTGATACACCACCACAGAATGTGAAGTAAATGGTAAACTAAAATCTATCCCAGAACATAGCGTACTTTTTAAAATCACTTTCAAAAAGATTGCAATGCGCTTTGGCTAAAATTGATTTCCTCCCCGCCCCTCTTTCCTATATACAACCAACAATCATGATATGTGAGAAGTTTGGTTGTCATTGAATACTTGGGAGTGGCAGATAAAAAGAACAAAGTTAAGCATTTTGTTTTATATATCAAAGTTAAACCAAAATTTGTTATAAATTTATCAATGAAATTCAAATGGGGACGACAAAACTTAACAACTTTTTTAGGGAATTGATCATTTGACCCCGAATCATGGATTAAAGTTGTTTTTAATATCTAAATACTTTTTTAGGAAGTTTAATAAGTTTAGATCAAACTAAAATAAAAATTTTTACTTCAGAAAACCTTATTAATACCAAAATTACCATTTCCTCAAAAAGTTTTTTGTGTATGAACCAAAGCTTCCACTGGGAGAAATTTCCTCATGTGCATCGTCAGGTTTTGAGCCTCGAATATATTTACCAGCAAAGAGCAAACAAACTCAGGCTTGTTGTTGTTACCTGACCCCTTCCAAGGAATAAAGGCATGGCAGAAGACTGTGAAGCCCCAGAAGCCAGGCAACTCCTCAGGGCCCCGATCAGAGATCGTACAGTGACAGAGAGTTGCCAAAGAGCGAGCGGACAAAAGAGTCCACGGCTGGACAGTGCAGATTAAGATGAGAGATGTTTAAGGTTGAATGGTCGCAGGCGCTGCATGAAAGATTTCCGATTCTGCCAATTGTAGAAAGATAAGAGCTTAACAGAAGGCTGTGTCCGTTGCAGCGACACAGCAAGCGTGGCAAAACAATGCAAGCTCCTTGTACTGTTTTACAGGGGCAAAACAGTAAAACAGTACAAGTGGAAACCAATGGAACATGTGAGTGAAAGAATTTAGAAGAAATGTCATGCCTCTTATTCAAGAAAAGACAAGAATGGATACGAGAGACAAGAGGTTAGAGACTATATGGGATTGCAGAGGGCATAAGTAGCGCGCCCCTTCTGGCCAACTTATCAGCAGCGGTGTTCCCTCGAAGAAACAAATGTCCGGGAATCCATTGTAGCCTGATAGTAAAGTAGGAGAGAAAAGACAATTCCAGCCCAATTTTCCGGAGAGTTTCATGTAAAAGAAAAGACGGAGGGATAGACAGAGCAAGAGTTGGAAAGCATCAGAAAAGAAGAGAAATGGCAGACTTGTTGGTTCTGCCGAGACCGGCAAAGAGCTTGAGGAATGGCGCAGGTTTCAATGGAAAAACTTGAGCAAACTAAGTCTTCCGAAAATAAAATGGCGGCCGCAGTGCCACTAAAGTGAGCAGTTAGCAAGGACGCCAGAGCCTCTTTCGCCGAGAAAAAAAAGGAACAGACTCGTCAGGCCAGATCACCAGATCACGAAGTGGCAGAGAGTCAAGATGAGCGGGAACCGCACCTTCGCGAGAGAGAAGGGGATCAGAGCGGGAGCATGGAGAAGAAAGAGTGGACTCCACAGTAAAAGGCAGGTTACAAGGAGATCAGGTAAAGCAAGCAAAGAGAGCCTCCATGAGAG
The DNA here is from genome assembly GCA_963675345.1 of Trididemnum clinides. NCBI lineage: Eukaryota > Metazoa > Chordata > Ascidiacea > Aplousobranchia > Didemnidae > Trididemnum > Trididemnum clinides. The sequence goes on along the minus strand of OY776287.1, from coordinate 14,116,492 downwards.
AGGTAGGAAAAGAATGAGCGGGTGAGTGGACGCAAAAGCTCTCCAGGAGCATCTGGAGAGTCTTGGTTTTACTCCAATGTGACCAAACCTGAAATTGGAAAGGAGGTTGAGATACGACGGGCCGCTTACAAGAAGACAGGGGAAAATGAGCCAGGGTGGCTTGTAGTGGAGGTAAAAACGCCTCCGAGAGAACGGGAAAAGGAAAGGACGAGAGGCAGCTGTTGACGGCACGACTAGCCGCTCGGTGAAGGCGGTCCAATTTGGTAATGTGGTAACGTTAAGAAAAGGAACCACTTAGGTAAAGCATCAGTGAGAAGGGGCCGAAGAAAAGCCTTAAAGAAAAGCGAGAGGGACTCCTTAGAGGGGCCCCATGAGGAACCAGAGATACAGCGTAAGGCCCTGAGACGAGGGAAAAACTAGGCCTGCATCGAAGATACATGTTTAGAAAAGGAAAGGCTGCTGTCGAAAGTGACCCCAAGAAAAGTTGGAGTGGGATTGAAGCGGAGGGAAGACTTGAATAAGAGGAGGAGGTAGAGCTAGAGGTTAGCTTGGTGGAGATCCAATGAGAAGAAAGATGTTATCCAATGAGAAGAAAAAGGCCTCACATTTGCTCGGATTGAGAGGAAAACACAAGTACTCATACCATCGATCCAGCCAAATAAAAGGTTTTTGTGTAGCCTCCATCGCAGCAGGGACCGAGGGAGAGGAGTACCAAATGACCAGGTTGTCAGGATAAAGATAGTACCTAATAAAAGAGAAGCAGAAATATTATTGATGAAAAGAGAGAAAGCAACCGTGCCAAAAACGGATTCTTGCGATACACCTCGACGAACTCGAAAAGAGCAACTTTTGCAATTTTGGAAAACCATGCAAGCGGCCTATCAGAAAGGAAAGGTTAAGTTTGCGAGCGAAGCAATGAAGGAAGCCAGCCGAAAGAAGTTTGTGAAAAAGGGAAGGATGCTAGACAGAGTCGAAAGCCTTTTATAAGTCGATTGCAGCAAGAATAATCGGAGAGTCAGGATTGGGTTTGTTTAAACCATCCGAAATGAACCGAAAAAAATAAAGAATTTGATTGAGAGCAAATTGTGTAGGGCGGAAATCGGCCTGGCGGGGAGATAGAATCGAGTTAGATTCCAATAAAAAGAGTAGACCCGGTAGAATGATACGCTCAAAAAGCTTAAAGACGTAGGAGGTGACGGAGATACACCGGAAAGAAGGAGGAGAGTCGAGAAGCTTTCTGATTCTATGGATGGGAATAAGAGAAGATGTCTTTCAGATGGAAGGAAAGGAATGCAAAGACCAGGAAAGATCGAAAATGTGTAGGAACGGGAAATCTGCTTCAGCATGGGATAGACATATTTGTATGATCCAGTGGCAGTGGACGAGGAGAGGTTTGTGGCAGCCTCGAGAAATTCAGCGGGAAGAAGGAGGGTGGAAGAAAGAAGAATGAGACTCCTCTGGGCATGTGCCTCGGCGGAGCTCGGAGAGATAGCCCTGGCTCTGCTACGCAAGGCCTTTGGCTGGGAAATAGAAAAGTGGGATCTTAGGCAATCGGTGAAAACCGAAGCCAACTCCCTTGGAGAGGAACAGTTGGAGACGATGGGAAAGGAGGAAGATGAAGAAAAAGAACCAGCGACAGAACGGAGGAAAGAATACACAAATTTAGAGTCAGATGTAGGAGAGAGATAAATGAGCACGTTGCCTGTTATGTCAGAGGAGGCATGTCAGGAAGCAGAGATGTAAGCCTGACGGCTTTCATCACTTCTACAAGCGGCAGCAAAATCCTTAGGTCGTTTGTTTATCGCTTCTTCACATCAGGAGACCACCAGGCTAGAGGCTGGCATCTGACACTGCCGAAAATGAATGAAAAATTTGGCTGCATTTAATGCCAGAGAAGTAAAGTGAGCAGCAGCAGAGGAAAGAGATAGAGACGAGTATTCCTCTGCAGAAGGACAGTGAGAGTCAAAGTAAAAGGCAAAGTCATCCCAATGAGCTTTCTGAAAACTGAAGGAAGGGAGTCGAATATGTTAGGGCGGAAGAAAGAAGAAATTCGGAGAAATTAATCAGAAAAAATAAAGCAAAAGAAAATCAGTAAATATGCAAGAAAATGTATATACAACATTAATTTTTTTTAGTTTTTACGACGAGTCACGATCCGAACACTGATAGTATGGCAAAATAAATGGATCCATCGCTCAAATAAGGGTAATAGAGACACATTATCATTACCAGTTTTCATCCCAAGTGTAAGATAATTTACATGACTCCTGGCGAGCCCAATATCCTACATAGGATTGTACACAAAATAAACCCAAACAATCCAACACAAAGCACAAGACTTACGTACCGTTTACTTTTGAACCAAGATTCTGTTTGACGTTACCGTTTACCGTGCAAGTATGAACTAATGCTGATATCCTAACATGAAACTGATCACACAAAAGGTAATTAGGCTTAGGAAAACCTTCCAATGATTATACACTAAATGTGGTGCTTTAAGGCATTCATGGCAGTACGTGACTACCAAGTTCTGGCATGCGCGGAAGGGCAGCTTGAAAGACCCAGGTTCAAAGCTTATAGGAACCAGACACGACGCAACACTCTTCCGGACAAAAGTTAATTTTTATGAAGAATCACGATCCCAACAACGTTAGTACAGCGAAATAGGCGGGACCTTTCCTGGACCTAGATTTAGGCCTTTTGACCTCATCAGCAAGGACTTGTCCCACCCAACACAGCGCCCCCAAAAGGGGCGTTGTGCGCACAGAATTAGAAATTAACGTAGCCCCCTGTATTGCAGGTGGACGCAATGCATGACTAAACAATGAATATTTACGGTTTCGGAGTTGAGCGATGAGGTATCACGAACCACAACAACGCGCGGATCAACATTAAAATAGTTCAAAAAATGAAAATTTATGCATGCCATGAATAAATGCTGAAATTCTGGAAAAAATTCTCATTCTTCATGGTCCTTACAATTTTACAAAACAGAAAAATTTTCACTATCTAACCAGAAATTTAAGACTGCTATTTTCTTGTTTAACAAGGCAACTTGGAACTAGTTAGTTATTTTGGCAGCGTGGTATCGTTGCTTGATTTAAGAAGATTTAAACGGTGGTCAACTAAGAAGTACAAGGGCTATGCAAGATGGGCACCTCGTCTTAACAGCTTGACTACGCATTTGTCTATAGAGTGCAGTCACCTTTGTCTATGTTACGGGTATCTTTTTAAATATGCATCGATGCAGTGAGGGCAAATTTTATTTTATTTTGTTTAGTGGTGCTAACTTCAATTTCAACTACGATATTTACTTCATAGTGCTCTGCTGAGTTATTTTACTTGTTTTTCTGATGGCAGTGTTTTTATAAGTGTTCACTGGTTCAGATGTCAAAGCTACCAAGATGTATTTTAGTTAAATTTTGTATTGTAGATGAAATAAGTTATTTTAAAAGTTGCAAAAAATAACCAACTTTTGTTTGTTTTTTAGCAAAAAATATGCGAGAATTGCAAAGAAATCGTAAATTTGCTTTTACAATGACGAAATAATTTGATAATTTTATAAAGTGAGAAGATAGTAAAACTTTTCGCGGAAACACAGATATGAACAGTAAATTTTTAAATCGTCGTAGGAACATTGTAAATCAGAAATATCGTCACATTTAAACCATAATAAGGTGTGAAACCAGGAAATATGTCACATTGTCACAAAGCACACTTGGATCTCAAGTAACTTCATCGCAAATTGTTGATTGTTTATTCATGCCCAGTTTGTACGTGAGTGCCTAAGTGCATGCGTAAATGTGTTCGCTTTCACTTCTCCAAAACTATTTGAAGTATTTATAGAACCTGTCACAATTGGTCACTGCCCCAGGGTGGGTACCATAAGGGTTTGGTGTTGGTTGGTGACGTCAGGATGACATTAAACCAACAAAGGATTTTTTTAATTTGCATTCATTGACCGAGGAAAAGGATTTTGCTCAAACAAGAGCTGGCCTCCAACTTACCAACTCGCAAAAATCTGGTACGTCGGAGGCTAGCTTTTGTTTGAGCAAACCTCTTTACGGTGTAAGATGAGGTCACACTTAGCATTTGATAGAAGAATTGTTTTCTTGATAGATTTTCTCAAAAAATAATGACCGTAGAAATGCGCTTAAAATCTTTTTCAAGAGACATTATCTAGCTGCTTCCAATAAAAAAATTTCTGGATTTTGAGCTTTTTTGACAACACAACAAGCAATTTGGGTTTTAGGTTTTTCCAATTCTAAACATTTTTTTTCTTGAGCGCCATAAACAAGTTCCTACAATGAAATTTACTGAAAAAGTATTATATCTGTATTTCTCTTTCCTGATATTTTTTGATAATTACGCAAGCTTGATCGTAATGGTTTAGAACAGTGGTTCCCAACCGGGGGTCCATGGACCCCTAGGGGTCCACAGAAAGATTTTTGGGAATCCATGAGCTTTGCATGGATAAGATGAAAGCAAAACAGCGAAATGAAACTACCCGCTGTTGTGGTCTAGTTTACAAAACACGACAATTCGAGCAACTCTAGAAACTAGGCTGCAGTAAAACACAAAATCTCTCTCATATGAAGGAACATGTTAATTCACTTCAACAGGGGTATTGAAGTTGCCATTTAATCACATTCAATGGGACATTTGACACTGTTTGTTCTTGAGTAGCTTATCCATTCGAGGAGAAGTTTCTGAGAAACCACATCTCATATCATCCTCTAATTCAAGGCGGTTTCTCTGTGCAGTTTTGATGTGAAGCATTGTTGAGAAGCCGGACTCGCACAAATATGTCGAAACAAAAGGCAAAACAGAGCGGAGTGCAACTTTAGCAACATTAGGATACGAGCCGATCAAATGAATCCAAAATTCTTTAACTGTGTTGTCATCGAAAAGGTCTTTGGCTGTGGAATCATTTTGCAGATCAATTAACTCATCCTGCTGCTCATCAGGTATGCTGTCAACAGAACATCTGAATGGATTTCTTACGAAATTCAGCTCTTTGTCACTCACTTTTGGAAAATAGTGCTTAAATTCTTCTTCTAGAGCGTCAGATGAGAGATGATGTTTTCTTGAAGCTACTCTGGCATCTGTTTATTCCCCATTTCTAGCATCATTGAAATAAACCCAAACATAGAGTAATTCCCCTCAAACACCTTTTTGCTCCAAATTCGTAGTTTGCATAGAAATGACTTCAGTGCATCAACGAATTTAATAATATTAGTGTGACTCCCTTGCATGAGCAAGTTAAGTTTGTTTAATTGCTCAAAAATATCAACACGATACGCCAAACTCAACTGCCATTCTTCATGATCGAGACACGCCACTAAATCGGTTTTCCCGTGTTTTTCGCAAAAATTTTTGATCTCATTCCGTAGTTGAAAGACTCTTGCTATCATGTTTCCTTTTGATAGCCAGCGTACTTTTCTGTGCAAAAGAAAAACATTATATTCAGCGTTTGTTTCTTCACAAAGTTCCTTGAAAAGTCGCGAGTTTAAAGCATTACCTTTGACGTAATTGACCAAGCTGATGGAGTGCTGAAGCATATTTGATAATGGTTCTGGTAAAGTTTTTGATGCCAAAGCTTGGCGATGTATCATACAATGAACACTTTTAACAGCTGGAGCAAGATGTTTAACTAGTGCTTGAAAACCTGACCTTGACGCGATCATTGCGGGTGCACCATCTGTGCAAACGCCACAAAGATTTACCCAGGAAAGATAATTATTCTCAAAAAAAATAGACACTGTAGCAAGGATGTCTGAAGCTTTAGTTGTATTCTTCAGAGCTACACAGAAAAGAAATTCTTCTTTCAGCTTTCCAGAATGGATATATCTGGCAAAAGCCATAAGCTGAGAGCAAGATTCAACGTCTGTTGATTCATCCAACTGAATCGAGAATAGACCAAACGATGCTGAACGAATCTCTTCTACAACTTGTTCCTTGATGTCTGTGCTCATCTATTTTATTCTTCTTTGGACTGTATTGTTCGACATTGATACAGCAGCTATTTTCTTTTCGGCCTCCTTTCCCAGTACAATTTCAACCATTTGTTTCGCACATGGCTTTATCAGCGTCTCTCCAATAGTGTGGGGTTTCTTTGCTTTGGCGATTGAGAGAGATACTGCAAAAGAAGCCTCGAGAATCTTTGCATTTGTTTCATATAATCTTCCATCAGAATCAAGTTTCATACTTTTGAGGGAGCTTCTATGTCTTTCAAAAAAAGTTCGATCTTTTTGCGAGTACTTGGAGTGATGAGTTTGTAAATGTAATTTTAGCTTTGAAGGCTTCATAGAGCAATTAGAGAGAACTTGGTAACAAATCACGCATTGAGGCTTTTCATCTCCGGCAGTATTTATGCAAGTAAACCCATACTCTATGTACGAATCATCATGCTTTCGCTTCTTCTTGCAGCTCATTTTAAAATTAAAAAGATACACTGCAGATATGTTTTTACAAAAATCTCAATCAATTTATTTGAATTCAATCAACTCAGTTAGGTTCCTTGCACTCTAGAAAAATCGCAAAATTAAACTTTAAATTTAAACTCGATTTCCAATATTAAGTTAGAAGCTGTGCTAGGTTACCTCAATTTCAGCAACATAAATTACTACAAAGATAGCTTTGCTTTATTGGCCTCCATTTCCTTAATTCGGTCTTAATGCTGAAACTTCTACTGCGTTCACTGCAAGGGTAGCCTACTGCATTTTCTGCAAAGGTAGCCTACTCATTCTAATATTAAAAAGATACACTACTGAATGAACCAGCTGGTCTTAAACAGAAACGATGGTACTTCGCTCCTTGCAGTTTATTTGACTACCGTACTGAAATACGAACTACTTGCCCCCATTTCCTTAATTCGGTCTTTATGCTAAAACTTCTGTTGTGTTCAAAGCAAAGGTAGCCTACTCGTTTTTCTATGACGCAATAATTAACAAAAAATTTTTTCTAGTAGAGACGATTTGTACGTAACAGTATTAACTGGTATTATTAAAGGGGTCCACAGCTTTCAGCCAAATCGTCAACAGGGACCATGAAAATAAAAAGGTTGGGAACCACTGGTTTAGAACCTTGTTTGCCAATGTAAGAAAGAATTAGCTTTTTCATGCTGTTTTTCCACCCAGCACCGCCACATCCGCAAGGCGAAAATAAATGCGATTCGTGATTTGTTTTTTTTTTGCAAAATATTCATGGTTATAGACAGGGTTGCCATATCTTGCTTATTTCTAAGATTTGTGCTTATTTTCAAGAGCAATGTCTTGCAAAATATGAAGGTGCTTATTTCTAGGAAATGTGCTTCTTTTCGATTGCCGTGCTTATTTTCTAGAGTATAGATTAATAAATCTAGGTTTTGCATAACTTGTTTGCTTATTAAGCTTTGTTTTGCATATAGAATTCTTTTTTACTTGGCTACCACAGGTAACAATCGTCTACTATCATGTAATTTAGGAAATGTTCTCGTAGTTTCTCCAATTTTGTGCAATTGCGATGAATTTACTCGTGCGTTCTTTTTGTTATTGTTACGTAAGTTTTTGTTAGCGAGAACAGTAGGCTTTGTTGGCGAGAGTAGAGTAGTAGGCAGGTAGGCTCATGATAGTGAAAATTACAAAGAGTAGAAAGATTAAGATTAGAAGGGAATAGTTAGAGTAGATAGGCTTGCGTGAATAATATTGTCAGCAAGCTTAGTAGTTTAAAGAAATTTTGATAAATGTATTAAGGTATCTGTAATTATCATAGAAGGTGGTAATTTAAATCGTCTCAAGTTTACAATCAGCAACTTTTGTGCACGACCTGATATCACATAAGCGTGACAGCATTTATTAAAGTTAATTCGTATAATTTTTAGACATAATTTAGATAAATGAGTAAGCGTAAGCATATATTTCGTGATGATTATGAAAAAAAATTTGCTAATGTAAAGCAAAGCCGAAAAGGCAAGAGCTATGCTCACTGCTGCTATTGCGATAGTGAAATCAACCTTGAGGCCAAGGGAAAAACAGCTATTAGTGCACACAATGCTACCACAAGACACAAAAATAATGCTAGGAGTATTGCATCAAACCAATTAATGAAGAATTTTTTTACGAGCAGAACTTCACCAAATAACCTGGATTGCAAGGCGGCAGCAGCAGAGGGTGCTTGAGCATTTCATACTGCCAAGCATCAGCAGTCATTTCTTTCTAATGATTGCACTACCCATCTCATAAAGGCGATTTTCAGCGATTCTGACATAGAGAAAAAATTCACAAGTGCCACAACAAAAACAGCATCCATTATCACTGGTGTGCTTGCTCCATTTGCCCAGAAATCATTATTATCAGAACTTGGAGAAAACCCATTTTCAATATCGATAGATGCTTCTAATCACAACGAAGTGAAACTTTTTTCCTTGGTTGTCAGATTTTTCAGCGCCAATGTTGGAGTGCAAGTGCGAATTCTCGATCTGCAGTCAATGCCATGCGAAACATCACAACAGATAATGAACTTCATCTGTTCTTCTCTTGAGGAAAATGGGCTCAAGCTTGAAAATATAACTTCTTTTTGTGCTGACAATGCACCAGTAAAGTTTGGGGGTTGGCAACAAAAAGGAAAAAACAACGTTTTCAATCGCCTTGCAAGAAAAAACCAGTGCACGTTTAATCCTAATTGGCTGTCCTCCACATATTTTACATAATGCACCTGAAAAGAGAGCTGAAATACTTACTGTAGACATTGAAACAATAGTTTTAAAAATCTGCAGTCACTTCAAGAGTCAAACTAGTAGAGTACAAAATCTTAAATAATTTTGCGCACAGCTTGAAGCTCACTACACTGCACTTCCCACTCACACGCCAACACGTTGGACTGCATTAGGTAATGTGCTCGAAAAGATGATAGAACTTTGGGAACCACTAACGCAATACTTTCTCTCCCTACGGTGTCCACCACGGATTCTTGAGAATTTTTTCAAATCAGAAGAGTCGCTTGTTATCGTGTCGTTTCTTCATAGTGCTTTGTCGGTTTTCATAAAGCCGCTATTACTGTTACAGAGCGCTAGTGCATTACTTCCGGAACTGGCTGACTTCTTTAAATCATTCAAGACGGCCATTTTTCAGCGTCGTAATTCAGAATTTTATGGAGCAAAAACAGATGAATTATTAAAAGGAATCGACAGTGACTGTGCTGAGGAGCTAAAATCAAGCTTCAAAGAATTTTGTAAAGTGACTCTGGAATACATTGACAAATGGTATCGACCAGATAAGCATCCAGCCAACGTCGCCTGGACACTGCTGAGAAATCGGTCAGTTACATATGAAGAAGTTAAAGAAATGGCGAAGAAGGTCGATCCCGAGGTAGCGATGGCAGATGAGCTGTTTGATGAAGTTTCGTCTCTCAATGATATGCTTGAAAATATTCCGCATGAGACATTCAATGAAGATAGCTCAGAGACGAAGTGGATGAAACTTTTTTCTGAAAATGATTCTCTACCGCTTTTATAGAAATTAGTTGCTATTGTTTTCTCTGTTCCGGTCAGCAAAGCATTCGTGGAATGAGTATTTTCTCTTGTCTCATCGCAATGGAGAAAGAAAAGAAATCGTCTAAGTGAAAAAACTGTCAAATCACTGTTACAAGTTCGAGTAAATTTAGACTTCAGTTGCTCCGAGATGCACGAAGTCATTTCCAAAGATCAAAAACTGCTTAAGCAAACACTTAGTGGGGAAAAATATTTATGATTTGGCTTTTAAATCAATAAATAAATCTTGCTTGTATAAAAATACTCAATTTCCGTTAATTCTAGTATTTAAAGTTTTTTCAATTTGTTAATCGCTAGGAAAAATTCATACCAGGTGATACTAATATGATTTTTGCAATACAAAATTGTTAAGGAGTGGTAATCTATTACGTCATCGCACAGCAGCGTGCTTATTTTTTGGTGTAGGCAGATGGTAACCCTGGTTCTAGATCAGGCGAATATAGCTGAGCAAAAATAGGTCAATGTGCTTGTAGAAAGTTTGTAAACACCAACTCAAACGTTCTTGATTGATTTTCCCATTCATTATGCAAGTTTTGTCATTAGCAGCATTATTTTCCCTTTAGACGATGACTATCGACAATTACGTACGAACCGCAAAAATGTTACATCGCTATTGACGGATGCTACTTGTTACTTAATTCTTGCTGGCAAAGTAGAGAATAAGTTGTCATGCTAAACAAGCACTTTGTTTAGGTAAACCGAAAAGAACTGTCTAGGTCTTAAAGTCGTTTTTAGAGAAAAACAAGAGCTCAACTTGTGTTAGCTTGCAAGTCATTTGAGAAATTTTTCTCGTATTTACTTCATGTCACTTGATCAGCACACGTACCGCATGGTTGCACAGTGCGAGTGCGTGCTTGCTTCAAAAATATAGACAAATTTCTAGCTATATTAACCGTAGAAAGACCAGACGGGTCCATTGGACCCGATGACTAACTTTGAAGCTGCGCAAGTTTTTGCCCGTGTGATGTGGTATGCTGAGCTTTAGTGACTTTCCCTACCTACCAACAAGGTTTGATTGATATTAACCTTGATCTCGTGGGTTAAGTATTTTTGAAGCAAGAACGTATTCTAACATCTGATACCAGCCGGGTCCAATGGACCTTTATACCATTTTATAACGTGTTTATTATGAGTTTTGCCGCCGACGTCATGTTTTGACGAAAACAGTTATTTTGAGTTATTTATGGCTGGCCTGGGTGTTTTGTAATCGTGTTGTCTCGATTACAGCCAACGCATACTTTCCAGCTGGGCTCTGAATAGGTCAACACGGTGCACAAATTCTTCCGCTTTGAAGCAAGATCCTTTTGCTTAGTTGTGTTTAAAAGCTTTACTTATCTTCTAAACGGAACTTCCAAATTCACCCTTTTTAGTTGCTGTTTTGCACAGTATTTTCTGATAAGCAAATATAGTTGAGTTGTAGAAACTTTCTCAGATAAAGCAATGGAAAGGACATGTTTGAGAAATGACGAAATAAGAGCAATGCTATTTGAAGATGAAGACGAAAGTCGAGGAAGCGATGAATCTTACATTCCTTCAGATGATAATGGTGGAGTCGACACGATACTTTCTAATCCAGAAAGTGGGTATCACAGCAGCTCTAGTGGTGAAGATGTCGGAGGTCTTCCTGCTGATACACCTACTCTGAAATCACGTGATGGTAAAGAAAGTTGGTCAATAGCACCTATTACCTTCAGCCAAGGTAGAACCGGTGCCAGGAATGTAGCTCGTGAAAACAGTGAACCAACAAGGCATGCTTCTAGATTATGTTTATCTGCTTCTGACTGTTTCTCTTTATTTTTTCAAGCAAATTTTCTGGAAGAAATCTGCAAGTGGACGAACAAAGAAGGAAGGAAAACTTTAGCATGCTGATCGAAGACATGACAGTCACAGAGCTTAAAAAATTAATTGGTGATTCTTCAAATAGGGTTTCGCAAATTCAACTACGAAAATGTTTCCCAATTATGGTCTTTGATGAATGGTAGGCTAATATTCAAAAAAATAATGAGCCGTACTCGGTTCCAGGAAATAGTCAGACTTATTAGGTTTGATGATGCAGAAGCCAGGCGCGCTAGGAGATCACCTGACAAAATTCAACCAATTCGAAAGGTATTTAAAATTTGGAATGGCACACTTCTTGATGCGTTTGTTCCATGCCCTAATCTGACCGTGGATCAACAGCTTCTAGCTTTTTGTGGTCGACGTCTCTTTTGCCAATACACAACCTCAAAACCTGGCAAATATGGCATAAAAATACGGACTGCATGCGATAGTGCTACAAGTTATGTATTGAAAATGGACATTTACAAAGGAAAAGAACCACAAGAACAACGAAGCAATAACCTTGGCTGTATGGTTTTGATGCATCTCGCAGAACCTTTTAAGAGCAGCAGAAACGTAAGGTGTGGCAACTTCTTTGCTAGCTTTAAGCTTGGTAGGAAGCTACCAAAAAGACCGGCTGACACTTGTTGGAACAATCCAAAAAAATAGGAAGAGCTTCCCCCAGAATTTGTTATAGCAAAGAGAAGAGAGGCAAAGATAATACTCTACGAATTCCACTCAGAAGCCATGACTGTGTCATGCTGTCCCCAAAAAAGGAAAGCTGTGACGCTGATGAGTGCAATGCACTTGAGCAAAGGCGAAGCAGGAAGACAAAAGAAGCAAGAGGTGAATATGTACTATAACTGTACGAAAGGTGGAGTCGATGCCATGGACCAGTTGGTTCATGGCTACAGCACCAAAGAATGACACGCCGGTGGCGAATGGCAATATTTTGCAACATGGTGGATGTTTGTGCTCTAAGTGAACTTATAGCGTACATTTCTCTAAACCAGGGTGCCTTTGGAAGCAGGACAATGCCTACCCGCAGGAGCTTGCTGATTCAGTTGGTGAAAGAGTTGGCAGATTACGAAAATCAGCAACCTAGCAGCTCGTTGCCTGTCAGTGGGGTGATAACAAAGATATGCCACGTGGCCCTCCACAAAAGAAACGATGTTACGCCTGTCCAAGTAAGAAAGACAAAAAAACGAAGACCTTGTATGTACAATGCCGTAAAATTGTCTGGACAGAACATTCTGCAGTCGTTTGCTGTCAGTGCCGAAGATTGTAAGCCAACACTTTTATGTTGTGCTCTTATGCTTTCCACTTGATAAATTTGCAACTTGAGTTCTTTATTTGTCAATCAATAAGAAGTTGGTAATTGTGTTTCGTTCTTTATTATAATTAACAACTTCAAGATGATTAAATTTCACTATAACAGCGAAAGTCCTGCCTTTCATTGCAGTTTATGAAACACGGGTCCAATGGACACGGCTGGTGAGCATTGCTATAAAAAATGTCTGGTCTTTCCAAGGTGAAAGGCGGCAACAATTGCAACTAAATTCGGTCCAAAGATTTTTGGTGCTTGCTTACCATCGTCCTGGCATTTATGGTTATGAGATGGTTACCTGGCTTAGAGTTAATTTTAATACAGTGCAGTGTTATTCAACCTTTTTTATCGCGGTATAACATAATTGGCGTTCCGAAAAATCTGTTTCATTAGTTCAAAACTTTAATTTTTTGAGATGGATTCATAAAATAAGGAACACCAAATTATAAACTCCTTTTTTTGAGATTGAACAACGAAAAAAAGACCATCAGTTTAAAAACTGGTTAACTTCTACACACTCCATTACGTTGGTTCACCCTGGGGTCTACAATACATCCGGTTGACAAACACTGGTACAGAGCCTACAGTGAACAATGAACATCTTTCTGTCATTATCAACGACTGAACAAACACCTGAATTTTGATAAGCAAAACAATAGAGACCACAAACGAAGATCATCTGACATCAGACCTAGTCCTTCTCTAGCACATTCAGCTGCTTCCAAACAACATTGAACACTTGGAAGTCAATGACTGCTGCTGGCAAAAATGTTTAAGGCAAAAAAGGAACAAGCAATGTCTCTATACCAGTGCAACTCGAACTTTTTAATATAGTGTGCCGGCAGCGCACTTTCTGGCATTCGACGTACCAGTTATGTATTTCAAACGGAAAAAATAGTCAAAAGCAAGTATTATTTAATAAACAACAACTGTACCATAAACAAAGTCAAAAATGCTTTTATCTTAATCGTCTAATGCAAGGTATGGATTTGCTTCTTTTGTAGTAGCTTATCCAATTGCGGTTCAATGGAAGACAGTGCTACTCGAAAAGGAGCATGGATATTGAGTGCATTTCTGCACTTTCCCTTTAAGTAACTCATAGTCGAAAAGCCAACTTCGCAAAGATATGTGAAAGGACATAGAAATAGTGTTTTAATGGCCCTATCACTTAACCTCGAAAATTCTGCTTTCACTTTAATCCAGAAGTTTGCAAGTGAGGTTGACTTGGTAATTTAAAATTAGTATCTTCAAAATTTGCTTCTAACAAGACTACTAACAAGCACATTCAACTCACTGCTAAACCGTACTGTATTCCAAAGTCTACATTAATTTGTTGCGTTTAACTACAGTTAGCTGTTGAAAGATAAAGGATAACAGTTGTGGAATAAAATTTTTTTGCGTTGTAACAATAGATTTTACTTCTTAGCTAACGCATTTTTTCTTTCACACTAGTCGGATTCCAGCTGCGACAGCAGATTGAACGTTGTCCTGTCTTCCAGTAAAGATCGCTATGTCAGTGACTATAAATAAAATGTCATATAGTCGTGAAAACCCAAGAAAGTACGTGAAATTACGCTAACAGCAAAAAATACTCAGACCACTGTGCGAAAGCATGCCTGATCAATGTAAATAATACTCAGAATACTTATTTTCTTACTGACCGCAATCCGGAAGTCATCTGCTTGCGTACCGCCACCGGTACGCGTACCACAATTTGCGTAGCACTGCTCTTATACAATCTGTGCAGTTTGGGACTACATCTAGCAACTGCTTGGCCAAATTAGATTTGAAAACAAAACTAGACTTTCAAAATAAAGCATTTGTCCGTCCTTCACAACGTTACTGTGAAAAGTTCAACCAATATCACCCAAATGTGAGCGTTCACTTTCTTTGCTGAAAAAGCTACTGTAAAAAGACCAAACCTTCAAATCTGAAAATGTCAAAACGTACATGCTGCTGTATTACAATAAATAAGTAAGAAAAGTTTATTCGTTTGTGGTATTTGTGTACTATCTGGTTGCTGTATGATACTGTATAGTGTCACGTAATATTCTTCTCTCTTATAGCGATATTTTAAAATCATGTGTGGGATTTACTTTGCAGTTGATTGAAATCTAATATGCACAAAAAACTGAGATACAGTGCTCTTTTACATCAACAAAATCGTACAAGCTTAAGTATTTAAATGCGTTGCCGAAAAATGGGATGATAACCAAACAATACATACATTGTACTCTTTTACTCGTTGCTCATATCTGCTGCATATTTATGAAAAAATTGCGTAGAGCCACAAAAACGTTTACTTTGATTTCATACTTGAGATGGTATTATTTCGCTTGATTTGTCTACATCGAAAAAATATTACATTTGGATGACTAGTTTCAGTTCAAGAAAAGATTATAGTTTGTATAAATGAGCAATTTTGTTAAGAATAATGTAGTCCACTGCAAATATGAGAAAAACGTAAAAAATAATCACAGGTCAAAAAATGCTTTTAGTTATAAATCTAGCCTACTGACTTCGCGTCTAACATAATAGTGTTTCACAAAATTTAACTACCTCGTGTATTTTACTTTTCAGGTGCCGGTTGAGCCTCGTATTGTACATGATGGTTGCAATTTTTCTTGCTATTGCCATTGTTATTTGTAACGTTCAAATCATGGGCGTACTATCTCTTCAGAAACAAAACGTCCAATCTATTTACCGTCTATCTTTAGCTGTTGCTGATTTTATCATGGGTGTGTTTGTCATTCCGATAAAGATTAGAAAAGAGTACGAGCATTTCGCGCAAAGTTCATCTTTCACTGAGTTGAGGAACGTGACTGGTTATGCGATTGCCAATGTGTCTTTGCCAATGCAAACGGTTGTTCTCAAGTTAAAGGACCTCGCTGGCGATAACGTTTCGAGTATCTATGCATCAGCACTGGAATTTTTTACAGTGCTATCTTTATTCGTTTCTATTTCCAGTCTGGTAGCAGCAAGCGTTGATAGATTTGTTGCTATATTTCGTCCGTTGAGATACAACGACTTACAAGCAATTTTCGCTGCCAAAATTGTCGTAGCAACTGTTTGGTTCACTGGTTTGGTTTTTGCAGTGTTTCCTATAGTTATTCCTGATGTAGGTTATGCTTTTGTCGTCTCAAATGTAGCCACTGAAGATGGAAGGTCAGTGCTCATGGTTTATGCAGTTACTGCTTCCTTTTTGTTTGTATTAATGTGGTGTTCAGTAATAGCAACTTATGTAGTGGCTCGCCCTAGCTTGAGGAACCATGACAAGCAACGCCAAACTGGCGATGAAAGGCATCTTCTAGGAACTCTAGTTATCATGATTACAGTTTTTACCCTATGCATTGCGCCAAACGTGTTAACTCTAATTATAAGAGTATTTTTACCTAATATCAACGTGGAGAACCCGATCGAGTTTAATGCAGCTGCTTACATGCAATTTTCATCTATTCGACATGCAACATCTCTGGTGATATTCAGCAACAGTCTTTGGAACTGTTTCATCTACAGTATTCGAGAAGCAGTTTTTCGAAAAGCTGCAAAGAGGCTATACAAAGGGATCGCACAGCATTTAAAACTGGACGAAGCTTGGAATCTGGTTTCACGAAAACGGTAAACAAGAAAAACAAGTTATCTCTCAATTCAGCAAAAACTAATGTGTGATTCTATCGAAAATATTTCGAGAGCAAAGTGTTTTAAATATCAATGGATGATAAAGTATAAATGATCTATTCACAAGGAAGATCTTGCCTCTCCATTTCCATAATTTTGTGGTTTATTATATTCTGTACAATTTTTACTATTTGTGGAAGAATATCGTGTGTATGCTTCTTCCATTGTTTAACAAAAAGCCGAAAGCAATATAAAATTTCTATTTCAAGTGATGTTGAAAAAATACGTTTGCATGCAAACAATGTGAAGCTGAAAAACATTTTCAGAATTGCCAGCATTATTTTCAACTGCAACTTTTTTCCGAATATGTAGTGCATTTGCAATACTGTTTTTTAAAGCAGAAGACGTTTGAATAAAAAATATTAGTTTAGTCAGCTGTAGGCAATGATACTTGTAAGAAAAGTAACGAATGAAATGATTAATGGACGGCGCGTAGCTATTGTTCCCCTGTAGCGATTTCAAACCCGGTTGTTATGCTACAATGTCATTTCACTTTTGCTATCTTCATTCACTTGGTCTTCAACAGTGCTTTTGATGCGACTTTGGTCGATTTCTTTGTTTGCTTAGATTAGAGAATTATAAGGCACGTTTTGAACCTTTGATTTTTTTTTACGCATTTTGCTCTTTAGTTTAAATTGATTCGTCGCGTTATTAATAGGAATGTACCGCGTATTTGATTATAATCCGACACTACCCTAGGCTTTTTCAAATATCAGGTATTAAATCGATCAGCAAGTGCTTTCCGGTCGGATATTTGGATTTGTTGTCGCGCGTTGTCACTGTGTATTTATTGTGAAAATATCCTCCTTACGGTGGTATATTTTGGGGGGAGAATGTTAAATATTGTACGCGCGTTTTATTGTGTCGCTGCGTGCGAGTTGTGAAGCCTTGGCCTCTTGCGTCGCTCTACCATTGGCAGCAAGCGAGCTAATTTAATTTGGCATTTATCTCGCCTGTTAAAGCTTCAGGCTGCATCCAGACCGCTGCATTACACTTGCTTATTGGTTTTGTGTCAGTTGTCGTTATGAGTTGCCAGCTAAAGGTCGGCAGTTTTCACCGTTTGGTTGTTGGAAGACCGTGTTACTTGCCCTCGACAGAGTATTAGGAATTCGAGTTGTCTCTACTTTTGGGTCAAGTTCTTGGAAGCTTAATTAGTAAGGTAAATATTATTCTGTTGTAGGCAAGCCACCGCATTTTTACGATTATTTATGCTTTGTTTCTTACATTAACAGAAACCGTTTTCGAGTACGTTGTGTGTCGCCAGTGTGGCTGTCGCGTTTATTTGGAATAAAGAAGTTGCATAGACGCGTACGCTTGACAGAACAGCGGCAAGGAAGGGAGGCGACTTGAGACGCGTTGACTAAGAGCTTCAACCGGGCGTGTGACAGAACCAGCACTTGGCCCACGCTGAATTAAAAGATCTGTTACAGTAATAAAACAACACACAAAACTTGATGGTGGTAATGAATTTATTTTCCTAACCATTGCTTGAAATTTGCCTGGTAAATCCTTGTATATTTTCCATACTCATTGTGCCGAAAATCGAACACCTTTCCAATGGTGTGAAATGATGTTTAACACTAGAATTACCGCTTTTTCAACCTACCTAAAATTACCGCGAGCGGTCAAAATGACCGTTTGTTTAATTACTAAAAAATACATAATAATTAGGCATTATTTTGTGTCATAAGTTTCTTTTAACTGTTGTGTTAGACCTAGTAATGTTTTGAATTGTTGTAAGTGAAAGTTTAACGAGCCGTAAGCTCCGTTATTTGTTGGAAAAAATTGCATAGATGCTAGCTACAAAATGAATTGTAGAAAATTAAGTTTTTTTCAGCAGTGTTTTAGTTAGTACGTTCGGAGCTTGTAATCTGCCTCTTAATTTTGAAAAAAATTTGATACTTTTCAATCTTGCTTCTTCACTAGAAACCAATACAAATCAAATCCGATGTGTTAGATGTAGAAGGTCTGATAATTATTACCCAGCGCTTGCGTTCTGGTAGCTTACTTGCATCATTACTGTCACTATCTCACTGCCAAAGCAGACAAATTTACATGATGCTGAATCAGTTTGCTGCGCGTTTTCAATAGCAGTCTGTGAATTCGCTTCATTTGAAAAAAAACATTTTCCTTGTAGGCCTAAGGCGAACCGAGTCTGAATATGCCTACCCCTGATCAAAGCGTAACATAACGTAAGCGTAGCATTTTTTTTTGCATTTATAGAGAGCATTTCTATCTCAAAGAAAAGCTGAAAATCTGTGTTTTTTGGAGACTAATTTGTTCAGAATAATGTTTTTGCTATTTTTTGCTCCAAATAAAGATGAAGACCTTTTTTTCGGAAATATATTTTTCAAAAGGAGTATTTTGCCCAGCTTTGAAATTTCTATAACGGGGCTGAAAACAGTCAGGAGACTTCAGCCACGAGTCCCTGTACTATTACCCCTATGTCGGCAAACATATTTATCTTTCGCATTGGTGCATAACTTGTACCTGTTAGTGCAGTTATTGTTGCAAGATTGTTTAGATACAATATCACGGTGGTTTTCAACCAGGGTTTCGCGGAACCCTAGGACTCTTCTAATTTAGTCCAGGGGTTCCGCAAGAAGTTACACAAATTGTATAAAACAATTAAATTATTGCATAGGGGTTTCTCGAGCCACTGGAATTCTTCATTGGGGTTCCTCTTTAGCAAAAAGGTTAAAAACCACTGCAATAGCACATCAGAAGACTCTGCAAAGATAATTTTAATAATAAAAAATTAGTGTTTTCTGCACGGTCAAAATGACCGTTAGCGGTAATTTAAGGTAAATTCATTCTCATCCCACCCTGTGCTCATTGCGATGCAATGAAAATTGATATGGTGAAAGTTATCCAAGATTTAGGAAAACTCAAGAAGTTTCAGTGTTATTGGATGTATCTAATTATAGATATAAACGATTGAAAATCATAAACGGTCAAAATGACCGCTCCGGTAATTCTAGTGTTAACTTGTATTGAAAGCACACATATAGATTAATCTAAGTAATATCAACCAAGCTACACACAAGTACTCCAGAAAGTGCTAATAATCAACCAATTAATGCAACTTTGTGTGCCAAACCACGACAAAGATAACGATATCGCTTCCACTAATACGATGTTATCATGTTATCAACCTCCTCTTGGTGAGCGCGGGTAACTGCTTAGCAAGCTAATGATAACGAGGAGAAGACAACGAAGAAAGAGAATGCAAATCTTTTCTCAATTTGGGCCATCTGATACCTCTCCCGAGCATTTTCCCTTATAAGGGCAGACTCCATTTATCGTAAGGAGTGATACCAGGTTGCTCCAGCTGAATGTTGAAGGTATCCCAAAGGCCAAAGTTTCTTTCATCAAACATCTGGCCGATGTTTATGATACTATTGCCATTTTCCCACAAGAGACGCATGCAGATGACACCAACTACTTAAAGATCGTTTGTTATGACCTGGCTGCCCACACCTACAGTACCACCCACGGAGCTGCTACTTTTGTGCGCAGTTCTACCAGTTGGACACACATGGATTCCTGCAGAGAAGATGACGATCTAGAATGGACTATTGGGAAAATCCAGGGAGTGTCTGTCATGAATGTGTACAAACCGCCAAACACACGTCTTTAGGAAAGCTCCATACCTTGCCTGGAGGCTCCGGCTATGTATGTTGGTGGCTTTAAATCACAGTGTTAAGTGGGGGTATAATTCAACTAACAGTGACGGACAAGTCTTAGAGAGCTGGGCTTCTAGATCCAATGCCCGCTTGATATTTGACCCCAAGCAACGGGACAGGTTCTGATCTCCACGATGGGGAACTACAACTAATCCGGACCTAGCTTATGTCAATCTGAATAACCCCTTGCCTTGCCGATTTGTGCTGGACCCCTTTCCGCGCTCACAACACCGCCATCGCTCATCTTTCCTATAAACCCTGTCCAACCAACGCAAACTATCCCACTAAAAAGATGGAACTTTTGTAAGGCGAACTGGCTTCTCTTCAAAAATATTCTGGACCAAGAACCTGACAGTCTACCTGACCCCAAAATATGCAAAGTCAATGAAGCGTAGAATATGATGTGCAAAGTTATGCAAAACTCTGCCAAGCAAAGCACACGACGCGGACGAAGAAAATCTTATATTTCGACTTGGGATCAGGAAAGTCAAAAAAAGTATAATGAGGTTGTTAATACACAGAGTCCCACAGAAGCTGATTGCAAAGCGAGCGACCTTATAAACCATCTTAACCAAAACCGCCGACAACGTTGGGAAGAGGCTGTTGAAAGCATTGATTTCTCCCACTCCAGTCGCTTGACTTGGCAAACATTCAACAGACTCATCGGGCGCTTCAACAGACTGAAAAGATGTTCTGTTTCCCTCAACACCATTGCACACCAATTGCTTTGTAATGGCCGCCACAAGAACGTGGATAAGGAAGCAACTAGAGCTGTGAAACAAGAAATCAAACAGCTTTGGTCAACTCCCACAAGCAATAGCAAGCTATCATCTCCATTCACCACACACGAGCTAGAAATTGCAGTTAACCAAGTAAAATGCCGGAAAGCAATGAGCATAGATAAAATCCTTCCTGAATTCTTGAAACATAGTGATGGTAACTTCCGGAATTGGCTAAAAAGATTCTTTCACTATGTCTTCAACGACTTGCTATTCCTAAGATCTGGAGAAAAGCTTCAGTAGTTGCAGTTCTCAAGCCTGAAAAACGTATTGACGATCCAAAAAGTTACAGGTCGATCTCCCTTTTATGTGTCCCTTTCAAGGTCCTTGAACGACTTCTGCTTATACGGCTGGAACCTATGGTAGAGCCGGCCCTACCAGCAACACAAACAGATTTTCGATCCAGTCGCTCTACAGTTGATCAAATTGTTCAGCTCACTGATGAAATTGAAAATGGGTTTGAAGTAGGTAAAAAAGCTGGCCTGGTATTGGTTGATTTGGCCGCTGCCTATGACACAGTATGGCATAGTGGACTCACTTTAGAGGTGCTTCATGTGATCTCTGACCATCATATGATTCGTTTTCTGTGTGAGCTGATCCCGACAGACGCTTTACACTCCAGACCAGTGATGACCCATTAATTCGCCCTTGCCGTTTGAAAAATGGCGTTCCACAGGGCTCCACTCTTTCACCCCTGCTGTATAACATCTACATCAGCGACTTGCCTCACACCCAGTCCAAACAGTATGGATATGTTGATGATCTGGCCCTACTGTATGTGGATAAAGACTGGCAGAAAATGAAGAGAAAAATGCTGGAGTCCGATATGATGAACATCTCAATCTACTTGGATAAATGGAGACTGAAACTCAGCACTACAAAAACTACAACAACGGCCTTCAATCTCAACAATATGGAAGCTAACAGACAACTAAAGATCTTCGTCAGTGGATCACTGCTGCCACACCAGAGCCATCCCACATATCTGGGAGTTACACTTGATAGGCAACTCACTTATCGGAAACACCTAGAAGGTCTACGCTCCAAAGTTTCTGCTAGAAATAGATTAATTTGATGCTTGGCGGGAACCTCGTGAGGTGGAAAAACATCGACACTCCGCATTAGCGCTTTGGCGGTAGCATACAGTGCAGCAGAATAGGCAGCTCCTGTTTGGTGCCAAAGCAAGCAAACGAGAAAATTGGATGTTGTCCTTAATGGTACCATGCGTATCATTACAGGATGCCTCCAACCAAAGTACATTCATTACATCAGCTAATGACAACCCTTGGTTTACACTGTTAAGCGGCAATGGAAAAGCGACAATAGTAGGTAATCCACCAAGCACAGCAAATACTCGTATAATGTGCTAAAATAACTGCATCAATATAACGCATGTTCCAAAAGTTTTGTTTACAAACATTCTTTTTTTTTGCTGAAGAACAACCACAAAACAGGATCTAATATAACGTTATGCATAATTACCGAATTGAACCACTTTCTTATTTCCAACACTTCCGATGATTCATCACCAGATTTTTTCCAAATGAAAGTGAAGAGTACAATTACTTTTCGCAATTGTTCCAGGCAAGGCTGCAAGCCAGGGTGTGCAACCTTTTTGGCCGGCGGGCCAAATGGAGCTACATGAATATAATGCAGGCGAGCAAGAGTTTATATCGGGCACTGTCAGCGCCCACAGATTAGTTTCGAGCTATGCTTGTTTGCATTTTTCACCAAAAGGCAAGGTGAAGATTTTTTTTGGAAATCCACATTTTCGTGGGTACTTTTTCGCATTTTTCATTAGATTTAAACGTCAAAGACCTTGTCTTTGAAGATCAAGATTATTGAAATCAATTTTCTTTCGCAATCACTTCAGGGTAAACTTACAACCCTTTTCCGGGCCACAAAAATTTTCCCAGCGGGCCGCAAGTTGCACAACTCCGCTGTAAGCAATTGAGTAAAACCTTCAGCGAAACAATCTGGCATAAAGGTTAAGTTACAGTTCTTTTGTCATCAGATGCTAAGCGTAACATTTTCAAAAAAGCAATAGTACCAACCCGCATTTACAGTTATGAACACTTTGTTCACATCTGAATATCAGTCCACAACATTAAGCTTCTATTTCTCTACACAAAGAAATGAAAAATTGTTGTCAACAAAATTTCACTCAGCATTTTGTCTCAATTGACTGGTAGCAGAGGGTCAATAAATAAACTGCTTTTAAAGCACATTATCTTCCGAAAGTTTTTCTAAGTCGATTTTACGTTCATTTTTTCCCACGGTTTGCAAGCTCAGACGTGCTGCTTTAGTATATGTCTACCACGGGTCACGGCACACTCGCTTTCAAACCATACTTTGTGAAGGAGCAACGTAGCACTTCAAACTAATCTTTCTGACCAATATCAATGGCGCTTTTTTACAATTTTGAACTGCAGACCTTTGGTTCCGAAGCCCAAAATGATTACCACTACATCACTTAGGTAAAAACTCTTTAAAACGTTGTAAGATTGCGGTTACACAGCAAGTCAAAGATGTGATAGTGGTAGTAAGGACAACACAAATCAAGGTAAAATTTACGAATCAAAAGCACAAATAAATACATACCTGAACTATTTAAGATTTTCTGTTTTCAATATTTTCAAATAAAGCAAGCAGTTGCTTATTTCGTTTTTTCTGAATGTTTATCTACGAGCAACAGATTTGAAAAGCCAACTCTAACAATATTGTGTTTATTAACTAAATGAACAATGCTATTTTTTAATTTACCAGAATTGTAACGCTTATTTAGCTTTCTCATATTTAATAGGAAATTTTTTGTCAACAAGTTTTTTTTGATTGAAATTATCGTAAAATAAAATAACTGTAAATTTTGTTAAGCATTTGAACATTCTTTCAACACAATTTTCAGAAACCACAATTTAAAAAACACAAAAAAATATTTACTACCTTTTATTTTTTTCCACATTGCAGCTTTTTCAACAACTTGAATTTTATTTGTAGTGAGGGGTGAAAAAATTTTTTTTCATTTTCTGTAGGAAATTTTAGGCAATTTGTGCACATCATTCTCTTCCTCACTGTCGGACTCCAAATCACAGGCTTCACAAAACTTTTCTCTATCAGCTACCAAGTCTTTTGCAAACTCTGAAAATAAATATTAAGGGTGAAACTGAAAAGAATTTGATATAAATTCTTATTTGAGATTCCTTTACTGACAGTTACTTGAGAGGGACTTTTTTTAACCTCAACACAACTTCACTGTCTAGTTTATGGTTTTGATTTGATTACGAAGACAGCGGAGAGCTTGTGGAATGATGCATTCCATCCCGCATTTGAACAATGATGCTGAGTACTATGCCTAATAATATACAACTATTGGAACAAATCTACCTATACTTGTGCAAAGTCACTTTAAGGAAGCACTCCTTAACGATACCAAATTCTTTTACTCTGTTGTTACGATTGACAGCAACCAGAAAGTTTTCTGTAGATCGCATCCTAAAATCGTGTGCTTACCTTTTTTCAACTCAAAAACCTTTCGTTTTCTAGTTCAACTTTTAGAGTAGTTTTCCCCTTTTGATTGTTTTCATATAATATGAAGGCCTTTGTTTTGGAGACTAACTTTGGGATAGCAGTTGCTTTAACAACTTTGGTCTTGAAAAATACTTTTGCAGAAGATCAAGGTATAGTGCTTGTCGCGTTTCAATAAAATTTTTGTTCTATCTCAATCTTTAATTTACTTCTTAAAAACTGAGGCGACGTATAGTATCGCTCGAATAATTAAGTCTGATTGCAACTTAATAGCTAGGAAAAGATTGGCTTCCAATACGATACTTTAATCGACGCACTTCTCGATCAAGAGCAGAACAAATATATATACAAACCACTTTAAAACTTCGAATTCCTTCTCTTGTCAAATACAGAAATTAAAGCACTGTAATATATAAATATCAAAGACAAACCAAAACTAAAACCACCAAAACAATCGCTCGATATCTGTCACAACAATCACACAAAACAACGTCTTTTTACTACATTCTACTTTGCCTACTAACTCTCTCTCTCTCTCTCTCTCTCTCCCTCTGTCTCTCTGAATCACACTCTAAATGAATGAAAAATCTTGCCGTCTTATATACACGACTGGAAATTAATCTAGAAATTGCTAAAACATCACGTGGCACAGGAAAATCACCGTTAATAAATTACGTAAATTGTGACGTCAGAAAAGGCTGCGAGCTACAAATCTATTTATAAATGCGAAAGAAAAAAAAGCCCTTTTTTCGAAAACATTTTAGCAAGTTTAGGGCTTCAGACAATTCAGATTCACAAATAAAATGATCACTGCAAAATAAAACAACAGATTACAACAACTACACATATACAAAAATTATTCTTTTAACGCAAATTTACTAATTCATCACATACGCCCCCTCCCCCTAATAATATTATAATAATAATATTAAAAACTACGAATAACAAAATTTGCGAGTCCCATTCACTACCAAGATCCTTAATGATGATCACAAAATAAATTCGATTACCATATCTCACTCACATACATAATTAAAGCGCAGCTTGACAAATTACATAAACCTAGCACAATTAGTTCATCACACGACTAAGATAATCAGCCGCTATATTATCCTTTCCAGGAATGTCTTGTACAGTATAATTGTATCTTTGTAAAGCTAGAGCCGATCGCATTATGCGATCGTTCTGGTACTTGGTCTTGTTTATACATGCAAGGGACTGGTGATCAGTTTGTGAAATAAACCGCTTACCAACTAAGTATAGCCAGAACTTTGTTATGCCCCACACAGTACCCAAACATTCCTTTTCTAAAGTTGAATAATTGGTTTCGGCTGACGCGAGTTTCTTGCTGGCATATACCACTGGATATAGTCTCTCGTCATGCTGTTGCGCACACAGGCCGCAGTTCGATGCATCAGTTTGTAGTATGAACCGCTTGCTATGGTCTGGCAGCTTTAAAATTGGTCGCTTCAGTAAACGGTCTCGCAAGATGCAGAAGGTCTTTTCTTGAGCTTGCCCGCATCAAATCTTATTTGTTTGTCTCTTGTGCGTTAGATCAGTTAATGGCGCTGCAACTACCGCAAATGTGGGGATGTGAGCGCGGTAATAGTTTGCTAACCCCAAAAATGATCTTACCTCTTTCTTTGTATTCGGTCTTGGCTAGGTATTTATTATTTCTTCCTGATGTGCTTTAGTCAGTTTGACCCCAAACTTTATGTCCTGTACTGTTTCCTTCTGATGATAATTAGCCAATTCCATCATCTCGTCGTTGTTCACACTCAGATCTTCATTTTCTCCTATAATTCCAGTACAAACATCACAAGACATTATCTGGTTATCGCCTGAATTTTGTTGTGGTGCTCCGTCCTGGTCAGCTCTTTCGATGTATTTCTTCAGCAGGTTTGCATGAAACGTCTTCACCTTCTTATTCACTTCTACCCGATAATCATTACCTTTTCCACATCTGCTCATTGTTTCATGAGGACCTTTCCATTGCATCAAAAGCTTATTTATGTCCGTAGGCAGTAGCAGTAATATTTTGTCGCCTTCTTGAAAATCTCTTCTTTTAGCTCTTTTGTCATACAGTGTTTTGTTCTTCTTCCGGCTTTTTAGCAACTCTTCCTGGGCAATCTTCAAGCTTCATGGTGTTGACCAAATGTTCTCGCAATTCGAAAACATAATGGTAGCTCGTCTTGATTTCTGTACCACCAGTCTCTCCTGTCCACAGCTTCTTTAAGATTTGAACTGGTCCGCGTACTGTGCTCCCGTACAACAATTCAAACGGTGAAAATCCGGTGGCCTCCTGTGGCGCTTCTCTGTATGCGAATAGTAAAGGGTTAACAAAACAATGCCACTGGCGGGGC
The DNA here is from genome assembly GCA_963675345.1 of Trididemnum clinides. NCBI lineage: Eukaryota > Metazoa > Chordata > Ascidiacea > Aplousobranchia > Didemnidae > Trididemnum > Trididemnum clinides. The sequence continues at coordinate 14,089,787 of OY776287.1, read as the reverse complement.
TGCTCATTACACAGACGTCTTAGCATTTTCTTGAGTGTACCATTAAAATGCTAAACCAATATGTTGCAAATAGGGTGATATGGCGTAGTTGTTAGTCACTTTATGGACAGCAATTTTGATACTTCCTCCATGCACTTCGATACAAATTGCGTGCCAAAATCACTCAGGACTTCCTCTGGTATTCTTAGACGAATATGCATACCCAGCAATGCATCCGCCACTGTCTCCGTTTCAATATTCTTGAGTGGAACGGCTTCGGGGTATCTAGTTGCGTAATTTACCAAGGTCAGGATATATCGATGTCCCTTCTCGCTTGGAGGTGAAATTGGTCCAACTAAATTCACGGCGACTTTCCCAAACAGCATATCAATCAAGGGCATATCTCCTAGTGGCACACGGGGAACGAATCCTTTAGCAATCGTCTTCTGACATACATTGCATGATCTGCAGAAACTAGTAACATCACCTTGCATGCCAGGCCAGTAGAAAATTGTTTGAATGCGGTCTTTAGTCTTCTTGATCCCAAGATGTCCTCCCAAAATAGAGTCGTGGGCGACTTCCATAATCTTCCTTTTCAACGTTTTCGGTACCATAATCTGTTTTGAGCACTCACCTAATCCATCAGCTTGGCTTTGAATCCTATATAGGATACCCCTAAGCTTTTCATACTTTATTTCGTAGTCATCTTTTCTAACAGCATCCTTTAGGTCCACGTATTCTTCCAGAGTATTGTCTTCCTGTTGCAGTTTTGCCAATGGAAGTCTGAGCCATCACGTCCTTTGCAGCTAAAGGTTTGATCGTGGCGTCCTTCCGAGCTTGAGCCCTCGTGATCGCAGCGGCACATGTCTCCGCACCAGGAACAGTATCATCTGGATTCCGAGCCCCAGAAATGTTTCCGATGACCAAGTCGAATAAAGGGTCTCGCAAACATATGGCTTGGGTTACTCCCATATAATAGGGCGTGTCAACTTTAATCTCAGCAATAGGTGCCTCCTTCAATTTCCGGTCGATAGCCATCACATAGCCCATGCTACCAGTAAAATCATCTTCCTTCACCAACTCTCTCTTGACAATAACGCCATTGCAGCCTGTATCACAAAAGACCTCAACTACATTCTTACCCATTTTCCTGGTCGCAAAAGGGACACACTTCTTATCTTTATTACTCAAGCAGGCACCGTTATGCACGGCTTTAATTATTCTACACATTTGAGCTCCAAATATTCTTCATCATTCGCTTTGGCATCATCCGATAATCTTCTAACTTGCGCAGCGCATCCAATTCAATACGGTTGTGACGTAGGTCTAAGGGTGTTGCCTCCACCCCGAGAAGCAGCTTGAGGGTGGGGTGTGTTCTGACAGTGCCTCTTCTCATGCCCAACTTTACATTGGTAGCACGTAACTGCGTGTCTAGCTGGTCTGTTGTACTCATTACGTCCTCCTTCAGGTTTAACACGACAGTCAATCGCTCGGTGACCAACACGATTACATAAGAAGCACTTCAGGGTACTCGCATGACAGAATCCACTATGGATGTTTTTTCACTAGCTCTTGCGCTATTCGTTTGATCGCTTCCTTACTCGACAACTTTTGATTGCGCGCTGCCAAATATTGATCAGCCAACCGCGAAAATTCATCTAGAGGTTTTGGGTTGCTCTGCTTCAGCCATACCGATAGATCTTCAGGGCAAGAGCTAGTGAACTGCTCGCTTACAATCAAGTCAACCACGCTAATAAAGGTTTGCTCCACTTCAACCAACTCTATCGCTAGAACATCACGTGACACAGGAAAATCACCGTTAATAAATTGCGTAATCGGTAATAATAAAAAAAAAGAAAAATCTTCGAGAAGAAACACGAATCACTAGAATACAGTGAAAAACTTAGTCACGCAGTCGTCCATTGTGACGTCAGAAAAGGCTGTGAGCTACAAATCTATTTATAAATGCGAAAGAAAAAAAAGCCCTTTTTTCGAAAACATTTTAGCAAGTTTAGGGCTTCAGACAATTCAGATTCACAAATAAAATGATCACTACAAAACAAAACAACAGATTACAACAACTAAACATATACAGGGTGAGTCACGGGAAATGGATGTTTTTAGAACGCCTCTTGCTCTTCTAGAGTAAGTGGTTAGGGAATGAGAAAGGTAGTCTTTAATCCTGCTTAAGATGCCATTTAGTTAGTTGTTATTTGTTTATCTTTTACGTTTGTTTTTGTATTTGTTAGCCATTAATTTTGAATTACTTTTCTTCTAAAATTTAAATTGATTTTAAATTGCTTTACCTCATGCTACCGTGGAGTCTTGAACACCGTGTGTTTGCTTATGACATAAGCGTGAAAAATGGTGAATCAGTGACTGAAACTCAACGTCTCTTCAAGCGAAGATTCAACATCGGTCGTCACGGTAATGTACCAAGCCGCAATTCCATTCTTAGGTGAGTTAATGCAATAAGAACAACTGATTTATTATTGAAAACCAAACCACCTGGCCCTGCCAGAGCCACCAGAACACCTCGAAATGTGAATCGAGTGAGAGAAGCAATCACCCGAAGTCCGAGGCGCTCTGCTAGGCGACACTCTGTAGAACTAGGAATAAGTCAGAGCCTGTGCAGGAATCTTACATCAAGACCTAGCCTTTTAACCATACAAAATTATGACTGTCCAACAATTGAATCCGCGGAATTACCAACAACGTTGGTCTTTTTGCCAAACAATACTCCACATGCTTGAAGAAAACGAGGATTTGACCCTAATAATGAGTGATGAAGCCCATATCCATCTAAATGGTACAGTTAAGAAGCAGAACTTTCGATACTGTACTTCAGAAAATCCTCGTGAATTACATTAGCGACCACTACACAGCCCAAAAGTGACTGTTTGGTGTAGTTTGGAAAATTGCGAAATATTTGGTCCATTCTATTTTCAAAGAAGGAAGAGAGACAGCAACGGTAACTTCAGAGCGCTATATTCGAATGTTTGAAAACTGTTTCCTACCTTAGCTTGGCAGACGAGGAATCAATAGGGCATCAATGTGGTTTCAACAAGATGGGGCCACTGCTCATACAGCGAGAGCGTCCATGACTGCTGTTCGAGCTACATTCCCTAATCATGTCATTTCACGCTTTGAAGATCTCCCTTGAATTCCGCGCTTACCTGATCTTTCCATGTGCGATTTTTATCTGTAGAGATTTTTGAAATCACGCGTTTATGCTGGGGAACGCCGCACACTTGGAGAACTGAAGACTGCAATATGTGAAAATATCCAAGAAATAGGTAAAGAAACTTCAGTAGAAGTGGAAGCTTACTTTAGAAAGCGACTTCAAATTTGTGCTCGTGAAAATGGTCATCATTTGTCAGACATAATAAATGTTCCATAATGGCATAGTTTAGTTAATGTTTTTATGTACATTATAAAATTTTTTTTAATATTTGCAGAGTTTTGTATTCCTTAAAAACATCCGTTTCCCGTGACTCATCCTGTATAAAAATTATTCTTTTAACTCAAATTTACTTATTCGTGACAGAGCTTTACAAAAACTGTTCACCCTGTATCCAGTAATTGAGTCTGAAAAAAGGGATAATTGGAAGAAGGCCGAGAAGCACCAGTTTAAGGTAACTAAGAGGTAAAACGATACGTCACCACGCATTAGCATTACGCAATATACTGCTAAACTGGCAAATTATTTATTTCGCATATCAATGTTTTATGAACTAACAAGTTCGTGAAGGAAGCATTAAGTTTATTGACAAAATATTGGCATTTGCTTTTGGCAAACTCACCATTGGCAAAACAGCTGCCGTGGGTTTTGTGGCAATGGCTCCTGACTTTGGAATGAAATGTCAGTAGTTTGAAACATCACGAGAGCATCAAAGATATTTAGCAGGAAGTGTATCTGGAGTTTAAAGTGCTGGGTTGCACCAACAAAAAATCTGGTTCAAAAGTGAGTGTGTGCAGAATCAGCAAGCCTACAGTAAGTGTAAAATACGGGAAAAAAAACGTAAAATCAAGCAGCAGCAACAGCAATCATTCAAGATAATATATTTGCTAAAAAAATATGTATAGCAAAAAAACATGAAAATGTGACCTCGGTCAAATTGGCCCAAGTGTAGTGATTTGGTACCCAAACACTACACGTTATACTAAATCCTTTAGGAACGTCATGCTCCGGCGTCCACAATTTCACATGTGCTTTGAGTACGATTAGTTGTGAAGACAAGTAAGGTCTGACCCTACAAAACTGTAGCTAGATTAAGTATTTTTCTCGCTAACTATTCTATTTGAATAAGGTTTTCTTGTAATTTGTTAAGAATTGTGTAAATATACAGTTTAATTATTTACATGCTATGAATGTAAGGTAAAAAGAAAATAACCTTGGTAATAGCCGATAACAACCGTCGATATCGGTACAGGTTTGTTTGCTAGGCTAGGCTAGGCTAGCCCAACGTAGCTTTCGTCAGATGATATACTAGAATAAACAAAAATAAATGAATATATAAATATATAAATCTGCTTTTTTACATGTTATAAAGGTAAATGTAGTAAAACAAAATAGCCTATATGATAATGGCATTTTTAACTAAACTTCGTTACCCTAGGCATGTTTATAAGCTATGGCCTATAGGCCGTCGGACAATCGGCTAACACGGACACCCTCTCCCCCCCCCCAGCTGTCCGAGTTAACGAGGTGATACTGTATATTAAATTAACTTTCGATTTGTGCATTTGCTGAAGAATTCCTACACAAGTACCCCAAGTCTGGTGCCAAACCTATTTGAACTAACCTATTATAATAGATCATTGGAAGCATATTTCTATTAGGCACAACAGCCTGTGTTGCTAATATAAACTCAATATTTATCATTGCTGCTTATGTAAGAACATTTCATATGAATTAAAGACAACTGATGAAAATAATGGCAAAGGAGGCCATGCAGTCCATTGGTAACAAAAATGTATTTCAGCTGTCATGATCAGGGCCACAAGTAGAGGGAATGTTTAGACGACATGTCATCCACTTCTTTTGACAAATAGACTTCACAAATGTTGATCTCTGAAAAAAGACTTTTCGCCTTTAATGTGGATTGCAAATATAAAATAAATCCTAACTTTGTTGCCAACTGCATTTGATCAAATCTGGTTGGGCCACTGTTAATGATCATTTGTTTACCAATTAGCAATAAAAAATATTTTGAAATATAGGTAATTTTATAGAGCACTATTGCAAACTCAAAAAAGATCAACTAAAGAAAAGACATTTGATCATAATCAAAACTCTTCACTAACCCCTCTTTATCTCTACGCATTTCTAATCTTTGTGATTTTTGATAACTTAGATTGATGCGACAATGCTGATATATCATTTGATTTAAAGGGATCAAGGCTGGTGACAAACTTTTTTTAACAGAAAGTGGTTGATGTTGTTCATAACTTGAGAAGAAAAGTCAAATTCATTAAACATGTTAAGTAATTTATGAAAATCGATTCATTGATCATTGATCATAAAACAAAAAATTCTTATCTGAATATCCAAGCATCAATATGTTTAAGGCTGCTTTAAATTTACCCAACTTCATAGAAAATACTTTGTTTTACTTTTTAATATCCAATAAATTTGAGTAATGGATGTCTTTTTTAAGACTTTTCACACTAAAAAAACTTTTCAATTTCTGCTAATGGTACTGCTTTAAATCTTCAATAAATCCAACTATAGCTTTCATTATCATTTAGTAGTCAACAAGTTGAAAAATTAATCTCTATAAATAATGTGTTAGAACAAAAATTTAAACATCTCTAGACGTATTTAACAATTCTTGTCTTTTTTATGTGGTGCAACTTTAGCAGCATTTTGGACCTAAAATTAAGCAGCAGTTGTGCACAACACTAAAATACTGAAATTTACAGAACCATGAAAAAAACATTAACTAAATTATGGAAATTGCCCAAGTACAAAACTTTATGGCAATGCTTAAAACAACGACGGTACATGCAATCACTTAATTTTATTTAATTCGGTGGTTATACTTTTAGCTTCTGTAAATTTCTGTACTTCTATAATTTCCACACTCCTTTAGTTGATAGTTTTTCCGTATTTCCATCAGTCAGTACCTATTCCTTTTTTGGAATGAATTTTTGTAATTTCATATTGTCAATTACATATAGTGCTACTCTTGAAGAATAAATTTGCCAGACACCAGATATCCGGCAAAAATTGATTGCTGGATATCGGATGTCTGGGAGCGCTGAATAGATACCAGATATCTGGCAACTGAATAATACTCATTATACAAGTTTCAAAATAATTTATTTAAAATTCAAGTATCTGACGTAATAATAATGTGCTTCCATGTTTAACTAATGCTTTGCTTTTTTTAAGGTTTTAACTTTGGATAATTGAAACCCAAAGGTCAGATAAATTTATTATATAGTTATTAGTTTTTCTCAATATAAATTAAAAAGAGGTTTACATTCAATACTTTATGGATTACTGTGGTCTAATGCAAGGCTAAATTTAGTTAGTTGGCTTTCGTTTTTCTCTGAAAGATATATAGCTTAATTTTCAGGAGTTAAGCAATTTTTTGGTAGTGGAAAATCTTTTTCATAAAATTTTCTTCCTTTTGGTTAAAATCAATTGCTAAAAAATCTACCTTGCTTTATTGTATCCACGAAAAATTGTTGTGCTATTTCTATTTTAGGTTTTGTATTTCTTAATGTTTTACAACTAATGAGCTCTTATGATGTAGATTGGATTTTGTTTGTTCACATTTCATTTAAGCAAAAAACATACTAAACTTTGTATTTGTAAGCTTAAACATTGCAAGCATAAACAAACTTTTAAGCCTATTGCTTTAATAATTCATTAAAAGCCCAAGACAATGGTGTATTTAAAACCCATTTTTTGGGTGGTGTGGGAAGATTTTATAAAGGGGAAGACATTTTCATGTTAAAAAAGAACTTTTTGAAACCAAGAATTTAGTCTAATTTGGACAAGCAATCTTGTGCAAAATCATTTTTAGTCCCACAACAGAAATAAAAACCTTTAGTTTTGGCTACCCTCATACAATTTCAGTTTTTGGCTTCCCTTACTTTGATTTTTTGACCTTAGTATTCACTCGTGACCTCAATTCTAAATATCACCCACAGTATATTCTATCAGCGTTATGTTTTAAAATTTCCTACTTAGAAGGTACCATAGGTGCAACAAACTGGTAGGCGTTTTAGTTTGAACAAATTACCGTATATACCGCCCAATAAGCCGAGGTCGACTTTTAGCTCAGAAAATGAGGGTTTTTACATATTACCGTCCAATAAGCCGAAGCGGAAAAGTAACGTTCAACTACCATACCTTTTTTTCTTTTTCCAACATTTTTTTCCAGTTATGCGTTACATTCATTAAATCATTCCATTTGCGCTTTTTTTCTTTTTACGCACCAATCACGTGCTTTAAAATGACATCATTCTATTCGCACCTTTTTCTTTTTTACACGTTTATAGTACATACCGAATTCAACAGACGAAGTGCTTTGTTTTAATCAGTCGGTAAATAATTATTTACAAGCGTACTTTTTGTAAATACATGTTTTTTTATTTACCGTCTTTAATTAAGTTTAGTTGTGAATTGACGCGAGATCGTGCTGTGAGATCGTAGGTGTCATTTTGCGACCAATTTTGACCTTCGGTATTTTTGGTTCAAAGCTATATTCGCCCAATAAGCCGACCCCAGAAAATTAGGTCCAGAAAATCGGCTTATTAGCCGGTATATACGGTATATTTATCCAGTAATATTCTGTATTTATGGAATTCCAAATCTGGAATTTTGTGCAATGTTATCTGCAGCTATTTGTCCAGAAGTCATTTTTAATTGGCCAGTTTCTACATGTTAAGAACATTAGTTTTATTCATCTGTGATTGGTCAATTATTTCTATGATGTATCAAAGTTCAAAGTGACTTGACAAAAATTAAATCCCCGGTGTGCACCCTTCTTTCTAATTAAGTACCAGTACCATTAGTACCCAGCACTCCTTGTAATGTACAATGCTGTTATGAAATTTGATAAAAAAATTACTTTAACACATCCTCCAGAGAATCTAACCCTAATATAAAAAATTACTGTGAAGGATCATACTTTTAACCTTGACATTTAAATGCAAAAATTCCAGTACTTTGCAGTTACTTAAACTGCAACTTATTAAATTTGCATATTGAAGTCACACTAATCATTTAAAAAAAAAGCCTGCAAGTCCATAGCCTATTTTGCTGTTGATGGCAAAATAGCTGCAATGTCAAAATAATTTGACTACCATATGCAAACTCCTACTACCGAACCCGTACTATTTGTCTAATTTATAGCCCAATGTACCACCCAAAAATTTGCAAATAACTTTGCTATAAGATAGGGTATCTATTTTTTGAACTAACACGGTATATACTATTCAGGTCTGCAAGAACCTACAGTTTGAGACAGCAAAAAATTTGGTTCAGATTGACCATCACCAACCCGGAATCATTGGGACCTGGGTGGGGGTGCCAGATTAGCCATTTATTATCTTAGAATATACAAACCCAGGTTGCTAACACCCTCATCTTAAAATTAAAATATCCTCTAAATGATCTTTTTTGGAAAAATAAAGGTTAAAATAAAGTACAGTGTAGGAAAAGCTTGCCATTTTGTTGATGCAAAAAACAATGCTACCAAAACAGTAGTGGCCACTGACATGGAGACCTGGGAAATTTTGTAATTACAGTACAGAGTACAGACACTGTTTTCTAGGTCAAATTGGTGCCGGATAGCTAATTGCCGGATTTGTGATAGTCAACCTGTATATCCTGATCTGGGTATGTGTTTTTGTTTGACAGTAGATCAAAGTCAGGTATTGAACCAAACACACAAACGGACATTTTTGCCGCAACCAAATCCATACGTTATTCACTTAGTTCGCTGCAATGATATCAAAATACTTGATCACTACATCTTGTGCTGCTAGTTCAAACGGGTGTCTTGTTAACCTTATTCTTACCGAGTATAGTTCTTGTGTTCAAATCTGTTTTATTTTTATATATGTATGTTTGTAGGTAGTAAATAACTTGTATACTAATTTTTATGTTCATACTTTGTTCTGGAAGTGAATTACGTAATGTTCCATTTGTGGAACACTGGCGGGTTACCGTACTCAAAATTGCGCTTTACTGATTTGTTGCTCCAATGATAGCGTTTCACTTTTTATGCAATACCACGAAAACTCAATCAGCAATTTCATACCTTATTTTTATTCGGGGGCATCTTTATTGCTTCCTATGATACACTTCAAAACAAAGCTTGCCACGTTCTTCATGCAGGCGTACATCGCATTTTTTACACATGGTTTTGGTATCTTTTTGCACATTTTACAACGTCCTTGAGAAGTTGGTTTGCGGAAGTGATTCATTTTTATCAAATCTCACATCCTGGGGAAGTTCAGCTTCTCCGTCTGGTCTATTTCGGGGTTTTTCCTCTGTTTTAAGCAAGCAAAGAAGCACCTGTCACCAAAACTCCTGGTGAGATAGGCCTACCTTTTGCTGGCCAAGTCTGCAATATATTCTCCATGCTGCAACGACTGTAACGTTGAGAAAGTTTACAAACAGGGTCTAGTACCATTTTTGCCACGAACGGCTGGGCGATATGATTCCAGTAAACGGTGCATCAGATTTTCACCGCCCAAACTTTTGTTAAACGAATTAATGAAATGTGGCTGTGTGACTTCTTTAGCTCCTCCTTTCATCCTCTGCCTTACTTTTGCGCACAGGTTCATGATTTTCCCAGTTTTTTGCGATATTTACGAGAGAGTTGTTCCATTTCGCAATGTATACCTTTCCATCACTGCAGTAATCGATGTGACTCTTTCTTTCTTCCGAAGCTCTTTGCTTTGAACAAGTTGTTTGTTCGCTCCTTCTGTTTACTGTATGGTTCCTGTGGCTCGCACGCTTTTTTCAGCTAATTCAATCATCAGATGGTCGTTAGTGAGAAAATTATCAAGACAAAGTTGGCGATACAGAACATTGGAATTACTGGAAATGAGAGAAATCATATTTTTGATGACACGTGTCCCTAAAGGCTGGTTGATCGTGTTTGACTGCTTTCCCTGATATATCTGCATTTGATGCGGATGACCATTACTTTCACACAAGCACCAATTTTGTAAACAAAACGAATTGGCTTCCCTCTGACCAACATTTTGGCACTGTGCATCCAAAGTATGGCACCATTGACTCATCTACGCTCAATAGTTCATAAAAAATACCAATCTGAACCAAATTGAAATTCAGCATATTATACAAAAGACATCTTTTGCTCATTTTATCTCTTCCTGTGAGCCTTTGGTAGTCAGCAAAATGTAGATATCTTTTGATTTCGTGATATCTGTTTCCACTGATTGTATTATACACTGCTGGAACTCCCAAATCAGGCTGCGTTGACCAGTAGTGATGCTCTTTTGGTAGACTATCGTAGCAAGAAAGCAAAATTTCTACTAAAAATGGCATTTCTTTATTCCATACCATGAAATGGGATTGTTTTGATCTTGATTGCTCTAAAGATTGTTTGAAGAACAATGTGCTCCAGTGTGTCCTCCGAAAACAAACTTTTCCACACTTGGTAAGGTGAATTTACCTCCAAATCTGATAAATTTCCTGTGAAATCAGTTCTTCCCTTTGAAAAGCTCTTACAAAACCAGAGACTTTTTCCATCTAAAGCTTCTTGACAGATCTTGTCGTCTTCTTTTGGTACGTGTTAGCAAAGACAGTTCACCGTCGTCACTTTTAAGATCTTCTTCAATCTCAAGCTTTCCGGCTGGTTCGTAAATTTCTTCTGTACTTTCAGCTGAAATCTCTTCTGTATCGCTATTCTGATTACCGAAGTCACCGGAATTTGGCAGAAGACAACGAAATTGACGGGATTTCTTGAACCTTTTACAGCTTCATGCACTTCTGCAATAATTGCTACTCTTGTCGTTTTTCTTACTCCATAGAAAACTTTGGAATTATCTCTATTTATAACTGTCAATCACTCGCTTGCTTTCTAGAAACCAACTGCTCGTCAGCGAAACAGGTAAGTCTAAATGTGGTAGCTTTTTTGTTTATTGAAAGTAATTGTTACGCGTGAATAAACGAAATAAACGTCTGGGCTGAAAACTAACACTTGCTTGTCTCCTAACGTAGTTGTACAGTAATCCGCCACTGCTCCATAAATGGAACATAAAACTACGAAAAATTTATGACGAGTTATTGGCGGCACATCTTATTTATGTTTGGGTCAAAATACTTTTATATTAGTAAACTAAAATGTATCAATCTTTGAACACTTCTGTGAAACAGGAAATACGTTTCGTACTGCCTAATATTGCATCCACCTCAAAACGTAACTTTTTACGAAATAAACATTCTTATACTTCGCTCACTAAGCAAGGCGTAGGTAATAATTATATCTAGTAAGAAAGAACAACTTTTAAATAATACAGTAAAACCAAAAAGTAGTTTAAATTCAGGCAATAGGATAGTTAGCAAGCGTCTTGAAGTTTTGTTCCATTTATGGAACGCTAGTAAGAAAAAGGTTAAGAGCCAGCACTGGGCAGAGAATCATTTAGGCAAATGGTTGCTAGGGCATTAAAAACTTGCGAAACCAATTCCTAATCATGTGGCCACTTTGCTTTTTTCTCTAGGCTCTTGCCAAATTCTATTCTTTACTAGACGGTACTCGGATAACGAAAAACCATGATGCCAGATCAACCTTTCTACCTAGAAACACTGCTATTTAAAACACATAAAACATCGTGAATTCAAATTTTCTGAGTCAAAGATTGAGAATGCTGTAGCCAATTAAATTACGTAAATATTTATCATACATAATAAAGGGGGATCAGAATGTCTCTCGCAAAAAAAACTTAAAGAATAAGAGTTGACAGGAACGCAACATGATTATGTTACAAAGGTGTTATAACGTGGAGGATCTACCTACAGATTGATTATTACAAATTTCGTATTTGCCATCACATCATTAAAAACAGATTTAAACCGGAATGCTAGATCTGTATTGATATACCTTTATACTCGTACTTCAATAGGCACCAGATCAGTGAAGTTTGCTTGCAAAATGTCAATATGTAAGCTAATATGTACCGGTAATTTATGTTGTTATTTTCAAGCAAGTGTCAAATAGGTAGCCTTTAACTTACAATCAAATTGGTAATGGATGACTGGTATGTTTTTTGTGACGTTTTTTGCTGAGCTAACAATGTGATCGAGAAATTTACTAAAGACCGGCGCGATGGTGTAGTGGTGAGAGCGTCCGCATTGCAGTCGGTAGGCCTGGGGTTCATTCCCTGAGTCATACCAAAAGACTTTAAAAACTGGTATTCACAGCTTCCCTGCTTGGCGCTTAGCATAAAAAAAGGAATAGTGTGATGAACAAGCCGGCAAGCTTGCTTGTTGTGTCCTTGGGCAAGGCACTTAACGGGGCGCCTCCACCTTTATGTGGCAGACAGGTGGCCCACCCGTACTTCACCGGATTACAATTGTGAAGTTGCTAACCCGGCATATCGTAAAAGACGACTCTTGGGTATCCACCAGTGGCAGTCCGCCTTGTTGGTGGTGGGGCTACCAGTCATTGAAGACTGGTTCGAAATGGCCTGCCATCATTCCCCTGGCCTAATTTCAATTAGGTTGACGGCATGCCGTACCTCCATCCCGAGGAAGAGGAGGGGTAACCACAAACAAACAGAAAAATTACTAAATCATAAGTATTTAGCTGCAATTTGGTTTGGCAACTGAATGCTGTGCTGCAACTACATCAACATCAACTACAACAACAATAACTATCATCTTGTGCTGCTACTACCTTACATCAAAATCCTGATACTTTCTGGAATATTTTATATCGCCAATCACACTCTTCATAAAACCCTGGTATTTCCTAATATAACTTGCATTGCCAAATGCAATTAAAATAAAATCTTGGTATTTTCTGATCTAATTCATATCATCAATTTTAATCTCAGTGAAATCCAAGTTTTACAGATAGGCTATTTGCACAATTACCAGTATGGGCAGCAACTGCATCCGAATAAAATCCTGGTATATATTATATTACCAATTTCAATCCAAAAAAAGTCTAACTTTGTACCGGTAATTCCGAATTGTCATGATGTAGTGCATTGGTTCTTAACCTGGGCGCTACCGCCCCCTGTGGGGCGCTGTTGACTTTTAGAGGGGCGGAAATACTCAGGGGGCGCTATAGGGGGCGTTATATTCAGAAGGTGTAACGATATTTACATCACTGCAAATTTGCTTTAGTAGTTCTGCTATATCAAGATCAATGTATACTAGTGCTCTGTTTAGGTCTACTAGCCCTATGGTAACTGCATAGACCTAGCTAGTAGATCTAGAATCTATATAGTTAGGTCACAACGCGCATTGTCTGGTCTGATGCTTAAATTATTCGCTTTTAAAACGTAGTCAGTTAGTCAGTCAGCTAAACTTCAGCATTAGCTAGTTTAGGGTTAGATACATTTTGTAGATTTGTACTATGTAATTGAGATATAATCTGCAATTGTGTTGAGTTATGAGTATAGTTTATTGATTATTATTTAACACACTTCTAATTTATTGCTATTACAGTACTTGTAATTAGCCAAACCTAAGATGAGTAAGCAAAAGCGAAAGTGTCGCCAATACTCGAGTGAATACTTAAAATATGGTGTTATTCCTTCTGTGACTAATGAACAATTACCAATGTGTTTAATATGCGAGAAAACTTTTACAAATGAAGGAATGAAACCTTCGAGAATGATTAATCATTTGAAGGCAAAGCATCCCGAAAAAGCGAACAAGGATTTTGCATACTTTCGTGATCTCAAAGTAAAATTTGAAAAACGCCCAACCATTGAAGCACTATTCAAATCATGCGGAATTGAAGTTGAGAAAGGACTTATTGCATTTTACAAAGTTTCAAAGCTCATTGCAAAATGTGGAAAATCGCACAATATTGGTGAAGCTCTTATTATAAAAGGCAGTGAAAGAAATCATCAGTACTATGATGGCCACTCAAAAAGATGTAACCCCTTCGATTCCACTGAGCAATAGTTCTGTGTCTTCCAGAATTGATGAAATGGCAAATGACATTGAAAATAAACTTTGTGATGAGCTCAAAACAACACAATTTTCTTTACAGCTTGACGAGACAACACTACGCGATAATGAAGCTTTGTTAATGGTTTATGTGCGCTATATAAATGCCAGTCGTAAAATTATCGAGGAATTTCTGTTTGCTGAACAATTAGAGGTCGACACTAAAGGTTCAACGGTTTATAAGGCACTTGAACAATTCTTTAAACGGAAAGGAATTCCACTTTCGAATGTTATTGCGTGTGCAATCGATTGAGCACCATCAATGATTGGACGCCATCGTGGATTTATAGCACATCTCAAAAGAGAAGTTCCGGACTTATTTACAATCCACTGTGTCATTCACAGACAGCATTTAGTTGCAAAGCATCTCAGTGACAGATTACATAGTACCCTGCAAGCTGTTATCACAGCAGTTAATAAGATCAAAGCCCATTCATTGAATGACCGCATATTTCGCCAACTTTGTCATGAAAATGAAGAAGAATTTGAACGGCTCTTGCTACATACAGAAGCTCGGTGGCTTTCAAAAGGAAAATGTCTACAACGATTTTATAACCTCTATGATTCTGTTATTGATTTCTTTAAGTTTAAATTATTGGATGAGAAAGTGAGTTCAGATTTGGAAAGTAGAAGAGCAGACGTTGCTTATTTGTCTGATATTTTCAAGAAATTGAATGACGTCAACATTACATTGCAAGGAACCAAAATGTGCCTCATCAAAGCAAAGGGAATAATAATGGCATTTATTAGCAAATTAGATTTCTACAAAAATTGTTTACTAAGGCTAGACTTAAATCAGTTTCCCAACTTAAAAGCCGTACAGGAAAACCAAACTGATGATTCATGTTTGTCAGACACTGATCTAGACTGCTGTTCCTCTCATTTTCAAGCATTGAAAGATTTGTTGATCAGATTTAAAGATCTCAAAGAATTAAAAATACCAGGGTGTGTTGTAAATCCATTCCAGGATGATGCAAACAATGCTGATCCAAATCTAGTTGAAGAACTTATAGACTTGCAAAATGACTTTGAAGGTGAAGTGTTGTTTCCGCAGATTGGCTATGAAGCTTTCTGGCCAAACGAACAAGTTAAATATCCTCATCTTTGGGAAAAAATAAAACCATTACTGTTAGCATTTCCTTCATCACACTTGGTAGAGAAGGGATTCAGTTCGGTCTTGCAACTCTTAACAAAGCAGAGAAATAGATTGCAAATATGTAAAAGGGGTGATCTGAGGCTCTTTTTATCAAATATTGAACCTGATATAATTAAGTTGGCAAATTCTCACAAGGCCCAAGGTAGTCATTGCAAGTAAATACATTTTTCCTGCTTTATTAATGTGTATTTTTGTATATCTTATTATTACTGTTATTACATTGAGTTTTTTGTTTGGGCCACAGAGAAATACTGCTCCTTTTTTCTTAAAGTAACAATAAATGTGAATTTAAGTTTTATTTCCTAATCGCACAACGCTACAACGCAGAATCCGATACAACTTCATTGTATCATTTGTAGCGGTGCGACGAGCGCAGTTTTAATATGGACCCACAACAAATATAGAAATAATATCGCTTCTTTCAAATACAAGGCAACTGGATTGGTGATTAAGCCGGTCTTTTCACTAAACACTCATCATTTTTAACACTGCCCTTTCCTTATGGTGGGCGGCAAACTATGGAAACCTCTAAAAAGGGGCGCTGAGGGAAAAAAGGTTAAGAACCACTGATGTAGTGCAACAACAGCTCGATAAAACTGTGTTATTTTCTGATATACGTCATACCGCCATTTTCAATCATAGAAAGTTCAAGTATGTAAATTACTGGTATGGGCTGCGACAACATTCCAATAAAGTCCTGGTGTTGCCTGATATATTTTATATCACCGATTTCAGTTCCGGTAAAATCCAAGTTTGTACCGGTAATTGTATAATTACTGGGATGGACTGCGACTATATCCCAATAAAATCCTTGGTATATTTTATATCACAGATTTCAATCCCGATAAAATCCAAGTTTGTACCGGTAATTGTATAATTGCAAGTGGACATATTGTGTAGTGGACACTCTAACCACTACAACATCCCGCCGGTTCTTTTAACTGTCAGGCTACTTATTGGCCACCCTGTATTTCGCATTGCAAATAGTGCATTCTGCAGCGTAATACCGTAGTTTCGACAGGTCAAGTTTTGTTTCAGTTTGATGGTTTCATTGTCCGTTTTGGTGATGGAAGTGGGTATGACCATTGAACTTCGATGTTGGTCGTGATTACCACAAAGAGCGTAGTGCCCGCATGGTCTACTCTAGAGGATCCTTCGTTGTTGGGCTTGTCCATGTTTACTAACAAGGATCTAAAATCTAGCAGAAGTGTTGTTAAACAAAAGGACTTTATACAAGTGAACACGCCGAGCGGTTGTAGCTCTTTTTCCTTTTTTGAGAGTTTGATAAGGTTTTTGAATGATGTTAAATGATACCTTCCGGTACCGCTGATTTATCCGATTTACCGCTACTATAGTAAGATTTTGCTGTAGGTATTGTGGAGATATTTAACCTGTATCATGCTGGTCATGCATAGTTTTTTCACTTAATTCTTTTTTATGCTGTTACCAGGAACTGATGATGACTATAATTCAGATAGTTGAAATATATGTTCGGTAGTTAAGGTAAAAGCTGAATAATTGCGTGTATTTGATTATCTTAACACTAGAAGCCCGGACCAGTTTTAAATTTTGACGCTTCGTATTTCTGGCTATTTTGCGATTTGCTTTGTCATACTTCCTGAGTTTTTCTAACTTTGTATGATGTTTTACTAAGTATAACAATTTTTCTTTTATAGCTTTTGTGAATGGAGCATTTTGCACATCTACCTACAAGCCCGAACCGGTCAAAAATGACCGGTTCTTAAAAGGGATAATTTGTCTTTGAGCTGATAAATAAAAGCATGATAGAAGTGTGAGAAAAGTTTATTTTTCTACAAGCAATACCTCACGTGACCATAAGATAACAATTGACCACAGCTGCAGTGAATTACTGATAGGCAGTTACTAGAATAATTACTATTTCTGCAGGCTCTATCGAAGTAAAGTTGGGTTTTGACTGCTGTCTTGTACAGTGGCTGTTCACTGAGAGTTCTAATGTCTTTCTTAGTAGCGTAGAGTTTAATAGTGGTGTATGCAGCTAAAATAGGTAGTTGATTATGCCTACAGCCTATTCACAACCTCGTAAAATCCCGTAGGTTTTTCTTACAGATTTCAAGAAATGCATATTGTACAAATAAGCTCTCAGGTATCTTTTTATCGTTTTTGAAAAACTGGTTTTTCTAATCATGAATCGGGGCCACAATTATGCTTTCTAGCAAGTACTTTAACGGTTACAAACTGATCAGCTTGATGAGAATGAAGAAACGGAATTGCAAGATGAAGAATTTATTTTTAGTTATTATGCTGGAATCGAAAGTTGTGATAGTGATACAAACAGCAGTGAAGACGAACAAAGTTCTGCTGCTGCTTCTATAGATTTTCCTTCTGGAAGTGATCAATCAGCTTCTCAAAATACTGCTGGGCAGGTGAAAGCACGAAACGGAACCCTGTGGAAAAACATGACAGGTGCTCCAGGTCTGGGAAGAACATCTTTGTCCAATGTGTTTTTCGAACGTCCTGGCCCAAGGTCTTTTTGTCACAGATCTGTAGTACACGGTAGTCCTTACATTGCTTTCCATTTATTTATATATGAACGTGTGCTCAGGTGTATTCAGAACCACACTATCATACAATTTCGGTAGAGAGGTGACTTTCAGTATCCAAGTTGCTATTATTGCTACTAGCAATACGCCATTGAACATAATAATACAATATATTTAGAAAATTCAAACGTTTTCGGCGCTACATATCACCCTCATCAGGATCTATACACAAATATTTACAGCATTAAAACTTTCGTTGAACGAAAACACAAAAAATATAAAATAACTTGAAAATAGTTCCGATAAAAAACAGTAAAGCTTCATTGTACGGTCTTCGTAATTGTCTGGTCACTGCTAACAAAGAATCTGATAATAGAAACAATTGCCTGCTAGGAGTTGATCGGATTTAAGGTTTTGTCAATAATTGTTTCAAATTTTTTTTAAAGTTTCAAATTGTTTCAAATTCAAACTATTTTCAAGTTATTTTATGTTTTTTGTGTTTTCGTTCAACGAAAGTTTTAATGCTGTAAATATTTGTGTATAGATCCTGATGAGGGCGATATGTAGCGCCGAAAACGTTTGAATTTTCCAAATATACTATATTATTATGTTCAACGGTGTATTGCTAGTAGCAATAATAGCAACCACACTATCAATCACGAAAAAAAATAATGACGATTTCGATATACATGTTGATGAGCTGAAAAGGTTTTATAAGTCTCCAGGTCGCTCGAGATGTGTTTGGGAAGAATACGCTAGTAAAGCAACTTTGAAGAAAGGAATGAGGACAAT
Organism: Trididemnum clinides; assembly: GCA_963675345.1. Classification (NCBI taxonomy): domain Eukaryota; kingdom Metazoa; phylum Chordata; class Ascidiacea; order Aplousobranchia; family Didemnidae; genus Trididemnum; species Trididemnum clinides. Next base: position 14,071,159 of record OY776287.1, on the reverse strand, counting down.
TAATCTTTTGAAATACAGTAGGCGCCGCTTATTATGACCACGGATAATATGACCAGCCGCTTATTATGAACAATTTGGTATGGTCCGAAATTTTTCCAATTAAAATTCTCCGTCTAATATGACCAAATTTCGGACAATATGACCAACATTTTCTTCATCTCTCTTGTTACAGTACAATATTTTTTCCCGCCACGCACTTATAACTTCGCCTTTTCAAAATATTGTTACATACTGTACTTAGTTTTACCGTCACTTGTGCTGTTACAGTACTGTACTTTGTTTCACTGCCAACGCCACACTGTTACTTTGGGTAAACGATGCATTAGACGGTATTTAGACTTCTTGCGGCTAACGGCGTCGATTCAGGTGCGGTTATGGCGGGTTCGATTTTTATAACCATTCGGATATTATGACCAAAATAGTCTGGTCCCAAGGTGGTCATATTAAGCGGCGTCTACTGTACAATGAGCTGCAATAGGTACCCGGAAATTATGAAACATTTGATTAGTCGGAGACAAAGGAATCTTTGATGTCAAACTTCGATCTGACTATTGATGAACAACTTTTCCCATGCAAAACCAGGTGTCCTTTCATACAAAATATGGCTAACAAGCCAGTCAAATTTGGAATTAAGTTCTGGCTTTTGGCAGATGATCAATCAAAATACATGTACTTGTGCAACGGCAAACCAAATTTAGGAAGAGATCTTGGCCGAAGCAGATGTAGAGATCTTCCAGGTGATGAGTGCTTGACCCTTTTACAGCCTTATTACAAGAAAGGCTACAATGTCAACACCGACAACTACTTTACCAGCCTAAAGCAAGCGAAAAAACTCGAGCAGAAAAAACAACAATCCTCGGCACTATACGGAAAAAACGACGAGAAGTGCCAAGCACTGAGCTGATAATGAAACACAAGGAATTGTATGCTTCTGAAATCTTTTTTTCACCATGTAGTTGCAGCTTGACAATATACAAAGCTAAGAAAAAAATGTTTGCATTTTAAGTTCAATGCACAGAAACATAAATATAGATCAATGCCACAAAAAGAAACTGCCAGAAACGATACTGTATTACAACAAGTCAAGGTGGGTGTGGGTATGCTGGATTAGATGGCTCGATACCATACCAGCAAGAGTTCCACTAGACGATAGCCTGCGGCTGTATTTTTTAATATTCTCGACTGTGCCGGCATAAATGCATACATTGTGTACTGCCTTACAACGAAATTAAAGTTATCAAAAATGCAATTTATGCTTGAGTTGATAAAAGAACTTTACAAACCAAAAGATGGAATGGGCTCAATAACTCCCTCCACAGCATTGGATCACATAATAAGTACTACGTTGCCGGAAACCAGTGGCTTGGCACACCAAGCTCGGAAAAGAAAAGAGTGCCAGTTTGTAGCATGTAGAAATAGATTTAGCTCTTTCTGTCAAAACTGTAAAAAGTATGCTTTGGCAAGCACACATCCAAAAAAGTAATAATTGTAAAATGCAAAAATTGTGATGATTGAGAGTCAATAAATTTGTATACCCTGTATTTCTACCTAACCAATTATAATCATAAATTTATCAAAAAATTAATTATAAAAATTTCAAATACGAAGGAATAGTTTATTTGTGCTTTTCATACAGTATATGTTGAAATTAATAAGAGGGTACATATTAAAACCAATTTACATATAACCGGTCTGTCGCGTTTTAATAATAATAGAATTTTTGGTTCTACCTCAATCTTAAATTTCTTTTAAGATTGAGGTGACGTATAATAATCGCTCGGATAATTAGGTCTGACTGCAATTTAATAAAACTTGGAAAAGATTGGCTTTCACTAAAAACACCTTAAACCACGTTAAGAACAGAATATTTTATTCACAGAAATAATACTTCACGACTTCAAGCTTCTTCGCTCGATGATCTCAGAACTAATCACGTTACTACACAATCAGGAAACCGCCAAAACTAATTTCACCAATATCTGTTCAATACTCGCAACGTCCACAGAATCCACAATAAATTATCACAAAAAAACAATAGCCCTTCTTTCCTTCGTCAATCAATCTCTCTTTTACCATTACAACGTTTCTCTACATTCTAACTACTACTACACTACTACTACTACTAAAAAAAATCCCTTCGCCTTATATATAAATCAAAAAAAAAAACAATCCAGAAGTTGCTAGAACAAAATCACGTGAAAAGAAAAAAAAGCATTACTTGTTATGTAATAAAAGTTATGTAATCGGCCAACGAAATTCTTCGAAGATGCTAGATTCACTAGATCAATCTCGAATTTTATTATGTTATAAACAATTGTGACATAATAAAGGCGTACTACAGTAAGTCAAATTGCGAGGAAAAAAGGTCTTTTTTTTCAATCAGTAGCCGAGCGAACAAAATAATACAGCACCATACACATAGATGAAAACTATTCTTACAAGACAAATTTCCTTATTCGTGACACGGTCAAAAATGACCGCACCCGTCCTTATAGTTAGGAAAATATTTCAGGATTTCTAGTATTAACTCTTTCAGCTTCATGTACATGTCCCACGTGCACTGTTGTTTTGTGTAATGCACTCTGACTCTGACATTTATGACCGCTCTGACATTTCCAAGCACGTGTCAGACGTACAAATGTGGCGGATTTCTGTAGATTAGTGCTTCGAATATCGATTTCACGATTGGTCGATTAGTTTTGACTCTCAAACAAAGGAGGCGGCTTTTGTTCAATGTTTGTTGTTGACTGTTGACACGAGCAAGTATTCAGTAGTTGCATGTTGTTTTGTAAACGGAAGTAAAGTTTCAATAATCGCACGTCAACAGATGTACAGTTTTGACGTAAATTTACTAGTTGCATTCAAAAAAACTTTTACTTAACAGTGAAATTTTATTTCAATGTATGTTGTAAGATTTATGAAACAAAATGACAAAGCGAGTTAGATACGATCTTGCCACTATTGTTCTATTTTGTTGTTTATACTGTTTCTCTGTATGGCAGATACTATTTGTATCGGCGATACAAAGAAACGAAATGATAAAGAAAAACAGAAACAAACTATTATATCTAGATACTGCTCATCTCTAACTGCAAGTTTCATAAAATTTTTGTGTCATGATCGAATGGTAAACCTCGCAGATGGCTCTCTTCCATATTTGTCGTTAAAGTTTTGCTGGGCTTGAATGTCTGACTTTTGTTCTAAAAACAAGGAAACGCACTGGGCTTTCTTTTGCGGTGTGCTTATTTACATATGTTCCCTTTTCGCTGCTACATTCAAACGATTCTACTTAGTCACTAATTAAATTATAATTTCAAACCTGATTCTTTCAAAAATACCTGTCGCGAAAGAAAAAGCTTGTGGTATTTTGCTCTACCATAAAACAAAACTATCCTAAAAAATTAAATTTTGTAATTACTCACCAAAATTCAAAACTTGCAGAATTTAGGCACTGCTAAACATACATTTGTGAGTTATCCGTTTGACCAAACACGATTCATATCAAAGTGCTTTCGGAAACTTTCATTTCCATGATGAATGACCGAAATCGGATGCATGGTTTTTATACATCGAACCACAAATATGCAGTTGTGGCAGGAATGAGTAAAATCTCGTTTAAAGCAACGACCATCAAGCGATTGTTTCGGCAAAACAAAACAAGATTAGCAGACCTACTCTCTTTTTATTGTATAGTTGCAAGCGCTACTTGCTCTGTGGCTTGGTTCATAGCAAGACGTTGACAATTCTTATGGTTACTCAACGTATAAGCGTAACTAGAAATAAGATTCTCAATAACTTCTATTGACAAGCATGTATTGTATTTTACTTAAACCAGGGATGTGGGAGCGGTTATTTTTCAATCGCTTCCGCTTCCACACCTATCGCTTCCGCTTCCACTAACAAAAAACGAGAAAACGATCGTTGACAAATTTTTTTAACTTTTGTGGGTCCGTAGTCTGCCTTCTCCTACACTTCATCATTTTGAGAAGACAAAAACTTTCATTTATTGCTATTACTTTACCTACTTTGCTTGAGCTTATTGTTCCTAACTACTTTGTGTTTCTTTTTCTTTGGATATTAGAACTCGTGTTGAATGCAGAACAGTGATTTTCAATTTTTTTGTCATCGCGGAACCTTTAATGTACTTTTGCGTTTGTCACGGAAGCCCCCACTAACAAAAATTTACAAATCACGAATTGCTTGCAAGAAAATCAAATATTTCCTTACTACAATTCAAAAAATAATTAAACACTTCAACAAATACAGTTATTACAAGTTTCTTCTCTACTTACAACCACTTTTACTACAGTTAACCTAATGCTTCTCAGATCTAAACCGCATGACCACATATTACAGCTCTCGACAATAACCTGTCCTCACAACAGCAAATTACACCGTATAGTGATGATTTTCCCTCTTTATCTTCAACTAACTCTGAATTTGAGTAAACTTTAACTCAAATCATCATTACGGACTTTCTGTCGATCCCCAAAACACGTACTGACTTCGATCTTTTTGGATAGTGAAGTGCGAAATTTCTGTCGTAAATATAGTATATACATGTAAAGCGAGCAAAATTGAACTGCACCAATCAACAGCCGCCTCAACGTGGTGGTGCGTCCCCCAACCCCGTTTGGGTTGGGCCGAAACGGCTGTTGGTCTTCCCAAGGGTCCCAGTTACCCCGGGCACTCCATTCACACAAACCATTTTTTCACCGTGCAGCCCCCTGAACGACCGCAGAAGGGTAGCACGCAGCCTTTTTTAAATCGGCCTGTCTTCTCTCTTCTCCTACCTTTCTCTTGCCCGTCTTCTTATTCTTCTCCTTCTTCTGATGAGCGGCAACGTTCATCCTAACCCTTGTCCCGTCTTTTCCTGTTCAGTGTGCGCTGGAAATGTGACCTGGCGGGGTAGATCAGTGAAATGTTGCACATACTCTAATTGGGTTCATTTAAAGTGCTCACTACTCTCCTTTTCTAGATTCAGAATTCGTGGCAGCTCTCACTCCTGGAGCTTCTATACCTGCTGCGTCCCTGCTTTTTTTGGAGATCCCACACCTACCAACACTGTGACTTCCTCCTCGGACTCCTCCAGCTGGTATACCTCCACTGCTCAATCTGGCCCATCTGGGCCCCTTCTCTTAATGCAGCACTCGCACCCCACCCTCACCTTCAAAACTCTTATCCTTTTTCCACCCACTTTGTATCTTCTTCCTCTGCACCTTCACCACCGCCTCATGCTCCTGGCTGTTTCTCTTTACCTCCTGCTTTCTCTTCCCCTCCTTAACTCCCTCAGGGTTCTTTAATGGAATGCTGGGATTCTCCAAGCCAGGAGCACTGAACTTCTACACGTTATTTCGTCTCATCCCGTTGACCTTATTTGTATCCAGGAATCTAGCCCTAAATTATCTTTCTCTTTCCGAATCCCTGGATTCTCTGCTCTGCGGTCCGATGGCACCCACTCTCGATCTGGTATTTTTTCTACTAATGTCACAGACGCTATCGGCGGCGTCATCATTTTTGTCAGGCAGGGCTTCTGCTTCTCTGAGCTTTCTACCTCCTCTCTTTCTTCGCTTGAACCCAACTCTGATTATGCAGAGGTCAACATCTCTCTAAACGACTTCTCCTCGCTCTCATTTCTTAATGTTTGTGCTCCTCTTATTAGCTCTTCTCCGAAGGATAGCAGAACCAATTTCTTTTCTTCCTCCATTCTTCCCTCCTATGTAGAAGCAGAAGCGGTAGAATTTTTGCGCTTCCGCTTCCACATCCCTGACTTAAACTGCAGTTTTTTGTAAGAAGCCTTAGGTTAAGTGTCAATCGCTTCATCAAGCTACAAAAACCGATAAGATTTTTGGGTAGATTTATCACAAGAAAATTTTGGCCCATGTTTTGCATTAAATACAAAAAGAACTTTTTCAAGTTTTTGTGCGTTGTTTTTCAATTTTTATCGTTGAGTGATGCGGGAGCGAGGGAGTTTTATGCAGTGCCGCAGCTATAGACGGTGAGAGCCCACGCCTTGCGAATATTTAAGTGGAGCTTGGGCGTAGATACAAAAAATAGAAACAAGAGCCCAAACTTGATATCAAAGATCATGATAGAAACACCACATACCAAAGCATTACGCTCAAGATATGATGACGCTTTAATTTTAGTGACATCTTATTAACAGTATTTTGAATCAAAGAAATCACGATTTTTTAGCAAACGCGCCAATTATGTGTAATTAGCGGCTTGTTCTTAAAGCAGTTTCGTTGCCAGCAGTAGCTTTCAGTTAGTGAAAATCTAGCGCAGCTAACTCATACATCAGTCAAAACATGTTTGAAAAGAAATATTAAGACAGATGTATAAAGTATATGCTTTCATACTGTTTTATCCGGTTTCCTACGTTTTTTTCTGGCCATTCGTATGGTGTTGCCCTGTATAAGCAAAAGTGGTGAAAGTAGCCTAGAAATCTACTATTGGAGTATTTCTATCTATTAAGAAACACTCAAGAAAAAGAAAAGGTAATATCATTAAGTAGTCACCCACGAACAATAAGGAAGCACCAGACCGCTTTCGCCATTATTGATGCACTTCAGTGGCGCGCATCCGACCAGCAGGGAAGCAACCCATCGAGATATATACCTTTATCTATGGAAAGTATGACTCAACCACCTGGCTGGACGCCGTTGCTGATGTTGTAGCTGCTTTTGTAAGTGAATGACCGGATTTCCTGGTTTTGTCACTTGTGGAATGCATGGAATCCGCCATGCTGTTGTAAACAGCAGCACCTCACGACCAAGACTTCACCACAACAAGACGTAAGCATCGCGCATAGTGGATTCTATGCAATTTACTATGGTGGCAAAACCAGGAAATCCGGTCACTCACAAAAGCAGTTACAACATCAGCAACGACTCCAGCCAGGTGGTCGAGTCGTACTTACTATAGATAGAAGGTTTATATCTCGACGGGTTGGTTTCCTGCTGGTCGGATACGCGCCACAGAAAAACCAAAATAATGGCGAAAGCGGTCTAGTGCTTCCTTATTGTTCGTGTGTGACTACTTAATAATATATATAAACCCTCATTCTCTCTTTAGAAAATAATATAAGTATTTATACTCGAGTAAAAATAAAAACGTAATCGAGAATTAAACTATTTAAAGCAGTATATATAGGAATTAGTTGTGTTTATCAGTTTTTTTCCTGTATCTCTTTATACGACTAGTTCTCAATTGAGGTTTTCTCATCAATCAGAGTGCGAGAATATATTTCTAAAATTGTAAATTCTGTGCCAATTTGTAGCTTGATTTACATTGCCTATTACGTTAAAGGTCTACGTGTATGATGTAGGCAATGGCGTGTCTATAAATATGAGACCGCTTCTGGCGACACAAAGTTAGGAATGAAACCATTTTTACAAATTCTCGATATGAGTTAGCACAATTTAGCTTGATGCCTTTATTGTTTCGAAGAGCACTTTGCAAATTTAGTTTGAAGACCATTTATTGGGAAATCATTTTTGTTTTGGAGTGATACTTTTAGTATTCGTCGCATGTGACACAAATTATGATTGAAAAAAAAGTGAAAATTGATTTGATTTCTTTCAAAAAATGCAAGATGCTAAATAAAATGAGATCCGCTGATTTAGACCCAGATGATACAACATACCGCAGACACGTTGGCCTCATTATTTCAGCAATTACTGATTTTCTTGTAGGTCCATTTGATTCTATTTTTTGATTGTTGTCTTGTGCTTTTGATGGAACTTTGTTAACCGTTAAAAAGTCATCAAATGTGAAGCGACTTGACAAAACCTATGTTCTTTTACTTCTGTGTAAAAAAAATTGTTTGATATATATTGTTTTAGCCAAAGGTGGTCAAAGTAGCCACAAATTCTACTCGAATAAAAGTATTACTACTTAGTCGAAAAAGTAGTTAAAGTAAAAGTAGAAGTAACAGCATACATTTTTACTTAAGTAAAAGTAAAAAAGTAGTCAAAATAAAATTACTTAAGTAAAAAAGTAGTTTTATTATTTTGAATGAGTGTGGTTCAGCTGTGTTTTACTTCAATATGAAACAGTATATTAAACTTTTTCAGGCCAATATTTTTGACTTCTTTGTTATCTAACACTGTATACATTTTCATTGCCCTCATCGTCGAAAAACAAGCATTTCGTGAAACTCAAAAATGACCTTAGAATATTTTATACATGTACCACAGAGATTGCGGAAACATTGTATAAAACACCATTACTGCTGCCAAATATCGTCACATTCTGTATTTTTGGATCTCAAGAAAAAAGCATTCGTTAGCAGGCTAAAAGGCAGTAAAGCTTGCCCATCTAGAAATTACGTTACTTCTTACTCGAAAGTTTGGTGAGATAACATTGGTACAAGCTGAAGTAACTTACACGCATTAATTCTACTTTACTTTGCTGTCAACAACAAAACGTTTGCCGAATAGGCTATTAGCAGAGTCAAACAGTGAAGTGATTCGACGTCGACGATTTGGCCCCATTAACGTTTTTCCCCTCGACACAGTGGTCATCGTATCAAACTCTCCAAGGAGTCAAAACAGCCTGTCAACCACCGAGGAGGCACCCTTGGCCCTGCTCTAAGTTAATATTTATATAACTCTGTAATTTGAAAAACATTGCCACAAAAACTGAACAGAACTACTTGCTCAAAGGTTAAACAAAGAGTCCTACTTTTCCGACCACCTGGCTGTCCAGAAAACAAGAAATTTTAAACTCAAATTTCTAAGAATCTCGGAAATTTCCAGAATTTTTCCCAAGAAGCAAGCAGTCGAAAAGTTTTGATTTTTAAGGTGCAATCACAGGAATATGGAAAATTTATGCTCATAACGGAATTTTAAACTTAATTTGTTTCCCAGGATTCTGCTGAAATTTTCCCGGGAAGCGAGAAATGGTAAACCTTATTTTTCCCGAAAAATTTGCTGCCCCGTTTCCCGAGAGGAATTACTAGTACCAACATTAAAAAGGCGTTTCAATACCCCGCAGGCGATGAGCGTATTAAGCAATTAATCAATTATCAGTATCTTGCGAAGACATTAGCTGAAACTGACAGCTCAATCTACAAAAATAATGTGGAACAAATTATTTGTATTGTTAGATGTTACACACTAGAATCCAAATATTATAAGATTAGTTGTTGCAAAATAAAAACCATTCGCCTTAGAGTCCCAAAAATTAGGATGTTTTACAAAAAAAATTTACAAAAAAATATTTTTTGTACTTAACTGACGCGTTTTGGGGAGCAGATAAACGTAAACAAAGGAAGAAACACATAGAAAATCAACACTTCCACTATCCACGTGGTCTACGTTTTCTCCCACCATCAGTTAGCAAGTTGCAGCAGAGTAAAAGTAACGCAGTTAAAGGCCCACTGAAGAGAAATCAAAGTGAATTTGTAAAAACGTGAAAATTTTTTTAAATTAGGTTGTGATATGTGGTCACGGCATTAACAAGAAAACTGGGAAAATATTGCTGAAAACCCACACCCTTCTGATTGGCTGATCGTAAATGACGTGATTGGCCGGCTTGGTCTCGGGGTTAACAATACAAATGAGCTGCTGATGCTGAGTTTTGTAACTAGTACAAGTAATGCAGGAACCAAAAAGTGCGACAAGTTCTTAAATTGGGAAGCTACTTTATTTAGCAAGACAGCAAATTGAGAGGTATTCTTTTTCAATGATATGCACCGCTGATAAGACTTATTAGTAAGCATATGCTTAGTAACCAAAAATCGGAAAAACGGTATTGTGAATCTCAAAAATGCACCGCAATATATTCACCAGTAAATAGTAAGTTGATGTAACGGTAGATACCACTAAGATATAAATTGATCAATTGCTTTAAACCCAGATTAAATTGGAAATAATTTAAAACCCAAAACACTGTGCTTTAAAAAGCTAAGCTGGTAAAATCAACTAATAGTTTAGGACAATACCATTTTACTGTGCTGGATACAGCAATAAATCAAGCTAATTTCCAGCAATGTATAATACTTAACCTGAAAAAATATCTTCTAAAAAGCTTCATATTCTAATTATTCTTTTACTTCGCTCTTGGCATTTGCAACAAGTTACAGTGAATACGCTCTTAGTTTTCCATACAAGAGATTATAATATTTTTATGTTAGCCACCTACCAAATAGTTTATCCAATTTTTGTATTCAGTAAAAACACTTTGACTTAAACTTGGGTCTTTTTGCGTTAAGTAGCAAATAGTCTGTGAGTTGCAATTTACCTCCAACTTGTCACTGCGCTTAATAAGAATGTTTGGTAGTACATCCAAAAGGTTTTTTTTAGCATAATCTTATTTCTATAATTATGTGAAAACTAAAAATCAGCTATGACAACTCGTGAAAGAAATACAGTGTTACAGTAGTCTAGGAACTACAAGGAGCTACAATGAACTACAAGAGACTACAAGGAACTACAAAGGACTATAAGGAGGGACTACAAGGAACTACAAGAAACTACAAGGGATCAGGATCAGGGATTAGGGGGGGTAGGATTAGGGGTTTTAGGGGTTCCTTGTGGTTTAATAGGACCCTCTAACTCTAACCCTAACCCCAATCTTAATCTTAAATTTTTCGATTTTAATTTTGATAGCTGACGTCACGTAAACGTCACAGAAAGAAACGAACCAATTCTAAACGAACCGGATTTGGTTCTTTAGCCACTTCCTATAAAATAAGATTATGATATAAATTTATGGCACTCACTAACTTAGCATAGCAGCAAAACTTGTGTAACTATGGAACTAGCACCCAAAAGCCAACTGGCAAATAAAAGAAAAGCAAACAGTCTATCAGGCTGCAGATCTGTTGAGATAACGTTTAGCAGCTGATCTCCCTACACTGATACATACTGGTAGTAAAATCACTGGTATACACCTACACTATCTGATGCTAAGCTATAAGCTGATAATTAGATTGTTCACATGTTCAGATTAAAATTAATATAAAACGAAGTCTTCAATTAATGCAGTGATATTAGTCGCACTTACAATTTTTAAACAGCTAAATAATATAAAAAAGTAGAAAAACTCTTTTAACAGCAGCTTTTCATGACAAGTCATCAGCTCATAGCCTAGTCTTGTAAGCAGGTTTACTAACTTTAATGCTTGAATTACCTAACATCTTACGTAGCCTAGACTAAGATAGGCTATTGGTTGTAAATTGCAATTTGTTGTGAGCTGCGTTGTCACTACCGGTAGGCAAATAGGCCTTTATAAAAATTTAGCCTGGCCTAATATGTTAACACAAGGCTAACCTCCCCCAAACAAAACCTCCGAATGCTATTTTTCTCATTGACGAATTTCGCTGTGATGTTTTGCTACAAATGCATAAAAGTAAAATTAGAGTCTGAAATGGATGCGATTTTATCAAAGATGCCAAACCACACTTTGATATGCTGTAACATACATTGCAAGTCTGCAATACAGGAGTGACGGAACAAACAAAAATTACCGCCAAATATCGAGTTGCCAATTTATTTATTTATTTATTAAATGATGCGTAGCTACTAGTTAATCTCTGGTTATGCCATAGTCTGAAATCTCCGCAATGATCACGCATTGACCAACTGATAAACAAGCTAGATTTTTCATGAGTAAACACTTAACAATCCAACCCAACAAAACTTGGTTTGCTCGCATTTACTTGGGCAAAATTTGCAATTACTCAAGTAATGCTACTTTCAAATAAAATTACTAAAGTAAAAGTAGAAATGGGAAAAATAAAACTACTCAAGAATTAGCATTTTACTAAAAAGTACTTAAGTAGTTTACTCAAGTAGAATTACTTTACTATTGACCACCTCTGGTTTTAGCCTACAAAAAAGTGCCAAATAATGTAGTCAGCTATAAATTTTTGAGGATGCAGTGGCAGAATTTTCATATCTTGAATCATATTTTTGGTGATAAGCTTCTTCATTATTTTTAAAATTATCGCAAAAGCTTGTTAAGAATCTGTGATATTAAGCAAATTTTGAAAATATTCGCTAAGGTTAAGCTTACATGATTATCATTTTATGGTACATTAAAAAATATCAGCCAATAACAATAAGTTAAATATTTTTAGCGGGCAATTGTCTTCTTTGGTTCTCCTGGCTATTTCCTTGACAAGAGCAGTAGCTGGTTTAAACTGGAAAATAGATGAACATCGGAAAATGTTTGAATTTATTTCCGGCGCTAAAAATTTTTTCCTAGTCAAAAGGTTCGGCAACACAGCTTACTGATAATAACTCATCGTATCTTACATATTTGCGAAGGTCTATCAGTTGGTCTTCAGACCTCGAACCAAAAGTGGCCCACTGAAATGGAGGATTGGCTGAAAATAAAAAGTTAAAGTCAAAGCTGTTAAATTTAAAGTTAAAGTTAAAAGTTAAATTTCGATTAAATTCCAATTAAAAGTTAAATTAAATTCAAAGCTTTATTCTAACATACCGCATTCGAACTCAACAGACATCAAATTTTTAGCATCTACTTAAGTAAAAGTTACAGCTACTCAGGTTGGGTTGCTTCCTACTGAATCTACTGCTGTAAAAGTATATGTAGTAAAAACTGAAATTACTGAAGCAAGCAACCCGTTACAAAAACCTACTTTAGAAGAATTATACTTTGTTGTTGACTACCTCTGCGTAAAAGTTCTTGTCCGAATATCCGGTTTTTCCCGCAAAGTACCCACCAAAAATTGTGTTCATTACTGCGAATCAAAACGCTTTTGATATATACTTTGAGGACAAAATCGGATGTTCTGACAACAGCACTCACTGTTCAACACCATATAAATAGCCAAGCTGATAAAAGTCTTGATGCAAAATCGCATAAGAGAAAAAACCAAAACCGGACAAATCGTACACAAATGTATCTTGCGCACACCGTCATTATGTTGTTTTGACGCTTCCCATCTCAGATGTTTTCAGCAGCAAAACATATGTGAATTTACTATTGATATATTTTTGAAAACTTCATATCTTACGCTTCACATTATTCCTATTGTTGAAAAATGACCAGGTAAGCTGTGAATACCAATTTAAAGGTCTTTGGTATGACTCGACAAGGGAAATCAACCTAAATCTACCAACTGCGAAGTAGCCGCTCCAACCATCACAGCACCGCGGAGGTAAACGCTATCATCGCTTTTCAAAATGCAAACCTTGCAAGACTTTACTACAAGTGTTGTTTTGCAAAGCACTCAACTTTCTAGATAATGTGGGCGAATGGGCTGGACCGCCGTCTCTGGAAACTATGGTGGTGCGTTCAAATCTCACAGCGCTGTGCCCTTGGAAAAGCCACTTTACGCCAATTTTTTCTGCTTTGTTGCATTACTTGTTTCGGAAATACGCTGTGCCGGCACAACTGGTTACCAACAAATCAATTTTTCTTGACGAGAGAGCAACAACTTATATATCTCAGCTCAACTTTAATGGTGACCTTCACCGAATAACAGACTTACTATCGTAACGATGCGTATTTTCACAGAATTTTATGATAATTTTGGATAGATAATTGATACATATTTACAGCAGTGATAGATTGGTAGTTGTTGTGGCAACACACTTAATTTGAAGCTTTAGCAATGGTTTACTGGGTTTGTGTTGTTGTAATGCTTCCTGTTACATTTTCAGTAAAGGCTGATTTGCACCACCTGAATTCTTTTCCAAACATTTCTAAATGCCAATACGCTTCTGGTCTTACAGTCGGCAATAGAACTATTGAGCTCGAATGTTGCGAAAGACTCGTTCATGACTATTATTATTCAAAACGTAAACCACACAACGGATATTTGTCCACGTTTTTGGAGTCGCTTCATACTTGGAAATGTCCTCAGTTCCAACAAGAATGTCAACGACGAACATTCAATTATACCGACTTCACATCTCTCATGTATTTGAGATTCTGCAATCGAAGTCAAATGGAAGCACAATGTTATAATGATATTTTAACCATTGTGACGAAACAGAACAATGGAATTCAAACCAAAACAGCCACATTTAATGAACTTGTTTCAAAGTTAAATTTGAATACGTTGAGTGAGGAAGATTTGATGAATCCGTGTGTACAAGTAGGAATGTATGATAGTGATTCGAGAAACCAAAGTGATTATTATGAAATTATTGAAGCAACGGTTCCGTTCTGTTTGTTTGTGTGGTGTGGATTTGATGAAAACACTTTTATGAAAAAAAATGTAACAACATGGACATGCATGCCTCGCAGGTGAGAAAGAAATATTGTGTTCTATAATGAAAATAATTGATTCAATTTCTATGCATAAAAGATGTGCTGTAAAAGCTATTCTTCCTTTTCTAGAAGCCAGTTACATGTTGGCAGTTTAAAAATAAATTGATAATTCGCCAGATCTGCCAACAAAAACACCAAGCTACAGCAGGAGATCTTGGTATATCGTCATATATAGACTTAGTAATTTATCTAGATAAATTACTCTCCGATGTTCCATCGCCCTATTATTTATAAATCAAAAATATGTTTTGGTATTTTGCGGCCTTCCACATCGAATCTCAAAGGTTTAGCTTTTACACTGATTCAAAATCTTGCCAAAATTAATCTCTAAATATAGCTTAGGTAGTCAGTTTGATCACCTTTTAAAAACTAATTTTTGTATCATTTGTCATCGACTATTTATTAAACACAATTTCGTGATAGCTTTTTAACATTGGTGAAAGTAAAAAGTTCTGTGAGTTTTAGCAAGATGGACCATGAGCAAAGAAAGTAAATTTTACAACAGTTGCCGTCGTGCAGACCAAACCAATCAACATTTACAAAACAGAAAGCCCTATTTGTTGTAAATTAAGGCCGAGGGGTATGTCATCACTAAAAATACTAAATACATATCTCTACAAGCAGAAAATTTTTTTTTTACCCACAGTACTTTGACAAAAACACAAGTATTAAAAATCAAAAAATAGATGCATTCACATTAGAGTTTGAACACCGGAATTCCGGTTTCGGAAATTTGCTAGGATTAGTGTTTTTTGGCATTTCCCGTTTCCGGTTTTAGCAACAAAATTTCTAGTATTTCCCAGATGATGAGCAATCGTTGGTAACATAATTAACTGTATCACCAAACAAAACTAATGCTTAGAATTTCATTTTAGCCTTCTCGTTAAAAGGAACAAGAACCTTTTCAAAAGTTTACTGAGCATTCCAGCAACCTCAGTTGAAGCAGAATAAGCTCTTTTTGCTGCGGGCTTGTTCAGCACCAAATTTGTTCACTGTTAAGCAACTAATTTGTCAATGCTCTGAGTTTTCTTCGCAGTTATTGCAATAAAAGTGAACAAGTTAGTCTTAAGTACATTTTTGCCGCCTTGATTTGAGATGTTTTGCTTTTTGTGTTATAAGTAAAATGGTGATGTGATGCACCGCTATCATGTAAAGTAGATGGAAAACTAAGATCTAAACCAGAACATAGCATACTTTCTACATCACTTTCAAAAAGATGGGATTGCGTTTTGGCCAAATTTGATTCTCCGCCCTATGTACAACCAGCAACCACGATATCTGAGAAGTTTGGTTGTCATTGAGTACTTGGCAGCGGCAGATAAAAAGAACAAAATAACTTTATTCTTTTTACTAAGAATTGCAAATAAATACCATTTTATGCTCCTAGAATGAAATATCTTTCTTAAAATATCAAAGTTAAACCACAATCTGTTTTTGTGAATTTATCAATAAAATTCAAATGGGAACCACAAAATTTAATAACTTTTTTGCGGAATTCATTTGACCTGGAACTAAAGATTAAAGTTGTTTTCAATGTCTAAATAATTTTTCTAGAAAGTTTAATAAGTTTAGATCAAAATAATATTAAAATTTTTACATTAGAAATCCTTATAAATACCAAAATTACCGTTTTTCCAAAAAGTTTTTTGTGCATGAACCAGGGCTTCCACTGAAAAAAATTTCCTCATGTGCATTTTCATGTATTTAGCCTCGAATATCTCTATTAGAAAAAAAACAAACTCAGGCTTGTTGTTGTTGTTACCGACCACAAGTATTCAATCATAACCAAGAGATCGGCGCATGGCGCAAGACCATAAAGTCCCAGAAGCCGGGCAATACTCCAGGGCCTGGACCATAGATCAAAGAGTGACAGAGAGTCGCCAAAGAGTAAACGGCCAACGACTCCATAGCTGGACAGTGCAGAATGAAATGGAGGTGTTCAAGGTCGAATGACTGCAGGCGCTACGTAAAAAATTTCCGATTCTGCTAATTTTGGAGAGATAAGAACTTAACAGAAAGCTGTGTTCGTTGCAACGAAGACAAAAGAGAACACAGCGGCGTGATGAGAACGCACAAGTTCTTCAGTTGATACCGACAAAACCTAGGTGTTGAAGAATTTAGATTAGACAGTACACCTCCTATCCGAGAGAAGGCTATTGATACGAGAGATCAGAGGAGAGAGACTACAAAGGACTGCGGATGGCAGGATCAGCGCACCCCTTCTGGCCAATTCATCAGCAGCTTTGTTCCCCACAAGAAATGAGTATCCAGGGAACCATTGTAGCCCGTTAGTAAAGAAAGAGAAAGAAAACAAATCCTGCCAGAGATTTTGAGGTAAAAGGAAAGACAAAAGGGATGGCAAAGCAGCGCAAAAACCATGTAAGCGTGCCTATCATAAAAGGAAGATTGAGTTCAACAAGCAAAGCAAGGAGGGAGGCCAACCAATATAAGTTTGTGAAAAAGGGCTAGACGCCAGACAGAGTCAAAAGCTTTCGTAAAATCAATAGTAGAGAGGATCGTCGGAGCTTGGGTTTGTTAAGGCGATCCGAGATGGACTGAGAAAAATACAGAATTTGATCTAAAGTAGACCATCCAGGGCGCAAACCGGCCTGGCGGGGAGAAAGAATGGAATTAGATTCCAGAAAAAAGAGTAGACGGGATGGTGTAATGTGTTCAAAAAGCTTTGATACCCAATCCCTCAATCAATAAGGTAAGAGAGATAGGCCGGAAGGAAACAGAAGAGTCGAGAGGCTTTTCCATCTTATGAATGGGATTAATAGAAGATGTCTTCCAGATGGAAGGAAGGGAATGCAAAGTCCAGGAAAGATTGAAAATGTAAAGGAGAAAGTCGATGCCAGGGCAAGGAAGATGCTTTAGCATGGGATAAGCAACTTTGTCTGGGACAGTGGCAGTGGAAGAGGAGAGATTGCAGGCAGCCGCAAGAAATTCAACGGGGGAAAAAGGTGAGCAGCAAGACAAGTTAGGCCCTTCAGGGTACGTGGCTCGGCGGAGATCAGGAAGGTAGCCTCTGGCTCTGCTACGCAAGGCCTTTGTCTGAAAAACAGAGAAGTGGGATCTCAGGCAAGCGGTGAAGACCAGAAGCCAATTCTCTGGGAGAGGAACAGTTAGAAAAGTTAGGAGAGAAGGAAGATGAGGAAGAAGAGCCAGTAACAGAGGAAAGAGAGAGTTAGAGTTAGATTTAGTCGAGAGAGAAGAGCAAGTACTCTGCCATGCCTCAGCTTTGGCCTTGGTGATGACATACAAATCCCGTTGGGAAGCGGAGATGTAAGCTTGGCGATCTTCATCACTTCTGTGAGCGGCAGCGAAAGCCTTGCGTCTTTCACTAACCGCATCTTCCACTTCAGCGGACCATCAGACTTTAGAATGGCGTTTGATGCGGCCGAAAGGAATAGAAAATTTGGCCGCATTCAGTGCCAGAGAAGTGAAGAGAGTGGCGGCAGAGGAAAAAAAGACGAGTATTCCTCTGCAGAAGGACAGTGAGAGTCCAAGAAAAAAGCCAAGTTATCCCAGCGAGCTTTCTGAGAATTGAAGGATGGGGAAGTTCGTTGGAGCGATAGACCGGAGAGAGGGGGACAGTAAGAAGAATTGGTAGGTGATCAGAACCCAGGTCCTGAAGCATCGCCCGTGAGCAAGACAGGGCGAGAGAGAAGGGAGCAAAGAAAATGTCAGGGATGCAGCGACTGCCAGAAGAGCGATGTAGAAGGGTAAGTATGTCAGAGTCATTGAGGTGGAGGAGATCAGAACAGATGACCCAATCGAATACTTCCTTCCCACGAGGGTCGGAAGTACCTCGTGAGTCCCAGAAGGGGTGATAGCAATTGAAGTCCCACAGAATGAAGAGATTTCTGGAGGAGGAAAGAATGGAGGGAGAAAAGGAGTCGGTTCTGCCATCCGTCGGAGAAGAGCGAATTGGGGGCGCGTAAACATTAAAAAAAGAAAGAGAGTAGAAGTTGTTAAGAGAGATGTTGACCCCTACATAATCAGAGTAGGGGTCAAGCAAAGAAAGAGAGGGGGTAGAAAGTTCAGAGAAAGATAAGCCCTGCCTGACGAAAATAATGACATCGCTGTTGGCTGCGTGACATTACCAGAGAGAATGTCAGACCGGGAGTGGATGCGATCAAATCGCAGAGTAGAGAATCCGGGATCCGGAAAAAGGAAGACGAGTTGAAATTAGATTCCTGGATACAGATAAGGTCAACAGAATGGAACGAAGGAAAATGTAGCAGTCCAGTGCTCCTGGCTCGGAGACCGCCAGCATTTTATTGAAAAACCCAGAGGGATTCAGGGAAAGGGAGGAATAAGAAGGCGTAGAAAGAAAGCCAGGAGCAAGAGTTGGTGGTGAGGGAGCAGAGGAAGAAAAAACAGAATGGGCAGAAGGGGATAAGAGGTTTGAAGGCGAGGATGGAGCGGGAGTGCTGCATTAGCAGAGGGGGCTGGTTGAACAGTGAAGTGTACATGCCGGAGGGGTCCGAGGGGGAAGCCACAGCGTTACAATGAAGTGTAACGGTGGAAGTCACAGTGGAGAAGGTCACAGTGTTACAAGCAGGGGCGCAGCAAGGGAGGTAGCTTTAAGAGTGAAAGCTGCCAAGAGTTCTGAATATGGAGAGGGAGAGTTGTGAGCACTTTAGATGTACCACTTTTGATGTACAATGAGCATGTCGCCTGTCATGCCTCAGTTTTGGTTTTGGTAATGACAAACGAGGTATGTCGGGAAGCAGAGATTTAAGCCTGATGACCTTCATCACTTCTATGAGCAGCAGTAAAAACTTTACGCCGTTCGTTTACCGCTTCTTCCATTTTAGGAGACCACCGGGCTTAAGGCGTTTGATGCGGCCAAAGGAATGAAAAATTTGGCCGCATTAAGTGCCAGAGAAGTAAAGAGAGCAGCATCAAAGGAAAAAGAGACGAATATTCTTCTGTAGAAAGACAGTGAGTGTCGAAATATAAAGCAAAATCATTCCTACAAGCTTCCTGAAAATTGAAGAAAGGTGGTGATACGTTGCAACGGAAGAGTGCAGCAAGAGTGACAGGTAGTAGAATTGATAGGTGATCAGAACCCAAGTCCTGAAGCACCTTTCAGAAGCAAGAGAAAAGGGAGGAAATGGAAGAGATGTCAGAAGAGCAGCGACTGCCAGAGGAGCGATGGAAAAGAGTTGGATTGTCAGGGTCGTTGAGAGGAAGAAGGTCAGAAGGTATAACCAAATCATAAACTTTCTCCCCTCGAGGGTCAAAAGCACCGTTTGAGTCCCAGAGGGGTTGATGACAGTTAAGGTTCCCAGAATGTAGAGGAGAAGAAAAAAATGGATGGGGAAAAGAAGTTGGTTCTGCTATCTATCGAAGAAGAACGAATGGGGGGAGCATAAACGAGCGAGAAACAGTTTTTTGTTGAGATGTTGACACCTGCGTAGTCAGAGTAGGGGTCAAGCAAAGAGAGATACATGAGGTAGAAAGCTTAGAGAAGGATATTCCTTGCCTGACAAAAATGATGATGCCACCGTTAGAGTGGAGATCATCGGGAGAAAAAATGCCAGATCGGGAGTGAGTACAATCAGATTGTAAAGTAGAGTATCAAGGAACCCAGAAAAGGGAAGACGAGATAACGTAGGTTTCATGGATACAGATAAGATCCATAAGATGAAGCGAGATAAAGTTGAGTAGTTCAGAGCTTCTGACTCGAATATTTCCAGCATTTCATTGAAGAACCCTGTACGAGTCAGGGGAGGAAAAGGTAGCATGATGTATAGGCGAACAGCTTGAAACATATGGGATTGGGGAGGGGCAGATGGGAAAGATACGAGGATACGAGGCAGACGGAGGAGGTGTGGAGAAGAAGGGTAAGATGTTTATAGACGAAGGTGGGGCCGGAGCGCTGCATTGCCAGGTGGGGTTAAATGGACCAGGTTAAACAGTGAAAGTATACAAACTGGTGAATTCCAAAAAGAAACTCACTGTGCTGGTAAGTATGGGAGCTCTAGGAGAAGCAGGGTAAGTTGGAAGCTAGCATTTGTTTGAGAAAATTTCTTTACGATGTAAAATGACGTCACAGTTAATTCTTGATAGAAGAGTTGATTTCTTTGCTTCTCAAAAAATGATGACTGTAGAAACGCGCTTAAAATCTTTTTCGAGAAACATTATCCAGCTGAGTAAGTGCAGTTTGCGAAGTGCATTGCTAGCCTCTTGCATTGCTGTTACCCAGCTGCTTTCAAAAAAAATTTGTCGAGAATTCGAGCTTTTTAGAAAACGCAATAAGCAATTTGTTTTTAAAGTTTTTTGTATTTAAGCATTCGTTTCTTGCCATAAAAAAGTCAAACAATGAAATTTGCTAAAAATGTGTAATTGTATGCATTTTTCCCTGACATTTTTTAATCATGACACATTAATCGTATTGTTTCAGATCCTTGTTTGCCAGTACACTGTGAGAAAGAATTAGCTTTTTCAGGCTGGTGCTCCATCCAGCACCGCCACATCAGCAAGGCAAAAAGAAAACACGATTCGTGATTTGTTTTTTTAGAAAATTTTTATAGTCATAGATCAAGCGAATATAGCTATGGAAAAGTAGGTCAACTTTTTTGTAGAAAGTTTGCAATCACCAACTCAAACGTTCTTGATTAATTTTCCTGCTCATTATGGCAGTTTTACCATCAGGAGCATTATTTTCACTGCAAACGATATCAAGCGACAATTTCGTAAGAACCGCAAAAGTGTTACACCGCTTTTGACGGATGCTGCTTGTTCAAAAGTTTCATTCTAAGCAAACATTCTGTTTAGGTAAACCGAAAGAACTGCCTAGGTCTTGAGGTCGTTTTTAGAGGCAGACAAGAGCTCAACTCGTATTAGCTCGCAAGTCATTTGAGAAATTTTTCACGTATTTTTTTCAAGTTACTTACCACACTTACCGCATGGTTGCGCAGCGCGAGAGCGTGCTTGCCTTAAAAACATACACGCAGTCCTAGCAATATCAAAGGCGGCAACATTTACCACTAAAATTGGTCCAAAAAATTTTGGTACTTGCTTACCGTCGTCTTCGGCACTTTTGATTACGAGATGGGTAACCTGGCTTGGAGTTGATTTTAATACAGTACAGCGTTAGTGAGCCATTTTTATAGTGGTACACCTTGTTTGGCATTCCAAAAACTTGTTTAATTAGCTAAAAACTTTATGAAGTTGATTTATGAAAAAGGAGCATCAATTTAAAAACTTCGTTGTTTGAGATTGAACTACGAAAAAAAGGCGTTTAGTTCAAAAACTAGTAAATCTTCATTACGTTACGTTGATTCATCCTAGGTGTACAATACATCCGGTTGACAAACACTACTAGAGTGAACAATGAACATCTTTCTGTCATTGTCACCGACTAAACCAACACCGGAATTTTGGTAAGCGAAGCAATAGAGACCATAAACGAAGATCAGCTGACATCACACCTAGTTTCTCCCTAGCACAGTCAGCTGCTTTCAAACAACATTCTTCTTTCGTTTGAGGTGTTGTTGTTTGATCATTTGTTGGGGATCAAATACTTGGGCATAGATTAAGCAGCCAATCGATGGTGTTATTATACAATACCAATAGCCCGTCTTTTCTGGCTAGATTGTAAATAAGGCATTGATAGAGTAAATGATCAAGGGTTTGTTGTTCTGCACCACAATTACAAGCTGCAGTTGTTGTCAGTCCCCACCTACACATCAGAGATCCAAATCGTCCGATGCCAGTGTGAAAATGATTCAGCTGAACCCAGGCTGACTGGCTGAGTTCATCACCTGTTGGTAATGGTCCTACATCGGTAACAAAAGAGTGAAGACGTGAGATATTTTTTGTCCAGTTTTCTTTCCAGGTATTGTGGACCCATGTTGGAGCATTGGTGTTTTGAGCCAGCAAGCCTTGCGCTTCGACGACAAATGGCTTTCATGAATAAAGGCGCCTCTTTGTCATTGATCTGTTAAAATAATTATAGAGTGCATGCCCTGGTTCTAAAGACTGACGTGCCAGTGAGAGTGTGGCAGCTTCTTGGTGAAGCTCAGCAGGGGAATGCCAGAGAGAACTGGAAGGTGCTCAGTGGGTGTTGGTTTCAGGCATGCTGTCACCATTCGCGAGGCATCATTATTAGGTCTGTCAAGCAGGTGTGTATATGCACTGCGACTCCATACTGGTGCACAGTACTCGGCGGTGGAGTAGACAAGGGCCAGGGTGGTGATGCGTAAAGTTGTTGCACGTGCTACCCAGTCAGCACGGGGGGAGGGAAGATCAGCACCTTCACGTGGTCCTCCTGTAAGTAGCTAAATCATCGAAGCAGCAATTCAAGCTGATTAATGAAGAAGCGAAACGAAGCTCATCAAGTCAGAGGAAATGATCCGGTTCTCAACGTACGAAAGCATAAACAGCTCTTTTGGGGGCCTGAGGCCATTCAGCTGGAAAAATGGTCAAAAAGAAGAGAATTCGGCAAGGGTTACCCAAACGAATACTCCAGCTAAACGTCGAGGGGTTCACAGCTAGTAAACTTGACATTGTTGATCAACTGGCCATTCGGCATCACCTAACTATCAAACAACATTGAACACTTTGAAGTCAATGACTGCTGCTGACAAAAACGTTTAAGGCAAAAACGGAACAAGCAGTGCCACGATACAACCTGTGCAGTTCGGGACTATATCTAGTTATTGTTTAGCCAAGCCAGATTTGAAAACAGTAATTATACTCTTAAAATGAAGCATTCGTCCGACCTTTACAGCGTAACTGTGAAAAGTTCAACCAACATTACCTACTGATAAGCGTTTGCCTTTTTTGCTGAAAAAGCTGATCTGAAACGGCCAAACTTTCAAACCTGAAAATGTCGAAAAAGTACATGCTGCTGTATTTCAATAAATAAATAGGAAAAGCTGATTCGTTTGCGGTATTTGTGTAATTTTTCGTTTCTGTGTTAGATAGTGTCTGCATTATAATATAATATTCTTTTTTCTTATTGCATTTTTTTGAAGCTCGGTCTGTGTGAGGCTTAATTTGCAGTTGATTAAAATCTTTTGTGCACCAAAAACGGTGATAGATTGCTCTTTCTACTGAACAAAATGACACAAGCTTAAGTATCTAAATTGATCGCAAAAACGCACAATGATAACCAAGCAACACATTAAACTCTTTTAATCGTTATTCATTTCTGCAGCATAGGCCTACTGGAGACAAAACTGCGTGCAGTCACACAAACTTTTTCTTTGATTTCATACTTATGATAATATGATTTCACTTGATTTGTCTCCATCGAAAAAAGTATTTCATTTGGGTAACCCGTTTTAATTTAAGTAAGGATTGTTGTCTCTATAAATAAGCAATTTTGTTAGGCAAAATATAAATTTTGTAAATGTAGTCTACTGTAAATACGAGAAAAACGTAAAAAAAGTTGCAGCTCAAAAAAATGTCTTTAGTTATAAATCTAGCCCAGTGACTGCGCGTCTAGCATAATAGTGTTTCACAAAATTTAACTTCTTCGTGTATTATACTTTTCAGGTGCCGATTGAGCCTTGTATTGTATTTGATAGCTGCAATTTTTCTTGCTATTGCTATTGTTATTTGCAACGTTCAAATCATGGGGGTACTATCTCTTCAAAAACGAAACGTCCAATCTATTTACCGTCTATCTTTAGCTGTTGCTGATCTTTTCATGGGTGTATTTGTCATTCCGATGAACATTGGAAGAGAGTACAAGCGTTTTGCACGAAGTTCATCTTTCACTGAGTTGAGGAACGTGACTGGTTATGTGATGGTCAATGATAAATCTTTGCCTATGCAACCGGTTGTTGTCGAGGTAAAGGACCTCGTTGCAGATAACGTTTCGAGTACCTATGCATCAGCACTTGGATTCTTTACAGTGCTATCCGTAAGCGTATCTGTTTCAAATCTGGTAGCAGCAAGCATTGACAGATTTGTTGCTATATTTCGTCCGTTGAGATACAACGACTTAAAAGCAATTTTCGCTGCCAAAATTGCTGTAGCAATTGTTTGGTTTACTGGCTTGGTTTTTGCAGTGTTTCCCATAATTATTCCTGAAATAGGTAATGCTTTTATCTCCTCAAATATAGCCACTAAAGGTGGAAAGTTAGTCTTCATGGTTTATGCAGTTACTGCCTCCTTTTTGTTTGTATTAATGTGGTCTTCAGTAATAGCAACTTATGTAGTGGCTCGACCTGGTTTAAGGAACCATGACAGGCAATGCCAGACTAATGATGAAAGGCATCTTCTAGGAACTCTGTTTATCATGGTTACAGTTTTTACCCTATGTATTTTGCCAAACGTATTTACTCTAATTACAAAAGTCATTTTACCTAATATCAACATGGAAAACCCAACCGATTTCGATGTAGTTGCTTATATGCGATTTTCATCTATTCGGGTTGTTATGGCTTTGGTGGTATTCAGCAATAGTCTTTGGAACTGTTTCATCTACAGTATTCGAGAAATAGTTTTTCGAAAAGCTGCAAAGAAGCTATACAAAGGGATCGCACAGCATTTAAAATTGGATCAAGTTTGGAATCTAATTTTACGAAAACGGTAAACAAGCAAAACAAGTTATCTCTCAATTACGCAAAAACTAATTACTTTATCCTATTGAAAAGGGATTCGAAAGCAAAGTACTCTAAATATCTATGGTTGATAACTTTAAAAATGGTCTACTCCATTTCCATAATAAAAAATATCTTGCCTCTCCATTTCCATAATTTTGTGGTTTATTTTATTTCGTAGAATTTTTATTATTTGTGGAAGAATATCGTGTATATGCTTTTTTGAGTTTTTGACAAATAGCCGAAAACCATATAAAATTTCTATTTCAAGTGATGTTCAAAGAATACGTTTGCATGCAAATAATGTAAAGCTGAAGAACATTTTCAGAATTGCCAGCATTACTTTCAATTGCAACTTTTTTCCAAATGTGCATTGCATTTGCATTTTTGTTTATTTGTAGCGGAAGACGTTTACAAATCGATATTGGCCTAATTTCTACTTCAGTAATTTCATAACAAATTAGCCTACCGGAATTCTTTTGCAGATAAACACACTAGACGACGTCGCTATGCACGCCTCTAGTAAGTTGTATCTGAATAACAAATATCAGTTTATTCGGCTTTAGGCAAAGACACTTGTGAGAAAAGTAAGAAAAAAACGCATTGGGAGTGCGTAGCTTTGTCCCCTTGTAGCGATTTCAAACCCAGTTATTATGCTACAATGTCATTTTCTTTTGTTATCTTGAGTCACTTGGTCTTCAACAGCACTTTTGATGCAACTTTGGTTGATTTCTTTGTTTGCTCAGATTAACAATAAAATTACAAGGCACATTTTAAGTTTTTCATTTTTTTTTAAGCATTTTGCTCTATAGTTTAAATTGAATCATTGCGTTTTTAATAAGAAGGTACCGCGTATTCCATTAAAATCCGGCACTATCCTCAGCTTTTTTAAATATTTAGCATCCAGTCGGATTGTATGTGCGGTCCGGTCGGATATTCGGATAGCAACGAGCAAGAGTATTTTGTTTTGGTTCGCATGCTATATTTTGACATTAAGTACATTGCGTGATAACCAAATCGATTTTGTTTTTGTTTGGTTTAGTTCAATTTATTGCTGTTTAGATTATTTCATTCAAGTTAACTCTGTTCAATTCCGTTAAGGTTCAGTTCGTTAATAAATGTATTCATCTTCTTTCAATTTATCTTACGCTGTCCACTTGAAGCAATGCACCCACCGAACCATCATTTTAACGTTCGATCTCTAGTAACTTAAATTGGTGACCGCTGCTACTAGTTGTAGTAATCGGGGTCTACAGTTGCAGGAGGTCGTTGTATAGGTAACCAATGTAATGGTATTGGTTATAAACTCATTGCCACAGGCAAGCTTTGTATTGGTAAAGAAAGTGGTAAAGAAACAACACACCAAATTTGATGGTGGTATTGAATTAATTTTCCAAACCATTGCTTAAAATTTGCCAGGTAAATCACTGTATATTTTTCATACCCCTTGTGCGGACTTCTTATAAATGAGATTCTTGACGGAGAATTTAACGCGTATCCAATGGTGTTCAATAATGTTTCAGTAATGTTTAGCTGAAGTTGAAAGCACAAATTTAGATTATCAACCCAAATAAGATCAAACAGGTTACATGTAAGTACTTCAGAAAGTGCTAATAATCAACCAATTAATGCAACTTTGGGTGCCAAACCACGACAAAGACAACAACGACGATGTCGCTTCCACCAATACGAAATTACGGTTTAATATAATTTAATAACCAGGGTTGGAATATTCTCTTCACAAATCACTACTTCGACGAAATTGTGGTTACAACTAAACCAACTCAATTCTGTAATATTTACATATATTTAAAAGCTGGGTTTAAAGTCAGCCTCCACTCTAGAGCTAAGTTTTCAAGCTGCTTAAGTATCAATTCAAGTTATTGACTTTTGAAACAACACAACTCGCTCACTACAGTTATCTCGAGATGGCAGGCGCTTGGAGCAAGTAAAATGCAAATTAAGAGAGCGCTTTCTATATAATGCTTGCCTGTTGCAACTCAGATTTGAAGCTGTTGTAGGAAATAGATTCCTTAAACAAGAGCGTGCTGACTGAACCCCAATTGCTGGGAACTATGTCATAAGGAGGTAGGCACGACAGTAAAATTTTATTGCATCAATTTACGCAGTTGTGGTAACAATCGAATTACGTCCGTCCATCACGAAATTCAACGAAGAAAGAGAAATGACAGACAAGCAGAACAAGTCCGTCCGCCACGGCGATCGACGTAGAAAGAGAACCGGAAATCTCCGACCGCATGGTCGGCAACAAAATACTGCAGGGGTCACCACGAACTAGGTCGCTGCACACGTCTAAGTAAATCAGAACACTGCACATGTCACATGGACGAAAATAACGGACAAACAACATGATGGCGGGAAAGGCAACCCCATCAACGAGCTACCATGAGAAGACAAAAATGAACATTATCTAGTTCTAATAAAAAAATAAAAATATGTGTGGGTGATTTCAGTCACAAGCAATAATAATACACAAATACACATAGTAAAACTAGAATGACACACAACGGCGGGAGTAAGGTGCTGAGCTGCCGAAAGCAAACTAACAAAAAAAAATAAAAAAAAGGACAAAAAGATGTTTGGCATGGCAGCTCGATGAAGTGCGAGGCGCGACACGCTACACAATTCCCCCCTCAAGCACGCGCTGCCAGCGGAGACGTGCGAAAGGACGGAAGAAGATATCGTCGTCGGTCTCGAGCTTGTCTTCCAGGCATCCAAAAGGTGAAAAGCAGCAGCACAGGATCAGTGTACGGTAAGCTGGAAAAAATACAAATACAGTACATCAATACAGCACATATTCGTTATATACAGATATTTACAAGTTAGCGAGACGTGGCAGTGATAAGGCATATTTTAAAGTCATAACTAGGGCTAATAACCAAAACAATAAGATCCCCCCCAAGAAATGAAGCATAAAACATAACTGCAAGGCTAAACCAAAAAAAATACAGAGGGGCAAGGCCAAACTTAATCATACAGTGATCTCCTGTAACGAACCGGGAGCCTTATGGTTCTTCCTCAGCGCGAACGAAATTCGGGAGCCGGTTCTTCGTCAGGGTGTACAGAAGGACCGATGTTAGGGATTTCAATGGCAGGCAACTCGTCGTGGTCTTCGTAGTCTTCCTGATAGTTCAGGTGTTGCGGCATATATATGTGTGCGGCTTTAAGTCTGCCGATTAAGACCGAATCAGTCCGGTCTCCAAGATCTAAAACAAAGTATTTGTCCTCCTTATCGAGAACGGGAAAGGTCCTGTGTACGCCGGTTGCAATGACCTAGCAGAGCCATCGTCTCGCACAAAGACATGCATGCAGGTGCGTAGAGCCTTCTCCAAATGGGAACTACGACGACATGGCTCTCGAGGCAGAGAAGGTTTGAGTGATTTTATAAAAGTTAGAAGTCTTCGACGATATTCTGTGTGCGAAACCGTTTCGTCATTGTCTAAAAAAAATTGTCCTGGCAAGCGCAGCGTGGTACCAAGGGTAAGCTCAGAAGAGCTGCAGCTAATATCCTCCTTGACCATGGAGCGGATACCAAGTAAAACGAGGCCGAGATTTTCGTACCAGGCGGTGGGATTATCGTTGCACTTAAGAGCTGTTTTAACCGTACGATGAACGCGTTTAACCACTTCATTGGCTGCGGGGTGGTACGCTGTGGTGTGTGACAACTTTGCCCCGGAAACTCGCACATTTCCTTCCATAGGTAAGAGGTAAATTGCCGATCTCTATCGGTAGTCATCTGAGTGGGACAACCAAAACGTCAAACCCAGTGTAAAAGGAACGCGTTAGCACACTCTGTCGCAGTTACGTCACGCAAAGGGACTAACTCTACGTGTCTGGTGAAACGGCAGATGATGGACAAAAGGTAAGATTGACCATGGGAGACCGGTAAGAGGCCAACGATGTCAACATGAATGTGCGAAAGCCTTTTATTAAAAGCCTTAACCCTTTGAACGTTAAAGTACTCAATTGAGTCAAAGACTTGTTTGTCGACTGAACGTTAAAGTACTCATTTGAGGCGCTTGCCTGTTGACGCAACAAAATAAAGTACTCAGTTGAAACGCTTACCTGTTGATTTGGTTTTCTTTCATTGACCAAATGAAAGAGAAAATGTTATTTTAAGGGTAGAACTTAAAAAAATTTCAATTTTACATGATATAAGACTATTTCCACAGATTCCTTGAAAAAATAACTAACGCTCAAAGGGTTAAACGAATGCAATGGTGCTCGATTGTGTCGTATAACCTGCGCTTGTTGGCATTTAATACACGTCTGAACAAAAGTTCTGATGTCAGACCTCATTCCAAACCAAATAAACCTCTGGTCGACAAGCTTTTGGCTAGCCCGGACTCCAGGATGTGACAAAGCATGCAACGTATCAAAAATCCTTTTTCGAAAGTCAACAGGGACTAGCAGTCTAAAAACTCCTCGAGAAATGCCCCCAAGCAGAGGCTGGTCACAGCCAGGCACAGACTCCTTCACAATCTTTAAAGAATGATCGGTCCTTAATAGGGTGATAATTGAATCATCGGTCTGCTGAGCGCGACTCATAGCGGCGAAATTCACAGCTTGGACTTCGTTGCACAAAGCATTTAAATCCGGTAGTTGGCTCAAACAATTGGCGACAACAATATTTTCGCCGGAAATATATTTCACATCGGCGGAAAGTTTTGCTACATACGAAAGCTGGCGTAGCTGCGGGGCAGTAGCTTGTTTCATGGGAGATGTCACGGCACTGACTAATGGCTTGTGATCGATACAAAGGGTAAAAACGTAACCCTCCAAAAAGTACCTGAAATGTCGCAATGACAAGTACATTGCGAGCAATCCTCGGTCGAATAAAGAATAGTTAACTTGGGCAGAGTTAAGAGCTTTATAAAAGAAGGCTAACGGTTTAGCATGACCATCGATAACTTGCTGCAGAACCCCGCCAACTGCAGATGTCGAGGCGTCTACCACCACCTGTGCCTCGGCACCTAACACCGGGAAAGCGAGCAAGGTCGCTTGGTTTTGGTTTCGTCGGAACGAGGAGGCAGAAAAAGCTTCTTCTGCCTTCTCGTTCCGACGTAAGGTTTGTTGGCTGTACTTACGCGGGGATAGCATTCTATTCAAAGGTTGCAAGGTGGCTGCAGCCGCAGGGATAAATCTCCAGTAATAATTCAACATGCCAAAAAATCTACGCAATTGTTTTTATGTTGCTGCGCCTCTGGAAGTTTTGAATGGCCGTTACCTTGGATTCAAGGGGCGCCACTCCCTCTTGATTCACCTTGTAACCGAGAAACACGATTTCGTCAACGTCAAAAATGCACTTGTCCTTATTTAAAGTGAGACCAAACCACCTTAATTTTCTCACTTCTCAATATAGCTCTTCTGGTGTAATTGAAAGTTAAAATGATCTTTATTTAGATTTAAAATCTACATAAAATTCATAAAAACTCAACGTTTCGAAAAACTAAAATCAGTTTTTCTTCGTCAGGCGTGACTGAAGTTCAAACACAGACACCGGTTACATAGTAATCAACAGAACGAAAAGGAGAAAAAGAAAATTATGGCAATAAACAAGTGCAGCAGCGACAACTGGCGGTCAAAACTATATAAATTTGTACAATCCGGGATAAAAGCTGTTAATTTTATCGTTAAAAGAAAAATCAATTTTGTGTATATAAAATGATTCTAAAAACCGCCTTTTCTTATAGTCATTTTCAATAGCTAAAATTGCAGAGCTTTCCCAATCAATCCGATGTTCATTTAAGCAAACGTGTTTCACCAGAGCAGATTTCTTTTTTAATTCCTCATTTGTTAGTTGGGCAATTATATTAGGTTTGACGTCCCTTTGATGTTCTTTGAGTCGCGTTTTAAAGGATCGACCAGTCTCACCATTATAAACACCTGTGTAATCTAAACATGGAATTTTGTATACAACACCGCGTTGATCAAATTTGTTAATTTTATCTTTTAAACTTGGCAGCATGTTTCCCACAGTGTGTAATGATTTTAATTCAAATCAAAGTGGCAACAAAACCATTACACACTGTGGGAAACATGCTGCCAAGTTTAAAAGATAAAATTAACAAATTTGATCAACGCGGTGTTGTATACAAAATTCCATGTTTAGATTACACAGGTGTTTATAATGGTGAGACTGGTCGATCCTTTAAAACGCGACTCAAAGAACATCAAAGGGACGTCAAACCTAATGAGGAATTAAAAAAGAAATCTGCACTAGTGAAACACGTTTACTTAAATGAACATCGGATTGATTGGGAAAGCTCTGCAATTTTAGCTATTGAAAGTGACTATAAGAAAAGGCGGTTTTTAGAATCATTTTATATACACAAAATTGATTTTTCTTTTAACGATAAAATTAACAGCTTTTATCCCGGATTGTACAAATTTATATAGTTTTGACCGCCAGTTGTCGCTGCTGCACTTGTTTATTGCCATAATTTTCTTTTTCTCCTTTTCGTTCTGTTGATTACTATGTAACCGGTGTCTGTGTTTGAACTTCAGTCATGCCTGACGAAGAAAAACTGATTTTAGTTTTTCGAAACGTTGAGTTTTTATGAATTTTATGTAGATTTTAAATCTAAATAAAGATCATTTTAACTTTCAATTACACCAGAAGAGCTATATTGAAAAGTAAAAAGGTGGCTGGTGACAAAAGCAAAAAATACCTCAATCCATCAAAAACAAGAGCAAGGTGCCTCAGGTGTTCTTCTCGTGTCTTGGAAAAAAATTAAGACGTCGTCAATACACACAAATACGAAGGGAAGTCCCCTTAAAACTTCATTTTAACAAAGCGCTGAAACGAGGCACCAGCATTACACAATTCCATGGGCATTCTACGAAAACAATACCTACCAAGAGGCGTCACTATGGCAGTCTTAGGAATATCTTGTTCGGTAAATTCGATCTGATGGTAAGATTTATACAAGTCCAAACTCGAAAAGTGCTTACTACCACACATAAAATTCACAAAATCGGTGAGTAGCGGCAATGCGTACCTACCCGGCACGGTATGTTTATTTTAGAGCCGAAAGTCATCCGTGACTCTTTAAGAACCGTCTTTCTCAGGGACAAGATCAACAGGGCTCCCGTATGGGAAATTAGCCGGCCCAATGACATTCAAATCCTGCAGCTTCTGCAGCTCCACTCGTAGGATTTCCAACTTCTCCGGCGACAGGCGTCGCATTCTTTGACAGGTAGGAGGTCCCCGGGTATTAACAAAATGCTTGGTCTTATGCCGCACCGGTTTCTTAAAATTCTCTAAATCGAAAACATCGGAGTATCGATCGAACAACTCCTTGGGGTCCTGAATCGGCGTGACCTCACTATTAATCCAAATAGTTAACGAAAGACAATCAATCTCAGGGGGTGTGCCAGCAACTGCCTCGCTGGAACGCGTTTCTCCATAAACGTAAGGCAGCTTAACAGGGTTCTCGTCTGATAGCACTAACCTGCCTCGGCGGGCGTCGACCAAGAGACCAAGATGGGTCAGAAAATCAAGCCCCAATGTAGCGAACAAGACATCGGCCTTGACAAAAGTCCAAGTAAATGAACGACCTAAGTTTAATGTTAACTCCAATTCTACGCTCTCAAAAGTGGGTACTTCCGACCCGTTTAGGCAAGACATAAATCCAGTTACACTCGGGTGTGTAGCAGGCCTATGGCATGGAATCACGGAACGGCGGCTACCACTGTGTACCATAAATTCAATGTGGGTTTTAGGATCGCGTACAATTAACATTCCCGTCTTTAGCGCTTTACGATCTATAGCATCCAGACCCCCCACTACAAAGCCTGGAAGCGCTATTCATTTTTTGGCAAAGTAGCATTACTATTTTCTGGGCGGCGAGCAACAGGGCCCATCCAAGCACAAGGCGATATGCAGTGAAAAGCATCGCCGCCAAACCAAAGTGGTAAAAACATAAATCTCCCAACGTTGGGCGAGAAGCCGGCGAAAAACGACTCCTACGAGGCCCTCGGTAAGGAGTACTGCTAAATCTAGGACGTTAAAATGAAGTGCGCCGAAAATTACTATTTTGATTGGTTGATGCCATGGGTGTAGGAGCAAAAGAATTAGTTTGTAACGTGACCGTTTGCGGGGCTGGGCATTGCTGCAAAAATAAGTTGGACGACTCCGCTAGTCAATCAACCTTCTTTACAAGGAGTTTATCTGGAGCAGCCACAAAACGGGGGTCAGAGGTCGGCGATTGGTCCTCTGCAAGTACACGATCCACACGACGTGCTACGTCATCCAAGTTGTCAATGAAGCCAACTACGAGAACTCGTCTCACGCTTGAGGGCAGTCTATCCATAAATAATTTCTTCAGCAGCACAGAGGAGTTCTAAGCCCCTAACAGCTTGCGCATCTCGGCAAGCAACTCCGTGGGCTTGCGGTCGCCTAACTCACAAGCATGCAGCAACTGGTCTAACTTGTGCTCTTCGGTTTGACCAAAATCTTTACAGGTGCCGCCTACTTTATATAAGAGTACGGGTACACAGGGTCCAACAGCACGTGCTCGACACGTTGTAAATTCCGCAGATCTAAAGAGCTCAATAAAAGTTCTTGCCTCTAACACTCGGAATCAATCTTCCTCATGGAAAAAATGTTTTCTACCACAAGGAACCACAAACTGACATCATTTTCCCAAAACTTGGGGAGGTTAATGGTAATATAACTCATAGCGACAGCGGGATGATGCTCAGAAAAATCGGGCGCTCCGACACGGATGGGCGGCCCGGTTGACTGTGGTGAAAGAACTTTAGAGTCTTTCAACGAACAAAAGGCCGGGCTACCTTCAGCAGCATCATCGCAGGACGCACCAACGGAGTTCTCTGCCAGTGAATTTGGCAACACCGAAAGCTGAGCACTTGAGCCGAAGGCTGCGCAATTGCTGCCACTTTATGGCCCCTCGGCATCTTAAGAACGCGCGATAGGCCGACTTCTGGCTTATCATAATTGAAAAGTGTTGGATGAAAAAGAATATACAGAAGCAAACAAAAAATAAACACTTAACTTTTAAATTCACGAAAAGAATAGTCAATTAAATTTCCCAAGATCTGACTTTCGTCATCAAAAACACTATATTCAAGCAATTGTTTTGTAATCGTGCAAAAACCGCTGTCTCAACCGAGGACTGAAAATCAATTATAAATTGCTATTCATACAACAAATAAAATGCGAAGTTTACCAGAAAAAACGCGAATTGAAATCAGTAGTACCCGCTTATTAAGTTCACGGTTCATTATCCCGCCCGCTTATTAAGCCCAATTCGATCCGGTTCGGAATTGCTCGCTTTGTTCCTGAAATAAAAATGCCCGCTTTTAAAACCCAACCCTTCCTCTTTTTTAATCTCAATTTTCGATCTTATTTGCTTGAAATTTGGTGAGAAAGCGTCAAATTTACCTTTTTTTCTTACTTTCAACGGTTTCACACTTCGTTACACTGCTATCGTTCTTAATTCAACTGTTTCGTCACAAACCGTTTATTTGTGCCATGCAGATAGGCAAGACAACCCCAGGTGCACTTTTAGTTCATTTCATTTTTTAAAAGTGACTAAGAGACATCAAGATATAGCTTTGTCTAAGAAGCTTGAGGTTTTGGAAAAGGTAGTGGCTAAAGCAGTATTTCCCAAACTGTGTGCCGTGGAAGATTTAGAGATGTGCCGTGGGGTTTTCTTAAAATTTTTGAAATTTGTTCAAGCCGTCAGAATGCTGCAGGAGCAGCGCGTCCGAAACGGGATCAGTCTTTTCGAATGTGTAATTGTTGGAAGACTGATGACCTTTTTTTCTTTTGGAGATGACCACTCGTGCAGGTCTTCATTTTGGACCATTATTTGGAAAACACTAAAATTTCTAGTGGTGATCTCCAAATAACAAAAAAAAATGCATCACTTCTATTCTAGCATGCCGCAAAACGTTTTCAGTTTCTTTTACTGTGCCAACAGACAAAAAATTTTGGGAAACACTGGCCTAGAAAACCGACACCAGCTTTCTAGCTTTCAATCCAAAAATTCAGAAGTTTAATTTTGGACTGCACTTCTTTTATCATCCGGTTGGGACTCGACTGCTTGAAGAATGCATTGCAGTATTTTCTTTGAATTACATAACAGGAATCTACACTGCTGAGACGGGCCTGGGTATTTAAAACGTAAGGGGAGTACACACTGAAGATTAAATATTTGCAGTATGTAATGAATAAGTGAATTTGCGCTAAATAGAATAGTTTTTATGTATGTACAGTTACTGCAATCTGTTGTTTTATTTTGCAGTGATTGTTTTATTTGTAAATCTGAATTGTCTGAAGCTCTAAACTTGCTAAACTGTTTTCAAAAAAAGACCTTTTTCTTTCCGATTTATAAATAGATTTGTAACTCACATGCCTTTCTGACGTCACAATGACTGTCTACGTTTCCAGCGTATTCTAGTGATTCTTGTTTCTTCTCCAAGATTTCTTGTTTTTTTATTATTGCCGATTACGTAATTTATTAACGGTGTTTTTTCCTGTGTTATGTGATGTTCTAGCAATTTCTAGATTATTTTCCGTCGTACATATAACACAGCGAGATTTTATTCATTTAGAGATTCAGAGAGAGAGAGAGTTACAGAGAGTGTAGTTCAGAGAAAGATAGCAGAGTGTAGTAAAAAGGCGTTGTTCTGTGGTGATTGTTGTGATAGGAATTAAGCGATTATTTTGGTGGTTTTTAGTTTAGTAAGTCTCTGATATTTATTTATTGAAGTGCTTTAGTTCTGTGTTTTGGCAAGCGAAGGAATTCGAAGTTGTAAAGTGATTTGTGAATATAATGTTTTGTTCTTGATCGAAAAGTGCGTGGGTTAAGGTACCTTAGTGGAAGCCAATCTTTTCCTAGCTATTAAGTTGCAAACAAACTTAATTATTCGATCGATACCGCAAGTCGCATCAATTTAAAGAAGCAAATTAAGATTGAGATAGAATCAAAACTTTATTGAAACGCGACACAATAACTGATAATATTTGTTGAGAGGCATTGTAGGATTGAAAGACAAAAATCCGGTGCCAACAGTGTAGCCACTGCTTTCAAAAAATTACTGAGCGCCGCCAAAATTCCATCAACCGATGAGGCAACTCACTCTATAATGTTTTTGCACAAAAATAAATATTTGTATATATTTTGGAAGGATTTCCTTATGCAAAATGGGCACATACAGAAAAATGCATTTTTGATTTCAGTGGTTAATATTTCCGCATTTGTCCTTTTCGTCTTTTGGTTTTGCACATTGATGTTTTCTCTTTATTTAAAAAAAATGTTTATTAGTAATTGGTATATCTGCAATCTAAGCATAAGATAATGCCGTGCGATGATGCAAGTGCTTCCCAATCTACAGCAGTGGGTTCCATACCCTTGTCAAATCACAAAGTTGGACCTTAAAAAATCGAACTCACCACTTCTTTACTTGACACTCAAAGCCTTCGCTGTTATTACGCAGTAAGCAAGAAATAGTTGACGTTGGTTTTTTTTTTCTTTAGGTTTTTTGTTAACTTAAATGAAAATGTTTCTATTAAACATTCAACACGAAAGAGATTGTGGGGAGAGAAACCCGGCAAGTTTGCTTCTTGTTTCTTAGAGTTAGCCACAGAACGGGATGCCTTTGTCTTTAGCAGATAAAGTAGTCTACTCGTCGTGGTAAATCACATGTTTCACTTAAAGTTATACCGTCACCTCAAAAGCGGTTTCGTGGGATGAAGTCAACGCGCTCTTTTGTGCAAGCCTCGCCCCAATTGATGAAGCTGGCTGGTCATGACATCAGTGTAAAACATTTGATGGACCAAGTGTGAAATACGGAATGGAGCATCTCCACCAACAGATTTCGTGATTTCATTCCCGATCCCGCTGCAAGACTCGCAGTACTGTCCTTGGGGCAATTGATGTGGGTCAAACTTAATATACTGCGAACAGCTGCTGATCGTTTCCTTACGAGTGTTTACGAATGAGGACTGGCCTCCTTTTCAAATTGCGATTGCAGCACAGTACAGTAAACTACAGATCACTTTATTCTTGAGTGGCCTCTCTGTTAATATAATTTAAGCGCTGTTATTAAACTGGTGATTTTCTACTGTAGTCAAGAAACAATTATAGCTGATTATTCTAAAGTGAGGAAACTCGCAAGCCTTTTAAGCTGATGAGGTTTACTATGCGTTCCCACATTATTTACCACATTGTTATTTGTTATTGAGTAAAGAGTAGGAGATGTTTGTAGGATGTGATTCATCAATCAGGTTACATTTTTCACATCTCACAAACTGCCTTCAATTAACTTGACACCTACTGTTAACAAATCGTGAAATTTAATTTAGTGAAGAAATGATGAATTGATGGGGCAAATCGTTTTCTTTTGACTTAAAGTTGCTTCTTGGTTGATTTGTATATCACCTTCGTTTCCTGTAAATCGCTGACTAACATCCAGTAAGTCGCTGGCCTATAAGATAATTTGGCTCACTGTTACATTTTATATCAATTTTTTTGTTCTAGATAGGCCAAATGGCTATTAAAGCTTATTTTGCTATTGGCAGACATTGGCAAGGCAGTGTCTAGCATTCGAAACCATTGAAGTGAACAACATCGAACTTCTCATTACCGATGTTGATAGAGTGACACCCTTATTGGTGTAATTTTCCCAACACAGTTGGTATCCTGAGTTAACAAGTAACAGTGCATAGCTTGCGCATTTGATATTGTCAGTTTGTAAAAACCTTGTTGTGGTATGATACGTGATGTATACTTGTTCGCTGTAATTTTTTCTTTGTCTTCTATGGATTGCTTTTTTGGTAGATCTTTTTCATCAGTCTTTAAAACCTCATAATAACTAGATTAGCGTATCGTTGTTTGGCCCACGTACCACAATTAAGTTGAAAACTGCTTTTCTGTTTCACGCTCAATAAAGCCTCCATAATCTCCAACTTATTGTGTACTTGTGTATTAAAGAACTCTTGACAGCAAGGCAATTTCAAGACAGGATTTCCCAAATAGAACCAGCGGTTAGTTAGTTAGATAGTTATGCGTATGAGCCC
This sequence comes from Trididemnum clinides, assembly GCA_963675345.1. Lineage (NCBI taxonomy): Eukaryota > Metazoa > Chordata > Ascidiacea > Aplousobranchia > Didemnidae > Trididemnum > Trididemnum clinides. Next base: position 14,033,272 of record OY776287.1, on the reverse strand, counting down.
ATGCACGGTTTGTATGTCTTTCGTCAGACTGGGCCACCACAGCGTGTAGACTGCTTGGCCCCGCCATCTGACTGCCACATCAAAATGGAGGCATCGGGTCAAGAGCCCTGCCCAAAGACACAACAAGCAAGCTTGACGGCTTGTTCTCCACACTATCCCTATGTGCTGAATGCTAAGCAGGAAAGCTGTGAATACCATTTTTTAAAGTCTTTTGGTATGACTCGACAAGGGGAATCAACACCATGTCTACCGACTGCAGAGCGGACGCTCTAACCCAGGGGTGGCCAACCTTTTAATTCCATGCGTCTATATTTTTCCCCATTAATTCAGATGCGCCACACAAACATTCATTTCTTTTCAGTCCTTTAAAACGTGTGGTAATATATACATATTTTGAAGTTATAATAGCATATTATATTGTTGCGTAAGGATTGTCAAAACGTCACAATGTTACTTACTGGACTACATTCTCGCCAGGAAAATCATATACTGTATACATTTTTAACTACTGAAAGCCAGATTGATCGAAAAAAAACTAAGCAACTCCACAAAGGACGCGAAGAAATATAAAATCACCAAAATTAGTGAGTAGAAACGGATTGCTTTCTTGTCATCAAGAAGATGCAATGCGCCACTTTTAAGCAGCCAATGCGCCACAGGTTGGCCACCCTTGCTCTAACCACTACGCCATCGCGCCCGTTGAACCAGCGGTGTATCAGCGGGTATAGAGTTTTCTTACACTCTTCGTAAAGCAACCAATGGCAATATTGAATAAAGATTCCAAAGTTTGGCTATCCATCACTTGCTCAGAAATCTAGCTCAAATAAGTTTGGTTGCAAATCAAACAACAACATGCAGGCCTACATCTTTTTACTAGCCGGCTCTTCCGGAGTCGTCCAGCAGGGCCACCGGCCAATAATGTTGGATTAGAAATATCGGTTCAATCGGCTGCGCCCCGGTTTCATCCAAATAACATTTTTCAGAGCAGTAACATAAAGTTGGTATAAAATGACACCGCCCCAATGCTCTTGACTCGATTATCGTACTTTGAATTAAGACTGGTCTCACTCACAAACCATTTATCATTTCACAAGTTGTATCCTTCTCTTCCAATGAGTAAAGGGGCTCAAATTCAAAATTGGGGAAAGGCACCGCAATCGCTTTTGTTTTAGTATTACAGAAATAAGTTATTTGTGGGTAGGCAACGTTTATTTCACGACGTAGTGCAACCCCTTCGCAATATTCCTGACCCAAGTTCCGTAACTGCACTTATGTGCCTTGGTCCCGAAACAGAGCAAAAGGAGGGATAGCTTCTCACAACTTTGTTTCATTTGATCAGCTGATTGGTTTGTAAACCCATTTTCAAAAAAAATATCTTTGCTCTGCAGGTACGATTTCATGTTTGGCGACTATAATTTCACTCAGTGGTGTAGGTTCAGTGACCTATTTTGTGGTTGTTGTTTTCCTCTCAAACTTTAGGTTTTATAAATTGCGATCAAAATACCAACTTTTCCATTAATAAATTAAGGCTGTGCTTACTTACAAACAGCAAACAATTTGACAAACTTTCATCTGTTCGTTGGACTAAGAGCATAGGAGTATGAGTTTAGTTGTGGATAAACAACATGAAGTAATTGATGTATGTGTAGCAATTAAGCTGTAGAGTAATAGGCCAAATACTTACCACTTTTTTGTAATCGAGTCCTACTTATAAAACTTAAAGCTTCTGGTAGCGTGTATTTTCCTTGATCGCACCATAAACGCAACTAGGGTAGGGAGAATTCACTTAGAGCCCAGCGTCCAGCATCTACAGTTCAGCTATTACTGTAAATTTGATTATAGTTCAAATGAATCACATACAGAACAGCTTTTGTGCTAAAAAAGAAAATAATTATTTTCTAAATCCTGCACGATTTTACATAAAAACTCGGAATTTTTTCCTACTTTACTGGCGGTTTAGAGTGTTGGAGGACGAGAGCTCGAGCAGTCCGTTGAAGTAAGGTGACCATGGATATCAGATTTTCGAGCCTCTGTTTAACCTTGTCACATATGGGTAATATTTGCGTTGCCCGTGTCCGTCAATCAAAGTATAGTTTTATTATTATGAATCACACAAGCAGCGCAAATGTTATTTATATGTAGAAGGGGTTTCGTGGTGTTCGAGGCAGTGGCGTACGGGGAAAGGGCTCCTCTGCGTGCACTTTCCCCTCTCAGGAACAGCCAAATGTCTAATTCAGCGGTTATTTGCCAAAATTTATCCTCCACCCCTCCTTAAGGAATTGTGGAACGTGATTGCCAGCTGCCATGATTGTAACTGCAGCATGCATTTGCCCAAATTTAGCGCTCTGGACGGTTGATCTTTAAAAAAAAGGTCATCACCGCATACTTTGACACAATTTCGTCCACCACCAACATCGATCTCAAAAAAATGTCAACCTGTCCATTCCTTCACAATTTTGAGTTTGTATTCATCGTTCGCCGATCTCCAAAAACAAATGTCTCGCGCACCCCATCAAGAAATTTCTGCGTACGCTCCTGGTACAAGGCATAGCAATCTATCAGTAATTCCGGTATGACATAGCCCTAAAAAGTACGTTAGACTGGCAGATTGCTGGGTGTGTTTACTCTGAGCTATGATATCGTTGGAGTAACACAGAATAAACATTTCTGCAAAAACGTTATTTAGCAGTTCATAACTAACCAATCGACTTGGAGTCTATTGGCAGCCAACGTACCAAACAGCCAAACTTTGCTGCGCTACAGTTTAGTTAAAACAATTTTTCTATTTGCCATTGTATAATTTAAAAACCAGATTAAAACCTGTATGTAAGCTGATTTGTAATGACGAAAGCACATCATTTCTTCCTGCCACCATAATCTTTTGTTGTTTTCTTTTGACCGGCGCGATGGTATAGTGGTTAGAGCGTCCGCTCTGCAGTCGGTGGACTTGGTGTTGATTCCCCTTGTCGAGTCATACCAAAAGACTTTAAAAAATGGTATTCACAGCTTTCCTGCTTGGCATTCAGCACATAGGGATAGTGTGGAGAACAAGCCGGCAAGCTTGCTTGTTGCGTCTTTGGGCAAGGCACTTAACGGGACGCTTCCATTTTCATGTGGCAGACAGTTGGCGTACCCATACTTCACCAGGTTACAATTGTGAAGCTACTTACCCAGCTAATCGCAAGAGGCGACTCTTGGGTGCCCACAAATGGCAGTCCGCCTTGTTGGTGGTGAGGCTACAGGCATTCACGACTGGTTCGAAATGGGCTGTCAATTTTCCCTTAGCCTAATTCAATTAGGTTGACGCATGAATCTGAACTGCCGGTCGTGCCGTACCTCCATCCCGAGGAAGAGATGGGGTAATCACAACAACAAGAACTACAACCACAATCTTTTGTAAAAAGCCTGGACTAGTCGCGTAAGTTGGAATAATTGTACTTAGTAGCCAAATTGAGCTAAAGGTAATCAATTGCACTTTTGTATAATTGTAAAGGATAGTTATGAACAGACATATAGTACAGGCATAGTAGGCATAGCACAGGTATAGGAGGCATAGTACAGGCATAGTCGGTATAGTACTGGTATACTAGGCGTTGTGAAGGGATAATTATGCCTATTATAATAGGTATAGTACAGACACAGTATGCCTAGTACAGCATAGTTGGCACCACTGATATGAAAGAAATCAGTGATCACACCAGAGTTCCAGTCGAATGTGGGCTCCTTGAGCGGCCTTTGGTAGCAGCATATACATAAAAGGCAAAGGAGAAGATTGTCGAGGAACAATTTGAAACTGGGCTCAAAGACAAAACAAGAGGTCAAAAAAAAGGACTGAGGTAAGTGAACCGCCCTGAGTGTAGATAAATTAGCTGAATTACAGCCCACAGTAAACATATGCGTGCATGAAGATAGGAGGACGAAGCAAAAGAGACAGTTTAAGATAAATGTTTATCTCCTGTAGAGCTGTAGAGCAAAGAAGACAACTCCAGAAGTGGCAGGGTAGTTGTCTTTGGGAAGGAAAGGAAAGTGCAACTTACAAAGAATCATTGGAAGCAGGAAGATTGTTGCTTTGACATGCCCTTTGAGGTCACATTGCTGATGCACACAGAACAAGAAAAGATAACGCCACAGCTTGTGTGAATGTTGCTTTTTGTCAAAAAAGTAAGCTAAGATGAGAGAGCAAAAGAGTGAGGAAAACAAACGAGGAAGAGGCTATCAACCGATTTTAAAGAGAGTATGGGTTATCCTTCTGCGGTTGTGTAAAGAACAAGACCTTAAAAAAATGATTGGTAGAAAAGAGTCTGGGTTATTCGGAACCTGCGGAAAAGCCAACACCCCTTTCGACTCGACTAAAAAGGGTCGGGACAACACAAATACAATTTAGCCGCTATCTACGCTTTGCTCTTCTTCTGCTATGGTATTGCAAATAGAATCCAGTAGCTTATTTTTTCCGGGCAATGACACGGCCAATGAGCTCGCCTGATGAGGTGTGCTACTCCAGCCTCAGCCAACAGTCACCTTTATTGTACTTTCACTAACTGCTCGTATCTACTCATCTCTTTTTGGACTGGAGATGTATTAAGGAAGTTGTGAGTCCTCGTCTTGCTCGTTGTGTCCTCTTGCATCTTCTTTGCAACGGCGCAACCTTCTCTTCAACTCCTATTTCTCTAATATCGATGGAATTTAGAATTTTTTGTGGCGTGCCTACCGTCATTTGACTCAGGTCACTTTTTATCTCATTCTGTCCTGACCTACTAAGAACTTTTTAAATCGCTCGCTTATTGGCAATTCATACTGTATTTATTACCTCTTGTCTAAGCGTTGGAGAATTTCTTGCTTCCGAGGTTTGAGATTTTCCGCTTTACACCCATCCAGGGAAAGGGTTCAAGTAACAATAACGATAGTAGCGACAACAGAGCTGCACCAATTAACAACCGCCTCAATCTGGTGGTGCAGTATCCTTTCTCGTCGGTTGGACCAAAATGGACGTTGGCTTTCCCGCGCCTCCCAGATACCCAAGGTACTCCCACACCAAATATTTTTTGTGGTTCTGCTCCTCAAACGATTGCACAATAAGCTCTCTCTTTCTCTCTCTCTTTAAAACCACTTCACTGTCTTTTACTGTTCTGCCTTCTCTCTTTCTCTCTCTTTTACGGTATTTGCTTTTTTCCTTGAATTTGGAAATTTATCTGGATTATTCTCACCCTATTGGAAAATCCTAGTAACTATGGATTTTTCTAAGATTTTTGACTCTGTGTTTGGCATTCCACTACCAAGCTTATTTCGACTGGCCTCTATTCTTGCTTTGTGTAATGAGCTCAATCTTACCTTTTTGGCAGGCGCGTTTGTGTGGTTTTTCAAAATCACAAAAGCCGCTTCTTTCGAGTCTGCCGAAATGCTTCGTCAGATATTATTCTTGTACCTGTTCTATTCTATCTTTTCATTAACAATTTTTCTGGGTCTTTATCATCCTCCGTTAGCAGCTCTCTTTATGCTGTGGCAGTCTGGTTCCCTTTTTCCTCTGTATCTGATGCTGCAGAGACTGCTAAATAAGCCTGATTCGATTTGAGCCCTGGTTTGAACATTGCCATTGTCTTCATTTCCACTCGTGAAAATGTGAGGCCTTTTTCTTTTTGATGGATATCAACCAGGCTAAACTTCAGCTCCCCACTTCGCTTCCGTCCTTCTAACGATTTTGTTGCGGTTTTTGTAACTGCACTCTTTCCGTTTCTAAGCATATATCTTTGCTAAAGCCCAAGTTATTATTCCCTTGTCTCAAAGCCTTGCGTTGTCTTTCTGGTTCCCTACGGGCCGTTCTTACCTATGCTTTGCCCGGATATTTTCCAATTTCCAAGGTTACCAAGATGGAACGCCTTAACCGAGAGACCGGATGCACCATCACCATTTGCCTCTCATACTCCTCTATCCTTTTTTTTTCTCTAAGGAGTTTCTGCCTCCCCAGAAAGTTATTCTGATTCATTTTTCCCTGCTCTCTTATGAGCTAGCCCTTTGTCTCCACCCTCTCTCCCAATTTCAGGAGTGGCCACACAAAAAGTGAAACCAACGCTTTCCAGGTCCTCCTAGAGAGACTTTGGGATCACTCAACCACTCACGTTATCTTTGTTTTCTTTTAAAAGACTGCTTTTGATTGACCTTTTACTGCTCTTTGAACTCTGCTTTTCTTCTGCTTGGAGCTCACTATTTCTACTTCGTGGTCTAGTTCTGATCGCCTTCTTTACCCCAAGATGATTCTTTTGTTCACTTTGAGTACTTGCCATCTTATGATCTCATGATTTGGACTGATGGCTATGTGCTTTTTCCTTGTGGCAAAATAGGTTTTGGCATCCATGTCAACTGCTCACTTATAGAGTTGAGACCACACTTTTCTTTTCGGGAGACCCAATGTGTTCAAGCCGCTATGCCTGTACTATATCTACTGTGCCTGTACTATGCTTACTATGCCTGCACTACGCCAGTACTGTGCCAACTGTGTTTGAACTATGCATACTATGCATGCTTGGTACTACCGAATTGTAAATGAGATTTTTGATTTTGTGTACATGCAATATATTTTGACATGTGCAAACCTTGACCGGGAAACATGGGCTAACTTTTTCCATTGCTGGTAACTTTTATACAGCATAAAGAAACTCTTGGGGGGATAAATATTTCTCGTTACCTGATGTTTATCACGTGCAATCAAACAATCTTTGAACAAGTAAAGCCGTGCAAACAACTAAGAAAAATAAATTACGTGACATTTTATTTTATATTTCATTACTTGCTTCAACGCGATTGTGATTGTAATTGAAGTTATAGGGTTTCCGCGCGGAGTAACTGTAATTGTAATGTCATTGAAACTTTTACAGGAGTGATTGCAGTTAAACTAAAATCGAGTGATTGATCCACCTGTGCTAAAGTGCCAGCAAATTACAGCGGCCGGCCAGATTTTTGTGTAGATTAACTCCGTATAAAAGTTTTCTCCCAGTTTTGAGCTTTGATGAAAAACACGTGAAGGCCTTTATTGAGCTTTTTGGGTTGACTTTATTGTCGGATAATGCGAAAGCCAGCGACTTTTGAGGTTGTGCCGCAGCCGAGAACGTGACAACTTAGGTCTCGCGAATATGTATGTGGAGCTCGGGCGTAGCAACAAAAAATTGAAAGAGCCCAAACTTGATGTGAAGGTTTTATCCAAGATCATGATGGAAATAACACACATTAAAGCATCGTGTTAAAGGTATAATGACGCTTCAATTTAAGTGACACCTGACCGATTGTAATAAACGGTATTTTAAATCAAAGACATTACAATTTTTTAACCAAAGTGACAATTATATGTAATTGGCGGTTTGCTCGAATAGCAGTTTTGTTGCCAGCAGTAGCTTTAATATGTGAAAATATAGCGCAGTTACATAAACGAAGGTTTAACCCAATTATTGATAGATCATTCATGCTACTGTAAAATGAGAGTACTCCAACAAGGCTAAACTGTAAACTGAAATACCAAGCATTATGAGAATCAGAGATTTGCAGTTAAAGGTCGAGCCAGCAAAATTACATTTCGTGGCTTATCTATAGACCTGAAGCCAGTTTCTCAGCTTATCTTGCTTTTAGAAATGTAAACTGCTCAAAACTTCATGTCTTCGTGACTGGTGTTGTTTTGCAAGTGACTAAACTCCATTGAAACGTAATCAAATGAGTTGGACCGTAGTTTCTTGACGCAAAAATGGTGCATTCAAACCTCGACGACTACTACGAGCTATGAGTGGGGGCCCAGCTGGTGCATTGCTTCGGAGGCCGAGAATTACGCAGTGGGTCGAGACTGAAGGACTATTTAACAGTCAAGTGCTAAATATTCCTCATGCTTTTCATTTCCAAATAACCATGCAAGTTCAAGGGGTCCCAAAAGGTTTTATGCCGTCTTGAAAGATTTCTCGCAGAGACCCTGTTGACTATTGCCACCTTGGAAAGTGTACTTCACTTCAATTTATCTAGTGTTATACTATTTGAGGCAAAAATACGCTGTAACCGGCAAAACCGGGAAACAACAAAAAAATTTCCTTTCACGAAAGACAACAATTTACATGTTTTAGCTCAATTTCAAAGGTGGCTTTCCCAAAATTGACTTATCTCGTAGTGATGCGCGTTGCCCAATACAGCACATCAAGTTTGAAAGGTAATATATACTTATCTAGAGCAGAGACAGATTAATATGATGGTATTTGTATCACTGGTAAATTTAATTGAAGTTTTAGAAATGATTTACTGGGTTTGTGTTGTTGTAATGATTCCTGGTATATTTGTAGTAAAAGCTGATTCGCACCACCTGAACTCTTTTCCAAACAGCTCTAAATGCCAATACGCTACTGGTCTTACAGTCGGCAATAGAACTACTGAGCTCGAATGTTGCGAAGCAGTCGTTTATGACTATTATTATTCAAAACGTAAACCACACAACGGATATTTGTCCACGTTTTTGGAGTCGCTTCATACTTGGAAATGTCCTCAGTTCAAACAAGAATGTCAACGACGAACATTTAATTATACCGACTTTACATCTCTCATGTATTTGAGATTCTGCAATCGAAGTCAAATGGAAGCACAATGTTATAATGATATTTTAAGCATTGTGACGAAACAGAACAACGGAATTCAAACCAAAACAAGCAAATTCAATCAACTTGTTTCAAAGTTAAACTTGAACACTCTGAGTGATGAAGATTTGGCGAATCCTTGTTTACAAGTAGGAATGTACCACAGTGATTCAGAAAATCAAAGTCAATATTATGAAATTATTGAACCAGTGGTTCCGTTCTGTTCGTATATATGGTGTGGGTTTGATGAAAACGTTTTTACCAAAAAATACGTATCAACATGGACATGTATGCCTAAAAGGTAGGTTAGAAATTTGGGTCTAGTGAAGAATCGGTCGCCATGCTCGATAGGAGGAAATCACGTGACAAGCCTTGCATGACGTTTTGTACGTGGCGAACGCATTGCACGCGTATGAGATACTTTTTTTTTGTTATAGTTTGCTTTTTATGAATAAAATTGTTATGAACATGTTTTTGCTTTAGAAGTACTGCTCGCAGAACCGAGTGACTTGCAGCAGTTGATCATCGATTCCAGGTGGGTTGAATGATGTCACAGTGACGTCATAATGCCATCAAAATATGTGTAAAATGCCTAATTTGTTTAAAGTACTGGTCGCAAGTGCGTATAACTTGGAACGATGATCAAGTCTCCAAGTGGGTGTGATAACAGGCCTATGACGTCACAACCACCGTCAAGATATGAGTAAAATTTGTTATTTTACAGAGACAAGGTGTTAACTTCAAAAGCACTGTTTGCAAGCGCATCAAACTTCCCATGATTGGTTACCTTCTCCAAGTGGGTGTGAAAAGAGACCTATAACGTCGCAAAAACGTCATAACCACCTTAAAATTGGTGTAAATCGGCACCTTTCTGGTTTTGGTATAAAGACAATCTAATGTCCCAATCAAACTAGCACCACCAAAAATACCAGATTAACGTAATGCGAAACAAGCTTGGGACATAATAACACTTTTTAAGCTTAAGTCCCATCAGAGAAACGCAATTTGATGCTGAAGACCCAACTGAAGTATAAGCCCCAAACAACAAAATGGATCTTGATGCTTGACCACCTGTAGCCTATACACGCAATTGCATATTGATCACACTAAGTTATGAGCCCTCAACAGAAAAAAAACAACATTTTGAGAATATACACCATGTCATTGAATATCGGCTCCAGTAAAGTATAACCTCAACCAAAAAAATACTTTTTATGATGAAATACACAACGCTATTGAATACTAGAACGTAAAAATACACAACGCATTTTACACATATTTTGATGGCATTATGACGTCACTGTGACGTCATTCAACCCACCTGGAATCGATGATCAACTGCTGCAAGTCACTCGGTTCTTCGAGCAGTACTTCTAAAGCAAAAACATGTTCATAACAATTTTATTCATAAAAAGCAAACTATAATAAAAAAAAAAAGTATCTCATTCGCGTGCAATGCGTTCGCCACGTACAAAACGTCATGCAAGGCTTGTCACGTGATTTCCTCCTATCGAGCATGGCGACCGATTCTTTACTACACTCAGAAATTTTTTGTAACACAATGAAACTAACAGACTCACTCTCAATAAATAAAAGATGTGCTGTAAAAGCTTTTTTTCAAAGTGGCACTTTGGCAACAGGACGGTAGTTCATAAATTAATTGACCATCCGCCAACGAGAACACCAAGCTATAATAGCAGGGGATCTAGGGGTGTTTGAAGTGAAAATATTTCGAAAATGTTTGTTTTGTTTCTTCGCAAATTTGCTTTGATCTGGTTTCGTTTCATTTTGAACTACTTTTCTCACTGAAGAATTTCGTTTCGTTTCCAAATCCAAACAATTTCGTTTCGTTATGCGCCAGAGACCGAACCGTGAAAGGTTGGACTCATCCCATGTGGCGAGCATGCTTTACACGAGAGCCACATTGAACACACCAAACTGCCATTTACTATCGTCACATAAATATTCGAAGGAGGACGATGACAGAGATGAATGACGATGAAAAAATTTCGTTTCGTTTCGTTTCGCCTTTCATAGAGTAAACTTTTGTTTCGCTCCAGTAAAATTTGTTTCAAACACCTCTAAGGTAACCTGGGCATATCAGCCAGATGGAGCGTTTCCCATCACCCAATTGAACGAGATGTTTTGACATTATGTGGCCTTTTTTCTTAAACCCTGCAGGAGGAGAGGCTTAACACTCCTTGGAGATCTCTCCTCAAAGTAATTGTAATTTCGATTTTGGCAGTCAGTCGTTAGATCTGAATTTCAAACCATTTCCTATATTACTTGTCACTGAAAGTTTACAACATTCATATGTGTTTTGTGGCGTAACAATAGAGGGTTTTTGTGAGTTTGAGCAAGACGCGTGCTCTATCCACAAGAAAAATGAATTTTGCAACAGCTGCAATCATGCAGAACAAAACAATCAAAATTAGCAAGTAAAAAACCCGATTAAATCGTAAATTGAGGCTAAGCTGAATGTGGTTCTTAAAAACAATAAACACGTAGGCTATATCTACTGTACCTGCAGAAACACTTAAGTGAATATTGTGTCGTTCAGTCATCACGAATACTCTGCAGTAGCTAAGAACAAACTCTTTCCACGAATGTACGAGGTATAAAGCATGTATTTTAAATTTTTCATTGTCGAGGCCTAATTTTGTTCTGTAAAATATTTCATGGCCTCTTCTCCACGACGTTTTGTGTACTTACTGTCCCTCAAGTTGATTTTGGTAAATTTTTTTCCTGATTTCAAACGTTCTCGAATGCAGTTCAAGTTGAAACCGTAATTCCCTGGTATTGTGCTTTTTCGTATGGGCAAGATTTTTCATTTTTGGAGAAGCTTCATATTATGATTTTTATTACTCTTTTTTGCTAGTCTTTTAGTTAGACTGAGCCACCATAATATTGTGCTGTGACCCAGTGGTTGAGAACCACTGCTATAGAATACAAAGGAGACCGAGAATCAAGATCTATCCCTAAACGTCATCTATGTTTGGCATGATCTTTTAAATCACATTCAGAAAAAGTGTAAATGGGTTTTGACCAAAATTGATTTTACCCCCTTCCTCCGACTACGCACTACCAATAGCGATGATGTTGTACTTGAGAAGTTATAATGCGGACTGAATAGGTGGGCGCAGCAAATAGAACGAACAAAATCAAATGTCTTTCTTAAAATAGTAAAGTTACACCAAGATCATGCCCTCATCCATAGTTGCACACATATAGCGCCCGCAAAAATTAACATGCTCAATATCTTGTAAAAGCCTTTTTATAGGACCTCGAATTAAAAAGTAATGTGACGGGTTCGTGGTACTGAGAACCTTGGGGTAGTTTCTGAACCCGAAACAGATTATTGTGAAGTTATTTAACGAAGAATTAAATAAATGGAAGGCGCGTTTGTTCGAACTTCTCTTCTGTCGCCTAAACTTTCTCGTACAAATCCTTTTCATAAAACTTGTATTGACTATACACAACTGAAAATTGAAATTAGGAATATTGCAATTGACAGAAAAATAGATGGGGTGGCGATGACGTCGTTGGCGTTGGCGACTTTGGCGTTGTTCGCGGTTTTAAACTATTTTGACTTCCAAGTACTTTCTACTTTACTACAATTTCAACGCGATGACGATTAACAAACGAACAGCTTATCCAACTTGATCTACTTCGTTTCTTATAAACTTCTCTTAATAGTTTTCGCCTTCTACTAAAACGCGCAGATTCTCAAAAACAAAACGTACGTTCATTCCTGGTACGTATCTACTTGAGAATGCCGCCAAGTGCGACAAGAATAGAGTTACCGCTGCGGCGCTTGTGGGTCAACCTTGCCAAATTCAACGACTAATTACAGATAATGATACTACAAGTGCGACAAACAACGACACAACACGGGTTCAAATCACAAATTGGCTCTGCGAAAACTATAGATTTAAAGCATTACATGTTGCCAATTATTGTAAAAATATTTACAAGTAAGTTATTTTAAGGATGAAGAGACTTTTTCTAGAAAGTGTGATGGATCAAAATAAAGTCAAACTTATTAAGTACCAAAATTATGGTTCTTGCCTGAGTTTTTGTAGAAATTTCATTACAGGTAGTTGTCTTGAAATTTTCCTGAAGGCATGGCACAGGGTGACCCAAAATGAGAAATATCCATGCATGTGCTCATAATTTCCACAACGGTTGATATATCTTACTCAGTTTTTACTCAAATTTATTTTAGGCCATAACAATTCAGTCCTGTAAGTTTGATTTTACAACATCAACAGTTTTGTTGTTTACGCTCGTTCAAAATTATGGTTACCGTTATCGTTACGCCTTAGGTACGGACAGCATCAACATTTCCCGGAACCCTGACACTCAAGTTGCGCACAGTCGTATCTTTTTAACTTCTTGCGCTCGGTTTCAATACAGTTCCCTTGCTCTTGAACTATTTAACCCATCTGTAAATTATCGATTTGTTTGCAAAATGGTCGAAATTAAATCGCCTACGAAATTTTGCGTGCACAGTTTTTACGGACCTTGTCTCAATATAGTTCTTAACGCAAAACGTCTTTTGCTCAGCCGACCAAAACATTTTTCATAAACTTATTTTGTTAAACTTTATTGTTAGCTCCTACTTATGGTAAATCTAAAATATGAGATTGGTAGCATTAGTATAAACGACTTTATTCACAGCTATGTGGGTGTCACTCATTTTGGGTCACCTTGATAATCAGAAATAGCATTATTCTTAGGTCACAATTAGGCAGACAAGCAGGAACTACCACAAGTAATTTCTACGACAAATTTTTTATTTTTTTAATGTACAATATAATTATAGTTACATATTCAAATCTTTTCCATAAAACACTTTCTTTTTATAAACTTAGTCTTTTTGAACACCATGGTTTTTCATATCGATAGTTGCTGTCATAATGTAGTCTAAAACATCAAGCTTTAATACTGTAAGCTAAATCGCGTTTAGCGAAACTAGGCTTGTTTATCGGGAAGATACGAGGCTTAGTCAAAATAATGCAATTTTTATTACAAGACGCATTTTAAATCAAACTTGTTGAAATTTAATTCCGATTTTAACGCACTTGTCCTCTTGAAACTCAAATATTTATTTTTGTTTTATTGGGACACAGTCGTGGATTAAAGATTTTCGGGGCCTGAGGCAAGAATTCATAAGGGGACCTCAACTGCCCTAGTTGTCGATGGACACCTTTTTCTTTTGGAGACTACACTATTTCGGAGGACTAAAATAGCTTGTCGAACAGGTCAGGAAGAGGAGGGCTCTTATTCTCCAAAAAGAGGGCACGAGTCAGCTGCCTCACTTGCCTCACCCTAAATCCACTACTGCTCGGACATCCGTAGGACATATGTTTGATCGAGCTGATTACATGTGGACAGCCCAGTTAGAAGCAAAAAGCAATAATTTAATCTCTTATCACTAAATGAGAAACTTCTGTAAACATTTACAAGAGATTGCAAAGTGTTTGCAAAGATGAAACCTGACAATACATCAATGTTGGAAGTGGTTTCACTGTTCAAAGACGACTTCAGTATTTTTCGAAAATTAAGAGACGCGAGCTGTGGATAAACGTCTTATGCCGGCTATACTGGACTGGCTGCCATTTCTGTTTTCGCTTCCAATAACATAAAAGCTGATGTCTTAATGAAATGATAAGCTCTTTACCATTGATGAGTTGGAGTTACAGTTAAGTGTAAGCCGTGGCACTGCTCAGAACATGGTCAAATTAATTGGATATTCAAAAATTTGTGACCGTTGGGTCTGCAGACAACAATCAGATGACAACTAAGCTGAAAGGATCAACTGCTACGTTTTAAATTTCGTGAATTTTGTGCCGCAGGCTAGACGCTGAAGACGTATAACTGATAACATAGTTGCAGTATTGTTGTAGTCGACACTTGTAGTCTAAGGTTTCATTCTCGCAAACACTTTGCGATCTCTTGTGAATATTTACACGAGTTTCTTCTTCAGCATTAAGAGATTGAATAATTGCTTTTTGCTTCTAACGGGGCTGTCATCAAGTAGTCAGTTCAGCCAAACATATGCCTTTCAGCTGTCCAAATGAAAAAAATTAATCACTTGAGTTTCAAGAGGGCATATTCCTTAACATTCATTTCAACAAGTTTTATCAAAAGATACGTCTCCTGTAATAAACCTGCATTATTCCGAGTGACCCTCGTATTAATGTATTCATTGCAACTCCCAAAGGTGATTTAAGCTATAAATTTTGCGAGGTTTTGTGGAGTGAAATAAAAAATTTTTCTTTTGTAAAATACTGAAAAATAAGCTGCATCAAACTGATGGGCGCAACTACAAGCATTGCCATTAGGGCAACCGTGTCTTGAACATGCCCCAACGATGGAATATACCGAAGAGGTTTCTACATTCTCTTCTGAGACATTTCTCTACATAAGTGCTATTGGATCCTTACATCACTAACACTACCTTACCTCAGTTCATCGGCAGGTTGCAAATTTTGAAAAAGGTGTTTTGGTCCGCTAACGTCTAAGTGCGCTGTGTGACTAGCGCACAACATAAACGTAACACAAGTCAACGCTGGCAAGCCAAGCGGGTTACCAATAGGCACATATGTGACTGGTTATGATACCAAACTTGACATATGGCAAGGTTGAGAAATTGGGCTAATTTTTACAAACAATAGCGCTGAAAATTTGCATTGGCTGCTAAAAGTAAAAAAGCGCCCAATCGGGTTACTTTTTATCCACTCGGTAAATAGCGATTAGTTTTGATATTTTTTGCCAAAAACTGGATTTTCTTCCAAAGTTAAATGTTTTGTTTTCAACCTTCTATATGCTGCGGCAGTTTGCAGAAAACACATCAAAAGATAGTGTAGAGCTCGTCTACACCGGTAATGCCGTACATTGTACTTCATTCTGATGTAGTGAGCAGATTCTCGAGTGACTGATAAAGCATAGAAAAATAACTAATATCTATGAAAACTTTTTTAAATGTTACATGAGAGCAACTTTGGTTATTTGCAAGACCACAAACTTTAAAAGCAAGCTTGGTCTCAAGCAAGGTAAGTGTTGATACAAGAAAAATAACGGGAAAGGTAATTTTTTGAAGTCTAAATAAGTTCGACCAAAATTGTGTTACCGACATTTACGGTAATCTCTGTTTTCATAGTTTTTTATTGAAATTATCTGTACTGGTTTAAATAAAACGCCTTTGGCACTAACTTTATATTAATTGATCTATTGGCGCCATAAATTCTATCAGAGTCAACAGGATCCAAAAACTTAAGAGAAAATAGCAATTTCAGCTTACCTCAGAACAGTAGCAGGGCACTGTAAACATTTTTTCCTCAAAAAAACTCAATATTGATGTAGGATTGCACACATTTGTGGAATGTGGACATGGCTTTCTGTCCCCTGGTTGTGCCTTTGGTCGGGGGTGAGAGGATAAGATGTGCAGTCACTATTCGCCTGGCCTTAACTAATATTTATCAATGATTTGTAGGTACTCTGCCATTGCTTTTTAGACAACGCTGAATTAATGCAATGGTTTGATAATTCTATGACAAAAGCACAATATTGTTTTGTTTTCTTTCCTTCCTTTTTGCCGGTTCAAAATCAGTAACAATAAAATAAAACGCTTTACTCTAAAATCTAATATTCATTGTTGGGCGCCTTTTTGGTCCAGAAAAATACTTTTGGGCGTTTTTGGCTCTAATTTACAATGAGTTTGGGCGCTTTTTTAAATTATTGTCTGGCAACCCTGCGATATGGCGAGTCAAATAATTAGTTCCAAAATCCAAAAATTCAGATTCTGAATACAAATAAATAAACTACAGCTTATATCAGTAAACAGTGCAACTAAAATATAACTACAGTGGTACCTTGGGATAAAGACATTTTGGTTCATGAACCTAGTTTCGAAGAAATATTTGTTTCGAGACACGGCGAAAAATTCGAGATAGAAATGAGCAATTTTTTTAAATGCGCGCCGATTATCGTTAATTTCCAAAATATTTCATCAATGTACTGTACCTGATATTGTCTAATTACTATACAGCTGTTGTATCACTGTGAATTTTTGTGGTTGTTTCATAGTTTACTGTACGACTGCTATCGGGTGGGTTGCAACGAAATGATCATTATTCATAACAACAATGTGCATAATGATTGTCGCTTTATTAATTTTATTAATGTCGCATCGTTTGTTTAGATGTGTATCATTGAACATGTGCTTAAAATGACTAATTTTTGCCTGGGGGTATAATATTCACACTTTTTAAGACTGGGTTTGGATGGGTTGGAATGGATAAAGCCATTTATATGTAAATCTTGCTTCTGCATACAAATAAATCACCTTACGAACGCCATCCCAAAACGAATTAAATTCGTATCCTGAAATACCACTGTATCAAGGTGAAGATTATGGATTGGCAGATTGCAAATATAAGCAAAGTGCTTGCATAGGTATCGTGGAGTTGGCTAAGATCGGCTACAAATCTAAGATGCAACAAATATTTACACTATTAACACCAGGTACTAACTAAACCCAAGCAACAGCCCAAAAGCTCTTCATTTTTAGCCACCTGTTAATTACAATAGTGGTTCATGATGTTTGGTTAATTCACAACCGAAACCTAACGCAAAGGACAAGGCTGACATAAAACTTTAGTACGATCCAGATAAACAATGCTCTTTTTAGAAGAACAACCAAGTCCAATTGACATTTACTGCACTTACTGTAGTTGCAACTGGCTAACAGGGTGACCAGATTACAAATACAAAAGGTCAAACATTAAAAAAGCAAGCCAAATAGTAGTTAATTGTTGCTAGCGAAATTATTTTTAGCGAAATTATCACTCAATTTCGATGAATTTTAAGTCACTGTTTGCCACATTGCAATGCATAAGCTCCGTAATGGCATTCAGCCGGTTCCCGCAAACCGGTTTTTAAAATATTCTGAGCTCTTGGATACAGTTGCTAAAAATATTTCGGTATGAATTTCCGCTTTTGAACATTTAGAGGTCTAAAAAAGTCTCACCTTGTCTTGTAGGGACATTTATCAACTTTTCTTCTGATAGAGCATGTTCTTGCAACTTTTACCATGACTGCATATGATCCTTCAGTTTCAGAAATCAAACGTTAAACTGTTCGCTTCATATCCAAAATCAAAAATATCGGATAAAATTTAAGAAAGAAGAACACTTAAAACCATATGAGCTTAAACAACTGGCTGAAAATAGGTCATTACTGCCTTTGGAAAGTAATGAAGAAGAATTAAATGGTTAAAGAAAGGGAAAAGGTGCTTACTAATCAATATGGCATCCACCGAAAACGTAGACTAAGTTCACTTGTTGTTGAACGAAGTACAAAAAGTTCTCTCACATGAAAGCTTTTCCACATTAAAAATGTAAATTAGAAAAAAGTTTGACTAAAATGTGCTCATAGTGACAAATTTCCAAAATCACAGGAGTTTTCTGACTAACATGTTTTGAAACTTTGATTTTATAAAACTACTTCTTGTTGCATAAACATTTCAAAACCATTAAAGCATTATGGAATAACCTGTAGGCTTCACATCATTTTCGAAGGTAAAAGGTCGCAAAATTTTTCGTCCTTTTTATTTCCTAAATCTATCAAAATTAAACTTTATCAACAATTTTACCACCACTGAGGAAGGATAGCAACGTCATAGTAGATACTATTTAAGTACTATCCCCGGAAACCTAATTTGAGTTGTAATGCAAAATACAGTACTTTGTGCAATGATCTATTGGTGTAAGTTGGTGTAAGTGTGAAGTTGTATTGAATAATGGTCAAGTACGAAGAACTAGCGATTACAACATTCTTATTTTCCGGTAAACATGGCGAGTTAATTGCCGTGATTGGCTTTTGATTGTTGATTGTTCCATCGAATGTGAAATGAATCACTATTGTGGCAGATGTAGAGATGGTGTTAATGATGAAGAATACATGAAATAGAAATGTGGTGAGATTGAGATTGTTGAAGAGTTTCGTTACCTAGGAGAATACTTGGTAAATATGATAGCACTGGCAAGGCTGTGACGTTAAGAATGCGCGCTAAATGGAGAAAGTTTACAGTATAGTCTGGTGCACTTTGCAGCAGAATGCTCTCTCGCCGATTGAAAGGTAAACTACATAAAGCATTTGTGAGAAATGTGATGTGCTATGGAGATGAATGCTGGGCAATGAAGACGCCAGATATTTGGCGAATAAAGACGACGGAAATGAGAATGATTTGAATGATGTGTGGCAAGAAACTTCCGGACAAAATTGCCAACCGTTTTTTTAGAGAACGAACAGATGTTGAGGATGTCTATGAACAACTCAGAGGACATCGACTCAGGTGGTTAAAGCATCTTGAGGTTAACAAGAAGAATGCAAAAGTAATCAATGGTGAAAACTGAGCGAAGAGGAAAATCAAAGAAAACTTGGGAACAGACGATCAAGGATGACACGAAAAAAAGAAATTTGAAATTTGATGGCGCTCAGGATAAAATTAAGTGGAGGGGTCGTGCAGATTGGTCAACCCTGGTGATGCGGGATGTTGGCCAGGTTTTAAAAGGATAATTGGAAATAATGATTTTACAATCGAAAGATTTTACCATCTAAAGAAGTTGTTTGGGCAAACAACGTAATCGCTAAAATTACTAATTTTGACCGTAATTGGTTTGTCTTTTTTAGAAATAAATTTTAAATTTTCCTATAATACTATTGCTTGGATAAGGAAGTTCGATATTCCGCAAAGCCCCACATTTGACCCACCTCTAAATAAACCTTGACTGCAAATCACAAGGCAGGCTTATTCCCTAAATGCAACAAAAAGACTCAGAATTTGTTTTACGTCTGCGTGTTTGCCAGCCGTCAGATAGTTCACTAGCGCGTTTGCAAGTCTTGTTGACTTGTTATAGTGCGCCATGATTTCCATTTAAAAAGAATTAAAAATAGACTTCAGTTTATCAGCTACCCTACCTAATTTCAAAAAAGCTCCAAAAGGTTAATCAAAATTTTTGAGGCTAAGTACTTTTTAAAAGTGCCAAATTTCTGAAAGTTGGCTGTAAAAAATGGCCAATCTAATCACTCTGCTGGCTAGCTAGCCAAATACCAAGCTAAAAAACTGGTCAATTATTGGAAATTAAAGCAAAGACAAAGAGTTGCCAATAATAATTCAAAAATTGAGTCATAAGCGACTACTCGTAACCATAGGTTTAATTAACCGGCTTTAGAACCTTTGTCTGCCATTGGAGAAAAAATTTGCCTGCCAACCGGCCGGAGCTCGCTGGAGCATTGTCGCGTCGGCAATATTGCTAGCTCGCTATCAATAGCAGCATTCTTCACTATGTGGACGACGTCTGACGACAAGTTGGTTGTAACTGTGAAAATATTTCCGTACGTTGCCTTTGAGGGATGATGCTTGGTGGCCGTACGCTTGTGAAATTTTATCTCTGTTTACTTTACCTCATTTGCTTAGTGCACTTACCTTAGAGTTGTATCATGCGAGTGCATGCTACTTCTAAAACTGGTACGCAGGAGTAACTTCAGAATCTTCAATTATGAAAGATCGAATCTTTACAAATGAAAGTTTTAAGAAGTAGTTGCTGCTGTATCACAATAGATAAGTTGAAATAATTTTGATTGTAGCATTTGTGTACGGTACTACTTGGTTTTTGTATTGTATATTGTCACGTGACAATTTTCTCTCTTATCAATTGTGACTTCTCAAAAACCGAGTGAGGGTATCAATTTGCAGTTGATTGAAGTCTACCATGCACGGAAAACCGGAGCAAAATGCTTTTCCCGAGTAAGCGAAATTACATGAGCTTCCTAAACATACCGTCAAATAAGTGAAAACAATGCAAACTAAAAATTCACTAAACACCTTGACTTTTTAGCTGTTTCTGCAACATCACCTGCTTAGAAAAGTAGGGTAAAGCCAGGTAAATTTTTCGTTGCTTTCTTGAGATTATATATTATTTCACCTAATTTGTATCCATTGAAAAAATATTGCATTCGGATTACTGATATCAATTCAAAATGGATGTGTGGTCTCTACACAAAAGCACTTTTTTTACGTTAAAATATAGTTTTGTCAAAATTTGAAAAAGTATCGGAAAAATGTCCCTAGTTACAAAATCAGTTTAGTAGCTGCACGACCAACGCCACAGTGTTGCATAAAATTCATCACCTCGTGTTTTGTTTTGCAGATGCCGGTTGAACCTCGTATTGTATTTGGTGGCTAATTTTTTTCTTGCACTCGCCATCGTCATTTGCAACGCTCAAACTTTGGGGATACTATCTCTTCAAAAACGAAAAGTTCAATCTATCTACCGCCTGTCTTTAGCTGTTGCTGACTTTTTCATGGGTGTGTTTGTCATTCCGATGTACATTGGAATTGAGTACAAGCATTTTGCACGAAGTTCATCTTTCACTGAGTTGAGGAACGTGACTGGTTATGTGATTGCCAGTAATAAGTCTTTGCCTATGCAACCGGTTGTTATTGAGGTAAAGGATCTCGTTTCAAATAACTTTTCGAGTACCTATGGATCAGCACTTGGATTTTTTATGGTATTATCTTTGTGCGTGTCTGTTTCCAGTCTGGTTGCAGCAAGTATTGATAGATTTGTTGCTATATTTCGTCCGTTAAGATACAACAATTTGAAAGCAATTTTCGCGGCCAAAATCGTAGTAGCATCTGTTTGGATGGTTGGATTGGTTTTTGCAGTCTTTCCTATAGCTATGCCTGATCTAGGCTTTTCGTATGTTGCCTTAAGTTTAGCCCAAGAAAGTGGAAAGTTGATGCTCACGGTTTATGCAGTCACTGCTTTCTTTTTGTTTGTATTAATGTGGTCTTCAGTAATAGCAACTTTTGTAGTGGCTCGCCCCAGCTTGAGAAACCATGACAGGCAACGCCATACTCATAATGAAATGCACCTTTTAAAAACTTTAGTTATCATGATTACAGTTTTTACTCTATGCATTCTACCAAACTCGCTAACTCTTATTATAAGTGTCCAGCTACCTTACATCGACCCGGAAAACCCAACAAATTTTGACGCAGTTGCTTCCATGAAGTTTTTGTCTGTTGAGTATTCAATGGGTCTGGTACTGTTCAGCAATAGTCTCTGGAACTGTTTCATCTACAGCATTCGCGAAACAGCTTTTCGAAGAGCTGCTAAGAGGTTGTACAAAAGAATAGCGCAACATTTAAAACTGGATCAGGTGTTGAATCTAATTGCACGAAATAAATAAACAAGCAAAACAAATTATCTTTCAATTTGGCAAAACTAATTGCCTTTTAAAGTAATATAAGAGCCCAGCGATGCACTTCGAGCGAACTGCAGACAGTGACACTGTTTCGATCTATCAGGTTTTTTCAGTGCAGTTGATTACCAGCAAGTACTGTAGCTAGATGCTTTGACAAATAGATATCCTCAAATATTTGAGTCAAAAACTTGATTTGATTTATCAGCATGATTTTATTGAAAAATGTGTCGAGTGCAAAGTATTTTACAACATCTATTGATAGTGATTTAAAATGGTGTGCCCATAATGAATGTCTTGCCTATCAACGTTCAAAATTTTCTAGTTTATTTTATACTGTAGAATTAGTAACTATTTGTCGAGGGATATCCTGCGCATGCTTTATTATTGTTTAATTCGGCGGTGTGCAACCTTTTTCGCAGGCGAGCCAATTTCAAACTTCTTAAATATTTTACGGGCTGGTCAAAGTTTGTAACCAATGTTGTTTCTACGCACAAATTAGCTTCGAAGCAGAGTTTATCCAAAATGGCAGTGAGGACTTTTTTTTGGAAAACAAATACTTTCAAAGCAACATTTTTGCCAAATTTTGCGTTTGGGGACCTTTTTTTAGAGATCGTTTTCCGAGATATAAGTGACAAGTTTGCCATTCAAGGTCACTGAACTTCACGTCGCGGGCCGCAGGTTGCTCATCCCTGTTTTAACCTACAGTGACTGATGAAATGCAATTTGAAATTTCTATTTAAGATAATGTGCAATGTATGAAAATAATGCAAAGCAGAACGTGACATTTTCAGAATAAATGATTTCAACAGCAAATTTTACCTCGAATTTACATTGCATATGCATTTCAGGTTT
This sequence comes from Trididemnum clinides, assembly GCA_963675345.1. Lineage (NCBI taxonomy): Eukaryota > Metazoa > Chordata > Ascidiacea > Aplousobranchia > Didemnidae > Trididemnum > Trididemnum clinides. The sequence continues at coordinate 14,010,548 of OY776287.1, read as the reverse complement.
TTTTAAATAGCATATACCGCTGGAAATCAACCAAATTTATGCCGCAGTTTTTCATAACAAATCACAAATTCCGCGGCCGATAAACTTACTAGGCCCAAGATCGGTAGCCTCTACCACGCAAAGAGCCAGTTTACAAATTGTTGATGATTTTAAGCCCCCAAAACTTTCGGTTTTGTACTATCTGAGATGATTACGTGTTGGTGAAGTATTAAAGTGGGAGCAGTTACGTACGCAACGTTAAAGAAGGGGATTTCCAAATTGTAGGTCGGTTGCAATCATGTGCGAAAAATTTCTTTAGCTTTTTCATAAAAAAAGTGCACTAAAAAGCAGCAAACTACAGAAAAAGCACCATCTTCCATTTACCCGGGCCAAAGGCGCAACAATTTTTGCTTGAATATGTTACCGCCACGCTAGTTAAACTACGTCAAAAAGTAAGTGAGTAAAGAAATTTTATGCCATGTCATACCAAATGAGAAGCGTGTGGCTCTCCTCCCTCATGCGAACGCCTCTAATTGCAAATACAAGTTACAAATGGATGCAAAGCGGGTATTATTTCCCCAAAATATGAAAAGCACGAGTTGCTAGCAATCAAGCAAAAAAAAGTGGTGACAGGGAAGATCTAATACACATTTAAAAGATTCGAGGACCCGTTATTGTCTGGCCCACAACTTAAGTAAACCCGCAACGCACAACAGACAATAAAAGAAACAAAGAATGCGACTTTGGCAAGCTCTGATTATTCACCGTGTGCGCCGCAAGTGGCAGACGGGCCAGGTACAGCCGGTTCTTGTGCTACTCGGAAGAAATACGGTCAATTGCGTCCAGGTAAAGAATATCGGTTTGGCCGTCTTTAAGCAAGACCCAAAATCTAGTCCGATAATTGGAATGCGGCTTATAGTCGATGCATTTAAAATTACCTAAGTTTTCTAAAGAAATTTAACGAACTGAAAGATGAGAGAAGCTATAACGCTTTGAAGTATTTTATCAAACCATTATAATGCAATAAAGCACAAATTGTTTACTATGTCTTGGTCTTCTGTAAACTCATTTTGACGTACTGTGAGCGATTTCAGATGCAATTACGGTGACGCACTCACACATATACCGATAAATAGCGAGCCATATTTTACTCAGTCATATTCGCTCAAAAATTACCCTCACATAATGCCATCAAGAAAGAGAGCAGCTTATGATGCTAGTTTTAAGCTAAAAGTGGTGAAATTTGCTGAAGAATGTCAAAATAATCTGCTGGCAGCCAGAAAATTTATGATTTCGGAAAAGCAAGTTCGAGAATGGAGAAAGTCAGCCTCCAAACTGACCACCTTTCCCAAAACCAAGAAAGCAAGCAGAGGCAAAAAGATTCAGTTTATTCAAGAAAAGCAGCAATCAAAAAAGTGGATAGCACAGTCTGGATATATTGTGGCTCGAAATGCCATTCGTGTCACAACCGAATAAATTATCCTTGCCACAGTTATCCAGCGGGTGAAAACAGCTTGGGAATCGACCGACCCCAAAATAATAATCAAGTCTTTCTTGTCATTTTGTACTCATCATCATGATCATCTCAAAAAGAATCGTCCTCCATGCTATCCATGTTGTTCGATCTCCAACAACATGGGTGGTATGGAGGACGACTCCTTTTGGGATGATTATAATGATGAGTACAAAATGACAAGTGCCGTTTCAGTAAGACGAACGTACTGACTAACCATAAGTTTTGTCAGATCTTTGAAGATGATAGAGACTCAGAGTTCCGTAGTCGTGAGTAATTAAATGAGACTTTTATAGACTTTCTTGCATTTTTATGTACATATGTATTAAAATGTTCTCTCAATTTTGTATCAGACGAATGTGTGCTAATACGTCTGAATTTTTTAAATTTTAATCGATTAAATTTAAACTTTTACAAAGTCTAAAAGTTACAAGGTACAATTACTTTTCGTTTTCTGCTTTTCAAAAAAAAGAACAAATATTTTATTAATTTAATTAGAAAATAGTTTACGTTTTTGGTAATAAATTTTTTACTTTATTAAATCTCTTGGATAAATTGGGAATTTTGGACCCTTTAACGTTGATCGATTAATTTGAGATTGTCAGAGATTACGTTGTATCAACTTATATTTAAATTCAGAAAGCATGAAAATGAAATCATTAATTGTTGTAGAATAATCCTATAATGACCGACAGAGGGTGGGGCGTATTTGCTCCCCCTCTTACCATAGCAGGATTAAAGTTGGTCTCACTCAGCTATTCGAAAATCAAAATGATGCCTTAGTCCCGGTCGTGTTTGCAAGAAAATGTGAGAAAAAAACGAAGGCAGTACGAAAACCTTGACTTATCAGTTTACATATGCCATCGCCCAAGGTGCTTGCATCAACAGTTCAACACTGTGCTACGATATTGTTGTGGTTGTAAGCCTGTCCTACTGTAAAAGGCTGCCGCGAACTCAAAATCAGTATGCATGTTTGGTTGTTGAGGGCATAGGCTCGTATTCCACTTGTAGTAATATTTACGGACTATCCGTTAGAGTCGATCTTCAAAGCTATGCATTTTTGCAATTAATATGAACTATAGAATTTCAGCAAAAGCTGCAGAGCTCGAGAAAATTGACGCGTCTATTCCTAATTTTTAAAACATCGCCAACAGCATTTGCCTCAAAAAACATGCTTCCAATTACCGTCGAAATTCAAGCAAATAAAAGTCGCTGAAAACACTTTACTTGAATCATGTTTGGTCAAAACGTGTCAAACGCACACATTACGCGTGTGTATATTAGCATGGCCATGTAGTTCATATTTACATTAAGTCTTAAACTTTTCTAAGTTTTAAGGTGTAATAAATATTGATACGATAAAAGTAGAATATACGATAAAATTTAAACAGTTGAAGCAATAATTGTTTAATATTTGATCCCTATAGCGCTCAATCCGGCCATGATGATCAACGCCAGGAACTGAACGAAGGCCCATTTTAGGAAACCTAAAGAAAATGTGGCCGGTGCCTCTAGTTTCATGATCCCTTGTTTTAGGCTTGTAGTAAAATTGTAGGTTATTGTAGGCAGCGTATAGGGCAATTATTCTATTTTCACCACTGTTTTAGACACGAGAAATATAAAGATTGCTAGTTGCTTATCTATGTAATCAACTAAGTTCAAAATAAGAAAACGTATGTAGTTTATTTAATAAAAATTTACTTTAAGATGTTTCTATCAAATCGATAGAACGGTACTCTGTCATTGTAATTGCCATACTTTAACCTTGCCGCTATGCTTCTCGTACCTTACGTACCTCGCTTCTCGCTACGTAAAAACATATAAAATTATAAAACACTTCTTGGCTTGCTGAAGAGTGAATGTTGTTGTTGTTACCTGACTCTTTCCGAGGGATGGAGCATGGCGGATAACCATGTAGCCACAGATGCCGGGTAACTCCTAAGGGCCTGGACCAGAGGTCGTAGAGAGACAGAGAGTCGCCAAGAGCGGGCGGCGCAAGAAGTCCGTGGCTGGACAGTGCAGAATGAGATCAGTGGTATCCCGGGACGAGTGTCCGCAGGCGCTGCGAGAAGGGCTCTCAATTCTTCCAATCCTAGAAAGGTAAGAACTTAACAGAAGGCTGTGTCCGTTGCAGCTTAGACGAGAGAGAACACAGCGAGCATGACGCGGGAGCGCAAGTTCCTCGGTGAAAATTGAGGGAACCTGTGTGACAAAGAATTTAGATGAGACAATACGCCTCCAGTCCTAGAAAATATGAGTGGATACTAGAGATTAGAGTAGAGAGACTACAAGGGATTGCAGAGGGCACGGGTAGCGCTCCCCGTCTGGCCAGCTCATCAACCACGTCGTTCACCGGGAGAAACGAGTGTCCGGGGACCCATTGTAGCCTGATAGAACAGGAGGAGAGAGAAGACAGTTCCTGCCAGATCTGCCAGAGAGATTGAGGTAAAAGGAAAAATGGAGGAGAAGACAGGGTTGTAAGAACAGAACGAGAGTCAGATTGGAGGAGAAGAGAAGAAAAATGGCAGACTTGTTGGTGCTGCCGAGACCAGAAAAGAGCGTGTAGAATAGCGCAGGCTTCAGCGGAAAAACTTGAATGTACTAGGCCTGCTAAAAAGGAAAGAGTGGCCTCAGTGCCACAGAAAGAGCAGGTGGCAAGAATACCAGAGCGGCCTTTGCCAAAGAAAAAAAGTAACAGAGCCATCTGTAGTACAGATCACCAGATCTTATGGCGGGAAAGAACCAAGGTGAGCGAGAACCGCAGCTTGGCGGGAGAGAGGGAGATCAGAGTAAAAGCATGGAGAGGAAAGAGTGGACTCCACGGTGAAAAAAGGCAGATTCCAAGGAGGAGAAAGAGAGCAAGCAAGAAGAGCCTCCCTAGGGGATGTAGAAGGAAGCATGAGCGGGTGAGTGGATGCAAAAGCTCTCCGGGATGATCTACAGAGTCTTGGTTTCACTCCAAGTCGGGCCAAACCTGAAATGGGAAAGGAGGTTGGGAGACGAAGAGCCCGCTCATAAGATGAAAGAGTGAAATGAGTCAGGGTGGCTCGTAGGGGAGGTAGCGACGCATCGGAGAGAAAAAGTGGGATAGGGGAAGACGAGAGGTAGCGGGTGATGGCGCGACTAGATGCTTGGTTGAGGCGTTCCAATTTAGTGATATTGGTAACGCTTAAGAAAGGAAACCATCCGGATGAAGCATATGTGAGAAGAGGTTTAAAAAAGCTTTATACAGATAAGAGATGGACTCCTTTGAGGGGCCCCATAAGGAAGCAGAGATACAGCGTTAGGTCTTGAGACGAGGGAACAACTTGGCCTTCAGCAAAGATACATGCTTAGAAAAGGAAATAGTGCGGCAAAGGTACCCCAAGAAAAGTTGGAGTAGAATTGAAACGAAGGCGGGAGTTGAGTAAGAGGAGATTGGGCTGGAGGTTAGCTTGGTGGAGGTCGACTAAAAAGAAGGAGGCCTCACATTTGCTCGAATTGAGAGGTAGACACCAGTACTCCGACCAGCGCTTCAATCGAAACAGAGCTCCTTGAGTGACCTTCAACGCAGTGGGCATTGAGGAGGAGGAGGACCAAATGTCCAGATTGTCAGCGTAAAGAGAGCAGCTGTCGAAAGAAGATAGAGAAGCAGGGAGATTATTGATGAAGAGAGAGAAAAGTACAGGGCTAAGAAAGGATCCTTGCGGAACACCTCGACGGACTCGAAAGGAACGACTTTTGTGATGTTGAAAAACCACGCAAGCCCGCCTATCAGAAAGGAAAAATTGGGTCCAGCGAGCAAAGCAAAGAAGGAAACCAGCTGAAATGAATTTATGGAAAAAGGCCGGATGCCAGACAGAGTCAAAAGCTTTCGAGGAATCAATAGTAGAGAGAATCGTCCGAGAGCCCGGCTAGGGTTTGTTAAACCCATTCGAAATGGACTGAGAAAGATACAGTATTTGATCTAAAGTAGGCCGTCCAGGGTGGAAACCGGCCTGGTGAAAAGAAAAAATGAAATTAGACTCCAGAAAGAAGAGTAGGCGGGATAGTATGATGCGTTCAAACAGCTTTGATACACAGGAGGTGAGAGAGATAGGCTGGAAGGAAACAGGAGAGTCGAGAGGCTTTCCCATCTTCTGGATGGGAATAATAGAACATGTCTTCCAAATAGAAGGAAGGAAATGCAAAGCCAAAAAAGATTGAAAATGTGAAGAAAAAAATCCATGCCAGAGCGGGGAAAATGCTCTAGCATAGAATGGGCAACTTTGTTTGGGCCAGTGGCAGTGGACGAGGAAAGGTTGGAGACAGCCGCCAGAAATTCAGCAGGAGAAAAGGGAAAGCAAAGGGACAAGTGAGACTCCTTAGGGCATGTGGCTCGGCGGAGCTCACAAAGGTAGCCTCTGGCTCTGCTTCGCAGGGCCTTTGTTTGGGAAACGGAAAAGTGAGATCTCAGGTAAGCGGGGTAGACCGAAGCCGATTTCCTGGGAGAAGAACAGTTGGAAAAGTTAGGAGAGGAGGAAGATGAGGAAGAAGAGCCAGCGACAGAGCGAAAGAGAGAGTATACAGATTTAGGGTTAGATATGGGAGAAGAGCAAGTCCTCTTCCATGCCTTAGTCTTGGCCTTGGCAATGACAGACGAAGCACGTCGAGAAGCGGAGATGTAAGCCTGGCGATTTTCATCACTTCTGTGAGCGGCAGCGAAAGCCTTGCGTCTTTCACCAACCGCATCTTCCACTTCAGCAGACCACCAGCCTTTAGAATGGCGTTTGATACGGCCGAAAGGAATAGAAGATTTGGCCGCATTCTGTGCCAGAGAGGTAAAAAGAGCGGCAGTAGAGGAAAGAGAAAGAGACGAGTATTCCTCTGCAAAAGGACAGTGAGAGTCCAAGTAAAAAGCAAAGTCATCCCAGCGAGCTTTCTGAGAATTGAAGGAAGGGGGACGATTGTCGGGGCGATAGACCAGAGAGAGGGGGACAGATAGAAGAATTGGTAGGTGATCAGAACCCAAGTTCTCAAGCACCTCCCCGGAGCAGGAGAGGGTGAGAGAGAAAAGGAAATATCAGGGATGCAGCGACTGCCAGAGGAGCGATGTAGAAGGGTAAGTATGTCAGAGTCATTGAAGGGGAAGGAGGTCAGAAGAGATGACCCAGCCGAATATTTCCTCCACACGGGGGTCGGAAGTACCTCCTGAGTCCCAGAGAGGGTGATGGCAATTGAAGTCCCCCAGAATGAACAGATTTCAGGAGGAGGAAAAAATGGTGGGAAAAAAGGAGTCAGTTCTGCTACACGTTGGAGAAGAGCGAATAAAGGGAGCCTAAACATTATAAAATGAAAAAAAGGAGAAGTTGCTAAGGGAGATGTTGACCCCTACATAAGCAGAATAGGGTTCAAGCAAAGAAAGAGAGGAGGTAGAAAGTTCAGAAAAAGATGAGCCCTGCCTGATGAAAATAATGACATCGCTGTTAGCGTGCGTGGTATCATGAAAGAGAATGCCTGACCTGGAGTGGGTGCAATCAGAACGCAGAGCAGAGAATGCAGGAATCCGAAAAGAGAAAGATGAGTTGTAATTGGATTCCTGGATACAGATAAGGTCAACGAGATGGGACGAAAGGAAGTGAAGCAGTTTAGTGCTCCTGGCTCGAAAACTGCCAGCATTTCTTTAAAGAACCCTGAGGGAGTCAGGGAGGGAGCGGAATCAGTGGGAGTGGAAGGACAGCCAGGAGCAAGGAGCGGTTGTAAGGGAGCAGAGAGAGAAGATGCAAAGTGGGCAGAGGGGAAAAGAGGTTTAAAACGAGGGTGGGGCGGAAGTGCAGCATTAGCAAAAGGGGACAGATTGTACCGTGGAGGTATACAAACCAGAAGAGTCACAGTGTTACAAGTGGGGACACAGCACGGGGGCAGCTCCAGGAGTGAAAGCTGCCAAGAGTTCTGAATTTAGAAACGAAGAGTCGTGAGCACCTTAGATGAACCCATTTGGAGCAGGTGCAGCATTGCACTGACTTGCCCCGCCAGGTTTCATATCCAGCGCACACTGAACAGGGATAGATGGGGTCAGGGTTGGGATGAACGTTACTGCTCATCAAGGGAAGGAGAAGAATGAGGAGACGAAGAAGGGCAAGAGAAGGCCAGGAGAAAAGAGAAAACAGGCAACCAATTTCAAAGAAGCTGTTTGCTACCCTTCTGCGGTCGTTCAGGGGCGAAAAATTGAAAGGAAGTGCCCGGGGTAACTGGGACCCTCGGCAAGTCCAACAGCCATTAAGACCCAACCAAAACGGGGCCGGGGACCGCACCATCACGTTGAGGCGGATGTTGATTTGTGCAGTGAAGAGTGAATCGCAAAGTTAGATGTTCGGTAAAAGCAATCAATATCAACATTTCATTTATTAATAAGCAAGGGCACATATATATGCAAAATTCTCGGGAGGGTGTTTAAATTTGGCGAAAAGAGCTTGCTTGACGTTTTGTGCGAGCGTATTTACTGATTAGCGCGAACAACTTTAAAAATGTTTGAGAACTGGCAATTTGGTTTTATTACATTATGGCACGGCAAATTTGAGCACTTTTAAAGGGTTGGCTGTGTCAAGAAAACTGTGCAGTTGTATTGTATTTATGATATCTAAGGAAATTATTTTAGAAAATTTAGCATTCTCTCCTAAATAAATTGTAATCACTTTAGCCCAAATTTTTTTTTATCCGAGGAGTCCTTTGAGATTTTTCATGTTGTCTTGGAATAGTAAGCCACTGTATACAAACAAAAGCCTTGCAAACATAAAAAGTATTTTTTTGTTTAAACTTTAATCTACTGTTATTTCTCCTCCACCTCCTAAACAAATTAAGTAAGCCATCCACCTCCTAAACAAATTAAGTAAGCCATCCACGGTTACGAAAAATTTCAAATTCAAAACTTCGAGCCCATGTTAAAATGTCCTAAACAATGGTCATCTTTATTCCTATTCGGTAATCACATTAAGCTGATTTTACAAAACTCTTTCACGTGGAACACATAAGATTTTTTCATAGAACTCTAGGGCTCCGTGAAACCGAATTTGGTTTCCAGTGCTTTAAGTATTGATTCCAGGCTAAGAGTAAGCATAGAAAGGTTTGGACTACTTACTGTCTTCTTATGTCTGGAGAGACTTTTCTCCGATTTCCTGTGGGATTTACGTCTATATCTGGATTTATACCAGAAAAGGTAATGATATTCGACCTATAGCCCAGAAAGCTGGCAAGTGGTCCAGCTCGGGAATTCTCTTACCGATTCATCTGTTTGAGTTAATGCTGCATGGTCGGCGAAAACAAAGGCTTAGCCAGAAGGAAACAAATTAAGAAAGAAGCGCGCATTTTTCGAGAAATGTTTATATATTAAGAGAAAGTTTGACAAAAATTATAATATTTCAATCAAAGTTTTGCGGTTACTAAGATATATTTTGCATTTTCAGTTGCATGAAATAACTTTAGATGCTACTTGTAAAATATTTTTCCCATTTATGTTTTCTAGAGCTACCTAGATGTGTGGTCTCGAACCGATATATTGCTTTGTGCACTGTGATCACGTTGTGTGCGCATTTTGAAGGTCCTGGCGTATTTGGCGCGCGTTACTTTGCTTCAAGTACAGTAGACACCGCCTAATAAGCCCGCCTCGGGACCGAATGATTTTGGGCTTGTTAACCGACGGACGACTTTTTCTAAATATTTTGAGCTAAAATACTGGGTGCGGCAGAAGCAACGCCCTTTTTGTTATTTAAGTTTTCTAGTTTCTGCTTAATTCCCTCTTTATTTCAGAAATACATCGTTTTTGTAATTGAGTTTTCAAATTATTAATTGCCTCTTTTTTAGTTTAGAAATTTTTTATTCATAAATAAATAATTTCACACTTAAGAAATACAAAAATAGCGTCACTTTTGCCGCAACCTGTATTGTAATGGCAAGTAGGAGAATTATGATTACTGATCTGCAGATGAATTCTCTTCAGAATACCTTGGTAGTAGAGACATGTGGCAGGCCTAAGTACTCTTAAATGCAAAGGCATTTTTATAACGTGTAGCAAAGACTAACGAAATACCGAGTTTTATGCCGGTATCATGGACCATACATGCAGCCAGTCAGAGGTATTAAGTTATACAAGGTGAGGCAAAAGTAACCCCATTTTTTGTATTTCCTAAGTATGAAATTATTTATTTATGAATAAACAATTTCTAAACTAGAAAAGAAACAATTAGTAATTTGAAGACTCAGATACAATAGCAGTGTATTTCTAAAATAAAGAGAAAATCAAGCAGAAACTAGAAAACTCAAATAACAAAAAGGGCGTTACTTCTGCCGCACCCTGTATTTGTGGCTAACTGTAATAAAGATAAAATGTATAAAGCTAATTACATTGTACACAGAAATGTGTAAAGAAGATACACATTCGGATTATAAAAATTTTGATATTTAAGATCAAAGAGACCGCGAAGGTACTGTAGCACGTAATTAACGCGCTACAACTATTGCACTACATGCGCTGCTACTAACGGTTCCTTTAAACTTGACGCACTTCAAAAGTACAAATACAATAGCAAAGTTTTTTATTCTTTTAGATAAAGAACAGCATTAATTTATCACAAGAACGGTGTTTAATACAAATCAGTATTTATTACCACCAAAACAGATTCATTTTTGCACAAATTCATCAAGGGTAAGTTGTTGTTGTTGTTGTGACAAAACAGAAGAATTTTAGACAGTAACCAAAATGCTTGCTGTTTGTTCATACAGAGAAAGATATCAAGAATTACGTTATGAAATTTGTTAGTTATGAAGCTTTTTAAACAAAGTTAAAAGAATTGCGTAAAAAAATTGGGCTTATAAAACGGGTTTTTAGGCGTATAAAGCGAGTTTTGTTAATACACAGTCACATGGAAGAATTTCGGGCCGGACGAATTTGGGTTTAATATGCGGGTGGGCTTAATAAGCGGCGTCTACTGTATTTAAGTCAGGTCAGCGATTGAGCTCTAAAATAAATCACTTTCGATATAAAAGCCGGCCTAAAAACAGTCAAGAGAAAAATGAGTGAAATTGTTAATTTTCATCAACCACAAGAAATTTCCCCTCTTGCCTATTAACGTTATTCAGCTTGAGCACCAAACAGATAGGTAGACCTTCAGCTTTATTCGCTCCCTAAATGTTTATTTCGCTCCGTTTTCCCATATCAGAAACGTTTCATTTTGTTTGATTCATTTTTTACGCACAGCTATCATTGCCTCTACACCATGCTGTTATAAAAAAGATTTGAGCCACCACTAATATGTGGTTTCACACATATAAATCAAGTAATTTCATTCTTTGATTATAAACAAATTTAAAAAAATCACTAGAATGCCCGAGGCAGTCTGTTTGATTGCTTTTGAAATTTATAAAGCTGTTGTTTCCATGCCTTGTTGTTTTAAAGAAAATACATCCCTTTGGGACTTTTAATCATTGTTGAGGTTGCTTGCATGCATATAGACGTTTTTTCCAAAAATTAAAAAATGTTTTATTTTGTAAAATTTACCATGGATGCCCATGTAGCAGTTGTTTTGACTACTCTATATTTTCAAACGTGAAAGGCCATGGAAATTAAATTCTAGCTTTGGTTCTATTAGTGTGTAATAATTACTATACAAATTACTGAAAGGTTTAATTATCAAGAATAGTGCTCTTTTACTGTTTACGAACAATTTGAATTAGTTCCTGTGCAATTATTTTTGTTGCCAGGCAATTCAGTGGCAACGTTTTTCGCATGGATGCCGCATAGCAATCGAGTTCATGATGCAACGTTAGCAGCAGTTGATTAAAAAGGATATCTTTGTATAACAGATATTAGATTGAGAAGCATCTCAAATTTGGCTGACCAATTTCTCAAAGTTTATGTTTCTATAAGAAATTCTTGCCAAATTGCGCGACACTTTCAATGATACATACGTATTTCCGACGATAAAAGGGAAAATGCTTTTGAGAAAGAATCTTATGACAAATTTGTTGCTTCTTTGTCAACTATTTTTGACAGCGCATCTAACAACGCTCAACAAATTTCGGATAACCAGATAATAGTTTGAATATGATTGAAACTTTTTTCAGTCTCATATATAAGCCTGAATAGCGTCGTGGGGTTCGTGAGTACGAACCCCAAATTGGTATCTGGACAAAAAGAAGTCCAGTTATACTGATAGCCTGTACAACTGGGATCGAAACGAATAGCTGGAACTTTCAATTCTTATGAACTTTATGTTATTTAGCACAAGAAAAATTTGTAGCTATAAACATGTTGTAGGCCTGGTCATGACAATATGTGTGGCATGACTTCCATCCAACAGAGAAATGTCTTTCACAAATGGATGTAGGACAAATAGGCCTGACTCAATTTGATTGGCTCAATTGATTTAGTTCTTCCTTAGTGTCGAAGTGGTCATGAACTTCGATTTCAATGCTAGATATGGTTTTCTCGACTGAATGCAGTCCGAAGTAGAACTGATATTATTTGCAACCAAGGCTGAAATCAAAAGTTCAATCCTTGGCGCAATGTTCTTTCAGCATCGATACGTAGCCAGATTTTCGAAACAGGAGTATCCAAATTGAAAAAAGAGGGTCCCAAATTATGCGATAAAACAAAAAGTCTAAGCAAAAAATATAAACTGAGGGATTGAAATTTAAAACGCAGCCCAATATCTTTTTTCTCCCGTTTAGCTAAGTGGCTGATCTCCGAAATTTGACACTACCAAATAGCATCATGATTGTTTAGAGAACAGAATTGATGATATTTGGTTGTTTATTCTTTATGCAAAAGAAATGTACACTCTTGGCTAAACGATCACTCGGTGATGCATCTGCTGCAGAAAATCTCAGCAGCAACCTGGAGGTGGAGGGCACGTGCAACTGACCAAAGAAGTCGTGATACATGTAGAAGGGCCACGATTAACGAAGAAAAACAAAGTGAGCAAGACCCCTTCACAACTGACTCACCAGTTGACCCTACAAACACATCGGCAGTAAATCTTGGACATGATAAATCCAAGTGAATCCCAATAACTATTGGTACGTCATCAAGAAGGCAGTTAATGCAGAATATTTTAAGAAAGTGTTACGGTTACTTAAAATACTAGTAAAAACATCTCTGTTGAGAGATAAGCTAGTGCTTAGCATTTGTTCGCCGGAAAACTTGAGCATATCAAAAAGTGTACCATTGAGGAAGCTTTTTGCTTAACAGAAAATGAAGACTTCACTCTTACCAATAAAGATTTAGAAACTTTTACTGCCATCATGTACTGCCTGCTTGAGAAATCTGGGGAAAATAACTTACTTGTATATGAGATTTGGAGCAAGGATTGGGAACTCACTTTTTGTCAGAACTCTATGCCTAGAATCCGTTCTGTGAAATCCTCCGGTTTCTCCGCTTGGCCATAAATCAAAACGACATGAGAGGCTGAAAACCGATAAATTTGCACTGTTTTCGGTTTTGCAAATTAATTGATCGAAATAGCGTAGCATCCCACATTGGCCGTGGTTTTGTCACCGTTGATGAACAGCTTTGTTCCAGCAAAACTAGGCGCCCTTTTACTCAACTTATGGCATCAAAGCTAGATAAATGCGGAGAAAAGTGTTTGTTAGCTGTCGATGTAGATAGTAAGTATGTTGAAATTAAATATCCTTACATCGGTAAAAATAAATCCCACAGTCATGATTAGCGCGTTGGTGAAATTACTTCACCTATTTTTTTCATAGAAGAAACGTAACCACTTGACAACTACTTTACTTCAATTAAACTGGCCAGGCAATTAAAACTAAGGCACAAGTGTGTCGGGACGACGCACAAAATTTGAACAGCAATTCCTAATGCCATCAAAAACATGAAGGATAAAATATACACCACAAAACTTTACAAGTGCAATGAGATTTCGCTTGTTGTTTACTAAGGAAAAAGAAATCAAAAAGTTGTACTTCAGAGCACTCTACATCCTAATGTTCACATTGTTGAAAACCCCCAAAAAAACTCCAGAAACAACAAAATGTTATGATGGAACAAAATATGGAGTTGGTGTTATTGATCAAATTGTTAGACAGTACACCGTACGAAGAGGCACAAGACGCTGACCAATTCATTCTTTTCAAAATTGTTTAGACGTGGTGTCGTGCTTCAATAAAGTTTTGATTCTATTTCCACTTTAATTTACTTCTTAAAATTGAAGGGACTTGCAGTATCGATCGAATAATTAAGTTTGGTTGCATCTAAATAGCTAGGAAAAGATTGGCTTCCACTAAGATACTTTATCTTGCGCACTTCCGGATCAAGAACAGAATAAATATATTCACAAACCACTTTAAAACTTTGAGTTCGTTCGCTTGCCAAAACACAGAACTAAAGTACTTCAATAAATAAATATCGGAAACTAACTAAAACTAAAACCACCAAAATAATCGCTTGATTCCTGTCACAACAATCACCACACAACAACGTCTTTTACAACACTCTAATCTCTACTCTACTCTGATCTACTCTCTCTCTATCTATGAATGAATAAAATCTCGCCGCGATATATACAATGAAAAATAATCTAGAAATTGCTAGAACATCAGGTGACACAGAAAAAATACCGTTAATAAATTACGTAATTGGTAATAATAACAAAAAAAGAAAAAATCTTCGAGAAGAAACAAGAATCACTAGAATATACTGGAAAGTCCCGTAGTCAACCATTGCGACGTCAGAATTGGTGTTTAAGTTACAAAGCTATTTATAAATCCAAAATGAAAAAGGTCTTTTTTTCGACAACAGTTTAACAAGTTAAGGCTACAAACGATTCAAATTTACAAATAAAACAATTACAGCAAAACAAGCAGATTACAACTCTATACATATGTAAAACTATTCTTTAACGCAAATTTACTTGTTCGTGGCACCTGGCATCAGTTAATGTTTGGGTTTTGTACAGCGAATTGACAGGCAGAAAAATACCAAGAAGAGATTTTCTGCTAGAGCTGGCGGAAAAACTAGTTGCTCCTTCCACAAGCAAAAGATTTGAAACTGCAACTGAATCATAAGAAGTGAAACAAAAAACTTTGACAGATTAAAGCAGAATGCAATAAAAATCGTTCTGTTGGTGTGTGTTGCATTTGCAAAAAAATACTATGAGGTAATTATACTTGAAATGTTTGGCGTACGTACACCAACTGTAGCTAAATAAACAGTATTACCTTCGCTTTGTTTGACTGTAGGCCTATTTCTTCATCAATAAAACATTTGAAAAAATTTTTTGGCCCATCACACATCTATAATTAGCAGCTTACAGATAGCGCTGGGAAGAGAAGTTTTTTGTTCTGCACTGCATTGTAACGTTATAATGATCTTCTTCCAGCGTTATCAACCCGCATAAGATAAATTCAGATTTTCAAACCAGTAACGATATTTAGCGCTTGTTCGGCCAGAGATGTCGCCCACGCAGGTGGTCATTAACAAAGTAGTTCTATTCAAGTAGGTTTTTCAGTAATGAGCTACTTACTTGAGTAGTTTCAATTTTTACAACTTCTATCTTTACCTAAATAGATGGAGTAGAAAGCAACGCTACTTGAGTAGTTATAACTTTTACTTAAGTAGATTCCAAAAATAGACGCCTGTTGAATTGGAATGCGTTGTTCTAGCGAAAAAATCAGCTTTAAATTCAGGTTGTAATCTTCTGCCCCTTTGTTGAAGTGGGCGATTTTGCGTTCGAATTTTAAAAAACAATAGTAGACTTACTACCATTTAATGCTGATTAGTTGAGCTGCGATGAGCTATTATCAGTGGGCCGTGTTGTCATACCTTTCAATTTTGAAAAGTTTTTAGCGCCAGTGGTAAAATCAAATATTCTCCAGCGTTTAATTATTTTCAGTTTATTTTATCTTTTTAAGCATGCATTAGATTGTTCACGAATCAGCTTTTGTTCTGGTCAAGGGGTAGCATAAAGGGCAACTACGCTCCCAAAAGATTTATAAAAGTTTTGTTTTTGGCTAAATTCCGTAGTGCTCTCCGAAAGAACTATCACGTAAGCTTAAACCTCAGAAAATATCTTTAAAATCTAATAAATTACCACTGATTTTTACCAACATTTTTTATGGTCTATACAAATGATGAAAAAAAGTGATCACCAAAAATCTGATCCAAGATATAAAAAACTTGCCAATCCTCCCTCACAAAGTTTTCTGCTGACTATACCATTTGGCTATAGGTTTTTTAGAATAAAATTAAAATATCATAAAACCTAAGATTTTTTTTCTGAGAATAAGCGAGCATTTGTCTCATCGAGTCGCTCAATGTTTTAACGACTTTTAAATATTAACGAATGTTTTGTCTAAAGCATAAAAAACTATCAAATATAGGGCCGGATTAAGCCCATTATAGGTCCCAAGCACTCAAGACTGTGGTGCCCCATATTCGTATAATTCAAACAGCACCACAGATTTTTTCAATTAATTGTTGGTTAAGGCAGCGATTCCAGCAGCAATGGGGTGCCGAACAAATTGACTCCTAAGTCTTCTCACCAGACATTTGGTGTAGGTGTGTTCGTACCAACACAGTGGCGTGCAGACGGGGGGCAAACGAGGCGACAGCCTCGGGCATCCAAGGTAGGGGGCATCTATAGAGTGAGATTACAAAAATTACATTTTATTAAATTGTTAAAAATATATGCTTTTTCGTATCGTAAGTCTACTAACACATGCTGTATGGATCTGATAAGATCCTGCTTGGGGGCACGGTGTGATTATGGTTCGTAGAAAATCTTCTGCAGTGTCAGCTTTTGTACTGAAATTAGTTTTTACAAAATTTCAATTAGTTTGCTGTGTACTGTGCAAAAACCTAACATATAATTACCTGTGACTTTGTTATGCTCCTTCAAGCTAGAAGAAATGCAGTTCCCTATAATCCTAAGCATGCTCTTGAATGTTTCACGCAGTTTGAGAGGGATGTCTTCCCACCTTTATGTATTGCATAAAGGTTACTGCTTACCATTAAGTTTTCAGTTGAAAGCTGTAAGCGGTCATTTTCAAAGTTAAAATTGATAAAAATATATATAAGATTATCTATGCTACAGGAACTCTTAACAAGTTTGGCTTTAATCAGCATCGAAAGGGAATTCGTTTCGGCAGATGTAAAAAATGAGGTAGTTCAAATATTTTCCGATACGAGAGCTCATATCGGGAAAAGAAATCGTAAAGTGTGGGTGTCTAGTTAATTTGTTTACTTTATCACATGTTCTAGTTTAATAGAAAGAGTTACTTCTTCCTCTGTTTTTACTAAACAACGTCCTTAAAGCATTTTTGTTGTATAGCTCACAAAAATATTAAGGGCAGCAAGCCAGCAATGAATCAAACTACATGGTTGCACTTGGACAATTTCAGATACTACTTCCAACAGAAAAAAATAAACAACTCTATCTCCTGTTATGCCTCACGAAGTTATATATATAATAGATCATTTTGGTGGGACTATTTGATAATTAATTGCAGGCATACATGCAATGTCTTGTTCCTCAACGCATACTCTTCACCAGATAAATTTTTCTTATAAATGTATGCCTTAACCTTTGATTAACATACTAAAACAACGAATACTCTTTTGAAATATTAGTTTAATTTTTCGAAATTTTTTTCTTAACACTAGCTTTTACGTATTTCAAGTGTCTGCTTTGTCTCATTCTTGAGTACTTGACAGTTTGGAAGGGGGGCATGGAATGAAGCAGTTGGCCCCGGGCATCACCGTACTTCTGCACGCGACTGTACCTGCATGTGTACATTACGTCCAATTAGCGTCTGTATACACTTTCTTAATTTAGGTTATGTTCTATCAACTTGTTTTCAGTACTTTTGGTTACTTTACACAAGTGTTTATTGATCTCTATTTACTTACCAAAGTAGCCTAAGCAAGAAGACTTGAGTTTACCACAGTCAGAACTGCTGGCGAATAGACAGTTTCCAGCCTCGGCTACACCATAAACTACTTTCTTGGCCCCACATTATCATACATGACAACACATCTACATTCCACATTTATTATTCCCAACCACTGAAACCCACTGATACCGGGGGTATTTAAAGCCAAATTTAAAGCAACGACTAGGAAATAACTTCAAAACCAGCAGAGCACGCACGTACAGTAGTAGTCAACTGCTGCGGCAGATTCGGAGCAGGAGGGAGGGAGCAAAACAAAAGGGCAACTTGCCAGTAGTAAATAGAATGCAAGTTATGGCGTCAATTTCGGAGAAGCCAACGAAGGGGCACTGAGTATCTAACGGAGGTGTTTTGAGGGTGGTAGCCTGTGTCTTGGATCTTAAATGGTTGATGGGGTGGGACGAGATTGCCATAGTTCTACTTTATAAAATACAAGGACTTAGGCCTCTGTTACCACAGCTAAAAACCTCAAAAAAGGATTTTTTTTCCTGCTGCTAGGCAAAATTGAAACCGCAAATTCCGAGTCATTTATAAAGCCAATCCCGGTGATAGGATCTTCTACGATTTATGTCTTACTAGGGTGATTGACAGATTCTGCTTGTGGTGCTTTACGATCATTATGTATGCACCGCCGACGACTATCTAGGTATGCAGTCCCCGATAATTACGGGCTCTTTCACAAAACTGCTTATGATAAATACCCATAGAGGGATTACCTTCTGGTCTAATGAGTTGTTTGTATACACTTCCTCTTTCTGGACAATCGGCTCTGTCCCAACAAGATTTGCCACAGGGCGGTTTAGCAGAGGAAGTCAAGGGTGATTAAACTAATGGTGTGAAGGTTGTGGGCCAGGAAATCTCGCTCGGCATGACTAGATTTTAAAATGGAGTTTAGTTAGTTCATTGCTTGCGATACCGATTTTGCTGCGTTGTATAGGTAGTTAAATTTGCTTTCGGTGGTTGAAGCAGTCTCTTTCATTGATTTATTTCTATTTTCATTAGAGATGTCCACCTCTCTTTCTATTAATCTTTTCATCCGGGCCAATAACGTTAAATGGGTCATATTGGGTGCAAAAGTACCTCGTCCAGATCCATTTGAGAAGAAGGAGCATAAGTTTCCAAAAGTGCTGTTGTGGCGCAACGGCAGCGCTCTCTCTCTGCTTCTTGTAGATAGGGTGTTTTTTCGAATATACGAGGTGTAGAAGTCCTATTCGTCAACTCACTCAAATGTCGCCTTTAGTAAAAATTTAAACAAATTTATTTACGTAAACCCTTATTCAAATAGAAAACAAAACAAAAAATCGGTACTTAAATATAAACACAAATTTGATAACTCTATATCACAAACTTAAGATGGCTCCCACGCCGAGCCACGCCTGTACGCCAGCGTGTCCTTCTTTAACTGACACGTCGGCATTAAATTCAAATCAAGAGTTGTAATGTGAAGTGATGCGTGAAAATTAATGGTGCTTAAAAACTAATTAAGTGGAGCAATAAGGTAGTGCGCAGTGCTACACTGTCAAAGCTGGGTCATATGAATGGTCTCAAAATAATTGTTCAAAAATAGTTTCCAGTTTGCGTCAATGATGTAGGCAAAGGTAGTCAGTAACAAAGTAGTTTTACTTAAGTAAGCTGCTTGAACAGATTTTTAATGACGAGCCACTTACTTCAGTAGTTTCAGTTTTTACTTAAATGGTATGAGTTAGATGCTGAAAATTTGATGTCTGTTGAATCGTAGTGCAGTATTTTAAAATAAACAACGGCTTTAAGTTGTTTATTGTAAATTTAAAAACCAACTGGTAGACTTACTACTGTTGAATGCAGACAAAGTAAGACGCGCTGAGATATTGTCAGAAGTTATTGGGGCCTCGTTTTCTGATAACTTTTGTTTCAAAAAATTTGCTGGCGACCAAAGTAAATTCAAATACTCTATAGTGTTCATTATTTCCAGTTTCTTTCATCTTTTCAAGCAAACATTAATTTATTCACAAATCAGCTACTGCTCTTGTCAGGGGAGTAGCCAGGAGAGCAAAGAGAGCAATTACCCTCTTAAAAAATGAGTAAAAATATGTTGTTGGCTGAACTCCTTGGTGCTCTCTAAAGAAATTGGCACATAAGCTTAGTCTCAGCAAATATCTTTAAAAATTGCTAAATATTACTGATTAACCAAAGTTCTGTAACGTTTCTATAATAACGAAAACATGTCCCAACGAAAAATGTGATTTAAAGTAAACAATTTTACCCCTCTGCCTTTAAAAATTTTCAGCTGACTACATCATTTTGCTCTTGTTTTTGTACGCTAAATTTTAAACATTATTAAGGTTTAATTCTTTTTTAGTTAGAAGTAATAAAAAAAAACATTGGCCTCACCGAGCTGCAACAAATTTCAACAACTTTTAACTATTAACAGACGTTGTATAGAAACCATAAGACAACACTCTAAAACAGTGGTTCTTAACCTTTTTATAGTCGTGGCCCACTTTTGTTTTGAAAAAATTTCGTGGCCCACTGTCTACAAGAAAAAGATATTTGTAAGAAACACAGAATAACTTATCAATGTGAATTAAAAAGAATAACATTTTAATAATAACCCATTCATAACACAACTGTTAATGCGAAGCTTGAGATTGTTTGTTTTTTGCAAGTAGAGATATTCGAAGTTTAATGCATGACAATGCACAAATCAAGTCATTTTCCACATTCATGGTATTTCTATATTTTGTTTTCATTGCAACAAGATCTGAAAAAGCGGCTTCACACAAGTAAGTTGACGCAAATGGAAGCAGCTTGCTTATCATGTATTTGGCCACTCGAGGATATGAAGCACTAGCATTACACCAGAATGTTGTTAATTCAGAATTTTCAAACGCAGTCTTCATGGTCGAGTCATTTTTTAAATCAATAAATTCTTCTTGAAGATGCACGGGCAGGGAAGAGAAGTTTGCATTGATTGGATTTCTCATTATTTGGAGATTGTCATCCATATCTTTGCGCTCTGGAAAGTAGCGATCTAGTTCTTCTTCCAACTTACACAAATGTTCTGTGACCTCTGTTGAAATATTTATCGATTCATTCGCTCTTGTTACTGATGAGAGCCTGTCGAACATGGCAAAAACGTCTTTCATGACATGCATTTTCTACAACTGCAATTTCTCCACAAAAGCATTAAGTGAGTCATTGAGATTGATGATAGTGGTTTTACTCCCTTGCATGGATAAATTTAGGGTATTTAATTTTTCGAAGATATCCGCTAAATAAGCCAAGCGTTCTACGAAAGAAGGATCATTAAAGTAAGTTGCAAATTCATGTCTTTGCCTGACAAAAAACTTTGCTAATTCTTCTCGTAGTTGAAACACTCTGGACAGCATGTTGCCTTTTGAAAGCCAGCGCACATTTGTATGGTATAAAAGTGTGGTGTAGTCTGCTGACATGTCCTTCCAAAGATTTGAAAACAGCCTTGTGCTTAACGCACTCTTTTTCACAAAGTTTACCATTTTAATAGCAACATCTAATGCTGATTGAAGGTCTGAAGGAAGAGTTTGACTTGCCAGAGCTTGGCGGTGTATCATGCAGTGGACTGACGTTGCACCAGGAGCGAGTTCTTTCACCTTTTTCGCAAAACCTGATTGTGCACCAATCATTGCAGGAGCTCCGTCGGTACAAACAGAACATAGATTCTCCCACTTTAAGTCCCATTTTTAAAAATAATCGTCCACTTTTTGTAGTACAGGGTGGGCCGTAAATAACGCACCAAAGATTTAAAATAAATTGTGATGTGAAATAATGTAAATATCTTTTCTTTGGGTATCTGTTAAATTTAATTTCAATATCAGTTACTATAACTGTTAAATTTAATTTCAATCAAAGTTTTTTAGTTATGATTTGCCTTTTAAAAAAAATTTATATCATTTTTAGGGTATGCACTTAACAATTAAAGAACGAGTTGAATTAGTGTTAATGTCTGGTGCCGATGGCGCCACTAATCGATCTGTTGCTAAGAAGTTTAATCGGATTTATCTTGCTAAGAAGTTTTGTTTTAATAAAAACGTTTGTTATTATTATCTGAATTGTTTTATATGCTTTGGTGCGTTATTTATGGCCCAAAACGTTTGTTATTATTATCTGAATTGTTTTATATGCTTTGGTGCGTTATTTATGGCCCACCCTGTATATCAGCTGCTCGTGTTGTACTTTCTAGAGGAGAACAGAAGAGAATGGCTTCCTTTATGCCTGTAACGGACGCCCATCGCACAAAAGCCATTAGATGAGAAACATTTGAAATGTCGGTAGATTCGTCCAACTGAATAGAAAACATACCATGAAGGCAGGACTTCAACTCTGAAATCAACTGAAAAGAAATGTCATCCGCCATCTCGTTTATACGAAGCCGTATCGTATCATCTGAAAGAGATATTGCTTCTAACTTTTTGCTACTTTGTTTTCCCAACACTCGCTCCGCCATTTTCATAGCACATGGCTTTACAAGAGTTTCAGCTATTGTGTGGGGCTTCTTTTGTTTTGCAATCGTAAGTGCAACTTCATAGGAAGCTTCAACAAGTGAAATATTTTCCTTGTAATAAGTTCCACTAGAATCCAATTTAGTACGTTTCAGTGCATCTCGTTTCCTTTCAAAAAAGGAAGTACCTTTGTCCTTATATTCAGGATGAATTTTCAACAAATGATTTGACAATTTACTTGGACGGAGTGAATCGTTTCCAAGGACTTTGTAGCAGATAACACACTGTCCTTTTTGGGCATCTTTGTCAGAAAAACGTGCAAAACCATACTGAATGTAATTATCATTCCATCCTCTTTTACTTGCTTTTTTACTCATACTTTGACTAAAACTCACTTCTGAAAATTTGATTAAAAACGACAATACCTGCACTGCAACTGCTGTTCCTTTCAAAATAAGGCAGTTAAATACAAAATTCGAAATGAAAGCAGGGCTTTTTATGACATCACAGAGACTGGCCATCGTACTATAAATGTTCTATTATGCGATAGTTACGATGCATTTAAAAATTTATTCACCATAATTAGTACCGTCAAACAAATCACAATACGAATTTTTTTTCATAGCTTGATTTTCTAATACTTGAATAGTTCTGCTTATGCCCTCTAGGAGTGTGTCGTTTATGTTACCAAGTGGCTGAAACCCCACACCAGCCTCTTTCATTCACGCTTTAATTAAAACTAGAGAAGACACACAAGTGTGCTGTTACATTAACTAAAGAAGAAACATTGACTAACTTTACAATTTTTCAAATAGCTCTGTGGCCCACCTCTAAATGCTCCTGTGGCCTACCAGTGGGCCATGGCCTACCGGTTAAGAACCCATGCTCTAAAATATAACTAAATAGACCTACAAGGAAAAGAAGTAATTTCTAGAATATATAACCTATTTTACAAAGTGTTTTTTACAAGAAAAAAATGTCCTTACATTAAAGTAAAACATTTTGAGAGGCTTCTAACAATAGTGTCACTCCCGAACTGTGTGTCACCCAGAGAGTCCCATTTTTTTCGAGACGCAATTGCCTGCAACATACGCGTGAAGCTTTAATGTGCCGGTAACGTAAATTAAGCCACAAATTGGCAGAGAAATTTGCGTTTTCAAAAATTTTCAAAATGCGTTTTCAAAAATCAGCTTGAAAACTTCAATATTAGCGATGAAGGCCCTGCGGGTGATGCCGGCAGAGCCGGCTAGTATGCTTGCAAGTGTAAAACACTCTAGATCAGGGGTGGCCAAGCTGTGGCCCATGCGCCATAAGGTGGCGCATTGCATGATTAGGAGTGGCGCATTGTAACCTTGTGGTAATAACACGCAGCTTACAGCGGCAAACAAATCTTTGTTTTTGTAAACAAACGCGACATGGGATGGAAATACTTGCGCCAGGATTTACGGAGATTGTGGCGCATCTGAAACCGTATAATAAAAAGTTGACGCACGGTAGGTGAAAGGTTGGCCACCCCTGCTCTAGATGTTCTAGACCAGTGGTCCTCAAACTTTTTTTGCAATGGAACCCTTTGACATTATTGGTAACGTAACGGAACCCTTATTCAAATTAATACTTAATACAACAAAAGAATGTTTTATTTGACAATGTTAATGTCATGAAAATCTTTTTTTTTTGGAGATCGACCGCCTTTCGACATGGAATCTCGGGATATATTCGCACGATTGACAGCTATGTTCAGAATTCATTGCGGAATTCTTTACGTATATAGCTTTACGGAACCGCTGACCTTGCTTCGTGATGTTACATTTGACAAAGTTAATGTCATGAAAACCTTTTTTTTTTTGGAGACCGACCGCCTTCCGATATGTCTGTCTGTATCGTGTCTTCGAATGGTTGATTGCCACAATTGCCACAATTTCGACAGGTAATCTCGGAATATATTCGCAAGATTGGCAGCTATGTTCGGAATTCACTGAGGAATTCTATTTGAATGTAGCTTTACGGAATCCCTGACCTTGCTTCGTGGAACCCACTTGGAGAATTACTGTTCTATAGGATTACTGCAAAAACAACATTGGAAATTACTATGATCTCACAAGTGCGTTTTTGCGCTCATTTTTACCGGGTCAATGTTACGTAACCATCACAAGTAACAATCAAAATGAAGTAAATACCTGTAAGTAGGTTCAAGTTACATAACAATACCGGTTTTAAAGCTGTTACAAGATATTATTTGTGACAGACAGTTAATGAAACTCAAAGTTGAAAATCAAAAAAAATACCACTACGTGAAATCGCCCGGTGGAGTAAAATATTTTTGGTTGAAAACATTGTAATAAACCTAACGGTATGTTGCGTAAGAGATCTTTGGAAAATCATGAGCTCTTTCTCCTTGTGCCAGAAATAAGGCGCTGGCAAAAACATGAGGTCACAAGTATAATCGTGAAAGGGGCGCACCGGGTCGCTAAAAAGCTTATTTCTCATTAACTTTGACGTAGTTATCCTCGTACTTGTTGTGAGGAACAAATAAAAGCGTGTCATCGATAAGCTGTTTGTGAGTAAAACCAGTCTTGATTTAAAAGTTTGGTAAGCTGCAGTAGGGATGTAGAAAAAAGGAAATATAACAAACCATGAAGTTAACCAAAAATAAACTACTTAAATATGTTTAAATATATACATATGCATAGGGCATTTCTAAATGAACATAAATAAAGTTCGAGGAAAAAATAAACTCTATCAAAAGGCAAAATTCTTATAAAAAAGCGCAACCCTGTCAGTGTGTCTGAGTGAGTCTGTGTGTGTGTCTCTCTCTCTCCCTGTGTGTTTCAACTCCTTCAAAAGTATTGGGCGTAAAACATGTTGCTTGGCACAATTGACCTCTATTCAAGGTGAATGTTATAACGGGATTCTTGACGTCACAATGGAAGATAAATTTTTATTTCACATTTCTTGACATTGGAAAGTAGTTTTCTGCATAAACGAAAGCCAGCACTCTACTACACAGCTTCAAGAAATTTCACTCTTCTAAAAACAAGACAACGTGATAATTAGCGATTAATTGTAAAATTTGTTTTCTTCATTTTCTTAAAATATGCTGGTCGTGGAAATGCGGTTGAAAGCTTAATTGGCAGATATTGAAAAGGTGTTTTTGATAAAAGTAGTTCTCTAACAATCTAAGCTTTATCGGCAACGTAACAAGTTATTCAGCGTTTCAATGTTTTTTATGCATGTTTTTTCTTTTTCTTCTTAAACGCTTTAAAAAAGTTTTGCTTGACGATAGTCTTATAGTGATATCACTTCTCATAGTGTTAAGTGACATCATAATGATGACTTTACCACTTTAGTGAAAACAGCAGCAGGCAGTAACAGCATTTATTTTATCCACTGTCATTTTGAATGCAAAGGTAAATAGTAGACCCTATAACTGATACGCAGCCTAATACAGTACAATTATATATAACTGCTCGAACATTCCGGTTTCAATATGTTTTTTCCTATAATACAATGGCAAGTAGGAAAATTATAATAACTGAACTGTAAGTAGACTCCACCATAAAATACCTTTGTACAAGAGTCATGTCGTGCGCCTGAGTAAACTCTTAATCTCTAAGACGTTTTTATCTCGTGTAGCAAAGTGGAACCAACTGCCGCGTTTTAATGAAAGGTTTTGCAAGTTAAGTTTGATAACTAGGTCTACAATTACTAAAAGTGTTAGTAATAGACATATTATTCCATAACTTAATTCCTATAAATACATCAATCATTTCAGCTTTTCTTTCGCCACTTTGAATTTATGCCCTTATGCACTTGGTCCAACGAACGGATTAAAGTTTACACAATTATTTGCTGTTTGCAAGAAAGCACAGTCATAATTTAATGGTAGAGAGGTCGGTATTATGGACTTGGTTTATGAAATTCAATGTTTGAAATGAAATCAATAAAAATAAGTCACTAGGGCCAAACTGTAAAATCATAGAACCAAATATATAATCGTATCTATGGAGGAAGATTATTTTTTGAAACTGGGTTATTTGATCAACCAGGTGATAGGAGGCAACACATTTGTAGGGAGGTAGGTCTCTCTGCTCTATTCCGAGACCAAGGCATGTAGGTGCAGCCGAAGAATATGGTGTCTCAAATATTAATACGAGAAGGGTCTCCACCAAATCAGTCTACCATCAATAACTCATTGCTGTACTAGTAAAACATTGCGGTTCCTTTGCCAAACTTTCACTTTGCACCCCTCTACTTACTGGAAATAAAGGATAGAGAGTTTGTGAGTGAGGCCAGTTCAAAGTATGACGATCGAATTAGATGCATAGAGGCAATGCCCCTCATTTGTACCAACATTTTGTTGCAGTTTGAAAAAATATTGCTTAAGTGAAGACGGTTAAACTGATATTTCTAACCCAACATCTGATAGCCCTGCCGGGCGACACCATCAAAGCTGCTAGTTTTACATTTACTTGCTAGCTCTTTACGCATGTATAGCTAAACATAAAAAATTACATGTTATCACAGTCAAGTTACACCAGCAAAATATTGTAACATCTAACACAGCACAAGATTAAAACTTACGACCAACACTAACCCCTACTGGAAACTTATGCTGGTCGTTGCAAGAAGTGGGAAAATAGCGGGTGATTATTTTGCGATGGCAAAATCAATAAATTTTTTGGATAAGGGTTCCTGTCACTAATTATGAAAGAAAAGTGTTACGTTGTCAGCATTCATGTTTAGTAAGACTAATCGTTATATGTGTTTCGTAATTTAATCACACCTTCAAATCTGAGTTGTAGCAGGCAGTCATTATACTTAGAGGGCTCACTTGATTTGCATTTTACTTGTTCCAAGCGCCTGCCATCTCGAGATAACTGTAGTGAGTGAGTTGTGTTATTTTGAAAGTTAGTCATTGTGTGTTAAATTTAATTCATACATAACCAGCTTGAAAAGTTAGCTCTAGAGTGGGAACTGACTTTAAACGCAGTTTCCAAATATATGTGAATATTACTGAATTGAATTGTTTTAGTTGTAACCACTATTTTTGGCTAAATAGTAATTTTTGGGGAGAATACTCCAACGCTGGTTGATAAATTATATTTAACTGTAATTTCGTATTGGTGGAAGCCACATTGTCGTCGCTGTCTTTGCAGTGGTTTAGCACACAAAGTTAAATCAATTAGTTGATTATTAGCACTTTCTGAAGTACTTGTATGTAGTCTGGTTGATCGTATTTGCATTGACAATCGAAATGTGTGCTTTCAACTTTATTGCACACCATTGGATACGCGTTCAATTCTCCGCAAAGAGTGTCAGGTGTAAGAAGTCCGTACAATGAATACGAAAACATACAGGGATTTACCAAGCAAATTTTAAGCAATAACTTTGAAAATAAATTCATTACCACCATCAAATTTTGTTTGTTGTTTCATTACCATTTTGATTAACAACACAAACCTTACCTGTGACAATGAATTTATGACTACTACCATTACTCTGGTTCCCTCTACACGGACCTTCTATAACTGTAGATCCCGATCAATACAACTAGTATCAGCGATCACCAGTTTACTTTTCTGTCGATCGTACTTTAAAATGGTGGTTCGATGGATGCGTTGCTCCGAGTGGACAGCGTAAGATAAATTGAACAAAGATAAATACATGTATTAACGAACTGAACCACAACAGAATGGAACAGAGTTAACTTGAATGAAATAAGCTGAACGGCAATAAATTGAAGCGAACTGAACAGAAACAAATTCTATTGGTTATCACGCAATGTACTTTATGTCAAAATATGGCATGCAAGCCAAAACAAAATACTCTTATTCGTTGCTATCCGAATATCCGACCTTAGAGCACTTACTATCCGATTGGATGCCGGATATTTGAAAAAGCCTAAGATAGTGCTAGATTGTACTCGAATACGCGGTACATTTCTATAAAAACGTAGTGAATCAATTGAAACTAAAGAGCAAAATGCGTAAAAGAAAATGAAAAATTTTAAATGTGCCTTATAATTCATTAATCTGAGCAAACAAAGAAATCAACCAAAGTTGCATCAAAAGTACTGTTGAAGACCAAGTGAATGAAGATAGCAAAAGTGAAATGACATTGCATCATAATAACCGGGTTTGAAATTGCTACAAGGAGACAATAGCTACGTAGTCCCCATTTATAATTCCTTTTGTTACTTCTCTCACTAATGTATTTGCCAAAAGCCGGCTAAACTAATATTTTTTATTCAGACACAACTTACTGGTTGCCGTGCATAGCGGCGTCGTCTAGTATGTTTATCTGCAGAAGAATCTGGGCAGATTAATTTGTTATGAACTTACTGAAGTAGAAATTAGGTTAATTTCGATTTGTAAACGTCTTCTGCTCAAAAAAACAGAAATGCAAATGCAATGCAATGCCGGCAATTCTGAAAATGTTCTTCAGCTTTGCATTTTTGCATGAACACTTATTTTTTTAACATGACTTAAAATAGAAATTTCATATTGCTTGTGGCTATTTGTTAAACACTAAAAAAAGCGTATACACAATATTCTTCCACATATAGTAAAGATTCTGCAGCATAAAATATACCACAAAATTATGGAAATGTAGAGGCAAGATATTCTTTATGAGTAAAACATATTTTAAATATCATCCATAGATATTTAGAACGCTTTGCTTTCGAATCACTTTTCAATAGGATCATAAAGTAATTAGTTTTGCGTAATTGAGAGATAACTTGTTTTGCTTGTTTATCGTTTTTGTGAAATCAGATTCCAAGCTTGATCCAGTTTTAAATGCTGTGCGATCCCTTTGTATAGCCTCTTTGCAGCTCTTCGAAAAATTGTTTCTCGAATACTGTAGATGAAACAGTTCCAGAGACTATTGCTGAATACTACCAGAGCCATTGAAAGCCGAATAGATGAAAATTGCATGTAAGCAACTGTATTGAAATCGGTCGGGTTTTCCATGTTGATATTAGGTAAAAAGATTCTTATAATTAGAGTTAGCGCGTTTGGCACAATGCATAGGGTAAAAACTGTAATCATGATAAACAGAGTTCCTAGAAGACGCCTTTCATCATCAGTTTGGTGTTGCTTGTCATGGTTCTTCAAGTTGGGGCGAGCCACTACATAAGTTGCTATTACTGAAGACCACATCAATACGAACAAAAAGAAGGCAGAAAGTGCGTAATACATGAGCACTAACTTTCCATTTTCAGTGGCTATATTTGAGGCGACAAAAGCATTACCTACATCAGGAATAACTATAGGAAACACTGCACTAACCAATGCATTAAACCAAACAATCGCTACAGCAATTTTGGCAGCGAAAATTGCTTGTAAGTTGTTGTATCTTAATGGACGAAATATAGCAACAAATCTGTCAATACTTGCTGCTACCAGACTGGAAACAGACACGCTTACAGATAGCACTGTAAAGAATCCAAGCGCTGATGCATAGATACTCGAAACGTTATCTGCAAAGAGGTCTTTTACCTCGACAATAACCGGTTGCGTAGGCAATGACTTATCATTGGCAATCACATAACCAGTCATGTTCCTTAACTCAGTGAAAGATGACCTTTGCACGAAATGCTTGTACTCTCTTCCAATGTTCATCGGAATGACAAATAAACCCATGAAAAGATCAGCAACACCTAAAGATAGGCGGTAAATAGATTGGACGTTTCGTTTTTGAAGAGATAATACCCCCATGATTTGAACGTTGCAAGAAACAATGGCAATAGCAAGAAAAATTGCTGTCATGAAATACAATACAAAGCTCAACCGGCACCTGAAAAGTAAAATAAGAGGTAGATAAATTTTGTGAAACACTGTTATGTTAGACGCGCAGTCACTGGGCTAGATTTACAACTGAAGGCATTTTTTGACCTGTAATTTTTTTTACTTTTTTCTCATATTTACAGTAGACAGCATTTTGCCTAAAAAAATTGCTCATTTGCAGAGACCACAATCTTTCCTTGAATTATAACTGGTTATCCAAATGCAACATTTTTTCGATGGAGACAAATCAAGTGAAATCATATTCTCAAGTATGAAATCAAAGAAAAAATTTTTGCCGCTCTACGCAATTTTTTCTTAAGTATGGTGCAGATATGAATAACGCAAAAGTGTTAAGGCTGGTTTCATTTAGGCGTAGGATTGCGGGCGTGGCGTAAAAAATTCGTAAAAAATTCCATGCGTGGAGCGAGTGTCGCTCCGCGCATGGAACTAAATAGAGAAACAAAGAATTGTTCACGCTATGCCTGCCATCTACGCCTAATGGAAACCACCCTTTATTGTTTAGTTACCATTGTGCTTTTGGGCGATGTGTTTAAATACTGAAGTTTGTGTGATTTTGTTTATGTGGAAAAAGCACTCTGTCTCGGTTTTTGGTGTATAATAGATTTCAATCAACTGCAAATTAACCCTTACACAGACAGAGCTTCAAAAAATTGCGAAAAGAATATTACGTGACGATATGTAATACAGAAACGAAATGGTGCACAAAAACCACAAACAAATTAACTTTTCCTATCTAGTCATTGCAATATAGTATCATGTACTTTTTGACATTTTCAGATTCGAAGGTTTGGTCTTTTTGCAGTAGCTTTTTCAGCAAAGAAAGTAAACGTTCAACTGTAAGTAATGTTGGTTGAACTTTTCACGGTAAAGGCTGGTTTCCATTACGCGCAGCGCGATCTACGCCTTATGGAAACTGGCTTTAACGGTGTGAAGGATGGACGAATGCTTTATTTTTAAGAATATATTATTGTTTTCAAATCTGACTTGGCTAAACAGTTGATAGATGTAATGCCTAACTGCACAGGTTGTATCGTGACACTACTTTTGCTCCTTTTTTGCCTTAAGCGCTTTTGCCAGCAGCAGTCTTTAACTTCTAAGTGTTCAATGTTGTTTGAAAGCAGCTGACTATGCTAGAGAAGGACTAGGTCTGACGTCAGCTGATCTTCGTTAATGATTTCTATTACTTTGCTCACCAAAATTCCGGTGTTGGTACGGTTGTTGACAGTGACAAAAAGATGTTCTTTGCTCACTATAACAATGTTTGTTAACCGGATGTATCGTACACCCCAGGGTGACTTGTTATTACTATTCTTGTTATCGTTATATTGTCATTTTTCGTAGTTCAATCTCAAACAACGGAGTTTTTAAATTGATGTTCCTTTTTTTATAAATCAATCTCAAAAAGGTAAAGTTTTTGACTGATGAAACAGATCTTTGGAATGTCAAACAAGGTATACCGCAATAAAAAAGGTTAACTAACACTGCACTGTATTACAAACCAACTCTAAGCAAAGGTTACCCATCTCGTAACCACAGGTGCCCGAGACGACGGTAAGCAAGTACCAAAATTTTTGGACCGATTTTTGTGGTAATTGTTGCCGCCTTTAATATTGCTAGGACTGCGTCTATGTTTTTGAAGCAAACACGCACTCGCACAGCACCACTATGCGGTAACTGTGCTGAGTAAGTGACGACGAGAAAAATTTGTCGAATGACTTGCGAGCTAATAGGAGCTAAGCTCTCGTCTTCTTTTAAAACAACCTGAAGACTGAGACAGCTCTTTTGGTTTACTTTAATTGTCAACTAAGTAAACCTCTGCTTTGCCATCAAGAGTCATTGAACAAATAGCATCCGTCACAAACGATATAATATTTTCACGGTTCGTACGAAATTGTCGCTAGACAACGTCCGAAGTGAAAATAATGCTGCTGATGATAAAACTGCCATAATGGGCAGGAAAATCAATCAAGAACGTTTGAGTTGATGCTTACAAATTTTCTACAAACAAGTTGACTTTTTTTGCTCAGCTATATTAGCTTGATCTATGACCATAAATATTTTTCAAAAAAACAAATCACGAATCGTATTTTCTTTTCACCTTGCTGATGTGGCAGTGCTGAATGGAATACCAACCTGAGAAAAATGATTCTTTCCTATATAGGCAAACAATGAGCTGAAACAATATGATTAAGCTTGTGTAATGACTAAAACATGCCAGGGAAGAGAAATGCACACACTACACTTCTTTAGCAAATTTTATCTTTGGGAATTCTTCAAAGCGTTCCGGAAGAAACAAATATTTAAATTGGAAAACCTTAAAAACGAATTGCTTTTTTGCATTGTCGAAAAAGCTCAAATTCTAGGAATTTTTTTATTGGAAGCAGTTGAGTAATGTCTCTGCAAGAAAATTTCAGGCGTGTTTTTACAGTTATCATTTTTTGAGACAATAAAAAAAATTCTTCAATGAAGCATCAATTGTAAAGAGATTTCCTTAAACAAGTGTTAGCCTCCAACTTGACCAAATTTTTGCAAGTTGGTAAGTAAAGGCTAGCTCTGGTTTGAGCAAAATTCTTTTTCTCAGTCAGTAAATGTAAATTTAAAAAATCATCTGTTGATATGATTTCATCCTGACGTCACCAACCAACCCTTTATGGCACCCGCCCCGGGGCGGTGACCAATTGTGACAGGTTTTATATGTACTCGAAATAGTTTTGGAGAAGTGAAAGCGAACGAATTTACGCATGCACTTACGCATTTACTTACTCACGTACAAACTAAGCATGAATAAACAATCAACAAGTTGCGTTAAAGTCAATAGTAATCCAATTGTGTATGTATATTGACAATGTGACATGTTTCCTGATTTCACCCCTTATTATGGTTTACCTGTGACGATATTTCTGATTTACAATGCTTTTTACGAAGATTTAGAAATTTCCTGATTATGTCTGTGCTTCCACAAAAGTTTTACTGTTTACTTTACTTTAAAAAATTATTAAATTATTTCCTCATTTTAAGCAAATTTCTTCCTAATTTACTCGCACACTTTTTTCTAAAGCAACATTTTAAAGTTGGACATTTTTTGCCATTTTTAAAAAAAATTTGGATGGCATCCACAATACAAAATTTAATCTCAATACATCTTGATAGTTTCTACAACTGAACAATTGAATACTTACCAAAACCTGCCACCAGAAAAACAAGTTAAATAACTCACCGGAGCTGTTTGGCGTAAATATTGTACAGTAATTAAAAGTGAAAAAATATGTAAACATAAAATTTGCGCACGCTGCATAGATGCATATTTGAAAAAATACCGGTAACTTAGGCAAACTGCACTCATTAGACAAATGCGTGGTCAAGCTGTTATGGTGAGGTGTTCAACTTGCATAGCTCGTGTGCTTTTTAATTGACTACCGTGTAATTTCTACTTAAACCAATTAACAATCTCATGCTGCCAAAACAACAAACTACTCCACAGGTGCCTTGTTAAACATGAAAATAACTGTCTTAAATTTCTGGTGAGATAATAAAATCTTTTCTTTTCTGTAAAATCGTAAGGACCATGAAACACGACGTGTTTTTTCAGAATTCCAGTATTTATACATGGCATGCATAAATTTTCATTTTTTTTTAACTATTTTAATTTTGTATGTATATTTTCTTGCAAATTTATTCATTCCTTTTTCTTTCCTTTTTTTAATTATTTTCTCCGAGTTTCCTCTTTCTTAAATTTTAGGGTCAAATTTTCTCGATTATTGCAAAGCCTGATTTCTGCACCAAACAACAGTCGCCTTGACGTGGTTGTGCGGTCCCAACCTGTTTGAGTTGGATCAAAATAGCTTCTGGCCTTCTCAAGGGTCCCGGTTACCCTAGGAATTTCCCTTATATAAACCATTTTTTCGCCGTGCCACCCTCTGAATGACCGCAGAACGGCAGCACTCAGTCTTTCTACAATCGATCGGCTGTTTTTCTTTTCTTCTTCTGTCTTTCTCTTGCCCATATTCCCATTATCTTTCTTCTCCTGATGAACGGAAAAATTTATCCTCATCCTGGTCCCGTCTTTCCCTGTTTAGTGTGCTCTGGAAATGTGACCTGTAGTGTCATGCTGCACCTACTCCAAATGGGTCTATTTAAAGTATTCACTACTCTCCTTCTCCAAATTCAAAGCTCTAGGCAGCTCTTACTCCTGTAGTTGTCTTCTTTGCTTCCCCTGGAGCTGTCTCTGCTTCTCCTGGAGGTCCCACACCTACCAGCACTGTGAGTTCCTTTTTGGGATCCACCAGCTTGTATACCTTTCTGTTCAATCTGGTCCATCTAAACCCCTGCCAATGCATCCATTTAACCCTCTTCCAATGCAGCTCTCTGATTCCATCCTCGTCTACAAACGTCCTACTCTCCTTCCTCACATTTCCTATCTCCTTCCTCTGTCTTTCCTTAATTCCACGTGTTTCTGGCTGTTCTTCTATATTTCATGCTTCCTCTTCCTCCCCTGATTCGTTCAGGGTTCTTCAATGAAATGCTGGAGATATTCGAGTCAGAAACTTTGAACTACTCAACTTTATCTGGCTTCACTCTATGGATCTTATCTGCATCCATGAAACCAACCTTAACTCGTCTTCCTCTTTCCAGGTCTCTTGATATTATACTTTTCGATCAGATTGCACTCACTCCCGGTCTGGCATTCTTTCTCCCGATGACCCGCACGCTAACGTTGGCATCATCATTTTGGTCAGGTAGAACTTATCCTTCTCTGAACTTTCTACCTCCTCTCTCTCTTTTCTTGACCCCTACTTTGACTACGCAGGAGTCAACATCTCAGTAAACAACTCCTCCTCGGTTAATGTTTATGCTCCTTTGATTCGCTCTTCTTCGACAGAGAGCAGAACCAACTCCTTTTCCCGATCCATTCTTTCCTCCTCCAGAAATCTCTTCGTTCTGGGGCACTTCAACTGCCATAATCCCCTCTGGGACTCAAAAGGTATTTCTGACCCGCGTGGGAAGGAAGTAATCGATTGGGTCATGACTTCTGACCTTCTTCCTCTCAACGACCCCGACACTCCAACTCTTCTCCATCACTCCTCTGACAGTGGCTCCTCTTCTGACATCTCCATCGCTCCCTTTTCTCTCGCTCCTGAGAAGTACTTTAGGACGTGGGTTCTGATTACCTAGCAATTTTATAGCTGTTCCTTCTCTTGCACTCTTCCACACCAAAGTATTACCCCCTTTCTTCAATTTTTAGAAAGCTCGTTGGGGTGACTTTGCTTTTTACTTCGACTCTCATTGTCCTACTACAAAGAAATACTTGTCTCTTTCTTCTGATGCTGCTTTCTTTACTTCTCTGGCACTGAATGCGGCCAAATTTTTCATTCCTTTTGGCCGCATCAAACGCCTCAAGCCTGGTGGTCTTCTAAAGTGGAAGAAGCGGTAAACGAACGACAAAAAGCTTTTGCTGCCGCTCATGGAAGTGATGAAGGTCAATAAGCTTCCATCTCTGCTTCCCGACATGCCTCGTCTGTTATCGCCAAAGCCAAAGCTGAGGCATGGCAGGCGACATGATCATATCTCTCTCCTACATTTGATTCTAAATCTGTGTACTCTCTTCCATTTTGTTGCTGATTTTTCTTCCTCTTCTAGCTTCCCAGCTATTTTTCTCCCAGGGAGTCGGCTTTGGTCTTCGCCGACCACCTGAGATCCCACTTTTCCGTTTCCCAGCCAAAGGTCTTGCGTAGCAGAACCGGAGATTACCTTTCCAGGCTCCGCCGAGCCAAATGGCCCGAGAAGTCTCATTCTTTTTTATGCTCCTCTTCCTTCTCCCCCGATGAATTTTTCGCGGCTGCCACAAATCTCTCCTCATCCACTGTTACTGGCCCAGATATAGTTGCCTATTTCATTCTAAAGCACCCTCCTTGCTCTGGCATAGATTTTCTCCCACACATTTTTGATCTTTCGTAGTCCTTGCATTCCTTTCCTTCCATCTGAAAGACATCTTCTAATATTCCCATCCATAATTTGTCAAAGCTTCTCAACTTTCCTGCTTCCTTCCAGTGTATTTCTCTCATCTCCTACGTCTCAAAACTTTTTCAATGCATCATTCTATCGCGTTTACTCTTCGTTCTGAAATCTAACTCCATCTCCTCTCCACGCCAGGCCGGTTTACGCCCCGCACGATCGACTCTAGATCAAAATCTTTGTCTTTTTCAGTCCATTTCGAGTGGGTTTAACCAATTCAAGCCTGGGTCTTGGACGATTCTTGCTGCGAAGGACTTCTCTAAAGGCTTTTGACTCTGTCTGGCATCCGGCCCTTTTTCACAAACTTTTTTCGGCTGGCCTCTCTTCTTGCTTTTCTCTTTCTTTTCTGATAGGCGCCCTTGCATGGTTTTTTGCGCTTGTTCTGTCCTCCCCTCCGTCTTTCCTTTTACATCAAACTCTCTGGAAGGAATCGTCATCTTTCTCCTTTCTTACCCGGGCTACAATGAGTCCCTGGACACTCATTTCTTCTGGGAAACAACGCTGCTGATGAGCTGGTCAGAAGGGGTGCGCTACTCTTGCCTTCTGCAATCCCATGTAGTCTCTCTCCTCTGACCTCTCGCATCCATTCTTGTCTTTTCTTGAATAGGAGGCGTACTATTTCGTCTAAATTCTTAGACACACATGTTCTTTTGGTTTCCACTGAAGAACTTATGCTTTCTAGTCACACTCGCTGTGTCTTTGTCTTTGTTACAAGGGACACATCCTTTTGTTAAGCTCTTATTTCTCTACAATTGGCAGAATCGGGAATCTTTCATGCAGCGCCTGCGGTCATTCGACCTTGAACACCTCTCATCTCATTCTGCACTGTCCCGCTATGGACTCTTTGGGACGCTTGCTCTTTGGCGACTCTCTGTCACTTTACGATCTTTGGTTCAGGTCCTGGGGTATTTCCCGATTTCTGGGGCTTCATGGTCTTCCCTCAAGGCCCCATTTGTTGGTTTTGATCGAATACTTGGGGTCGGTAACAATAGTAACAAGCCTGGGTTTGTTTGTTCTTTGCTAGTAGATATTCAAGGCTTAATTCATGACAATGCACATGAGGAAATATCTTTCAGTAGAAACCCTGGTTCATGCACCAAAAACGTTTTGAGAAAACGGTATTTATAAGGTTTTCTGATGTAAAAATTTCAACTTTATTTTGATCTAAACTTATTAAACTTCCTACAAAAAGTATTTAGATATTGAAAACAGCTTTAATCCTTGATTCGAGGTCAAATGAAATTCTTAAAAACGTCATTAAATTTTGTGGTCCCCATTTGAATTTCATTAATAAATTCATTATGGCAAATCTTGGCTTGAATTTGATGTTTAAAACAAGATGCTTAATTCTGTTTTTTATCTGCCGCTGCCACGTATTCAATTACAACCAAACTTCTCGGATATCATGGTTGCTGGTTGTACATAGGGGGGCAGGGGAAATCAAATTTGGCCTAAGCGCATTGCAGTCGTTTTGAAAGTGACTTTAAAAAGTTTGCTATGTTCTTGGATAGACCTTCAATTTTCATCTACAGGGTGTTTCATCTCAATATGTCACTTTATGACAACTTATATCTCAATAACTGTAGAAAATATGAAAACCAAACTTTTTTTTGAAAACTAATGATCTTAAGTTTACGCAGCAAAAATTTGAACTCAAACATCAAAGAAATAGACATTTTATTAAACTTTTCACAATGTTCAATATACGAACCCTTGGTTACACGGCACACATCGAAACGGTATTCCATTTCTTGCCAAACTCGAGCAAGCATATCGGGATTGATGGTTTTCAAGGCTTCAGTTATTCAAGTCTTCAGATCATCCACTGACGTTGGAACAGGAGGAACGTAGACCAAGCTTTTTATACAGCCCCAGAGAAAAAAAGTCACCCGGCGTTAGGTCTGGAGATCTAGGAGGCCAATGCAGGAGCACGCAATCATCATTTCCGGCACGTCCGATCCATTTGTTATGCAGAGTAGCGTTCAGATATTGTCTTACATTGAGACTCCAGTGAGGTGGTGCCCCATCCTGTCGTAAAATAAAGTCTGCTTGCTCTCCCTCAAACAGAAGATTCATCAACCAATTTTGCAGCATAGCAAGGTACGCTTTACTGTTGACCGTTGTTCCTTCAAAAAAGAAAGGCCCATACACACTCTTCTTCGATATGGCGCAGAACACGTTCACCTTAGGAGAATCTCGCACATGCTCCTGTATTGCATGAGGATGTTCGGTTCTCCATATGCGTGTGTTGTGTTTGCTGACTTTGTCAGTTACGTGGAAGGTTGCTTCGTCACTAAACACAAGACAGTTATCAAATCCGTCTTCTTACAACATCACCTGCATTTGGGTACAAAAGTCTTCGCGAGCTGATTTGTCGGTGTCTTTCAAATGCTTGAACAAAATGCAGTTTATAAGGTATCATATGCAGGTGTTTTCTTACCACTCGCCAAACGGTTGTTGAAGGCATCTAAAGTTCAAAACTAGCTCTTCTGATTGACTTCCTGGGGCTCCGCTGGAAGACGTTTCAAACTCTTTCGATCGTTTCAGTTAAAGGTGATGGAGCAATTCTTTTTCGTCAACCCAAACATCCCTCCTCCTTAAATTTCGCGCGTGCCATTTCTGTATGGTACATCGGTCTGGTGGCTGCTTTGAAAATCCTGTCCGAAATTTACGTTAAACACATGTCCACGAGTTGTTTTTATCGAATTCCAAAAGACAAAACGCTTTCTCCATTCCAGTAAGAGACATTTTAAGCAAATAAGATGCAAATCGGTAGAAACGGCATTTTACGCAAAAAGCTTAAACCTTGATTGTGACGTCGCAATGGTCTGGCGAAACCACCGCAGCAACAAAATTGGAGATTTTACCTTTACAACGAAACCAATGTTATCCTGTTACTTTGCCAGTTACTGAGATATGAGATTTTCTAAAGTGACATATTGAGATGAAACATCCTGTACTTTACATTGTGGTGGTGCATCACATCACTATCTTACTCATAACACACAAAAAGCAAAACATCTAAAATTAAGGAGGCAAAAATATACTTAAGCTTAATTTGTTCTCTTTTATTACAATAACTGAAAAGAAAACTGAGAGCATTGACAAACTAATTGCTTAACAGTGAACACATTTGGTGATGAACAAGCCCGCAGCAAAAAGGGCTTATTCTGCTTCAACTGAGGTTGCTGGAATGCTCT
Source organism: Trididemnum clinides (assembly GCA_963675345.1). Taxonomy (NCBI): domain Eukaryota; kingdom Metazoa; phylum Chordata; class Ascidiacea; order Aplousobranchia; family Didemnidae; genus Trididemnum; species Trididemnum clinides. The sequence continues at coordinate 13,971,661 of OY776287.1, read as the reverse complement.
GTAAATTTTTGAAAGGGTTCTTGTTCCTTTTAACGAGAAGGCTAAAATGAAATTTTAAGCATTAGTTTTGTTTGGTGATACAGTTAATTATGTTACCAATGATTGCTCACCGTCTGGAAAATACTGGAAATTTTGTTGGTAAAACCGGAAACGGGAAATGCAAAAAGACACTAATTCTAGCGAATTTCCGAAACCGGAATCCTGGTCTTCGAACTCTAATGTGAATGCATCTATTTTTTTGTTTTTATTGTTTGTGTTCTTATTAAAGTACTGTGTGTAAAACAAAAAAAACTTTTGACATGCATTTACTACTTTTAGTGATGACATACGCCTCAGCCTCAATTCACATTAAATAGGGCTTTCTGTTTTGTAAATGTTGACTGGTTTGGTCTGTACGACGGCAACTGTTGTAAAATTTACTTTCTTTGCTGATAGCCCATCTTGCTAAAACTCACAAAAATTCTTACTTTCACCAATGTTGAAAAGCCATCACAAAAGTGTTTCATAAATGGTCGATGACAATTGATATAAAAATTAGTTTTTAAGTGGTGATCAAACTGACTGACTAAGCTACATTTAGAGATTACTTTTGGGAAGATTTTGAATCAGTGTAAAAGCTAAACCTTTGAGTTCGATGTGCTAGGCCAGCGAATACCAAGACATATTTTTAATATATAAATAATAGAGTGATGGACCATCGAAGAGTAATTTATCCATCCTATATATGACAATATACCAAAATCTCCTGTTGAAGTTTGGTGATTTCGTTGGCGGATCTGGAAAATTATCAATTAATTTATAAACTTCTAAGATGTAACTGGTTTCTAGAAAAAAAATTTGAGAAAAATAGCTTTTACAGCACATCTTTTATGCATAGAAATTGAATCAATTATTCTCATCAGAACACAATATTTCTATCTCACCTGCTAGGCATGCATGTCCATATTGTCACATTTTTTTTCATAAAAGTGTTTTCATCAAATCCACACCATACAAACAAACAGAATGGAACCGTTGCTTCAATAATTTCATAAAAATCAGTTTGGTTTCTTGAATCACTATCATACATTCCTACTTGTACACAAGGATTCGCCAAATCTTTCTCACTCAGAGTATTTAAATTTAACTTTGAAACAAGTTCATTAAATGTGGCTGTTTTGGTTTGAATTCCGTTGTTCTGTTTCGTCACAATGCTTAAAATATCATTATAACATTGCGCTTCCATTTGACTTCGATTGCAGAATCTCAAATACATGAGAGATGTGAAGTCGGTATAATTAAATGTTCGTCGCTCACATTCTTGTTGGAACTGAGGACATTTCCAAGTATGAAGCGACTCCAAAAACGTGGACAAATATCCGTTGTGTGGTTTACGTTTTGAATAATAATAATCATGAACGAGTCTTTCGCAACATTCGAGCTCTGTAGTTCTATTGCCGACTGTAAGACCAGTAGCGTATTGGCATTTAGAGCTGTTTGGAAAAGAATTCAGGTGGTGCAAATCAGCTTTTGCTGAAAATACAACAGGAAGCATTATAACAACACAAGCCCAGTAAATCATCTCCAAAGCTTTAAATTAAATTTTTAGCTACAACAACTACCAATCTATCACTGCTGTATATATGTATCAATCATCTTTCCAAATTTATCATCAATTCTGTGAAAATGCGCATCGCTACATTAGTAAGTGTGTTTCGGTGAAGGTCACCATTAAAGTTGAGCTGAGATAATTGTTGCTCTCTCGTCAAGAAAAATTGATTTGTTGGTAACCAGTAGTGCCGGCACAGCGTATTTCCGAAACAAGTAATGCAACAAAGCGGAAAAATTGGCGTAAAGTGGCTTTTCCAAGGACACAGCATCGTTAGGTTTGAACGCAGCACCATAGTTTCCAGAGACGGCGGTCCAGCCCATTAGACCACCCTGCCCAGAGAATGCAGTGCTTTGCAAAACAACACATGTATAAAGTTTGAAGCAGTTTGCAAATGGAAAAGTGAAGATGAATATTCACCTCCGCGGTGGTGTAATGGTTGGAGCGACCGCGTTGCAGTCCGTAGACTTTGGTTGATTTCCCTTGTCGAGCCACTCGAAAGATTTTTGAAATGGTATTCACAGCTTCCCTGGTCATTCCTCAACAGTAGGAGTAATGTGGAGCATAAAATATGAAGTTTTCAAAAATATATCAATAGCAACTTAATACATGTCCTGGTGCTAAACAAAACATCGCAGATGAAAGGCTCAAAACAACATAATGACGGAGTGCACAAGATAAATTTGTGTATGGTTTGTCCGGTTTTATCGTTTTTTCTCTTATGCGCTTTTGCATTGAAATTTTCATCAGCTTGGCCATTTATATGGTGTTAAACAGTGTACGTTGCTGTTCGAACACCCGGTTCGTCCTCAAAGTAAGTACCAAAAGCGTTTTGTAGGTTTGATCCGCAATAATTAACACCATTTTTGGTGAGTACTTTGCCAACAAAACCGGATATTCGGACAAGAACTTTTACGCAGAGGTGGTCAATAACAAAGTATAGCTCTACTTAGGTAGGCTTTCAGTAATGGGTTACATACTTGAGAAATTTCAATTTTACTACTTTTACTTTTTGTTTAGTAGATTTAGTAGAAAATGACACTACTTGAATAGTTGTAACTTTTACTTAAGTAGATGCTAAAAATTTGATGTCTGTTGATTTTGAATGCTATATGTTAGCATAAACAACAGCTTTGAATTTAACTTTTTATTTTGAGCCAATCCTCCATTTCAGTGGGTCCCTTTTGGCTTGAAGTTTGAAAACCAACTGATAGACCTACGCCAACATGTAAGATACGGTCAGTTATTATCAGTGTGCCGCATGGCCGTATCTTTTGACAGGGAAAAATTTTTAGCGCCAAGAATAAATTCAGACATTCTTCTGTGTTCATCTATTTTTCACTTTAAACCAACTACTGCTCTTGTCAAGAAAGTAACCAGGAGAATCAAAGAGGACAATTGCCCTCCAAAAATATTTATAACATATTGCTATTGGGTGGTCTTCTTTGTGTAGTATAAAACGATTATCATGTAGGCTTAATCTCAAAAATATTTTCAAAATTTGCTTTATACCACATATTCTTAACAAATTTTTGTGATTTAAAAAATAATAAAATAGGTCATCACCAAAAATGTGATCCAAGATATAAAATTTTGCCATTGCATTTTTAAAAATTTGTTGCTAACTACGCCAATTGGCACTTTTTTTGTGGGCAAAAATGATAAATATTAAACATTTTCTTTTTTATACAGAAGTGAAAGAACATAGGTTTTGTCAAGTCGCTTCACGTTTGACGACTTTTTAACTATTAATAAAGTTCCATCAGCAGCATAAGACAGCAATCACAAATATAATCATATGAACCTACAAGAAATTAGGAATTGCTGAAATAATGAGACCAACGTCTCTGCAGTATATTGTATCACTTAGGCCTAAATCAGTGGATCTCATTTTATTTGGCATCTTGCATTTCTTAAAAGAAAAAAAAGCGATTTTCACAATAAAACTACTTCCTATGTAGGTACTGCTTTAAGTGGTTTAATTCTCAATTACGTTTTTACTTTTCCTTGAGTATAAATACTTACATTACTTTCTATTTTACGGGAGTGTTTTTAATAGATAGAAATACTTCAGTAGTAGATTTTTAGGCTACCTTGTTCAACTCTGCTCTTACAGGGTAACACCATACGAATGGCCTCATAAACAAACGTACAAAACCGGATAAAAGCATACGAAAACATATACTCTATAGATCTATCTTAATTATTTCTTTTCGAACATGTTTTAACTGATGTATCTGTTAACTGCGCTACATTTCCCCTTACTAAAAGCTACTGCTGGCAACGTCATTGCTCTAAGAACAAGCCGCTAATTACATATAATTGGCGCTTTTGTTAAAAAAAATTCCTGATTTCTTTGATTCAAAATTTCTTTGATTTTCTTTGACTTTTAATTCGTGATTTCTTTGATTCAAAATACTGTTCTTAAGATGTCACTTGAATTAATGCGTCATCATAACTTGAGCATAATACTTTAATATATGGTGTTTTCATCATGACCTTTGATATCAAGTTTGGGCACTTCTCTCCATTTTTTTTTGTATCTGCGTCCTAGTGCCACATTTACACCTAATCCAGGCTTCTTGCAAAGACTGCAGTTCTTTCGTAGTTGCCCTTTATGCTACCCCTTGACCAGAACAAAAGCTGATTCGTGAACAATCTAATGCATGCTTGAAAAGATAAAATAAACTGAAAATAATTAAACGCTGGAGAATATTTGATTTTACCACTGGCGCTAAAAACTTTTCAAAATTGAAAGGTATGACAACACGGCCCACTGATAATAGCTCATCGCAGCTCAACTAATCAGCATTAAATGGTAGTAAGTCTACTATTGTTGTTTTTTTAATTCGAACGCAAAATCGCTCACTTCAACAAAGGGGCAGAAGATTACAACCTGAATTTAAAGTTGATTTTTTCGCTAGCACAACGCATTCCAATTCAACAGGCGTCTATTTTTGGAATCTACTTAAGTAAAAGTTATAACTACTCAAGTAGCGTTGCTTTCTACTCCATCTATTCAGGTAAAGATAGAAGTTGTAAAAATTGAAACTACTCAAGTAAGTAGCTCATTACTGAAAAACCTACTTGAATAGAACTACTTTGTTAATGACCACCTGCGTGGGCGACATCTCTGGCTGAACAAGCGCTAAATATCGTTACTGGTTTGAAAATCTGAATTTATCTTATGCGGGTTGAGAACGCTGGAAGAAGATCATTATAACGTTACAATGCAGTGCAGAACAAGAAACTTCTCTTCCCAGCGCTATCTGTAAGCTGCTAATTATAGATGTGTGATGGGCCAAAAAATTTTTTCAAATGTTTTATTGATGAAGAAATAGGCCTACAGTCAAACAAAGCGAAGGTAATACTGTTTATTTAGCTACAGTTGGTGTACGTACGCCAAACATTTCAAGTATAATTACCTCATAGTATTTTTTTGCAAATGCAACACACACCGACAGAACGATTTTTATTGCATTCTGCTTTAATCTGTCAAAGTTTTTTGTTTCACTTCTTATGATTCAGTTGCAGTTTCACATCTTTTGCTTGTGGAAGGAGCAACTACTTTTTCCGCCAGCTCGAGCAGAAAATCTCTTCTTGGTATTTTTCTGCCTGTCAATTCGCTGTACAAAACCCAAACATTAACTGATGCCAGGTCTAAACAATTTTGAAAAGAATAAATTGGTGAGCGTCTTGTGCCTGCTCGTACGGTGTATTGTCTGGTCATTTGATCAATAACACCAACTCCATACTTTGTTCCATCATAACATTTTGTTGTTTCTGAATTTTTTTTGGGCTTTCAACAATGTGAACATTAGGATGTAGAGTGCTCTGAAGTACAACTTTTTGATTTCTTTTACCTTAGCAAACAACAAGCGAAATCTCATCGTACGTGTAAAGTTTGGCAGTGTGTATTTCATCCTTCATGTTTTTGATGGCATTAGGAATTGCTGTTCAAATTTTGTGCATCATCGCGACAAACTTGTCCGTTTATTTTTCAATTGCCTGGCCAGTTTAATTGAAGTAAAGTAGTTGTCAAGTGGTTACATTTCTTCCTTGAAAAAAATACGGATAAAGAAATTTTTCAACGTGCTTACAGTTTCCCAGGGATTTATCATTGCCGATTCAATTTCAACATACTTACTATCCACATCGACAGCTAACAAACACTTTTCTCCACATTTATCTGGCTTTGATGCCGTAAGTTGAGTAAAAGGGCACCTAGCTTTGCTAGACAAAACTGTTTGTCAACGATGACAAAACCACGAGCAATGTGGGATCCTACGCTATTTTTGATTAATCTATTTTGCAAAACCGAAAACAATGCAAATTTATCGGTTTTCTGCCTCTTATATCGTTCGAATTTAGAGTCAAAGCGAAAAAAACGGAGAATTTCACAGAACGAATTCTAGGCATAGTTTTCTGACAAAGGGTGAGTTCCCAATTCTTACTCTAATCCCATGCACAGGAAAGTAATTTTCCTCAGACTTCTCAAGCAGGCAGTACATGATGGCGGTAAAAGTTTCTAAATCTTTGATGGTAAGAGTGAAGTCTTGATTTCCTGTTGGCAAAAAGCTTCTCCAATAGTACACTGTCTAATATTCTCAAGTTTGTCGACGAACAAATGCCACGCATCAGCTTAACTCTTAACATAGATATATCAGCGAGCATTTTAAGTAACCGTAACATTCTCTCAAAATATTCTACATTGGCCGCTTTACTGATGACGTACCAAAAGTTATTGGGATTCACTTGGTTTCATCATGCCAAGATTTACTGCCGATATGTTTGTAGGGTCAATTGGTGAGTCAGTTGTCAAAGGGTCTTGCTCACTTTGTCTTTCTTTGCTAACCGTGGCCCTTCTACATGTATCACGACTTCACCTCCAGGTTGCTGCTGAGATTTTCTGCAGCAGATGCATCACCGAGTGGTTGTTTAGCTAATACTATACATTTCTTTTGCATAAAGAATAAACAACCAAATATCATCAATTCTGTTCTCTAAACAATCATGATGCTATTTGGTAGTGTCAAATTTCGGAGATCAGCCACTTAGCTAAACGGGAGAAAAAAGATATTGGGCTGCGTTTTAAATTTCAATCCCTCAGTTTAAATTTTTTGATAGTCTTTTTGTTTTATTGCACAATTTGGGACCCTCTTTTTTTAATTTGGATACTCTGTTTCGAAAATCTGGCTACGTGTCGACGCTGAAAGAACATTGCGCCAAGGATTGAACTTTTGATTTCAGCCTTGGTTGCAAATAATATCGGTTCTACTTCGGACTGCATTCAGTCGAAAAAACCATATCTGGCATTGAAATCGAAGTTCATGACCACTTCGACACTAAGGAAGAACTAAATCAATTGAGCCAACCAAATTGAGTCAGGCCTATATGTTACATAGCTATTCGTAAAAGACATTTCTCTGTTGGATGGAAGTCATGCTACAAATATTGCCATGACCAGGCCTACAACATGTTTGTAGCTACAAATTTTTCTTGTGCTAAATAACATAAAGTTCATAAGAATTGAAAGTTTCAGCTATTCGTTTCGATCCTAGTTGTACAGGCTATCAGTATAACTGGACTTCTTTTAGTCCAGATACCAATTTGGGGTTCGTACTCACGAACCCCACGACGCTATTCAGGCTTATATATGAGACTGAAAAAAGTTTCAATTATATTCAAACTATTATCTGGTTATCCGAAATTTGTTGAACATTGTCAGATCCGCTGTCAAAAATAGTTGACAAAGAAGCAACGAATTTGTCATAAGATTCTTTCTCAAAAGCATTTTCCCTTTTATCGTCGGAAATACACGTATTATTGAAAGTGTCGCGCAATTTGGCAAGAATTTCTTATAGAAACATAAACTTTGAAAAATTGGTCAGCCAAATTTGAGATGCTTCTCAATCTAATATCTGTTATACAAAGATATCCTTTTTAATCAACTGCTGCTAACGTTACATCATGAACTCGATTGCTATGCGGCATCCATGCGAAAAACGTTGCCACTGCATTGCCTGGCAACAAAAATGATTGCAAAGGAACTAATTCAAATTGTTCCTAAACAGTGAAAAAGCCCTATTCTTGATAATTATTGTTTTTCAATAATTTGTGTTGTAATTATTGCTCATCGGTAGAATCAAAACTAGGATTTAATTTCTATGGTCTTTCACGTTTGAAAAAATAGGAAAAAGCGTTTTTTTAATATTTGGCAAAAACGGCTATTTGTACGCAAGCAACCTCAACAATGATTAAAAGTCGCAAGGGGATGTATTTTCTTTCAAATAGGGAATGGAAACACAGCTTTGTAAATTTCAGAAGAAATTAAACAGACTGCCTTGGGCATTCTAGTGATTTGTAATTATCAAAGAACCGAATTGCTTAATTTTGATACATAAAATCACATATTAGTGGTGGATCGAATCTTCCTTTGTAGCAGCTTGGTGTTGAGGCAATGATAGCTGTGCGAAAAAAAAATAAATCAAACAGAATGAAATGTTTCTGACATTGGATAACTGAGCGAAACAAACATTAAAGGAGCGAATAAAGCTGAAGATTTACCCACCTTGTTTGGAGGCCAAGCTGAATAACGTTGATAGGCAAGAGGGGAAATTTTTTGTGCTTCATGAAACTTGACAATTTCATTCATTTTTTTTTTTCACTGTCTTTAGGCCGGTTTTCGTATCAAAAAGTGATTTATTTCCAAGCTCAATCATTGACGTAACTTAAATGCTTGAAACAAAGTAACGCGTTTCAAATACGCCATGACAATCAAAATGCGCGCGCAACGTGATCACAGTGCACAAAGCAATATATCGGTTCGAGACCACACATCTAGGTAGCTCTAGAAAACATAAATGGGAAAAATATTTTACAAGTGGCATTTGAAGTTATTTCATGCAACTGAAAATGCAAAATATATCTTAGTAACCGCAAAACTTTGATTGAAATATTATAATTTTTGTCAAACTTTCTCTTAAAATACAAACATTTCTTGAAAAATGTGCGCTTCTTTCTTAATTTGTTTTCACCAAACATGCAGCATTAACTTAAAAGTTGAATCAGTGAGAGAATTCCCGAACTGGACCACTTGCCAACTTTTTGGACTCTGCGTTGTATATTGGGTCTTTGGTCTATGACTTGGAGTCGAATATAATCACCTCCTCTGGTAAGTATAAATGTAGTTATGTAGATGTAAACGTAAATCCCACAAAAAATTGGAGAAAAGTCTGTCCAGATATAAGAATTCAGGGTACTTGTGGGTTATCTGTCACCACTTTTTTTCACCAGGTATTAAATTACTATTATTTAACTGTATATATAATGTTTAAGCCTAAAATGAGTTTGGGTTAGGGTTAGGGTTAGGGTTAGGGTTAGGGTTAGGGTTAGTCACCACTTTTTTGGTACTTATGGGTTATCTGTCACCACTTTTTTTTTAATTTAATAAACCTAACCCTAACCCTAACCCTAACCCTAACCCTAACCCTAACCTAACCTAATATACACAAACTCATTTTAGGCTTAAACATTATATATACAGTTAAATAATAGTAATTTAATACCTGGTGAAAAAAAGTGGTGACAGATAACCCACAAGTACCGAATTCAGTAAATAGTCCAAAACTTTTTATGCTTACTCTTAACCTAGAATTAATACTTGCAGCCGTAGAAACCAAAGTGGATTTCACGAAACCCTAGAGTTCTATAAAAAATTTTATGTGTTCCACGTAAAAGAGCTCAGTAAAATCTGCTTCATTTAATTACCGAATAGGAATAAAGATGACCAGCGTTTAGGACATCTTTGCTTGGGCTCGAAGTTTTGAATTTGAAATTTTTCGTAACTGTAGTTTGTAAATGGCTCTCTATGTTTGCTTAGTACGTGAAAGATAAATAACAGTAGTTTAAAGATTAAATAAAAAAAAAAAAGATTTTTATGTTTGCAAGGTTTTTGTTTGTATACAGAGGCTTAGTATCTCTCGACCACTTGAAATATCTTAAAGAGTTCCTCGGATAAAAAAATTTTGGGCAAAAGCGATTACAATTTATTTAAGATTGAAAGCTAAATTTTCAAAAATTATTTTCCTTAGCTATCAAAAATTACTGCATAGTTTTCTTGACACAGTCAACTTTGTAAAAGTGCTTAAATCTACCTTGCGATGATGTAATAAGATTATTGTGCCGGTTTTCAAACATTTTTGAAGTTGTTAGCGCAAATCAGTTAATACATAACGACATACAAGCTATTTAGGCCAAATTTTACAACCCTCCCCAGAATTTTACGCAAATATATGTCCTTGATAATGAAATGTTGACATTGATTACTTTTACCGAAAAACTAGCTTTGCGATTCACTTTTAAGCAAGCCAAGAGGTGTTTTATAATTTTATATGTTTTTTGTTTTGTGAGAAACGCACTGGCGAAATTAAAGTGTTGAGGTTACAATGGCAGAGCGCCGTGTCATCGATTTGATAGAAACATCTTAAGAGCAAATCTTTAATTAAATAAACTACACACGTTTCCTTATTTTCAATTTAGTTGACCACACACAGTAGATAAGCCACGAGCATTTTTTTCCCAACTGTGAAACAGCGATATGTGAAGCAGCGGTAGATTGATTGTCTTATCCGCAGCTTACAATAACCTACAATATTACTACAAGCATGGAATGGGGGGGCCACCAAACTAGAGTCGCCGGCCAGATTTTCTGTAGGTTTCCCAAAAAGGGCCTTTGTTCAGTTCTTGGCGTTGATCACCTTTGGCGGATTGAGCTATAAGGATCAAATATTAAACAACTATTGATTCAACTGTTTAAATTTCATCGCATATTCTACAGCATGAGAAAATTTACCATTTTGCACTGCTTTATTATTATTTATCACACCTTAAAACCTAGAAAAGTTTAAGACTTATTTTAAAAATGAACTTTAATACCATGCCAATATCCACATGCGTAATCTATCCGTTTGACACGTTTTGATCAAACTTGATTCAAATAAAGTGTTTTCAGCAACTTTAATTTGCATGAATTTTAGTAACAAGACTAGCACGAATGCTTAAAAACCTCATAAGAAAAAGCAATAAGAGGTTGTTTCGACAAAAAACAAGATTGCATCTGATTCAGCTCGAACATCATGTTTATGACAGCTGCAGTAGCCTAATTTCAAAAATATCTTTTTTATATTTTAGCAGATGTATGAATGTAATAAAATTTGTTTTCAATAATAAAAGAATGATTTAAAAGAGTTATTGTTTCTAATTTTTGCTATAGCCGAGCCCGAGCAACGGAGTATGACCGCTGAAGCATTTCATGTTGGCAATAATTTCAAAATTAAATTCGCCCAAGATTTGACTTTTGTCATCAAAAACACTCTATTGAAGCAATTATTTTGTGATCTTGCAAAAACCGGTGCCGCAACCGAGGACTGAAAATCAATTATAAATTGCTATTCATACAACAAATAAAATGTGAAGTTTACCAGAAAAACGCGGATTAAAATACAGTGGTATCCACTTATTAAGTTTACCGTCAATTATCCCACCAGCTTATTAAGCCCAATTTGGTCCGGTCCAGAATTGGTCGCTTTGTTTTCCGAAATAAAAACCCCCGCGTTTTAAACCCAACCCTTCCTCTTTCATAACCTCAATTTTCGATCTTATTTGCTTGAAATTTGATGTTAAAGCGTCAAGTTCACCTTTCTTTTTCTTACTGTCAACGGTTTCACACGTCGTTACACTGCCGACCTCATTCTTAATTTAACTGTTTCGTCACAAACTGTTTATTTGTGCCATGCTCAATTGGCAAGACAACAGATGCTCCATTGGTTTTTTTTTTTATTTGCCATATTTATCCTCCATTCACGAGAAAGCGAATTGAATCGCTAAATTTTGGACGGGACGTCCGCATTTGCTTGGGAGCTGCCATTTCCGAGGTGTCTGGGCCACCTGTTTTCCACCTAAAGGCAGGGGCGTTCCGTTGAGTGCCTTGCCCAAGGACACAACAAGCAAACTTGCCGGCTTGTTTTCTACAACCTTCCCTGAATGCCGAGCGCCAAGCAGGGAAGCTGTGGATACCACTTTTTTAAATCTTTTGGTATGACTCCACAAAGGGATTGAACCGACTGCGAAGCGGTCGCTCTAACCACTACGCCATCGTGTCGGTCAAAGTTGTTGATTTCATTTTTCAAAATGACGAAGAGACGTCAAGACATAGTGTTGTCTAAGAAGCTTACGGTTTTGGAAAAGGTAGGAGCTGGAGAACCGTCACCGGCTTTCTAGCCTTCAACCCTAAAACACAAGTTCTTTAACGACGCAATGGTGTAGTGTTCAGTATCGTTGCTTCTGAACGGCAAGGTCAGAAGTTCGATTCTGGGATGCACTCGTTTTTTTATGCGGTTGGGATTCGATTGTTTGGAGAATGCATTGCACCATTTTTTTTTGAATTACATAACAGGAGTGTACATTGCTGAGGGGGGCCTGGGTATTTGAAACGTATGGGGAGTATACACTGAAGATTAAATATTTGCACTAACCAATAACATTTGTTGAGCGGCATTGTAGGATTGAAAGCTAAAAAGCCGATGCCAACAGTGTAGCCACTGCTTTCAAAAAATTACTGAGGGCCGCCAAAATTTTGCCAACCATTGAAACAACTCTTGGTTTGGTTTTTGCACAAAAATGAATATATATGCATATTTTTTGGAAGGATTTTCTTATGCAAAAAAGGGCACATACAGAAAGATGCCTTTTGATTTCACTGGTTGATATTTCCGCATTTGTCCTTTCCGCTTTTTGGTTTTGCACATTGAAGTTTTTTGTTGCTTCTGTGTCTAGTCTAAGCATAGAAAAAATGTTTATTAGTAATTGGTATATTTGCAATCTGAGCATAAAATAAAGCCGTGCGATGGTGCAAGTGCTTCGCGATCTACAGCAGTGGGTTCCATACCCTTGTCAAATCACGACTACAGACTTTAAAAAATCGAACTCACCGCTTCTTCACTTGACACTCTGGTCCATTCGAAGCCTTCGCTGTTGTCATGCAGTAAGCAAGAAATAGTTGATATTGTTTTGTTTCCTTTTTTTGGCTTTTATATGAACTACAATAAAAATCTTGCACTTAGCAGTCAACACGAAAGAGGTTGTAGAAAGAAAAGCTGGCTAGACTGCTTTTTGTTTCTTTGCTAAGCCAATGAACGGGATGCCTCCATCTTTATGTGGCAGATAGAGCAAGACTCGAAGTACTATATTTGAGGCGATTCATGTGAATCAAACTCAAAATACTGCGAACAGCTGTGGTCGTTTCCTTACGAGTGTGTACAAATAAGGATTTGCTTCCTTTTCAAATTGTGAGTGCGGCATAGTACTGCAAACTGCTGATCATGTCATCCTTGAGTGGTCTATCTGTTAACGTAATAATAGCTACGCAGTTATTAAACTAATTGTTTCGTACTATAGTCAAGTGACAATTATAATTGCTAATTATCTTAGAGTTTGGAATACTATTATGGTATGAATGGTATAAGTTAGTTATTAATTAATAGTATGTATAAATATTTAAAAACTACGCTGGTATGAACACGTGAAAAGAAGAGAAGGCTATATGGCAAAAAGGACAATGAAGATGGCGGTGCCAGGTAAAAGGAAAAGAGGAAGGCCAAGGAGAAGGTAGGTGGATTTGGCGAGGGTCAAATGGAGAATACTTTCGCGCTCTGCGATCCCGAATAGGGAAAAGCCGAAAGAAGAAGAATTATCTTATAGTTTGAAAGCTCGCAAGCCTTTTAAGCTGATGAGGTTTACTATGCGTTGCCGCAATATTTACCACATTGTCATTTGTTATTGAGTAAAGAGTAGGAGATGTTTGTAGGATGTGATTCATGACTTATGGTTATATTTTTTCATATCTCACAAATTGCCTTCAATTATGTTGACACCTACTGTTAATAAATCGTGAAATTTAGTCAAGTAAAGAAATGATAAATTGATGGAGCAAATCGTTTTTTTTTACTTAACGTTGCTATTTTGGTTAATCTGTATACCACCCTCGTTTCTTGTAAATTGCCAATCAACATCCTCCAAATAGCTAGCCTGTATGATATTTTCGCGGGCTGTCACATTTCATATCAATCTTTTTTGTTCTCGATAGACCAGATGGCTGTTTGAGGTTGTTTTGCTATTGGCAGAAACTAGCACAGCAGTGTCTAGTATTAGAGACCAGTGAAGTGAACAATATCAAATATCTTATTACCGAAGTAGTGCCAGTGACAAGCTTACTGGTGCAATTCTCCCAGCGCAGTTGGTATTCATGAATTAACTGGTAACAGTGCATAGTTTGTGTATTTGATATTGTCAGATTTCAAGGTTTGGCTATCTACCACCTGCTCATAAATCTAGCTCGAACACATTTGGTTGCAAGTGAAACAATAACACGTAGACCTATGTCTTTTTACCAGCCGGCTCTTCCGGAATCGTCCAGCAGGTCCACCAGTTAATTATGTCGGATTAAAAGTATTGGTTCAGTCTGTTGCGCCTCGGTTTTATCCGAATAACATTTTTCAGAGCAGTAACAAAAAGTTAGTATGAAATGTCATCGCCTCAATGCTCTTGACTCGATTATCGTACTTTGAATTAAGACTGGTCTTACTCACAAGCCATTTATCAATTATATTCTTTCCTTCCAGTGAGTAAAGAGGCTCAAAGTTAAAGTTGGGGAAAGCCGCTGTAATCGCTTTTGTTCTAGTATTACAGAAATAAGTTATTTGGAAGTTTGCTACGTTTATTTCACGACGTAGTGCAGCCCCTTTGCAATGGTATTCCTGACCCAAGTTCTGTAACTCCACTTATGTGCCTTGGTCCCGAAACAGAGCAAAAGGAGGGATAGCTTCCCACAACTTTGTTTCATCTGATCAGTTGATTGGTTTGTAAACCCATTTTCAAAACAAATATCTTTGCTCTGCGGTTAAGGTTTCATATTTGGCGACTATGGTTTCACTCAGTGGTGTAGGTTCACTAACCTATTTTGTTGTTGTTGTTGTTTTCTCCTAGAACTTTAAGTCTTATAAATTGCGCACATAATACTGACCTTCGAAATAATAAATTTAGACTGTGCTTACTTACAAACAGCAAACAATTTCACAAACTTTCATTTGTTTGTTGAACTAAGAGCATAGGAGCATGAGCTTAATTGTGGATTAATAGCATGAAATATTTGATGTATGTGCACCAATTAAACTGTAGAGTAATAGGCCAACTAATTACAACTTTTTTGTAATCGAAGACCTACTTATAAAACTTAAAGCTTCTGGTAGCGTGTATTTTCCTTGATCGCACCATAAACGCAACCAGGTTAGGGAGAATTTACTTAGAGCCCAGCGTCCAGCATCTACAGTTCAGCTATTACTGTAAATCAGGTTATGGCTCAAGTGAATCACATACAGAACAGCTATTGTGCTAAAAAAGAAAATAATTATTTTCTAAATCCTGCACGATTTTACATAAAAACTCGGAATTTTTTCTACTTTACTGGCGGTTTAGAGTGTTAGAGGACGAGAACTCGAGCAGTCCGTTGAAGTGAAGTGACCATGTCAAATTTTTGAGCCTCCGTTTAACCTTGTCACATATGGGTAATATTTGTGTTGCCTGTGTCCATCAATCAAAATTTAGTTTTATTATTATGAATCGCACAAGCAGCGCAAATGCTATTCATGCGTAGGAGGGTCTTCATGGTGTACGAGGCAGTGGCGTACGCAGAAAAGGGGTCTCCTGTGCGCGCGCCCTTCTTAGAAACAAAAAAATGTTTATTTCAGCGATTATTTGCAAAAATCATTCTCGTACTTCCCTCTCCCTACGGAAATTGTGGAACGTGATTGTCAGCTGCTTGTAATTGCAGCATGCATTTGCCCAAATTTACCACTATGGACGGTCGATCTCTAAAAAAAAGGTCATCATCGTATGCCTTGGCCCAATTAAAACCACCGCCAACATCGATCTCCAAATAAAAGTTCAACCCAGTCTATTCCCGCGCAATTTTGAACACTGAGTTTATTCTTCGTTGATCTTCAAAAACAAATGCCTCGCTCCCTCCCTCTCAAGAAATCTCTGCGTACGCCCTTGATACTAGACATATCGATCTATCTATAGTTCCGATATGACAAAGCCCTAGAAAGCGACCTGAGAGCACACGCCTCGAGAATATGTACGAGGAGCTAGGGCGTAGCTACAAAAAAGAAAAAGAAAAACCCAAGCTTGATGTGAACGTTTTATCAAAGATCATGATGGAAATAACACACATTAAAACATCATGTTCAAGGTATGATGACGCTTCAATTTATGACATCTAACCGATTGTAATAAACGGTATTTTGAATCAAAGACATTACGATTTTTTAAACAACGCACCAATTATATGTAATTCGCGGTTTATTCAAATAGCAGTTTCGTTGCCAGCTATAGCTTTAGTATTTGAAAGTATAGTGCAGCTACATAAAATGAAGGTTAAACCGAATCAGATCATTCATTCTGCAGTGAAACGAGAGTACTCGATCAAGGCTAAACTGTAAACTGAAATACCAAACATCATGAGAATCAAAGATTTGCAGTTTAATGTCAAGCCAGCTAAATTACATTTCATAGCTCATCTGAGTGTAAACCTGAAGCCAGTTTCTCAGCTCATCTTGCTTTTAGAAAAGTAAACTGCTAAAAACTTCATGCCTTGGGGACAGGTGTTGTTTTGCAAGTGACTAAACTCCATTGAAACATGGTCCAATCGGTTGGAACGCCGTTTCTGAAAGCAAATGTGGTGTGTTCAAACTTCGTTGACTACGGGGGGTGATGAGTGGGGGTCCACCAGGTACATTGCTTCGGGGCCCGAAAACTACGCAGGGATACGAGACTGAAGGACTATTTAAAGTTCTAGTGTTAAATATTCCTCAGGCTTTTTATTCCCAAATAATCATTCATGATAAAGGGGTCCCCAATGAGTTTTTTGCTGTCTTGAA
This sequence comes from Trididemnum clinides, assembly GCA_963675345.1. Classification (NCBI taxonomy): domain Eukaryota; kingdom Metazoa; phylum Chordata; class Ascidiacea; order Aplousobranchia; family Didemnidae; genus Trididemnum; species Trididemnum clinides. Next base: position 13,955,077 of record OY776287.1, on the reverse strand, counting down.
AGATTTCTCCAGGAGTCCCTGTTGACTATAGCCACCTTGGAAAGTGCACTTCACGGCGTTTTCTTTGCGTTTTACCATTTGAGACAAAAATACGCTGTACTGGCAGAACCTAGTAGCTAAAAAGAATTTCTCTTCACGAAAGACAACATTTACGTGTTTTAGCTCAGTTTCAAGGTGGCTTTTCTAAAACTGCATTACTATTGTAGTGATGCGCATTTCCCAATACAGCACATCAAGTTGGAAAGGTATTATATACATATCTACTGCAAAGAAAATGTGGTATTACGGTATTAGTATTATAAAACCTTGGTATTTGTATTGACGGTTAATTTGATTAAAGTTTTAAAAATGATTTACTGGGTTTGTGTTGTTATAATACTTCCAGCTATATTTTTAGCAAAAGCTGATTTGCACCACTTGAATTCTTTTCCAAACAGCACTAAATGCCAATACGCTACTGGTCTTACAGTCGGCAATAGAACTACTGAGCTCGAATGTTGCGAAACAGTCGTTCATGACTATTATTATTCAAAACGTAAACCACACAACGGATATTTGTCCACGTTTTTGGAGTCGCTTCATACTTGGAAATGTCCTCAGTTCCAACAAGAATGTCAACGACGAACATTTAATTATACCGACTTCACATCTCTCATGTATTTGAGATTCTGCAATCGAAGTCAAATGGAAGCGCAATGTTATAATGATATTTTAACGATTGTGACGAAACAGAACAACGGAATTCAAACCAAAACAAGCAAATTTAATGAACTTGTTTCAAAGTTAAACTTGAACACTCTGAGTGAGGAAGATTTGATGAATCCTTGTTTACAAGTAGGAATGCATGACAGTAATTTAGGAAATCAAAGTCAATATTATGAAATTATTGAACCAAGGATTCCGTTCTGTTCGTATATATGGTGTGGATTTGATGAAAACGTTTTTACCAAAAAATACGTATCAACATGGACATGTATGCCTAAAAGGTAGGTTAGAAATTTTATGTTGCACAATGCTACCAACAGACTCAGTCTTAATGCATAAAAGGTGTGCTGTAAAAGCATTTTTTTTGAAAACCACTTTGGCCACGTGACAGCAGTTCATAAATTAATTGACTCTCCGTCAACGAGAACACCACGCTACAGCAGGGATCTCGGAAAATAAACCAGATGGATTACTCCCATCTCGCTAAATAAGCACTGCCGCAACTGACGCAAAATTCATCTAAGCCCGATGAGTCAAAACAGTGCAAAACAAAAAAGTCAAATTTGCTAGTTAGAAAACTTTATTAAATGTTAATTGAGACTGTTGAATGTGGTCTTTAAAAACGATAAACACGTAAGCTATCACTGCCTGCAGAAACACTACAGTAATTATTCTCTCGTTTAGTCATCACGAATACTATGCAGTAGCAAATACCAAACTCTTTCTCTGAACGTTAAAAACAGGTGTTTTTAACTTTTTCAAAGCCGAGGCCTAATTTTGTTCAGTAGAAAATTTTGTGCCCCACTTCTCAACAACGTTTTGTTGGTTTACAGTCCCTTAAGATGTGTTAGCTTAATTTTTCTCAGATTTAATTAGTTCTCTAGTGCAGTTAAAGTTGAAGCCGTGACACCCTGTTGATGTGCTTCTGTTATAGAATACATAGGAGACGGAGAACCGAGATCTATTTCTAAACGTTATCTATATTTAGCATGCTCTTAAATCTAGGCTTACCATGAGTCCCGTTTTAGCTGGAACAGTTCCGTTTTTTCAGGCCTTGTCCCGGTCATTCGATCGAAAGTCCCGGTTTTTCATTCAGTCATCCAGCATAGCTAGAACTACGGTATTTAAGCGTTTGTCCTGGTAAGTAAAGACATTATGAAAACGAACTCCAGCTCGATGACGATTTGGGCCAAAAGTGACACAAAAGCAGCAGCAGAACAGGTGATGACCTTTTTTTTGGAGGACACCCTCATATTGGGTGGAATTTATCGATATGCAGTAGAACTAAGGTAAATTCTATCCAAAATGGAGGTGTGCTCCAAAAAAAAAGGTCAACACCTGTATTGCCGATGCTAAGTGTGTCCGGACTTTGCCTAGTCACCCATAGTCAGGCTTGTTGTCCTGAAGCGCCCCTTTTTTTAATCACAAAAATATGGTAAGCCTACTTAAATCACATTTAGAAAATGTGTGAATGAGTTTTGGCCAAAATTGATTTTACCCCCAACTACCCACTAACAATATTTATCATGCTGTATCTGAGAAGTTTAAAGCAGGTTTGGTATGTGGGCACAGCAAATAAAAAGAACAAAATTAAGTGTCTTAAAATATTGAAGTTAAGCCAAGATCATACCTTTGCCAACTAGTTGCTAACAGACAGTGCTAGCGCCCACAAAAGTTAATAAACTAAAATTCTTTAGGGGCCTTATGTGACCTAGAATCAACGAGCAAGTTGTTTTCAGAATCAAGAGACTTTTTATAGAAAGTATTATAGATCAAAATGAAACCAAAGTTGCTAAAAAGCTCAAAATTATGGTTTTTGCCAAACTCTTGTACAAATTGCATAACAGGTAGTTGTCTTTAAATTTTTCAAAAAGCACAGCAAATCAGAAAGAATGTTTTTCTTAAGACACAATTAGGCACAAAGCAGGAACTATCGCTAGTAACATTTACCGCAAATTGTTGATTTTTGCGATGTATGTACTAGCCGGTGTCGCCCGCGGGGTCCTCATCAGGGTTAAATATTTCGATTCGACCGACTGTGGCGGCTTCACCGATCAGGTTCTTGTGTGAACTGCAACTAAAAGTTGATTTGTTTTATGGACTTCCATAATTCCTCTACACGTAATGGTGATTAGCTTCTTCTCTTAATCAAGACTGGTAATACTCACAAAGAAAGAATCTTGTCACAAATTATCATTAATACTTTTAGATGTGTAAGAGGGGGAGAGGGAGAAGATTGAAACACAAACAAAATGATGGTGGCGGTCAAATAATGCTTATTTTCACATTTACGCAAAGAAAGTATTAGGTGTCAAGACTATTTTACAATTTTTTTCGGGCTCTTTCATAATTACTGTATGTATGTGGTATTGAGTTCTTTGTCGGCGCTATTTGCCTTGTTTCCGGCATAGTGCCAAAAAAGCTATGGATTTTCCCAAAATCATTTACCATATTCTAGTAGGCGCTCATCTGGACAAGTTACATGTACTTTCAAACGAAATATTTTCTCTAAATTCAGTTTTACAAATCGTTAGGTCTGTGGTTTTATTTTGATTTTCTCTTAAACGTGGGATCTTATAACATGTCTTTTAGCATAAATTTACATACTATAGATTTGAAAATTACTAAGCGAAGAAGGAAATTGTAAACCTTGCAACTAATTGGCAAAGCAGCATACGGGCGTAAGGGGCATTAACAATTTATTATAATGAATATGCCAGGTAACAATATTGAGTATACTACCCAACCAATTTAGACGAGACCATCCCTGGACGCGTTTCGTCCTTTTGGACTCATCAGCAGGGCCCGTCCCGTCACAGGCAAAAGTAACCCACTCATTAACGTTATCCTTAAAAAAAATTCAACTATGCACATGCAGAAGCACTGAGACTTCAACCGACGACGTATTGCTTTGCTTAGCAGGGCGGGTTGACAAATTGGTTGATTTTGGTTGCATATCCACTGGGAGATCAGTTACACACTGATCAGTGTTTGTATTTGATATTGTTACGTGACAATCTTTTCTCTTATCAGTCGTGATTTTTAAAAACGGCGTGAGGATATTTACTTGCAGTTGATTGAAATCTAACATGCACAGAAAACAGAAACAAAGCGTTCTTTCCACTTAAGCGAAATCACATAAGCCACCTAACCTAAATATACTGTCAAATAAGTGAAAACGTAATGCTAATTAAAAATTGACAACACGCCTTGACTTTTTTGCTCTTTGTGCAACATAAACTACTTGAAAAAGTTGCATAAAACCAGGCAAATTTTTCGTTGTTTTATTCTTGAAGTCGTATATGATTTCACCTGATTCGTATCCATTGAAAAAATATTATATTCGGATAACTGATATTAACTCAACAAAGAATATGTACTCCCTACAGATAAGCATTTTTTACGTTGAAATATAGCTTAGCAAAATTTGTGAAAAGTGTAGGAAAAATTTTTAAATCAAAAAAATGTTCCTAGTTAAAAATTCAGTCCAGCGCTGCAATGCTAACGCCACAGTATTACAAAAAATTCATCACCTCGTATTTTACTTTTCAGATGCCGATTGAGTCTCGTATTGTATTTGGTGTTTGCAATTGTTCTTGCTATTGCCATTGTGATTTGCAACGCTCAGATCATGGGGGTGTTATCTCTCCAAACACAAAACGTCCAATCTATCTACCGTCTATCTTTAGCTGTTGCTGATTTTATCATGGGTGTATTTGTCATTCCGATGTACATTAGAATCGAGTACAAGCATTTTGCGCAAAGTTCATCTTTCACTGAATTGAGGAACGTGACTGATTATGCGATTGCCAGTAATAAGTCTTTGCCTATGCAACCGGTTGTTGTCGAGGTAAAGGACCTCGTTTTAAATAACTTTTCGAGTACCTATGCATCAGTACTTGGTTTTTTTACGGCACTATCTTTATGCGTGTCTATTTCCAGTCTAGTTGCAGCAAGTATTGACAGATTTGTTGCTGTATTTCGTCCGTTAAGATACAACGACTTAAAAGCAATTTTTGCGGCCAAAATCGTAGTAGCATCTGTTTGGATAGTTGGATTGGTTTTTGCAATCTTTCCTATAGCTATACCTGAACTAGCCTTTTCGTATATCGCCTTAAATTTAGCCAATGAAAGCGAAAAGTCAATGTTCATAATTTACGCCGCCACGGCTTTCTTTTTGTTTGTATTAATGTGGTCTTCAGTAATAGCAACTTATGTAGTTGCTCGCCCTGGCTTAAGAAACCATGACAGGCAACGCCAGACTGATGATGAAAGGCGTCTTCTAAGAACTCTAGTTATCATGATTACAGTTTTTACCCTATGCATTGTACCAAACTCGCTAATCCTTGTTGTAAGTGTCCAGTTACCTTACATCGACCCGGAAAACCCAACAGATTTTGATGCAGTTGCTACCATGAAGTTTTTGTCTGTTGAGTATTTAATGGGCCTGGTGCTGTTCAGCAATAGTCTCTGGAACTGTTTCATCTACAGCATTCGCGAAACAACTTTTCGAAGAGCTGCAAAGAGGCTGTACAAAAGAATTGTTCTGCATTTAAAACTGGATCAGGTGTTGAATCTAATTGCACGAAATAAATAAACAAGCAAAACAAATTATCTTTCGATTGGGCAAAACTAATTGCCTTTTAAAGTAATACAAGAGCCCAGCGATGCACTTTGAGCGAACTGCAGACAGTGACACTGTTTCGACCTATCAGGTCTCTTTAAGACTGGTGGTGACCAACAAGTAGCTAAAGGTTTTGACTAATAGATATCCTCAAATATTTGAGTCAAAAATTTGATTTGATTTATCAACATGATCTTAATGAAAAGTGTGTCGAGTGCGGGGTCTATTAATGGTGATTCAAAATGGTCTGCCCATGATGTATGTCTTGCCTATCAACGTTCAAAATTTTCTAGTTTATTTTATACTGTAGAATTAGTGACTATTTGTCGAGGGATATCCTGCGCATGCTTTATTATTGTTTAATTCGGCGGTGTGCAACCTTTTTCGCAGGCGAGCCAATTTCAAACTTCTTAAATATTTTACGGGCTGGTCAAAGTTTGTAACCAACGTTGTTTTTGCACACAAATTAGCTTCGAAGCATTATTTATCCAAAATGGCAGTGATGACCTTTTTTGGAGATAAATACTTTCAAAGCAACATTTTTGCCAAATTTTGCGTTTGAGGACCTTTTTTTAGAGATTGTTTTCCAAGATGTAAGTGACAGGTTTGCAAACAAAGGACACTAAACTTCACGTGGCAGGTTGCTCACCCCTGTTTTAACCTATAGTGACTGACCGAATGCAATTTGAAATTTCTATTTAGATAATATGTATGTATGAAAATAATGCGAAGCTGAACGACATTTTCAGAATAAATAATATTAACAGCAAATTTTACCCCGAATTTACATCGCATATGCATTTCAATTTTTTTTAAATAGAAGATACCGGTAAAAACCAGCCAAATTTGTGCTTTAGTTCTTTCATAACAAATCGCTCAAATTCTGATACTAATAAACTTACTAAACCCGAGATCGGTAGCCTTACCATGCAGTGAGCCAGTTTACAAATTGTTGATGATTTTAAACCCTAAAAACTGTCGGTTTTGTTCTATCTGATGTAAATAGTATCTGAGATAATTACGTGTTAGTGAAGTGCTAAAGTGGGAGTAGTTACGTACGCAATGTTGAAGAAGCGACTTTCCAAATTGTAGGTCGATTGCAATCAGGTGCCAAAAGTGCGAAAAATTTCTTTAGCCTTTGCATAAAAAAAAAGTGTACTAAAAAGCGCCATCTTCCATTTACTTGGGCAAAAGGCGCAATGATTTTTACTTAAAAATGTTACTACCACGCTAGTTAAACTACGCCAAAAAGTATGCAATTAAAAAACTTTTACACAATATCATACCAAAGAGAAAGCGTTTAAATCTCAAGCCCCCCATGCGAACGCTTATGATTGCAAATAGAAGTTACGGAGGGATGCAAAGCGGGTATTATTTTCCCAAAATATGAAAAGCACGAGTTTCGAGCAAACAAACGAAAGATAGTGGTGAGAGAAAAGATCTAATACACATTTAAAAGACACAAGGACCCGTTATTGTCTGGCGCACAATTTAAATAAACCCGTAACGCACAACAAACAATAAAAGAAACAAAGAACGCGATTCATATTTTTGGCAAGCCCTGATTATTCAACTCGTGCGCCGCAAGTGGCACACGGGCCAGGTACAGCCGACTCTTGTGCTAGTCAGAAGAAATACGGTCAATTGCGTCCAGGTAAAGAATATCGGTTTGGCCGCCTTCAGGTAAAAAAATTTGTGAGAGCAGCAATCGAAGATTTTAAATGGTGGGCTGTAATTACTTTTCAGTAACTGTTACTCTAACTTCGTTAGTCTTTTGCAAATGTAACGAAATTTGTTTCTAGTTATCATTTAGACTTTGTAAAAGTTGAAAGGTACGATTACTTCAGTTTTCTGTTTTTCCAATTAGAATGAATATTTCCTTATGTTATTGAAAAATTCGCTTACGGTTTTGCTAAAAAAATTTTGTTTGATTGGGTTCCTTCAACAAATTTAGAATTTTGGACCGTTTAATCTTAATTGAATTGGCGTATTTGCTCCCCAATACCAAAGTAGGATTAAAGTTGGTCTCATTTATCAAATTGAAAATCAAAATGATACCTTAGTCCCGGTCGCACTAACTTTAATCCATTAACTTGAGATTGTCAGAGATTACGTAGTATCAACGTATATTCGAAATCAGAAAGCATGAAAGTGAGATCATTGGTTTTTGTAGAGTAATTCTATACGACTGACAGAGAGTGGGGCGTAATTGCTACCCCAACTACCACAGTGGTATTAAAGTTAGTCTCACTCATCTAATCGAAACGATGCCTTAGTACCGGTCGTGGTAGCAAGCAGATGTAAAAATTACACGAAGGCGGTTCGAAAAATTTGACTTATAAGTTTACGTATGATAACGCCTAACGTGCTTGCATCAACAGTTCAACAATGTGCTACGAAGGGGAAGTGGTTTTACGCCTGTTCTGTGGTGAAAGGCTGCCGCGAACTCGAAACCAGTATAGGCCTGTGGCTGTTGAGGGCATGGGTTCAAATTCCACTCGTAATAGTACTTACGGACTATCCGTTAAAGCGGATTTTCAGAATCATGCATTTTTGCAATTAAGATAAACTAAACAATTCCACCAAAAACTGCAGAGCTATTGTTGTTGTTGTTGCTACCGACCTCTTCCGAGGAATGTGGGCATGGCAGATAACCATGGAGTCCCAGAAACCGGGCAACTCTTCAGAGTCTGGACCATAGACCGTAGAGAGACAAAGCGTCGCCAAAGAGCAGGTGGCGCAAACAGTCCGTAGCTGGACAGTGCAGAATGAGATCAGTGGTGTCCTGGGACGAGTGTCCGCAAGCGCTGCAAGAAGGATTCTCGATTCTGCCAATCCTACAGAGATGAGAGCTTAACAAAAGGTTGTTTCCGTTGCAGCAAAGGCGAGAGAGAACACAGCGAGCGTGACGAGGGAGCACAAGTTTCTCGGTGAAAATCGAGGGAACCTGTATTTCAATGAATTTCGATGAGACAGTACGCCTCCAGTTCGAGAAAAGAGAAGAGTGGATACGAGAGATAAGAGGAGAGAGACTACAAGGGATTGCAGAGGGAACAAGTAGCGCTCCCCGTATGGCCAGCTCATCAGCCCCGTTGTTCACCGGGAAAAACAGGTGTCCGGGGACCCATGGTAGCCTGATAGAACAAGAGGAGAGAGAAGACAGTTCCTGCCAGATCTGCCAGAGATTGAGGTAAAAGGAAAAACTGAGGAGAGGCAAGGTGGCGAGGACAGAGTCAAATAGGAGTAGAAGGGATAAAAAATGGCAGGCTTGTTGGGGCTGCCGAGACCAGCAAAGAGCTTGCAGAATGATGCAGGCTTCAGCGGAAAAACTTGAGCATACTGGGCCTGCTGAAAAGGAAAGAGTGGCCTCAGTGCCAAAGAGAAAGCAGTTGGCAAGGACACCACAGCCGCCTTTTCCAAAAAAAAGTAACAGAACCATCTGTTGTACAGATCACCAGATCTTATGGCGGTAAAGAATCAAGGTGAGCGAGAGCCGCAGCTTCGTGGGAGAGAGGGAGGGAGATGAGAGCGAGAACATGGGGAGGACAGAGAGGACTCCACAGTGAAGGAAAACAGCTTCCAAGGATAGCTTTTCTAGGGGAAGTAGAAGGAAGCATGAGCGGGTGAGTAGACGCAAAAGCTCTCCAAAAGAATCTGTAGAGTCTTAGTTTCACTCCAAGTCTGGCCAAACCTGAAATGGAAGAGAAGGTTGGGAGACAAAGAACCCGCTCAAAAAATGGCGTTTGATGCGGCCAAAAGGAACAAAAATTTGGCCAGATTTAGTGTCAGAGAAGTAAAGAGAGCAGCAGCCGAAGAAAGAGACGAGTATTCCTATGTAGAAGGACACTAAGAGTCAAAGTAAAAGGCAAAGTCATCCCAACAAGCTTTCTGAAAATTGAAGGAAGGGGGACATTTGTTTGAGCAAAAGACCGGAGAAAGAGGGACAGTAGATAAAATTGGTATGTGGTCAGAATCCAAGTCCTGAAGCACCTCCCAGGAGCAAAAGAAGGTGAAAGAAAAGGCAGCAAAGGAGATGTCACGTGAGGAGCGACTGCCAGAGAAGCGATGGAGAAGAGTAGATATGCCAGGGTCATTGAGGGGGAGGAGGTCAGAAAAAATGATCCAATTGAATACTTCCTCCCCAAGGGGATCGGAAGTACCTTTTGAGTCTCAGAGGGGGTGATGGCAGTTGAAGTTCCCCCGAATAATGAGATTTCTGGAGGAGAAAAGGATGGAGGGAGAAAAGAGTTGGTTCTGCTATCCGTCGGAGAAGAGCAAACAGGAAGAGCATAAAGATTAAGGAATGAAAGCGAGGAGGAGTTGTTTGGAGAGATGTTGATCCATGCATAATCAGAGTAGGGGTCAAGCAAAGAAAAAGAGAAGGTAGAAAGTTTATAGAAGGATAAGCCTTGCCTCACAAAAATGATGGCGCCGCTGCTAGCGTGCGTGGCATCAAGAGAGAGAATGCCAGACTGGTAGTGGATGCAATCAGATCGCAGAGTAGAGAATCCAGGAATCCGAAAATAGAAAGTTGAATTAAGGTTAGATTCCTGGATACAAATAAGGCCAACAAGATGAGACAAGATGAAGCGTAGTAGTTTAATGCTCCTGGCTCGAAGACCTCAAGCATTTCATTGAAAAACCCTGGGGGAGTCATGGAGGAAAGAAAGAGGAGGTGTAGAGAGACATTCAGGACGATGAGGCGGTGATGAGGGTGCAGAGAGAGAAGATTCAAAATGCGCAAAAAGGGGACAAGAGGTTTGAAGGTAAGAGTGGGGCGAGAGTGCTGCATTAGCAGAGGGGGGCAGACGGGCCAGATTGAACTGTAAAAGTATGCACCAATCAACAGCCGTCTCAACCTGGTAGTGTGGTCTTGGCCCCCTTTGGGTTGAGTCGAAATGGCTCTTGCCCTTCGCGAGGGTTTCAGCTACTTTTTGCACCCCCTCACACAAACCATTTTTCCCCGTGCTGTGCCCTAAACAACCGCAGAAAGGCAACTCGCAGCTCCTTTAAAATCGATTGCCTGTCTTCTCCCTTTTCCTGTCTTTGTCATGCCCGTCTTCGTCTCCTCATTCTTCTCCTTCTCCTTATGAGCGGCAACGTTCACCCTAACCCTGGCACCGTCTTTCCATGTTCAATGTGCACTGGTAATGTGACCTGGCGGGGTAGGTAAGTGCAATGCTGCACCTGCTCCCAATGAGCCTATTTAAAGTATTCACTACTCTCCTCCAAAATCAGAACTCTTAGCAGCTCTCACTCCTGGAGCTGCCCCCCTCTTTTGCTGCGTCCTTGCTTCTTCTGGAGATCCCACACCTACCAGCACTGTGACTTCCTCATCGGAATCCTCCAGCTTGTATACCTTTATATCCATTATATACGAAGTGTACTGTGCTTTAAAATTAAAATAGGGGTCCAGTGCTCAAAAAAAAATCGTGAGAGCGTACATTTTTTAAAAATATTTACAAAATTACTAAGGTGGTGTAGCAGTGTTAGTAGCTGAAATTTAGTTTAAACTCAATCCCTTACTGCTTATGGGTAATTACGCATGTGGGTAATCGGATGCAGCTAGTTCATTTCAGTTTATTAATCAAGCAAAAATTCAAAATTAACGGAAGCAAATCATTAGTGATGACTAGTGTGATGTATGAACTAGTGTGCTGTGTGTGTCCTAAACGAAAACTGATTTTTTTTACGTTTATGCCATGCTACTAAAATTGACGCAAATAACATTTTATAAAGAGGACGTTTTTCTAAACCTATTTGAACTGCAGCTGGATAGAGCTTATCAACTTCTTTTTTTAGAACGGCAAACCTACTTTTAAATCAAAAATGGTTTTTCTCACAAACAACCTATTGTTTTATTAACTTTTTACCGCTCCTTCCGCTAAAGGCAAAAAGCGCGGAGTCAAAGTTGAGGATATTCTCCAAACTAGTGATCATTTCACGATTACATAGAAAGCTCTTTAGCAGCGATTGTGTGCGCTCCTTTCGTAAATATATTAGTGACCTCAGGCTCTTGGCTACGTCCCTAAGCCAGCGTAAATGAAAAAAGAGCTTAGTATTCCCTAACTATTTTACACATAAACCAGTTAGGTTTATTTAGGTATTTATAAGAAAAAAATTTTTCTCCACGCTGCAATTTCACACAGAGATAACGTTTTCTTTTGATTTTTTTTTAAATTCTGGATTTCATCAACCATGTCCCTAATCCACCCCTCTACAGTCATCACACAAAAATGATCTTGTTCGTACACAGTCTATCATCTCACAAATTTTTATCAGTTCTTCACAGTAAGAACGAAGCGGCAGTGATCGTTAAAACAATTATAGAAATAAGTCTTTTCACGACTTGGTGCGATATCTTTCGTAATTATGTTAGTGATTTCAAATTCCTGGCTTTGTTTTTTTTCTGGTTCCTGGATAAGCGCATTTGGAGAAGGGTAAAAGAGCCCACGCCACCCCCAAAATTTCTCACTCACGTTTCCAGTGAATAAATATTTTTTGTTTACCCTGCAATTTCACAAAGAGACATTGATTTAACTTGATTTCCTTACAGCTTTCGAAATATCATTCTGTTTAATGGCGAATAATTTCTAATTTGTTTGCAATAATGAAAGTTCAGCTCGGCAACATTTATCAACTGGCAACAACAGACTTTACTATTTTTGTTCACTTTCAAAATACCAATGGATAATTACTACAGATACAGCTGTTTTTGCTAGAATTGCATCTCACTGCTCTACGGCGTCAGCCACGCATCATGAAGGAATCAGGGAGTCGAACCGTTTACATGATAACTTTTCGGTTTCGATTCACCAAAATTACTTTCATCAGTTCAGTTCCGGTTCAAGTTTAATGCTCAATGAAAATATTGATTCAGCTTTGGTTTGGATTCACAGTTTACAGTTTTATGGATGCGGGTTCAAATCTTAAAGGTTGGGTTTAATTTAAGTTCAAGAACAATAAAAATTAAAACGGGATTTAGAGTTATTTTTTTCCAATTGATATTGCATGTTTCAACAGTTTTCGTTTCCGCCGCAGTCTAGTTTTTCTTCTGCAATTATGAACAAATTTTGCTCAATTGACAGGTGGTGCAAAACTTCAATAATGCTTTTATAAACGACCATTTTATCATACTCTTTCATCAATACAAATACAGCAAAGCATTACAAATGTTGCTATATATTAACTTGGCTGTTCTAACATGAGCTACAAGATATAAGGAAAGCAAATTATATGGTAATACCACAACACTGAAGAGTAAACAAAAAGTCTTTACAGCAAAATTTTGATTTTCTTTCGCATTCTTGTACAGACCGGAACTTAAATGATAATTCTTATCTTACATTTTTAAATTATACTTGTGGATATCAGGCAAAGCCAGGGCAACTAAATGTCAATTTAGAATTTCCAGTTTTTTTGAATCGATCTGCCATATCATGGAACCGTTTAAATCTGCGTTTCTGAACCGTAAGGCCATGATGACCCATTTGTGGGCCATAGCAAGTATGCCAGGTAGAACGATGCTTGTTATTTCACTGTAAACTCGTAAGAAAAACACTACTAAAGTTGAAAAAAGTCAAAACGAGACCGTTGGCTTCTGCTTAGTTCGAAAGTGGCCGACAAGACCAACAAGATTGAAAAACAATTTTTAAATCATAATGCTAGGGTTTATGTTGAGATTCAGCAAAATGGTCTACAACATTGTGTAAAATCATTGTGACCCAGTATACAATTGTATCTACCGACAAAAAATTTACTTAAAAAAATGGTTGCTTAGGCAATTCGGATTATTGGACGGAACACATTGAGATTAAGTATAACCCCTTCTGCTCTATTCCGGAACCACGGCACGAAGATCCAGCCAATGAACTTGGTGTCACAAATATCATTACGAAGGGGTCGCACCAGGTTGAAAAAATGAGCTTAATACCAAATAACTTATTTTATAATCGTAAAACAAAAGTGCTACGGCTCCCACTTGTGAAATAATATGAAGTCTGTAAATAAGATCAGTCTTAATTCAAAGCACGATAATTGCAATTAGAACAGAGGTTCCCAAACTGGGGTCCGTGACGATTGCACAAGGGGTCCGTGGCTTCGCCCCGGTCAGTCAATTAAAAGTGTCGGTAAGACATTCACTCAGCCAGCATAGCTAGACCTATCATACGTCCCGATTTAAACGTCTGACACGGTTAGCAAAAAGTCCCGGAAATGCACTTCAGCGAAATTATGAAAAGTAACTCTAGTCTGACAATGAATTGGATCGCGACTGACACAGTCACGGTAGCAGAACAAGTGTTGACCCACCACCATTTCTTTTTGTATTCGTATTTTAATTACTGTTAGTGTAAGTGAGTCGTGTTCAAAAGTAATGTCACGTATACTTGGTGTCCGCGAAAAAGCAGACTCGCAAAAAGGGGTCCACGAAGCAAAAATTTGGAAATCCTGAATTAGAAGCATATGAGCGATGCCTCCATTTATACCAATTATTCGTTACTGTTCTCAGAAATTTTATTGGAATGAAGCTGGCGCAGCCGACTAAATCGATATTTTTGTCTCAACATAACTGACTGAAAGCGGTGCCAGTCGACGCCGTCAGAGCCTTCTTGTATTTTAAATTGCAGCTGGACGCAATGGACATAGAGAGTGCAACTGCACAATAAGCAAACTACTATTTGTTTGTTGAAAGCGGACTGAAGTGCCTCATTTCTTATCGAAAGACTGCGCGGGAAATGAGTGAACTATTAAATTACTTTTTTGCCTCATAAAAGACATAAACACAAACAAAATCGTATAACAAAAAACATTTTAGGTGAAAGTATAAAACAAGGAAGTATCAAAAAACCAACTTACTAGATGTTTTCTGGGCCACATGAAAAATATACTAAATAGTGTAATAAGTGACAAAAATAAACATGATAAAGTAACAGATTTCTAGCGACGTGGGCTTGAAGTTTGCTAGCAAGACAAGCAAATTTTCATAAATTTGAACCTTGATTTATCAGGTTTTTTGGAATGTTTTGAGAGAAATTCTGCACATGCTTTTGAATAGAAGGAGAACTTTGTCTAGCAATTTCAATTTTGTTATCAGTTTTCGATTTTGGACACATTATTTGTTTATTCAAAATTAAAAATGAGTCTGAACAAAATCCTCAACCCGCCCTCTCTCCCCCCAAAAGTCTTGATTATGAATCTGTTTGACATTATGTGTACTACAAAGCAGAGTTCTGTCTGTGCGTGCGCACGCTTTGGGTACCTCGAAATTACTGGATGAACAAACATAAAACCTGGCACTTGGCACTGTGCATACTGCTCTTGAGTTTGCGTCATTAGGGGATTATGTGATGTCATGAAAAAGTCACAATTTGAGGTAGATTTTTTTAATTTGTATTTCTAGACTGAGTAAAGCGGTTTTCAACTTAAATGAAAACCATCATCTGGCTTATTAACTTACAGAAGTCTGCACTCTTTTGAGAGTAGATAACGTTATAATAAACTAGCCGGCTTTGCCGGCGTCGCCCGGAATGGGCCCTCCATCAGTAATGTCCGGGTTTAGTATCTAGGATCAACCGGCTGCGTCGGCTTCACCCATCCGGATCTTGTGTGAACAGTAGCTAAACGTTAATAAATTTTATGCACTTTCAGAATTCTTGTACATCAAATTGTGATCATCATATTCTCTTTATCTTGACTGGCATTGCTCTCAAAGAATCTTGCCACAAATTATCGTTAATGCTTGTGAGGGAGCAGGGATTGAAACATAATCAATATTGATTGTAGCAGCAAAATGGTGGTTGATTTCACAATTACAGAAATAAACTATTTAATGGTAAGCCTATTCTGCCATGTGTTGCTGCCTCTTTCCTATTTATATTTGTGGTATAAAGTTCCTAATTTGGCTGCGTTACTGGTCTTGTTTCCGGCATAAAGACAAAAGCGGCTATTGTTCTCTTTATATTCAGTTTTACAAATTGTTATGGTTATGGTTTTATGTTGATTTTTTGTCAAACTTGAAATTTTATTACAATGCTGTAGAGCACGGCTGTCAAACACACGGCCTACAAGACGATTTAATGTGGCCCGCGGGCCAAATGTGACCTGTGTAAGGATTTTGTGCCACAGTGTGAATGCCTTGTCTCCGAAGTTGGTCTGCGAAAGTTACGTGAAAATGGCCAACAACTTCTAAAAGTTGCGGCTGGCATGACGGGTTGCGGTGAGAGAGGTGATGACCTTTTTTTGGGAGATCAGCACCGTTTCAAGCTACATCCCATAACTTTCGGAGATCGTTTGATCAAATTTCGGGGACAACTCATATAAAGTCTTGCCAGCTTATGTTTTTTAACTGACTCCGGCCCGTATAAAATCCACGTATGTAAATGCGGCCGGCACCACTGAATGAGTTTCACACCCCTGCTGTAGAGTATAGACGTAAATTCCTTAACAGGCAGCATATCAGCAAAAGAAAAAATCCTTGCTTTACAGTATATGCTACGGCGTCACCGAAAGAGCCCCTGTCAGTAATGTCGGAATTGAGAGTGTCGGTTCAATCGGCCAAGTCGGCTTCACCTATCTGGCTCTTGTGTGAAGAGTTACCAAAAGTTTATGTGTTTTCTGCACGTAAGATGTTTACGACTTTTTGTGCTCCTTTTCCTAATAGAATATTTTATTTCAAGGTCCTGGCTATGCCTTAGATCTATGTGCCCTGTTCATTGCTGACACGAACCTAAAGGAGCTTTGCGTTTTCCGTAGTTTGGAAGTAGGGAACACATTTCTGATTAAGCTATTTTCTATCAAAATAGCAAAAATGTCTTTCGTGTAGTGCGATTTCACACAGTGACGCTGTTTTCTTTTGATTTTCCTTTCAACCTTCTCAAGTCCTCGCTGGCTACGCATTGCGTAACACGTTCTTTTCTCCCTGTTTAACGTACCCTGGAAAGTTTAAAGAGTCATGGTCGGCACATTTGGTGATTTGGTGAGCCCGCTTTCATATTAATATTGGTGACATTAAGATTCTTGCTTGCGCTATTTGCTTTAATTCGGCCATTGCATGAAAAGGAGCCATATCTTTCCCTTAGTTATATAACCTATTGCAATAGACGCCTATTAAGCTTTTTTCAAACAAAGACATTCCCTCTTAATCCAGTGTTACAAATTGATGCTATTATTGTTTAATTTGATCTTTTCTTAAATTTGAGATTTTATTACATTTGACTTTGCCCCTAATCCAGACCTCCTTATTTTTAAATGAAGATTAGTGTTTTGTACTGATATCCTAGAAATTACAAATATCAGTAATGGGCTTTACCATTTATGTTCGCTCTCAAAATTGATAGTGGATAATTTTGCTGCCTGCTGCTGTTTTCACTAAATAGTGGCAAGCATTGCGACGTCATTTAACATTATGATCTAACAGTTCGTTTTAGGCTATTAAAAATTAGGTTTGCTACGTACCACTTTTTGTAATTGTAGGCGATTTAATATGAACTAACGTCTCTGATTGCATCCATGTTCCTTGTCCCTGGCATAAACGCTGCCATGCAAAGACCAAGCCAACCGGAAATGAAGCACTCACAGTTAAGTTATAGCAATAGCGAGGGCCCATATTAACAATGTAGAAGTTAAGAATATCAAATCAACTGGCTGCTGCGCCAGCCTCGTCCGATTGCAAAGAAAATTTCTTCAACATTTAGATTAGGGATTCCCAAATTTTTGCTTCGTGGACCCCTTTTTGCGAGTCTGCTTTTTCGCGGACACCAAGTATACGTGACATTACTTTTGAACACGACTCACTTACACTAACAGTAATCAAAATACGAATACAAAAAGAAATGGTGGTGGGTCAACACTTGTTCTGCTACCGTGACTGTGTCAGTCGCGATCCAATTCATTGTCAGACTAGAGTTACTTTTCATAATTTCGCTGAAGTGCATTTCCGGGACTTTTTGCTAACCGTGTCAGACGTTTAAATCGGGACGTATGATAGGTCTAGCTATGCTGGCTGAGTGAATGCCTAACCGGGACTTTTGATTGACTGACCGGGGCGAAGCAACGGACCCCTTGTGCAATCTTCAGTTTGGAAAGTTTGGAAACCCCAGTTTGGAAACCCTGATTTAGATCATATGTAACTCGACCCCGACATTTTGTTACAACTGATAAGAAAGGATCATCTTTACCCCCATTGTCTTTTTCTTGGGTGAACACCAAGTGTTTTGCTTGGAGTAGGCCACATATTAAAATTTGTAGACTTCACTTTTTGATGAATCTTTTGAATAATTTTATGAATAATGTCAATGATCCATGCTATCGAGAAAGAATAGACAAAATCTACCAAAATACTTAGTTTTTCTAGAAATTGCAGTTTTATGAACTGCAGGCACTAAAATTTAGGTGTTTCTAACCTATAGACTACATTTCATAAACATTTAGAGACTTCAGTTTTTAATAAATGTTTTTGAAAACGTCGACAGATAATGCAAAAGAACCATGCTTGTGAGGAACAGCAGCCAAAATGTATCAAAGAACAAACTTTGTTTAACAATTGCAAGTTTGTCAGGTGTAGTAGGATAATTGTGCAACTAAAAATGGAACATTATGTATAGTATCATTATAAACTAATCCTTTGCCTTAAGTAATTGGAGTCACATATTGCTGGAAAGCAAATTTCCTAAGCTTTCAAAGGATAGTAATTGCTAATACTTTATTATAACGTTTTTGTACTGAAGTTACCTGTATTTACTCAGCTTACCTATTTTGGGAAAGATAGAAAGTTACACCACAGGTCCTAAAGCTCAGTATTTTTAGTATGAAAGCAATATTAATTGTACATATTATACACTTTCGGAATTGCTTTGAAATAACCTTTAATTCGTTGCAAAAGTTTGAAAATCAGTGAGAAAATAAGGTCACAAATCAGTTTTCAAGTAAACTAATTTTGAAAAAGGGTGCAATTTTTGAAAATATCTAAATATTATGATCTTCCGTTAGCGAAACATTTGAGTTAATCGCACCAAAAATATTATGACATTGTCGACCCAGTTCAAGCGTGCAAGCGAAAAAGAGAAGAAAAATGCTTACAGGGTTTAAAGTGCTTAAATAAAGAATTGCTCGTAGTATTGTCAAACAAGCTTTAATTGTTGTAGAATTGTTTTTATCAAAAGCATCTTGTTAATAACTCTTGAAAGAACGTTTAATTGCGTTTCTGCGATGAGTACTTTTTGAGAAAAACCAAAAACCAGATTGTTCAATAAATTGTGACGTCATTTTAGACCCCAAACAAATGAAAGTTTTTGTGATGTGGTAAGTCGGAAGCTAGTTTTTGTTGAGCAAAAATTGGTTGTCCTTTGTCAAGTAATGCAAATTCTAAAAAAAATTTTTGGTTATGACGTCATCATGACGTTACAAACCCCTTTATGACACTCACTAGGGGTGGTGATCAATCGTGTCAAGTTTGATGCTTGTACCTTTAGTGGTGATCAATTGTGTCAAATTTGATGCTTGTACCTTCAGAGGAGTTAAACAGACCATACACGGACAGAATTGCGCTTTATAGTGTAGATGTTAACGAGCCATCTACAAGTGGGCAGTAACATCACGATAAGAAAGAGTGAGTAAAATTTCCATTTGTTCTACTGCAGATCGTATTTGCAACTTAAATATGATATATGTATGCAATAATATCTAGCTAAATTTTTGGCTATAACATGAAAATATCTAGCTAATTTTAGCTTGAAAATTTGTGATTTCTAACTAGTTAGCTATTCAAAGAATTGGCAACCCTTATCTAGATACTGCTCATCTCTGACAGCAAGTCTTCATAAACTTTTTATGTGACGATCGAATAGTAGACCTCGCAGGTGGCTCTCTTTTATATTTGCGTCTGAAGTTTTGCTGGGGCTGATGTCTGACTTCCTCTCTATAGACCAAGAGACACACTTGGCTTTTTTCCAGCGAAATGCTTATTTTCACAAACTTGACTATTGCTGCTGATTTCAAAAGATTCTGCTTAATCACTAGACATATTACAGCTTCAAACCTAACTATTTTTAAAAGTTTCTTTCAAGAGGAAAAGAAAGTATTTTCCTTTAATATGAAACAAACCAAATGAACATATCTCAAAAATAAAATTTACAAACATCTGGTGCATTTTTAAATTTGCTTTTTGCTTCGGGTCATTTTCGGCATAATACGTTCCTAAATGATTGAATCTATTCACACAGCTCATTTTTATTGAGCCTGGAATTATTCCACGTGAT
Source organism: Trididemnum clinides (assembly GCA_963675345.1). Classification (NCBI taxonomy): domain Eukaryota; kingdom Metazoa; phylum Chordata; class Ascidiacea; order Aplousobranchia; family Didemnidae; genus Trididemnum; species Trididemnum clinides. The sequence goes on along the minus strand of OY776287.1, from coordinate 13,935,493 downwards.
GGCAAGCTACTTCTAATGAACCTTTTTCGTGTCAGCTGCAAAGTCTTATTTTTATGAAACTAAAAACTTTACTGTCAATATTCTTCTCGCGAGTGCAGAACGAACAAGACTGACTGGCGGCAACGATATCTCAATGATATCGTAACCTCCAGTTCGTTACAATCAGCTTCAACACAGGCAGTTTTTCTAGAAGTCATTTTTACAACTTTGCGGCTATGGATCACTGGTTCAGCCATGCAGCGATTTAAAAGGAGGTGATTGCTGCATAGCGGTCGACTCGACTCGGTTAATTCGACGTGATGGCCGCCTAGTGGTCTTTCTTATTGAAAATGTTTCGCGCTGGCGTCTCGCACAAGAAGCATATAGTATATTCTGCGCCAACAATGCTGGCAACTTCGTAGCTGTTATCGATGTAAGTTGCTTCATCACTACCAATGATACATCTCAAATGTGCACAAAAATCGACGAGTGCAAATCTCTATATCCATCCTTTATTACTATCACAATATGGGGATAAAGGATGGACTGCAAGTTATTTAAAAAATTCTATAAGCCGCTTAAAGACTATTTTTGAATTGTTGATGTTCGTCAAAATACGAAATAAGGTTAAGATTCGAAATAAGGTTAAAAATTTCAAGAAAGTTTCTGTCGTCAAATTCCTTTGCTTTTATGTCGTCAAATCCCTTTACTTTTAAGCTTATGCTAAAAAAGAACAATAACGCATCTTCAACACTAATGTGCACCAACGCCATTCAGTTTTAAAAACAAAACGCGAACTTTAAAAAGAAAACGCGTGTTTAAATAGAGCATTTATTTTTGTTCTCAAAAGTAATATGTATTGACGAAAAAAAGTGGTATTTAAAAAACGAAATCTTAAAAATTTTTCCAGAGAATGCAAGCCCTAAAAATGCTAATTTAAGTTCTGAATGGGTGAATTGTAAACCTTGTTGTCTATAATGCAAGCAATGGTAAATGGCTCAATGCCTATTAAACAATTTATTGGGCTCAGTCCCGGTATCAAAAAAAGTGCAAGCGATATCCGAAGTTGTCCTAATGTCACACTTTCTGAACTGTGCATCGGATACGGCTCAAGTACAATTTAACAACTCTCAAACCTGGAGAAAATCATCGAAAAACAAGAATACAATGATTAGTCCAAAACTATTAATAAAGCAGCCATTTTTCGGCCAAGAATTAATGCTTACAGACCGTGTCGCAGCCAGAAATGAAATTTTGTAGGACTCAAATTATGAAATTCGTTGGATAGCCTTTTTCTTTGAAGATCAATTTTTTTAAAAAAGTTATTTTTCAAATTAAAAATGAAGATTTTTTTGAGATCACGATTTTGAAAAAGTCTATTTTTCTATTTTCAATTCAAAATACCCTTGTTTCCCAATCGATTTCAAAACATTTAAAGGGACGATGGTTTATGTGACACTCCTCCCCCCTCCTCTAGTCACGCCTATGTATATTAGAGCGATGCCCAAAGTGGGTTGTACAAAACTCTAAAATTCCGTAAACAAACCTCTAGGGTTTTGCATAAAAAGGTTTGGTCGAATTTGTTGAATGTGATTTCGGTGACTGATAATCAGTACATTAGGATATTTAGGTGGGGACTCGATTTTCAATACAACGTTTTCTGTGATGGTGGTTTATGGTTGTTCAAGCTTGTTTATTGGATAAATCCAAAATACCTGTAGCTTAAAACTTAAATGTAAAAATAAATTTGTGTTAGTATGGCTTTCGTGTACAGTTGTTATGCTCGTCTTATGTCTGGAACATGCGTCGAAATTCCCCAACAGATAGTATTCAAACAGCACAAATTCACACAAGGAAAGAGGACGGTTTCAACGGTTTAGCAACACAAGACGAGACGCTCTGAATGCCGCAAATTTTCCACTAGATAATAAAGAGACAGCAAAGGCGTGGAAAAAGAGAAAAATTCCAGGAAATGCACATTTGAAAGCTAAGATAGCCATTAGGGTTAGCAAAATGATTGGCCGAAAAACATAAAGCGAATTATTCACAAACCAAAGTAACTCTCGTTCGTCCGATTAAGCAAGCAATGCTGAGTTAAATCCAGCTGCAACAACAATAGTTCAGGGTTCGTTGACGACCTAAAGGATCTTGCAGTGTTTCGCGAATTTGAAAGCTTGGAAGCGGCTGGATTGGGAAACCGGTGGTAATTCATGTTAAGAACAAGTGCTGCATCAACTGTCTGATTGTATGAGGCAGACCGAGCCGAATGTTTATGTGTTCGGCTCCCGTCGTGCATGGCACAATCCCAATTGCGATGACATGTATGGATGGCTTATACTGGAATAAGCTGATTTAGGGGCTTTCTCGAATTTCCCTTTGTCTTTTGTTTGAAAGATATGACATTTTGTCGTTTGCAAATCTTGTAATTGATTTCTAACAAAAATTGCAGCGACGAAGAGCAAAAACAGGAATCGGTTTTCAATTATTAAAAAGTGGATGGTTGATTAAATCCATTTGTTCCGGTTCCATATGTTCCTACTCCATATCCTGGCTGAGAAAACGCAGTGCCATATACTGGTGGAGGAGGAACAAAACCATATCCTGGTGGGGGAGGGGCAGGGCCATATCCTGGTTGGGGAGGAGCAGTAGTTGGGATGCTTTGTGGTGTCGCTCCTGAATACTGATTTCCGGGTGAATACAGCGCAGGAGCTGCAATAGTTCCTGCAAGAGATAAAGGAAGTGGTGTTGTATTTGGATACGCTGCAGTTCCTTGTGTGGGAAAAGCTGGATTGACTCCTCCTGGATGTGTTGGACCACTTACATTGTTCTGCAAACTTTTCTTAGGCTTAGACATCACCACATAAAGTGAAAAAATACTCGCCGACATTGCAATGATTAAAAACGCGGTGGGAAGTGAGATGGCAATCCTTACATGGCGCATAGTAAAAACCCTTGCCAAGATAACCTGTTAAAAATATTAAACTGATAAAATTCTCTAGAGCTAAACTTGTGAGGACATCTGAGCAGCAAAAATAGGGTGCCAGTTCGAACCACACTCACTGATACTAAAAGTGGTAAGTTTGAGAGTGCTCCAGCAGCCCCATCTTTTTATCTTAGCCCGTAGCCTACTTTGCAGTGTAGGCCTAACCTATCTCTGAATCTTTGAGAAAATTTTAGAAAATATAACAACGTCCCCTGATTAATAACGCATAGCCTATACCGATATAATATACAGACAAAATAGTCCAACTCTGATTTTCCACCTCTATCAGAGTTTTCCTCTTTCCCGATTAATCGTTGTTTTCTCTCCGCTATGAAACCGCTGATTACTTCTGTCACTGCTTTGTGCTTATTTCCCTCAAGAGAAGTCAGAGGAACGGTTTTGGGGAATATTCTTTTTCATCAGAAGAGGAAAACCAAAAACACTTTGCCACCAAAGTTGAAGAAGTTGTTAAGGCATTCAACAGCTTCGTTGCAAAAAATATTTTCATTATAGATATGGCTGTTCCTCTCTCCTATCATTACGTATAAGCTGATTGCGCGGCTGTACTACAGTGAATGTTTATCAATTTTACTGGCGGGAATTAACCCATCTTATAACTCACGAGCAATATTAGTACTTACATCATCGAAGTTTTCCGGATTGTAAAAACATGAATAGTTGTTATTTAGGACAATCTTTCTACTCATGAATTCGAAAACAGATACGTTATTGGTGTAATAACTCCTTGAACACGTCGGTACAAATGTGCACTGTTAAAAATGTACATTTACAGCACAAAAAGAACTGACCTGCAAGCTTAATATTTTTGCAATACAACACTTATTGATCACTCACTTCGTATCCTATAGCCTATAAAACTTTAAATGAATTGCGATCAAGTTGTTATGTAAAGATATCATTGAGACTCTCTCATTACTTCGCTATCAGTAATCGGTCGAATCTAAGCGACAAGATAACCAGAGAATGCTTCAAGTAGACAAGTGCTTGTACGGGAACTACCAAAGAGGAAAAAGATTGGCAGCGCAGGTGATATAGAAACAAAACTCAAAAGGCAAGCAGTAAAGTATTAAGGTTGTCAGTTACTGAAAGAGCACTGTTTCGTCTTCTTCTTCTTTGTTTGAGCTATTTGTTCTGAGCATTATGCAGGAAGATGTATATACACTGCGTTGGCGCTCATGCTCTGTTTAAAAGTCTTCAGTTGGACTGGGCCACCACGACAAGTAAACTGCTTGGCCCCACGACCTGTCTGCCACATAAAAATAAAGGCATCCCGTTAAGTGCCTTGCCCAAAGACCAACAAGCAAGCTTGCCCGCTTGTTCTCCACACTATTCTTATTTTGCCGAGCGCCAAGCAGGGAAGCTGTGAATACCATTTTTTTAAAGCCTTTTGGTATGACTCGACTTGGGAAAAGAACCCCAGGTCTACCGACTGCAAAGCGGGCGCTCTAACCCAGAGCTACTCAAATAATTATAACGAAGGTCCAGTTGGAAAAGTTTGCTATTTCCAGAGGTCCAGTAAAATTTTTGACTTGCAATGACAAAAATGAAACTATCATTTTCAGTAAATGCAGAAAAATACTTAGAATTTCTCTTAGTCTACACACTCTACACTAATCATCGAAATTAAATAAAAAAGAAACTTATTGTACTCTGAGTAGAAATATGATAGCCAGTAAACTAGTGAACATTTTTTTTTGAAAACGTTTTGCTTTATACTTAAAGCATCATCAGTTATAATTAAAATCCTACTTACTAGGCTGAGTTGAATATCATAGGTAGCATTTTAATTATACCTGATGATGCTTTAGATACAAAGAAAAACGTTTTCAAATAACAATGTTCACTAGTTTACTGGCTACCATATTTCCACTCAGATTAGTAAAGAAAGCCCATTTTCATGCTCCTGGTTTTATTGTACTCTATTCTGTCAATTTTGTGAAAAAAACGCATTTCTTATTTTTAGCTAGCTTTAAAACTTGGTCTATAGAAATAACAGCAAATTAAAGGCGTCGGTGGGGTATTTGGCTTTCGTACAATACAGTTAGCTATCGTGTGAGGTAAAAAGATCTACCATGCCAATACAAAGCCTGATTTATTGTTTTCTTCAAAGCGGTGTTCAATGTCATAGGTTAGTTTAAACACTTGATCGGTTGTGCGTTGACTATGCGTGAAACCAGCTTGTTTGTCAGGAAGTTGGGGATTAGAAACAGGTTGTAGACGCCTCAAGAGTAACCGCTCGAAAAGCTTGTAAGAAACGCTCAGCAGCAACATGGGCTGGAAGCTTTTTCGGTCATCAGCTGCTTTGCAAGGTTTTGATACCGAGATAACTGTGGCCAGTCGCCATATTGTGGGGAATGTTTGGTAAGTCACGCAGGCTGTGTAGAATTTTTGAAGCTATGTAAGTCATTTGGGGCAGCAGTTCTTCAGAATATATGTGGCGAGATATTGTCTAGACTTTGAACTTTACCACACTTGATCAGTTTAATTGCAGAGGAAAATTTAGTAGACGAGAAAGGTACGGACAACAGACCTTCAGCACTGGGAAATAGGTTTTCACCTGTTTTCATGCTGATCGCGTTGTTTGTTATTCTTTCAAAGGTGCCGTTAATCAAGGCTAAGAATGAGCAGCTGCGCCGAAGGCGCCAAAATTTTTGCTCTTTTGCTCGAAAATAACTTAGTACTGAGAACAAGTCAACAAAGTTTGTAAAAATGGGCATGGACTTGGCTTTTTCCCATCCCATGTTTGCACCTATTGTTTCTCATCCTAAAGCTTGAGGTCCAGTTTCAATACTCGAAAGGTCCGGATTCGGACCGCGGTCCGCCAATTGAGTAACCCTGGTACTTTCACCACTACGCCATCGCACCACTTGTTGGTCCGTCAATCACCTATCAGGTAATGGGGCGATAACTTTTGTTTAAGCTTCTCAAAATTATTTAAATCAACGCTGAAATTGGATTGAAAGCCGTTTTTATTCTTAGAGTTCTATTTAACATCGAGTTTTTTTCTTAAAGACACAATGAAAATCGAGTGGATAAAATCTACCCCCGTTGATAATTTCTGAATGTTCCAATGAAGTACTGGGGTGGTAGATAGAGTGCCAATCACCCAAAAATTTAATATATAAGCAAACACACAAAAAGTTTAGCGTCTTCAAGAAGTGCCTCTTCTGCCCAAAACAACGCTTTAACTACTGTAAGTTGTAATTTTAGATGTAAGTCATTATTCAAACAACTGTTTTTCAATGGCTCGCCTATGTGATTGCAAAAAAAAGCAACCATTAATATGAGGCTGTTTTCCACGCCCATAGCTTTGATAATATGGGAACATCAACGGTCGATCTTTAAAAAAATCATCCAATAAATTTGCGGTATACAGTGAAAAATTAAGGGTCAAAAACACTGACCTCCAAAAGCGGTCATCCAACAAATTTTTAATTTTTGCTCCCCCCGTTTCCTCCAGTTTGCTTCAAGCTACGCCAGTTTAAGCAACGGCATAAAAAAACGCCGCCAGAATTCTCATTAAGGAAGAAGGACAAAACTTGTGGTTTACCAGAATTTTAGATAAGATAACAAAAATATCAATTGTAATGAACGTTTTTTGAAAAAAGGTTTTAAGACTTTTGGTGGAGCGCCTCTTTTCTCCTTTTTCACAGCACTTCTTTGATGTGGACCATAACACTTACCTCCTCTTCTCCGATTCCTATTTTCTCGTCAGCATGGATCAGTGATGACATATCTTCGGTGCCCTAGATTAATTCCAACATATTACATAACTACAACAAAAACGCGGGTCACTCAATAAGTTTTGAGAATTTTTTGTGAGAGGCACTTTTACATAACCTATGCAACTCGAACTTTAAGGAAGCCTTAACCACGCTACGATAAACAATCGTGACAATTTTTTCTCTCTTGTTTAACTATTTAGGATGTTAGAGTATTTTAAAAATTGCTTGTTAACAGTACTTGTCACTGCCAGAGGATTTCATGATGTTATCAGAACGTGAGGACAACCTAAAAGCTCGCTATGCTATAAAATTTTGCGTTAAGCTTGGAAAAAATGCTGAAGAAAATAATGAAATGATTAGGACTGCGTATGGACAAGTTTGCATGAGTTAGGCAACTGCTACCACTGGTACAAACAGTTCCAAGATGGCAGAAGTTATGCGAGAAACAATGAAAGATCCGGAAGAGTGAGAGAGAAAAGAACGCCAGAGCTGGTTGCTAAGATTCTCAGCTTTCTGGATGTAGAACGCGTTTATTCAATTCAGAACATTGCTAAATCATTTAAAGTGGCAGAAGGCACAGCTCGTAAAATTATTTAGGACGACTGAAATATTAGCACAGTTTGTGCAAGATTTGGTCCAAGGCTGCTCGGTGAAGAAGAGAGAGTGGTGCGCTTTGACAACAACAGAAAAATGGTGGAACTAGTTTCTTCAAACCCAAATGCTCTTGACCCCGTGGTAACCTATAACGAAAGCTGGATCTGCTGTTATGATCCTGGGGCCAAGCAACTCTATGCCCAGTGCAAGCATTTGGATTCTTCAAAACCCACAACACCAGGCCAACCAAATCTTCTGAAACAATCATGATGATCCGATTTTTTGACCATAATGGCATCATCAACAATCACTGGGTACCTCATAGCCAGGCTGTCAACAAAGAATATTATGTGGAGGTTTTGAGGGTGTTGAGGAAGAGATTTTGTCGCGAGAGGACGGAACTTTTTGATTTTGGTGAGTGGCGCCTGCACCAAGTCAATGCACCTTACCGCAAGTCTACGCTAGTCACACAATACTTAGAGGATATGGGCATTAACACTGTCCCTCATTCTCCTTTAAGCCCCGATCTAGCTCCTTGCTACTTCTGGATGTTTCCAATACCGAAAAAAAAACTAAAAAGGCACCGTTTTGAAGATCTTTGCAAAATAAAAGTAGGTTAGCAGTGATAAGCCTCCTGGGTACCTTCGCAAAGTATGATTACAAAATGATATCAAAGTAGTCGAACGCTATAACAAATGAATCGAAGCTGGAGGAACCTACTTTGAAAAATTATAAAGCTTCGTGTTGTTCCGACTTAAATAATCTTTTGTCTGAAAAATTCTCAAAACTTATTGAGTGCATCTCCTATTAAATGAATAATGAGAGTTACTGTAAACTATAGGGGGCTCTCTGCTGTCATAATGTTCGATCAAGATTTGTGTCAAAATTTATATAATTACGTCAACCATCTTGATAACAAACCGTAGTAGTTTTAAACGAAATTAAATAGATTGAAAAATTTCTCGTTCCAGAAGTCTTTAACTCTTTCGCTCCAGCGATCATTATATGATGATCTTGTGTTTTCAGTGTTTCCCTCAAATTTTTTTCCGCCAAAGTTACAAAATGATTTTACTAAAAAGGGATTTATGACTTTATTTCTGATCCGATTGTTTAAAAATTTTCAAAAAGATTACGCATATATTTTCACGCATTGGAAGATGTAAAATTTGTGTTCTAATTCTTGGATTTTCTTTCCCAAAAAGGGTTAAAAACACCAAGAACCCAGTGGCAGACGACAAAAATTGCCAAAATTTCAGCAAGAGCCAGCTACACTAAAATCAAATTGAGATTACATGTTTACCACAAAACCAAAGCCTTTATCATTAACGTAGTCTGAAAACTACGTTAATTTTGGGCATTATTTGACAAAATTTTAAGCAATAATGATAAAACTTATTCATTAAAATTTTCAAATTTTTAGGGGTCTCAAAACCCCCAAACAAATTTTTATGGTAGGTAGAAAAAAGTAGATTTGGTGCGTAAAAAATATGATATGTTGCTAAATACCAGTCTCATTTGAAAGCTTAGGAAATTTTCATTCCAGCAATACATAACTTTAAATAGTTTAGGCTAAGCTGTATGTGATATTTAGTGATCAAAAATAAGTACCGTACATCATGTCAGTTCAATACCCTCAAAAAATTTTCGACTTACCTTCACTAAATTATAATTTTTAGAAAAACCACACCCTTTAAAAAGATAAAATAAATTGCAAACATTTTACCATTAAAGTCGTTGTTTTGTATGAAGTTTCCAAGAATATAGAAGCTGAAATACAAGTTTGAAAGCTAGCAGAAGTTTGACTTCTCTAAATCAAAGTTTGCTGTATCCTCCATATTTCTCAACAAATGGGAGGGGTGGAAAAAAACTTATGATTCATTATTAGTGACAACATATTCTATTTAAACGTAATATTTTCTGAATCTTGAAGAAATTCTCTTTTCAAAAATACATAATGATACATGGTTTAGGCTAACCTCTTGCAGATAATGGCTGATTATATTTTAGATACTAAATTTAACTAACAAAATTTAGTACCGGTTAGTGCCGGTCAACAAAAAGGTCATGAGCCTCATAAAGTTGCAAATTGTAGAAAACCTAGACTTTTAGGTGAGTTTTGACTGATATACCTTGAAAGCTTGTTTCCATAGCATCATCTAGCGACCATTTAAAAAAAGATTGATAGAAAAATAAAATCTGTAGTGATCTTTGAGGTAAGGGTACTTTAACTTCGAAGACAACTTAGCACCAATTGCGGGTAATTTGCATAAAATTTGCATATTAGCATAAAGCTAGGATAAATTTTTTTTATAATTAAAATTCTCAAGAAATAGAGATTTCAACTATATTTAACACTAGATGCAGAAGTAAACAGATGAGTAATAATTTACAAACAAACTTGGAGTATTTTATGATGATTAATTATCACAAATTATGACAGTTTTCGCTTTGCCACCTTGCGGATATTTTTTTTCGCAATGCACGTCGCCGCGAAAGTTAAATTTAGCATGTGGGAAAATCCTGAAGCTTTTTTGCATTTTTCAAGAAAATGTTCAACTGTCCGTTTTAGTCAGAGCTAAATGACGCACCAGTCCAGTTGAGGTCTGGCTGCACCTTCATTGAAAAAGGTCGTAAAATGTTCTCTAATTTGAGACGATTTTCAAAAAAAACCTCCCTTTGATAGTAGGTGGTCTCGTTTTACCACTTACATTTCTTGATCCCGGTGCACTCTTTGACCCCTTCCTCCCCGTCTCTTATCATCCGGCACTGCTCCTATGTCATTAAAAACCTTTCTTTAAGATCATACTCTACTTGTTCACTACTTAGATTCCAAAATAAACTATTTATCTTTTGGGTTTTTATCTTACTTACATTGTCCGACTGTACAGTATAATTCACAAATACTGCAATACAAGGATACTCAGAATAACATTCCGTACGACCGTTTCCCTCGGATCCGCAGCTACATTGCACCTGTCCACGATACTCGTGCTTAGTGACAAAACAAAAGGTAGTCTGTGAAAGCAAAGTAATCTTAATAATACTTTCTTTTTCCACTTTTTGTTGATTTAATCGACTCGCATATTACAATAACAACAATAAGGCGGCTAGTATAAAAATGCAAAATGCAGGGTTCAAAACTTCAAACTTCCGCCGCCTTTCATTAGACACCTTCACATCTTCACAGTATTCAGAGTAACGCTTATAAATGCAGTTTATTTTTTGATTTCCTTGAATCTGCAGTATTCGAAAGTTTTTGTAACCAATCAAAATAATCTTAGCAATATTTATGAAGAATCCAAAGATTGACTCCTTCCAACCCTTCTTCCCTTCTCAAATGAGAAAAACTCTTTTTTTAGAATTCTCGTACACAGTTTACCTGAAGAATTACCAATAAGCACAAAATCTATCAATACTTACCTTAAAATTCTGGGCCCAAAGAGCTGGTCTCACAATGACAACTCCACAGATTATTAACGCTATCCCACTTAACAGTGCAAAGCCGCCAAATAGAAAGAGAGCTACTAATGCTGTGTCTTTACTTCGCCGATTACTGGACCAATACTTGGGCATAATATTAGGCCACGATTTTCTGATCTGAATGTAAGCTACTCTACACGATCATCCATGCCGTCAGCACATTTAACAATGGCGGTTGTGTTATCTCATAATAATTGTTGATACGCCACTTTTTGTTATACATCTTAGTCTTATGGTCTACTACCAACTCTGGTAAAGATCCCCCCGCAATATTCGTAGTTCGGACTGGCAAGCTTATGTTAGAGTATCATTCAGACAGGTAATTACCGAGGAGTATTGCTCCGATGACTCATAGTTAGTTTCAAAGGAAGTTGGCTTCCATTGTATTGCCTATTCCAATATGAGGAAAGCTTATGCAGATCAACAAGAATCATTCTTGCCATACTCACCAACGCTACTTATGTTTGGAGGGACTTCAAATGAATTGCTACATTTCAATATCATGTGCAATCACTAAATAGGAAAAGCTTGTCTTTCTCTTGAGACGTTTGCAGCAAACTCGTATTGCAACGTAGTTGATCGAGAGAGCGAATTCCACTGATAGATATTACAACAGCACTTTTCAGCCTGTTTGGTATCTAGGAACGCTATTTAGGTAGTTTTGCAAATGTCGCGGAACCCCATTTAATAAAAATTTAAAAATCGAGTAAAACCAGAAAAAAGCATGTATTTTGATATCACGTAAACTCGATTTATGCACCTGTGCATTGCTTCATGGTTTAAGCACATTTGCAAAAATCATCATTGTTTGAATATTGGAATCAAAACTCAAAGAATTCCAACGAACCCATCTGAATGATCTGCCGAACCCCGATTGAAGAGCTTTGCACTAAATTATCTAATCTCTACTCGTGTGAGACAGTAGCGTCCACACTACTTTCGCAATTAGCATGGACGCGCCAAATCCGTAAATAGGAATCCTTCTGGGTGCGAGGCAATTGTGCGACATGTTTCTTCTGAATAGAGTTTGACGACTTCGGCCTGTAAACCGTCTTTCACCATTTTCCTCTTGATCTTTAAATAAAAATCCCCTCGGGATGAAATTGTATTCTTTACGATTTTTCAGGTTTCTGCTTGATTATGGAGAGAAAAAGCATACTTTGGATTGCTCTTCCAAACACCACCCATTTTTACTGGAAAGACTATTTAGCATTTTTAAAAAGTTTAAACTCCTTTTCTTCTAAATACGGTCATATCTTGCGCATTTTAACTGGTTCTTTCATACGAGGGTAAATCAAAAAGTTCTGAGACAAATTGAAAAAAAACTTTATTTATTGAAGTTGCAAAATTATTTTTCTACGTAAGATCCACCTAACTCAATACACTTTTGCAAGCGATGTTTCCACGAGAAATTCCTTCTTGATAGAATTCTGCAGCTGGTCTAGTCAACCAGATCACAACCTCCCTCTTTGCTTTGTTTATGGATTGAAATCTTGTTCCTTTCAAATGTTTCTTCAGTTTTGGAAATAGGAAGAAGTCACAAGGAGCTAAATCAGGACTGTAAGGGAGGGTGTGAAAGGATTTCCCAGCAAAACTCCCGTAAAATTGTCGTTACAGTCTTGGCCGTGTGTGCTGGAGCATTGTCATGATGGAACAAAATCTGACGATGGAGCTTTCCTTGTCGCTTCTTGGCCAATGCAGTCAGTCCCGTAGCACTCCAACTTCGGGCCCCCCCCAAAGTAAGCGCAAGAGCCCCTGCGCACAGGTCATATCACTTTAGAGGTGTAAAATTGAAAAGCTGCATTAAGAAAATACACCACAATTTGTACATAAGTAAACAGGCTAATGTCAGAATAAAGCATGCCGATACCGAAGGTGCAAGTCATAAAAAATTCGGCACCGATGCCAGAGTTCAGTAGGACATTTATGCAGACACTGCGAAACGAAATCAATGACACTGAAAAACATGAAAAAGTTATAAAAACACAGTATCATTTAAATGGTCTGGAGCGAACCTTTTTGTTCGCAAATGCTGTTATGACATTGTCATAATCAAGAGATCGGGCGCAGTCATTTTCGATTGACAACATGGCTAATGAAGATAGTCTACTGTCTGTCATAGACGTTCTATTAAAAGTTTTGATCAGTTTCAATTTGCTGAAGCTTCTTTCAGCGCTGGCAACAGTCACGGGGCAAGTTAGTAAGATTCGAAGTGCGATGTACACATTCGGATACAATTCAAATAAATGAGTCTTTAGAAGATAGTTCAGAAAGTCTTGAGCCGTATTGAGATTGCGTTTTTTTTGTAAAATTAAAACAAACCGCTGTAGCTCAGCGCTCATTTCATCAGAATCAATGTCACCGAACTTTTTTTGGAACTCTTTACAGCAAGTAAGAAGAGCATTTTCTTGTTGCACAAGCAAAAGTTTGTCTCGTGTGTACAAAAACGAAAAGGCGGAAGAAACCTCACGTAACAAATTAAAGCGCTCCTTTATTGACATAATAGCCTGGTCTACTAATGGATAGAAAAAGTTGCTTTTAAATTTCAGTTCAGGAGTAGCTCGTTGTTCCTCTTCACCTTGGTAATCAAACAATCTTCTTTTCTTTCCACTTCTTGACGGAGGAAAAGAAGGATCAATATCCAATTCCTGTGCTATTTCAACAGCAGATGTTGCGGCACTGTCATAACCCGTTGTGCGATAGTTTTACAAAAACTTTTCAGTTGCCTGGATTTCCGTTTCCATTGTATGAAGGGAGACTCCATACGATTGAAGAATCTTGCTTGCTTTATTGACTTGGAATAGGATATCATACCAAATAAACACCGACAAAAGAAAACTCCATTTTGATAAATGAGCTATCAACGATTTTGTTTCTGAGGCAGCTCTTCCATCTTTTCTTTCTATGGAAATGGCTTCCAAGTCTTTCAGTGCCAGCAACACCTCTTTTAAATTGTATCGAAGAGGTTTGATGCATTTAATTCTGCTTTCCCAACGAGTATCAGATTGTGACTTTATGGACAGCTCCACATGTTTCTTCAAAATTTCCCAACGCTGAGCAGAGGAAGAAAACAGCACATACAACCTTGTAAGTACTCCAAAAAATGTCAATGCTTCCGTCGATCAATTAGCACTGTCAACAACAACTAAGTTAAGGGTATGGTTTGCACAGGGCACGTAAACAGCTTTGGGATTGATGTCTAGCATTCTTGCTTGGACCCCAGAATGTTTTCCTTTCATGTTAGCACCATTATCATATGACTGACCTCGACAATCAGACAATTCGAGTTGCAGTTCGGTCGCTTTTTCTAAGAAAGCGTCCAACAAGCCTTTCCCAGTACTGTCACTTATTCTCAAGTAGCAAAAAAATGTTTCTTTAACAACAGCAGCTTCTTCATTACATAGTACATAACGGAGAATGACAGACATTTGTTCATGATGTGACATATCTGGAGTGCAGTCCAAAATTATAGAAAAATATTTTGCCAATTTCAATTGCTGTAAATTTTCTTTTTCAACTTCTGTCGCTAGCAATTCAATTAGTTCATTTTGTATGGTAGGACTCAAATAGTGATCTTTAGTGTTTTTATTCTTGATTCTGTCTTGAAGCTCTTTTAGGATCGGATCTCTTCTTGCCAAAAGCTCAAATATACCCAGATAATTTCCATTGTGAGGAGATCCTAAGACTTCTTCAGATCCTCTAAAAGCAAGATTCCTTTCCGATAGAAACAAGGCAATGTCGATAAGTCTCTCTAAAACATTTCCCCAAAAACGTCTTTCATTGAAAAAAATATTCATCTCGCGTTTGTCGATAGTGGATGAATTTCTTATCCCTTCAGCTAGCAACATCCATTGACTGCAGCATTCTTGGTGGGAAATGCCGTTTTCATGGTCTTTCAGTTTTTTCGAAAAACCCTCCCATGTATTTATACCACTACAAAAGGGGCTTAGTGTTTTTCCAAATAGCTTACAACAAAAGCAAAAAACTTGATCTGATTCCCCAGAATAAACTAGCCACGACCGTGAAACACTTTCACCATTAGGTAACACACGTTTATAATGGTTGGAGGAAAAACGTCGCCTTGGAGTTGCGTTATTATATGGAAAATTCATTATTAGTTCATGTGGTCCACGCTTTACTATATCACATCGTTGAGCATCAGAAATACTTTCAGGCCATTTACATGGGTCATCAGGGATAGGGGTAAATTGAGATTCAGTTATTTTTGATATTGAAGGTTGCGTATTGGCAGGTAAATCACAACTTACATTTTCTGGAAATTCACAATCACTTTGATGCTGATCGTCATAGTCTTCTTTTTCTTGTACACTATAGTTTTCTTCATCCCTCTCGGTACTAGTGCCAGGTCTACTCTGCTCAGTAATTTTGAAAAAATCTGTCATCTTGGGCAATTTCGCTACAGCATCTCGAGCAGTGGCTGCTTCTTTTCTCTTTTGAGCACCACTTTTTGAACGTTTCATTCTATACAATGTCAATAAAATACTTTATCTGCACTCTGCAGTGTATATATATTGTCCCGGTATTTATAGCCAAACAGAATTCCAGACCATTCTATGATTGTTGCGTAACAACGGCATTGTTACGTCTATCGAATATTCAAGATTCTACCAGAAAATCAATCGAAATATTCTAGATTCTGCGAGATAAAATGACGTTGCATTCACTTATGATGTCACAAGCCAATTTCTTCCTACAGTTTAAATCGGTTGTAAACAAGTCTGCTGAACTGAAAATAGTCACGTAGCCAAAAAGCAATTTCAGACTAACTTGGGCCCCCAAAGTTGGCCTGGGCCCCCCCCAATTGGGGGTTTGGGGGGCGGCTGCTACGTCTCTGAATGCAGTCTTTAACTTTTTCGAAATAACTTGCAGTGATAGTTTTCTGTCCTTCAAGAAAATCTAACAATTTGTTGTTAAGTCATTACTGGTGCAATTAGACGTTATTTTGTTGCGATATTTTTACTTAGATTAAATTTATGTCATTTGTCTTAGAACTTTTTGATTTACCCTCGTATATACCGGTAACTATCTCGTTAATCAGCTACTGAAAACCGGAATTTCGTTATGTTTTTCGTTATGTTTCACGTCAACTAGTTTGAATTATTTGACAAAAAAGAGCTAAGAACAAAGGAATAGCCGGTCATAAGTTTCCAAAAAAAGGTAAAATTATGTGTGCGATTGTTTTTAGTGATGATCTTTTTGCTGTGTTTGAGTTCAAATTTTAAATTTATTTAAAAGCAAAGCTTTGACAATTCTTTTCAGAAACCATTTGTTTTCGGCTCATTGGCTATTTCATTGACTAAGCTGAATAGATTTTTTAGCTCCACACAGCTGAGAGCTTGGTGGAATTATATCTTATCTGAGAACGCGCTTCCCTAAATTTTTGACTGCTTTATTACATCATCTTTTTCACATTTGATTGATCGGATAAAAGTGAAGCTGTAGTATGAGAAACCTTCGTCATGAATGGTACATTGCTTTTGCCAGCAGCGTACCTACATTTATATTTTTAGCGTTTGCATTTCTATTTGATGATATCATTGGCAAAGCGTAGTGTGTACAACAGCAGAAAGTAACTTTTGCGCATAAATATATTAGCCTACATATTTCCAACGATGATTATTATCAGAGGTTTGTGAAAACCCCGCCTTAAATTAACCAAACTCCTCGTTAAAGCAAAAAAAGAGCTTCTAGACCAGACCTGGGCAAACTACGGCCCGCCAGAGCATTTTGTGCGGCCCGCTAACACTTGTAGAAACTTCCATGTACAGTTAAACCTCGGTTTTCGAACGTCTCGCAGTTCGAACAATTCGGTTATGAGAGGGCGATGACCTTTTTTTTTGGAGTCCACCATGTCCACGCGCGGTATAAGGTCAATATAAGGAGGTCTCGTATTTCATGAAGTTGTCGCAGGCTATTGCAGGATTCTGAGCACTGACCCTCAGCCACTTATAGTTGGTCAATGCGGCCCTCGACCGACTCTTCAATGCTCAGTGCGGCCCTCAGCTAGCTTCCATGACCACGATGCGGCCCGCTGGCCAAAACAATTGCCCATGTCTGTTCTAGACCAATGAGTTTCCTTGAAAATTCGTTTTGCTAAATCAGTACAAATAGAAATTGGAAGAATTGTAGATATACCAAAAATCAAATAAGCTAATTAAGCAACATGTCATTAATTTTTTGTGTGACTAACAGTTTGCAAAACTCATTGGAGTGCATTTTATTTTGACTACTTGTGTAAATTGACCAATGACTTGTGCATAGCCTACGGTAAATTCAATAGAAAATGTGAGAAGTTGTAATTGGAGAATAAACTAGCGAAGTAGTGAAGTGCAGATGTAAAAGTGACAAAGCACATTACTTGAGTTTGCGGTTTCGTTTTATTTAGCCGGCGATGATTCGTGATTTGAGCTAATGCTTTGTTAGCGGGTCTTTGGTCAGACTGGGCCACATCAGTGGGTAGACTGCTTGATTTCACCACCTGTCTACCACATCAAGATAGAGGTATCTGATGAAGTGCCTCATCCAAAAACGAAACAAGCAAACTTGCTGGCTTTTCATTCACACTACTCTCTTTGTGCTACGGTAAATGTCAAGCAGGGTAGCTGGGAATACCGTTTTCAAAGTCTACTGTATGATCCGACGAGAAGATTTGACCCAGGTCTACTTACTGCAAAGCGAACGCTCTAACCACTGCATCACCACGCCGGTATCATCACTGCTTGTTTCTAGCAGTAAGGGAAAAATTAGGATGGAGTTTTAACACTTGAAACGGTGGAAAAGTTTCTTGAAACAGTGCAGCCACGCTTGTTTAAAAGGATTTTGAGAAAAAAAGCTGAAAAGCATTGTCAAAGTTGGATTTTTCCCAACGAATTCGGGAGGTCTGTTCTCACCTTTCTTTATCGTCGCTTTCCGAATTAAACCCATGCTAACCAGAAACCACTTTTAAAAATTTTTTCAAATGACCTGAATTTTAAGAGAGGCTTGATTTAGCAGCCTACCTATAGTTTGCAGTTAACTTTGCTAAAGACTTCAGAGTTAGCTTGTGGTTGAAAAGCAATTTTTTTAACATAAAGAATATTATGCTGATAACATGAATCTTACTATATTAAGCTTAATAAAAAGCGAAAATAATAAACGCCAAAAACGATTACAAATCTTCGATGCTAAAATTTATGAATTTGCACCACACCTTGACACCATTTACAACGGAATTCAAACAAACACTAAATACTTTTCGCAATAAATGGCTCATTATAGTTCCTTGAAAGTCATGTGCCTTCTTTATCCAAAGGTAAATTCGGTATTGCTTTTTACCAACTAAACAAAATCTCGACTTTGTTGCGCGTCGAATGCTCATTTACAAACATCATGTTCGAATGTAATTCAATGTAGGATTTGTTTGTTTGCTTTATTTTGTCGAAAAATGTTCTTGCTACAAATAACTCATGCTGTCTACTTAGCTTGAACTTCATGCTGATGGAAACAGTTAAGAAGAAGTTAATTATCAAACGTTTTGCAGTTCAGAAGAAGTTCATTATCAAACCACAAAAAACAAGTTTTGCTGGCGTTAATCAAAAATTTATAGATCATTTGCATGTGTCTGCAGCTTCTAGAATAAGGATGGTTACAGAAATCACTAGGCACGTACTGTTGGTGTTACTATATTGTATTTGGAGGTGCACTTCCAAGGGATACAATATTATTCGTAGGTCTATTTGGTAAGTATGTGTGGCTGCTGGACAACCCTGGCAGTGGTCTTTGAGGTTGATAAAACACCGGGTTCTGATGCGTCACTACAGATGGATTCATGTAACTCCGAGGTACATGAGGTCGAGGTGCAGGCTTTTTTCGAGCGCGGCATTTTATCATGCACAGTATGGTCACAGTGATGAAAAGAACAATAAATAATCCGCCAGGAACAGCAAGGGCAACAATGATACCAGTTTGTGAATAGTTTCTTTCGACGATTGCCTGCAAATATATTTGGTTTGGTTCAGATAACAAAAATGTAAACTTACTTTGTAATCAGCCCAACCGCAGTGGCGGGTTAAAAAATGTTTGACGGACGATGCGAATTGTGAGAATAATTATTTCACCCAATTTTCAGCGTATTTATCTAATAACCTTTAGTGGTTTATTCGAATATTTTTGCCAAAGCATTTTACGAGAGGTAACCTCACGGTGGCAATCTTCCTAAGCTTTTTATCAATTGCCGGTCGCATAAGGATCAGATGCGTAACTCAGGCTACTAAACAGTAAAAATGCAGGGTTTGCTCTTATATTTGGCATTTGAAGCAAAGGCGAATTTTGATTTCTACACTGTTTGTCAAGAATTTTGTTCGCCCATTTAAGTATTAAAATATTTTAAAAATTTGATATATTCTGAAGTATAAAAAGTTCTTCCCCAGGACAAACTGAAGTTTGACCAAATAGTGGTGCTGTCTGTTAATATGATTTTTCCATAATATTGAGGACAAACGTAAACAACAAACAAACGCAGACACAAAGTGACAAGCTGAGGTTATTTGACTTGCTCTTTCTTCTTCTTCTTTCGTTTGAGGGCTTATCGTAGGTTTTTGGCTAGATGTTGAAGCCAGTTCTTTGTATCATCAGTCACGTTAATGAGGTTCTTGACGGTGTTAGGTGGACGAAGGAGATTGCAATCGAACAAGATGTGCTCTGCATTTTGGGTGGCAGCTCCGCACGCACATGAGGCTGATGTTCTGAGTCTCCATTTGTGCATTTCTGCGCCAAACCGCCCCACTCCAGCTCTAAGGCGATTTAGGATAACCCACAATTTCGGAGGTAAGTCGGATCCAGGTGGTGCACTGGTGTCTGGGGTTATCGTCAGCTGCTTAGGGCGTTGATGTTTAGTCCACTCTTTGTTCCAGGTCTCAATGATATCCTGGTTGCAGTTATGGTGTTCTGCTGCGTGACGGTAGAAGGGGTGGCGTGACTTCAGACGTTGTGGGCGTAGGTTCTGTGGGTCAGGTACCAGACTGTGCAGTGGGTGGCTTGCTCTTTGATTTGTCAGTACGCGTAAAATATTAGCTTTGTTATTGAAAACATTAACAAGAAAACCTTGCTTACCAAGTTTAAATGGTCTTTATCATAATAGCAAGTGAAGTTTTTGCCAGTCTTTCCGTATTTTTGCTGAAATGAATTGACAACATATGTGTTTGCCCGTTTTTGGCTCTTGCAAGAAAACACAGAGCACTAAAAAAGTACAAAAAGCTTAAGTAATATTAACAGAAGGAAGGAATTTTTGATGATTTTTGGGTGGTTACGCACAAAAACTCATTAAATTATACCAGTACGAATCTGGGAGCATAGCATTTGGAACAAAAAAATAATTTTTGGATAAAACCGAGAACCAAAATGGTGCTAACTATTTTATTGGGAAATCAGGATCGAATCTGATTTTTAATACAAAATAGGGACAAAACTAAAATATCTGGAAACAAACGCTGTCTCCGCATCCGCAGCTAGTTCCGTTTTTGTTATGTTTATTAGTCCAGACTTTGTCACTACATCTCAAAATAGTCTGTTGTGTCTTGATTCGCTGGAAAACTTCGAATGGCTTGGGCTGGATGAGCGAACAAGATTGTTATCAGGAGGCGCCGTTCCACCGACATTTTTGCTGTTCTATAAAAACATCTCCACGACAACTTAGGAGCTTTTTTTTTATTTGAAAGCAAGGTTTTAACTCCATTTTGAGCGTATCTCCAAGAAAAAGCCTGCTTTCAATTTTCAGGGGTTTGCTCACCAAATATTTGGGTGAAATATATCAGATGTCACTCAAATTTATGACGATGACGAGAAAACAGCACCACCCTCCGGTACAGATCCACTAACAAATATAAACTAACTAAATTTCACCTCACTGTGAATCGAATAAGCAGTTGATTCATGTTCGTGTAAGATTGCTTGAAATTTCATGTCATTCTAAAAGCAAGAAATATCTCTAAGCTCACTGGCCTGTTTTTATCTCGTATTGTTGTCAAATTATAGCGTGTAATCAATTACGAAAGTGGGGAGCAAACCACAGTTCCATACGCCAAAGATCTTGTAAACCCATGCTTTTCAACTTTTGGGAAGATGGTTCTTTTGTTTCAGAAGTATTTTTTTCGTACAACCAACTAAAATTGCTGAAGAAAAGCTGCGTAATCAGAATTGCAAAAAAATTGTTCAATTAACTAACATAACTAATACTATAAGGTAGGGGAGGGCAGAAAAATATTATTGAGGAAGCCAAATTTTTCCACAGATTTTGGTTGTTTTGAAAATGTTAATTTGTTGAAAATCTGACTTCAGGTAAATTTTGCAACTAGCAGTAAGTCGCATCAACTGGCTTTCATTGCAACCTATAATTGAAAAGCGAATTCAAACAAATTGCTGCAAAGAATTTCGCATTTTGACAATGACACATTTAGCTAAATTTAATAATGAAGTCTAAAATTTCGAAGAAAATTCAAAGAAAACAAAACCCCAATGTACAGTAGCGCCAAAATTTAAGTCATGTTGGCTATTAGACCCAAAAATATTTCAACACCAGCACCGTGTCCAAGAGATTTTGGGAGCCGATATCTCTTACTTCTTCCCCTCTGCAATCAATACACAACTACCTGCAATTGATGCATGGATGTAAATACTATAAGAATATTCATACCCAGTAGGCCTTATACCTACTTTCAAACTAAAAATGCTTACTAGATAAGCAAACATTGTTACTAATTCATAGGCAATTTTTATCTGCGCCTTGAATTTTCTCGTACAGTAGATTCCGCTTAATTGGGCCGTCGGTTAATCGGGTCAGCCGTTTAACTGGGCCAAATGGTGAAGAACGAAATCCAACCAAAGAAAATACACTACGCTATATCCGCATAATCGGGCCACTATTCCGCTTCATTGGGCCACAACTATAGCCAAACATACATTTGTGTAATTGCAAAACCGCCTTTGTGATGTAATAGTACTCAATATCACAATGCCAATTTTATTATGTGACAATTGAACAATACAGGCGCAACTTATTTTGTGATTTCATGCCTTTGGACATAGTAATTGATGTGCTTTGTTGCAAATTTTGTGAAGACCTAAGCAGAAATGCCACAAAAAAATTTAACAATTGCTGAAAAAATTGTTGTTCCCAGAAAAATTAGAGAACAACCCCCAAACAATGTGCACAATGCTTGTATATGCGCATGTGTTTGTTTATTGCCGTAAAGACAATGGCGACATGTTAACTTCGGATAATCGGGTCAGCCGCTTAATCGGGCCAAATGGTGCTTGTCCCGATGTGGCCCGATTAAGCGGAATATACTGTATTTGCAAGCGAGCGCGCACCATCTATCGGTCAAAAAGCAATGTTTAAACTAACGCAAAATCAGAAATGGGCTTTTTTGCGAAGTCTACCTCACCTGGATTCTTTGCAAAAAAATTACCTGATGTTAATGAGAGGTTTTTATCAGTGGTCACCTTACAAATTTCGCAATAAATAAATGAATCAGACCACTATCAATTTCTGTATACCTAGCTCCGTTCAGATTTGATCTAGACTTGTATGCTTTCATAGGGTACCGAGGGGATAGGCCACTGTGCCATGGCCCCCCTCAGACCCTAAAAATAAAAAAATGTGAAGCAAAACCAAGCAGCTTTAACAAAAACAAACCTGGTTTGTGACGTCTCACGATTGTGACGAAACTCCCTCCCCCCCCCCCCCCATCTTGGAAACTTTCTGTGTACGCCACTGTATGCTTTCATTTGTTGACACACAAACCTGTCAATAAGCTATATAGGCTTACACTCCCATTGTTATTACTTCGGACGGAGTATTCGACAAAAACTTCAATGCAAGCAAAGCTAGAAGAGCATCCCGTTCGATCGTCTGCTATCCCTCCACATTCGCATTGGCGCACCCCTTTAAACGTGTAATTTAGCGCTATGCACTCAGTCTTCTGTAAAATAAATTTCAGTTAACTGAAAAGCGTATTCCACTGCCTGATAACAAGTAAAAACTTTATACAACTAAGCAACGTCTTCCCACCTTTGTCAGACTATAGTCGGGAAATCCCCGTGCATGGACACAGTACCGTAACGTTTGTAAAGTCCAGTGGCGTATGCACGGGAGGGGGTTGGGGGTCAACCCTCTGTCGTGAAAATTAATGATGTACCATTCTTTAATTTAATAAATAGTTATGTGGTTATTTTTTCACATATCCATGTTTCACTCTCCACCTTATCAATACTCCAGCTGTCTTTCGAAATCGTTCTCGAGGGTCACGAATTCTAGTAAAGCAACTGGACTTTGATATTCAAAAAAGAGATAATTAACTGAAATAGATTTATAGCTCACCTCATACTGCAGAGCTGCTAAACCTGGCCTTGCCACAACGAATCCGCAAACAATAAATGAGATTGCGCTTACTAACATGAAAAAAACCGATGCTCCGAACGCGAAAGACCATGAGTTGCAAGTGTTGTATTTCGATGGTCCGTATACCTGCGGTGGCATGGTTGTTCTACCCTAAAACACCAAATGTAAACGTTTGCTCTCTGTTTAGCATTGATACTGATTCGACAACTTAGGTCTGCCAGTTCTTGCTTGGCGTGGAAATAGCCAAAGGCTATAAAATTGTGTTTTTTCAAATGAACTTGTAATGTTCTATCTCTGTAATTATGAATTGACAAACGATTTTTGAACGTTAGATATTATAAGCAATTACAAGCAATCCCAGGAAGTTACAAACTTAAATAAACATTCTTCACTCAAGGATTAGCAAATGATCTATAATCCAGTTAAAACAAAAATTCCCTAAAACGGTTGGCCAACCAACTTAAAAGGCAGCGGTTCTCAACGGAGGTGCTCGCACTCCCAGGGGGTGCGAGAAAGGACTTCTTGGGGTGTGAGCTTTTCTTCTCTGACTATTGATATCAGCGATGTAATACAAAAAACATTACATCAAATGGTCCAAGGGGTGCAAAAATGATTTTTCCATCATGACGGGGTGCAGGCTTCAAAATGAATTGAAAACCGCCGATTTAAGAATTAAACAAAGGTTCTTAATTTGCCCAAAACTGCAGCAACAAGTTAATCTTTTGCGAGCAAATTGATCTAATTTGTTGGCGACTTATCTTTTCGTTGAACAGTCATCTTGTTGCTTTCGAGCAAATGCTGATGTCATGAAGCTCGCGCTATGGTTGAAAATCAAGTTAAGTTTTTTAAAAGAATCCGGTATACTTATAGAACCCGCAGATTTTTCCGAAGTAGGCCTGCCTAAAGGGTAATGACACGGGTGCACATTCGTGTCGAAGGAAAGGAGGCCGAAAGAAAAGAAGTTGCCCCCCATAACTTGCCTATCCCAAATCTCGGAATAGAGTGTGGAACTGCCTTTTACCATACGCAAGGATACCCAGAAAAAGATCAAAAGAAAGCCATTTTTCCCGAAGTTCTTAATTCTTAAAAAAGAAAAACTTCGAACAAAATTATAATTCTGTCCCTTTTATAATGCCAAGTTTACAGTAGTGGAAGTTAATTCTCTATTAGTTTGTACACCTTTTAATAAAGTAGCTACAGAAAAGCTGGTGACTACAGGCCTGTGGACCTACGTTACATTGCAAACCGTAACTAAGGTCGGAGTTACAGAAAAAATCAGTAAAACTGTGCGTTGAAATAATTTTATTAACAAAAAGTCACAACATAAATACTAAAAACATAATCTTAAAGCAATCAGCAAAAGAAACAACAGTTAACAAAACGGTAAAAATAACTATAGCTTGCAAGAGTCACTACAAATGGAAAAAGCTCACTTGAGGATTTGGTACGTTTAACTTTTCTAAAAATCCTGCCAGAGAAATAATTTACTCGAACTCGATTATTTCTCGAACGAAAGACCTTAACGTCTTCGAGAAAAACCTCAAATTTTTTTTTAATTAAAATCGTCGTATCTACACTGTACATCGTACTGCACATTGTCAGATGTACAGCAGTTGTCTAACGAATAATTTGGTAATGTTGCTTTTAATAAAACTGTGAAATGCAGCGGAGCTTCCAAAATTTCTACCGAACATAATTTCCTAGCTGTGTACCTCGGAGCCTTGTTTTTAGAGATTGAGAAAGTTATATGATTACTAAAACATCATAAATCAACCTAATGGATCCTTTTCACAGTATTTAATTTGGGGAAAACTTCTTCAGATGTCAATTTCTTTCCCAAACTACAAAGGTCATCAAACTACGGGCTGCCAAACAAAAATCATTGTTTTAAAAATCGAGTAGTTTAAAGGTAAATCTAGTTAACCGAATTGGTAAACAGGTAAAAAGTAGAAAAAAAGTGAAGAATCACCGTAGAATTCATTACTAGGTGTGCATTTCTTTTCAATACTGCAATGGTCGGCAAATCACAGGTTGCAAAATAGATCATCAATTCAAAAGTTTGAGTGGTTTGGATGAACATCTAGTTAACTGAATTAATTGGTAAAGTAAGGTATCGAAAAAAACAAAAAAAGACTGAGAACCACTGTTTTAACAAGCTGCAATAATCGCTCATAAGATCTTTGTTCAGGCAGAGCCAAAGATCCCGAAACAAACATCCTCGGTTTTTTGCGGTTTTACAAATATCAAACCTCAAGTGCGCCTACCTCGAAGTTTTTAAATCTTATCATTTGCCGTATGGTATGCAATAACTACAGCAAGAGTACGATGTAACATAACACTCACATACCACCCAAAAACAGCAGACATAAAACAAAAGCAATAAACAGGCAAAGGCAATAATCATTAGTATCTGCAAAAAACCTGCCTTCAAGAACAAGAAGTCTCAAGAAATTGGTCGCCTAACAAAAGCATCGACAATGTGGAGAACGCAATACCTAAATACATCACAATTTTGTTTGAAAATTCAAATATTATGTTGTGAAATATCGCAACTTCAAACTAGCGTTAGGGGTAACATAGTACAGTCGGAACGATGATTCAAAAATAGACAAAGTAATTGGCAAGTTCCTTCGTTTTATGCTTTGGTTCCAAACAAAAGTGGAACAGCAGTCAATGTCATCACCATAAGCCAGTATAAATAAAAACCGACGTTGGGTAGACATAAATCCATGATAAATCCATAAACCCATGAAACATAAACCCTCCTAGCTACCACTGGATGTCAACTTAAAAACAGTTTTTATTTGCTACTTAAGATATACAGACAGCTAAAAGAAAAAAATATCACAATAAATATTAAGAATAGAATATAACAGTTGATCTAAATTAAAATAAGAAACAGCATGGCGACATTCATGATATTTTAACAATTTAACAAAAAATTGAATTCTAGAGCAAATTTGGTTTCTTCATTACTTTTAAGGACGCAAGTATCGGTACCTTTGTTTTATGTTATTTACTGTCCTATAACGGTTTAAACATTGATGTTTACCACAAGCCACCTGCTCCACATCAGACTTTGCTCTGATAAGAAACAATGATTTAAGAAGTGCCAACGCTTTGAATTTAAATTCACTTTCAAGCCAGTAGGTAAAATAATTTCAGCTGAATGCATTTAATTTGGTTTCGCATAAACACTAGTTTGATATTGGGACATGCTTCACGGCGAATAACAGATAGCTTACTGCATTGAAAACACCAATACAAAACAAAATTGCATTGCAATAGAAATGAAATCAATATACTATTTTGTTTGATTTAAACAGCTGACAGATGGTATACACTAACATTTTAAGTTGTGTGCAGAAGTATTTTGGTCGATTTTCACAAAATAGGTGTACAAAAGCAGGCGTTTCTTGAGCAAATAAACAAAAATGCTTTCTGTCGATCAGTGGATTCAGGTCGCAGCTCCACCGCACAACGTCGATCAGTATAACTCACTTGTATTCATATTTCCAGAATGCTTTTGTAAACCATTTTTCCGACGTTATTTCGAAAGATCAAAGGTCAACCTTTAATCACGTGACGACACCATTAAAGTGCTTTTTTGTGACGCTTCAAAGCCAAGTTAGTAGGCAGTTTATAATAGTTTCTTTTTCACCTTCACATTTTTTTACAAACGAGATAGGTTGGGAAAGCAACAGTGTTACCTGTCACGTGAGAGCAATTTTTTGAAACTTGATCATTGCCTCGAAAGTTTTAGAGTTGGGCGGGACACAAATATTTAATCAAGTTCACCTTTGAATGATTTTTATCAATATAAAAGCAACTGTTAACACCGATTTGCTTTTAAGATGTACACGTTATCACATTTTGGTAGCAGCAAGGGAGTATATTGAGCTGCTGCTTTTGTGCTTTGAGTAAGGAAAGTTCTCAAAAATGTAAACATTGTGTGAAAACGGGTTAACTTTTCCGTCTTCACCAGACGTGATCTTTTACTAGCTGAAAAAAAGTTATGTGCTTCTCAGTTATAGTAAGTTGTATACAAACGCAAGATATGCAAAACGTCTAAGAATACTGCAGCTAGAATATAAGAAAAATATCCAAAAAACAATAAAATACCGCAGTCAAGAAACTAATCCCATTAACAGAGGTCAATAAAATCGATCATAAATAATAATTAACACGCTGCACTAAATAGTGGTGAGTAATTTAAGCAGAATTCTCAACTGGGACGTTTTAGTAAAGTTTATACGTTGCATTGATGATGCCTAGTACGACTTACCAACAGGTAAAGCAAGCAACAGAAAACTACTGGCCCCGCACTGCACTTTAACACTGCAGCTTTAACCTGTGTAGCAGGCAATGTTCTTAATGTTTCCTTACTAGTTTTGAGTTCATTCGGCTAAACTTACTCGAGTTTTTGGTATCCACTAAATAACAGGGCATAAAACCGGAACAAAGCAAACACAAGCACCGTAAATGCAACATAACGACGAAGACCGGACTCTAAAAACGAGCAATGCGACAGTCGCTACTGCATTGTTTGCTTGCACTGAATATCTCGGTTACAAAAGAACACAAAACTTGACAGTGGATCACGCGTCATCATTGCCAGGCGGAGCGTCGGCGTGTAAATGCGTAAGCACGTCATCCATCAAATTTGTTTTTACTTCACTCTCCTCACAATCACCCTCCCCTCCCTCCATCTCTCCGTGGATGCTGCCTTCGGTTGAGGAGGAGATAGTACCAGGAAGCTGAGGTTTCAGCGGCTCATTAATGACAGGATCGCCTTCGGGTGGAGGAGAATCGAGAGACAGTTCACCATCATTATGGTTATCAGGCTTATGGACTTCAATAGTAGGTATAAGCTCCACTGATTCATTTTTTGATTCATCACCTTCAATACTATCGCACTTTTTTTCCTAAATTTAATCCAGAGTTATACTACACGCAAAATTTAAAAAAACTGCAAGAATGATTGGCAAGAAAGCTTATTGGTTGAGCATGAACATCGAATTCAAAACCATGTGCTTTAAAGCTAATAGAAATTCCATTACGCCATAACGACAGCAGATATATAGGCTATGCGGAAAACAAATCTTACTTTGCTTGTAATGACGTTGCGTTGGTAGTCAACAAAATCGTCAAACAAGCTCGGCCATGCTTCGTTATCATTATAATTCGAAAGATCTTCTTTCAGTGACTCTGTTAAGTAGAGAAACATATTCCAAGTGTCACGGGATATTCCACGAATCTGAAAGAACGTTAAACCAAGTTACTTCCGCAACAGATACCACACAAATTTGTGGATAAAACTAGCTCGAAATGAAAAGTCTTGTAATTACAAGACAGTAGGTCCAATAGTGACCTGGGCTTAGCGTGGTTATAGTTACTTGAACAGCAGCCTATCGGCTTGGTTGTAGTGTCCGCGCTACAACTACGCTGTACCAGCAGTATTGGCAGCACCAACAATTCTGAAAAGGTAAACTCTGAAGCGGTGCTCAGCACAGGCTGTTCCATATAG
Source organism: Trididemnum clinides (assembly GCA_963675345.1). NCBI lineage: Eukaryota > Metazoa > Chordata > Ascidiacea > Aplousobranchia > Didemnidae > Trididemnum > Trididemnum clinides. The sequence continues at coordinate 13,906,787 of OY776287.1, read as the reverse complement.
ACAGCTTATACTGCGGTAGTTTTTGCTCAATTTACCATAGAAGCAAAAGCTGTAGTTAAAGATAGACAAAAACCAATCCAGCAACTATAAGATAACCTCCTCCCCCATAGTCCAATATGCTTACATTATTTTCTTGCAGAAACTCTAGCCATGGTTCCAACAAGACTGGTGGATTGCGCGAAAATACAACGTTCCACATCTCAATTGCAATATTACATGGCAATGATCGTTGACCCTGAAAAATATGTTGGTTTGTTATGGAACGAAAAAAGGTCAGGAAAAACATCACATAAAAACTAGATTATTAGTTTACGTTTCTTTCCTTTGCAGGGCTTATACGTGCTGGTTCTAAATGTGTCAGCCATTACCACTCACTCACAAACCGGACTTTTCCTAGAGCAGCACAGCACTTTAAATTTTAAATGCTTTTCCAGACGAAAGCAAAACGTCACAAAGGAATCAAAGCAGTTCAACTTTAGCTATGTACGTTTAGATTTAAATAACCGAACAACTTTATCCTACGATAAAACATAACCAAAAATAATCTAAAAGTCGATATAACTGGCAAAGATACATTTAGATTTAACTGTCGAAACTACAAGGTTTTACGCAATGAAAACTCTTCGATCAATTAATGTTGGCAGTAACTAGCTTCCTGTCATAAGTAGCATAGTTATAACGTTTACCGCTTGAAATATGACGTTGCAGTACTGTGCAGTCAAATAATATATTTACAGCCTTTTTTTATCAATAGGCTGATATTTGTCGAAGCAATCGAAAACTAAATTAATGAAAACCTCAACTGCTATAAGGAAAACCGTTCAGTAAGAATAATAACTCGGTTCATTAATCATGTCGTAAGAGACAACGTTTTAGTATCAATCAATGGGAGCCGGCGTTGTCGAAATGGAGCGATCACTTTTCAATACGCATTTACGACCGATTTATAATGAACTGCCGCCTTCCCGTATTCTTACTTCGATTGAATTTGCGGCGTAAAATAGAAAGCTGCCATTCCCTACAATACCGCTACCTCAAAGAAAGAGTGTTTAAAATAACACAAAACGGCTCTATAATCAGCCTGGTAACAATTGTCCGAAGAAAATGCAATTGTTGTCCATCAAAACAAACCTACGACACATTCTACTAATTTGCGGATTGGGTTGTACGTTTTGTTTGTTGTGGTTGCGTTTAACTCTTAATAGCGCTAGGCATTGCCAAAGCTTGACACAGAATTTCAAGTTCCAATAAGCCGGTTAATCTAGACTGTTTGATATGGTTGGTATTAACCTATTTTCTTGGATTTAATTACAAATCAATATAATTGCACTGACGTAGTAAGAACCTCCAAAGAAAAATCATTCAAAAAAATAGCTCGCTCGCTACTGGTGTGTAGCCATAGAGAAAGAGTTAAGTACAATGCTACTTAGTGGAAACAAGCCATCACTGGAATCATGTATTACATGATAAGCTATTCGCAAGACGTGATCATACGTCATAGCTTATCTACAAACACCAACGGCAGCAGCGCGTGACATGTCGCAATTTGATCACTTTGCCAATCAAAATCAACTCCAAGATTCTATTGATTAAAAGAAAAAAAAGCAAAAACTACCTGATCTGCATCCAAAGCAAATTGGAATGTATATCTATACAAATCTTTAAAATTCTCTCGAGCATCTGATTCTATACGTTCAAATGCTAAACGTAGACTTTTGATGGAATCACATTGTAACGAAACCAGACCTTCAGTAAATTCTTTTCTGCAAAAAAGTTGCGATTATTAGGTTGTGGCTGTCGTTGTACTTGCCTCTCCTCTAGCTTGGGATGGGGGCACAGCATGATAAGACCATCCAGAATTACATTGCCAACACGATCAAAAACAGATCGAGCGGTCGCGGCAGTCCATCGACCAGTCTTGCATACCAGCTACAGACTGGCGTAAACGATGATTATAGCCGTCAAGCGTAATTGAGCTGAATAAATCGTCGTTCTTGGAATCACCGAAAGCCAATGAAATTAATTACGACAATGATATCTACGCAGTTGTGAGTCGGGCGAGCGCCGCTTGGGCGCTCGTCCGACTCACAACTGCGTAGATATCATTGTCGTAATTAATTTCATTGGCTTTTCATCTCTCCTACTTGGTTGACCGATTTTCATATCAATTGAAAGAAGACGAAATAATCCAGTCACCCACCACTCTTCAACGCTTTATCGTTTCAGCTTTTATCATATTGTTAAGTTCCTAAAAATCTCCTAGTAGAAGTCTCCCTCTTTCAAAAATGTTACTTCGATAAGTGCTGCTTTGGGAAAAATGTGACAAACTACGCTTTACCACTCTTTTTTGGAAGAACAAATTTTAGACTTCTTTCAAAACAAATTTAGAAATAATTGCCTTAAATCAAAATAAAAATTATAAATACATTACTACTGGCCATTTCATTAATAAAATATTATCAGTAGTCTAAATTACAAAATGATACGACGCATGTGTGATTTCCATCGATTCCATTACCATTAAAATGATTGCAGTAAATTGACGCATATAAGCTGGTTTGACGACCTAAGACCACATACCTTGTAAATTGGCACATAGTTTCGGCTTTAAATTTCCACGCAATTGCAAGCACTATAAACTCTGCAGGATCAACCTCTAAATCTAAACAAAAGCGTTCCATTCCTTCAACCAAAATAGCATCTTCAAATGACGAATTATCACGATAGCTTTCAAATAAACTGTTTATTTTCTGGATGTCAGCTTTGTCTGAAACGCTGGCGGTAACGGGAGAATTATTATCGCATGTTGTAGTTGGTGAAGATTTTTGAATGCCGTGCAACGAAAATGCAGGAAATCTAGAAATTACACTTCAAATTAACGGTAAGACCTGATACATTGAAAAAAATTTTTAGAACATTGCTCTATGAAGTTTTCTGTTTCAACTGAAATCAAAATTCTGTTTGGGAAAATTAATTTGACACTGGAGCTGTGTGCAGTATCCTTCGCCCTCAGCAACAATCTCAAACACATGCAAAGTTGTCAAAAACTTTTGGAAAACGACGCTTTACAAATTGCTACATTGCAGTGACAATAATCTGGCACCGTATTGTGCAAGCTAATGAATGTCACGACCTTGATAAACGCTATTAATATTCATTATGAAAGACATAGTAAATAAATTTTGATGCAAAGGCAGGGGATGAATGGTTAACATACTTAGCAGTAACAACAGTTACCTTTGCAGAATACAAAAAAATGACTTACTCGCAATGAATACTAAATCTTTTTCCCTTGAGATTGACGATTGCAATTAAATTGCTGCCGAGTTACAGCAAACTTAAAAGCTAACACTATTTATTGATGTTTCTGGACTGTTTCTTAATTCAAAATTTTAACTTTATTTTTTATTTAGCTGACCGATAACAACAAGCCACAAAATTTATTAAACATATTGTAAAAGAATCGCATTGCGTTGTCTAAAAATCGATGAATACTTTGAGATGTTAAGAAATATCCAAAATGGCATAACCCATTGCTTCCATCAATCAACAAAGAAAGTCATTGAAAATCTGGGCTAAAAGCTAGCTGGTGTAGACACTTAGTTAATAGCAAACTTACTTGGAACTTGGTTCTTCATGAGAAGCAACCTGAACTTGAAGAGAAACCGGTCGCATTGCAACCGAAGCACTGGGACCTAAGAACAAATTTTAACGTGCATAACCAATAAATTCAAGCACACTTTTCATGAACCTTCACTGCAGCAGCAGATTGCATCATTCATCAATGACATGAATGTTTTTTAACAAACCAATTCAGATAACAGCATCAATAAAAATGGCTTCAGACGGCTCCACACAAAGCCACACCAAACTCCACATTAGTTCGGTATTAAAGTGATGACCTAAGACTAAGCCTAATGAAACCCACTCTGTTATAACATGAATAGCCCACAAATTGCATGTATATTTGTTAATGTTTAAGTTTCTAACAACTTTGCAGTAGAAGGAAATGAAAAACTTTTTCTTTGAAATCAGAATCTTTGAAAACTTTGAAAAGTAAAGCTTCTAAAGTCAATTGCCCATAAAAACATGTTTAATCACAATTTTGAGTTGGTACCACTTACAGGGTGCAGACCCACCCTTCCAAAGTTTTTGAACTGGACTATTTTATGAAAGCACCAATATCTCAGGACTTTACGAACAAGAATGCTGATCAATATATCAAAATGATCAAAAGTCCTATGCTTATATTCAACTACCTGGCTATGCCGTGCTGCCCGGCAGGAGTTGGGTTAGTACCATTGATTCAGCCGGCTGAGTCAGCTTCAACTGAACTATATTTTTAGGACCACGAGCAGTAAATTAATACTAATAGAGGGATTGCCCCTAATCCCGATTGTAGTATGAGTACTTGGCAATAAGAGAGGTCTTAGAAACTCTCCATTATTTCACAAAATTCTATTTGTTGCTTCAAAAAAGTAGAGGAGAACAAATGCAATTTTGGGAATATGCGTAGTGATGGCTTTTGTCCTACGATTGCAGAAATCAGTTATTTGGTGGTTTGCATATTTTGCGACTTGGTACAACTCTCCTCGTGAAGATAATAAACAGCAAAAGAACAAAGAAATGATTATCACAAGAATAGTCAAAATTTACCAAAAGACTTAGTTTTTCTAGAAATAGCAATTTGGTGAAGCAGAGCGACCAAAATTTAGTGTTTTTGACCAGTAGGTCACCTTTCAAAATGTTTAGAGACCTCATTTTTTGTGAATTCTTCAAAACTTAGAAAGATAATGCCAAAGAACCATGCTTTCCAGGAAAAGCAGTCGAAGTGTATCAAAGAACTAACTTTTTCTAAAAATTGAAAGTTTCTTTGGTCTAGCAAGAAAATTTTTCCACTAAAAATGCAAAATGATGTATGGCAACCAATTTTAATCAGCCATTATAAACTAATCCGTAGCCCTAACTAATTAGTTACATACTACTGGACAACAAATTTCCTACAGTTACAGTACAGGTCTTAAAGGTTCAATTTTTTTTTTTTGTATAAAAACAAACAGTAAATGCACAAGTTATATATGAATGGAATTGCCTTGAAATAATTTTCAAATAGACAAAAAATTGAGGTCATAAATCAGTTTTTAGGTAAACTGAATTTGTAAAAAATTAGCGATTTAAAAAAAATCATCATATGATAATCTCTGGTAGTGAAAAACTGAGTAAATGGTACCACTCAACATTACGACATCATAGAGCGAGTTGGAAACATGCAGGAAAACTAAGCAGAGATATGCTTAAATGGTTGTTGTTGTAGGGTCAATTCAGCTTATATTGCAGTATTTTTTTTTGTCAAAGTGCCTTGTTAATATCTTCGAAAAAAGTCTTTAGTCACGTTTTCTACAATCAATAGTTTTTCAGAAAATACAAAGAACAAATTGTGCAATCAAGTGTTACCTGTGACGTCATGTTGGACCCCAAAGGGATGAAATGTTTTGTAAGTTGGTAAAATGGGCGCTGGCTTTTGTTTGTGCAAAAAATGGTTTTCCTTTGTTAAAAAATGCAAATTTTACAAAAACTATCTTTGACTATGATGTCACAAACCCCCTTAAGACACTCACCCCAGGGAAGTGATAGATCATGCCAAGTTTAATATTTGTTCACCGAGTAGTTTTGAAGGATTTAACACACAGAGACACAATTGTGCTTCAGTATAGACTACCTCTCAGAAACCATTTTCATGTAAATGTACAAAAACTTTTTCAGCAAAAATGCTTTTGTTTAAAATCACTTACAGGTAACCTAAACTTCCGATCAGTTTGATCTATTGATTGGCTTAATTACCGTTTGCACTTGCTAAGATGCCCGCATATTAAGTCAGAATTTTCATAAAATTCCCTTCTTTATAATTTGTACGGATGCCTGCACCCTTTAAATAGCATTGAACCATAATTTGCGATAGAAGATTTATAAGAGTCAGCTACTACTTCTGGTAAACTTGACTTTTTCCTTTGAAAGAAAAGTTTTTGCCCCACTTTACTTGGCATGTACTCAATACTTCTGACTTCAAGATAAAAATTTATTGATTGCATCCAATTTCAAAGCACATATTTTTCTTAACTTATCACTGAATTGCCTATGACCAAATTAAAAACTCTTGCTTACAGATATAGGGTATTGGTAAACTATAAAAAAAGTGTGCTAGCAGTTCTTTGAAAACACGTGCCCTGATATACAGTTGGCATGTACACAAATAAATCACCAATCTGTCAAAAATTTATGCAAAGAAAACCATTATCTTTACTTCATTCTATTATGCAACTACTTTGTCAAAAATTGATGTATAAAGAACTATGAGCTTTACGTCTTTATTTTAATTATGCACCCTAGGAGAGCATAAAAGTGTGGCTTACCAGTTCCAGCAACCTTTTCTTGTTCACTGCTAGCATGAAGATTTTCTGGAAGAACGTCTCCTTCGCGTTTAGCTTTCTTTGACTTTTTACCTCTGCCAAAGAAGATCACATTTTTTGAAGAGCATCTGCAGCATTTATTACCCATTTTAAAGATAATATCAAGACTAGACCAAGTTCTTTGACATTATTATAAAGAAATACAATCTAGGAAAACCCAAGCAAGTATGACCTTTGAATCAGCACAACACCATGTTGTATTAATGAGGTCGTATTAATCTATAAGCATATTAAAAGCATTGCAATATGCAGAGAATCATTTAAAACTGCTAAAAACTCATTCTAAAACGAAAGTAAGCCACTGCTACACTGTTAGGTAATAAATATTTATACCAGAACCACTCACAATGAATGCACAATAAATTCAGGCTAGCTTATCTCCGTAATATATCAATCCACTAAAACTGTGTTTCCCAGCCAGTGGGCCATAACCCATTAGTGGACCCAAGCATGGTTTTCAAGTGGGCCACAAAACAAGGTGAAAAAGTGTTTACAATCATTATGTTTTGAAAACTCATAAAAGCGATCCATGAAGATGACTACTAATCATACCAACTATTTTCTTTTCTAACATTTATAAACGAAATCCCTTTGTTGTTTGTGCAGTACACACAAACAAATATCCATTGTTTTGCAATAATGATGTTTCTATCTCTGATTGTCAACTCTACTTCTATACAGTTCTGCAACCTGCTAGGCTAAAACCTAAAAACAGTTTCTTGTCAGTATAAAAGTTTCAAGCAAAAATTCTTGCAGAAAGCTTTATTTTTCACAGATAGAAAATGATTAAAAGGAAGTTTAGTGATGATTATTCTACATAGGGATTCACATCAATTCTTGATAGTAGAGAAGAAAAGGGCCAGTGTGTTTTGTGTCACAAAATTCTTGGTCGTCACTCTTTGAGGCCATCAAAGTTAATGCTTTATCTTGAAAAGGTGCATCACACACACAAACATAAAAATGTAGAGTTTTTCAAAAGAAAACAAGCTTGTGTGAAGCGTCAGCACTTTGATGCAAGTGCAGCATTTTGACAACAATCCCAAACACTTGAGGCTTCTTATGCAGCCAGTCTGATCATCGCAAAGTAAATTAAACCATATAATATTAATGAAACTCTTGTCAAGCCTTGCACTTTAGAAATGTCTAGAATTGTACTTTGGCAGGAAAGTGAAAAGAAGCTAAGGCAAGTATTCCTTTCTAATAATACTGTGCAGAGACAGATTAGTGATTTGGCAGACAGCATACAGCAGCTGGTGATTTCTTATATATAGAATGTTTAATTTGGTCTTTTCTCTATTCAACTTCACAAAACTACAGACATTTTTGCTTGCTCTCAGCTGATGGTGTTTTGCAGATACTTCTAAAATACTAACATTAGCCCTTTAAAGATCATAAGACTCTAATTCATAAAATTTGAGACAATTCCTAAATTGTTTGGTAACAACAAAATTACATAAATTTCAGAAAAATGGTGTTACGTCATAATGTATCCCAATTAACAACCATGTGACATATGTGTTACATTATCACTCAAAGGGTTGAAGAAGAGTTCTTATTTTGTTCTAAATTAGATACAAATACAAAGGCAGTCAATGTTATCGAAAACATATTAAGGGTTTTTTTAAATGTGAGAACCTAAAGTGGGAAAACCTCTATGGTGTGTGTTCTGACAATGCACCTTCAATGTTAGGAGCAAAAATGGTTTCCTGAAATCTTTCACCTCAAGTCGTCAATGTTCACAGCATGATACACAAGCAAGCTCTTGCTTTGAAAACTCATCCAGAACCTTTCCAAAATGTTCTTAAAAAAGTTATCAAAACAGTAAACTATGTAAAGAGTGGGGCCTTGAACACCCGAATTTTCAGAAAGCTGTGTGCTGATGTGGGGTCAGAACATTTGAATCTACTTCATGACACAAAAGTGCGTGGGTAGTCAAAGGGAGACGTTGAGGCCAGAGTTTTTGAACAACAAGAATTAAAAGAATTTGAACCTACTTTATGATACAAAAGTGAGTTAGTTGGCTGTCAAAGCGAAACGTGAAGTAATGGCTGACAATTTCCAGAAGTTGCAGCTGGCATGACGGGTTGCAGTGAGAGAGGTGATGATGTTTTTTTTGGAGATCTGCACCATTTTGGGCTACATCCCATAACTTTCAAAGATCATTCGATCAAAGTTTGGGGACCACTGATATTAAGTCTTGCCTGCTTATGTTGTTTTTCAACTGACCCTGGCCCATATCTAGTCTGCATGTGTTGAGTGCAGCCAAATGTGTGGGCATGCATGGTATGCTCGCAGTCGGCACCCCTGGCGCCAAAACATATACGTTGTGCATCACACACTCTTAATCTTGTGGCGACTACTGATGCTGGCAAGACTCTGAACAAATTTGCTATTTACAAAAAGTATTATCGTTTGGCATTTGCAAAGGTGCAAGAGATATGGAATAAACAGTCCAGGAGCAGCAAAGCGTTTGATGTCATAAAGAATAACATTGGTTTTCTGCTTCAAGTTCCAACTGTAACCCAATGGAATTCTGTATATGACACAGTTGGACGATTGATTGCTATTTTCCACAATTGAGACAATTTGAAAGCTTTTCACCAGGCTTGGACTATTTTGACCTTGTCGCTCTTCACTAGCAATGATATTGCATTTCTCAAAGAATATCACTGGATAATGTGCCCTATCTGCACAGCTTTGTATAAACTGAAAAGTGAAGAATATGTATTACATGGGAATTTTTTGGCCCACACTCTTCATAACTGTAAAAAAAATGTGTGAACTTCAAATAAACAATAATGTTGCGATCTGCTTTCCATTAGTAATGGTTTTGATCAAATCTGTGCAGAAAAGATTTCATAAGATATTGAGTATTGCTAAATATCAAGTGGCAATGCTTTACGCATTTTCATAAAAAATGCTATTTATTTTTTATGAAAAATAATCAAATGCTTTATGCATATTTATGATAACTGGTTTCAATGCTTCATGCTTTACACATGAAGCATTGAAACAAGTTTTTACAAAAATGAACACTACCGTTTCCTCATGTGCTGCCATTGAAAAAGTGTGTTCGATTGGAAAAGGCATTCTACAACCCAAAAGATTGGGGTTAGGTGATATCCATTTTGAAATGTTATTTTTAAAGGCAGACAAGTAGAATCACTTGGATTGCATTATTATCTCTTTTTTAGTATGTAAATAAAAACTACAAAATTTTGTAACTTTTTATGATGTGATTTAAAAAACAATTGAAGTATTGCAAGCGTTGTATATTGATTCAATAACTTCTTAAAAAGTACCCTGCCGACAAAGGTGATCAGAGTCTAAAATTTTTTACTCCAAATCCACTCCTGCTCTGAAAAATCTCACTCCTACTCCTGCTCCTGTTGTAGTGCAAACATTAAACTCCAACTCCTGTTCATGATGATGGGCCAGTTAAGTATTTCTCAACTTCTAGAAAGTCACAGTATACAATAGGCATTTTCTGGCTTTGAGTATAAACGATATGATTTTGTAATTTATTTGCTAAACTTGTAAAAAATTGCCGAACTAATTTGCTCACCTGTACCCAAAATGTTTCATTCTAATAAGCTTGCTTACTTCAACTTAATTAGCTTGGTTTGCTCTCTTCACTAGATTCAATCCATAGCATCAATTACGGCTACAGGAAAAGTACAACATTATAGCTTTGACCTAATGTTATTCTCACCTAGTAGCCAACTAAGGCAGAATTATTTTACAATCAAATCAGAAAAACAACAAAATGAAACATCATGCTTCGGTCAAATCATAAACCATAAGACTATTTTAAAATTATAAAGCAGTGAAAACGTAATTGGCTGAGAGTAAAGCGATACTGGTGTTTGGTAACAACAGATCACTGTTCAATACTAAAAACTGAAAACTCAAAAATTCCTGCATGACACATGTCACACTTCACTTAAAATAACAGGCTACAATAGCTCAACTGTTTAATTTCAAATTACTGCACAATAAAATACTGAAGCTTCTTTTTTGACAACAGATGGCTGGATTTAAAATATTGCTTAACACTATCAATTTACTTTTCAAATTTTAGAAAGATCGTCAGCTCAATATTAAATTTAGTCTTTTTTCTACCACTAAAAATTTCCATATCTTTGTAAAAATATTGTTTCAAGAACATTGTGCAGCATTTGCTTTTGTCAGTTACCAACAAAGTAATAAAAAGTAATAAGATCACTGCTCTGCCGAAAAACAAAAAATCCAAAATGCTCAATTACATGAACAATTGAGCCATAAAACACAACCCACATCACTTAAAATAACCATAAATGATGAGTCAATGCAATAAAATGCTGAAGCAGCATAAAAATGATTGGTCACTCCAATAAAATACTAAAGCAGATTTTTGAAAACATTACAGACTTTGTAGCATTGCTAATCAAATCTACAGTAAGTCTTTAAAAATGTAATTAACTCACTATCACTACAGAAATTAGTGTTTCTTCTGAGATTGAAACATTTGCAAAATCAATTTTGTAAAAAATATGTAGTTCACTAAGAACAGCAACACATTTTTTTCTCAGCTTCTAGCAAAGAAAAAAACTGTAACAACATTAATCTACACTAAAACTGAAAATCCCAAAATGCTCAAACATATCTGATATAAATGAATCAACTCCTCTGTATGACAGTTACATTCAATAAAATATAACAAAATTTTAGTATAGTAACTTAAACAGCATGTTACTGTACTATCTAACACAGCAAAGCTGCTTTTTTAGAAACAAAGCACTGTCTGTGAATGAAGTATTGCTAGACACAGCTTTTGAAGACTATATTATTATATCACCCTTAATTGCAATTAGCCTTTTTTTGAAAATTTAAAATTTTGTAAAAATATTATTGAAAGTACAAGCAGCACTCTTTTCTCTCAGCTACTTAGTGTAATACAGGGTGTCCCAAAATAAATGAAACCCACAAAATTGCTAATAAATATGTTGATTTTAACCCTATAGTTTATATTTTTCAGATTTGATAACAGTTATAAATAACAATTATTGTTTTAAAACCCCATGGCTTGGAAATTAGAAGAAAAAATTTTTTGCGTCACGACTTATATAGAGACTAAATCCTATAAGACTGTTCAAACACGCTTCCGCAGGAAGTTTAATTTCAACACTTATCCTGGAAAATCCCAAATATTCCTGTGGTATCGTAACTTTCAAATCTATGGAACTGTAAATAAACGTAGCAAGAAATTAGAGAATCTGTAAGGATACAGATTAAGGTCTTGAGTAAGGATTCTATGCAGCGAGGACCGCGAAATGCCGAGCTCACTACTGCGTCTTCGAATGGACTTTTTCGGGCTCCGGCCAACAGAAACTCTGGACGCTTCCACATTATCTGCAGATCTTGCACTCAATTTCCTTCCACTAGATGGATTCTCTAATTTCTTGCTACGTTTATTTACAGTTCCATAGATTTGAAAGTTACGATACCACAGGAATATTTGGGATTTTCCAGGATAAGTGTTGAAATTAAACTTCCTGCGGAAGCGTGTTTGAACAGTCTTATAGGATTTAGTCTCTATATAAGTCGTGACGCAAAAAATTTTTTCTTCTAATTTCCAAGCCATGGGGTTTTAAAACAATAATTGTTATTTATAACTGTTATCAAATCTGAAAAATATAAACTATAGGGTTAAAATCAACATATTTATTAGCAATTTTGTGGGTTTCATTTATTTTGGGACACCCTGTATTAATTAATTCATTTTGTTGTAGCTCAACACCTGTTCAATACTTCTTACGAGAATCACTAAGTTTAAATGAGAAAAACTTATTTCCTGCAACATCTGAGCATTTTGGATAAGTCATTCTGTATAATACATAATTGCAGCTTAACTCATAAAAAAAAAAATAGCTGAAAAATGTATTTAAGTTTGCACTATACCGATGGTAAAGAAAATAAAAGAAAAAGTGGGTTCCAAATTACTTTAACAAGTTTTTTTATAGTATCTTGGCTGGCACTATTCAATACCATCAAGCTACTGACTGCAGAAGAAGATAGGCTTCTATGCCTTGTTTCCAATATGTTGACAATCATGCTAAAAGCTCTTTCACTCACTGCACTTGAAGCTGGAACACTTAAGAGCCCTAGAGCCATGCGACTTAATGCTAGAAATGCAACTTGATGATGGCATTATCTTAAAACTGCAAAATGTCAAACTCATTTTCTGTGGCACATTCATTCATCACACTTTGGTTTGAAAACACAACAGAAAGATACTCGCTAACTTCAACTTCTTTTTCTGCAATTTCATTGTCATCACATTGCCATTCATATAATGCATCTTGTAATGTGCAGCTGTTTTGGATTTTTTGCTTGGTTGTTGTTATCGTGATTACCTCTCCTCTTCCTCGTGATGGAGGTACAGAACCAATGGCAATTCAGGTTCATGCAGTCAACCTAATTGAAATTAAGCTAAGGGAAAGATGGCATCCGATTTTGAACCAATCATACTCATGGGTGACTGGTAGCCCCACCACCAACAAGGTGGACTGCCACTGGTGGGTACCCAAGAGTTGACTTTAATGACATGCTGGGTTAGCAACTTTACAATTGTAATCCGGTAAAGTGCTGGTAGGCCACCTGTCTGCCACATAAAGGTGGAGGCATCCCATTAAGTGTCTTGCCCAAGGACACAACAAACAAGCTTGCTGGCTTGTTCTCCACGCTATCCCTTTTTTATGCTGAGCAGGGAAGCTGTGAATACCATTTTTAAAGTCTTTTGGTATGACTCAACTTAGGGAATAAACCCCAGGTCTACTGACTATGAAGCAGACTTTTTGCTTGGTTGTCTATAAGAATGTTTTCTGCCCATATAAATAACTGATGGGGGCAAAACAATTTTTGACATTAGTGATCTTGCCTAAGTCATACATTGTTTTTTGTCATCATTGGTCAGATCCGGTGGTCTTTAAGACTTAAACTTTGGATTAAGAAACAGAGCCAACAAATCAAAATCTGAAATTTCAAATTTTTCTTCCAAACATTGCCAGCCTTTTTTTTTTGAGAAATGATGGCATATTAGGATCTGTTGACATTTTTGCCAGGTTTTGTTTCAATTTAGAAAAGCAAAGATACACGTTTTGTAATGTCAGCACTAATCACCTTCTAAGGCTTCTGTAGCTTCTTCAAAAGGTTCTAAAAACTTTATTACCGGTAAGTCTAATATAACAAGCATATCTATGTCAACAACAAATGGCCTAGTCTTTTCAAATTTAAAATCATTTTATCATCTTTGTTTTCATCATAAGATTTTGGCATGTACAAAATCGTGTTCCAGCAAGTTACATTATTTTGCTGTAAGCTTTTTTGAACTTCCTATGGATACCAGACTGTTTGAAATATGTGGTAATGGATTTAACAGCAGTAACGTTGCTCTTCATTTCAGTTACTAATCAAAGGGAAGGATAACCAACATCTAAAGGAAAGCAAGACCTACTCAAGAATTTGATTTGCAATGTGTTTGACAACACAGTTGCCAGCATATGGCATGCACAAGGTATTTGCTTGAAATCATTCAATGCAAGAATCATATTACTTCCATTGTCAGAAACAAATACACTATGCTTTGTTAATGCATGTAACATAACCCCTCTTTTATCAGAAGACTTAACAGTTGCTTAACGATAGTTTTTTCCACTTTTTGTGTCACTTACATAATGATCAACTGCTAGCACACTGTGATGCAAGAAACTATCTTCAACAAAATGAAAGCTTAAAAAATAAGTATGACCAACTACTATAGTCAGTCCACATGCATGTGGTAATGCCCACATACCCATTTCTTTTTACAGCTGATTGCAAATGATTAATTACCTTTTCTTGTTTTTCATCAAACTTTTGAATAGCATGTGGTTTAATGGTGTGCCAGGACGGCAGGGCTTTACTTTCATCAAAACGTCCATATTTTGCATCAAGCTGAACTAAGCAGTCAGCCGTATTTCTGAATCCAGGATCTTCTACAGCTTTGAAAAGCGAAATCTTGCATGCAATATATTTTATTGATGCATCAAGTAACTTCTTCTGATCAGATTGAGACAATTGTAGGGGTGTTTTAAAAAAAGCAGTAATAGGTCTTGATGTGGTCCAGTGAGAATGCTGATTGCTTGGATTTTTTAAGCAATGGGTCACATGGTCTCGCAAGTGAGTTGTCCCACTTGTTGTTCTATTCTATCAAAAATGTTTTAATGCATTTTTGGAAATCAACATACCACAAACCCAGTATATTGTCCTAGAGCAGTAAAATAATCATTAGAAAAATGTTTCCAAACATCACTTTTGTTGCCTGGCACACTTTCCGAAAAAACTTTTCCCACTTTAAGTAATTTTAAAACAGAGTTGCTACTTAAAGCCATGTAAAAGTAAGGCAGTGGCTATTTTGCCATTGACGGCAATTTGCCCTTGAAATCTATTTTGCCGTAATCATTCACGTGTGTTTATATAGCCAAATTTGCTATTATTACACCAGTGACACTGTGGTGTAGTGGATAGAGCACTGGTCTTGAGATACCATGGTTGTGGGTTAGAATCTCAGCTGGCAGGGCTTTAAAAGAAAGGCAGTGTACACTGAAGGGACAGGCCCAGTATGTGAATGTATGGGGCAGTGTACATTGGAAGGGAGTGTACATGGTGGGGGGGTGAAGACCTGGGAGTGCAAAATTTTTTTAATTGGTTTTTAAAATTGACCAATCAGAGACGACCAAAAGTCACATGTTTAGTACGTCATTAAGATTGACCAATCACAAATAACTCACGGCAAAATAGTCTCTAAGGGTGAATTGAGGTCGACGGCAAAATAGCCACTGCCTAAAAGTAAACAAAGCCTTACATTCAACAGTATTACTGTAAATAATAGCCATGCATTCTACAAATTCAGAATCACAGGATACAGTAAAGCTTTTCTTTATTAAAAGTCAAAACTACTGGTAGGCTAGACTTTAAAATTTAAGAGTCGTTACTTTTCAATCACTTTGCTGGTGGGCCTATTGGTACTGTGGCAGGCTTATCAGACAGAGCCTATTTCACAGTTTCAAGCACTAAACACTTGTTTTCTGGCCTAATATTTCAACGTATACTAAACCAGACTGCCAGATTTATATTAACCAGCATGGACTGTTGAACTGTTACTGGCTAGTGCCTTGTCAAAACTGTAAGCTGGCATTCTAATGTGTAGTAAGCCTTTGGCAGTTTGGTCTGGACATCTGAAATAAGTCAAAGATTTCTGTTTGGCAGCTTAGTGTTCTGCTGGTGCTGAGCCATCAGGTTGCTGAACCAGGGCAGGTAGTTCCTGTCAACTGCATAGACCTTTATGTTATACCGGTTCTCGGTAACCTGATGTTGATAACCGTAGCTTGACTTGCTCTCATAAAACCGGTAAATCACGTGATGCCCAGTCCTTCACGCAGTTATAAATCTAAGCTTAATTATATTAATTAACTTGCTGAACTTAGGGTTGTAGCCAAGATATGACAGAAGCGTGTAGGCTAATTGATAAAAGAGATTATTGCGATACTGCATTAACAAGGTCAAAATGGCTTCCGTCTTATCTCTGGCTCTCTGCTTTTCAAACTTTAATTACAAAAATCACTACTGCATGCTAATAGCTGATTAACAGCGCCTGCACTACAGAGGACTGCTTACTAGATGGCCAAAAAGCTAAACTCAGCAGTCAATTCTATTTGATTTGACCCAACAATAAGCTGTTGCCAAATGTGGATTGAGTTTTGCTGAACCTCAGTACACAACAGAGGCTGATACAGTGACACTTAACCCAACTCCGACTCCTGGTCCGGTTTTAAAGATGCAAAATTGCTAAACTCCGGGTCCGACTGCGCTCCTGCACAGGTTGTTGATCACCTCTGGCCAGATGGTAGCGCAGGGCCCTGCTGCTTTGCACTTGATTCCTCTTGAATATCAGTGGCAACGTCTTCGCTTTAACATACTCGGTCCTCAGATTGTATCAGACCGTGCTATCCTGCCATAAAATATATATTACAGTAAGCAAGAAAACGTTACAGGCACCTTGTGCGTAACCTAGCAGATAAAACAAGAAAACATATACTTAGAACACACAAGCGCTGGATTAGTTAAACCGGCCCAGCGAGGAAATCACGCTGCAGCACACAAAGAAAGTAACAAATCAGCAGATTACCAATAGATACTCATATGACTGTCATCCTAGTACTTAAACTTGTGTCTACAGGTCTAAATGGGTTTCACTCTACTACACACAATCCGAAGCCTGATATTAATTACCAAAAAGGTTTCATATGACGTAACATATTTGGCGCAAAAAACGTGGCCAACCAAAATCTGTAATTTATGCTGGAAAGAAATAGGGCGAACACCGACGATGGAGTTATTTTGAAAACTAACAAAAAGTTAGTGAAAAATTGGAATGAATTATTGTTAGTTGATTACTCGAAAACAATAAAAATTAATCAAAAGCGATTTGGTTGTGATCAGGCCTTTCAGTTGGCTCGTCTAAACTTAGTACGGTGTGGCAATTGGCCAAAAAATCAGTTTTATAAGAAATATCATTTATTCCTCTATTAAAAATAGGTCTATGCCAATTAGATACACGTAGGTACTTCAGCAAAGCCAGCCATTATCTCATCATTACTACCGCTACCGTAAGTTATAAGTAAGTAATCTTTGAACTACTTGGTAGGCTATATCACCTAAGGCAAGAACCCAAAAAATTGTTTAAGGAAAAGTGAAGTTTACCAAATTACAACTGATAGATTAATGTAACCGGTCTGCAAGCATTAGTGACTTGAAATTTCAAAGGGCTGGTGATTGTATCCATCAATCTAATTCAACACATGGCAAACGGTATAGAAGTCTGCCGTGTCATCTAGGCTTAGGTATGGTTACGCAACTAAATATGCAGTAGAAGTTGCCCATTACAATGAACTTAAACTCAGTATTTCCAAATACGCTGATTATTTGAATATGAAAACCTACCAGAAGCTGACTACAAATAAACCTGCGTGTTAAGCCCATAAAACTAGGTTAAGTATTAGCAATAACAAATAAACCTTAACACTTTCTAGGGCACTTTAAAATCAGATTCATTCCATAACATCAACAAAACAACATATTTATCGTTTATTCAACGACTGTCTAGATTATCCATTTTATTTAAAAAAAAAACGGTAAAACACTTCTTAATTTAATGCAAAAAATTAAAATTGATCAGCCACATTTTTCGAAAACGCATTTTGATGGCATTTGATGAGTGTATGAAACCTTTCTATAACTAAATCGGCATATTATCTATAGCAACAGCATAACCTCTATAACATATTCAGCGAAGGTGGGCACTTCCGCAAATCCACAAATTGCGGACTACCGTTTCTATTTGCAGATATTCGAACCTAATTTCCTACCGCAAATATTTGCGGATTTGCATGAAAAAACTGAAATTTACCCCATATCCGCAAAGCAATAGACAGTGTTGCATGTTCCGCTGTAAAATGCGTTTGAGAAGTGGACGAGCTTATTTCCTAGGTTGGAGGTTAATGTCTGGGTGTTGATGACTTTTTTTTTTTTTTTTTGGAGGTCAACGTCTGGTCGACGGCAAAATTTGACCTCCAAAACAAAAAGATCATCACGGGAAGACAAAATAACAGTAAATATTGCGATCTAAGATTGTGGAAGTGCAATGTGCATTTGCGGTTGCGGAAGTAACCTATCGCAAAGTTGCGGATTTGCGGTTGCGGAACACCTCTTGCAGTTTTGCGGAAATTGCGATTGCGGAATTGAGTTTAAATTTGCAGTGCCCAGCTCTGATAATAAGTGAAGTGCTCCTGTTAAACAAAAAGGCAGCTACTTCGCATAACAAAACCAAGAAACAACTACCTGACAACAAATTCTCATTGTACCACTGTCTATTACAGCCGGAGGGTCACAATAAGCGGATGTTATGATAAGTGATACCCCGGTATATGTACAGGGTGTTTGAAAAGCAACAATACAGTGAAAACTGATCTCAAAGATACAGGAAAAACAAGTGTAATTTTGTTTATATCAAATCAACTCAACCCACACTTTGGTTGCACAAAAATTTTTTGGGTTGCTTGTTTTTTGTACAAAAGGCACAAAACCATTGATATTTCTCGTATTGCGTTTTTATTGCTTATTTTGTATAACATGATATCTAACTGTTGGGCACAGGCCTTGACCCAAAGGAGTGGTGGAGCAAAAATGGCTTTGGTCATTTTTAAATTTTAAATGCTGATCCAAGTATTAAGGTTCATTCATTCACGTATATAAGCTCATGATCTGTTGACATGCTGCTATGGCGACCTTACGGGATACGAACTGTGGATCATTGATGTTTTGCTGAAATTATGTGGGGACTCATAAACGTTCATGTTCTGTTCGTGCGCTCGTTGTTGTACTGTGATCGTTATTATAAGTCATCCGTTGGCCTACAAACAGGTCATAAAAGAATAACCATAGTTGCATATCATGATGTAACAATACTGGGTGACTAAGCCGTATGGCCAGGCGTGGTTCCGTCTGACGTGCGGCGGAGTGACCTAATACACAAGTATATAAAAAGAAGCATTTCTATTTTCGTTCAGAGGTTTTTTGATTAAAAATTCAAATTCAAAATTCATTGGCTTAAATTTCATTCCATTCGATTAATCAAGATTCGTGCTTCAACGTCGTGTTGTAATTAAATACATTCGTTCTTGGGGTCAGACGTGCTGTGGATATTCGATCCCCATGTTTTGGTGACCCCGACGTGATCGAAGTTTCATTTCCCCATACTGCGAGTAGACTGCTGAACCCCATTACCTGTCTTACAAACAAAAATGTCAAAATCCAAAGGTTAGATTGAGCTCGTTATTAGAACTTGAAAAGCTCTGTAAACAGGACATTAAAAATTATCAATTATCCAAATCAATACTTTATAATGTGACGTCTGCATGACACTGACATTAAAATAAGTACCTGATGAAAATTTTTGAATCCCAGCACTGGAAACAACCGGTTTGGTGCACTACCCAAAGGCAAATCAAGCAAGCTTGCCTGCTTTTTCTCCACACTATTCTTTTTGTTTTGAACAAGAACAGGGAAGATGTAAACTCTGTTTTTAAATCGGAGATCGCTATTTTCCTTTATGGGCTTTGCGTTGTAGTACACATGGGAAAAGCACTTTAACACAACTTCTCCTGTTAGTTCCAGGCTTGAGGTTAAACTGCACTGTAGCAGCAGCACCGATAACTCCGAAGCAGGTCCAAACACACCAATGTTCTTTGCATAACGGCAAAGATTTTTCCTTGACCAAAGGATAAAAAGTTTCCATAAACTTTCTAAATTTGTTTTCTTCACAAAGTGGAATTTGGCTACTTAATTTATCTGAATGAAAATGATTATTATTGGTTGCAGTCAAAGTCATTTTGTGCTACTAAGGACGCAAAATTGATCTAAAACGAAGTGGATTAGAACTGTAGAGTGCGGTATTCGGGATTGGCGCCATTCTATACCGTTTGCCGCTGTTTTTGCATTGAATTGAATAGGAGTAATCTCCTTTTTGGCAAATTATATGGATAAAGGTGACAGTTGTTAAATGAACTTTAAATATGTTGTTTTAAGAATGTTATGGAATGAATCTAAGGTCAAAGTATGGTAAGATGTGTTAAGGTTTATTTGTTATTGCTACTAGTTAGGCTAATTTTATGGGCTAAACGTGCAGGCTTATTTGCAGCCAGCTGCTGGTAGGGTTTAATATTTGAATAATCAGCGTATTTGGAAATGCTGAGTTTAAGTCAAAAGTAATCTGCAACTTATTCAGTGTATTTAGTAACATAAGCATACTAAAAAGTTGTAAACCTAAATTATGTTGTAGTTTAAATGACAGGGCAGATTGCTGTACCATTTGTCATATATTGAGTTAAATATTGAAGGATAAAATCAACTGATCAGTAATTTTTTAAAATTTTTTGTCAATAAAGCTTGCAGACCATGTATATTAGATATAATTTTGAGACTTTTACTATTCCCTAAACAATTTTTGGGCGATTGCCTAGGCTGCTGTGCAAACGATAACTTAAAATGTACCGTACTGGCAGTAAGGGTCAGAAAACGGTCATCTGCATGTTTAGCCCATAATGTACCTACGAGTATCTAATTGGCATAAAGTTATTTTTAACTAAGGAGTAAATGGCATTGAGATGGCACCTCTCTTAGGACCAATTGTTTGACAAATTGGCACACCATACTCAGCTTAAGTTAGCTAACTGAAAGGCCTAATCTCAACCATATCGCTTTTGATTAAATTTATTTGTTTTCGAGTAGCAAGCTATCAATAATTCATTTCAATTGTTGATTATTTTCTGGTTAGTTTTTGTCGCCTTTTTAAATATATGTGATATTATTAATAGAACCTTCGGTTCTATCTCAATTTTAAATTTCTTTTAAAATTGAGGCGACGTGTGATAATCGCTCGGATAATTAGGTCTGGCTACAACTTAATAAAAACTTGGAAAAAGATTGGCTTCCACTAAAACACCTCAAACCACTTTAATAACAGAATAATGTATTCACAGAAATGGTACTTCACGACTTCAAAACTTCTTCGCTCAACGATCCCAAAATTAACCACTTTACCACACAATCAAGAAAGACCGCAAAATAAGTCCACCGAATAACTGTTCAATAACTCTCCACGTCAACGAAATCCACAATAAATTATCGCCAAAAAACACAATGGCCCTTCCTAATCCGTCAAACCGATCTCCTTTCTCTCTCCCGCTCTCTCGGGCTCTCTCTGTCGGGCTTCTTCTCTCTCTGGCTTCTTCTCTGTCCAAAGAAAATCCATTGCCTTATATATAAATGACGAACAATCAAGACAACGCTAGAACGAAAATCACGTGAAAAAGGGAAAAAAGCATTACAAGTTATGTTAATCGTTTATCGAAATTCTTCGAAGAAGGTAGAATCACTAGACCGATCTGGAATTTTACTATGTCGTAATAACGAGTTTGACGCAATAAAAGGCGTACATAGCAATCGACTTGCGAGGAAAAAAGGGTCTTTTCTCAGTCAGCAGCCGAGCGAACAAATGAAGCAGCGCTTTACACAAATATGAAAACAACTCTTACAGGGCAAATTTCCTTTTTCGTGACAGTTTTCAAAACAACCCCAAAAGTTGGTGTACGCCCTATACCTCCCCAGCATAAGTACAGTTTTTGGTCAGCCATTTTTTTTGGCGCGAAATGTGAGACGTCATATGCAACCTTCTTATAGCAGAGATGAGCGGATCTAGGTTTTTTCAGATCCTGATCCGATTCTAATCCGAAATATCAAATCCTAATCTTAATCCTAATCCTGAATTTGGAAAATGTTAAATTCAAATTCTAATCCTAATCCTAATCTTGAAAATGCAAACTTTGAAATTAATTTTAAGCTCTACCTCATTTGATCACAAAGAAGTTAAATCCTAATCCTAATCCGTGCTCATATCTGTAACATAGTTTCTTGCCTTTCTAAGAAAGCTAAACAGAATTTCCATTAAAAATTATACAATTGTTACATTAACAAAACTTTAAGTGAGAAAAATATCTAGCAAAAACATCACTGCTTTGTTCAAACTATTCTTTCAAATACTGCTGGAAAAATACTCCCACCAAATTTTGTTTAGCCTACTCCTTTGTTGATGCTGATTTTTAACGACTATATGAACCAAAATTTAATTTCAAGCATCAGCTCCGATAAATACTCAGGTGTTTTTTATCACCAATGAACCCTAATAGTTAAGCCGTACAAAATATGTTGCTTTAGATTTGTCCAAATGTAATGGAATGATATATAAATTATGTGATTATGTTTATTGCCTTATGTAATATTAAAGCTTTGAATATTCTCACATTCAATAGGGAATCACGGGTTGAGGTGCAGCAGCAAAATTATTTTCACATAAAACTGAAGTTAAACAAAAGAATATTTTAAAAACGATCTCTTGGAACAAAAAGTGTTGCCGTGTTACGAAATTCTACAAAAATTTTGAATTATTAAAGCTCTAAAACAGTGTTTCTCAAAGTGGTCTGTATGGCCCCCTCGAGGAGCGTTTAAGAAGTGTAAGGGGGCGGTAGGATGTTCCACCTTACATAGGGGGCGTTAAACATACAGTTAGGGGCGTTGAATCACGGCCTACTTAAGAATACGGCCAAAGATGAAATTTTGAAGCAAAAATTTTATGGCTGACGTTCCTCGCTAGAGTAAAGGCGAGCGAACATCTTGCATGTGCAAACAAGCACAAGCAATTGTGCTTTGCTTTCCAAAGCCTTAAATTAAATACTCGCGCACGCTCAAACAGGAACCCACGCGCAACATTGTACTGTAGTAACTGTCTGAATTGTAATTGCAAATTGCTTGCTTTAAGCAGGGATGTGGAAGCGGTTGTTTTTCAAACGCTTCCGCTTCCACACCTATCGCTTCCGCTTCCACCAACAAAAAACGAAAAAACGACCGTTGACAATTTTTTAAACTTTTGTGCCTCTGTAGCCTGCCTTCTTCTACACTTCATCATTTTGAGAAAACAAAAACCTTCATTTACTGCTATTACTTTACCTACTTCGCTTGAGCTTATTGTTTCGAATATCAAAACTCGTGCTGAATGTAGAACAGTGCTTTTCAATCTTTTTGTCCTCGCGGAGCCCCTAATGTACTTTTGCGTTTGTCACGGAACTTCCACTAACAAAAATTTAGAAATCACGAACTGCTTGCAAGAAAATCAAATATTTCGTTACTACAATTCCAAAATTAATTAACCCTACGTTGGTCACGTGGGATGTCCAAACATGGTTAGTCACGTGGGGTGTCTGCGCACCCCAATCAAAAAATAGTATTTATGGTGAATCAAACAACTTCTAACTGGTTCAAGATATATTAACTAACACAATTAAACTCTTTGATGCCTGATTGATCAGATTTAAAGAAATTATAAACAATATATTCATAATCCATTATATTTGTTTTTGTCACTGTATAACTCGGAAAATACTTACCTACTACACAACTATACTACAACTGGTATATTTACGCCATAAATGTTTTAGAAAAGTACCTGAAGAGATATAGAGAACCATATTAAAACATAGAAGTTATAAACATTTTTAAAAAATTGGGGTGTTACACAGACATTGTGTAACGGTGTTGGTCACGTGGGGTCTTTGGATACCCCAGAGAGCAAAAAAACTGTATAACTCGGAAAATAATTGCTTTACAACTATACTGCAGCTGGTGTATTTACACCCTAAATGTTTTAGGAAAGTACCTGAAAAGATATAGAGAACCACATTAAATCATTGAAGTTAAAAACATTTTTTAAAAATTGGGGTGTTCAAACACCCCACGTGACCAACGTAGGGTTAAACACTTCAACAAATAGACAGTTATTACAAGTTCGTTCACTACTTACAACTACTTTTACAACAGTTAACTTAATGCTTCTCAGATCTAAACCGTATGATTCCATATTATAGCTCTCTACAATAACTTGTCGTCACAACAAAAAATTACACCGTATAGCGTTGATTTTCCCTCTCTATCCTCAACTAATTCTGACTTTGAGTTAACTTTAACTCTAATCATCATTACGAACCTTCTGTCCGTCCTCAAAACACGTTTTGTTTTGTTTTATTTGCCATAGTTATCCTCCATTCACGAGAAAGCGAATTGTATCGCTATACTTTGGACGGGAAGTCCGCACTGGCTTGGGAGTTGCCTTTTTCGAGGTTTATGGGCCACCTGTCTTTCACATAAAGTTAAGTGCCTTGTTAAGTGCCTTGCCCAAGGACGTTAAGTGCGTCCCGTTAAGTGCCTTGCCCAAGGACACAACAAGCGAACTTGCCGGCTTGTTTTCCACAACCTCCCCTAAATGCCGAACGCCAAGAAGGGAAGCTGCGGATGCCATTTTTAAAAGGCTTTTGGTTTGACTCGACAAGGGAAATGAACCCCTGGTCTACGGACTGCAAAGCGGACGCTCTAACCACTACGCCATCGCGCCATCGCACGTATTGACTCTAATCTTTTTGGATAGTAAAGTGCGAAATTTCTGTCGTACTCATATATGTAGTATGTAAATGTAAAGCGAGCAAAATTGAACTGTACCAATCAACAGCCGCCTCAACGTGGTGGTGCGGTCCCCGACCCGTTTGGGTTGGGTCAAAATGGCTGTTGGCCTTCCCGAGTGTCCCAGTTACCCCGGGCACTCCCCTCATACAAACCATTTTTTCGCCGTGCAGCCGCCTGAACGACCGCAGAATGGTAGCACGTAGCCTCTTTAAAATTGGCCTGTCTTCTCTCTACTCCTGCCTTTCTCTTGCCCGTCTTCTCATTTTTCTCCTTCTCCTGATGAGCGGCAACGTTCATTCTAGCCCTTGCCCTGTCTTTCCCTATTTAGTGTGCGCTGGAAATGTGAACTGGCGGGGTAGGTCAGTGCAATACTGCACATGCTCTAATTAACCCCTCCGCGTCGCTTATCATCATATGATGATGGCGAAGAGAACGCCGCTCATCCTCATATGATGATTTGCCGGCTACGGCGAAATGCGTGTATTTAAAGCTGTAGGTAGCAACTAGCTTAATTTAAATGGCATTTAGTACCAGTAGGTTATTAGCTTAAGCAATAGAAAACTTTCTTTTGAAAGAAAAAGTAACCAAAGCAGTATATGCTCAGCTATTGAACTTGAGAACAGTATCTGGTTGCATTGATCAGTAGTCTATTTGTTGTTTTATTACTAGTAATTTTAAGTCAATGTAACTGCCAGTCTGCAAGACAAGAATAGCTAGCTATTTTCACACTATCTTTGTCGTTTTTTTGTCTAAACAAAAATAAAGAAGTTTGGCTTTTTATTTATCCTACTAAATGCTATTATTCTGTTTGGTCTTTGAAGCTAAAAGATAGATTGTGACATTTTGTATTTTATAGGTAGAAAGTTTTTGCACCGGATCTTGATTTAGTGCTTTTTGCAATGCATTGCAGAAGACTGCATAGAAAGAAAATTAAATACACACATTTCGCCGTAGCCGGCAAATCATCATATGAGGATGAGCGGCGTTCTCTTTGCCATCATCATATGATGATAAGCGACGCGGAGGGGTTAAGTTCATTTAAAGTGCTCACTACTCTCCTTTTGTAGATTCAGAACTCTTGGCAGCTCTCACTCCTGGAGCTGTCCTCCCTGATTTTTTCGAGATTCCACACCTACCAGCACTGTGCCTTTCTCCTCGGACTCCTCCAGCTGGTGTACCTTCATTGCTCAATCTGGCCCCCTTCTTCTAATGTAGCACTTGCACCCCACCCTCATCTTCAAACCTCTTATCCTTTTCCGCCCACTTTGTATCTTCTCCCTCTGCACCCTCACCACCGCTCATGCTCCTGGCTGTTTCTCTTTACCTCCTGCTTTCTCTTTCCCTCCCTTACTCTCTCAGGATTTTTCAATGGAATGCTGGGGGTCTTCAAGCCAGGAGCACTAAACTACTACACTTTATTTCGTCTCATCCCGTTGACCTTATATATATCCAGGAATCCAACCTTAATTTATCTTCCTCTTTTCAGATCCCTGGATTCTCTGCTCTGCAATCCCATTGCACCCACTCCCGATCTGGTATTTTTTCTACTGATGTCGCAGATGCTAGCCGCGGCGTCATCATTTTCGTCAAGCAGGGCTTATCCTTCTCTGAGCTTTCTACGTCCTCTCTTTCTTGGCTTGGCCCCTACTCTGATTATATAGAGGTCAACATCTCTCTAAACAACTTCTCCTCGCTCTCATTTCTTAATGTTTATGCTTCCCCTATTCGTTCTTCTACGAAGAATAGCAGAACCAATTTTTTTTCTCTCTCCATTCTTCCCTCCTATGTGGAAGCGGAAGCGATGGATTTTTCGCGCTTCTGCTTCCGCTTCCACAAAAAAAGGACCGCTTCCACCGCTTCCGCTTCCACATCCCTGGCTTTAAGGCAGTAATAATTTGAAAAGAATAAAAAACTGTTGCTTTTCTTGTTTTAATAAAGGAGAAATAGCTGTTTTTACCGCTTAAAAGTAAGAAATAATAAAATACTTTAGTGACTTACTTGCCATGAAAAAATTTTTGTTCGCAATTAAGAATGAAATTAAAATGCGCATTAATGGCTACAATAGCAGTACCATTAACAACAGCAGACAGAGATAAACTGTTGTGTGTTTTAAGAAATAATGCTTTTGGCTAAGTTTTTTTATAGTATTTTTTCAAACTACCAGCACTTCTACATCTAGGGCCTAGGAAGTGTAAGCTATTTTTGGATCAAATCCATAACTTTCCCCATGTAGGGAAATTTATAGACTTGATCCATATTTTTTTTCTCGTGGTTTGTTTAGTTGTAAGTTCATAACAAATAATTTTTATTTTATCTTTTTTGTTAACGAAGTTATGTTCCGGGGCACATCAATAAAAAGTGCAGAGAGTATTCAGTTGAATTTTTGAAATTTGGCTTTATTACTGCTCCTCATAATGAGCAAAAGCCTTTGTGCCTTATTTGTTGGAAAGAACTCTCTAACGAGGCGACGAAGCCATCAAGATTCACTGAACAGTTCAAAAAATGCATCTTGATAAGGTGAACCAAGATATATCGTACTTTCAAGCTCCAAGGAACAAATTAAGACAAAGAAAATCAATAGTCTCTTTTCTGACAAAACAAACACAAAAAGGTGACGATGGACTCGTTTGTTTTCACAATATTGCCAAACTAATTGTTCAATCAGGCAGTTCTCATTCAACTGGAGAGCAGCTTTCTTTGCTTGTCGTAGAAGTATTGCGTACAGTAGTGCATCATAGTTCCCCTCATGCCATCATTAAATCGATTCCTCCCAGTGATGATATTGTTCAAAGAAGAAATGATGAAATGGCTGAAGATATTAAAGAAAATTTGTGTGACATGCTAAAAAACAAAGATTTGGCCAGCAACTGGATGAATCCAGGCTACCAGGCAATGAAGCACTGCTCTTGGGTTATGCTCGTTTTATTAAAGATAATGAAGTAATGCAAGAATCACTGTTTGCTAAGGAGTTGGAAACAAACACTCAAGGTGCGTCTATTTTTACGGCAGTTGAGCAATTTTTCAAAGAACATGATATACCAATCAAAAGCATCATTGCTTGTGCTACAAATGGAGCTCTTTCATTAACAGGAAGACACAAGGGATTTCTTTCTTATTTTAAAAAGGCAATACCAGGCGTTTTTACGATACATTGCCTAATTCATCGACAGCATTTAGTTTTTAAAAACTTGAGCTATCCTCTTCATAAGTCCCTCAGCATAGTTGTAAAATCAGTAAATATAATTAAGAATCAACCCCTCAATTCTCGAATGTTACATCAATTGTGTCTTGAGAATAATGAAAAATTTGACCGTCTCCTTCTACATATACTGAGATGAGATGGTTGTCCAAAGGAAACTGTTTGAAAAAATTTTATTCTTTGTTCGACACAGTCGTGCAATTTTTATAGGAAAATAAATGCAGTGATTTAAGAGATGATCTATTGGCCTGTAAAACAGATATTGCGTATCCAACTGATTTATTCTGTATTTTTAATGATTTAAATCTGCAGCTACAAAGTGATGGTATAAGCCTCATTAAGGCAAAATCTAAAATTTGTAATTTTATTGAAAAGCTGTGCTTCTTCCGAGAAAGCATTGGTCGTCGGAATTTGTCTCATTTTCCAAGTCTTAACCTGCAAATGGCCGACACTGACACTTCTATAGCATATAACTATCTCTTGATTTCTTGTGATCATTTGAAATCTTTGCTAAAGAACATGATTGAAAGATACTAAGATCTTATAAACTTATAATACCGGACTGGTGGTTTAATCCATTTACTTATGTTTGAGCAAGTCGCACTTCTTTTGTAATTCAAGAAGAATTAACCGCTGTAAAAAACGACTTTGAATTGAAACCTCTCTTCAAAAAATAATACGTAGATTTTTGGTTACAGAAAGAAATTCCTGAAAGGTATCCAGATTTATGGGAGGCAATTAAACATTATTTCCTTGCTTTCCTATCATCTTATATGGCTGAACGCGAATTTAGTGCGGTTTCTAAATTTCTTACCAAGCAAAGAAATTGCCTAAGAATTGTAAAAAGGGGAGATTTGAGACTACTTTTAAGCAACATCAATCCTAGAGTGAGTGAATTAGCTGCCATACATCAGTGTCATTCACCTCACTAAAAGTACTTGGTAAAAGGCCAGTTTATTAAACATTGTTCTGCACCATGAATATTTATTTATTTGTGATACATTTTGCAAGTAATAAATCTTGCTAAATATACAATTAGATAATCTTTAGGAAAGGGGCGGGGGAACTCAAACTGTGTCTAAAGGAGGAGAAGGTGAAAAAAGTTCGAGAAATACTGCTCTAAGATATCTACAAATTTGAACTTGGAAGACTCATGTTCATGAAGTTAGTTATGAACTTTTATTGAATCTTGTTAAGAATTTTACTCCTATGGAAGAGTTGCATTCATATGATACAAGACAAATCATAATTAACTTTCTTTCTATCTTCTGTTTCTAATTCTTTGGCTCAAAATCAATTGGCATTTTGCGTTACTAAATTCTGGTCCAAACTTGATGCTAATCTAAAACACTTGACAGTGATATGCTTTAACCTTTAACTGCTCGTGACAATTTCATAACGTAACTACTCGCGCGGTGTATTTTGTACACCAATAATAAATGAATATTCTTTTACACGTTGTTGGGTAGAGACGTTAAGTTTTTCAATTAATTATCAAACATACCTGTTATAAAACGCAACTTAATGTCTCAGAACTGATCAAAACGTAAACGAAAGCACAAAGAATTAAATATGAAAGCCGATGGTCAAATTTTGCGTTACTCATTCATCATTTGCAATACTGTTTTTGTCTATGACTGGACTTGCAAAGGTAATGCATTGAATGTTAGTTGTCGAATGTCCTGTGCACACAAATTCATTGCAGGATGAACATTTCTTTGTGGTCACTCTGTTCTTTGTCCTTTTGCGAAGCTGACAACCTTTACAAACTTTCGGAGAAGGCTCGTATATGTCGACTGCTTGCTGTGGTTTGTATTTGGCCAAAACGCCTTGAATATCAGCAGGAAGGTTTTTTGTGGTTGATCGAGCTTCCAAAAGGTTGATCAAACTTCCATAAAATATTTGTCATCATTATCATGATCTTCAAAGCTTTCAGAGTCCACGTATGCTCATTTTCTTGATTAATTTCGATTTCTGAGTCAGTGTCATGATCACTTTCGTTGATAATATTTTTTTCATCATCATCTTTTTTGCCTCCAATTTCTTCTTTCATCAGATGAATTATCTTCTAGCAATAAAGCTCTAATTTCATCAATACCTAAGTATCTATTCAGTTTATACAACCACCTGTACAAAAACATAAAAATAAACAAAAAATATTCCACTTATTCTACATAGTTACTCCCGCAGTGTATTTTATGCACCGAACAAAACCTACCTCATTGCATTTTCTTATAACATGGTCTAAAGATAAGTTAGAGGAAAACCGCTGTGACACTGTGCTGTCACTAAAGTGCACTGAGGATAGGTGTAACAAGAACCTGCCAAGAACGACTAACTAAAGAGGAGTTATGATTAAATAACCTTTTGTGGTGAACAAAATACACCAGCGCACGTAGTTAAGAGTCAAAAAATTTATAAAAAAGAGTTTGCTGGAAGTCTATTAACTACTAACCACCTTAATTTAAGCAGTCGATTTTTCATTAGACTGTACAATCATCTGGTCAAAGTTTATTGGTTTCTTTTGTCGATATCATTAAGTTATTCATCATTACTGCTCTCGAGCTGACCTCAGGAAGATGCTTGACATATCATTTTACATAGTAATTGGGAATAGTAACATACTAAATGGGAATAGTAACAAACTAATCGAGAATAGTAACAAACTAACTGGGAATAGTAACAAACTAAATGGGAATATTATTTTGACTATTATATTATTTTTCAGAAAAATTTTATTTACATAATAGTTATATCTTACAATTAAAAACAGCACAATTTTAAAGAATTTATAAAAAATTCGTGTCTTCTTCAGCCAATGCAGAAGCTAGTTTGCTCTGAACATGCGCAATATTACTACACCACAAAGCAGGATTCATTAATTTAATTGCTGCTCCAATAAATCTTTCAATGAATTGCACCTATTGAGTGTTAAGTGTAGGTCAATGGCTCACATTACAGCACGCCAAACCTTTGTCAATACACTGTAGTTTTGAAAGTTAAATATTTGTTGTGATTTGCCAAGATAATAAATCTACCTCTACCAACTGCGAAGCGGACGCCATAGGTACTGTCGGAATTACTTCCTTTGGATATATTTGTTCTTCAATATTTAGGACGTTTTATTTAAATTTATTCATGCATTAATTTTGTACTTTATCTTTAAGTTGCGTAACATCACTTCATTTAATTTAAGTTGTTGATTATTTTTGCCTTTTTAATCACATTGTAGTTTCTAGCGCGCCTTTTGGCAAATTAGCAGGTGATATAGTTTACTTTTACATTTTTAAAATTAATTAGAGGTTTTTGTCATTGAAGACTGGACATTCGAGTTTTCAAGTTTTTGCCCGCAAAAGCTGTTTTAAAAATAAATTTGTTTTGACCATTTCGTGGTTTTTCTATCTAAAGCAAGGAGTCATAAGATGGTGTACCGCTGCAGTACGATACTACCGTGCCGACACCCTGAAGCAAACAGAACGTTGAAGCCAAAAATTATGGTTTGTTTAATATGTAGTTTGGACGCTACAATTCTAATTTTCGAGACCGATTTAACATTAACTGTAAATAGATGTCGTCATTTGCAAACTTCCTATATGCCATGTCCAGATTCTCTGCTCAGATCCTTAGATCCGCATTTCCTGTTTCGCGCCAAAAACATTTCATAATGATATCAATAATCAATGCCTGTAAAAGTAAACTTGTCATCGTGTAGTCATTTCTTTGGTACTGAGTATTGATATTCATTGTTATTGTCAATCTTTTGATTTTTTGGTCGTGAAAAAGCGTTTTCAGTTATGCATACAACATGTTTGTGCTCACACCGCTTTGGAATTTCCAATACTGGTGGAGCAGTGCATTTCTCTCTCTTGCAGCAGAATTAGCCTACTGTTACAGTGATAAGTGCCTCTTCTAAGTGCACGATGACACAGAGCTTTCTGGGCATTGAACCCACTGTTACGTGCCAGCGCTTTATTGGTCTGAGAATTCCTTTTATACTAGTCAGTAACCAGAAAGTTCACTAATTGTGCTAAAAAACTCAAGCTGTTAAAAAAGCACCTAAAAATTCATAACAACAACTGCAATCAAGCATGTTTTGGACAGGCCACTAGTGTGCAAAAAGAATATATTTCCTCTAAATTTTGTCACTTGCTGCCGTAGTTTTCATTCACAATTTTATACAAGTTAGTAACCAGAAAGTTCACTAATTGTGCTAAATAACTCAAGCTGTTGAAAAAGCACCTAAAAATTCGTAACAACAACTGCGATCAAGCATGCTTTGGATAGGCCACTAGTGTGCAAAAAAAATATATTTCCTCTAAATTTTGTCACTTGCTGCCGTAGTTTTCATTCACAATTTTTAATGAAAAGTCAAGGTCATAGGTAAAAGTCAGATGATCAAGTCACCTTTTTGAGGAGTTGGCGGTTTGTGTTGCTGGCTAGTGCAAGATTACCAATACAACCCTAACTTTGCTCAATCAACTTTAAATGTAGGCAACTTCCTTTTGTACTGCCTGGTGTGTAGGTATGATGCCTTGTGTTGCCTTAAAAGATTGGGCAGTGGCTATTTTGCCGTCGACGGCAATTTACCCTCAGAGACTATTTTGCCGTGAGTTATTTGTGATTGGTCAATCTTAATGACGTACTAAACATGTGACTTTTGGTCGTCTCTGATTGGTCAATTTTGAAAACCAAAAAAAAAAAATTTTGCACCCCCAGGTCTCTATCCCCCACCCTGCACACTCCCTTACAGTGTACACTGCCCCGTACATTTACATACCGGGCCTGCCCCTTCAGTGTACACTGCCTTTCTTTTCAAGCCCTGGCCAGCTGAGATTCGAACCCGCAACCTTGGTATCTCAAGACCAGCGCTCTATCCACTACACCACAGAGTCACTGGTGCAATAATAGCAAATTTGGCTATATAAACACACGTGAATGATCACGGCAAAATAGATTCCAAGGGCAAATTGCCGTCGACGGCGAAATAGCCACTGCCAAAAGATTGCAGTCAAAACTAAAAGAGTCTCGTTGTGTCATTCACTTCAAACTGCAAATTCTGTTTCATGCTCAGTTGTACAGCTGTAGCAGTATACTGGTATTGGCATAGTAGCAATGTGAATAGATAGTCATGATTATATTACTTACAGTAAAACAGTGAAAATATCCTATGTTATGTCCTGGCTTCAAAAAACCTTGAGGTTAAAAAGTCCATAAATCTGCCTAAGATTATAATACTGTATGTGCTGTAGCCTACCAACAGAGTATTAAACTGGTAAACAGACAACAGTTTTCATAGAGTATAGGCTGATTGTTAATAATCTTTTATCAAAAATGAATAAAACAAAGCGTTCTGCAAGAAAGACTTCTAATAAAACTAACCATAAAGTTCCAAGTACTCAATCTATCCCAAAAGACATGCAAGAGCTAATTGATAATTGTGAATATGAAAGTAAGTGAACACTTATATCTTATAATTTTTAATGTGGTGTAGAGTTGACCATAATTTAATACTTATCAACTTTAAATTCCATATTTCTTACAGTTGCTTTAATTAGTGCATGTTTGCAATGTGCATCATGAAGGGTTAGGTTTAGTACACATTCCTGAGCATGCATGACACTATTTAGAAGGACCTTGAGCCTTTTTTCATGGTACTGCAAGCAAACAGATTTACTAAAACTACCTGCTAAATAGACCTCAGCCTCAAAACAGTCCTTTTAATTGTTTGTGTCTGCAGTGTGAACTAACCTTATGTTGTGCAAATTGCAAGCATCACAAGAATTGTAGACATTAAGAGCATGTAGGCTACTAATTACAACAACTGTGCTTTGCAGTGTGAAGGTAACAAGTTTATTTTAGTTATGGACTTAAAATTATTGCGCAACAAGGTTTTACATAGGAGGGTAAAGTGAGTTAATTTTGCCCGTTTTTGAGGTTTTACACTGCTAATTTACAATTTAGCAGATGAAACTGCTCCTACATCGCACTGTTGTTATATGCCTGTGATACCTCTTTGATTGACACATATAGTCTTGCATCAATGAATGACATAATGTTTTGTGTGACATCATATCAGTGGTCATAATTTTGCAACAGCAGAAAATTACGACTACTGATGCAATTTTTTTTTTAATCTCTAAAATGATGTTAGGTCATTTACATAATTAAGTTCCATCACAAGTAGAAACATTTTTCTATTTATGAAGTTTTTACTTTAAAGGTAAGGTTAAAATAACTAATATTAAATAGAATTAAAATTCTCAATCTGTAAATGATGAAAATAGCCTACATAAAAATATGTTTTAATTGTATCGGTTAAATTGGCAACATAGCCGTATGTTGGAGTGAAGTTTAAACAGCAACTACTATCAATGGGTCATAGGTTTGAGCATCATACTGGTTGCATTGTTGTGCCATCGGAAAGGCAATGCCTGACAATTTTGTTTGCTGTGGCAGAATTTCAAATAAATTGGGCTAAATCTCAGATGACATCAAAGCTAGTCTGGACATTTTTGCTATGTTGGCATTGATGCTGCTGTCTCATAAGATTGAAAGATAAATATGAGCAAAACTTGGAATCTGGAGTACAGAATATCTTTCTATCACTTAAAATGACATAATATTAGGTTAAAAGTGTATATCATAGTAGCTCAACTGAAAATGTAATTAATTTGTGGCACTGAAAACTAAATAAAACAAACAAAAAATAGCTCACAGAGTAGCTTGAATGAAAAAACTTTTACAGCACAGTTCTATAAGCATATTACTAACAGTAAAACACAAAACCAACACTGTGTTAGAAAACATAACTAACAATCATAGCACCATTGACATGGGCATTAAATATGTTCTCTGGTACACATCTGAAATGGAATAAACAAGGACAAAAGTCACAATTAAGCAACACTTGTCATCATCTTTAAGTGGATCGACTTCTTTGCAAATATGACAGATTTCTTTGTTGATGAATTTTTTTGGCCAGCTCTTAAATTTTCATTACAATTTCTTTTTTCTTCTTTAGTTGTCCTTTTTATCAAACTCCAGTTGTAACCGTTTAATAGCACTTTCTTTTGTTAAAATTTCTCCATATTTTTTTTTGAACTCCTGACCTTTTTCGGTCTTTCAGTAAAATGGATTTTCGAGTTGTAGATGACTCCTAGAGTCAAAGTGTATAGTTTTATGGTAATCACATTTATTCTTACCCCACTAACGATAGATGCCATGGTTTAGAAGCTTATAGTCTTTACTTAGGATTCTATTGATCTAACAATCCTTTAAAGTAATTTGAGGATTGAGGCCGTTATTCACTTTGTACTATATGTTTAGAAACAAAAATTACAAGAATGTTGTTCATAGATGGACTTGTTCCACATTGTTTTGCTTCATTTTTTTTCTCAAAGCTGAAAACATAAAAAAATAACATCTAAAGTGAACAAAAGTTTTACCATTTATATTAATTTCTTTGTAAAATTTAGGTTTGCAAGGGAGATGGAAACTTGGTCTTTCATAAAGCAAAATAATTACTCAAAAAAACAAGTGGCCATAATTTCCCATCAGTGGCTGTAATTACCCCGCTTTACTCCAATGGGATAACTCTACCATTAAGTTGTTCATTCACAGATTGCTGTCAAGTGACCATTTTGTGATGTCAGTTGAGTGGTCTTTGATTACGGCATTATGTTGCTAGTAATTTTGTCATATGCAACATGGAAAAACTTTTTCCACCATCTGCAAACTAACAGCAAAATTTCTGATCTAATTAAAGCTGCATTTTATTACTTGCCAAAAGACAGAAAAATATGTCAAACTGGGGTATGTGCACACTAGCACAGCAAACAGCTCCTTTGCCAAAGGGTCTGAAGTGACAATGCCCTCCCTAAAACTATTTTTAAATTTGTTATTCGAGTTGCAAACTTGATGTCATTTATGATTAAATTACTGGTAATATGTCATTAATGTAGAATAAAGTTTATTTCAATAGATTGTACTCAGTGTTTAGCCATTTTTTTGTTTATATCTTTATGGCACACTGTCTTTATAAAACAATGCATGGTTTTTACACCTGCAGATGTGTTTTGTTTTAAAGTTTTTAATACATTTGTCAAAAACCTTTAGGTTAAGCTAGAGTGACATTTTGCAGTCTTGCAATGTAGCTAGATTTTCAGGTTTGGCGCAGTTTCCAGCTTGTCGCCAAGAGCTTTAGATGCATTCAGATTTCCCAACTTTTAGAAAAAGCAGTGTGATAAATAAAAATGTTCATAACCTTGTTTTAAGCAGTGGTAATTTTATGGGTAGCTCTGGGCTGGAGTTTTATTTACCATATTTTTCGGACCATAGGATGCACCAGACTATAGGGCACAGTATCAATAAATGTCATCTAATGCATTTATTTTAATACATAGGGCGCTGCAGACTATAAGGCACATGTAATAAAACCAAGACTCAGTGCTTTTTATCAGTACTATACTTGTATTTTATGATCAAATCATCATTTGTTGTGTATGCATTGTGTGAGAAGTGTACGGCTAGTTGCTAGGTACTGTACAGGTTGCAATACACGTGCAATGCATGTCTGTGTTAAGCTTATAAAGTAAAGAGAAAGGTACACTCGTGAATGGAACAAGAGTAGATGAAGAAAAAAAACACGTTCATGAAGGGCATGAGAGTAGGTAATTTTATTGCAAGATAGAAAGAAGAAGTTTGCTCTCAAGAAAGAATGAGTTTAGGGAGGTAATATTACGTTGGTAGCAATTATTACAACATAAAATTTATTCAGAGCTTGGGGACAAAGCGCAACCTGATCCACACATTAGATGCACCGGACTACAAGGTGCACAGTCCATTTTTGAGAAAATTAAAAGATTATAAGTGTGCCTTATGGTCCGAAAAGTACAGTATTGATATTCCTATTGTAAACCATGCATGCTGGCCAGCCAAGAATCCAATGCAAAATCAGAAATGGATTATTTAAAAAAGAATATGTTGCTATTCACGATATTTATTTGGATTTGTATGTTTGCCTGCTTCAAAAATTTTTGATTCACCTATGAATCTTAAACTGTCACTGAGAATCAACAGCATGAAGAGGTTCACTAATAATAATTTTTAGCAGTTATATGATTATGGTAACTTAAATCTATATCTAGTCAAACTTGTTTATAACGTTTTTGATTATGAAACTGTGATTGTGATGTATATTGGTTGGTGGTGAAACTCATACATTTGTACTTATGGCATCATAGAAAACTCCCCCATTAATTTTGCTGAAATGTTCTATGCTCAGTATATATCCAGTGTGTGTACGTATATTTGTATATGTACAGTCAGGGACAAAAGCTTTAGACCACCTTTAAAAAAAGGCATATTTTTTGAGATGAGTATATTTTTCGCTAGAGGATGCTAAGTTATTATTTGATCATAATTCACATTTAAGCTCTAAAATGGTATGCAATATTATGGAATGAGATGTCTATTCCTTTTTGTAGGCGAATAATTTTGTAATTCAGCAATGCATTTAGCAAAAAAAAAGGCTTTAAGTTTTCAAAGCAAAAAGTAAGTGAAAATGCATCACTCAGAGTTGAAGAACATGCTCATATCATCAATTTTAGCGTGGTGAAGTTTTCTGAACAAGATATAGCTTAGCAGTTAAAGGTTAGCAAGACTGCGGTTTACAATGCAGTAAAACATTTTTAGATCCTAGACTGTTTCAAGGATAGGAAACAGTCAGGTCATAACAAGTTGCCATTAGCAGGGATGATTTCTTCATTAGGAGTGTGATGAGTTCATCTTGGTTTATTGATCTTTCATTGACTCAGCCAAAAAGTTTTGTGCTAAATTGATGGCAAGGGACACTGTAATTTGTGGCAAAACAGTGAGGTGCCACTGCAGATTTTAGCCCAAACTTGTGCAGGCCAGCTCACAGACCACATTTAACTGAGTTCATAACAAATAAACAGTTGGATTTTGCCAAAGACATGTCAGCTAGATCCTTAAGTAGTGGACAAACATTCTTTTGTCTGACAAGTTTTTGCTGAAATGATCTATCTTTTAAAAGTATTGTGTGCAAAGACCTGCTAGAAAATGCTATGAAGAAAATTAAGCAACTCCTGCAGTCAAGCACCCCTTGAGTTAAATGGTTTAGGGCAGGGGTGGGCAAACTATGGCCTGCAAACACTAGTTGAAACTTTGTCATA
The DNA here is from genome assembly GCA_963675345.1 of Trididemnum clinides. NCBI lineage: Eukaryota > Metazoa > Chordata > Ascidiacea > Aplousobranchia > Didemnidae > Trididemnum > Trididemnum clinides. Next base: position 13,868,781 of record OY776287.1, on the reverse strand, counting down.
TATAAATTAAAATGACAAAGGGAGGAACACTTGCTATATTTAAGAGGCAAAAACTTTAGAAGCCGTCAGAAGGAAGACAATTGTTAGCTCCCACTGACGCATTTTTGTCTTAGGAAAAGGCATTGACCTTTTTTTGTAGAGACACCATCACACCATCGCTTTTGCGTTCTGTGATGCGACATTGTCAGGACATATCTCAAAATTTTAAGCTAACGCAATCTCTTTCATTGCATGCAGCTGTTCAAGATTATAAGCATTGGCCCTTGACCACTCTTAAATGGTCAATGCGGCCCTCTGACTAAAAAGTTTGCCCACCTCTGGTTTAGGGGACCATGTCTGCAGAAGGCACAGCAGACCCATACTTTTTCCTGTAGGATCCATGATAAATAGATCCAAATACTTGGATTGTTACAGTAGTTAAAACTACATTGTTGTGCAAAATTCCACCATTTTACTCCTAGATGAAGCTGTTGGCCACATTGCAAAGCAGTTTTAAGAGGCAAAACGTATTTAAGAGCTTAGATGGCGAGAAAACTGCTCTGAACTTCAGCCTGAAAAAAATTTAACTATGCTACTAAAAAATAAAGTGGGTGTCTATAACACAATTAGCTAGTCTTGTAGCTAAAAAAATTCAATATGGGAAGTTTGGATGAAAGAGATATCATTTTATCACTGCCTAAATCTGGTCAGCAGTAAGCAAACCATGATGATAAATGAGGTGGCCATATAAAAAAGTATTGACAGCAGTTTTCAGTCTGAAGATTTGTTTGTAAAGAAAAGCCTCACATCTTCTAAGTTATCTAATATATATAGAAAAAAATATTTTTGTTGTATTTTTTGCTACAAAAAATTTCTTACAAATCTGTCAAGTGCAAGAAAATTTCATTGTCGCAAAAAATAAAATTTTGTCTTTGACTGTATGTGTATAAATATGATCATATATCTTTAATGAGAGGAAGAGAGAGAGAAACATATGGATTGTGTTAATGTGCATCTGTGTAAGTTTATTTGGCATATAAATTGGTTGTTGTTGGGGATCGTTAAAGTTTTTGAATATATTTCTAGTCATTCGAAAAATGGGGTTGATCTACAGTAGGTTTATAAGTTATTTGCTACAAAAATAACATTGTCTCAGTAAAGTTTGCAATCAGGCAGATTGTATGAGTGTAAATTATATTGCCTCAATTTCAAGATACTATTTTTGAGGTAGAATCAAGATGCTATAGCATAAGAGAGAGCTGAGCTAGACTAAACTAATTTTTCACTTTGTTAATTTATTTGACCCACTCTGTTATTTACATTACCTGTGCTACTCAGTAAAAAAATGTAATTACTTGAGTAGCAAAATATTGCCCTGCTTTTAACCGTACCAGCTTACTTAACAGTTTTTCTTTATGTAACAGTGAAACTGCAATTGGAAGCTTACAAAAATCACATGAACAATGAAATTGCAGAATTTAAAAAAGAAATGCATAATGTAATTTCAAGCATTCCCCCTGAAATAGCAAATATGACTGTGGAAGACTACATCAAGAAGTATTTGAAATATGCTGGAGAGGTATTGACGTTTTTACAAATAACAATTATTATTGGTCGGTGCTGAGATGAGCTTTGAGTACAATAGTCCTCCCCCCTTAATAAGCCTATTTGTTAAGCCCAATTTGGTTTGGTGTGAAATTATTTATTCCTGTAATGAACAAAGCATTTTCAAAGCCTAATCCTTGCTTAGTTAGCCCAAGCACAATTTTCAACAATTTTCGAGCACATTTGCTTAAATTTTGCTGAAAAAGTGTAAGTATTATTTTTCTTTCCCTTGCTTTTGACTGTTATACAATTGCGTCATTGTTTGGTCACACATTGTTTAATGGCTGGCAGGACCACTGGTGCTCTGTTGATTTTATTTTTATAATGGTGAAGAGACGTCAAAATATATAGCCTTGTCTAAGAACCTTGAGATTACAGAAAATTATTAAGCGCTGCCAAAATGTTTTTGTAAGGAAATGAATATTGAAAAGAGTTGCCGGTTATTTATAATTGTTGTATACAGTGTCAATCGATTTAGCAACTTTTAGCCATACTGCAGTCGGTCATGGACTCGTAGTCATCTATGCACACGGGAGTGGCAAAATTTCATCTGGTTTATAAGCCCAAAATTGCTCAGTCCCAAGGTGGGCTTAGTAAACGGGGACTGCGGTACTTGAGAAGTACTATGCTACCAGTACTCAGTACAGCCAAAATAGAAACATCTGTATCTCACTGCTTAATTTTTTTGGATACAAAAGTATGGTCACATACCATTAGTCGATCATGTAACACATGATGAGGTTATTCCAAAACATTTATTTGTATGATGTCTATTGCCTGGAAAAAGAGACTCAATTAATTCACCAGGTGGTTTCAATTTTTTGTTATATAATTTTGGTAGCAAAATGACATTTATAGGGAAAGGTAAGCATAACAGGTTAGTTACGCATCATACAAGGGGAGGCCGTGGATATTTTGCCAGAAAGCATCTTACAATTAGGCTATTAAACCATAAAAGCAAGTTGTAAATAAAAAAAATTTTAGAGAAATTTTTAAGCTGTTTTAAATTTAAATCCCTGTGCTGCTTTCAACAAAATTTATTGAATCTTTCTGTCAAAAGAGGTCGACTTTCTAGGAGCCAACTTCAAAGATGCCCCTTTTTCGAAGTACTTAGTTTTGTTAAGTGCGGTAAACAAGAGTAGATCAAGAGTTGAGCGCAAACGTCTGACTGTTAGTACGTGGGGAAATATCATCTAATTAAATTTTCTAAAAAAAATCCAGGAATGTGGTTTATATAAATGTTTTTTGGCTCTGTTAATGCGTAAGTCTGCAAACACGGTAGTGTTATCTTTTGTTATCTGGATATCACAAAAGTGGAAATAACTTGGTTAAGAAAGATCCAGATCATTCAACTTCATAGTTTCATTACAGCAAATTCATAAATTTTGCATTGCCTGTAATATTTTTTTTGTTGTAACTTGTATGTTTTTAAGGGTGTACCATCAGATCCTTTGAGTGAAATTGGAAATACAAAATCCGCTTCTCAAACTAGCAAATCAACAATGCCGAAACCAAAAGCTGCTGCTACTGGTGAAAACACTTTGAGTAACGCTTGCTATTTTGTGCTGATTTATTGAGTTGCCCTCTTGCAAGCATCACTGTTGTTGTTGTTTTGCAGTTTGTGCTCAGGCCCTTTGGGGCTCATTACACTATTGAATCACGATCGAGTAAACTTAGTTTTATATTTCAGCCTTCACACCGCTAATGCTGTGAATACCACTTTAAAATCTTTGGCATGACCCGACCAAGAACTAAACTCAGGTCTACCCATTGCAAAGCGGATGTGGTAGCCACTACACCACGGTGCAAAAAAGCATCGGCTCTATGTAAGATTTGTGATTAAAACCTAGAAGCTGATGCTTGTAACAAGAGGGAAATCAGTGAGGCCGAACTCCAATTAATGCGGCACAATACGAGTTCAAGTGTAAAGTTTTTCAAGTTAGTCATGTTTTGCAGTTTCAAAGCCACCCCCATCTACCAGCCGACGAAGAGGAACACAAAAGGTGTTGTGGATTTTGATGATGTTTGTAATGCAGTACTATTAAAACTGCAAGAAATTTTTTTTGATTGACCTCACAATTGATCATCACAAATGTGTCATTTTGCCGCCTGATTAAAGATTTATTGTCATGTGTTCCAATTTCATGATGACTAGGTAGTCATGCTCTTCAGAAAATCCCATCAAGCAGTTAACTTTTTGACAGTTGGAAGAATTAAACAATTCAACAATTGTTTAATTCTGCCTATCCTATATGTACAAATGCCCTAAATTTTCTGTGGTAAATTTACACTGTTTTAGTTTTTCATAAGGTTTTGCAGCTTCAATTACGTCACATTGATTTTTTCCAAATTGTACAGTTATGTATAGAATGGATGGGCTAATAATCATACTATATGTACTGCTATATAAAAATTTATAAACAGTTTGATTACCGCTCAAGTTATATCACTCACTTGAAATCACAAAATTTCGTTTGATATTTTTTTTTGCGAATATGTGAGAAAATGAACCTAAACCATTTCTCATCATTTTTGCAACGTGTTGGTCTGCACATTTTTGTTCCTTCGTGCATTTATCTCAGTTTGAAGTTTAATGTCCAGTGACATTATGCTTGTGCATTAGGCCTGGAAGTGTTAAAAACAGTGGAATAACTATTTAAAGTGGTCATGATAAGTCAATCTACTGTAGCTGTTAATGATTGTGTGTCTTTATTTTTATGGACCGACCATCTGGTTGCCTATGTTAAAAGCCTCTAGATTAGATTTATTTTAGTAAGGTAAATTTAGACACAGTCAAAGTCTTATAATGTTCGCATTTGTGACTGTTTACTTCAAAAACAACGGTACTTTAGCAACAGATATAGAAATGGTGCTACAGTATTGCCTTGTGTTTGATTGAACTAGTTCGAAACCATAACTTGCATAATAGTTTGTTTTAAGACACATAATAGACTTGCATCATAGTTTTTTATGGGACGACATGTGAAACTTCGATTGGATGATCTGTTTCAAATTTAATTATTTTTCAGCAACCTGTCACCACTCGTGCCACCCGAAGTAGGAAGGTGTTCGACACTCCTGCACCCCTTGTCATGGTGGAAGGCACACCATTGCTGACTGATAGAAGCACCAGGTATTTGCTTCCTAATGCAGTGGCTTCTAATCTGTTTCTGTTACGGCTCTGTTTTACAATATTTTGGAGGTTGTCCACCCCAATTATTGGTTTTCTAATAACTGTGGTTTAATTTTCTCCAAAAATTTTTGTTCGGAATTTTTTAACCCTTGTGGTCTTGTGAAACATTAGGCGGACCAATGTTCCACGGTTTTCAACAATTGGGTTGCTCTATAGGGACTTCTATTTTGCTATTTCAACTGTCAAAGAGTGTGATCATTGAGCAAAAGATAGCTGTGTAACTTTTTCAAAAGTGAGCGGGCAGTAATAACATGTCCAAACAAGGTCATGCGCCTCAAATTTTAGGGCATAAATCTAAGCTTGAGGTAAAAGCCTCCGTTGAGTGCCACGGTAGCGTAATGGCTTGAGCGTCCGCTTTGCGGTCGATAGACCCGAGTTCATTTCTCTTTCTGAGTCATACCGGAGATTTTAATATCGATGCAGATCTGCTTGGCGCTCAGCGATAGGATTATGCGGAGGATGACGTGTTAATTCAGTCTTGATTAAAAGAGTGCAACGAGCCGAGTAGTATCTGCAAAGCTACAATTGAAAGCCTGGGCCTTTCAATTTCAAAACAATAAGTTGTCATGAAATTATTGTTTTTCAGCCATCTGCAGCTGACTGACAAGCCTCGTGGAATGCGAGAGAACGATGAAATATCAGCTTTCAAATTAACCATGTTCTCAAGCAAAGGAAGTCCAATGACGGTAAAAAATGACGTGACTAATAAGTAGCAAAGCAATTGCTGGACCGGCCGTCAGCTACCTCGTTACAAATGATTTTGTTCTATTGCCGTTAAGCAATAATTTTAAGCGAAATGGTTGGATTCTCGATCGATAGAGATTGCGTTGAATATCAGCATGAAGTTTGAATTGTTTGACATTGCTGTCAGTTTTACAAATTTGATGTAGAAGCCTCGAATTCATGCCTGCCTGCTCGTCTTTGAAACAGTTAATCTCATTTAGCAAAGCCTGGTGGTCTGCTGAGGTGGAAGAAGCGGTTGGTGAAAGACGCAAGACTTTCGCTACTGCTCACAGAAGTGATGAAGATCGCCAGGCTTACATCTCCGCCTCTCGACGTGCCTCGTCGGTCATTGCCAAGGCCAAGGCTGAGGCATGGCAGACGACCTGCACTTCTCTTTCACCTAAATCTAATCCTAAATCTGTGCACTCTCTTCTTCGCTCTATTGCTGGCTCTCCTTCCTCGTCTTCTTCCTCTCCTAACTTTCCTAACTGTTCCTCTCCCAGGGAATCGGCTTCGGTCTATGCCGCTTACCTGAGGTCTTACTTTTCCGTGTCTCAGCCAAAGGCCCTGCGCAGCAGAGCCAGAGGCTACCTCACTGAGCTCCGCCGAGCTACGTGCTCTGTGGAGTCTCACTCGTCCTTTTGCTCTCCCTTCTCTCCCGCTGAATTTCTTGCGGCTGCCTCCAACCTCTCCTCATCCACTGCCACTGGCCCAGACAAAGTTGCCTATCCCATGCTAAAGCATCTTCCTCGCTCTGGCATGGATTTTCTTCTTCACATCTTCAATCTTTCTTGGTCTTCACATTCCTTTCCTTCCACCTGGAAGACATCTTCTATTATTCCCATACATAAGATGGGAAAACCTCTCGACTCTCCTGCTTCCTTCCGGCCTATCTCTCTCACCTCCTGCGTATCAAAGCTTTTTGAACGCATCATTCTATCCCGTCTTCTCTTTTTTCTGGAATCTAATTCCATTCTCTCTCCCCGCCAGGCCGGTTTCCGCCCTGGACGGTCTACACTTGATCAAATTCTGTACCTTTCTCAGTCCATTTCGGATGGGTTTAACAAACCCAGGCCGGGCTCTCGGACGATCCTGTTTACTATCGATTTCTCTAAAGCTTTTGACTCTGTCTGGCACCCCGCCCTTTTCCACAAACTTATTTCGGCTGGCCTCCCTCCTTGCTTTGCTCGTTGGACTCAGTCTTTCCTTTCTGACAGGCGCGCTTCTGTGGTTTTTCAACATCACAAAAGCCGCTCCTTTCGAGTCCGTCGAGGTGTTCCGCAAGGATCCGTTCTTGGTCTTGTACTTTTCTCCCTCTTCATCAATGATCTTCCGGCTTCTCTGCCTTCTTCCGTCAGCTGCTCTCTTTACGCTGACGATCTGGCCATTTGGTCCTCCTCCCCCTCGGTCCCCACTGCGGTGGAGGCCACACAAGGAGCTCTGTTTCGATTGGAGCGCTGGTCTGAGTACTGGTGTCTTCCTCTCAATCCGAGCAAATGTGAGGCCTCCTTCTTTTCAGTGGATCCCCACCAGGCTAACCTCCAGCCCAACCTCCTCCTACTCGGCTCCCGCCTCCGTTTTAATCCCACTCCAACTTTTCTTGGGGTCACCTTCGACCGCACTCTTTCCTTTTCTAGGCATGTATCTTCGCTGAAGGCCAAATTTTTCCCACGTCTCAAGGCCTTACGCTGTATCTCTGCTTCCTCTTGGGGCCCCTCTAAGGAGTCCCTCTCTGTTCTGTATAAAGTTTTTCTTCGGTCCCTTCTCACTTACGCTTCACCCGGATGGTTTCCTTTCCTAAGCGCTACCAATATCACCAAATTGGAACGCCTTCACCGAGCGGCCAGTCGCGTCATCACCGGGTGCCTCTCGTCGTCCCCTATCCCTCTACTACTCACCGAGGCTTCTCTACCTCCCCTACGAGTCACTCTGACTCACTTCACTCTTTTTTCTCATGAGCGGGCTCTTCGTCTCCCAACCTCCTTTCCCATCTCAGGTTTGGCCAGACTAGGAGTGAAACCAAGACTCTGCAGATCGTCCTGGAGAGCTTTTGCGTCCACTCACCCGCTCATGCTTCCTTCTACTTGTTCTAGGGAGGCTCTTGTTGCTTGCCCTCCCTGTCCTCCTTGGAATCTTCCCTCGTTCACGGTGGAGTCCACCCTTTCCACTCCATGCTCTCGCTCTGATCCCCCTCACTCTCGCCAAGGTGCGGCTCTCGCCCATCTTGACTCTCTTCCTCCTCATGATCTGGTACTCTGGACAGACGGCTCTGTTCCTTTTCTTTTTGGCAAGGGCGGCTCCGGCGTTCTTGCCAACTGCTCTCTCTGTGGCACTGAGGCCACTCTTTCCTTTTCGGCAGGCCCAGTTTGTTCCAGTTTTTCCGCTGAAGCCTGCGCCATTCTGCACGCTCTTTGCTGGTCTCGGCAACACCAACAAGTCTGCCGTTTTTCTTCTCTTCTTCTCCTGTCTGACTCTCGTTCTGTCCTCGCCACCCTGTCCTCTCCTCCACCTTTCCTGTTATCTCAAACTCTGTGGCAGATCTGGCAGGAACTGTCCTTCTTCTCCTCCTGTTCTATCAGGCTACAATGGGTCCCCGGACACTCGTTTCTCCCGGGGAACGACACAGCTGATGAGCTTGCCAGACGAGGAGCGCTGCTTGCGCCCTCCGCAATCCCTTGTAGTCTCTCTCCTCTTATCTCTCGTATCCACTCTCGTCTTATCTCGGACTGGAGGCGTACTGTCTCCTCAAAGTATTTTGACACACAGGTTCCCTCAATTTCCACTGAGGAACTTGTGCTCCCTCGTCATGCTCGCTGTGTCCTCTCTCGTCTTCGCTGCAATGGACACAGCCTTCTTTTAGGTTCCTATCTCTCCAGGATTGGCAGAATCGAGAATCCTTCTTGCAGCGCCTGTGGACACTCGTCCCAGGACATCTCACATCTCATTCTGCACTGTCCAGCTACGGACTCTTTGCGCCGCTCACTCTTTGGCGACTCTCTGTCTCTTTATGACCTCTGGTCCAGACCCTGGGGAGTTGCCCGGCTTCTGGGGCTCCATGGTCTTCCGCCATGCCCCCATCCCTCGGAAGGGGTCGGGTAAACAACAACAACAACATCAGCCATGTTATTCTGTCCTTGGAAAAGGCATTTTGCCAGCTTGGTTGCACTGCTTCTGGTAGCAGTAACAGATAATTTTGACGCTGGACCAAATTCGAAGACATTCTATGTGTGACGATGACCGACAGAAGGCATTCTCGTCGAAAGACAAAATATGTTACAAAAAAACAAACTAAAATAGTTAAAATCAAGTGATTTTATACGTCTTGTCATTACCACTCTGCCAGTTTTCCGATATATATGGAATATGCACTGATCAACAATAGTAGTATTGGCGCTTTCCATGGCGGACATCACTGATTTCACATAAAAAAATTCGCTTCCAGGTTCTTCACTTCTGATATCAAAGCAATGACAAATATGTCCGTTACCAGTCTCAACAACAGAAATACGACGCGTAACTGCAAATGTTGGCATCCCTGCTGTAGTAAAATTCAACCTACCTACCAAAGTCAGAAAAAATGAGGTTTCCATACGATGCCGTTGAGCATTGAATGTGAAGCTTGAAAAAAGATTAGGGGCCAGAATTTTCTAGAAATTTTTGATATTTTAAGAAATTCTTGTCAAATTAAAATTGATATTTTCCAGGTCTTGACGCCCGCATTGGCTGCTCTTATGCTGCAACTGCAGTAGTTAGTTTTTATTCTTTTTAGATGGAAAACGTTACCGAAGAGATGAGAAGAAAAGTACAAGAATCGTTGCAGTTGCTAATGAAAAAAACGACAATGTGATCAATAGCTGCTTGCAGTCTTACATTGATACCCCGACCACGATTTGAGTTTGTTTTGTTTTTTATTAATAAATTTTTTGTAAATGGTGATTGGTTTTCAGATTTATTAGCGGCTTTGCCAGGTTTTTGAACTTATTCCATATTTAGATCTATCAAGTTGCAATGTGCACGTTGGTGGCAGTGGTTAAAAGGATTTCCTACCGGTAACACCTGCGACTAGCCTTATTTTCAGATAATTTGTCATTGATTTAGATCTTGGCCTCTTGCAGGGATGAATAAGTCGGTAGTTTGGTGGAGTCGCCGTGCGGTGGCGTTCAAACGTTCGGAACTTCATCCTCATTGCTGGGGGCAAAAACAAATCACTTGAACTCTAGTCATTTCGTGGAATTACAGCTAGATGCCGCTTGATCAGGACAAGCACCATTTGACCCAATCATCAGAAGTCCTGCAGTATCCGTGCCAGGGTTGTCCTTGGTACACCAGTTATCTCAGCTAGTTGGCGATGACTAGTGTTTGGAGGTTCTCTTAATTTTTCCTTGAACAACAATCTTTTCGTGACATTTCTGCTTAGGACTTCACAAAACTCAACAGTTATGATGTCCAAGAGCATTGAAATGACAAAAAAAGTTGCGCCTGTATTGTTCAGTTGTCACACAAAAAAGTTGGCTTTGTGATGTTGATTTGTATTACATTACAAAGGCGGTTTCGCAATTACACAGATGTATGTCTGGCTACAGTTGTGGCCCGATTATGCATTATCTTTGATTGGATTTCGTTCACAATTAGGCGGAATCTACTGTAACTCTTGTAAAGTCTTTTTTATGACTTTAATCTTCTATAGTAACTCCCTGTGTAAACTTTCCTCTTGATTTTTTTTCATGAAATATAGTTCAGTGAGGGCTTGGGTTATCTGAAAGTATATTTCTATTACAAGCATTGGAGCATCCAGGAAAAATTGGTTAGTGTTTTTCATGGGCAGCCGCGTAGAAAACATGTTGTTGTTTACCCGACCTCTTCCGAGGGATTGGGGCATGGCGGAAGACCATGGAGTCCCAGAAGCCGGGCAACTCCCCAGGGTCTGGACAAGAGGTCTTAGAGAGATACAGAGTCGCCAAAGAGTGAGCGGCGCAAAGAGTCCGTAGCTGGACAGTGCAGAATGAGATGAGAGATGTCCTGGGACGAGCGTCCACAAGCGCTGCACGAAGGATTCTCAGTTCTGCCAATCCTACAGAGATAAGAACCTAAAAGAAGGCTTTGTCCGTTGCAGCGTAGACGAGAGAGGACACTGCGATCATGACGAGGGAGCACAAGTTCCTCGGTTGAAATCGAGGAAACCTGTGTGTCAAAGAATTTCGATGAGACAGTACGCCTCCAGTCCGAGATAAGACAAGAGTGGATACGAGAGAGACTACAAGGGATTGTGAAGGGCGCAAGTAGCGCACCCCGTCTGGCCAGCTCATCAGCCGCGTCGTTTCCCGGTAGAAACGAATGTCCGGGGACCCATTGTGGTCTGATAGAGCAGAAGAAGAGAAAAGACAGTTCCTGCCAGATCTGCCACACAGTTTGAGATATGAGGAAACATGGAGGAGAGGACAGGGTGGCGAGGACAGAACGAGAGTCAGATAGTAGGAGAAGAGAAGAAAAATGGCAGACTTGTTGGTGTTGCCGAGACCAGCAAAGAACATGCAGAATGGCGCAGGCTTCAGCGAAAAAACTTGAACATACTGGGCCTGCCGAAAAGGAAAGAGTGGTCTCAGTGCCACAGAGAGAGCAGTTGGCAAGAACGCCGGAGCCGCCCTTGCCAAAAGGAAAAGGAACAGAGCGGTCTGTCCAAAGCACCAGATCATGAGGGGGGAGAGAGTCAAGATGAGCGAGAGCTGCACCTTGACGAGAAAGAGGGGGAACAGAGCGAGAGCATGGAGTGGGAAGGGTGGACTCCACCGAGAACGAAGGAAGATTTCAGTGAGGAAAGGGAGGGCAAGCAAAAAGAGTCCCCCTAGAACAAGTAGAAGGAAGCATGAGCGGATAAGTGGACGCAAAAGCTCTCCAGGACGATCTGCAGAGTCTTGGTTTCACTCCAAGTCGGGCCAAACCTGAAATAGGAAAGGAGGTGGGGAGACGAAGAGCCCGCTCATAAGAAAAAAAGGTCAAATGAGTCAGGGTGACTCGTAGGGGAGGTAGAGAAGCCTCGGAGAGAAGAAGAGGGATAGGGGACGACGAGAGGCACCCGGTGATGGCGCTACTGGCCGCTCGGTGGAGGCGTTCCAATTTGGTAGGATTGGTAGCGCTTAGGTAAGGAAACCATCCGGGTGAAGCGTAAGTGAGAAGGGACCGAAGAAAAACTTTATACAGAACAGAGAGGGACTCCTTAGAGGGGCCCCAAGAGGAAGCAGAGATACAGCGTAAGGCCTTGAGACGTGGGAAAAACTTGGCCTGCAGCGAAGATACATGCTTAGAAAAGGAAAGAGTGCGGTCGAAGGTGATCCCAAGAAAAGTTGGAGTGGGATTGAAACGGAGGCGGGAGCCGAGTAGGAGGAGGTTGGCTTGGTGGGGATCCACTGAAAAGAAGGAGGCCTCACGTTTGCTCGGATTGAGAGGAAGACACCAGTACTCAGACCAGCGCTCCAATCGAAACAGAGCTCCTTGTGTGGCCTCCACCGCAGTGGGGACCGAGGGGGAGGAGGACCAAATGGCCAGATCGTCAGCGTAAAGAGAGCAGCTGACGGAAGAAGGCAGAGAAGCCAGAAGATCATTGATGAAGAGGGAGAAAAGTACAAGACCAAGAACGGATCCTTGCGGAACACCTCGAAAGGAACGACTTTTGTGATGTTGAAAAACTACTCAAGCGCGCCTATCAGAAAGAAAAGATTGAGTCCATCGAGCAAAGCAAGGAGGGAGGCCAGTCGAAATAAGTTTGTGGAAAAGGGCAGGATGCCAGACAGAGTCAAAAGCTTTAGAGAAATCGATAGTAGACAGGATCGTCCGAGAGCCCGGCCTGGGTTTGTTAAACCCATCCAAAATGGACTGAGAAAGGTACAGAATTTGATCAAGTGTAGACCGTCCAGGGCGGAAACCGGCCTGGCTGGGAGAGAGAATGGAATTAGATTCCAGAAAGAAGAGTAGACGAGATAGAATGATGCGTTCAAACAGCTTTGATACGCAGGAGGTGAGAGAGATAGGTCTGAAGGAAGCAGGAGAGTCGAAAGGTTTTCCCATCTTGTGTATGGGAATAATGGAAGATGTCTTCCAGATGGAAAGAAAGGAATGCGAAGACCAGGAGAGATTGAAGATGTAAAGAAGAAAATCCATGCCAGAGCGAGGAAGGTGCTTTAGCATGGGATAGGCAACTTTGTCTGGACCAGTGGCGGAGGACGAGGAGAGGTTGGAGGCAGCCGCAAGAAATTCAGCAAGTGAGAAAGGAGAGCAAAAGGACGAGTGAGACTCCTCCGAGCACGTGGCTCGGCGGAGCTCAGAGAGGCAGCCTCTGGCTATGCTGCGCAGAGCCTTTGGCTGAGAAACGGAAAAGTGAGATCTCCGGTAGGCGGCATAGACCGAGGCCGATTCCCTGGGAGAGGAACAGTTAGGAAAGTTAGGAGAGGAGGAAGACGAGGAAGGAGAGCCAGCGATAGAGCGAAGGAGAGAGTGTACAGATTTACGGTTAGACTTAGGTGAGAGAGAAGAGCAGGTCGTCTGCCATGCCTCAGTCTTGGCCTTGGCGATGACTGACGAGGCGCGTCGAGAAGCGGAGATGTAAGCCTGGCGATCTTCATCACTTCTGTGAGCGGCAGCGAAAGCCCTGCGTCTTTCACTAACCGCTTCTTCCACCTCAGCAGACCACCAGGCTTTAGGAGGGCGTTTGATGCGGCCCAAAGGAATGGAAGATTTGGCCGCATTCAAAGTCAGAGAGGTAAAGAGAGCAGCAGCAAAGGAAAGAGAAAGAGACGAGTATTCCTCTGCTGAAGGGCAGTGAGAGTCAGAGGCAAAGCCATCCCAGCGAGCTTTCTGAAAATTGAAGGAAGGGGGACGCTGGTTGGGGCGAAAGACCGGTGAGAGAGGGACGGATAGAAGAATTGGTAGGTGATCAGAACCCAGGTCTTGCAGCACCTCCCAGGAGCAGGAAAGAGCAAGAGAGGAGGGAGCAAAGGAAATGTCAAGGGAAGAGCGACTGCCAGAGGAGCGATGGAGAAGGGTGGGTGTTTCAGGGTCATTGAGGGGGAGAAGGTCAGAAGAAATGACTCAGTCGAATACTTCCTCCCCGCGGGGATCGGAGGTACCTCTTGAGTCCCAGAGGGTGTGATGGCAATTGAAGTCCCCAAGAATGAAGAGGCATCTGGAGGAGGGAAGGATGGAGGGAGAGAAGGAATCGGTTCTGCTATCCGTAGGGGAGGAGTGGATAGGGGGGGCATACACATTAAGAAATGACACCGAGGAGGAGTTGTTAAGAGAGATGTTGATCCCTACATAATCAGAATAAGGATCAAGCGAAGAAAGAGAGGAGGCAGAAAGTTCGAAAAAGGATAGGCCCTGCCTGACGAAAATAACAACGCCGCCGCTAGCGTGCGTGGTATCGGAGGAGAGAATGCCAGACCGGGAGTGGGTGCGATCAGAGCGCAGAGCAGAGAATCCAGGAATCCGGAAAGAGGAAGAGGAGCTAAGATTGGATTCCTGAATGCAGATATGGTTAACAGGATGGGACTAAGGAAAGTGAAGTAGTTCAATGCTCCTGGCTCGAAGACCTCCAGCATTCCATTGAAGAACCCTGAGAGAGTCAGGGGGGTTGGAGGCAGGAGGCACAGAAAAAAAGCCAGGAGCAAGAGACGGTGGTGGAGGGGCAGAGGGAGAAGATATAAAATTGGCAGATGGGGGATAAGAAGTTTGGAGACGAGGGTGGGGCGAGAGAGCAGCATTAGCAGAGGCGGAGCTAGATTGCACAGTGGAGGTATACATTTCGGAGGAGTCCGAAGAGGGAGTCACAGTGATTCGGCAGGGGGGACAGCTCCAAGAGTGAGAGCTGCCAAGAGCTCTGAATTAGGATAAGGAAAGTTGTGAGCACCTTAGATGGACCCATTTGGAGCAAGCGCACCATTGCACTGACTTGCCCCGCCAGGTCACATTTCCAGCGCACACAGAGCAGGTAAAGATGGGGCCAGGGTTGGGATGAACGTTACCGCTCATCAAGAGAAGGAGGAGAATGAGGAGACGAAGAAGGGCAAGAGAGGGGTAGGAGAAAAGAAAAAGAAAGAGAGAAAACAGGCGACCGATTTTAATGAAGCTGTGTGCTGCCCTTCTGCAGTCGTTCAGGAGGCAGCATAGCGAAAAACAAAAGGGGAGTGCCCGGGGTAATCGGGACTCTCGGGAAGACCAACAGCCATTTCAACCCAACCCAAACGGGGCCGAAGACCGCACCACCACGTTGAGGCGGCTGTTGATTGGTGCAGCGTAGAATACATCGTTGCTTAAGGCTGGTTTCGATTAGGCGTAAATTGCAGGCGTAGCGTAAAAAATTCTTTGTTTCTCTATTTAGAGAGATGCGCGCGCGCATCTATTTATAGAGTTAAACGTCTAATGAAAACCAGACTCAAGTCGCAACTTCTCAGCTGCATCCATTGAGGTATTGCAGCTGACGAAAATCTTTGCCTTCTGGCGTGTTCAGCTCGTTGGTTATTACGTTACACAAAGCTATCATTTCGTTGGCGCTTGTGAAACGCCACTAATAAGCTTGAAATAAAGAGTAATCGTTTACCGCATGTCATCATTTAAATAAAACTAATTTCTCTAGAAACCGTAAAATAACAAGTTGAACTATTGGCGTGGACAAAACTAGAGGTGAACTATTGGCATCCGCAATGGCTTTCCTGGTAATTAAAAAGCGAATATAATTCAAATCAAAACCATCTGCTGTTTCAATGAGCTCTTATAACAACTTGAAACAATGTATTTCCTGAGCTTTTCGTGTGTGACTAACCTTTCAGTAAGAAGGTTCCAATCTGATTTTCTTCATTTAGGGAGGAAACTACCACCTCGTTGTAAAAGGGCCGTTTATGTAATTTCTTTTCAACCATTTTTTTCTGATTGTAGTCAGACGAATAGCTTCGTAAATACGTTACTAGCAATCTGTAAATTTAGTTCCATCATCGGTTCAAAAATAAATGATAAAAGTACCCGCAATTAACTGTATGCCGTCTCACAAAAAATCTCAACAATCGCAAATATCAATGCTAAGAGCATAAATGCTTCTAGAAGCCAATCTGGGGCCCATTGTTTGCAAATTTACAGGATTTATTCAAGTTCAAAACTCGACACCTTATTTGCTAAATTATTAAACCAGTTAATACCGAGCTTCAGTCATTTTGCTTCCGCACATTTTTGTCAATTTCGTTTAAAGCTTGCAAGCTGTTGTTTGCAATTCGATAAAACTTTGTGGTGATGCTTACGAAAGGCAACTTTCATGTGTGTATAAACGAAACTACGAGCTATAGCACAACAAAAGCAAACGCATTGAATTTCTCTTTGTCATTTTACGCATGAATGTTTTCATCGAAGCTATATGTTTTGTGCAAGGACGGCTCCAGCACAAACTAAGTGGGAAGACAAAAAATAGACAAATTAACTTTAAAATAAACCTCGATAAGATGTAGTGCCTAGTTACGACCAGGAACATTGTTACAACGTGAAGGTTTTCTTTGCAAGATACAACATATGGCTTAACTTAATCACATATTTTTAAGGGCTAAAAGTTGCTTTGAGTGTGGGAGTCAAGGAATTGGAATTTTTTTGACGCTCGGCAGCGAAGCCAATAGGGCAGCAGCCTATATCGGGGATCTATAAAAAAAACTAAAAGGGTTTTCCCCCTCCCCAGAAAACTTTGAAGTACTAGACTTGATTTGGCGCAATCTTGCGAAACTTGAGAAAAATTTTCTGCCAAAACGAAACAAAATTAGGATATAAAAAATTTCGGACAGGGTGACTTTTCTGCCATATATTGCTTAGCCAAAAAAATAACTAACAGTACTTTACTAAATGGAGAAGTTAACGCTACCAAAAACTAACACAAAAGAACACCGACACTTTTCGTCTCCTCTCTGGGACTTTGTCAGCACAATCCTGAATACAAATCTGACATTTTGAAGAGAAATACAATTCCAAAGAATAGTATACTTATAACGACAGTTGTCATTGGTTTTACACTGCACCTCTCAATGAAGCATGTGCACAAGCGACCTGCTCCATGAGTATAACCAAGTTTTATATTTAAAAATGGCTTGAGGCGTTTGATTAGCAGCGCTTTTATTAGCTTGGTTTCAGTGTTGAAACGACACTTGTTAAATTTTGAAAAGTTTTCCCTACTGGCATTGTTTTTCTGTAGGATTTGTACCGATCACGATGAGATTTGAACGCCGAGTTAGAAGAACTTTAATTAGGAGAAAGATGGTGTGCAATTCCTACAAATAGTTGTCCAGTCGCCGTCCCGATGTATGGCATGTTGTGATTACAAGAACAGGTACAGGTAGGAAACATTCGACCAGTAAAAAGCGGGTAGAGGATATTTAAGGTTAGAGTTCGAAATTATTTTAAATGTTTGGTAAGCTATTTTTATCTCAGTGTTCAATCTGTCGCGAAACAATGCAGCAATGCGTTTGCCGAGTCTAATAGATGGGGTACCAATGTACGGCAGGTTTAGTGAAGATTTGAGTAAGGGATATTGTTTGGGAAGTCGGTGGAAAACTGTTAATTAGGTTTTTTAATTTGTTCATAATTTGGTCAATCATCAATATAATATAAATAATAGATGTAGGGTATCCGTTCCGTTAAAACAAAGAGATAATGAATTTGATGTCGGTTTTCAATGATATGTCATTGGATGAATATGCAATTAGCACGATCCAAACAACAAGTCATAAGACAACAACAAGTTTTCTCAACAAAGGCGCTACGCTGTTGAAAAGCAAGGTACACCAGTAAAAGTTGGTTTCAGGTACACACTGATACCAAACTTCCCGTGACGGATCGTTGCTTCGACATTAAAAAAAGGGATTAAGGAGTCCGGGGCCTCCTTGTATGTGAAACAAAAGTTGTGGTGCTAATATTAAGCACAGTTGGGAAACGTTAACCACGTGCAGATCAGTTGAAGACAGCAAAAACATTGTCCTGTAGCGCAACGGCAGGTATCCAACTGTAGTCCAAGTTAAAATGAGTGCACTCCGTGTGGCGACTAGTAACTTCTATCATGATAGCTACTGAATGTAGACGGTGTTCCATATATAAATCCAAGTGTCGTTGGTAACTTTCTATTTATGGTACGTAGTTGAAGTTGCTGCACAATTCCCCTCCTTAGGCACGCGCAGCTTACGGAGATGTGCGAAGAAACGGAGGAAGTTGCTGAGGTCGCAACATGCTTTCCCCGCCAACTTTGAGAAAGTGAGGTTTGCTGGCCAAAGTAAGTGAGATTCCCGCCAAGACTTGAATGGAAGGCGGTCTTGACGTTACGGCTCGGCGACTCGACGATGGCTTGTGCTGCTTGTCTGAAGACGCTGCCGTCCAACTACATCGGGGGAGATATAGCTTCTTCACGGGGTCACCATTGTAGCGCAACGGCAGGGATCCGACTGTAGTTCAAGTTAAAATGAGTGCACTCCCTGTGGCGACTAGTCACTTCTGTCGTGATGGCTACTGAATGTAGACGGTGTTCCATATATAAATCCAAGTGTCGTTGTTGACTTTCTATTTATGGTATGTAGTTGAAGTTGCTACAATCCACATAACGTAGGCCTACATAAAATGATTGAAATAACGAAAGATTTTGATTAAAAGAATTTTTTTTTTCGATCATTTCAAGAAACCAATTATTGAGCCTTTTGTTCTGCAACTGACTTGCGCACGAAATTTGGATAATGTTTTGATAAATTAAGATAGTTTAGTTAAATCTGGCTCGGTTAAACCTGGAATAGACTGTGGAAAATCTATTTTATGTCTAACCGGGCCAGATTCAGTCACTCACTCTCATTCGCCGTTATGCATCACCTCAAATGATGAATCCTTGGCTTCGGAAATCTTAATTTTACTCCGTAACAGAGTGATAATTTTCAAAAATTGATCGGTGAGTCTGCCCTGCTCAAAATCATAGTAGCTAAAATTCGGTAAAACTGCTATTATTACCTATATAGTTATATGTCTTGGTGACGAAACAAAGCAATGAACATTTGGAAATTTCGAATGATTTATTCATGAAAAGTAATTCTGGCACTGTGCTTTCATAACAAATCACAAGTCCGCCAACTCATGTATCTTGCTCGGACCCCTACAACCGCAAAAAATGTGATTTTTAAAATTATTTTTAGTGCTTCAAAAACTTGGTAGGGGAAATCAGCCTTGGTGTCCCCCCTCCTTCCCAAAAAAGCACTCGACGCATCGGCACAAATCACAGAAATGGCCCCAAAACAGAAGTGGGGGCCGCCCGAGCCTACTTACTTTAACTTATAGAAAAGCGTTTTTTATCACGTAAAATTCTTAATCGTTAGTTGGTATATGATATAGCACAAAGTAGTCAAATCCCTGGCCTGTGGCCAGAGGGTGGCTTTTGCGCTGCCCGCGAACGCTTTGCGTATGTCACTTTTTCCCAGGTGTTGAAATACAATACATCTACCTTTTACGCAGATGCATTGTGTTATCAACTGCCCCAGATACGTTGCACATCATCAAAATACAGTTCAATATAAAACTTCTATAGGGTAACAATGTGTTTTCACGCTTTATGACACTACAGCCGCGCGTTGATTTTTACTCTTTATAACAAGCACAGACCCAAAATCAGCTGGAAGTTAGTAGAAGTGCGTTGCGAAAGTAAGCTTGTAAGCAACGAGAAGTTTTATCAGGTACTTTGCGCTGTTTGATACATGCACATATTTGATGACGCAGACTGCAGCAATAGAACTTTTTAATTGTGAAGGCTGTAAAAAGCGACAACAGAACACATTGGCTGGTGAAACGCTACATGAAGCCTACTTTCGTCCACAGTAGGGTTGCTAATCGTCAGGATTTTCCCTTACATGTCCGGGATTTTAGCTCTGCGTCAGGGAAGTTTTTGAAGTGTCAGGGATTTTTGTGTCAGTCACCATAAGTGGCTCGTTCGTGACTGGCTAAATCCGACCCGTTTGTCTGAACAGGTCACTTGGATTTGGTCGAACTTACCGCGAGAAACGCGATTGTTGGCAGCAAAACATGTGATGAACTTTTTTTTGGAGAACACCTCCATTCTGAGGAAAATATATTGATATCCAAGGACAAAACAAATGTCAACAACCAAATGTAATCATACAAACTGCCAATAAATGATGGTGAGAATATGACCGTAATGTTCGTTGTGGATTTTGCCTCATCAGATATGGTAACCCTAGTCTATTGACCACCAAAACTATAGCAGACGCTGACATAACAAACAAAAACAATAAATTGTTTTGCTAATTCGCTGAAATATTATCATCTTCTTTTATAGCCAAAAATCACATTTTTGAGCGGCAGACAAGCAAAAGCATTTAAAAAGTGCGTTAAGGGATGAGAGGGGGCAGCAACACTAAATCTATTAGAACAACACACCCAGTTCTTGAATTGTTATAGACTAGAGTATCTCCTTTTGCGATCCGTACAGCTTTCCTTAAACCTTAATGTAGCCCTTCGAGCTCACGGTGTGATAAAGCAGATAGGAATTGCGTACAAAGGGAACAATACAAAATAACGATGCTAAGAATCTTTTCAATGTTCATTAGGTCTCCTCCTTGTTTTTTTTTTGCCAGCTAGCTACTCGTGCTGTTTTATATTTTGCCTTGCAATTGGTTTACCTTTCTTCTTTTACTTGAGTGCAATAGATTGTTTCCAATAATTTTGTTTTTTCGCAAGTTGCCACAATTAAACTTGATTTGTGGTGCTTAAGCTGTTTTTAGTCGGTAAAATGAAGAATGAACGTCAATATTAAGATTTCAGATATTTCTTTCCACCAAGAGGTTTATGGCTAAACAATTCATAAATTCTTCTTTACCTATTTGCTAGTGTAGGAAGACTAAGCATATCGCGAAATTTTTGTGTGTCCCATGCATAGATCATCAACGGGATTATAAAGTCTAACGGTCTGGATGACGTCTCAAGAAGCTAGTGACGTATTAAGACATCTGCGAGCCCAAGGGCCAGAACTATGTTAAGCTCCCCTATCAGCTCCGTGGTGGCAAGCAAACCTACTATAATGTAGCCTACGTTTGCATTGCATTGGCAGCACGGAAACGGATTCACTTTTATATACTCCTTGTAAATACTTGCTGTCCAGGTTACCAAAACAACACAGACGTAAATAACAGCATAACACAGGTCTACGAAGTGACGGCAACATATGTAGCCAACAAACAAAACAATAAGCTACTCATTGTGCGAATCTGCAGTAAACTTCAGCAACTGAAGAAAAAAGGAGCTATTAAGAAGCAAATGTCCATAACCTACGGGCCTCCTTATTCAGTAGACTCAGGAGCCGGGCCCCCTAGCCCCCTTAACACGCCACTGCAAGAAGCTGACTTAACAACAAAAATATTTTAGTTTTTAATCTAAGCACAGCTTGGGGTCTCCTACCCGATGGCATCGGCAGGAGTGCAAGCGGAGCTGTAGCCCCTCTGGAATTTCAAACAGGAAAGTGCAATCTGCAGCCAGCGGTAAAAATGCCATCAGCGACGTAACACGTTGTCGCACACGTAAATATTCGGATACCGATCTTCAAAAAAACTCATAATAAGAAAATAAAATAAAAAAAACGTAAAATCTCACTTTGAAAGCTTTGATTTCCTCTTCCAAAAAACGTACCGGTACCGGTGTTCCCTTTGGTTGGATAAAAAACGCAGCTATCCAGTGTTTGAAAGCTTACTGTTTGGTTAAAAAGTTTGGTGTGCAAACTCTAATTTTAACCTTGTATTATACGACATCGCGGATATTTACAAATAAGATATACCAAATTCTGGGGTGCAAAAAGATAAACTCCCCTTCTAGACTGACTGATACAATTTCACATGACCTCGACAAATGCTTGGTTATAAAAAAAATTCCATGAAAAATACATCATTTGACCTTGGCCTTTATCTCACATGCTTTTTGTTAAATTATAAAAAGATCTTTTCAATAATCCTACAAATAAGTAAACAAAAATAGTTATTCAAAAGAGTGAAAGCTGTTGGACTAGATGACCTAAAAGTCACTTCGCAGCCCTCTCAGTTATTCACAAACATTTCAATGCTGTATTATCTTTCCTGCTTTTCAACTGAAATAAAATTGGCTTTGCTTTAGGTTGCTTTGCTAAGCAAGAAAAATACAATAAAGATTCTCTTGCCGGAAGCAACTAAAAGATGGAAATCCAAGAAAAGTGTTCTATAGCAGTGTTTCTCAACCTATTTAGTTTACGGACCGGTAAAATTTCAAAATAAATTTTGCGGACCGGTGGACCTTAAAACTCAACCAAAAATGACATAAACACAAAAACAAGGTACGCAATTTAATAGCACACAAGTATAAACAATTCAATGAGAAATTTGCTGCTTTTTTTTTGATATTAGAAGTGATAAACGCGGTTGTAGTGAAGTTTCTGAAAGACGAAGTACAGCGTTAATTTCCGCACGATTTCTCTGTTTGGTCTTGATGAGAGATAAAGATGAAAAGCTTTTCTCACATAGGTAAGTTGTAGAAAAAATTAGCAGTAATTTGATTGCTTTGTCACTCAGCTCAGAATATTCCGTTGTAAGCGATAACCAAAACTGTGACAGAGGTAAATCTTTATGCTTGGACATCAACGTGGTATCGCAAGAAAGTTCCATAAGCGATTCTTTCTCAACAGTGTTAAGATTGCATGAATCGATATCCTCTGCAAAGGGATTTATAATCCAAAAGTTTCCCTTTTGAGGATCTGCATTATCTGGAAAATATTGGCCAAATCTGATGGTTAGCTCTTGCAAGTGTTGACTTATAAGAGCAAATAACTCTCCTGTGTTAACAAAAGCATTTGCCACGACATCTTGCAAACATGGAAACATATCGATATCGCCTTTCTGCACATTTCTTTTCCAAAACACCAGTTTCTTTTTGAAAGCATCAGTTTTGTTACGCAATGTAAATATGTTGGTGTGATTACCTTGTAGAGAACAGTTAAGGTCGTTCAAGCGGCTGAATATGTCCGCTAAGTATGCTAGTTTGGCTGTCCACATCTCATTGGATAAAAGGTCTTTTAGTGGAGAGTTTCTTTCACAAAATAAATGCTTTACTTCTTCTCTCAATTCAAAGAGACCAGTGAGAACGCGTCCTCTCGAAAGCCACCTAACTTCAACATGAAATAAGAGATGATGATGTTGTGAACCTATGCTATCACACAAAGCCTCAAAGAGCCTCGAGTGCAGTGCTCGGCCACGTGTATCACTTACGATCTTCACTGCGCCGTTCAAAACGTCATTTAATTCAGGAGATAGTTTTTTGGCAGATAAATTTTCCCGGTGAAGAATACAGTGTGTAATCAGAAAATCTTTGTTTGCCACGTCTCTAATTTTTGCAGTTACACCCGAGTGACATCCCATCATGTTAGCAGCGCCGTCAGTACAAACCCCGACACATTTACCCCAATCTAAACCTTGATCTTGCACATAGTTATTAAGAGACCTAAATATTTCCGAACTGGTTGTCCGTCCAGGTAGTTTGAGACTACAAAAAAAATCTTCCATGACTCTTCCTTCATTTACATACCGAACAAAGCATACAAGAACAGCACAGTTGCTCAAATCTGTTGATTCGTCAAGCTGTATAGCAAAATATCTCAATTTCTTTACTTGTTCAATAAGTTGCTCTTCAACATCAACTGCCATATCCATTATTCTTCTTTGAACTGTATCATTTGAAATTGGTATCGCTTGAAGTTTGTTAGCTGCTTCTGGACCCAAAATCTCTGCAGTAGCTGCTAACATGCACGGTTTTATTAAATCTTCCCCAATTGTATACGGTTTTTTAGTTTTGCCGATTTGAAGAGATATTAAATAGGAAGATTTGAGAAGGGCTTTATCAGTCGTTGTCATCTTTTGCATATCTGTTCTTTGCCTTTCTGTTTCACTCAGTAGTCTCGTGAAATATGCAAGAGGCTTGCCAACAAGGTTGCTATGCTGCGAGTGAAAATGCCGAGTAAGCTTTGAGGGTTTCATTGCGTCGTTTGAAAGAACTTTGGCGCAGACTAAGCACATAGGAAGCGGCAATTTTTCACTCCTAGGAGCAATGGTAAAACCAAGTTTCAAGTAGTTCTTATCATACTGCCTAACAAAGTCTCGTCTTCACTTTTTGCTTGTCTCTGCATAATCCATATCACCATCATATGATCGTTTCCCGCCATATAGTACATTTGAAGTAGTAGGCCTATCTTCTTCCTCTTTCCTGTTAAAACCACCAACTTGATTTTCACTGTCGGGTGTCTTTTGAAAGAACTGGAAAATATTTAGCTGTTTGCTTGTTTCCATTTTACTGCCAGATTTCGTTAAATTACACTGTTAAATTTTGGTTTGTAGCAAAAGCTATGCCTTCGCTACCCATTATTTGTACTATGACGTCATAACGCTGACTAGGCAGTTATAAACCGCTGAACATTGTTATTCGTTCTTTTCGGACAACATACGCTGTTTGAGAAACAACTAATGTGTGCTGTATCGCCAGCTGAGAAAAGACTGTTGCGTTGTAGGTTAAACCAGAGGTTCCCAAACTTTTGGCCTCGCAGACTTTTTTTGCGAATCTGCTGCTTCGCGGACTTCTTTTTGTGAATTTGCTTTTTTGCGGACCCCAATTATATGTGACACTACTTTTGTCACCCGACTCACTTCCAATTATAATAATTAACATACGAATACAAAAGGAAGTGGGGCTGTCCTCCGAAAAAAAAAAGGTCAACACCTGTATTACTGCCGCGATTGCGTAACTCGCGGTCCGATTCATCGTCAAGCAAGAGTTAATTTTCATAGATTAGTCGGCAGAGCGCATAAACTCGTCGATCGGCTATTGAAAAAAAATTATTGTGCACGCATAATAAGCGTCTGACCAGACTGACTTGGCCTGACGGCCGCAAGTGTTTAATAATGGATCACCCTTAAGCATTTTCCAATTGAGATATAAAATTGAAATATACTTTGCGGACCGGCAGGAAAGCAGACGTGGACCGGCACCGTTCCGCGGACCGGCGGTTGAGAAACACTGTTCTATAGGATTGAAAATGAAATAGGAAATCCTTAGCGCGGATATGCGTTTAGGGTAAGGTGTGAATAATGGTTAGGTTGGAGTTACGGTTAAGGTTAGTTGTAATACTGCTAGAGTTAGGATCACTATTAGGGTTAGTCCATGGAGTTCTGAGGAATTTCCACGTTTTGGTAGTATCCTATCTTACAGTAAATTTTATTTCAATTGATATGACGTGAATGAACTTTAATGTGTTTTGTGCCATACTGTTTTTGAGTGTGGAAGCTGTGAAACCCAATAAGCCCAACTGCCATGATGATTCACAACTTGTGCAAAAGGATTATAGCTTCTTCCAACACAATGAGTTTGGACGACAGGAGTTTGATTTCCAAGGCGATTTGTAACAGCAAGACAAAGCCCTAGTTGATGCAAGCTATGAAAGTGCATTTGGAACTTTTTAACAAATTTTTTTAACTTGTTTTACGAATTATTGAGGAAAGTTCATTCTTTTAAGAAAGCAAAAGATATCTGCTTGCTAAAAAAATTTGGATATGATTCTCATTCCATACTCCACAGGCCTAAAAGCTTCAGCCAGTCAGCTTAAAAAACAGCACTTTTTCATTTGTTACCCCAGGCTGCCATCTTGGATCAAATGCAACTTAAAATGCTATGGTTATAGGTTCGAATCTTCACTGGCCGGGTACTTGAACAAAAGCAGTGTACACTGGAGGGGGAGGCCCAGTATGGGAATGCACAGTGGAGTGTACACTGAAGGTGTAATTTTGCCCAATACATCCAAGTTGGTGGCTTGGGGTAACAAACAAAAAAGTACCTGAAAAACTGCAGTGCTAAAAATTTTGATATTTTTGTGTGCAGGCTGTAGATTTAAGGTTACTGGTAAATCTACCGAGTAACCTATTTGAAAAGTAATTAAGAGTTTAACAGACCATAATTAAAAATGGGTAAACATAAGAAAGATAATCGCAAGAAAAAGAAGAAAAAACATAAGCATCGCTCTTCTTCAGGTTCGTCAGAATCACGATCTTCTTCATCTGACAGGTAAAACTACTAAATGGTGACGTTTAGCATGAATTAAAAAGATTATTTACCGGTACCTACTTCATTACTTTTTAGAAGAGAGCTTGGAGATTGTAAAATGATCTTAAAGTCTTCAAGTGGGCTTTTGTTCATACTTGTTATACAGTGGCTGCTTTGCAGTCAATGGCTATTACCCTTGATGGCAATTTTGCCATGCGATGTTTTTGATCAGTCAGTTTTAGTGACGTATTGAATGCATCACTTTTGATCATTTCTGATTGGTCAATTTCTATCACAAGTTAAAATAATTTGTGCCTTATTGTACTATCCCCACAGTGTAGACTCCCCATGCATTCACATACCAGACCACCATTCCTGTGTACACTGCCTTTTCTCAGTACCCTGCCCACAAAATTCAAACCTGCAATCACTGCATTTGAAGGCAGCTGCACTACCCACAACACCACAGCATCACTATCAGAGTTGCAGCAGATATACTTATTTAAATGCATATCAGTCTTGACAGCAAAATAGCTTCCAAAGGTAAAATGCTGCAAATAGCCACTTCCTACATGTTAAGCCTATTTGCCAACTTTTGAGTTGGATGTAACACATCAAGTATTTGTACATCTAAACATGTAACATTTTCAATTGAAATTGCTTTTTTTTCTTCCAAACTACTTTTTTCCAACATAGAAAAATTGGCTCTGGTAGAAAAATTTTCCTCTGGTGGGAAAAGTCAGATGTCAAAAATGATGTTCTTTGCTACAATTTTGTTGTTCACAAGTTAGTACACAGTTTCCAATCTTTTTAGATATAGGGTGGTGAGGATTTTGATCTTATTTGTTGCTGTGCTTGGAGTCCTAGCTTGCTCAGATAAAAATCCTTGATGGCAAAAACAAATTTTTCAATAAATTTTTTCCAAAATTACCCCATCTTACCCTATCTCACTAGATCAGGGGTTCTCAACCTTTGTTCTCTCATTTACCCCTTGGTAAATTTCAAAAGTAAAATTTACCCCCAAATTTTTTTTATATTTTCCCTTCTACAAATGCCTATTGTAGTAGGTAAAAGTGTAAATTTTTTGCTGACAAAATTTACCCCTGGTTGAGAGCCCCTGCATTAGATGAAGCAAAGTTTTGTGCCTTGCTATTCAACTAACTAATAATAACTAATAGCAGTAGGTGAAAGACTCAACTCAGAATTTGTGAGTTTGGTCACAAATGGCAGTGGTTTTTGGTTCATTGATCTGTCAGTTTTGAGCTAAAGTGCTCTTCGACTACAGTTTGTGTTTTTTGTGTGTTTTCAACAATGCCAGTCGTAATGGGCCTGCCTAAGGCTTAAATGTTTTGCCAGCTGGTGGCAATTCTTATGTTGTTCACCCAGCATTGCTGCCCAAATATATTTTAAAAAATGACTGACTCCAAAGCAACTAATGCATTAGAGGCAACCCAAGAGTTGAAAGTAAGAATTCAAAAACACTGTGTTTTTTTCACAGGAAGTTATTTCTTAAAAAGAAAAAAGATGAGCAATAAATTTTACCTTGTAGAATCAATTACTGGCAATTTTTCGAAGCTGATTTAAGATTCAATAATGAAGTTTAAAGCAATCACGTGCATAGTGCTGCACAGCGTAGTTGACATCACCAGTTTGAACAGAGAGCAAAAGCTTCAATGCAATCATAAGTTCCATTTAACCATGCTGCTTAAAATATAATGCTCTTAAGTACTGCATTGCATTGCAATGAATGTGGAATGAAATTGTGTATAAGGCACAGCCACTCTGCTGCTAGTCTTCTGTATAATTTCTACTATCTATTTATCCGATCAGTAATGCGAAAATTTTTTTAAGTTACACCCTTTACTGTTTCATATTCATTGAATAAGAGTGTTAAGAATTTCCCACATTCTTATTGCGACATTGGGTTGTGACTGCCTACAAGTGAATAATTTTCTAAATGTACTTTATGGTAAGTGGTAGAATATTTACTTTTTATTCAGGAGTACAAAAGATAATGCATCCATGTCTCGGTTAGAAGCTGAAAGAGAACGAATAAAACGTGAAAAGCAAAAGCAAAAAGAAGTTATGAAGGTAAAAAGAATGGTGATTTGATATAAAATTTTTAAGCTTTGATACTTACTTTTTTTGATTGACATCATTCTGTTACCTATGGTAAATTAAGTAATTCAAGCTCTCATCTATATCTTTTTTTGTTACTAATTCAAGATTTTTGCATATAAATACTGTATTTTACTTTTGAGATATTTGCATGCCAGGCTTTGGAAACTCCAGAAGAAAAACGAGCTAGACGTTTAGCCAAAAAGGAAGCAAAAGAAAGGAAGCAAAGAGAGAAGATGGGTTGGGATAATGAATACATGGGGTATTGTTTGTAGAGTGTGTACTTCTTGTTTGCCAGTAGGCCTACCTGTCCTGCTTCCTTTCATTATGGCTTTGTGTTGGTTATATTTTTACTTACCGTGAGTTGCATGTTTTTGCTATTGTTTCATTTTGATCAAACTAAAACTTCTAATTACCAGTGCTGGTATTCTTTAGTTTTGAACAGAGTTCCAGTAGTGAAATTTTGTTCTTTTGAGTTTGAAAAGTTTTAGTGCTGCAAGCTGGATTTAAATCAGAAATTATTCATTTTTTTCTCAGGTACACAAATGCAGACAATCCTTTTGGTGATGGCAATTTGCTTGATACTTTTGTGTGGCACAAAAAGTTGGAAAAACAAGGATTGCAAGATCTTGCAACGAGTGAAAAGAAAAAAATGATAAAACAAAAACAAGAATCAAATAAGATTGAATTAGCGAAGGTAGTTGCGGCTAAATGGGCTTGGTACCATGTTTACAGTGGGGTACATATGGTGCAAACATTTGTATATTTTAGTCAGTGCTTCGCTCTCCTATGCAGCGTGTGCACTTTATATTGCTTTTTAATGGATGCTCTCTCTTGGAAAGTAGCTAACTGCCTTTTGCATGCCCAGCTAATTTATTTAAGTTTCAACCTTAAGACAAATCAAATCATAAAGTAGCTTGCCAAATTTGAGATTTGTTTGCCATATTTATTTGATTCTCAACTGTAGCGATTTTTTTGTAGCTTTCATTTTTTTTCATCAAGTAGTTACATTCTTTATGGCGCTCTATGTCCTGTCTTGCATGCTAGCACGATAATAACGAGATGCGAAGTAAAAAACATCTCTAGTAATATATCAAAACGTATGTT
This sequence comes from Trididemnum clinides, assembly GCA_963675345.1. Classification (NCBI taxonomy): domain Eukaryota; kingdom Metazoa; phylum Chordata; class Ascidiacea; order Aplousobranchia; family Didemnidae; genus Trididemnum; species Trididemnum clinides. The sequence goes on along the minus strand of OY776287.1, from coordinate 13,839,953 downwards.
GATATTCATTTGGTTGATGCATTGTTTCAAAGCAAATCGATTGCTTTATCATTACAATCCCAGGTCAAGCAACAGAGATTAGAACGTGAAAGAGAAAGGCAACAAAGAGACGAGGAGATTCAAATGATGCAACGGGAGAAAGAAGCAGAACATTTCAAGGTAAAAATGACTGTTTAAGTCAATGTCCAACATTTTTGAAGCCAGACTATGGTTTTGATGTCTTAATATTCAAGCGAGTCTAATCTTATGACCTGGCATTTGTGAAAGGTTTTTGAACGACAAACCGTGCGCTCAGAAGCCTAGAACCAAGTACTCGTATTTTAAACGTTATAATTTTGCCACGTATTTTACACTAAACACGCTCTACGCTTGTGAACAGTCATTCTTGAACAATAATGGTAGAAGTAAGAATAAAGAACAAAGCGTACGCCTGATTGATGTTATCCTGATCTAAATTGTAAATTCCCTCATCCTCGTATTGTAATTGACCAGCTCGATCCTTTGAGCTGTCGTTGCAGTTTTCCTTCAGTATATGCCTTTTATAATTGTCATTTTACCGGGTCATCATCAAAGAGTCAGTCGGAAGTCGTTTTCGCGCGATAGAAATCAGATGATCCTGCCATTCCTTGACTCGAAAAACTAAATAATAATTCGGCAAATCAGCCCGCGAGACTATCCTTGATATACTATCATTAACTCTTATTATTGACCCGAAAAAATGAAAACTACTGAATTGATCAAGGACGCTTATTCTCCCAATTCTTTTCATCATTAATAAATTTTTTGTGGTTGGTCCGCTTACCAGATTGCATGTATGTCTAATCCAAATTAGCTGTAGGTATGTTTGATGCCGAATTTTGTACTTGCATTATTTGTAGGTCTGTATATAACGGAAGGAGTGAACTAACAATTTCAAAGTTATATCTATTTTTGATCATGTTGTCGTAGGCATGGGAGAATCAGGAAGACCAGTTTCATTTGGAGCAAGCAAAGCTGCGATCCCGAATCCGGATCCAGGACGGTCGTGCAAAGCCAATTGATCTTCTTGCAAAGTATGCCAGCAGCGCAGAAGAAGGTGCTGAAGACATGTCCGGCGTCGAGATGCATGAGCCGTACACTTATCTAAACGGCCTCACCATTAAAGACTTGGAAGACTTATTGGAAGACATCAATGTCTATATGGAGTTGGAACAAGGTATTAAATGATTTGTCGGTAATGCCTTCACTGATTCGTGTCTTGTTAGTTAGTCATGATGTAAAGCTGCAAATTCTTTGTCAAACTTACTTCAAAAATGAATGATTTGTTACTGTGACTGACTAATTGTTTACACTAGTAGCTCGCGTTCCACTTGTAATGCGATGAAAACCAGATTTTTAACTCAAGCTTTCTTAAGAATTAACTACTTACCTAGTAGTGTTTTAATTAGCAATTTTTTTCCAGGTAAAAACGTTGATTTTTGGAGGGACATGACAGTGATTACTCAAGATGAGCTGCAAACGTTGAAAAAGTTATCTGAGGATGGTGTAAGTGTTAAATTGCATTGGGTTTGACAATAAAACTGCATGGCATGATGCAGACTTGGGCTACTGAAAACAACCACCTGTTTTCTCTCCGGGCCACATTCTAACATTGTCACTCATAGATTGCTTTAAAGTGGCGAAATTTCAGGTTGCGAGGTCATAAATAGTCACTGACAATTTGCAAGTAAGCCAATCGGAAGTAAATCTCCGAAAAAATCTTTGTTCAAAGCAACAAGGAGTTTTGCACGTCATTTGTTTTATCTCTCAAATGTCTTCAATTCATCTCGCACGTTGTATGGTGTAGTTAACACGTCATTTGTTTTGCCTCTCTAATGTCCTCAATTCATCTGGCTGGTTGTATGGTGCGCAGGCCCGGAATAAAGCAATGTATTATTCATACCTTTTGGTGTAAGGTATTACTGCTACCATACTATGCATGCTTTTTATATATCACCAATTCAGCTACTGTTGCAGGTTTGTGTATATGTTGCAAGTGTGTCGTGAAAATTACGATTTCTCTTTCGACGAACGACCCTTGGAAACGCTTTGAAAATGCAATGATGTCCGAAACTTATCCACTGCACTAAGACCACCAGCTATAATCTTGCATCACGTTTTTCAGCTGGAAAGCAGAAATAGTCGCAGAGAAGGTGTCAACAAAGCTGTGAACAGTGACATAGCTGGGATGCTTCGCAGTAAGACCTACTCCCAACTGCTTGCTCTCAAATCGAATATAAACGCAAAATTAGAAGCAGGTGAAGCTAGTTTTTTTGAAATGCTAAAGTCAAAAGAATTAATTATGTTTTTGTGATACATTTTTTGTGCATTCTGTATTCAAATTTTTCAAGTCTTATTTTATTGACAACAAATTTCTTCATCCAAGATACCTCTTCGGTTGAACTGCGTTTGATAAACTGCCAGCATTTGCCATAATCCAGCAGAAATGGGTAGAACACGAATTCGAAGGCTAGAAGTACTCCCCAAAAATGGCAAAAAAGTTTTTAAAAAGATTTTACATGCATGAAAGGGGTTTGTTCAAGTTCAAAATCGTTACCTTTCCTACATTTAAAAGTTTAAAATCAATAACTTTTCTCGCTAAATGACCTGTTTGGATTTCTTAATCAGTGTCATTACAACTACCATAGGCTCCAATGATGCTGAACAACTTGCTCGTAATAAAGTAAAAAAAAATACAATAATCAACATTTCTGCAGGTGGGCCAAGTCTCGACGTTGGATATTGGGAGTCAATACTCTCTCAACTCAAAGCTTACCTTGCACGCGCGCGATTACGCGATCGACATCAGGAACTGTTGAGAAGCAAATTGTACAAATTAAAGCTCGAACAAATGGGAGAAGAAAGTGCTTTTAGTCAACCCCTTTTCCCAGTATTACCTCAGGTGAATAGTAACGTCTACTCAGATTAAATCTTGATCCAGTAGCGGTTTGCTGTGATTGCCATTTTTATGAAGTTTGGTTCGACCAGTCTAGTTTTGATCTCGAAACTTTCCGCATTCGAGCAGAATTCTCCAACAGCATTTTACATGAGAGACAGACAGCCGTCGCCGTGGACTAGTTTGACTGAAGCCTGTCCAACAGAGCATGAGCTCACGAGAATGAATAAATGATGAGCTCATGAGCATGAATGAATGAAGTTGGCTGTATGACGTAGCACTGGTGTTCTAGGCTTTTAAACAGAGTCGAGCATTACTGCTATTCGTCAAGAAGAGCGACTTGTATTTGAAAAGCTAGCCTGATATTCAAAGCCTTATGCAAGTGCATGATGTAGCTGGAGAGGCATCAGCGATGTATCACCTTAGAAGGAAGCTGGTGGTAAGCTACTCTTTTTTGTTTTATATTGTAAGTGTTGATTTTTTTCTTCTGTTGTAACTAATGTCAAGATATAGATTGACAGAGGGATGATTACTGCAATATTTAGGATTCCGATATTCCATCAAGTTCTAAAAGAAAGCCCAAAATAAAGCAGGAGAAAGAAGATGAGAAAGTAGAGAAGAAAGTAGCTGATGGTGATGGTGGTGATAGTTTGGAACGTAAATGCATTGAAGAATACGAAGACGGTGAGCAACTTTGCACACTTTATTGTGTATTCCCGGTGTGAAGTTTATATTTTTGTGGGGTAGCATTTCTTTACTGTAGATTACATTTATAATTTGACTTTCTCCACTTTGCAGTAGTAGTAGTAGTAGTAGTGATTCAGTTTTTATCCGGTGTTGTCCCTTTAACAGAGATGACCGGATTCACCCCATTCCTTCTGCAATTGCTCGCACTCGGTCCCTCCACTTGTCTCGTCTCAGGGCATCCTCCTTCTTCAAACCAATAGTGACGCAGTGTATTAAATTATCGCTAGTGATGTTACTCTCAGCAGTGAACGCCTTTTCACTGCACACCAATAGAATGCGTCATGCTAGAAGTTACAGACGACTTTGCTCTACTCGATGGTTGCGATCAGAAGGATTTAAACATTTAGCATGAATTAGAAGTGAGCAAAAGTTTAGGAGAGGAAGAGTAGCTTTGATCTTTCGTCTTTTTCGGTTTGGTTTTGCTTTCAACTTCTTGTTTGTTTATTCGTCGAAAAAGCGCTTTTTCTGGAATCCGTATTCATATGATAATTTTATTTGAATAAATTAAGGTTCGAATTATTTATTCGTTCATGCCTATAGATTCATGCTCTGATTTCGTGTCCTGAGTCAGACTGGGAAACCACGACCGGTAGACTTTGGGCTTCCCGTTCTGCCTATCACATAAGGATGGTGGAATTTCGTTAGGTGTTTTTATCATGGATACAAGAAGCGAATTTGTGGTTTTTTCTTTTTTCCTTTGTGCAAGCGTCGAGCAGAAAAGCTGTCAATACCATTTTTCCAATTCTCTCGGTGTGACTCGACAAGGGAATTGAACCCAGGCCCATCGACTGCTTAGCGGACTCCGTAACCACTCCGCCACTGCGTCTGTTAAGGCTTGATGACGATAGTAAACTAATGGCCTGAATTACAGATCTTGTTTTACGAAAAATTGAAAATTTTCTACGTGCCATGCTACTATAAAAAATTTTGTGATAAGCTTGACCGGCGCAGAAATTTTGGAACAGTGTTTACTCACAATGCCATTGTTTCGCGCTATGTTAAAGTTGGATGTTGTTTCTGAAATAAAGAATTGCATTTTTTGGAAACGCCAACTCCTGTGTGTAACTGGCATTATGTATTAGGAAGATACAGTCCCCAGCTGCTTCAGGGCAGAGATCTTCCTCCTGATGTGGTTATCATTAACGCAAAGGAAGATGAGCTGACAGTGGAAGGCAAGCGGAGGTTGTTGTCCAAGACGGGAGACTCCAGGACCGGTCAAGAGGATGCTTTCATTAAACGAGCCAAAGAAGGAATGGACGCACAAGAAGAAGCAACCTTTGCAGTCGAAGCCCCAGTCAGTCAACAGGTCTGTAAACTGATATAAACTTTTGCATGCTGCCAATTAGGTGCTGTACAAGTGACAGTTTTTTTTTGTGCGCTAAAACACCATTTTGCTTTTAAATTTTTATAATGATAGACTTTAAATGCAAGGGAGAAAGTTAAATTAAGCACAACGTTATGTGTTTAACTTAAAAAGTGTAGAAGTTAAATATATTTTTAAAACTAAACCAGTAGTATTAAGCATTGATTATAGTTCGTTGTGAGTGGATGATGATGTGCAACTTATGCGTGGAGGTTCTTAATATGTTTCTTACCCGGTTGAAAGATGTCCGTTTTCTCGAAACTTGGACCTCACCCAACTCATCCTAAGTACTTTAAACTAGTTACTTTCGTTCAGGTCTTCTTGTGGGCTGACAAATATCGACCTAGAAAGCCTCGATTTTTCAATCGTGTTCACACCGGCTATGAGTGGAACAAGTACAACCAGACCCATTATGATTTCGATAATCCTCCTCCGAAGATAGTTCAAGGTTACAAGTTCAACATCTTTTACCCCGATCTTATCAAACGTGACGAGCCACCTACTTACACAATCACTCCCGACCAGCAAAGTACAGATTTCGCGGTAAATCTTGTTGATATTTTTGCGTGTGCTTTTTGCACTGATCACAGAAAATGTGTGCAATTACACAATTCACGTTGAGCGATTATTGTATTAACTAGTTTTAGGTTGATCTGTCGCAAGATTGATGTTTTACGAATTTTTTTTGAGGTTTTTACTTTCAAGAGTGAGCAACATTTTATGTGTATTGAGGGAGAGAATCGCTTTTTTATGCTAAATCTAAAGGACAATATTCCATACGCTCGAAAGTCTTTGTACTTGGCAACCGCAGAAGTTTGAGATAAAGATCTGCTTTTCACGAAACACTTGTGAATCGTGTGGCTTATAAGCAGTGTTTGCAGCGTACTTGATCAGTTAGGTAGAGCTCATGAAATGTATCTTGAATGTTGGGAAGCTTTTCAGGTCGATTTTGTAACTTGTGCTTACACCATGTTCTCAGCTCGACCATGACTCGAAAGTTATTTCATAAAATAAATCGCAACTTCAGGCTGCCGTTGAATTTTGCTTTATACATATTTCTTTTTGTAGGTTCTCCGCTTTTCCGCAGGAGCTCCTTACCAGGATATTGCATTCAAGATTGTGAATCGCGAATGGGAATACTCGCATAAACACGGTTTCCGATGCCAATTCATTAACAGCATCTTTCAACTTTGGTTTCATTTTAAAAGATACAGATATCGACGGTGATCGAATCGAAAAGTCGAAATGCTGCAAAATAGAAGCTCTCCTGCACAGGATAGGAGCCAAGAGGAAGATATTGCTCTGTACAATCCTAGCGCGGATTTTATTACAGCAGTTGTGACTAAAACATTAAAATGCATCTAGTTGCTGCTAGCTACGAGATAAACTGCCAGTCGTGGCAGTTATTGTACTTTTTATGAAATTTTGCTGAGGTACAAGAATAGTCAATTCTTTTCTAATCAGGCAATATGGTAAGAATAAAGTTCCAAAGAGTTAACTTCGTGTACAAACTCATGTATGAGAATTATAAGCGACCCACAAACGAGTTAATAATTTTTCCTTGTATCTTATCATGATCTTAACTTGACCAAAGCTTGCTGAAGAATGAGCAAAATATTTCACATTTATTTACAGTGTAAAGAGCGAGTCGATTAGTGTAAAGAACAAGTTGATTAGTAGCAAAATCACATAAAAACGTAGATTATTGAATTACAGTTCCGTAACCATTTCGCCGTTAAATCCAGCATTTTCGTATGTCACTTCATCACGTCTGTAAAAATGCATTTTTAAATAGTAAAATTTGAAGCGCTGAAGTTTCCTGGTACAGTGTTAGGCGTTTAATTAACAGAGCTAGTTATCAAATGTCCAAAAGCACCGCAACCCGATTATCACGAGGTTTCAACGCATGATTTTCGACGCCATGAAACAGTCGTCTGACCCACTCAACTATATAAGTGACTTAATTCTGTATAGAGCCAGACGATAATCTCCAGTGCAAGTTGAGTCATTTCGAATGTGTTGTCTTTTAAGCATCATCCTTGCAAAAGGTTCATGGCGTTCATATCGTTTGACGATATAATTTGGTTGTCATACGGTGTGGAAACCACCCTCGAAATTAAGAACTGTCTCCTTAAAGCCTTTCGAGATAACAACTTGGATCTGACTTTCCCTATGATCAACACCGCGGATTCTGGCTCCACTTTAGAATTTCTCGACGTAGAGCATAAAATTGGCAGCTCTTATAGTTGTGGCTTTTTTACAAAAAATTTCATAAATCCACGGCAACTAATCGTCTATTTTTAAATGGTCAATCATACCATCCTCCTCATGTGTTTAAATCAATTGTTTATTCGGAAGCGATCAGAATGAGACGATTAAATGAATCTACCGACAAATACTTAAACAGTGTACAACAACTCAAAACCAAATGCCTTAAAGGTTCCTCACTGATAAAAAATCTAAAATTTGAGCAATGCTATGCAGGGAAATGTTTCTATTAGTGTCAGACACCCTTGAAGTGTTATTTTAATTTTTTGAAAAATTTGCATAAATTATGTTAATTAGCATTCAAAATGGCCGACTTTGTCCAAAAAATAGAGCAAATACAGATTTTTGATAACTTTGTCATATAACAACGGAATTTATTGAAATTTACAGAATCGATAGACAACAGACTAATGAATATTTCCTAGTCCGAGAATTTGAAAAGATTTTGCAGAAAAAAATAGTGGCACTTCTTCGAAAAATTACGGTTTAAACGCCTAATTAATTATGCAAATCTTCAATAACTTTGTAATTATCCAATATTTTCCAAATTCGTGACTAGCGTTTCAAGATAATCCATTGGAGAATATACAGCCGAAATTTCATGAAGCTCCTACCAATACTAAGAAAGTTATCAGCATTTTAGTATAGAAATTTCGTGAAAATCCTGAAATTGAGAAAAAGGGAGAAACTGTCATTCCTCAATCACCAAAAATCTATAAATAATGGCTGCGAAAAATCGAAATTATTTCACAATAACTCGACATTTCTTTTTTTCTGGTCGCTTAGGTGATATCCCGGTCAGGTACAAAACGCGAAATTTTATAGAAATGACAGCAGACTTAGTCCTGAGAGGTTGTGAAAGGCGTTGCTATGGAACAGATAATAGTACATGGCAACTTTGACCTCTCATTTCGGGCAGTTATAGGCTATTTTCACAAATTCTGTTTACTCAGCCGGATTGGCATTATCTCAAAATACCTAAAACCGTGGTTAGTGAAAAAACGAAAAAATAAGATCATTCCATTTTTTTCATCAGTGAGGAACCTTAAGTCAAATTTTAACTTGTCATCGGTAAATAAAATCTTAAAAATAGCTACTACTTGGCAAAGTCGTTTTAGTTCTGACAGTACTACTAGTAGTCGACAAGTTAAATCTAAAAAACTTGTTTGGGTTTCCCCTTTCACTAAATTCCTTTCTTTTGACAAAACAGAGAAAAAGCTCATTCCCTCTGTTTCAGTAATTTATAAAAACCCTCCCACTTTCCGTGAAATACTAACTAATTATCAATATATTGCACACAACACCACCAAGGACGATGATCATAGTGGCATTTCCCAGCCGTGCAATAAATGCTCCTTATGCGGCAAACACGGTAATAACCCTAATATGGTAATATCTACTGGTTTCATTACTAGTGAAAACAACAAAAAATTATTTCTCACACAACGCATTACTTGTGACAACTACGGAATATACGCTGCGCAATGCAAATTATGTAATCAAATTTATGTAGGACAAACTAAAAACAAATTTTCTATTAGATGGACTAACCACCGTACGTTTTGGAAAAATAATAACACGCAAAACCATACTGATAAAGCTGCTCTTCTGCTTCCTTTCCATAATCCCCACAAAACCTTCATTAGTTCTCACCCAGACATTTCTGAATGCTACTATGTCATATTTTTACAGGAACTTAGATATTACCATAACCTTGATATTAGCGAAAGCAAATGGATCAGAAAATTAAAAGCTACAATAAATATAAATAGAACTTTATTACCGAAATTTTTTTTACCCCTTTTTTAATGCCACTGTTTGTTTATTACTTTTTCATTTTGCATTATAAATTTATTGTAATGGTATCTTCATCTATATAAACTGTTTGTTGCGCCTGCAGTATTTCATTATTACATTTTCTACGTAATCTGATTATTGGTAATAACTTGTCATAATCGTTATCATGTGTATTACTCTGGCAATCTGTTAAATTTTCTAGTTACTTAGCAGCTCCGGTTAGGAAAACTTCATATCGTTGTATCAGCTTAAAGTGTTGAGTGTTTTGTTATTGCAGTCAGTTCGGTTTATTATAGAGTTAGTTTTGTGAGCCTGTCCGTTCAACTTGACGTAAGTATATGCTATTTATCATTGCGGTTGCTTTGCAGAACACTGATGATGCTATTTTAGTGAAATCGATTTGTTAATAAAGTGTGAGTTCTACTATTGACTGATTCCAGTCACAACTTTACTCTATAAAGTTTCAGTCTATTGATATTTTTAATGGAATCGTCATTTTATTAATTTCACTTGTGTGGAGATTCTCCTAAAATCATGATGATTTATATCGTATAACTTTTAAACTTGTTTTAAATTGAGGTAGGCTTCATTAGCGTAGTTAAAAGCAAATTTTGGGGATCCAAAAATATATTTTCGGCCTTAATGTTTGCCAATTTTGTTAGATGACCTTTTTTTGGGAAATTGATGTTTTCTGACCTCAATTTTGTCAATTTGTAACTCAAATAAATTAGATGGTCTATTGGGGGGAGGTCAACGTTTTGTAGCCGTTACATGTAAAAACAACTTCATTTCTTGATCAGGTTAAAAAAAGTCTGAAGCAGAGCCAATCCCCTGTTTCCCTTCCTAACTGATATGCTATAGCCTAAACAGCAAATATAACTCACTCTTCCCAACAAACTAATATGTAGGAGTCAATATTATGATGCAGTGCATGTGTTTTAAATACTACGATGAGACCTCATAGGTCAAAACAAGATGTTAGCCCAAGTTAAATGTGGCGTAAATTAGGTTCAAATAAGATCGCGTTTTAGATTGTGATCTAAATTCTATGCGGAAGTGAATAGCATCACAAATTTTTTTAGATTGACTAAAAATGACAACACAGCATCTTATGGTAGACTAGAACAGGACTAGGGAAGATGTGGGATCAATTCAACAGCGGCGCCTTTTTAATAGAACCATATCTTGTCCCTTACAAAACAAAAAAGTTCTATTTTTTATGTTTGGTTCCAGATTTAGCGCAGACAGCGCATTGTAAGATTTCATTCAGCTGTTGCACATGTTAGCAAATAAAAAGCAAAGTTTTCTGTTTTGAGATTCACAATCACATTTCAGAGTGCGCGGTCAAAGTGTGAAAAATAGTTTTGTGTAGCAAACTAACAAAAGTTTGCTGTTGGTTTTTATTGAGGCAGCAAGTGTATGCTGTCACATAACTTCACACTGGACACTTGTATAAGCAGAAGCGTTCACGTCGCGATTCCCGTCAGCTTTGCAACTAATTCTGCTACCACTTCAAGCTACAAATTTTCTTTGTACTCGAATCAATGTCGTGTCGAAACCGGAAGAGATGTAATTGTCAAGGCGATATTCAAAGCTGGCTTTTTTCAAAGCCGTCGATGACAGCAATATCCCTGAACGTTGAAGGACTATCAGTTGCTAAAGGAAATCTTATTGCAAAAATGTGTTTCAAGCATAAACGCAATGTTCTTTGCTAACAAGAAACCCATCGCGAACCACAAAGCCGCAGGTCCGAAGTGAATAGAATGACTTGCATTGTTGAATTTCCACATGATTAGATTAGTGTGGAAGTGCTATCTTTGTAAAAAAGGATCAACTGTGGAATCAATATATACAGATGACCAAAACAATATCGAATCCCTCTCTGTAGATCTTGGAAGCATTGTTATTACATCAGTGTACAAATTACCAGAAATACCTTTCAAGCGCCCACCACTGCTTCTACCGGACAAGAACAGGATTATCTTTCGAGATTGTAACAGCCATAATACCCAATGGGGATACGATTCAACAAAAAAGATGACAACGCTGTTGAACAATGGTCAGACAGTAATCAACTTTCTCTGGTGCATAATGCTAAGCACCCATCTTCTTTTGATAGTGCTAGGTGGAAAGCTGGATATAATCCAGACATTGGGTTTGTAAATCAAAAAATTGGCAGCTTATGCAAAAAAGAAGTTTTGGATCCTATTCCCAGAACGCAACATCGTCCTATCAGTCCCAATGTCCATGCAGCAGTCACATCTACAATGGTGCCTTACCAGCGTCGTTTCAATTTCCAAAAGCCAGACTGGATCAGTTTTACCACCGACCTCGAAAACCAAAGCTACAGTATCATACCAAATCCAAAAAATTACGAACTTTTCACCAACCTGGTTCAAAATATTGCACGGAAACATATTTCTTGTTACTGCTGAACTAGGTATTTGCCGTGTCTCAACGAAGAAAGTCTGAACATGTTGGATAAGTACAAAACGCTATACAAGGAAGACCCTTTTGCTGAAGATACCATTACTGCAGGAAAACAACTCATGGTCTCCATGACTCAAGAGCGCCAACGAAAATGGCTCGATACAATTGAACCTATGGACATGTCCAGAAACAGCAAGAAGGCATGCAATCTGATCCGAAAACTAAACAACGATCCTGCCATACCAAAACATCAACACTACCCAGTCACCACTAATCAACTTGCACATCAGATCCTAGTTAATCGGCAAACAAAAGGAAAGAAAGCTCCTAGAGTGAAATTTAGAAAAAACGAAAGATATAGCATGGAACCAAATCTAACATCGCTATTTACAGCTCAAGAGTTTTCTAATGGCATTGCTACTCTAAAGAATGGCACAGTGATTGGCTTGGAAGGCATCTTTCCGGAAGAGCTAAAAGATTTCGGCCAGCAAGCTAAAAAATGGTTGCATGAACTGTTTAATCGATGCGTGGAAACCAATTGTATTCCAAAGATCTGGCGGAAATCACGCGTTATTGCTCTCCCAAAACCAGGCAAGGATCTCTCATTGCCTAAGAGCTTCAGACCGATCTCTCTGCTGTGCCACCCGTATGAGCTGTTCAAAAGGCTATTGCTTGGAAGGATTACCCCAGTTGTGGAACCATAGATCATTCCACAACAGGTTGGTTTTTGTGAAAATAAATCGACTACTGGCCAATTGCTTAACCTTACACAGCATATTGAAGACGGTTTTGAGAAGAGATTAGTGACAGGTGCTGTTTTCGTCGACCTATCTGCTGCATACGATATTGTGAATCATCGTACCTTGATGACCAAAATCTACAAGATGACCGATGATATAGCAATGACAACACTCCTTGGTACTCTCTTAAAAAACAGGATGTTTACGTGGTTCTGAACCAGAAGAAAGGTCGATGGCGGCAACAGCCAAATGGCTTCCCTCAAGGCAGTGTTTTAGCTCAGTTGTTGTATAACATCTACACCAATGATCAACCCACGAACGAAAAAACATCTCGTTTTGTTTTTGCAGACGATCTGTGCATTACATCTCAGGAAACTATGGAGCCCCTATATTAGAGCAAAGCAAAATAATATGAAAAATATTACCATTACCAAAGTAAGCATAGTGACAAGGCAGGTGAGTATTCTTTTGATAGTGGCAGGGTTGTTAAATAATCATAATTGATCGGGCATCATTACTCTAATGACTTAAAAGGATGCTAGGCTACAAAGTGATTTTAATTTGCTAAGCCTCATGCTTTCGTTACGACAATGCATAATGGATCTAATCTGAGAGTAAAGCCCAGTTTTTTGCTCAATACCATTGATTCATATTTTAGATATTTACAAATAATGAGGAGGCAGTGTTGAAAGAATATCTGATAAAGTCATCAAAATATTTCACGGTTTGAGCAAGTTATAAATTAGGAAACTTGCATAGTAGTTAGCCGCGAAAAAAGCAAAGTGTTTCGTTCCAGTTGGATAAAAAATGACGCTGGTGGTGAGGGATTGGCTAAAAAGATTCCAAAACAGGCTTAAGGATTTTAGTTTGCGACAATCAGAAGCCATCAGCATTGCAAAGGCAACTGCAGGATCGTTGAGAGAAAAGTCCGGGCCCGGTACCAACATTAATTCGGGGCTCCCTTTTTACAAGGATCAGGCAAACTGGAGTTGCCGGGTTTTATACAATTACAAATAGATGAGTGTTTGGCATAATTGCTCAGAAATTGCTTTTCTTTCTGCGCTTTTTCACTTTTTTAGCTCCATTCTGATACAAATACAACATTGCTGTCTGGTTTCTTTACGATTTAAATAATCAAATTTCTATATGTAAGGTAAAAAACCAAGCACAGTTATAGTACTATGTCTATCGAATAATACGTATAAGGCTAAAAGTAAGTCCAAAAACAAAATGTGAATAGTATGCAGTGCATTATTATCAGTCACCAGTAATCGGTGAGTAAAATTCAATCCTCAAGTTTAATAAAGATAACAAAACACAACAAGATTGATGTGAAATAATTTTGTAAAATCGGACCATAAACAGATTGATTGATCCATATGGAATATCTGAGTATAAGATTTAGGGGTTTGGGGCTTAAAATTATGTTTTGTTCAGGAAGTTATGCGCTTTAAGAGTTACAGGAACCAGATTTTATATTTCTGGCCACGGGGCCAGGAAATATTCTGGGCGACCCAATTTTTTTAAAAGGAAAGTATTTAAACAAATTTTTTGGGGCCAAAAAGCAGAAAACACTAGTTAGCAGAAAAATAGAAAGCTTAGGAATAATTTGTTGTTAACATCACGCGACGTTTTCAAAATTCCGGGCACTCTAAAAATTTCCGGACCCGGTACTAAAAGTACCCCAAAACCCCCTTGTCAACCCACCTAGGCATCTGCATTCAACAAATATTACTTTGAATTCGTCTTCAACTACTTGAATGACGTCTTAACTAGAGATCAACAAACTCCCCCCCAAAACCGATTTAATTTGGAAAAAAACTAGCATTTAAAGCGTCCAAAATCCTCTCAAGATGTTTGCTGCAGCTGGAACAAAGCAGGTAGGAAAAATCACCTCAGTTGAACGAGGTGAAAATTTCATTATGAGTGCATGTATCAATGCAATTGGAAATGCACTTCCATCTGCATTTATTTTTTTCCTCGCGTGAAATTCAACAAGGGACGTGTGATGCGTCAAGCTCCAACTGGAAATCAATAATATGCTTCCAAAAGTCCTGCAACACTTTCTTCGCTTCATAAAAGTTTCAAAATTCTGGCCTCCTGATGTTGGGTAACCATCGCAGCCCTTTGTCTCTGGAAGTTATCCAACTTGCAGAAGAAAGTAGTTTTCACATTCTCACGTTTCCCCCTCACTGCAGTCATTGCCTCCAGCAGCTAGACGTTAGTGTCGTTGAAACTTTTGAAAATTTTACAACAGAGCTTATGATGCTTGGATGACGTCTTTGTGTAATAAGCCGTTGGCAATATATTATATTGCTGAACTGGCTGGGAAAGCTTTTTCCGAACTCTTTTACCGCGAAAACATAGTGTCCCCATTTAAAAAAAACTGAGATTTGTTCATTTAACCCAGATATTTTTACCGAGAATATGTTCTTGCGTGCTGCAGTAACAGACCATCATGCTGTTTTGATGCCAGCTGAACAGCCAAGAAGTTCAACATCTAATGATAGTTTACAAGACATCAGTGTCTTGACTGCAATTACTCCATAACCAAAGGTAACCCCTAATCCTGTTCAGCGCAAAACTCTACAGCAGAAATCTAGTGTGATCACAGATGCTGCTAATAAACTAAAGCGCTTTCCGCCTTTAGCAGAAAGTTTATCCGAAAGCGAAGGAGAAGAAGAGGAGATTAATCTGGAGTCAGATGAACCAGAATTGTCCGATAAAGATCTCTTTGCTGATGGCAGTGTAATAAAACATAACTCCAGTAACAACATGCCAGCAATGGTGCAAGGAGGAACTTTTGTAGTTGCTGAAGTTTATTGCACTTCGCAAAATTAAAGAAATTTTATCGCGCAAATTGTTGATGGGTCTGTCGAGGATAATGATTCTGAAGTGAAGTTTCCGAAAAGCCATCGAAAGTGAAAGATGGGTTTGTCTTTCCTGAAGTAGAACAACTTGCTTCAATCTCTCATGATGACATCGCTTGTGTGCTGCCACTGCTACAATCAGCTGCCCACGCTGCCAGATTGTCGGGAATTTTTTAAATTTTTATGTAAAGCTACCAACTGTGTCGTGTAAACAGCTCAAAAATTTGACGGAGTATGCATTTATATCTTCAATCGAGATCTTTGCTGCTATAAATACACATTTGTACAAAAATCGCTTTCTTTTTTGTTTTTGTACTGAAAAGAAAAAAATATTTGCTGTTCATTAGTAGTTAGTTGGTGTTGAATTGGTCCCTTAAAGTGGGATTTATTCCACAATTCAGTAAAAAAATTTAAAACACAATCAAGTATGCTATAGGCTGTTAAATTTTAAAACCATTGGCATCTTTTGTAAACATTAATGTTGTTTATATTCGTAGCAAGTTTGATGAAAATAGCTTAGAAGGTAAATGTTTTAGGCTGAAAAATCAGCATGCGTTGAATAGATCCCACATCTTCCCTAGGCTATAACAGAAGGATGTTTGCTTTCCTCACTAACGTGACCTAGAAATGTTATTTCAACTCACTTCTTGAAACTTTCTTTTGACTGAACGACTTCTTCGTAAACTCTGAAATATAAATAAAAAATAGTTTATTGTATGAAAGATTATTTAGTTGGCGTAGTCCATATGGATTTAAGATGAGGCAAGTGAGGAAGCTGCGCCGGGCCCTCCTTCCAAGCAAGTCTTGTAAACTGCTTCGAGGCCCTCCAAAAAAAGATCTCCTCCAATAACTTTCGGCCCGATATTGCAATTTCCAACAAGTTTGTGTACTTCCATCCTTTAAAACCGTGATAATCATTTCCCACCAAAAAAAAGAAAAGTTTAGGCCCGAAACTCTAGTTTACAACATATTCACCTGTTCCTAATTTTCGAAGGAGAATTAATCCCCCAAAAAACAAAAGCAAAGGTACCTAATGAATACTCGGCCAATAGGGGGTCTCTCACGAAACCTTGCCGTTCACGAAACTGGTCAATAACCCTAAATCTATCTTTGAACCTAGTAGGCTTATACAGATATCCAGTAAACCACTTTTTTATGGCAAGCGTACAGGTTTCTCGTTTAATCTACTTTCAACTTTTTGAAAAGTTCTTTCAAAATGGCAAGAAAAAAGTATTATTCATTTTATGGAAAGAGCATTTTTATGGCAATCTGTTTACCCACTGTACTATCGTGGGCAACTATTTGAACTTACGAAGTAGGTTCGACGTCGTGGTAATCAAGATCCTCGTCATCATAATCACTGTAAACAAGATAATTATGCAAGTAGATTTGTTTTTATTCTGCAATAAGTCAAAAATCTACTTGCATTTCAAACAGATTTATGCAGTAGAATATAAGCTCTTCAGTTTGGAGCGTGCAGCTCTACGCCGCAGTTATATTTGGCGAGAAAACACAAAAAATAGATCTTCATCTCAGAAAAAAATTTTCTCTAGAATCTGAAAAGCGGAAATTTCAAAGCGAGGAAAAATCTGATATAGCTTGGATAAGGCTTGAATCCCATCTATTCCATGATCTTAACGCGAAATTTTTGGTCGGAAGTCTACGAGTCAGTGCTTCTGGTGTTTATGTAGCAAGCGGCATGACCGTGCGGAACCACTGTTTGCTTTAAACTCTTCCAAGCTGACGTTTCGGATCACATTGCGATTCCATCTGACCACAGCGAGATGTGTGAGCGAGAGCTGGCTAGATCGAAAGCTTAAGATTACTTCGCAATCTTCAAAACCTTCTGTTGCTCTTGTGTTTGAGGAATAGTATAAGTTTTACTTTATAACGTTGCCAATTGCCAAAGCATTGAACTGACGAGTGAGCTTTTTCCGACACATATGCAGAGAAAACTGCTTTACGACAAGCATTATCTTAAAAAGCGTGTAGTAGATCACAGTCGCTAAAATATATAGTGATCAACAATGATATGTTGTTACGTCCTTAACAAAGTTTGTTTAGAGTTTTTTCTGCTGGATGGATATCATAAAAACAATTTCGCAAAAATACCACGAAGCCATAGTTTCCTCTTGTTAATCAGTTTCGTGAAACACCTTTTTTTGCGAGTATGCTGGATCATGTAACGATTTCTATTTTTAAGCATCAGCTACTTACTAGAATTTAGTGCAGACGTAATGGTTGAAAAGAAGGAATACAAAAGCCAGCACAAGAAACACAGCCACAGCAATAATTCCAACGAGCCAGTTCGCAAGCACTGTAGGTTCAGAGCCGCCTAAAAAATTTCAATTTTCATTAACTAACATTTTTTAAGTTATGTAACAAGTTCACGCTGGCTTGCTTACATTGTTTTGAAGACCTAACAAAACCATAACCACGGGCGCGGCTGAAGAAGTTTGGTTTGAAAGTAATAAAAATTGATAGGATTTAAAAAATATTTTTTCCAGTTTCTTGCGCTTTGGCTTTGATTGACGCCTTAATTAGAAAATTCACGTTTTGTTGTAATTTTTTTTGGAAGTCACTGCTTACAGCAAACGAGGCAAAGAAATTTGCGTCCTTTGCCACATCCTCCCCTTGGCAGTGCATGTGGGCTAAGGTCTCTCTCTTCAGTCGTAACACTTTGCTTCAAGAAAGGAGATCAAGGCTTTTTATTCGGAAACGAAAAACAGTATTTCCACAAAAAATACAGGGCTTTTATTCAGACTAACGAGAGCCTTGCATGCAGGCCTGCTTAACATTTATTTCTTTGGTTTCCAATGATATATCTGAAGGGGGTTTACAAGCAATTGCCACTTGCACAAAAATGCTTGGTTGTGTAAATACTCTAATTTAAATTCATCATAATTACTAACCTTCACACAAAACCAACTCCATTCTCGATAACAAGGCTATCACGCAGAATAACATATACAAATACTTCATTTTGTTACTTTTCAAGACACTGCGTTTTTACTGTACGACTAAAATTTCTGTCCAGTAAAGTAGGCCTAAAACGGTTTTGAAGAGGTGCTTCAAAGAAAAAGAATACCTCAGGGCATTCTTTATGTAATGCCTTGAGTAAATAGGCGCAATGCTAACAGGCAGTAAGTAAACATTTTGTCAGTTATTAACTACGGACGCCTAACACAATGGATCACAATTAACCACAGCCTAATAAATAGCAAATGCATTCTTTTCTTTAAACAATGGCAAAATGAGGTCATCACTGTCATCGCCAGAGCAGCCATCGAAGACTGTATTGAGGAAAAGAGGTTGGTTACAGTCGGGCACCTGTATTGAAAAAGGAACCGTTTGATAAAGACAAAAAAATTTGGTGTTTTAATCGCTTTTAAAGAAAGATTCTCATTTTGGTGTCAGGGGTCCAGTTTATGTCTTTTCCTGTTCAACACTGTAATTTGCTTCATCAAGATTGAGGCGGTTATGTGGAGCAATTAAATACAGTACACTAATCCTTTTTTTTGCGGCACACCTGGTTTTGCTTTCCGGAATATGTAATCTGTAGCCTGCACCCCAATTGTATTTAATCAAATAACGCGAAAAAGTTTTAACTGCTGCTCGTCTGCAGTTAAACTCGGCTCTTTTGAGGTTAATTTTCAAACGAAAGATGGAAAAAAGGACTTCGTTTTTGAAACTAATACCCCACATCACGTTGATCGCCTTTACTAAGGCAAATTCTGCCACTCTGGGGTGTACAATACTCTCTTTTGACAAAACACCATTTTTTTGCTTTTTGGTGTAGATCAGAGGCGTACGCAGAAATTTATTGGAGGGTGTGGTGCGAGAATGGCTTTCTGCAAATTTCACAGGACGGTGAAGATCTTTTTTTATTTGGAGATCAATATTCTAAATTAGGTGTGGGCAAACCTTTTAGCCGGAGAGCCGCATTGACCATTCAAGATTTGGCCGAGAGCCAGTGCTTAAAATCTTGCAATAATTTCAGGCTCTGATAATGATGGTGCCAGAAAAAAAAAGGTTATGTCCGTCTATTTGGACGAAAACGAGTCAAAGATTTGATTGCATAGCGGCTTTTTCAGTGGTGGCTTGTATTGTTTTTGGTTCTTTAATACAAGTGTGGCCCACCCCTGTCATATCGAATTAGATGTATGGAAGTTTCTACAAGTGTTGACGGGCCGCACAATATCCTCTAGTGAGCCGTAGTTTCCCCACCTCCACCTTAAATGTTAAATCACGGGATGTGCGTGTTACCGTTACAAAAATTATGACTAAAACTTACGTTTAAAATTTACTGAGGGGGGCGCGAGATTGACGTTTTCTTCGTGAGGGTTGGCGCGCGCTTAGAAGCCACCGGAGTACGTCACTGGCGGTGGATTAATTTTTGGAACCTCTATGCATTGACTTTGAAGTAACACCGTAACACGCGCGCAAGCAACCTTACTTAGTTTGTTTCTTTTTTACTGCAATATCTACGTTCATTTAAATCTCAGTCCTATGTATGAACCTGAAGGTAGCCAACAAAATTTACTTCATTTATTTACAACGGATAAAAGGGAGTTAAAGTCTTTCTCAACAGATTAGGGAAAATCATAATGCCGTTTTAAAACCGATCTCAAAAACGATAACTAGATCTTCTATAGACTTTGGCTCCCGACGTTCATGAAAAATTCGAAATCACCATCCCAATCAAGGTCTTAAAACAAACTACTGCACTTAAAAACAGATCAAGCTGTGGGTTGGAGTTGGATTTATTCTTCCACATTAAGACATACGGTAATAAATCAACAAATATCAAGTTTGAGAATATAAATCCATAACATAAGCATTTTTAACCCAATTGCACTTAATCTAAATTTGTCAAACACAGTAAATTTTTTCGAGGTTAATTGACTTTGTTTGTCCGCAAATTAAAAAAAATTGGGAGAGCGGCATTGATGTAGCGTGAGGCTGCGCGGTGCGGTGGATTGCAAGATTTGTCATCGAAAGATCGCGAGTTGATCGCTCAGAGCGTTACGTGGCATGCGGCATGGCCGAGCGGAACTGCTGACGGCAAAGAGGTAGCACGTAAAGCTCAAACTACAGCTTCTGCCTGATGCAAGAGTGCCTGCCAACTAGAAGACTGTAAAATGTCATCTGGCAGTCTCCCAAACTGTCCGCTCCTTTTCTGATGGTTGAGTAAAGATTCTAACAGAATAGGACACGTTCTCCTGTGAATTTGTTTTAATGAATTTAAACTATCGTCTGGAGAATCGCAAATTTCTCAATGACGGATGTTTCTAACGCGTGCAATCAAACCTAAGCCACGCCAATGCACGAGCTCCTCCCTCCCTCAACAACTCCTGGTTGCGGCAATGTAGCCTTTGGCGTTTACAGCGACAATATAAATTTACAAAACAAAGAAAAATAAATGAAGTCTGAATACAAAAACAAGAAAAAACAAAACACGACATTTAATTCCTCTAGATAAAGCGAAAGCATTAAAAGCACACCATAACTATACTTACTTGATAGCTTAGAAAACTGATTTTTAGCATCTATGTCGTTATGGGTAACTGAGTTTTTAACTATGTTAAAAATTTTAATTTTTCTTATTCAAAAATCAAGCTTGTTTTTGGAAAAAACATCTATGGCAATTTTGCTTCACAAATTATTTCAGAAACCTTTCCTGAACCTTCAAAATATATTAAATTGCCTATGTTTCTAAAAATGCTGATAATCAAATTAATGAAAGGGTCAAACAAAGTACCGCAGTTTGTTACTGGAGATTGTTGTAAGCTAGCACCCAATCCTTCCACAGTATTTAATTTTTAAAACGGAAATTTTTTCTTCCAAGATTCAAAAGAAGCCAAAAGCAGCAAAAACTGAATTTATTCTATAAAATTTTTCCGGTTTCATATATTTCGGCAGCGGCTTTTGGTTCTGGTAAATCTCTCACAGTATTTAGTTTAATTTGCAATTTCATTCAGCTACGGCAACCCTAACAGTATAGATCAAAAAAGCACGTAAGTGGTTGGTGTTACTTTCTACAATAGATGTGGCAGCAAAAATCTCGGCTTTATGCTGAATAAGTAGCTCCATCGATAGCTTGGAAATAAAACAATACACCAATGCAACTGGCTAATAGCATCAAAATGAAGCCGCAAACGTATTTCTGCAGTGTTAAAAACCAAACAATTGACTTCAGCAAAGAGATCACGAAAAAACCCAAGATGCGATTGCATAGTCAAGTGTAAGACACAATCATTGGCTTTCAAGCAAAAACAAAATATTTCTGAATAAATTGAACACAGTATAATAAACTAAGCTGAGCACAAAATTACAGTTCGGCGTTTATCACGAAAAGCGAATTTTCGTCTTCCTTCTCTCCAACAAAAAAACCTTAAAATGAATTGAGTCATCAGACGACGTTTCAAAAGTTTGATTTACATTAGACACGAAATAATGTTGAAACAGTAGATAAAGAAATTCTCACGAACCAAAATAATGGCTTTTTTCATCACTGCTGTGTATTGACTCCTTTTATTTGTACGGAACTTTTTTGATCATACTTTAACCCTCACAAAGCCAACCAACCTTTAATTACTTTCCTTGTAAAACTGCCAGTGAGCGCAAGTAGTTTTTTACAATATGATCATCAGGATTGGTGGTTCGTAACACGCATCGCCAAACGCGTTGTTGAAATCGGACGGCAACAACACAAAGCACAATTCAAAGCAAATTTTGGAGTCAATTTTGGTTGGTAGTGTTGCACAGCAGAACGACTTTAACAGTTAAGATTAGTATCCCTCACACAATTTACTAGTGCTTGCTGTGATATTTTTTGAGAAAAGTTTTCAAAATGAGCCCGCCACAACTCGCACTCTTTGGCAAAATATAAAAACAATGTTTCGTCGAAGGTGAACAGCAACCAGAGGGTAACAATCACCGTGCAAAACGTGGCCTAGAGTTTAGAAATTCAATTTCGTAAACCAGACGAGTTTTAGTGGAAAGCTGAAATAGCAACGACGCTTCCGCGATTCATGTGCGCTGTAACCGAGCTCAGACTAAAGGCTGGTTTCCATTAGGCGTAAATTGCAGGCGTAGCGTGAAAAATTTTTTGTATCTCTATTTAGTTTTATGCGCTCGCTCCGCTCAATTTACGCCAAATGGAAACCAGTAGTAAGTGAACGTATATTCACAAGAACAGAAATGTCAGATGAACTCTTTTTAGCTTCTTATCGTTCGTGGTCAACTTTAGGTTTTCTTAACGAAATTAAAGTCAAACCAACTATAGAAAGATTTGCTAAAATGCACAGTATACATGAAGCTAATACTGTACAAGATAAAACACATTTGAAGAGAGAATGTCGAACAGAAAAGGCGATAAATAAATCAACGCGTATACACTAGTTATTTGACAACGCAAACAGCTAGAAACAAAAGTAAAAAAAGCATGGATGAAACAGCAATGCAGCTGAATGTTTAACCACTGTTGATAGTATTGCCGACTAGAACAGCCACCTTAAAACGATTTTAGAAATCAATTGCAATGAGATACTAAAAACGACCAGCATATACAAAATACACCTAAGTTACATGCATACCACTATACCTGCTTCCAGAATCTCTTGCTGCTGTCAAGAGCGCAACCAGAAGCGAGTTAAGAAGGGACACGGCCTCTCCAAGCGATGAGACTTGCCCACAAAAAGGAGTGAAAACTAATAACGACTTTTCCACGAAAATGGAAAATGATCAACTGCGTTGTGATCAGCCCTCACGTAAATTCAGGTTGCGTCCCAGACGGCAGCTCGTTATTTATTTATCGATTTGAAACCGGCATCAACTTGCAAGACCTTGACGTATTTTTGTTTGCTACTCTTAGTTGAAAATACACTCACTTTATCACGCGCTTTTAGCATGACAAAACAAAAATCTTATTAACGTGACGACGTTTGCAGAACATGAGTAAGATAAAAACTGGAAGTATTTTAATTTGGGCCAACACAACCAGATAACATGGCCAAAACAGCTTTGAAAAAAGCTTTTCGAAATAAATGCATAACTCTTTTCAGTAAAGAGTAAAAATTTAAACGTTTCCTATGGCTTTAATCAGAAGAAGTTAGCGCCAAAATTAAGCAGAAAAGAAGGCGTTTTTGTTTATATTCGGCGAGACTATCGAAATCTTGCGTTTCGCTAGGTTTTCAATAGTCTCGCCAACTATAAACAAAGACGCTTTCTTCTGTGCCTAATTTTGGAGCTAACTTCTGATTGGAGCCAGACCAAAACGTTTAGGTTTTCACTCATTACTGAAGAGTTATGAATCCGTTTCCAAAAACTTCTTGTAAAGCTATTTTGAAATTTTGTACCACTGGAACAACTGCTTAAATAACGAGGCCAATTTAAAGCTTAACATCTAAGAAACAAAAGAAGCATTATTTCTCGAGCATATCATCCTTAACAACAAACATTACACGACACGCCAATACATAGAGTGAAACTTCTTTTGTATATAAGAGGATGCAGCATTCGTTATAACCCGCTCATTTGAAATGTAACCAAACTTTTTACACAACATGGGCTTCCTCACACACGGTTTCTTTTCCTGTCAAACTTTTCTTAAAAGCTTCAACTAGTTCAAACCCACTCCAAGAGCAAGTTAAGTACGGTGTTGGATGCACTACGACCCTACTAATAACCATTTTCACGAATGTTCGGCCGATTACTGGTCATGACTAGAGCTTTCGGAAATTCTATTGGATAATTCATGGTGGCTACAATGAGCAATCGGCCGATTATACTTGGCATTCGTTTTTGTGATGCACATTTTTGAAATATTAAGCACAGTTTTAGTGGCACAGCATAAATGCAAACTTCACGAAAACGAAAAAGACTTTTCTAGGCAAAGAACCGTTAGTATGTTACTAAATAAATAAATATGAAAAAAACATAAACCAGAACGGTTTAAACACACGTGTAATGCCGTTATACTTAAAAGCTTGCTTAATCACAAATATACTGAAAGAATCAAATACGAGCCTCGCTTTCAAAACGACCAAGACTGACAACTACCAAATTGGAGGCGGTTACCGATTTATGGAATGTGAATACCAACAAAGTATGAGTTAAATTTCACATTACAGAATCAGCTATGCGCTTGATTTTTAAAATACCGGTCAAAAATATGATTTCATGAAGAAGCAATAGAAGTTTCGGGAGAATTCTTTAAAAAAAATTGTTCTAATGCCTAAAAACCAAGTGTCATACTTGAACAAAAAGCACATAACCGTAAGCTTTTGTACGGCACAATCATTTTTTCTTTTCCGTCGGTTTATTGGGTGCAGGAGGCTTTAATTTTTTATAATCAGCTGGAACAGTAAACATCGAATCAGGCAAATCCGACTTGAATTCAAACTCGGGAAAACTAACGGTCGCTTTTACACTTGGAAACACAGGAAGATCAATCCGGATAGGAAAGCCCGGAGGCAAGTGAATCGTGATAAATTCTCGCAGTTTCTTAAAAACTTTTGCTTTGGGACCCAAAGCCTCTAAAACAGGAAGGAGATTTTCGAGTTTAATAGGAAAATCTTTACTAATTCCTAAGGTAGCCTCAAACGACTTTTGAGTGACTTTCTCCCGTTTTGGACGTCCGAGATGAGGAATGGTGCCAACTGGAGCTTTTGAGTATTCCGCCCAAGTCACAGGGGGCGGAGTGGGAGGAGGCAGGGAAGACCGCTGCACTAATCCCGACTGAGTGGAACACTCCTCAAAAATTTTATCAGTGCTTTCCCCATGGCTAATTGCTTCTCGCATCATTTTGTTTTTTCGAAGGTCCTCATCACTCAAATGCTCTCGCCTCTTTTTTGTTACCAAAGTCAATCCTGTTACTTTGTAAAAATCTGCTTCAAACGCTCCGACCAGCTGAGTTTTGTTTCGACGAAAAATCCAACCAGAATTGGCACGGTCTATCGAGAGATTAGTGGTTTTCATTGAAGCATCACTAATATCATTACTCATTGACAGATCTGTCGATTCTTCAACTGTACTGTCCATATCTTCCAATTCCTCATTTTTCAGAGGAAGATAAACTTTTTTACTGCAAAAAAATAAACGGGAAATTTAAAGCGAATAAATTGCTACGCGAGTGAGAATGGTTTTGAAACCTTAAACCAATCAAGTTATGACGCAGCAAAAAAGCATAACCTTTTTTGCTGGTTTATACAGGGTGGCCTGAAATGAGTGATACCCATACAAGTGCTCACATTTTCCATAATTGTTGATAAATGTTATTCAATTTTTACTCAAATTTATGCTGGGTTATAACCATAAGCGTCGATTTTTTCTTGAAAGAGGCAAATAGCAGAGGGGGCGAGAATTTTTATGTGAACTTTGTTTTCTATCTTTCACTGCTTTTAAACACAACAAAAATACTTTATGCTTAAATGATTGTTATTTTTACGATTATGACAAGAATTCGATATTAAAAATAACATCATCTAAATGAAATAAACAAACAATATGGACGCATAATGAGTAAAGACGCAGAATGTGATTGTGATATACAGAAAAACAAAATGCACAAATGATAGTTTACGTTTACTGCAATAGAAATTACTCATAATTCAATCATAACTTAGAATGCTCGATTACGAACTTAATCCAAATTTGTTGCGACGGGTTTGAGATCGTGAAACAAATTCATTTCTGCTTCGGCAAGATCAAGGGGTTCAGCGTGTTCGCGGTGTGTGTTTAGAATGGCCAATTTATTTTTGCTGGGTTTGCGTAGATCGCAGGTACGTTTTCAACCTGCGAAGTGTGGAAAACGACCGCTCTGCTTCACAAGCAGAGCTAGGAAGAACAATATATGTTTTTAATGCAGAAACAAAGTTAGGTGCCATGTCAACTAGAGCAGAATTTTGCTCAATTCTTTGCTGAGGACTGAAATTCTGCTACTGAAATTGAACGATTTTGTCTTCCCAGTCGTGCAAATGACAGCTGACGTTCTCTCGCAATATCAGCGTGACTCCATAGAACTCGCTCACTGTTTTTATGCTGTGACTTGGCATACGTTCATCTGGTTAAATATAGCAGGCATTCTTCGTATGTCGAGTGTAACGATATGTCGACTGTTGGTAAATAATTTTTAGTGTTTAGTAATACAGGTTGTCTTTATATTTTTATGTCGTACAGTTTATATGTTACCCTACTAACATCTACCGCTTTCTGAAGAAGCTCCCCGGTAACTAAGGGGAGCGAAACGTTAAATTTGAAGAATAAATTGTCGAAAGAACGAATTGATCTGGTTGAAATATACATTCACCTTCCAAAAGACAACGTAAAAAGTTTGCTATTTCAAGCGGCTGTGATTGATAGCGACGTAGTAGCGCACTTGCAGCTTTTTCAAAAACGTGCCTGAATAAATCGACGTGGTATTCTTCTACTTCTTCGTCAGTGAAAGCACGACGCACTCGAGGAATAACAGGCAAGTTTATATTCATGTGCAGCGCTTGTTCTTTGCATTCCTGGTAAAGCTCTTTTCCAAACGTGTCTAGATCAGTTGTCAGAGTGCTGGCAAGTTCTTGAATCCAATTATTTAAATCTCCTGCGGTAGCGTGGCGTGACTGACATTTTACATGAATTGGATGAATAATCCCGAAAAGTCGTTGCAGCAGACGAAAAATAAAAGTCAAACTTTTCTAAGTTCAGTAAATGCGAAAAGGCTAAAGATCTTACAGCTGCAGAAACACTAGTATAATTATTATTTATCTCCTCCATAAAATTCATTAAATTATTGTAATTTGCTAGAAAAATATCAATGCAATCTTTTCGTAGAATCCAACGCGTGCTGCACAAGGGTCGTAACTTCACTGTAGTTGATTCTGCAGACGAAGCTTGTATGGCAGCAAACCACCCACAACGTTTTGGTGACTCTTTCACAAATGTCACGATTTTATTCGCACAGGCTATCGTGTGTGATACTTGAGAATATTCGGTGCAAGCGTCCTGGCAAACCAAGTTAAGCTGATGACCAATGCAATGAAAATATAACGCTTTCGGATTTTCCTTCAGCATTTTTTGCTGTGAGCCGTTTATTTTCCCAGCCATATTGCTACCACCATCATAACCTTGACCGCGAAGACCAGAAATATCCAAACCAAGCCTCATCAACCCATCTTTAATCAACCAAAATAAAGTACTTGAATCTGTTTTGCAAGTTTCATAAAAAAAAGAAAAATCTCGTCACTTTGCAGTGTATTTGTACAATATCGAATACAAATGCTCATTTGTTCTTGATTACAAATATCCGAGGTTTCATCAGCAATTAGAGAGAAGACGTAACTGCTAATGACGTTATTTGCCGGCACTGCGTATAAATCTGGTAAAATTCTGGACTCTGTTTTGATGGCAGCAATTAGTGCCGTAATATCATCTGAGTTGATATTTTTAACATTTCGTTTTGAACGTCGGGAGACAAATATTTTGTGCTTGATTCAGAATTTACATACGTGTTTATGTCAGCGTTGCAACGTCCCAACAACCATAATAAATTCCAAATGTTTCCTGATTTTTCTCGTTTCCATAGCCTCTCAAGGCTATCCCTTGCTTTCCACAGTGGTGAACACAATCAAAAATGGCAGTTAATGTTAGACGATTTTTCCGTTGTTCTTCTCTAGTCTTGTTTCCAAGGCAAACCTGAACTTCAGAATCATCAAGAGCAACCTAAAAATACGAAATAATTATTGCAGTTTCACATTTGAAATGCTAATTATGCTTTCATGGCCTACCTAAAATATGACGCTTTATTATTTTTTAACGGCAACTAAAAAAAATGTGATCACAAAAATTTAAAATAATTAAGACACTAAATATATTGGCAAGCAAACAAAAAATCAAATTACTTTATATCGCTCACTTTTATATCTGCATGTGCTCTGACCAAAATTTCAAAACATATTTTAAAAATCGTTTAAAATGAACTGCAATTTTTTTTAATAAAAAGATGATGCACTTTTAGTTGCATTGCAAAAAGCCTATAACATATATGATATTTCAAAGTTGCAATTAACGTTCTAAAATTCGTCACACATACATACTTGTAATGCATCGGTCGCTGCTTGGTGCCATGGAGAACGATTATGAGAACGTAATGCACTTTTTCCTTTACGATAGTTTTGCCAACCACTAGTCTCCTTTGCCCATCTGCTTTTATGTATTCCTTCAGTATTTTTCGCTAACAGCCGATTGTTTTTGGAGGCCCACAAACAGCATGAACAATGGCAGGTTCCATCCTGGTTGCAGCGAAGCCATGCAAACTCGGTGAACCATTCTCGTTGCAAAGTACGGCCTTCATGCGACGGCATTTCTTTTGGCAAGGTACTGCTGTCGAATGACGCAGGAAGAGCGGTAGATCAATTACGATCTTCATCATCTATGTTTTCTAGAGCAGGATCGGTTACATCGGTAGAAGGCAGAGAACTTTCGTTATCTATATTGCCAGAGGTTGCAGCTTGCTGCATATCAATGCTATCCTCACTCGACTCTCTTGGAACATTTACTTCCAAGACTCTTTTTGAAGCCGGTCAAAAAATGCGCTGATAGCCGATTGACGCTTCATTTTGTTATCAGATTAGGAATATAATAACAATACGAAAATAAAACAATACCACAATTATTTTTTATATAGTTGCTTTCAAGTTTGCGAAAAAGTTTTTATTTCGATAAAAGTTATTTGATTTTTGAAGCCGTTTGATAAAAAGTTGTTGATTAAAATGTGTGTTTTTTTCTTTTAGTTGCTCTGATGATAGCGCAAAACAAGTGAAAATTACAATTCAAGTTTGCCTTTTGTTACGTATCACAAATTGCTTTGATAATGTGTGGTAATTGTTAACTTGATTGCTTTGATCGCAAAATCACGCCGCCGACGCTGACCACACGCTGATGGAGTTTTCTTTTCGCTTTATATAGCGTGAGCGTAAAATTGCGACAAAACAATACTACGATTTTGCGCTGTTATGTTTCGGAACTGTTTTAGCTACTATGCATGCATTTAACTTTTAATATAGTTATCAAAACACCGCGGGGGCCAGATATATGTGACCCCCTTCGGTGTTAGACCCAAGGGGGCACCGCCCCCCTGCCCCCGCCAGATCGACGCCTATGGCTATAACAATTCAGTCCTGGAAGTTTGAGTTTACGACAGCAACAGTTGTTATTTACTCTCGTTCCAAAAATATGTTTATAATGGCCGCCATACATTCCTGATTGCATCTTGGGATTGACTTCCTGGGGCTGCGACCGACCAAGGTACGAACAGTATTAATATTTCCCGGAACCCTAACACTCAAGTGCCGCCCATTGTAACCTTTTTACTTCTTGCACTCCGTTTCAGTACAATTCACTTGCTCTTGAACTACTTCACCTATGTGTATATTATCGATTTGAATGGAAAATGGTTGAAATCATACGAAATTTTGCCTGCACAGTTTTCATAGACTTTGTCTCAATTTAAGTCTCAACGCAATACGTCTTTCGCTCAGTCGTCCAAGACATTTTTCATAAACTTCTTTTGTTAAATTTTATTGTCAATTCTTATTTAAGTTAAATCTGAAATATAAGATTGGTAGCATTAGTATGAAAAACTGTATACACTGCTACGTGGGTATCACTCATTTCGGATCACCCTGCAACATGCGGCAGCTGAACCGAATTTTGACAATCACCGTACTGAAAACCCAACCGTGTTCTCTTTCGTTGAATTACTAGGACAGCGTGGTCTAGTCGTATAAACAAGGTAGTGTCTGCAAAAGTAGTCTAAAAGCTTCAGCTGCAATGTAATCGTGCGTTGTGACCAGAAGCGATTTGTGATTTAGTTAAGGAATTATATCTCCAGCTAATAGAATATAGGTGAAGTGATTTTTTCCCACCGAGTCGCAATCACAATCGATTAAACATTTTTTATCGAAACTCTAAACGTTTTCGGTCCATCACATGACCTTGCCCGGAGAAGATTCTCTTAAACGAATGGAAAAACGTCTAAGCGGGGGAGTCAGGTGACATGTTGAAAAAGATTAGAATTTCAACTGAAAATATTTAATTAATTGAGACTATTACACATCTGTCACTAAACTAAGTAACGTACTTATTATCCAGAAGCATTATTTTTGCATCTTCATCTTGGGTGCCGCCTTCAAAATCGATAATATACGATAAATCTCCTCTGACCCATCTTTTCTCCGCAAAATCTTCCAATGTAGAATTCATTCGAATTTTGCTGCCCTTCCTGTATATCGTACAAACATCAGATGGCAACACACGAGATACAAACGGAATCCAACTTTGAAAATCCCAAATCATTTTTACCGCAAAATCTCCTCCAAACGAGTTAAGGGCCTTTGTGATTTCAGGCTTTCTATTAACCCGCTCCCTTTTTCTTTCTTTGCTTAGTGCCTTGAACATGGCCATAATGGTCGATCGATCACCATAGCTAACTGCTTCCTGCAATACTGTCCAGCCACCAGCATTCTTAAGCAAAATAGGATGCTCGTGTTTGAGTAAGATTAATATGCAATCTTTGCGCCCAAGCATCACAGCAAGATGCAGAGGAGTATTTCCATGACGGTCCTTTAGGTTTTCAAACAGTTCTTTTTTACGTTGCCCAAGAACTTTCGTCAGACCAAGAATATCATTTTTAAACACCAATTCATGCAAAATGCATTCAGAAGGATCCAGATGCTTTCCACTGCTCGACTGTAGCGCGTCATTGCTACTCGTTTGCATAACGTACTAGTCAACTAGACTTCATAAACCTTATCCAGTAAATGGCACATTCATTTATCTAAACATAAGTTCACATCAAACACCTGTAGCATCTACATTGCTATAGATGATAAATTTACATCTACAATGCTGCAGCCATTAAATACTAAACATCTAAAACTAAACGAATGCAAATCTAGCAGCTAAGCGCTACTGACGCTGCGACGCAGGGCGCGTCTATGATAAACCCTGCGTCAGATTATTGTTAAAGTAAGTGCTCTAATTTTTAAAGGGACAATGACGTCATTGTAGGTTGCAAATCATGAACTATGTGCTTTTAGATCCAAATTTGAGAAAGCGGCACTACAGCCTTCCTTAACTATAATATCTATACACTGAATAAACCGTAAAACAGCTATACGGAGTTGTAGTACAGTAAAAAAGGCAAGTTACAACAAAGAACAAGATTTTATCAAAACAAGCAAGCAATCAGTCCTATGCAAGATAACAACTAAACTTAATCGGAAATAATTTAACTCATGTAGCAGACACCTTTTATGCAATAAGAAATGCAATATGAGAAAATATTTTTACTGAACAACAACTTTTGCTTGCAATAGTGCTAATGCCATCCACTAACACAGCGATCATCAGTCCGTAGATTACAAGACAAAAGATATTGGGTGTTATTCATGTAATCGAATTCTCCTAATTGATTTCCTTGGTTTCTCTGGCTTGCAAATTCATAAGTGCGTCTTTCAACATGTTTTACATAATCAGAGGGTCAAGACATGACCAAGATTAAATTATAAATTAATCTACTACCTTCATACAAACGACTTAACAACATTGCACACATATAGCTTTGAGAAATTGCACACAACTCACACAGTATATGCTTAATAGGCAAAAATGGCAATTTACATAGGTATTATAATCTCAGAAAAAATCGTCAAGTATACTTTCAATTGGTAAAGTCAGCAAAAAATTTTGCGTAACAATAGAAGGGCTTGGAAAATTTAAACAATATTCCAACCACCATTTCCTCATCATTGCTGACAATATCCTAGCCACCACTTCTTCATTTTTGCCGTCTCATAAAATAATTTGAACCAACATAGGTAAAAATACAACACAATATACAACACATAACAAGAACTACTAGACACTACCTGGTCATTGTGCAAAAGAAAAGTTAAGATTTGCTTAAATATATGAGGCGTTAACTCAGCCTCTGACAGAAATATACCTGTACTTGACATACTATGGCAAGTTTTACCTTAAAAAGCAGCCAGCTAAGTTGTGACTCTTGTATAATTTAGGCTGTTATTTACATCAGTTTTGTAAAGTGAATGAAATATTGCATTGTTAATCATACAATTTGCATTTTGAGGCAAAACATTTTTCATCGTAGTATACAATTTAGTGTCATTTTATAGCATTGATGCGACCTCAAAATGAAAAACATATTTTGATAGAGGTGACATTAAGTACTCCATACATGCAACAATACCTAGGTCCGAACTTGAAACTTTCCAGCTTTGGTAACATATTTGACACCTTTAAAAGGTTTGTATTTCTCTCCATATAATTCTACTTTATTGACTCGCAACCCTGATATCGACAGCTGCTGAATTTGAAAAAGTACTGTTAAAGAAGGTTTTTCTTCTGGAATTGGCACTCCAGCTTGAAGACTTATTGTTCCTTTGATAGAAGGAGGCTTACCCGCTGAAATTTTACCTAATTCCCATTTCATTTCTTTGTCAATAGGATTAAAGCTGTAATCGCCTTGAGATGGATTTAAATTTAAGCTGAGCACTTGCTTTGGTAAAGAGGCTACGACTTTCACATTTTCGATAACTTTTCCCTTAGTGTGACGAGGTCCAATAGTGACTTCAAACTTGCCACTTGTGCCAATATACTGAACATTATGCCTGACGTAAATAGGAATGGTAGACATGCTTTGGTTTCCAACATGATAAGAGCACAGCTTAAAACTTCCATCTGGAGGAACAAACGAAAGCACTCTGTTGCTCTCCCATCTCTTAAATCGTACACAGGGATGAAAGCTAACGTCATCTAACAAATTTGAATTTAAAAACGACATAGTAAGATCAGGCATCCCCGATAACTTAATGCAAGCATTAATTGATCCTTGAATTTCGGCAAACACTGTAGAGCCTGATCGATCAATAATGGCATCAACTTCCTCAATGACATCAAAGTATGCTTCGTTGCTGGCATACTTGACTCCACTTCTTCGCCATGGTATATTTGACAACTGACCGCTTGGAAGACGATCAGCAACGTTGCTTTGGCCAGTGACAGTATTAACCACCTTTCTGAGCATATTGGGTGGTTTAATAAGCTCTTTAAGTACGTTACTTTCTGTGGCAAGTGGGTAGCCATTATCCAACATTTCTTCCAACAGTTCATATACAACAACGTAATTTTCCTTGATGGTAGTTTCAGAACATACATTGAAATAGTCCACAAAAGTGTCAAATATCCTATGCAAAAACTCAATCACAAATAAAGGTTGAACCTCTTTTGAAACAGCAGCAATGAAATACAAGCGCTCTCTGTATATAGTAATTAGATAATAATGAGGAGCAGTTATAACAGGAGGAAGATCTTCAGGACTTGATGCCTTTTCCAAAGCTTCAAATACATAATCACATATGGATCGCTTGACAGCACTCTTCCAATGCTTTTCCATGAATATATCTTTGCGGGAATTCATAATAAATAAACTGTGAATCATATTTATTATGCTATACTAAAACAATTGACAATAATATCCTGTAAATGTGGCATATTGTATTACAGTTAATAAACTAGAACTAACCTGCATTTTACTATGTAGAACAATATTTTCCTGAAAAGGCTTATAGACAACCAGGAATACACCTAAAATGTCTGTTGTAGGTATGAATGTATGTATGTATGTATGTATGTATCGAGGGATGTCCATTTCAGAATCAATACTAATTCTAAAATATTAACACAAAATCTTTGAAACTAACACTTTTTCAGAATTTTAAATCTTATTTTGATAGTGGTGATATATCTGTCAATAAGCACAACAAATTTTAACTTTGTAATATTTATACGTATTTGCATTTGTACACACACGCCCACATGCATGCATACACACATACACTAACACATTGGTAAAAGAACAGTTTGGTAACCAATTTAATAAAACTACTTTTCCAATAATTGTTTATTGCCTCAAACATGTATGAGCAAATAGTTAGTTGCGAGATAACATGCATCAAATCAGTTCCAAAATTTGAGCAGATCTAAAATCGGGGTCAGTATCTAAAATTCAACCTTCTAAGAGATATCCCTAGGTTTACGTATTTTATTTTTACCCAAATCAGCACATAATAAAAAATGAGAAAATGGCGGCAAAACAGTAACTTGAGACATGCACATTGAGCTAGCAGTAGTAGTAGTAGTAGTAGTTATTAGTTTTTATCCAGTGTTGTCCCCTTAGCAGAAATGGCCAGATTCACCCCATTCATCCATTCCTTCTGAGCTAAAAAAAGAAAAAATTGATGACGATAATATAGCCATTGGGATGTAACTAAAACGCAGAAGTTTAATGGAATTGCAAGGATGTACACAAACTTACCCTAACCCTAACCTTAACCATAACCCAAACGTTGCTCTAAAAATTACCAAATAGACAATTTAAATTTACAATAGAAATTCACTTCAAAACTCTTCAAGAAATTTTGCATTTTAGTTTCTTCCTGGCCATTGCCCTAGAAATTATAGCAACAAACTTTTAAAATATGTTTTGGTAGATAATACATTTAAGTCCAACTAAAACTTCACTTGTTTTGTGTGAATTTGCTTTAAAAGTATAAATCGTGTCATTTAATATCTGTATTGCTCTGATCTTAACTATTTATCAACTAAAACACAAAAATTTTGCAGATTTTTACAACCTAGCCATAACTCTAATTGTAATTCTAACTCTAACCCTAACCCACGCAAGCACCAACCCCAAAATCTGATCTGTTTCACAGATTTCTACATATCAGTAGTATTCAATTATACGAAACACTTTCTGCAAACTTATACATATCAGTTTCTTCCACTACTGGTATTGTAGTATCTAAGACAAAAAGTTAACTTTTTCGTTTTCCAGCTCAACTTATTTTTTTGACAAGAAATCAATAGCTGTTGTATCTCAGCAACTTCAACGCAATAATGCACATGTTCCACAGTCAGTTGTTCTATAATAGTCTATGTCTGCAATGTACACAAATCCTGCATTATAGATGGTTAGGGTTTGATTTTGGGTGAGAGATACAGTTAGTTGACAGTGCAAGACCTCATGTTGAAGATCATGCACACTGCAGACAAGTACCACTTGGTAGGACTGATCACAATTGTTTGATCTAGCTTCTGTGTAATGTAAGAGCACGAAAGATAACTAACCACAAACCACAAATCCAGTTACATCAACAATACCTTGGTTTATAAATGAAAAGCACACTACTGTAGCCTGCTATAATGACGGAAGTGGCTAGTTGTGATAGCAAGCGCACTCCTGTGACACCAAACAACAGAGGTGCCAACATTTATGTTCTTTAAACATTTGGTCCAGCCTATTTCGTTCAGAAATCAAAATCTAAATTCCTAGTGCCATGATTCTGAGTGGCTGGTGAAACTGTTTAATTTTTTAATCATATTTGTACTACATAGATTTCATCCTCATAACAACAATAGGTGATTTGGGTTGGGGTAAGGTTAGAGAAAGGATTAGTAGGGGATAGGTTTAAAAATTCAAAAGCAATGTCACAAGCTAATAAATGAGTCACAGCATTTAGGGGTGGGGAAAAGATTAAGGTTTGCTGGTTAGACCAGAGTTAGGAATGATCAAGGTCAGGTAAATGAATCTGTGCATTTATGATTCGGGTCAAGGTTAAGTCAAAGGTAGGAAATGGCTATTTTGATGTCAACAGGATTTTCCCTTCAGAATCTACATGTATTTTGCTGTCTTGATTCATGTGTCTTTAAATAAGCAAATGCTGCATAGTGAATAGTGCTACTGCCTTCATATGTTTTTTTTAGTTTTTACAAAGAGTCATGATCCAAACAACATTAGTATGGCAAAATAGGTGGAGCATCCCTCAAATAGGGGTAATAAAGACACAAATTTGTCACTAGGTCTTATACCAAGTGTAAGATACTTTATGTGGCTCCTGGCTAGCCCAATATCTTGCATAGGACTGTATATGAAACAAACTCAAGTAACACAAAGCACAAGACTGACATACCATTTACTTTTGAACCAGGTTCCTTTTTGACATTACTGCTAACCATGCAAGTATGAACTAAAACCGATATCCTTAAATAAAATTGAGGCATAGAAAAACCTTCCAAAGATTATACATTAAATGTGGTGTTTTAAGGCATACATGGCAGTACATAATTACATGACAGCAAGCCTTTGCATTCACGGAAGAGCAGCTCAAAAGACTTGTGTTCAAATCTTACAGGAACCAGACTTGACGCAACACACTTCTGGGCAAAAATTAGTTTTTTCAAAGAGTCACAATCTGAACAACACTACTGTCTTCAAATGTTATAATTACTGTTTCAAATCTTCTTAGGAATGGTACAAAACAAAGGTAATATATACTGGGGAGGGATATGGTACACTTGGAGTAAAATTTTTGTATTTGTTACATCATAAAAATTGACCAATCAGAAACAACCAAAAGTCACATTATTAATGTGATCAAAATTGACCAATCGCAATCGTTCCATGGCAAATAGATTTTAAGAGTGAAATATCACTGACAGCAAAATAGCCATTGCCCTAAAGTTAAGATTGTTAGGTTTAGTTTTAGGATTATAATTAAGGTTAAGGCTAGTCCATAAATCCTGCAAAATTTCCAAATTTTAGCTGTACGGTACAGTAGAACTCCAGTTGGTGACCAGTATTACTATCACTTTAGCACACTCCCAAATATCTTTTGTGGTAATGCATTGCATTCTGTTTTTATAACATGACCATCTCTGTTTTTAGGCAGTAACCACCATACAGTTAGTCCAAAACTGAAAATTTAATCCTGCCAAAGCGAGCACTATTGAGCAAACCCAATCACACTTGTGACAGAGGTTATTGCACATCATGCCACAACAACAAGATTGCATGCCTGGCTTCTGGGGCTCCATGGTCTTCTGCCATGCCCCCATTCCTCGGAAGGGGTTGGGTAACCAACAATAACATCAGAAAATTTTAATTGCACAATGAAGGAGCATTGTGTCATATCAGAAGCAACCAACATCACTGGAGTTTGCAAACCGGTTTCAGATAAAGTATACTGCAAACAATGTATTTATAACAAGCTGGTTGAGATTAAAAGCTGGTTTTCATCACGTGTAAATTGCAGGCATAGTGTGAAAAATTCTTTGTTTCTTTATTTAGTTGCGTGCAAAAACTAAATAGAGAAAGAAATAATTTTTCACGCTTTGCCTGCAACTTACATCTTATGGAAACCAGCCTTCGTTCTGCACTGTGTTTGTGACCTCAAAAAACATACATCAAGTAAAACAGAACCAAAAAACTGATCACTTTTTCAAAAGTAGTGATTTAGCACACGTAGTGTAAACTTATGTCTTACTCCTAAAATTAATAACCAATTTCAGTTTTAAAATGTGGCACAATGCACATAGGTGTATTGCTGTTTTTAAAAGTGCACATCCATTTGCTGCAAACATCATGCTAATAAAGCAAAATTTGCTAACATAAAAGCTTGGCTGCAGTACCAAGGGTGATCAAGTTAGTAGAGTTCCACTATATTTATTAGCAGCACAAAATGTGCGTGAATAAAATGTTTAGAAATAATTTGCTGTGTGAAACCATTATAACACTTAAATGTGAAAATCCAGATTTACAGAAATATAGAAAAACATTAACTAAATGACAAAAATCTCAGATACACAAAAAATTCATATCAGTATTTAACACAAAGTTTTGGAAAGAAATTCATTTTAAAAAAGAGCAATGTTGTATTGTACTACCAAATAAAAAGAAAATCACTGAAGAAAATTTACAGTTTTTAAAACTTAAAGGATAGCAAAAGAACTTGTTAAAACTTAAAGCATATCAGGAATAAAATTTTAATTATAATAATTTATAAAAAACTGATCAATCAGAAATGAACAACAGTCACGTTTTTAATTAACTAACCTTGACCAATCATAAATGCTTGATTGCAAAATAGCATTCAAGGGTAAAATGTCATTGATGGCAAAATATTCACCACTTAAACAGAGGCAGTGTACACCTAGGGCCCTAGTATATCAATATAATGGGGAGTGTTCATTGGGGGGGGGGGGGTTGATACACTAGGAATAAAATTTTTGTTTCAATAATTCATAAAGATTGATCAATCAGAAATGAATAAAAGTCATGCTTTTATTTAATTAACATTGACCAATCATAAATGCTTGATGGCAAAATAGCATTCAAGGGTAAAATGTCATTGATGACAAAATATCCACCACCCATTAATTACGTTTGCTCTTTAACATAACCAACACCTCAATGATGATGCAAACTTTAGGTCTCCTTGACGTAGGCCAAGTTCCAGCAAAGTGCAAGATTGTATAACGGAAACAACTTTTAAATAGCAGATAAAAATGCAAAAATGACACTTGACTTACACCTGTTTATATAAATCAGTTGGCCATAGGAATGTTTAATTACATTCAACTCGTACCTAAAAACCACTGCATAGTTAGGAAGATATTCTTGTACACCAGCCATTGCATAAACTGTAAGGAAACGTTACTCTTCTGGTGTAAAACAGCATTTGGAAAAACCAATAAAATCTTTGTTTTATTAGAAGTGTAAAATAGCCTCGGTACTGTCAAACCTTTTGTACAGAGGCCTAACGGTGTAAGCTACATTGATTTTCATCTCTTACTTATAGCCGCGATATCGGCTTTCCATTTATCATGTTTTATTTTAGCTTCAATACTGACAAACTTTTTTCTTCCTTCATGTTAATTTACCTTCAGCGTTTTTAATTTTGTCAGTTGAGAAAACGAGTGGTACTTGCTGGATTATGGCTGCTCGCGCTTAAGGTTGGCATACCACTTTCAGCACTGTTTTTCTGATGAAGCTTGGCGTGTCTTATATTGCTTGTTATATGGACGGTAGTCCTTCTACTTGACACTGTAGAACAATAACATTTCCTCACAAAAAACATCTATTTGTCAGAAGAAAAATGTACACGTAAGTGTAGCGGTTGGCATTAGTGCTTTTCTTTTGTCCTTTAGGTGGACCAAAGCAGGGGCGGATTAAGAGATCGCAGGGCCCGGGGCAGATAAGAGTGCGGGGCCTCTAAATTATGGAACGCAAAAACAACTAACTCAGACTTGGATCGCGCTCCAAAAAGGTTTGTAGCTACTGATTTAGCAGATTTCAATATTGGAAGACATACGGTAATAAGCTCTTACTTTCTGAAAATAAGGTGTCCCTGAACTAATCCTTAGTATTTAAAATGGGTGAAGAATAAAGGGATTAATTTAACTGTACAGTATTTATTTTAAACCAAAAATTGATTTTTTTGCGTTATTTGTGTTTTTGTTTGATAGAAATTTAAATAAAAAAACAAATTTTTATTTTGATTATTATTTATTTAGATCAAAGATGTTGAATCTAATTTGTTATTTTGATTTATTAAAAAAGTAAATTTTATTAATTTTGTTTAAAATTTGCTTTGAAATTTATTTTAAAAAGTTAAATATAGAAGAAAATGTTCGCACTGTTTCATTGACGGGGCAAATACAAACAACACAGAAAATATAATAACCAACACAGAGAGTGCAACATAAAAAAAAATCTAAGGCAAATAATGTATTACAACTGGTGTTTTCGGCATTTCGCTGCTGAAAATTTATCAATAATATTCTCAAAGCTCATAGATTTTGCGAAACTCTTTTCGATGGCCAAAATACGGTAATCACAGACGCGATCCTGCGTCATGGATGAGCGCAAGCAGTTTTTCACTCTTTTCAATGCCGAAAAAGAACGTTCACCTTCCGTATTTGCAACAGGCAAGGTCAGATATATACGAAGAATAATAGCCACATTTGGAAAAGTTTCAATTAAGCAGTTCTTTTTCAAATATGACAGCTGTGCTTGCGCAGTATTTGTCTTCGAACCAAGATCAGGAGATGAGCGTAAATGAAAAGCGAAGTACACAACTTCTGAAGGAAAGTCGCTATCCAAATCGCTTGCATATACTTTCAACAACTGACTTGCAGCGTTTTCTATATCACTGATAGCCCAAGTGTTCAGATTCACCAAAAAATTAAAATTCTGTTGCATTATGCAATACACAGATTTTCGTCTTCTTACTTCTGCAATTGAGGTATCAATGATTGGAAGGTAAGTTCCAATAAAAAATGGATTCACAAGCATTTTTCGTAACTCTAGTGCATGCAGTGTCCTCTCCTTCATAATCAAAAGTCTTCTTCGTTTCTCGGTTTCGTTTGTTTTGAGACGCATAGGTTTTCTGTTTTGATTGTGAGTTTTAAACCATCCTTTTGAATTGTATAAAATCCATCCCGTAAATGCTGGCAAAAACTCTCGATTCCATTGTAAAGTGTTACGCAACTTCCTAAATGCATGTCAGCACGCTGTAGACTTTTGCTTGTACTGTGAAACCTTTGAAAGATTTGTGCCATAAAGCACATAATATGGCTGTTTCTAAGGCATCCATACACTTTTCCAAATACAATGAATCTGATTTGGTTTCATTTGTTTCATTGCCGTTCAACGTAAAATCTTGCAATAGATGTCTCAACTCAACAAAATTTTCCTTGAGGGCTGTAGTGGTGTCTGATCTCGCTGACCATCTTGTGTTGGATAAAGATTTCGCCGTTTTTCCTTTGATGACTGATTTTATTTTAGCGCAACGTTTCGTTGATGCAGAGAAAAATTTGTAAAAATTCTAAAGAAAGCCAAAAAATGAAACTGCATTAATATAGCTTTCTGCAGCACACGATCAAATCATATTTAATGAATGTGCGGAGCAAGAAATATAATGAATTAGTGGATTTAATGCTTTGAGTCTGGCTTGCACTCCAGTATATTTTCCTGATAAATTGCTCGCATTATCGTAACTTTGACCGCGACAATTATGCAAATTAATGTTGTATTTTGTAAGAGTACGTAAAATGTGGTTAGTTATTGACTCAGCATTATGTTGTCCGTTGCTATCTATAAACTTTAAAAACCTTTCCACGACAGTGCCGTCGTCCTGCACATACCTGATGATACAAATCAACTGGTCTACATGGGTCACATCAGGGTAGAATCCACAATTATTCTATAATATTTGGCTTTCTTAACCTCATTCGCAATTTTGGTTGTAACTTCCTTTTCCATAAGTCGCACAAATTCGTTGCATATAGTGGAAGAAAGAAAATAAGGCACACTTCTACCTGAATTACCAAATCGGCGAATGTGATCTGCTAGAAAATCGTCAAATTGTGCTAATAATTCAAGTAGTCCCAAAAAATTTCCGTTTTGAGGAAATCCAAATACTTTATTTCCCCCACGCAACGGCGAATCTCTTTCGCAAAGGAACTTAACGACGGCCACAACTCTTTTTAACACTGCTCTGCAGTACACTTTTTCTTTATCAATCTGCACCAAGAAGCTATCATCCACTCATGCATTCTCAGTCTTGAAAGAAGCAGTACATAGACTAGCATTCCTGTGTGACTCTCTGTTTTCATGTTCATGCAGCCGATTAATATGCTTCCAGTCATTAAATCCACTGGTAAAATGCGTTTCACGATCAGCAAATAGCTTACATACAGAACAAAACGCCATTCCAGTAGTTACCGAGTACAGCATCCAGTTACGTTTGATAGTTTCTCCATTTGTTAAAACACTGTAGAAATGTTCTTTTTTAAGATAACGGTTAATGCCATCATCATATGTTGTTTTGGAATTAGTAAAACTGATGTTTGTTTTCTGGTTTAGTATGTTTTCAAGGATGTATAGGCAGAAATCATCATCAATATTTTCCCCCAGAGCTGGATCATCGCTATTGTTTTCAATTACATTGATATATGTTTGCATACTTTCATTTACATTATTCACACTTTTATTCTCAGATTCAGTATCTAAAGCAGTGTCAAAAGTTTGCTCTGCTGTACTCTCAAGGTTCATAGCTTCTACAGCTTGACTATCATTACTCAAAGATTGAATTGATGGAGGATCAGCTAACTGCTCATTTACATTAGGAAAGAACTGACTTATTTTCTTACACATGCTTTCAACTTCTTTTGATTTTGTCTCTCTTTCCTCTTTTCTTTTACGTTTTTGACTTTCACTCTCAGATTTTCGACCTAAGTCACAAATTCTTCCAGTCATGAGCACTTTAAATATGAAACACTCTGCAGTGATCACGAAAACTCAACCAACTTATTCTCTTCAATTTAACTAAAAGTATTGCCATAAGTGTAAGTACCGGTAAGTTTCTGTAATTCAGAAAATTTGGCTAATTTTGAGCTAAATGCGAAGATCTCATACCCCAAATCCTCTAAATTTATTAGTCAAATTTTCTAATATCCTACTAGTTATACTTTATCGCCTATGTTTTATTAAGTTTCTTGCGACTCTTAGTGTCCTACCTATATATTTAAGATTTTTGAAGTAAAATAGCTTGTAAATTTCCACAGATTTTATTTGTCTGCACGCTGCAAGATATAAGCCAGAAGGCCTAAGATTTTTTATAACCGCTCTAACATTTGATTGTCGTTCGCAGCCATTAATTTGAATACTATTATACCAGTCTCTACTGTGACGTCACAGTTACTTTGTCACTGAAAGTCCGTTTTAAATTTTTTTTCTTACAGATAATAATTGTATCGGTATGCAAATATTTTGATTTCTCAGTTCAAGTTTGCTGGTAATGTAGGTTATAAGGCTATAAATTTATTTCAATATTTCAATTCAATTTAATAGTTAATAGCACTAAAAAATAGTAAAAGAGTGGGATCCCCCAAAGCGCGGGGTCCAGAGCAACTGCCCAGTTTGCCCATTGCTTAGTCCGGCCCTGGACCAAAGTACATTTATAGGACAAGTTATATTAACTTAGTTAATAAATTCAGCTGTTAACAAATAGGCAGTGGCTATTTCGCCGTTGACGGCAATTTGCCTTTGGAATCTATTTTGCCGTGATCATTCACGTGTGTTTATATAGCCAAATTTGCTATAATAACACTAGTGACACTGTGGTGTAGTGGATAGAGCGCTGGTCTTAAGATACTATGATTGCGGGTTCGAATCTCAACTGGCCAGGGCTTTAAAAGAAAGGCAGTGTACACTGAAGGGGCAGGCCCGGTATGTAAAGTACGGGCAGTGTACACTGGAAGGGAGTGTACAGGGTGGGGGATAGAGACCTGGGGGTGCAAAATTTTTTTTTGGTTTTTAAAATTGACCAATCAGAGACGACCAAAAGTCACATGTTGAGTACGTCATTAAGATTGACCAATCACTAATAACTCTAGTCAAAATAGTCTCTGTCGACGGCAAAATAGCCACTGCCTAACAAATAATCGCTTTACGATAG
This sequence comes from Trididemnum clinides, assembly GCA_963675345.1. Classification (NCBI taxonomy): domain Eukaryota; kingdom Metazoa; phylum Chordata; class Ascidiacea; order Aplousobranchia; family Didemnidae; genus Trididemnum; species Trididemnum clinides. Next base: position 13,796,451 of record OY776287.1, on the reverse strand, counting down.
AAATTTTGCATAAGAACTTTTGAATTGTAAAACATTGACATCTTATAAGCATAGTCACATCGCCAACAAATTTTGGAAAGCGTTCTGACACGACTTTGAACTTCACACATCTTTTCAAAAGTTTTCATAAAAATATTCGTTTAATGTCACAATGGGATGTCTCCAACCGAAAACTCTTTGTCGTTCTTCAAACGTTGGCAATTTCACAAATTTCAAAAACAAGCACTATACTTCGATGAGAACAATTGGATAAATACCGGTAAAAGTTTGTTTTGTTTAAATTGCTTACTTTGGCTGTGTTTTCTGTTAATGTATTTTGAGCTACATTCATAAGGTGATAAAGCATACGCAAAGTAATCCAGTTCAGTAGTGGCCTTGTTGGCGAAAGAATGATTGAACAATCTTCCTTCGAGTTTTGTCTTGAATTTTGATGCTTAATTGATTATAAATCTAGGATTATATGAAAAAATTTTGCCACAGTTTAATTTTTTCGGTTGATTCAATTGAAAATTATAATTAGGCTACAATGTCATTAAAACAATCTATGCATTGATTTGATTGAAATAGGAATCATTGAATTTAGACTCGTATCAATGAATCTAATCAATTAGCAATAGAGAAACATTAATGCAAAGATATTACTATTAATTAATGGATGTTAAGGCATATAGGCTAACTGCAATCAGTTGAATAAAATACCACTTCCACGACCGGTTTCGTTCCTATTAGAACTCGTCAGGTGGACTCAGGTATTGAACCGACGGTCACATGAATTGCTTCATGCGGTTGGCATAAACCGCATTTTTTCAAGTAAAAGAATTTATTTTCCCAATGGCACACAACAATTACAGCAGTCTGATTTATTGTAATAATCTTGATCTTACATTGCAGTTTGTTTCCACACATTTTCTCAACCATACTTCATGTCTTGCTCATCTTGCAGTACTTAGCAAAACGTTTTTTACTTCTTATGAAACCTTGTAAAGCAATTTTTGCTCTTATTTAAGCAGAGAAAAACATTGCACTTGACCCTGCTTTGACCTCCACAACCTTCCAACTTGCAGTATTGCTCTAGCCCATCAATACAATCTGGCCAATGACCAAAAAAATCATACCGCACATCCTGCACTGGCATGATTGTTTTCTTTGCCCTTTTCTGAGGCGGAGAAGCAAGGGATACAGCTCTGTGAAGCTCTAATCTAGGCCTGTCTGCAGATGTAGCTGGTACTGCTGCCATTGTCAAAGCACAACCGACTTCATTTCCGAGAGCCAATAAATCGGAAATATTTGACTTTGGTGTACCATGGTCAAACTCAAAATCACAATACTCCAGCCAAGAATTGGCAACTGCCAGATCTAAGAAATGGAAAAACATACAGACAGGCCACTTCCTGGTTTTGCTTTTATTCTGTACAGAGAAATAAGATAATCAATTTTATCCACCCCGCCCATGTAATTGTTGTATACGCCAATAGAATGGGGACGGTCAATCATGATATGTGCCTTTGCAGACTCGCTCCAACGTCTTACTTGATCAATTGACTCAACACCTGCAATAGTTGAGGCAACTGTCACAACTCCATTGTCAAGCCAGCGACTGACACAAATGTCTTTTTCAGCTGAGACCTAAAGTCAATTTCACCGTAGATCTTAAAGCCATAGCACTGTAGATCATAAAGCCGTAGCACTCAGTGATTTCTTCTTTTTTTTTCCTTAAGTTGTTTGCCAAAAATGAACTAGTACTTGGTATTGTATTGGGCTCATCAGTATCACTGAATCCCAATTCAGAATTTGATGATGACTTATTTGGCTTTGGAACATACTCAATATCGTCATCTTCATATTCGTCGTCTGTGCTTGAAAGATCGATATCGGATCCATCCAACTGGGTCAATGGGTATATCTTTTCGTTTCTTTCGGTTTTTGAGCAATGCTAAAAAACAAATGAAAAAAAATTCTTTTTACTCTTGTAAATCACCTAAGTTAAATTACGAATTCCTTAATTAAACAAACTTGACGGCATACAATTTTACGTAATCCTAAACTGGGGTAGTATTTTTCAGTGCAAACCTATTTTGGTAAAAGACAGAATTTTGCACAAAACTCAGATTGAAACACGTAACAAAAAGCGTCGCCTATAACTATAGTATACCGTATGACATTAGTATTATTCCATAAACAAATGGGGCATAATTGTACTCAGGAGTAACATTTTTTCAACTAGTATTGTTGCATTCCATTCACACCTCGTGTTTAGGCTAAAGTGGGACACATTGAGTACGATTGTACCAGGTTTTTTTGAAAAATTCTCTAAGGTAATATCTACCAGTTATATACCTAAAAAAGTACTCTTTGTAATACCTGAGTGTTGCTAATCTATCATATCTGTTTCACTATTTCATTGCCAATTATCTTCTCGTATATTTTCAATAATTTCACTTGTTTTTACTCACCATTGCCACGTGCGTACATTTTGGTAGTCATCTTGTTCAAATACAACTACTAGTTCCAGCACTTTGATACTATAGATCAAATCTATTTTTTAAGTCACCCAGTTCAGTCCAATTATATTGCAATTATATTGCAATTATATCAGTCCAATACCTTCGACAACTAAAGTAGTCCATTGTAAAGCGTGCGCATAGGACAAGCATTTTAAGTAAAGGTACAATTGTGTGCCTGGTAACCGAAGGGGTTATATTGCATTGGTTGTTCAAATAAGCTTCTTTGTCCCTTTTTGCTTGCTTTTGAAACTCTGCATTGAGCTTCTTATGTGACTTTGAGTCTTCAATAGCTTTGGTTTTCCACCTATCTCGTGCAATATTGATTGCTGTACTGGATATAGCCACGGTGACTTTTTCGTTATTTGTTTTTTGGAGACGTTATCGCGGACTTCTTTTAATATAACATGCTTGATGTCTCCCCATAAAGAATTTGGCTGCACTTCTTCCAATTCTTGATGCATTAGTATTTGAAATCGATTACATACATGTTTACTTTCTTATCTTCAGTAATGATATCCAGGTTAAATACAATCGGATTAGAAGTTTTTTTTCGATTTTTAATTTTAGTTTAAATTTGGAGATCAACAGTTCATGGTCAGAACGGCAATCTGCACCAGGGAGAGTTTTTGCCGAACTTAGGAAGCGCCGTTGTCTTCTTCTGCACAGAATGTAATCAATTTGATTCCTGCTGTTTCCATCTGGTGTTGTCCAAGGGTATGATCTTCTTTTGGGTTGCTCAAACAAGGCGTCAGTTATTACAAGTTCATTTTCTGTGCAAAAGTTGATTGAACGAGTTCCTGCTTCGTTTCTTTCTTCAAGACCAAAGCGGCCCGTCATTCTCGCTTCAAATATTCCTCCGACTTTGGCATTCCAGTCACCCATAATTATGAGTATGTCTTGTTCTGGTACTTTATCAATGAGAGTCTGGAGTTTGCGTAAAAAAATTCAATTTCTTCTGAATCAGATGTATTTGTAGGTGCATAAACTTGAAAAGTTGTCATGTTTTTAGGGTGACCTTGTAATCTTATTGTTGTTGACCTGTCACTTATTGGGTTGTATCCCAAAATGGTCTTGCGCATTGATTTATCAAGTATTATTGTAACGCCATGTTGTCGTTTGGTTTCATTTTCAGAAAAATGTACATTGTATTTTTCTCAACAGATATGTGCTCTGCCAATCTACTTGAGTTCACTTATTCCCAGGAGATTGACTTTGTTTCTTTTCATCTCCGATTTCACATTGTCCAACTTTTCACAGTTCATAGTACGCACGTTTCATGTTCCAGGTGTGTGTAGTTTTTTAGCCAGCTAGATCCTTATTATGCCCTCCCGTTGATTTCAGCTTTGGAACTTCCTTTTGGATTTGGTTCAAATCGTTATTATAGACCGGTTTTGAAGTTATAGATTTTCGCTCTGCCTCAGTAAATGATTGAGTGCATTCTGACCTTGGGAACTCATATTCAAGCACCATGTTTTTCTCGGTAATTTTGTCAAGCATGTTCATATAGGTTTTTTGGCAAAATACCGCAGTGGTTTGCCATTGTCTTAAGGCGTCTTAAAGGCTAACCGCAAGCAGTTGATAGCGTGAGAACAGGAAAGGTGTAAATGACGAAATTAACTCACTCGCAACGAAAACTATTTCAACTAACAGGCTAACACCAGCTCCACCAATTCTAATTGTAACGTAAGGCCTTGGCTTGGCTGGGAATTATAGCATACATCGCGTCCAGCTAGCTACAGTGTGCGTGCGTAATATAAACTTAAAATTAACTACATTACTTAGTGGGACCGATGACGGAGTGGTAGAAACCTCACGAAGCAATTCATGTGGTCAAATACCTGAGCCCATGTGACGAGTTCTAACAGGAACGAAACCGGTCGTGGAAGTAGTGTTTTAATCAACTGATTGCAGTTAGCCTTTAAGACGCCTTACCATCATTAAATTAAAAAAATATCTTTAAATCTGTAACCCACTCGTGACATATTGTTAAATGTATGACCACTTTGTTTTTTTTCAGATTAAAATCTCCTGAGCGACGCATTTAATTATTGGTAGAATGTCTCTCCCGTGATGGAATGTTCCTTGAATGATTACGAGTCGTAAAAATGTGAAGCAACTAGATGAGACCAAAGCTTTTTTCTTATTAATAAAAAAAACGTAGATTTGACATCATTTACATTTTATCCTTTCAAAACTAGATCCAAATAACGTAGTCAACAAAAATTTGTGAGGGAAATAGGCAAGAAATTTGATCCATGGATCATGTTTTTCGTGACGATCTTTTTTTTATCTTGGTGAAAAACGCTACAGAATTTTGTGAAAATTTGTGATTGGTCTATTACATAAATTTTAAAGATCTTTGCAAAAGTTTAGTTAATATGCTAACCTTTTTAGATGGCACAAAAGAATCTATTCAGGAACAAAACTTTTATGAATGTATTAGGAAGGTGATTGGCCCCTTTGCTACTCCTGTTGACAAGAACAGTACCGTTCGCTAGTTTGTGAATAAACTGATGTATACTTGAGAAGATAAAACAACTGCAAAAAAGTAGAAACTAAAAAATATTTAGATTTACTTCTGGCGCTGAAAACTTTTCACAATCAAAATCAATGACAACACGGTCCTCTGATAATAACTCATCACTATTAACTTACCTAGTAAGTATTAAACTTTCAAAACTGAAAAATATGTGGCTGCTGTGAACAACTTTCGTTTAGCTCATTTCACTTCTTTTGACCATAGTCGATTATGTAAGGGATTTTCCCACCTAACTAGAAACCTATTCTACAGTAAATGTAATTGTATTGTATATAGTATCATAATTCTTGTAAATGTAAAAGAAAATAAGAATCCATTGTTACAAAGTTCTTTTTTCAGCTACATTTTCGAAATATCACAAAAGAAGCCAAACTAAAAGCGTCCATTTTATCTATGTCGAAGCAATTTTTGGAAAACCTTTAAAATAAATGTTTTAATTACAACTTTTTGATTTGTATATTTCCAGTAAAACATCCTATAAGAGCAGTTAAAAACATGATGACTCTAAATCTTTCAAGCTCAAAAGTACGTTTCTGCGACCAATGGTGCTTGAGTTTCTGCCATTTTGGGATTTTTGGTTTAAGTCACCTCTTTTTTGCAAGCTGCCAAGTCAAATTGGCAAGCAACTGCTCAAATTCAATTTTTATGATGGTTTTGAGAGCAGCGTCTTTTTTGAAATTAGACTAAAACTTTTTTCCACTCTTCCCTATTCCTCATGGGACTCTTTCAAGGAGTCCTTTCTCTTCTTTAAAAAGCTTTTCTTTGGTCTATTTTCACTAATGCTTCACCGAGATGATTTCCTTTTCTCAACGTTACTGAGCTAAGAGGCCTTTACCGATCACTTAGTCGCGCCATCACCGGCTGTCTACCGTTCTTCCTCTTTTCTCTAAGGAGTCCCTACTTTCCCTACAAGTCACCCTGACTCATTTTTCCCTGTCATGTTATTAGAGAGCCTATCATTTTTTACTCTTTTCCATTTTAGGTTTGACAAAAACACGAAGTGAAACAAATACTTTTCAAGTCCTTCTGGAGAGTTTTGCGACCACTCACTCGCTGATGTTTTTTCCTTCTTCTCCCAGGGAAGTTCTATTTGCTCGCTCTGCCTGGAATAGGATTCCTTTAGTGTGGAGCTTACTCTTTCTAACTTTTCTTTTTCTCACTAAGGTCCCGCTCTCGCTGATTTTCTCCAATTTTACAACCTCGTGATTTGAACTGATGAATTTCTTTTTTTTCTTTCGGCAAAGGTCTACTGTGTCCTTGGCCAACGGCTCACTTTGTAGCGTTGAGGCCACTCTTTCCTATTCGGTACGCTCGGCGTCTCCCAAGCTTTTTTGCTAAAGCCTGCGTCATTCTGCAAGCTCCCTGCTAATCTCAGCATCACTAAGTTTGCCATTTTCTTTCTCTAGATTCTTGCTACACTTTTCAACTCCTTTCTTCTACTCCACCACATTTGGCAGCAACTCTTTTTTCTCTCCTCTGCTATCAAGCTATGATGGGCGGCTGGAAACTCATTTCTCCCGAGCATTGAGCTGGCTAGACAAGTGAGTTGCTCCACCAATCTACAATAGCTAGTGGTCGCTCTCCTCTTGAACTAAGGCTTGTCATCTCGTGCATATTCTTCACATATTCTTCTGCATATTCGTGACACAGGATTCCTCCGTATCCGCTGCGAAACTTTGTTTCCCTTGTCACATCCTCCCCAATCTTCTCTGCAACATACCCGGCATTTTGTTGGAACTTTCCAGAGTAGAATCTTTCTTGTAGCGCTTGTGGTCATTCAACAACAGTCACTCATCCTATTTTGTACTGTCCAGCAACGGACTCTTTGCGCCCTCTTCGGCGAGTCCTTTCCTATTTACGACCTTTGGGCGTTGTCTGGTAACAACAAACTTATTAGATTGGCATTCGAAATAAGTTTGTTGTGACCCGATCCTTTGGAAAGGGTCGGGTAACAACAAACTTACCCAACATGTTGGAATATGAAAATCATTTCAGTAGTAATGACAGACATAAAACGTGCAACCATTATTTCCACGCCTATTTCAAAAATATCTTCTATCACCATAATTTATTAAGTCTACACAGTGTAAACATGGCATTAGTTTATCGTAGAAACAGTATCAATACAAGTAATAAGAATCAAAAAGATTCAATTACAACAACGGTACAAATTTGTTGTGAGCCTACTGCTAAGAACATTATTACCACGCTAACAATATTGGAAAAGCCATCGGCATAAGGCAGTGATAAAAATATTGAAAATTTTTTAGCACTTTAAAAAAATATTACGCAATAAATATGAAGCATTTTTCTAGTATGTCAAACGTAGGCTATAATCTCACCGAGATTAGCTATTGTCTTTATTTATCTTGTCAGTGCCACAGCTTATTGCACAGTAATATTGAAAAAGAATTTGCAATAATTAGAGATGGGGTTTAAGCAGAAGCTATAACTCTTCCTTTACAGACGTCGCTTTTGAAGACGTTAATAATGAAGCCGCAAGGCTATGAAGTGTCTTGAAGTAACTGTCAGTATCACCATCTCGGGCGTCTTCTGCAGCTAATATTCTATATTCGTCCTGCAAGTTCAAAACAGCAGATTATGAATGATCGATAGCAAAGAGTCACATCTTCTCCATGAATAGGCGCAACAGCCCCAGAATATGTCTCGAACGTAAGGCACAGTTTGCGTTCACAATTCCTAGTAAACGCCGTAGAAATTTTCAAAATAATCAAAATACACTCGGGTAAAACATGCTTGCAGGAAGACAGAAATGGGGAAAAATAAGCAAAACTTTTTTATCATCTTTTCGGCGTCTCATTACCTTCAATTTATTGCTTTCCCCCTATTCCAGATTCCCTTTTATTTCCTTACAAGTTTATTAAAATTCCTTTCACCAAAAACAAATTCCTGACTAAAGATTGACAAACGGAGCATTATCTGATTGATCTCGAACGTTGATCACGCGTGTGAGCTCATGTAGTTTTCGTTGGTCTTAAAGTCAGACGGAGTCAGTAGGCCACAGCGATACGTGGACTGCTCGCTTCCCACCACCTGTCCGCCCCGTAAATGCGGAAAAATTACGTTAAAAGCCTATTCCAAAGGCATAACAAGGAAATCTGCCTGATCTACTAACATCCGCCCAAAACTAAAAATGCATCGAGTTATCCGCAGAAACAGGGGAACATTGAACAACTTGCGTCGCTGATGGCAAAACGCATTTCTACCGCCAGTAAGGCCACCAAGTAGCATAAACTTTCGAGGGACAGAACGCTGAAATCACGCGCGTCTGCAGCCTTTGATTCTGACCCAACGTTTTAACGAGTTGAGAAACATTGCCAGCGAATCTAAAAGCGCGCCTGCTAATCAACGTCTATGCAAACGTAGGTCGCTAGTCGTAGACAATGCATCAACGCGCGTTTGCATTTCCACACCGCAAAAAGAAATAGCAGCACACCAACCTGAAGCTTCGTCAAATTGTGTAAAACTTCAGTGTCTTGAAAGTCGGACTGGCAGTAACTCATAAGCGTGTGCATCGCTTTCATCACCACCTCCCTTCTGTTGTGTTGCTGGTATTTTAGAGATGACGATATAACCCGACACCAGTCCAGGTCTTTCACAGTTTTTCCGAGGTTTATTCTGCGATCATTCAAACACCAACGCTTTTAATAGCGTTTTGAGCCCAGATATGCTTATTTATACGCAACTGAATATTCATGAAAAAGAGTACCAATTACCACTCCAAGCATTTTGAAAATAGATCTTTGAACGAAATTTTGTTGCTGGACCTCCAAAAATATTTTCAAAACTTATGTTTCTACAAACTTTATAAAAAAGTTGAAGCAAGATTAAATGCCACTTTAATCTTTAACAAAAGACTTTTATGTCATCAGATTTTTCAACTAATGGTAGCCTCGATTTTTATACACAGTAGCTCTTCGAATATACACCCAAGCATGTCAAAAAGCAAAGGAGTAACGTGAACACTGCAAGATTTTCATTTCTAGTAAACCGGTGCTTATTTAGAGTCGGCTATTACCTACAACAGCAAAGTGTATTTTAAGTTTACCTGTGATACTGTCTTAATTTTTCTTCTCTTTGCGGATCTGCGGTATCTTTCTTGGTAGTGAGTCGTTCTTCAATCAAATCGTTGATTAAATTGATTGCTTTTATTTGCAAAACCTCAGCATCCGTCTGTGAACACACGTGAATATTCAACTTCAAACCAGTTTTATATCTTGATGTTATCAATTCCCAATAAAATAATATTTTGGGCCTAAACGCACAAATTTGAGATAACGAACTTTCGACATGCGCGATTAAAGGCAAATGAAATTATGAGTTCAAAAACGTTGCAAGGAGATAGCGACAAACCACATTATAACATTTACAGACCTGTTGAAATAAATTCACCATAATCTGGAAACCGCCATATTGTGAAAAATGTGTTTGAGCAAGTGGAAAGTGTCTGATCAATGACGATATGGCGTACATGCATTTCTTTCGTAAGGTTAAAGGCTGAGTAGGTGCAGCAAGCATCAGCAATAATGACTTCAAAACACCGGAACGCAAGGCCTGTTGAAAAACATTGTAGTTGAACTTGGCTAATCAAACAGTTTAAAATCAAAAAAAGGGATCGGCCGGGGATGCCGTTTATACCTCGGACCGACACCAGCAGGGGCAGGGGCGTTGCTCACTGTGGTTGTTGCACCGACATTAGGTGCTTATGTTGCGAAAGCAATGTGGGGTATATGACGATGTATGCTTGCCCTCGGGGTGGCGAGTGGTACCGACTGCTTGAAAGCAGGTTAACGATGAAAAGAGTCGCTTTGCATAACAAAATTGACGACGCGAAATAGAGTTCTACTTTGCAGGGCAGCATATCAAGACGTGCTTAGGTTTAAGCAAAGTTCTTGATACATTGCGCGTGCACGTACCCTCACGTGCGTTTTGAGATCTGGCCCCAGCCCAGGTTGGCATGAAACCCGGCCCCGGTCAAATTTGTTGATCCAGTCGTTCCCTGATCAAAAAATATACACTGCCTTAAATAATAAGCACAAAATACTATTAGCCATGTAAATGGCAAGTACTATAAAACAAGTACTATAAATGTACTTAATCAGAAAAACCGAGTAGCAAACATCGTTTTTGCTTGATAACGGTGCAACAAGCCGCAAGTTATCAGTTTAAAAAGCACTAAGCCAAAGATTAAGTGAGTAGTGATAGGCTATACAACGGAATGGTTTCACGGAGGTAGTGGAGACACAACAGTGTAAACGACCAGCTCAAAATGGCTGCCACTTTTCCTTTAGCTACGAAAGCATATTTCAATCTTGCAAAATTAAGCTTTTGTTGAGAGACATGGGTCTTCCTTTGGGCAACTTGCTTCCACCTTAAGAACAGACACTATCAGGCATTATCTCTCGACATACCATCTTGTGCAGCGGTTTTTAACGTTTTTAGTACTGCGCCTCCAGTGAGCGATGGTTCCCCGTTTTACACCCCCACCCTAATAGGTTAATACAATAGTAGTGTTTCAATTGCATTTTTATCAATATACTAACCGTGCTTCATCAATTTTAAAGAATAGTCAGGCTGTTTACCCATCATGTCGTAAGAGGCGACTATTGGGTACCTACCAATTGCAGTCTGACTGTTAATGGTGGGTTGTCAGTTTAATTGCTTGGTTGGATCGCTCACGTCAGAAAACTGAGGAGTAAGCAAGGGCATGCTACCGTAGAAAAATTTTGCTCCAACAAATTCCCATAACCAGAAAAAAAACAAATGGTCCCCAGTCTCAGGCAGCTCCTAAATGGGCAGGGGGAGCGAAGAATCTCCCGGTTTAAATCCAAATGTCATGGGATGAGATTTGGTACATTAAATGTGGGAAGTCTTTGTGGAAGAAAAACAGAAGTGTGTGAAGAACTGAGGAAGAAAAGAGTTGATGTGTGCTCCATCCAGGAAGTAAGATGGAAAGGCCAAGAAGCTCGTTTTATGGGTACTTCGGGACAAAGATATAAATTGTGGTGGTCAGGAAATGATGCATGATTCGGAGGGGTCCAAATTTTGGTGAAAGAGAAAATATGTGGAAGTTAGAAGAAAAGCGACAGAGTAATGGCAATTATGCTCACTTTAGGTAGAGAAGTGATCCGAATATGTGTGTATGGGCCACAAAGCGGAAGACCAGACAAAGAGAAAGTTCGTTTTTATGATGAAATGGGGAGTGAGCGGGACTTGGGAAGTTCAAGTGAAAGTATTGTTTCTTTGGGCGATTTCAATGGACATGTGAGGAAATGTACTGAAGGTTTTGAAGGTGTACACAGGGGAAATAGTATTGGGACAAGTAATGCAGATGGGAGAAGATTGCTGGAGCTTTGTGATGAAAAAAAGCTGTGCGTGGGAAACACTTGGTTTTGTAAGACAGATAAAAAGATCACTTATAGTGACGGTGGATGTGAAGCAGCAATTGATTTTGTGCTTGTGGAAAAAAAATAGAAAGTATATAAGGGATGTGAAAGTGATTCCATGGAAACTTCAGCACAGGCAGGTGGTCGTAGATCTATATAAAAAGGTTCTAAAAAAGGTAGTAAGAAAGCAACGGATCATAAGAAGAAAGATTTGGAAGTTGAATGAAAACCGAACAAGAGTAAGATTTGAAAAAAGAGTAAAAGAACTAGTGAACACAGATGCGCCTAATTTGTGGAAAACTTTCAAGGATGGTGTTGTAAAGGGATGTGATGAAATGTGTAAAAGAAGAAGGCAAGGAGAGATCGAGGAGACATGTGGTGGTGGAATGAAGAAGTCAAAGATACCATAGCAACAAAGAAGGCGGCATTTAAAGAGCTGTGCAGGTTTCCATCAGAAGAAAATAAGACTAAATACAAACAGATAAGAAATCAAACAAGAAAAAGTGTCGCTACAGCTATGAAAATGGAAGCTGATCAGGAGCTGAATAATTTTTATTAGAATTCTAATAGTGTTTTCTACTTCCTTAGAAGAATGAAAAAGGAAGGGAAGGGTGTGAAAGGAGGAAGGTGCTTAAGAGGAGGAGACGGACGATTGGGTTTTATCGAAGACAGGGCAAAAATTTGGAAGGAACACATGGAAAAGATCATGAATGAAGAGAACGAATGGGACCACATGGTGGAAACTGATGTAGTAGAAGGACCAGTGAAAAAAGTGGTTCGTAATGAAATTGTGGAAGCAATGCCAAGGATGAAATCAGGAAAGGCAACTGGACCATCTGAAGTAAGTGTGGAAATGATAGTTGCAAGTGGAGAAATCGGAGTGAAAGTGATGATGGAACTGTGTCAGCGTGTATTGGATGGTAGAGAAATGCCTGATGAGTGGAATACTAGTGTGATTGTGCCTATCTTTAAAGGAAAGAGTGATGTGATGAGCTGTGGATTATACAGAGGAGTGAAACTGCTAGAACATGCCACGAAAATTGCTGAAAGTGTACTAGAGAGGCAAATACGAACACTAGTCAATTTGAATAAAATGCAGTTTGGATTTAGGTCAGAAAAAAGAACAGTGGATGCGATATTTATTGTGAGAAGAATGCAAGAGGAATATCAAAAGAAAGACAAGAAGTTGTATATGTGTTTTGTTGACATGGAAAAAGCTTTGATAGAGTGCCAAGAAAAGTGATGGAGCGGGCCATGAGAAAGAAGGGTCCTATCAGAAGTAATGGTTTGGGCAGTTATGAGCTTGTATGATGGTGCAAAGACAAGAGTGAGAGTGGAATCTGCATATTCAAAGGAATTCGATGTAAAAGTTGATGTACATCAAGGATCTGTGCTGTCGCCACTATTGTTTGCAATAGTTGTAGATGCTATTACAAAAAATGTAACAAGGGGTGTGGTTAATGAATTACTGTATGCAGATAACCTTGTTCTCATGAGCGAAGACATGGAAGACATAAAAGAAAGATTTTCAAATTGGAAGGATGCACTGGAAAGTAAAGGTTTTAAGGTCAATACCAGAAAAACGAAGGTGATGGTAAGCGGGTCAGAAGGAAACTATTCTAAAGCAAGATAGATCCATGTCGAGTTTGTGGGAGAAGAATCATGGCCAATTCAGTGCTGTGCACAAAATGGGTTCATGGCAAATGTGCAAAAATAAAGAGAGCTACCACTAGGTTGGCAACGCATTTTGTTTGCTCAAAATGTAGAGAAATAATGAAAGGAATGGTGGATTTGATCGAGAAGTTGCGCAACGAAGTGGAGACAGTAAATGGATTTTGTTGTTTGGGAGAGAGACTAAATGCGAGTGGTGGTTGTGAAGCGGCAGTTACAGCAAGAGCAAGAATTGGTTGGATAAGATTCAGGAAATGTGGAGAGTTATTGCTTGGAAATAGGTTTCCTCTGAAGATGAAAGGTAAAGTTTATCGTTGTGGCATAAAATCAGCAATACTGTATAGAAGTGAGGCATGGTGTTTAAAAGAAAATGAAAAAGCAATTTTAAGAACGAAGAGAGCTATGGTGAGAGCCATGTGCAGTCAGAAATTTGTTGACAGAAAGACGACTGAAGAACAGATGGACATGTTGGGGTTGAAGGAAACTATAGACCGGTTAGCAACTGCAAAAGGAGTCAGATGGTATGGACATGTGCTGAGGACGGATGACGATAGTGTTTTGAGGGTTACTCTGAATCTTGAGGTGAGTGGGAAGAGAAAGCAAGGACGACAGAGAAGACCTGCAAGAAGCAAGTAAAAGAGGAGACAGAGAAGGAGGATTGAAGAAGGAGGATGCCCTGCAACGATTCAAGTGGAGAGACAGAGTGCGAACAATTGCAGAAGGAATGGGGTAAATACGGCCATCTCTGCTAAGGGATAACACCAGATAAAAACTGAACAACTGCAAATACTACTATCTTTTTTCCCTGCAATTTAGATTATCTAAATTTATTACTTAGCTACGCAGGCACTGCAACATGATAAAAACATAAACTTAGTCAGTTGAAGGATTAGTTCTATTTTAGATTGCTTTACAAAGTTTACATATACCACTCTACCACTTTAATAAACTGACTAATAGCTGCCTTAATCCATTCAGATTTTTCACTGACCAAATTTAGCATGACATAACAGGCTAATCTACTCTACAATGTAGATTTGCAACTGTTAAGTTATCAAAATGAAGTAAACACGATCGATAATTTAGTTGTTTTATGACATCATACATTATTCAGTTTACGAGACTGGATTACTATTTAATGGTAGGCTACAATTACTCACAATAGTATCTCAGACAGTATTTAAGCACTGATAACTATACAATAGGTGAGAAAACGTAAATCTCAAAAAACAAAGATTGTTTTGTAAAACACATTAGGGCTTGTGCTCCCTTGAAAATTTACGTATGCCCCCCAGGGGAGGGGTACCCCCGGTTAAGAACCACTAATCTAGTGAATGAGCTGATGCAATAAATAAAAAATAAAACTCAAGTAAGCGTGACACATCAGACGTGTTCAATTTGGGAGCCGATGGCTCTGGATCAAATCTAGCTGAAAGCGAAAGTCTAGAATGCAACGACTTCCACACTCTACATGTAAACCACAAGACATCAATCAAATAAGATCCTCATCAATGACCAAGCTATGCAACTAATTTGAAAAAATCCAGCTTTTGCACCCTTTTTTCCTGCATCACAGGCTTCAACGGATGCTTTAGTGTTTGTCTGCAATGACTTGCTACTGTCACTAGCTTTTGAAAATTACTTTTTCCTAGAACAACATGCTTAAAAAATAATTACTTCTATTTGGACTTTGGGATTGCTTTGCATCGCAGAACCAATCACATGAGCTGCTTCTTCACGCAGCTCTACTGAGCTGCTGTTCAATGTTCGTACTACAACATCAAAACCACCAAATGTAACCAGATCGTTTGCATTGTCAATCTAAAACCAATGATAAAGATCACAACAAAGCTGCAGATTGATGTAGTAAGCTCAATTTTATGAACACACGGCCGATTCAAATTTTGCAACAAATTCTACGGAAAAAACAACGGTCTTGCTCTTAGAAAGCTACTCGTTACAGTCGCATGCAAGCAATTATTCATATTGACACTAGGGAGGCATTGCATCTTCTTTAAGCAAAAACTGTTCGGAATGCATACGTTTTAGAATATGAGCAAATATGGCTGACGTCAGGTGTTCATAAAGCAAGTAATTTAGTCTTTCCAGGACAGACATGACATTGAAACACTTATGTTGAAAAGTCGCCGCAATGGCTATTCTGACAATAAATATGAAGTGAAGTTATAAACCTCGATTTATTGTCATAGGTAAAAGATTTCGTTTCAAAAGTTGAAGGGGTGTTGAAACCACAGCAGTTATATTTTGCTTTAGATAAACTTAGCACCCCTTCTCAGTCTCCAAAAAAAATGCGGTAAACAAAGGAAAAAATCTTAAACACAAGTTGATTATCTCACCTGGTGAACATAGTATTCCAAATCTTGAAGAGCTAGATGCTTATCATCATTGGCAATTGTGTTGTTGTTTATTATGGAAACCAATCTCTTCATCACTTCAACATCACTTTCTTGATGAAGGTTGAACTGTTCAAATGCTTCTCGAATTTCATTGATGGAACGAAACTTCGATTTAATTTCCTGCAGTAAAATAACAGGAACTGCTATCTGACAAAAAGTTTTGCCTTGGTGCAGCACACGGTACTTAAGAAAATAATAACCAGGAGGCAAATAAGAGAATTGTGAGAACATATGTGCTAAAGCTTAAAAATTAAAGGAGCCCTTAGATCCCTAGTTTAAATAGGTATACAAAAGAATGAGATAATAATGCTTTAGCTAAGGCCTCTCCTGCATCCCGGCATCAGCGTATGACAGCTCTATGTCATCCAATATACTTCCACACTTGAATGGGGCCGCTGGGGCCAATTTTGTCTGAATCATAGCAAACATAACAGAATCAGCTGATCTGTAGCCCACTTACTAAGCTGCCTTAATCGCTGTATGTACTATCCTAACACAATCATGATTGCACGAGCTTTTAGATACAAAATAAACTTCACATATTCAATTTAATAGTTCAACTCACTTTTTTCTTGTTTGGATCTACTTTTTCCGCCTTCTCAACTTTAAACTTTTTCAAGGCAGCTTTTAGTTCTTCGACTTTGTAAAGTGGTGGAGCTTTTGAGTTAATGCTGCATAGCAAGAAAACAGAGTAAACAAAATGTATTGGCATCGTTAAAACATGTGTTTGCTAAAAGTGTTAGTTCTACTAGGCAAAAATGAATACCACGCCAGCCCTACTACAGACTTTAATAAGATTACACATTAGGATTGACAATTTTGTTACCGACAATTATACGATGCTATCTTGCCAACTCTGCTATACCGTCATGGTGGTAAGCCAGCCAAATGAATGCTAGCAATTAAAAGTTTCTAAATGTACAGCTGGACTCAAATCTTCTAAAATAGCTTTGGCTGTCCTTTCCAACACCGAATATTTGAAGGGGACTGTGCGTCAGACAATGATGGCTTTGAACTTTAATGACAGTAAAAATTTAGGCAAAAGGGTCGAAGTAAACACCAGTAGGCAAGGCATCAAGCTGATTAAAATATCGCTCTCACATGGATTCAACACTTTATAAAAATTGTGATTTGGGTTTGGTTCAGGTTCACAACTGCCGAATTTTAGAGGTTTAGACTCAGTTTGAATTCGGTTCAGGTTTTTGTGGTAGGTTAATAAATAGAGCCATTTTTATGACCTACCAAATCGGAAAATATTAATTTATTTTCGGAAATATACTACAATTTATCACTTTATTTTTAGAGCATTAAGTTTATGTTGATCTCCATAATTAGTTACTCGTATGCAAGTTTTTACACGTATTCTAAACAGTAAACCAACAGAACAATGAACAAACCACATCTGTTTCACTTAAAAGTTGCTACATAGCTTTAATGCATCCAACCAATAAGCGTTTAAGTGCGATTTTATAAAGTGTTTGTGTCTGCAAAATTTTGGTTTGGACAAAGCACTAGTCACTTCTTGCTACAAAAAAGTAACATCCAAAGCTCTGAGCTCAAAAGCTACTCTTGGCTCTTAATTTTTAAGCACAGGCTAACCTGCTGCTAGTGTTTACAATATTCAAAGACCAAATGGCACGTTGCAAAATAATAGGTCAAGCGATGTCACAATGCAAAATTAACATCAAACAGCAAGCGCTGTTAGGCTTAAGAAAATAATGAAAATATTGTTTTCAATGCTTCGTGAAACTCGGCATGAAAACTCTCACTTTCTCTCTCATTCACAGATCATCAAACTTAAATGAACATTTAAAACTGCATCTACAAGGGTAAAAGTTTTGATTTTAAAAGTATGAAAAGTCGACTTTTAATAATGTTTTAAATTCTTAAATAATCCCCATTACAATGTAGTTTTTTCATCATAGGCTTGACGGCTTTGGGTGCTTTTTAATGACTTTTTCTGGCCCTAATATTATTGGTTTAAAATATAAGTCATTTTTGAGTTTTATTCAAAATACAGAAAATTTATTAACATGAAATTATTTAGACCTACAAACAAGATATTTTCTTACATAGAATTGCATAGAGGTCCATATTTTTACAAAGACTTATGCACCTCAGTTTGTTGTACATTGTATATGTTTTTCTCTATTACATTTTTTAGAGATAATTTTCATTCACTTGAATATTTACGTGGTGCTTTACAATACAACGTTGTTGCTCTAGTTTGAATATGGGATTTTATGCATGTGTTTTTTTTTGTTGACAGAATCGCTTGTTCACAAAACGTTTTGTGTTGACAAAACCGCTTGTTCACAAAACTTTTTGTTGACACAACCGCTTGTTCACAAAACAACATATACTATATAGCACCATGTGAACATCCAAGCAAATGAAAATTTTCATACAAAAAAGCTGAAAACCAAAAAAACAACCAAACCGGACAAAAACTTTATAAAAATGTATACTGTGTATAGTGACATTTACATAATACTTAAAAATGCAAAAATAGGGGAAAAGTTGGGTAACATAAATGGACTCACTCTGTTTTTTAAACTGAGTTATGGGGTGCATAGAAAACAAATAATATGGTTTCATAACACATCTAAGGATAAATAACACCCTACATGTTATTCATACCTCTTACTGCTGATCAGGGTAGCTGAAGGCGACTGCAGGCATTATACCCAGCCAAACGTTATATTAAACAGACTTTCACTCATTTGAAAAGTAGCCACTAGGCAATGTTATAATTTCTTTACATAAGCCACATTTGGCACCTGATGAAAGCTAATTATAATTAGACAAGGCAAGCTCCGGTAAGTAGGGTAATTTGGATTGCTTGTTCTTATATTGACATCAGTAACCATTGCAATTCAGTTTGTATCACATCAAATGAAAATACAATTTAACTAACAATATCAACTTGTAGTAACAAAATTTGGCTTTTTAATTAGCAGCTTCTCTCACTTTATATCAGGTTTTTCTTCTTTCGAAGGCACTTGTACTATGGCATTATTCTGACTTTCATCCATTAACTTTGCCCATTTCCCACCAGTTGATAAATCCATTTTCACATGAAGTCCAGGAGGAATTGCTTGGTCTATAAAAATATTGGAATTACAATGATTATCAACCAGGCATCCTTATCTGTTAAGCTTAGTGTACAATTACAGAGTGCTTGGTTTTAAGTGAATTAGGGTTAAAGACCACACTTTTTTCTACAAAGTCCTTGACATCAAAAGGTGCAATAGTCATGCCCTTTCAACGTTTTCTTACAAGCTTTGACAACTGAAAATATTTTGTTGACCAAGATTTTGAGTGTGTTCAACATCAAAATCTAACTCATTTTTCATGCAACACATCATCACTTTTGCCACCATGCATATCATAGTCTTTGATCAGAGATGCATCAAAAAACTCCGACCCGTGTCAAAAAATTGTTAGCAAGTGTTGCAGGAAATTATGTGCTCTGATGCAATTTTGACATGTGGCACAAAACAAATTGTCAATGCACCAAAAAACAAAAAAATAGCTTAAGGAAACTACTACAAGGGCCATGACCACCACCCAGTCCTTTTCCATTTTTAATCAACTTTTTTCTTGGGACGAGTCACATATAAAACAAACAACATCTGATAACAAAGCAACAGGACATAACAGTGACATTGTGAGGAATGTGCAAGATGTTGTCAAACCTTCTATTAAAATACAAATAATAGCTTAAACAATTATTTAGTTTTTTTCATAATGTTGAGCCTGTTTTGAATTGTGCTGGTTAAGCAAACACAAAACATAGATACCAGCATTATTTGATTAAAAAGATGTCAATCTTCAGGGTGTTTCACCAAAGTGTGGACTAAATTTTATAGTAATTTTTAAGTTATTTATCAATTGCAAATTGCAAAAGATTTTGCAGATTTTTTTCATTGCACAGTTATTAGTTTAACTAACGTGAGATTCAGTAAAATATAATGAATTAGGGTAACCATAAATAATAAACGAATCCATTGAAACTATGTACCATGATGGGATGTCAGCTTCAAAAATTTATTAATTATTGAAAAAGCACATGAGTCGTTCTGGCATATTTAAAGCCGTTAAGCACTTTAGAGAAACTGGTACCTGTACGACAAGGATCAGGAAAACTTCAAAAAAACATGAACAAAAAGACTTATCAAATTCTGTGATTCAAAAAGTCAGTGTTACACTTTTGCAAGACAGAGCAACCCCCACACACCCAGAATGATCCAAATCTGGTGTAAAAATAATTTTAAGTCCTTTTGGTCTAAAGAACTTTGGCCACCTTTACCCTGGATCTCAATCTCATGGACTTTGGCATGTGGTCTATCTTAGAACAAAAAGCCTACACTGCTTTGTGTTTAAGCGTAGATGACTTAAAGAAAAATTTAACAAAAATTTGGGGGAAATTGAAAGTGAAATCTTGCATGCCACCTGCAAGCAAGTTGTCCCTTGTCTTTGCCGCCTCATTCAAGTAAAAAAGATTATATCAAATTAACTTTTTTTTCACACAAAGAACATGAATTTGAAACTTTTGCAATCATTTTAGCAGACTGATAAGGCAGAATCAGAAAATAAAAAAGGAGTAAAAGTTTTAAGGCCACAATATTTTTGTGAGAAGCTAAAAGGGCCTTATTTGCAACAAATTTTGCCACAGGCATAGTGATGAGATGAATGGAAATCTACACGTTCCATCAAAATTTTCCAAGCTTCAGTTACCTCTTATAAGAATCACTGCTTCACAAAATAAGTTGCACTGTAATTCAAATGGTTTGACACGAGCATTTAAAATTGATGATTAAAATTATGTCAAATACACAATGCAATCCATTACAATCAGCCAAACTATAGTTAATATGCTGTCAACACTGCTTAAATGTAGCAACATTGCTGTTGAATGGTGAGTGGCCACAACAAAGTAAATGGAGGAGGCAAATGACGTTATGTTAATGTGATAATGACATCACCACAGTTTAACTCTGTTGCATGTTCAAAATATAAGGAAGGAATAATGCATCTTGCCCACCTGTCTAGTTGATCTACTAAGTGTTAATATACATTTGATTATGATTTCAAAATTCCTTAAAAGCATTTACATAAAATATGTGTTTTAACCAATTTTAATTCAACCCTTTTCCTCAAAAACTTGTCACTTTAAAGTCAAAATAAAGCTGATAACTACGAGTATGTTCAGTTATTGCTTAACATACTTGCTTGAAAATCAGCTTGAAAAGTAAAGAAAAAAACCTTTTTAATTGCTTAAGATATCATTCATATTAAACCAAAACTGTTAAAGCAACATCCAGACTTACATTACCATCATTCACTATTGCATCACCATCACATGACATTTATGTCAGACGTAATGCTTTTTTAGAAAAAACTGGTACTTGACACTTGAAGAAAATGCCAGTAACTCTTTTTTATATCTGTGATACATAGGCTATTTGTTATGTACAGAATAGATGGCCTATTGGTTTTGTTTTGTTTTGTAAAATAAACCTGAACAGCTGGTAAAAATTCAGTAAGCACATTTATCTTAATTGCATTTTTTGCTAAAAACTAAAACTAATGCTATAGTCTACAGTCAAACAGATGAATTGAATAAAATTAATTTGACAAATTAATTGAAAATAGAAGCATGAAGCCAAACTGATCACTGCACACAACAGACATTCCATTTTTTAATGCTTCAAGAACTTACAGATCCCACTGCAAAAAGCAAATTGTTAGATCAAGCTCTGTGCTATATTTAAAAATCGGCATACAGTTCCAGACATTGTAAGATTATGCTCCAAACTGCCAAAGGTTGAATCAACAATTTGCAATTTTGAAATCATCAAGAACAATAAGCAAGCCAGGCAAAAGGAAAAGTTACAAAAAACGCACAAAGAAAACATTTCAAAAAAGATTGGAAACTAGCTGGTTAGAAAATACACTTAGGTTAACAAAAATTGAAATTAACCTTCTTTTACTTCTTGCCACTCCTTGGTTGGAATAAAGGTATTAGTATCTGCTTCTCCAAGATTTTCTTTTGCAATATCAATTTCTTCAATGTTATTTGATTCAGAAAGCACACCCACCAAAAACATCAAAACTAACAACTTTGTTATCAAATGCATTTCTCAGGGTCTAGGTTTACTTTAAGTACTTCACAATTTAAATATTAGGGAATTGGATAGAAAAAATCTTAACTGTTACAAATGGTTTGACTACCAGTAAATGAAAAGTCTAAAATATATTTAACATTATGCTACTAATTGCTATCACATGGGCTAGTACAGGGGTGGGCAAACTTTTTAGCTGGAGGGCCGCATTGACCATTTAAGGGTGGTTGAGGGCCAGGGCTTGTTGTCTCGTACAGCTGCATGCTATGAAAGAAATTCCATTAACTCAAAATTTTGTTAAATGTCCTTGCAAGGTGGTATCTCAGGGTGCAAAAATGGCGGTGTCTCTAAAAAAAAAAAGGGTCATCACTTTTTTGTAGATGGTAAATGCATGAAAGGGGGCAATTGTAGGCTCTGACGCATTTTTCGTCTAAGGAAGAGGCGATTACCTTTTTTTTAAGGACACCGTCACTTTTGCGCCTTGTCAATCCCCTTGTCGTATTTATTTCAATATGGCAAAGTTTCAAAAAGTGTTTGCGGGCCACACAGAATGCTCTCGAGGGGCGCATGTGGCCCGCAGGCCATAGTTTGCCCACCCCTGGGCTAGTATGTAACCAAACTTCCTCCTAGAGTCCTAGACCAACAATTTTGCAAAAATCCTATCCATTTACTACAATGCTGCCAGCAATTATAATTTGAAAAGCCAAAATAACACCTAATGGAAAACCAAGATTTGAACAGAAAAACCAAGCTTTCCAAAAAGCTAAACCTGTATTATTCACCTACTTTTGATTTCCTAATAATTCCAGATTCTATGTTGTGCAGTATTTTATTGTACTATTAGCATACCGGTAGTTTAGCTGCCATTACTCAGTTACTAGTGGAACAGAACAGCATTTTCAATAACTAAACACCTTATTGTCTTTCTGTCGTTGCAACAACCAAGCTTTAAATTCATGTGATCAGGGCTAATTAGAGATGTCCTCCAAAAAAAAAGGTTTACACCAGTGATTGTGCTGCGTAAGTTTCAGAACTTTGTAGTCAGACCTCTTGTGCGTCCCCATGAGAAGTATTCGGATGACACTAAGCAACTTTCTTCTACAGCATATATGAATGTTTCTGTCTTTACTCCATTACCATGAAAAACCAAAATTCCATTAATTTGTACATAAAAAAACAAGAAACCTAGCTTAAAGTAAAAAAAACAAGAACTAGGTTTAAGAGCCTAGCCTTGGGCTGGCAGCTTCGATGTACTATTATCACCCTAAGGCTACAAGAGAACTACAACTGGTATCATAGTTGGGAAATCCCATTATATAAGCCGCTTAAAAAGCCTTTAAATCTTACGTGTCCTTCAATTTTAGTGATTCATGCTGTATTCACATTACTTTTCGAAAATATTGCATCACTTAAAACTATTCATCAGCTGTTCACTAAGCTGACTGACTGGTTTGTAATATTTACATTATGAGAGTAAAAAAAATAATTGCAAGGGGCAATACCTGGCAACTTCAGTTAACTGTTTACTCAAAACTTCGCTAATGATGACTATGTTGTATTAGCGCTCTGGCAAAGCTCTGACTGTTATCCCGTATAGTATTCAACGAATGTTTTCTTCAGAGATGTTGTGGGCAAAAAAAATTGTTTGCTGCCAGCACTGCGCGGCAACTTTGCAGCAAACACGGTAAAAAAACTGGCCATACAACCGTAACAACAATAGTTAGTGACAACTGTTTGGCTGATAGCAGCTTTTTTGTGTCGATAAAAAGAAAATTTGATTCATCTTTCTCATTTTTTTTACTCGCTTCAAGCTTGCTGTTTGATGTTATAATAGGTCTGTAACGATTAACACAGTATTTCGCGAACAAAAATCATACCTAATATGACGATTTTTTTCAACACATGAAACATTTTTACAAAGTTAGTTCACTAAAAAACTGATTTATCACTTCACTTCTCAACCGAATTTCAATATTTTTTACCAACTTGAAGATTATTTCAAGTAGGGTTACCATACGTCCTCTTTTAAGAGGATTTGTCCTCTTTTTTTAAAAAAAATGAATGGTCCTCCGAGGACACTAAAAAGTAGCCTAATGTCCTCTTTTTTACCATTTAGATTAATATAATTATTATAAAGTAAAATTTGGAAAGCTAAATAAAGCTAAACAATGATGCCAAAGAGAAAAAGTGTTTTCTGATGAACTACGGCAGAAGCATCCTTGTTTCAAAAAAGGACGTAGCGATTTTCAATTTTATAATCACGTTAAAGCTGATCCTTCCTTATAGATAAAAGTTGGGGCAACCACAAAATATTCATGGGCTGAATCTGACAAATAAATTTGTCTTGTTTTATTGTCTATTTTTTTGCCATAACGTTTGCTGAATGTAGCCTAGGAGATGGTCTTATCCTACTTGTATTTTACTTGCTGACGAAACTTGTCCTCTTTTTGGACAACGAAAATATGGTAGGCCTAATTTCAAGGCAATTCCAATAATACGTGATTTGTACCTTTAGTAGGCCTATTTGTTTTTGTGCCAAAAACACTCAACTTTAACGCCTGTAGTGCAACTTTTTACTTTTTTCCAAAATTTTTAGGGGTAAGCTAAGTAAAAGCTAGTAAGCTTGATATGTAAAAGTTGTGGTAAGGTAATATCACCTAGTGTGATTTGAAAGCTGAGAAAATTTGCTTTCCACCAAAAGATCAGTTGCACGTGACGTCATCAACACTTGCGGCGTCCTTCAAAGTTTCGTTGCAGGACCAACAACGCATTGTTTGCAAAAAATTTCAATGGGGGCTTTTGTTATCAGTTTATTTTGTTAACATTCTATCACTTAAAGTTGCAATTTCTTTTTGGAAATGGCAAAGACTGATAATGCAGCTAAATATTAGGACACTAGCTGTTGGCGAAAGTGCTAAAAATAAGATATTTTTAAAATATATTTGGTAAGCTAATCTAGAAAAAAAAATTAGCAATTATTTAATTTGAATTTTGCAACAATCTTAAGTTGGAAGCCGCGTTGAGAAGGGTCCAGGCGATATGGACAAACTAGAGGTTGTGTAAAGAACCCAGAGTAATGGAAGTAGCCGCAACTTTACTCCTTTTTAAAAAATTGTTTCGGCCTTTTTGAGAAAAGGATTTAACTTAATGTTCCCTCAAAAATTTGTTTTCATGCAGCTAAACTTTTAAGTGTTTTTTAGTAAAAAGGCGTTGATTTGCCTTGTAGTGGAACAAATTGGTTCATCAGTTCTTACACAAATTAAAACGCAAATCAGGATCAACCTCGCAACACCCCTAAAAACTGGCTTATGATTGATCATCTTTTATCAGACAAAGTTAATGATTGATTGCATTCATTACTGAAGGTCATGAAATTATAAGGACACCAATTCTGGTAGACCCTGCATAGTTATATCTGTGAGCTTCGCTTTTCATCAATATTTACACCAAACAAACCACAATGCTTTTTAAAATCTGCAGTTTTCAAAAGTTAACTACTCAGTGATTCAACATGTCACAAAAAAGTTCATAATCAATCGGTTATTTGGATACAAAAAAAGCCGCTGATTAGCGTAACTGCTACGTCATAAATGAGCAAAAAAAACAAAAACAGCTCATTCAAAGCAGTACGGTACTTGTTTAAACATAAATAGCCTTTTTGAGACCATTTCAAATAACATAGTAATCATGCCTTTGGTATTTCAAAAAAAAGTGACTGTATCCGAAAAAGCACAAGTCGCTTTATATCGGGAGGCAGAATTAATTGCCCTTAAATCAAAATCTCATATACTTGCAGAATCAGTGATCCTTCCAGCATGCAAAAAATGGTTAAGATTATGCTAGATGATAAGATTGAAAAAGAAATTAGCAAAACATCGATTTTAATTACAGCGGCACTTCATGATACGAATTTAATTCGTTCCTGGATGGCGTTCGTAAGGTGAATTATTTGTATGCTGAAGCAAGATTTGCATGTGAATAACCAAATCCATTCCGACCCATCAAAACCAAGTTTTATAAAGTAACAATGTAATACAAAGATAACAAATTTATAAAATAGTCAATATAATTGATAGAAAACATGAATATTACCATTAGAATTTAGTTTTGAACGTTTATTAGTTAATTTGGTCGATATTCGAAGCAATGACTTTTTGTTTGCAGACCACCACTGATTTAAGTAATTTTGGGCTGATTTTTTGGCTATTTTAGCAGAAACAGCGCTGACGAGATATAAACCCAATTTAATTTTCGATCAAGTGAAATAGTAACAACACTTGGTAAAAAATATTCTGGAAACCTACAGTAATATACGTGCATTTTAAAAAATTGCTCATTTGTATCTCGAAACAAATATTTCTTCGACACTCGATTTGTAATCCGAAATATTCATATCCTGAAACAATCATATCTCAAGGAACCTCTGCAATACAATTTAGCGTAGATTGCTGACTTGTTAGGAAATATTGAAGAAAGTGTAATAGCCAAGCTTCAAAATAACCCTTTTGCTTTACAAATTGATGAATCAATTAATATCAGTAACCCTGCACATTGAATTGCACTTATACTTTTCATTAATGATGATGGTATAATTAATCAATTTTTGTACAGCAAAAAATTTTCCACCACAGCAAAATGTCTGAGACATTTTGAATATATTGATTGCATTACTTGAGAAGCATGGTTTATCGTGGGATTTATGTCTGGGAATATGCACTACCGGTGATGGAGCACCGTCCATAATAAGATCAATAAAAGGTTTCGCATCTCTAGTGGAAAAACAAAATTAGAGCATCGTGCAAACACATTGTTATTTTTTTACATAAAGAAATATTATCATCGTAATTATAGAAATATCAGTTTATTAGTTTCGAAGATAACTCAAGATAAACTAAAGCAAGTGTTGATCAAATGATTGAAATTTTAGATGATATAAAACACGAGCTGTGAAGGCTAGACTATTTGAAGTATTGTGCAAAGATATGGATTTTCAACATGTTCGTTTACTATTGCATATGGAAGCAAGATGTTTGCCAATGGATACCTCAATAATCTGAAAAGCAATTTGCAAGGCAGGATAAAAAAATATCCTCACTTTGACGGACAAATCAGTTGCTTTTAAGAAAAATTTTTTCTATCGAGGAACAAAGTTGAAGCTGGAAATTTGGATATTTTTCTATTAATTTGTAAAACCTGCATTGAGAAGATGACTCCTATGATAATTAAGCCCCTAACAAGCTTCAAAAATAGAATTGAAGAAAATTTTCTTCAATCAACGCCAAAGATCTTGATTAGATTCGCGATTCTTTTGCTGATTTAACCGTCATAAATCTTTACAATTGTGAGTTGTGTAAAGAGGAAGAACTAGCAAGGATTTCTAGCGACCATAAACTCAAATTAAAGTATGCACAGCTGCCACTGGATGCCATATTGGATCTCTGTTAAGAATGAGCATCCAGTTATGAGTGATAAAGCAATTAAGTGTTGCAATTCTCAACGTCATACTTGTGTAAACTGAGATTTTCTTATTTTGACATTATTAAAAATAAGAAACGAGAATGACTTTAAAAAGTTCAAGAAGAATTAAGAGTAGGCCTATGCTTTTCCTACATTCCCCTAAATTTCACAGCAGCAGTGAAGAAGCACCTGGCTCAACGGTTGCACTAGAACTGTATTCAATAAAACTTATTCGTTAATAAATGTAAGAACAATATTTTTTTCTTTATCATGATTATCATTTGGTAAGTTAAATTACCAAATAGAAATTAGAATGACTGCCAGTTTACTGTATTTAACGTATATTCTCATTTATATACTTCATGACAATTTTAGGATGTGCTTTTCATTTCAAAATTTTGTTTTTTAGAATGTTTTGTAATTCGTGTGTTATAGTAGTCAAGTGGTGAAGAACATTATTGCTAATCAATATGCATTACCTATAAAGGGAGTGCTGCGAATATTTAAATAGCTCAGTAATTTGCCACCATATAAAAAAAGGTTGGAAACCACTAATATAGTGCTATATTACTTGTATACAATCTGAAAAACAAGAAAAACTATGACAAATTTACAAAACAAATCTAGTTGACTCCGCAACCAGAAAGCAAAAGTCCATGCTCGCCCAACTTAAAGCCAATCAAAGTAGTTGCAATACAGCATACACCACCGAACAATAACAAATTGGGTGAGAAAAAAATATAGAATTTAAAGATTAAGGGGTTATAACAAATTGGGTGAGAAAAAGATACAGAATTCAAATATCAAGGGAGGTTGTAGTGATGTTGTCTTCCAAACTTTTTGAGCACTGAAATTCTCTAGTCAAACAATTTGTGCTTTTTATAATAACCCCGCTGTTCCCATTTGAGATTTTGAGCTCCAGATTTCACAAGCTCGCTTTTGTGTTGGTTGAAAGCTAAGCTAGAGACAAAACAATCGTAGTTTTGAAAAACTTTTCTTTAAGTTCTGGTTTTACAAACTTTTGTAGAGAGTCTGCAGCTTCCTCTTCTTCTTCGCACGGAGGGACATTTATTTATCGATGGAATCAGATGCTGGATGTGGTGGTATTAGGCCAGCATGGAGTATCGTCATTCAAAACCGTCATACCAGCCACCCCTTAAAGTTCCCGATGTATGGGGCACGTTGAAATAATGTGGTCTGCAGTTTATTGGTGGCGCCACACTCGCAATTCGGCGTGGGAGTGAGACCCCATTTGCACATGGACGAGTGAAAACGCCCAAAGCCAGTTCGCCGGCAATTGAGCTTAACCTAAGATGTTCTGGGCAAGCCCATTTCAAGGGGCCAAGAACCGGCTCTGGAAATGAAAACGTGGGTACGGATGTGCGTTGGGAATGCTCTGCGCTCCAATTACAATTCGTCCACTGAGCCGCGCGGATGCCTAGTTTAGATAGGTTATTTAATAGTTTCCGCATAACAGGCACTAATGGGCATCTATACTTCAGTCTTTCCTGGGGCACATTCGGTGGCCAAACTGGTTGACCATGCATAATATGGTCTGGGTCCAGGGTGCCACGCTTGGCTAAGAAGAGTGTCGTTCCCAAGCGGCGAAGCTAAGCTAGTTGGATGCCTGAAAGGATTGGTAGGTGGTCCGTTGGCGTAGGACGCAGGCATCCACTGACAATGCGCAAGGCGTCATGCAAAACGCTGTTGATGAAACGGAAATGTGCGCTGCGACACCAAACTGGTGCGCAGTACTCAGTTGTAGAGTAAGCTAAGGATAAGGAAGCTGTACGCAGTGTTTTGGCACCAGCGCCCCCTGCCAAACCCGGAAGCGTGCCGCAGGTATCTGTTTTTTTGCACAATGTCTCAAAATGGTCGCGCAACGTGAGTGATCTGTCCAGTTTTACCCCAAGGTAGGTTGGAACTGGGCAAAATGCCAAGAGTTTACCATTAGCGTAGACTTAAAGCTCGCGTATGGCCTCTCGATTGTGTAAATGAAAGGCTGCCGTCATCGTTTTAGCATGGCTGAGTTTCAAATTCCAAGTCCTGAGATACGTTGCGAGTGTAGCCACGTTTGGCTTAAGGTTTCCTCTAAGCCCTTCCAGTACCTAGATGAATGCAGCAAAGCCAGATCATCGGCATAACCATACTTTATGGAGGTTGTGGAGAGAATATCGTATATACACAGTACAGTAGATATTAAATAATCTCCAGCTAACGCCATGTAGAAAGAGTCAGTGACAATAAATTCAAAGCAACCGTATGGTACATATTTTTTAATACAGTTATAGACAAACTCCAACATTTTAAATTTCGCCAAAGAATGAACAAACAGACTCACTCGAAGGGGGAAATCGATGGTTATCTGTTTTTTAAGACTCTTGACCTCATAGAGCTTGCTATCAACAACATCCAAGTTCGCAAACAAAGGAGTATTTATTTCCCGATCGACAGTTGATTGATCATAATAGGCCACATCTTTGAATCGGTCACGCTGGGTAAAGATGCTGAATAATCTAAATTGCCCACCAATTTGGAAGTTAAGGCCAAAATTTTTTTTCAGGTCTCAATCACCTCGGCGCCTATTGTTCTTGTTGTTACCCGACCCTTTCCGAGGGATGAAAGAATGGCGGAAGATCATGGAGCCCCAGAAGCTGGGCAACTATCCAGAGCTTGGACCAGAAATCTTAAAGAGACAGAAAGTCGCCAAAGAGTGAGCGGCGCAAAGAGTCCGTAACTGGACAGTGCAAAATGAGATGAGCGGTGTCCTGATGCGAGTGTCCGCAAGCGCTGTGGGAAGGACTCTCGATTCTGCCAATCCTAAAGAGAAAAGGACTTAACATAAAGCTGTGTCCTTTGCAGCGTAGACGAGCGAGAACACAGCGAGCATGACGAAGGAGCACAAGTTCCTCGGTGGAAATCGAAGAAACCTGGGTGTCAAAAATTTAGATGAGACAGTACTCCTCCAGTCCGAGAAAAGGTAAGAGTAGATACGAAAGATCAGAGGAGAGAGAGTACAAGGAATTGCAGAGGGTGCAAATATCGCTCCCCGTCTGACCAGCTCATCAGCCGCGTCGTTCCCCCAGGAGAAACAAGTGTCCGGGGACCAATTGCAGTCTAATAAAACAGCAGAAGCGAGAAGACAGTTCCTGCCAGAGAGTTTGAGATAGAAGGAAAGATTGAGGAGAGGATTGGGAGGTGAGGTCAGAGCGAAGTCAGATAGGAGGAGAAGAGAAGAGAAATGGCAGACTTGTTGGTGCTGCCGAGACCAGCAAAGAGCGTGCAGAATGGCGCAGGCTTCAGCCGAAAAACTTGAACAAACTGGGCCTGCTGAAAAGGAAAGAGTGGCTTCAGTGCCACAGAGAGAGCAGTTGCGAAGTATGCCTGAGCCGCCTTTGCCAAAAGGGGAAGGAACAGAGCCGTCTGTCCAGAGTGCCAGATCAAGAGGGGGAGAGGGTCCAGGTGAGTGAGAGCCGCACCTTGGCGAGTAAGAGGGAGATCAGAACGAGAGCATGAGGAGGAAAGAGTGGACTCCACAGTGAATAGAGGAGAAGAAGGGCAAGCAAGAAAAGCCCCACTAGGAGAAGTAGAAGGAAGCATGAGCGGGTGAGTGGACCCAAAAGCTCTCCAGGAAGATCTGCAGAGTCTTGGTTTCACTTCATGTCTAGCCAAACCTGCTTTGGAAAAGAAGTTTGGGAGACGAAGAGTACGCTCATAAGATGAAAGAGTGGAATGAGTCAGGGTGACTCGTAGGGAAGGAAGAAAAGCCTCGGAGAGAAGAAGTGGGATAAGGGAGGACGAGAGGCCGCCGGTGATGGCGCGACTGGCGGCTCGGTGTAGTCGTTCCGATTTGGTAACTCTTAAGTAAGGAAACCATTCGGATAAAGCATAAATGAGAAGGGGCCGAAGAAAGGCTTTATACAGAAGAACTTCTTAGAAGCGCCCCATAATGAAGCAGAGATACAGCGTAAGACCTTGAGAAGGTGGAAAAACTTGGCTTTCGGCGAAGATACATGTTTAGAAAAGGAAAGAGTGCGGTCGAGGGTGACCCCAAGAAAAGTTGATGTGGGGTTGAAACGGAGGCTGGGGTTGAGTAAGAGGAGGTTGGTCTGGAGGTTAGCTTGGTGGGGATCCACTGAGAAGAAGGAGGCCTCACATTTGTTCCGATTGTGAGAAAGATTCCGGTACTCAGACCGGCACTCCAATTAAAACAGAGCTCCTTGTGTGGCCTCCACCGCAGGGAGGACCGAGGGGGAGGAGGACCAAATGGTCAGATTGTCAGCGTAAAGGGAGCAGCTGACGGAAGAAGGCAGAGAGGCAGGAAGATCATTGATAAAAAAAGAGAAAAGAACAAGGCCAAGAACGGATCCTTGTGGAACACCTCGACGGACTCGAAAGTAACGACTTTTGTGATTTTGAAAAACCACACAAGCGCGCCTATCAGAAAGAAAAGATTGAGTCCAACGAGCAAAGCAAGAAGGTTAGAAATTAGTTTATTGAAATTAGTTTATTGAAATTAGTTAATTAGTTTATTGAAAAGAGCGGGATGCCAGACACAGTCGAAAGCTTTAGAGAAATCGATAGTAGACAGGATCGTCCGAGAGCCCGGCCTAGGTTTGTTAAACCCATCCGAAATGGACTGAGAAAGATACAAAATTTGATCTAAAGTAGACCGTCCAGGGCGGAAAACGGCCTGGCTGGGAGAAAGAATGGAATTAGATTCCAGCAAGAAGAGTAGACGAGATAGAATGATGCGTTCAATTAGCTTTGATACGCAGGAGGAGAGAGAGATAGCAAGGAAGGAAGCAGGAGAGTCAAGAGGCTTTCCCATCTTGTGTATGGGAATAACAGAAGATGTCTTCCAGATGGAAGGAAAGGAATGTGAAGGCCAGGAAAGATTGAAGATGTGAAGAAGAAAATCCATGCCAGAGTGAGGAAGATGCTTTAGCATGGGATAGGCAACTTTGTCTGAGCCAGTGGCAGTGGAGAAGCAAGGGTTGGAGGCAGCGGCAAGAAATTTAGCGGGAGAGAAAAGAATGCAGAAGAACGAGTGAGACTCCACAGGGCACGTAGCTCGGCGGAGCTCAGAAAGGTAGCCTCTGGCTCTGCTACGCAGAGCCTTTGACTGAGTAACGGAAAAGTGGGATCTCAGGTAAGCGGCATAGACCAAAGCCGATTCCCTGGGAGAAGAACAATTGGGGAAGTTAGGTGAGGAAGAAGACGAGGAAGGAGAGCCAGCGATAGAGCGAAGAAGAGAGTATACACATTTAGGGTTAGATTTGGGTGAAAGAGAAAAGCAAGTCGTCTGCCATGTCTTAGCCTTGATTTGGCGATGACTGACGAAGCACGTCGAGAGGCGGAGATGTAAGCCTGGCGATCTTCATCACTTTTGTGAGCGGCAGCAAAAGCCTTGCATCTTTCATTAACAGCACTTTCCACCTCAGCAGACCACCAGGCTTTAGGAGAGCGTTTGATGCGGCCGAAAGGAATGGAAGATTTGGCCGCATTCAGTGCCAGAGAGGTAAAGAAAGCAACTGCAGAACAAAGAGAAAGAGACGAGTAGACGAGTATTCTCTGCAGAAGGACAGTGAGAGTCAAAGTAGAAGGCAAAGTCATCCCAGCGAGCTTTCTGAAAATTGAAGGAAGGGGGCGCTCGTTGGAGCGAAAGACCGGAGAGAGAGGGACAGATAGAAGAATTGGTAGGTGGTCAGAACCAAGGTCCTGAAGCACCTCCCAGGAGCAAGAAAGGGCAAGAAAGGAGGGAGCAAAGGAGATGTCAGAAAAGGAGCGACTGCCAGAGGAGCGATGGACAAGGGTAGGTATGTCAGGGTCATTGAGGGGGAAGAGGTGACCCAGCCGAATACTTCCTGCCCGCGGGGGTCGGAAGTACCTCTGGAGTCCCAGAAGAAATGATGGCAATTGAAGTCCTACAAAATGAATCGATTTCTGGAGGAGGAAAGAATGGAGGGAGAAAAGGAGTCGGTTCTGCCATCCGTAGGTGAAGAGCGAATAGGGGGAACGTATACATTAAGAAATGACAGTGTGGAGAAGTTATAATCAGAGTAGGGATCAAGCAAAGAAAGAGAGGAGGTAGAAATTTCAGAGAAAGATAGGCCCTGCCTGACAAAAATGATGACCCCGCCGCTAGCGTGCGTGGCATCATGAGAGAAAATGCCAAACCAGGAGTGGGTGCGATCAGAATGCAGAGCAGAGAATCCAGGAATCCGAAAGGAGGAAGATGAAGTTAAGATTGTATTCCTGGATACAGATAAGGCCAACAGAATGGGACGAAAGAAAGTGAGCCAGTTCAGTGCTCCTGGCTTGAAGACCGCCAGCATTCCATTGAAGAACCCTGAGGGAGTCAGGAGGCCAAGAAGGACAGCCAGGAACAAAGGACGGTGGTGAGGGGGCAGAGGAAGAAGATGCAAATGGTCAGAAGGGGAATAAGAGGTTTGAATGCAAAGGTAGGGAAGGAGTGCAGCGTTAGCAGAGGAGCCAGATTGTACAGTGAAGGTGTACAGGTCAGAGGGGTCCTAGGAAAAAGTCGTTGTGATACGAGTAGGGATGCGGCAGGGGGCAGCTCCAAGAGTGAAAGCTGCCAAGAGTTCTGAATTTGGAGAGGGAAAGTTGTGAGCACCTTAGGTGGACCCACTTGGAGCAGGTACAGCATTGTACTGACTTGCCCCGCCAGCATTGCACTGACTTGCCCCTCTAAGATTTTTGTAAGTGCGTAACCACCAGCGCAAGTGCGAAATTGCATGCATATAAAGGAAAACCGCCGGACATATTTTGGTGCACATTGCTGAACAAACCGCTACAACAACCTAGGCTACGGATTTTAAAGGAGGCAAAAAAGATGTCCTTTACCCAAATCCAGATCTCGGATCCTTTATTCAAAATTTTTTTGAAGGCAGCTGAGCGTCTGATGTAAATATCATGAGATAGTAAGTCAACAGCGATTTGCAAGCTACTTACACAATGTTTCCACGTTTTTATTGTGCAGTAGAATTAGCAAAACGGCTTCTTAATGACGTCAACTTGCCTATAATAACAAAATCTTCCCTCAGTCCCTGCAAAATTCCATTATTTCAGATACTTTAAAGTTTCCCTAAAACATTATTTTGCGTATAACTGCATTCTGTGTTTTCCATCAGATGCACTTGTTTCAATTGTGGCATTTTTAACTTAGTTCAGTAGGGTACTTTTTAACCGATTTTAGCAGGTGGCCCATTTTCGAAACGCACAGGGACACGTGGTCCCGCTTACATATTTTTCTCAATTTCATAGGCAACTATTAAAAAGTTATCAAAGTAAATTTCAAGGATGTTCAAATAAAATAAAAAAAGCAAGTCTTCAAAAAGCTTTTCCAATTTCACTCTTTACGGGGCCAGCACGTAATTTACCATGTGAAAGGTAAATTAAGTACTGGCCTCGTGAAGACCTTTGTGGGCCGATCGAAAATCTCTGATCTAGGCCATCATTATCTGTCACAAATAATTTTTTAATTCATTTGAGATACCAGCTTGCGAGTTGTAGTATGTTTACTCTGCTATTTCTTTTGCAGCAGGAACTGGAGTTAGCTGTGTGTCAAAGATGGCTCAAAAACAAGTCTGAATAACAACAGTATGGGTGTAAGCGCAGAGTTTTCAAAATTTCGAAGGGGGGGTGGTGGAAAAGAGGCAAAATTGTGACGTTGCGCCTTGTTGATGCAATAATTTGCTTGATTACGTCAGCCTTACAAAAGGTTCACAAACAAGTAGCCTATCGGTTACGAATCGACCGCGGCGAAATACCTTTTTCTGTTTAATAACCTAAATGTGATCCTTGAAACTCTGGGACTTGTGCAACAGTAATTAGTAAACGTTTCAGAATGTCAGATTAACAGTGCATGATAATACAATTAATCTATTTCTATGCCGACGCCCAACATGAACATAAAAAATATGACTTTTTTGAATTTATGGGATGTCAGGTAGGTTACCATGACTATCACACCAGAACAAAAATAACTAGTGAATTTCAATTGTTGCTGGATTATATTGAAATAATTAAACAAGTGACTTAGCAAATTGCAGACAGTGACACTGTTTCGATCCATCAGGTCTCTTCAGTGCAGTTGGTGATCGACAAGAAGCTAGAGGCTTTTACTAAAGCATAGCTTAGACCGTCACATTTGCGGGACCTATACTAGGTCTACTGTAGTAGTTGACATTTCTTAAATCGTAGGCAATTAAATGGCAAGGTTTTGCAATTGCAAGTAAACTTTCCATTCAAAATTAGAGTTATTTGATGACCAAAGATGCGTAACTTAGAAGGAGAAAATCAAGATTTTTGTACGATGTATTAGTATGTGTGTCTTGCTTTCTTTCTTCCAACTTAATCTCAGAAAGCAATATTATTGATAAGCGATAACCAAATTCACCAGATAACAAATTTCAGAGTGTTGTCGACTAATTTCACACACCACGCATGAAAACAAACAAGTAAATTTCAGGAAAGTTTTGTCGCAAATTAAAAAAAAATAGCAAAACATCATTATCTGGCTAGGTGTTAACCGAAGTAAAGGAAACAGAGAAATTCATGGACCCAAATATGCGCGACCTTGTTAAACGCAGCTTTGAAATCGAGCAAAAAATTGAAAAGCTGATATTTGTAACTGTGCATAAAACTACAGGGTTTCACTTAGAGATGCTTACTACAAAAAACAATGAAGTTCTTCATTTAAACCACCTAATTTTACAGAATTTTCAAGGGGGCTGCTTTTTCTGGAAAAATTCTTGGGAGGACCTCGTTTACTTTACCCGGACAAACTAACCGCAGGAGAATGTTAAAAGACTGGCAAACCACGCGCACAGTCACGCTTTAAGGAAAGGTTTCTTTGCGCAGTGCATAAATTGTAATGAGTTTTTGACTATTTAGTGATTTTTCGTTGCACTGGTAAACATGATTCGATGATGGACGTTAATGTTGAATCAAAAGACAATTTTGGAATGGTCACTCGTGAATGATAATTTTTTACAATTTCCTAAAGTTATAGACCAATTTTATTGTATCACAAATTACCTTTCAAGCAATCAACATTAAAAAGGCTACATTTTAATGTAAAACGTTTTTGGAGATCGATAGATCGATACTGGAATTCATACTTCTTTCTTCACGTTTCAAGGCTTATTTCAGTCATAACTGATAAGCTATCTCGGCACATAACTGTGAGCAACATTTTATTTAACCTTGCTCTAGTATCATGGGGTCAATATGACCCCAGGCTTATTTGATAGGCTAAATATTGCAAACTTTCAGATTATAAGCTTTCATCTCGCTTTGTATTTTCTTTGCAGGTTCTTGTTAACTGTTTCTATTCATTCAATCTTAATTTCAATGTTGCCTTTTTTGTAAATTTCACATTTTATTTGTTTGGGATCATACAGACCCCATGAAAAACTATTCATATCGTTGATTGTTCCTCAAGCTAAGCGCAGATTGGTGACCCCTCTCAAACACCTCAGGTTGTGAAACAAATCATCTGCAGCTGTGGAATTTTACCAGAAGCACCTCTTGCTGTTCAAAACATCACCCAGTATTGTCCATCAGGGCGCAAGAGATGCTTCCTTTGTCCGAGATCGAAGGGCAAAAAGTACAGACTCACCTGCAGTAGATGACATAACGCCACTTGCGAAGAAGACAGCAAGATGATCTGTAACCAGTGTCAGAAGTAAAATATTCGTGTAGTGTGCACTCGACTACTTTTTTCAAGCAATTAACACGGATTGATAACAAATTGAGTTTTCTACTGGAATCAGAATGTATTTTCAGAAATGGGGTCATATTGACCCGAAGGTACTGCCAACGTGATTTTTTTCATGGTACCAGAGCAGGGTTAAAAAACATTTTGGGAGTATTAAAAACAAAATTGGTCAGGAGTCGTATTCTTTTCACATTTAGTTTTTATTACTGGCAAGTATGAGAAGATTGTTTTTCTGTGATTAATCAAAACTGAACCGCTCCTTCAAAAAATGGTCTTTTTTTGTGCTAACCTGAAGTCGAGAGCAATGTGCATTTTTTGTCTTATCAAGCATGTTTGAACTTGGCGTTGAAGCGTAACAAAAACATGCACAGTAGAACGCTGATTATTATCCCAACGCTACTCTGTCAAACGTCATAAAAGCGCATCTACATCTTATCTTGAGAAATTGCTATCTGCGCTCAGGCCCGTCCGCAGAACGCTAGGCTTAGGGGGCATATCGGAGCAGTATTTTTTGATAGCAAAATAAGTAGCATTGGAAAAGCTGCAATACTGAAAATAGTGCGAGAAATTACAAATGTGGTTTTTACGACTTCTATTCAATATTAAACGTTTCTATAAAACATCATTTCCAGTAACTTAACATTTACAGCAAGTTTTGGTGTTTTTTTTAAAAGCGATGAATTTTAAAACAGTCATACATGTAGAACTAAGGTGCACGCCAATCGAAATAATGTAATGCTCTAATGTCCGGATGTGCCTGACAAATATTTACTGAGTTCAGTGGCTTTTAGAAGCAAAGACGTTGAATAAATTTAAAATATTCAAATTTAAAATTTGTTTATTGGCAAAAATGATATGTTTTGTATAAGACAAGAAAAAATTTTAAGGTGTTGAAAAAAAAACGGAGAGTATTTGCAAAACTAAAGTAGCCTACTTTTATATAAAATAACTTGGTCATACAGAATGGAGTAGGCTACCGGTACTAAGCAAAGTCAACGAGAATAAACACAAACACACAAAACTTACTGAAGCATGAAACATTAAAGTGAACAATCTATCAGATCAGTTTTGTATAGGGCAGGGGTGGGCAAAGTACGGCCCGCCAGAGCATTTTGTGCGGCCCGCGAACACTTGTTGAAACTTGCATATATATAAGTTAAGATGATAAGGGGTGGAACACTTGCCGTATTGCAGAGCCAAAGACGTTAGTAGCTACCATTAAAAGAGCAATTGTTGGTTTCCACTGACGCAATTCCCGTCTAATCCAAGGGTAATGACCTTTTTTTAGGGACATTATCATTTTCTCACCCTGAAATACGACAATGTCAGGTGATATCGCAAAATTTGAAGCTAACGCAACCTCTTGCATAGCATACAGCTATTGCAGGATTTTAAGCACTGACCCTCGGGCACTTATGAATGGTCAATGCGGCCCTTGACAAACTCTTTAAATCCTCAGTGCGCTCGTTAAAAAGTGCGACCCTCAGCTAGCATCCGTCACCGCGATGCGGCCCGCAAGCCGAAACAATTGCCCAATCCTGATATAGGGAGTTAACGTTACTAAATGTAGAATTATCGTTTTATTCCCATTGCTCTTATGTTTAAAAGTAATTTAAAATAACTGCAATCGATGCTGGCTTTAAATAGCAACGCTGGAGTTCTGTAATCATACTAAGCAAGCTAGAGCTAGCAAGGGTCATGTCCAAAATGAAATAGATAACTCAACTCCGGTTATTATCATGAAAAATTGTTAATCGAGCTATTTTGGTTTGCCGAATAATTGCAAATTCACTATAAGTCGAAGATGTTATGAAACAGTTATGAATTATTGTTTTACGATATCAAAGATACAAGATATTGAGTTGTTCTTTACACTGCCCTTGCTCATTGTGTACAACTACCTGTCACAAAAATCTTAAACACTGCTGACATCAAGCAAAGTCTTACTGCGGTCGTTTTTATTAATGAATGGCGAATGCAAAGTTCAAACAAAATGCTTTGCAAATCTCATTAAAATAGATTCGATGAGTGGTTCTGTTTTTGTCAAATTGCTTTTGTTCGATGGCCGGTTTTAGTTTGACACCTGATCAAGCAAACATTGTCGCGCTTTATTAGGTCACAAACACAACAGACAAAAGATACAGCAATTTCTATTTTAAATTCAACATTTTCAAATCGCAAGTCCACAAAAACTGAGCCAACAAAATATTTTGAAAGGGGGGCAGAAAAAAATTTAGGGGGCGGGCCCATGCGCTTGATAACGAACTGTGTTTATGTGCAAAAGCTTTCAAGTTTCAAACTAATCTAGTGATTACGTCTTCCAAGAAAAGAAAACGGAAAGTAGTGACGATTGAGACAAAGCTCGAGACTATAGGTCAACTAGAAATAGGAATGAGGGTTTCTTTTCCGGCAGTGCGCAACAATATTGGCATTGTTCTTCGATTATCCGAACCATCCTTGGTCCCAATCATTTCGGATAATCGGCGTTCTACTGTATACAGTCCCGTAGCACTCCAACTTCGGGCCCCCCCCCCAAAGTAAGCGCAAGAGCCCCTGCGCACAGGTCATATCACTTTAGAGGTGTAAAATTGAAAAGCTGCATTAAGAAAATACACCACAATTTGTACATAAGTAAACAGGCTAATGTCAGAATAAAGCATGCCGATACCGAAGGTGCAAGTCATAAAAAATTCGGCACCGATGCCAGAGTTCAGTAGGACATTTATGCAGACACTGCGAAACGAAAGCAATGACACTGAAAAACATGAAAAAGTTATAAAAACACAGTATCATTTAAATAGTCTGGAGCGAACCTTATTGTTCGCAAATGCTGTTATGACATTGTCATAATCAAGAGATCGGGCGCAGTCATTTTCGATTGACAACATGGCTAATGAAGATAGTCTACTGTCTGTCATAGACGTTCTATTAAAAGTTTTGATCAGTTTCAATTTGCTGAAGCTTCTTTCAGCGCTGGCAACAGTCACGGGGCAAGTTAGTAAGATTCGAAGTGCGATGTACACATTCGGATACAATTCAAATAAATGAGTCTTTAGAAGATAGTTCAGAAAGTCTTGAGCCGTATTGAGATTGCGTTTTTTTTGTAAAATTAAAACAAACCGCTGTAGCTCAGCGCTCATTTCATCAGAATCAATGTCACCGAACTTTTTTTGAAACTCTTTACAGCAAGTAAGAAGAGCATTTTCTTGTTGCACAAGCAAAAGTTTGTCTCGTGTGTACAAAAACGAAAAGGCGGAAGAAACCTCACGTAACAAATTAAAGCGCTCCTTTATTGACATAATAGCCTGGTCTACTAATGGATAGAAAAAGTTGCTTTTAAATTTCAGTTCAGGAGTAGCTCGTTGTTCCTCTTCACCTTGGTAATCAAACAATCTTCTTTTCTTTCCACTTCTTGACGGAGGAAAAGAAGGATCAATATCCAATTCCTGTGCTATTTCAACAGCAGATGTTGCGGCACTGTCATAACCCGTTGTGCGATAGTTTTGCAAAAACTTTTCAGTTGCCTGGATTTCCGTTTCCATTGTATGAAGGGAGACTCCATACGATTGAAGAATCTTGCTTGCTTTATTGACTTGGAATAGGATATCATACCAAATAAACACCGACAAAAGAAAACTCCATTTTGATAAATGAGCTATCAACGATTTTGTTTCTGAGGCAGCTCTTCCATCTTTTCTTTCTATGGAAATGGCTTCCAAGTCTTTCAGTGCCAGCAACACCTCTTTTAAATTGTATCGAAGAGGTTTGATGCATTTAATTCTGCTTTCCCAACGAGTATCAGATTGTGACTTTATGGACAGCTCCACATGTTTCTTCAAAATTTCCCAACGCTGAGCAGAGGAAGAAAACAGCACATACAACCTTGTAAGTACTCCAAAAAATGTCAATGCTTCCGTCGATGAATTAGCACTGTCAACAACAACTAAGTTAAGGGTATGGTTTGCACAGGGCACGTAAACAGCTTTGGGATTGATGTCTAGCATTCTTGCTTGGACCCCAGAATGTTTTCCTTTCATGTTAGCACCATTATCATATGACTGACCTCGACAATCAGACAATTCGAGTTGCAGTTCGGTCGCTTTTTCTAAGAAAGCGTCCAACAAGCCTTTCCCAGTACTGTCACTTATTCTCAAGTAGCCAAAAAATGTTTCTTTAACAACAGCAGCTTCTTCATTACATAGTACATAACGGAGAATGACAGACATTTGTTCATGATGTCACATATCTGGAGTGCAGTCCAAAATTATAGAAAAATATTTTGCCAATTTCAATTGCTGTAAATTTTCTTTTTCAACTTCTGTCGCTAGCAATTCAATTAGTTCATTTTGTATGGTAGGACTCAAATAGTGATCTTTAGTGTTTTTATTCTTGATTCTGTCTTGAAGCTCTTTTAGGATCGGATCTCTTCTTGCCAAAAGCTCAAATATACCCAGAAAATTTCCATTGTAAGGAGATCCTAAGACTTCTTCAGATCCTCTAAAAGCAAGATTCCTTTCCGATAGAAACAAGGCAATGTCGATAAGTCTCTCTAAAACATTTCTCCAAAAACGTCTTTCATTGAAAAAAATATTCATCTCGCGTTTGTCGATAGTGGATGAATTTCTTATCCCTTCAGCTAGCAACATCCATTGACTGCAGCATTCTTGGTGGGAAATGCCGTTTTCATGGTCTTTCAGTTTTTTCGAAAAAGCCTCCCATGTATTTATACCACTACAAAAGGGGCTTAGTGTTTTTCCAAATAGCTTACAACAAAAGCAAAAAACTTGATCTGATTCCCCAGAATAAACTAGCCACGACCGTGAAACACTTTCACCATTAGGTAACACACGTTTATAATGGTTGGAGGAAAAGCGTCGCCTTGGAGTTGTGTTATTATATGGAAAATTCATTATTAGTTGATGTGGTCCACGCTTTACTATATCACATCGTTGAGCATCAGAAATACTTTCAGGCCATTTACATGGGTCATCAGGGATAGGGGTAAATTGAGATTCAGTTATTTTTGATATTGAAGGTTGCGTATTGGCAGGTAAATCACAACTTACATTTTCTGGAAATTCACAATCACTTTGATGCTGATTGTCATAGTCTTCTTTTTCTTGTACACTATAGTTTTCTTCATCCCTCTCGGTACTAGTGCCAGGTCTACTCTGCTCAGTAATCTTGAAAAAATCTGTCATCTTGGGCAATTTCGCTACAGCATCTCGAGCAGTGGCTGCTTCTTTTCTCTTTTGAGCACCACTTTTTGAACGTTTCATTCTATACAATGTCAATAAAATACCTTCTCTGCACTCTGCAGTGTATATATATTGTCCCGGTATTTATAGCCAAACAGAATTCCAGACCATTCTATGATTGTTGCATAACAACGGCATTGTTACGTCAATCGAATATTCAAGATTCTACCAGAAAATCAATCGAAATATTCTAGATTCTGCGAGATAAAATGACGTACGCATTCACTTATGATGTCACAAGCTAATTTCTTCCTACAGTTTAAATCGGTTGTAAACAAGTCTGCTGAACTGAAAATAGTCACGTAGCCAAAAAGCAATTTCAGACTAACTTGGGCCCCCAAAGTTGGCCTGGGCCCCCCCCAATTGGGGGGTTTGGGGGGCAGCTGCTACGTCTCTGACTGTATATACATTTCAACCACTTTCAGTTTCAAACTTCCCTTGGAAAATCATGCCTTATGTTAAACTGTTTGAGACCTCTTTAATAGTACTGCTCTTTAGCTACGACTGAAATTGGCCTAAAAAGTAAAAAAAAATTTTGATCTGCTTTATGTTAATTGCTCGAGAGACAATTCGTCATACAAAAAACAATTAAGTCGCCGTCACAGCACGCAATGTTCACGCAAGACGTTGCACTGCCCAAAAAAACCTTCAGTCCAACCTTGCATTCCTATTTACAGCCTCCCACGCATTAAAGAATTAGTTGCTAGCAAAATTGCAAATATTTTAACATACTGAAAAAAATTACCGAAAACCGCCGGACTTTTTTCACGCATTGCTGAATTTTAACTGCGAATTTGCGGGACATGTTTTCGCAAATTCGCGCTTTTTACGCATTTGTAGGGAACACTGCTGGGCGATGCTCGTTTGCTTCTCTGTACCTTAGGTAAAAACCGATGGGCATTTTCTCCATAGTCGCCAAGAGATGGAGAGCGTTTGCGTCAAAACTCTTTACACTTTTGCACAGCTTTAGCATAGAATACAAATGGCTTTTAACCCTCATACCTTGATTACGTTTTGTAACGTTGAAGTTGATAGGGGTCACATTTGACCCCATGTTTAAAATTGCCATAATCATGATTTTCATCAATGCTGAATGTTTCGTTTGTTACAAATATCAATCAAAGAAGCTATAAGAATGTCAAAACGATTCTTTTTGCATAATTTTAGTAGTGTCAATATTTAAACATAAAAAATAACATAGACCAATTTTTCTCTTCAAATAACCTTTAGTGAATTTGTAAGAAATCTGAACATAAGTGTGATTTATGATAGGATTAGAACTTGATCTAAGGTGGTATTTTAAGTTTTTTGATTAACAAACATGGTGCATGAATCTAAACTGCATGTGATTTAAAGAATCCCGTTGGGTAAAAAAGTAGGTTGCTTAGAGGTTAAATGCAATTAGCACTACACTGAATCAATCGACCACACCAATTCTGGTAAGTACAAGAAAACAAGTCTTTATACCAGGAAACTTAAACAGTTGTTGAACACAACAAGAAGAAACTTGCAATGAAATTTTATATGAACAAGGACTTCAATTAACATATATAAAACAGGAATGAGAAACTAGTTGATACAAGGAACTAGTTAAAAAAAAGCTGCAACAAAAATTCTGATAGGTAAGCAATGATCATCCAAGAAAATGCACTTCTATTTCTCTCCGCCATTGTTTTTTCTAAAAGACCTAAAAAGAATCGCTGGTAAAAGAGAAAATGATTAGGCAGTTATCAAAAAAACATAAAATGTTACAACTGAAGAATACAGTACCCGACATAACATGATATTACATATTGGGGTCAATTTTGACCCCAATTAATGTTTATGGTATATGTTTTGAAAGCATAATATAAAGCAGAAAATTAGCGTTTTGGGGGAACATCATTCTCATTTGTAAAAATACAGTCTGATTGAAGAATTCAAGAGGGCTGAACTTGAACGACCAAGAATAGAAAGAGTTACTACAGATTAACTTGTCTTGGGGTACATTTTGAAACCAATATCCATAGGAAGGTTAATCAACGTCTCGTTTATAAATGCTAATCTCTTAAAAATCATGCTTGGTCCGCCTACCAATTGCTCTTGCATCATCTGATGTAGAGCTTTATTCTTTTTACCGACGAGTGAAAAGAAGAAATCTTAAGGTGCTTGTGTAAACAAATATCTTTTTGTGATGGCCCTTGCAGAAAACGCTTGTTCGAAGAGGTCCAACCTTTTAGATTCGTAAAAATTTACACATTTTTCTACAAACGGCCCCGTGTCTAAGTTTTTACAATAAATCAACAAATTGCGTGTGGTTGTCCAGCTCTCCCCTTTCCATTTGTCGATCACTGTTTGATATTCTTCTTCTGTTCTATCTGATTGTTTTAGATTGCTATAAAAGCTTGATGGTTGGAAATAAGATGACCTAGGTTGTCCTTTACGACGTACTTGTAAGGGAAAACAAAAATTTAGTTTGGCTAGCATGGTAGGCTTTTATCAACTTCTCTTAAAAAAACCCAGGAGCGATACGAATTTTTCTGTAAAGAAATTTTAAAGCTTCT
The DNA here is from genome assembly GCA_963675345.1 of Trididemnum clinides. Classification (NCBI taxonomy): domain Eukaryota; kingdom Metazoa; phylum Chordata; class Ascidiacea; order Aplousobranchia; family Didemnidae; genus Trididemnum; species Trididemnum clinides. The sequence goes on along the minus strand of OY776287.1, from coordinate 13,751,782 downwards.
GTCTTCAAACAGATATAATCATATTTCATATTCACATATTTCGTTTGATCACAAAATTTAATTTAGATAAAAAACACTCGAATAAGCTGTTTTTAAATCAAGCTTAGAACGTAACTGGCGGAGTTGAAGCCGAAACAATATGCTCTTTTATAAATTTTTCAAATTTTGACTGAGTTTTTTCGCTTCTGACGTTTTCGCTCACAAAAAATCAAAAACATACTAAAATTTGGTTTTAATAAATTAAATGACGCAAATGAAATTTCTCACAGTAGTCAATCACTTTCAGCACTGGAATCCGGGGATCACTTTCAGAGACTAAACAAACCGGTGTTTTGAAGTTTTGGACAGAGGAAGAAACACTACAGCTCAGTGGAATGTGAACAGCTTTATCCTGGAGAAGGGGGGGAATTGCGGGGTAAATATTCTAAAAGTAAAAAGAATTCACTCAAAATCGAAAACAGAGAAATAGGGATAAAAAGGATCATTTTCGGGGACACAGATATTAAGTTGTGCTATTTCTTCAAAAATGGTAGGGGGTGAGTTAAAAAAAACTTTTTTATAGGGGAAGGGCATGATAGTTGACACCCGAAGTTAGTTGATACACAGGCTTTACCAGTCAGCAGAAATTACTTTTAATTAAAATAGCGTCATCAATCAAAACACAATGCTGATGCTTATCCGTTGTGAAAACTTATCGGGAATCCTGGATTGTTTAGGGCACGAAATATTAAAAAATGTTAAAATTGACACATTTTCCATTTTTGATCAGTTGTGTTTATTGATTTACTTTAATTCCTAGAAAACTCGGTAGAGATTGAATTGTGGTCCAGTAGTAGCCTATGGAATCAGGTTTTTATCACATTATTGAATCGCATGCTAAGAAGCACGTTTTTTGAAAAATATGCTCTGTAGGATAGTTGATACAACCTGGAGTGGGATAGTTGATACGCTGTATCAACTAATCTGCCAACCTCTATAACATGAAATGTTGGATGATCTAGGCCAAATGGTTTAGTTTAAAAGCTTGACTGGACTTATGAAAGTCAGGTTAAGCTCTAATCGATACTTCAACTTGTTCTAGCAAAAAATTGCGTTTAGGATTGAGATTAACAAGATTAAAGTAGCTCTTAATGCTGTAGGCCATGCATGGGCAACCTTTTGTCACTGGGGGCCAAAATGTGCATTTGGAACTTGACTGAGGGCCGGAGCCGTAATTGTGATTTTAAGTGTAATCTAGGTACATATTTTTGTGGGGTTTGGATTGTATTCATGTAATGCTATTTTACATGCAATGTGTTTTCAATTTTGTTTGCACAGGGATATCCATAAAAAATGTATACCTATATTGATATAAATAAATGAATATCGATATATTACAAAGTCCTACAGCCCTAGAAAATTTATTGGCGGGCCGGATGAGAAGCCTTGGCGGGCCGGATTTGGCCCGCGGGCCGTAGGTTGCCCATGCATGCTGTAGGCCAACCAATGGAAACCAGCTTTGTTTTCTTTTGAAATATTTTTTATTCCCAAATTCGACTTATTCACCTTGTTTGTTCTCAAACCTTAATCTTGACCAAAACTGCAAATCCTGATTTTTCGCCCTTAAATCTATGGGATCTTAAATTTCACTAGTAGATTACTATTCGGTTAAGCTATCACTCATTTTTTTGCAGACAGTCATATCAGTAACTAAAAAATAAAACTTGTCTCTATTAACTAGCTCTAGATCAAGCGTATATCACTGATTTCAAGCATGCCATAATTCTATCAAAGAAAAATCGAAAGATGTGTGAGATCTCCAAAAGAAACTCTATTGCTGGCTGGCAAAGAGTGTGAAAAAGGGCAATCGGTTCGGAAAGCTGCTTCAATGTTCAGTTTGGACAAAATGACCCGCCATCGGTACATAAAAAAACAAAACAATTTGGATCAGCTTGTGCTGTTGGATATAATGCTGTCTCTCAGATTCAATCAATTTTCCACCTTATATGGAAAAGGATTTGTCTGCACATATTCAGCAACTTGCAGACCAATATCACGGATTAACACTTGCAAAATGCAAATTAGCATATGAATTTGCTGTTCAAAACAATCTCGAATTTCCCAATGCATGGAAAGAAAATATGACTGCTGGAAGAGGATGGTGGTTAGGATTTAAACAAAGACTAAACCTGTCTATTAGAACTCCAGAAGCGACATCAATTGGGCGTGCATCTGCCTTTAATAGACACAACGTGAACCTTTATTTTAGCAATTTGGCAAGAACTTTAGATGAATATAAATTTGAAGTTGGGCAAATTTTCAACCTTGATGAAACCGGTGTAATCTTCGATCCTTCCAGCGCCTCAATGAACCGAAGTGATGCTATCTGAATAAGTTCGGATACGAATTTCAACCTCACTTTCTCGTCTCCCGGTGATCAATGGTCCAACAATAATTAAGCAATTCATTTATTCATCCAAGATTTAAAATATAGTACACGTTTCATGGGCCATAAGAACAATTAGAGGGAAGCGTTAAGCGCGAGATAGTGATTATGATGTTAAATTCGGGTTATCTTACTTCTACAAATACAAAGAATCATATTACTATTCCTATTTCTACTAATTCGTACAGACCAGCATTCAGTACTTAATGCTTTATTAAAGCTGATGGATATCGCAGCATGGCTTTGTAACCAATGCTTTCTTTAATCTGCCACAGTAGAACTTGGGGCCGTTATTTATAACGATCTTGGGGTAATTTCTTCGAATTGGAGAAAGTGGCATGAATAATTTGTTTTCTGAGTACGAACCGGTAGTAGTCATAGGAGAAAGCAGTATCCATAACATGTTTTTCAGGCACAATTCGATCTCGGTCATAATAAATAAACTAAAAGTGATATCAACCCCCCTTCCGTAGTGTAAAGTTGTTTTTCATTAGAACTGCGAACTCACCAAAATGACTCATAACAATACGGCCACATAAACACACGAATGTCAATTAGGCGTTCAATTCTATGTCAGATATGAATGAATTGTACACTGGCCTTATTCGCTCGCTCATAATTTAGGATTTTCTCCTTTCTATGATGTTGTTTTTCAGTTCACGTAACAGTCCCCCCAAAACTTCTTTAAAGAATTGTAGAAGTTTTTAAATCATAGTGAACTGATAGATAGTCAACCTGGGCTTCAGCAACAAAAACACACACGCACAAATATATACAAAGAACGATAAATTAATATTGTCCAGTGCTATGAGCACTTCGGTCTGGTTGTCGTCTGAGGATTGAATCAGCTTTAGTGCTTCTGTCTTCAGCACATTATGTGCTCCAACAAATTTTGTTCGATTGTTTGTTCGTATGAATCTTGTTCAAAACCCAGTAGAGCATAGGAATCTTCTAAATGCATTAATAAAGGAAGACGTGCTCAAGTCAGCAGCTACTTCAATGCGCACGGCTGTAGTTACCATGCACACGAATACACAAAGCCAGCGCTTCACAGTGCTCCTGCCTACCACCACGCTGAAGAGACCAGCCAAGTCCGAAGCAGCATACGTAAACACGTGCGTTCTAGGCTTCAGCCTAGAAGCAGGAAGCGGAGCCATAAGCTGTTTTCCCCTAACTTGTAATCTCAGTTTACACCCCAAACATTCTTTTAAATAGTTTAGTGTCATTCGTGTTTGTTCTATTATATTAACTTGGTTCTTACCAGATGCGATTTCAGATGGGGTTTTGGGGTTTTTGCGCAATGCATTAAAGCATTCATGTAGTTTAATCAACCTATTTTCAGGTTTAGTGCTTGTACTTGAATCAGATAAATTTTTCAGTGTGTGATATTTCTCCTTTACTTGTATGTGATTGAGTCTCGCGACAGATCTTTTTATCTCTTTTAGAGCGTTGACATTGTCACTTGCTTTTAAATTATTGGGTCTCATTTCCCAATATTCAGTTGGTTTTAATAGGAATGGCGGGCCTTTTGTCCCTACTAGGGACTTTTTGTCACGTTCTAAAGTCATTTTTCTTGAGGCCTTATCTTCCTGGTAATTGCTGGCCTCCACTCCCCAAAATATAGGTCCTAAGGAGTGATCTCCAATGAGAGGATAACATCCAGGTTCTTTTTTCCACGTGCACTCCTCCAAGATTTTAAATTTTCTAATTTCCTGGGCTCCAAGAATCATATCCACCCTTGGTTCACCATTTAAGATGGGAAAGTCGTGTTTCCACAGGTCATACTTTGCAATTATTTCCTGATTAGGAATGCCCTCTTTATAGGGAAGAGTTGTTTCAATAAAGGAAATGTTCGGTATATCAACAATTTTACCATCTCCCTATCTAACCGGCAAAGTTTCACGCATGCAATTGTATTCGTCTGGCTGTTTTTCCAAGAACTGAATAGTAATCTTGTCTTCAGGATTCCACTCGAACAAGGATTCTGCTAACTCTCGAGTGCAAATGCTGGTATCTGATCCTGTGTCTACTAACGCATAAAACTTAACGTCATCCTCAACCTTCTCACTTTCGGGATTTCTTTTTACGGCTGTAAGGGCCATTAGAGGAACCAAAGAAGAACAATCGGGTTCGTTGGTGTATCCCTTTTCTTTCCCCTTTGCGGCATTTATTTTACCGTTTGGTTGTGAATTAATTGTAGAGGACTTGTCCCTTTCTTGTTTGCTCTGATCATTAGAGCGGGGCAATGGTCTTTTAGGAGATTCTACAGGTAGGTGCAGTAGTTTGGAATGCGCTCCTTGGCATATCACGCATCTGCTTTTAGTTAAGCAGTCTGCGGAATAGTGCTGATACAGGCAGTAAAAACATAAGCCGTGTTCCCTGGCAAAGGATCTTCGCTGTTGAACGTCTTTTTCTAAAAACTGCCAACAATCTATTGTTTGGTGATTACTAGTTGGGTGTATGTAACACTTTGGTTTTTTAGGGACTCCTTCAGAGCGGTAAGAAGGAGTTTTCCAGGGTCTTGATATCTCATATATTGCGTTGGCATTTAGATTGTTTGCCCTTGCGCTAATTGTGTTTCTCTCAAAGTGGTGCACTTTGTGTCTACCCTTCTCCTCTTCGTCAATCATGGCTGAGATGTCATAACAATGACTTTCTCTGTATTGAAGGTTGGATATCTGTTCATTGATAAATTGTAGTATAGTGTGGAATCTCCACTCATGGTAGTACCTGAATTCTTGGACAAATAGTGCATGCAGAGCTGGGCTAAAGCAATCTACTATCCTGAATAAGAGTTTTGGATTAGATAGCTCTGCATCCATGTTGATAGATTCCGCTATGCTTTTCAGATTTCGAAGCTTTGTTCGATAGGTCTGAAGAGATGAGACCTTGTTTGTTAGTGAGCCTTTTTCCCACTTAATCTCACGTATGGCGTTTTTAAACATGCCCAGTGGGTCGCCATATAAGTCTTCTAAAATCTCCCATATATGGCTCAATGCTTCATGTGGGTCTCGCATGACCCAAGCGCTTCTGATATGTTCGTAGACTGAATCTGTTACTGAATTCGCAATTTTTTGCAGCAGCGTATAGGGATCAATATCCCACAACATTCTATAATCTCTCAAAAGTTGTTGCCTAAACACTTGATAGTCTGCTTTCCTTCCGGAAAACTTTCTGCTTGTTTCTTTACTCCCCATTTCAAATAGCATAGAATATTTGGCTCGCAGCCTTCCATCAAGCTGACCTTGCTCGTAGTCGTATCTCCCTGGCTGGGTTTCTTTTGGTCCCCCCGAAACGTTCCACGGGTAATTGGGACAATAGTTAGAGCCTAAATAAAGAAAAATCGAAAGATGTGTGAGATCTCCAAAAGAAACTCTATTGCTGGCTGGCAAAGAGTGTGAAAAAGGGCAATCGGTTCGGAAAGCTGCTTCAATGTTCAGTTTGGACAAAATGACCCGCCATCGGTACATAAAAAAACAAAACAATTTGGATCAGCTCTGTCGAGTATTTACGTTTCCTTGACGCGTATAATCACTTTCCCAGTTAGGATGCTTGTAGAAACCCTTGTTTCCAGCAGTGCGCCATGGTACGAATTCAGGTGCGTCATGCTGCAATTCTTGTACTCGGGGTGGCGGCTGATGCGCTCTCTTTGGCGGCTTATAACTAACCTGCTCACCGTCATGTTCGCTCCTGCTGCATACATCCCTTCCTATCAGTGTGCGTCTGGAGAAAAGAAAGCCGGCTTCGGATTCATGATCCGCTTTCAACCGGTTATTTAGGAATTCATTCGATGGGTATCCTTGATTACCAGAATTCCTAATAGCTTCCTTAGTGGAGCTCATTAGATAAATTTTACTTTCAGCCAGGGGATCATTATCTATGTCGTCGTTGGACGAGAGCGAGTCTATTTGTGGGAACGCCTTTCTCGACCCCACATCTCCGTATGTAGGCCTGGCCCTTGCAGTTTCCGCAAGGCTAGTCTGTTCTTTGAATTTTTCAGTCATTCTCTCTTGTTCGCAGTATAGGGCTGCATTTCTTGGCGATTCTCTTGGTCTATCTTCTATTTCTGCTCTAGTTTTCGCCTTCAATATCATATTGCTTGGGCGAATTACGTCATCGTCTGATTCTCGCGCACTTTGCGTGACATGTGCTGACTCAGCAAATATATTCGTGAATGTAGTTGGCGCAGGACTCATGACTGCCGCTTCGCTTCTGTCGTCAGGATTCATTTTCGCCTTGTTGTAATAACGTCGTAGCTTATCTTCTATAGAGGGATTATACTGCGCTAAAAGTTTTTGTACACTTGGGAGAGCTGGCACAGAAATATTTTGTCGGGCTTTGGCTTTGGCACCATTTATCCATTCTTGAATTAATTTTAAGTAGGTTTTATGGGCCTTGACTATGTAATTATAAACGGCCGTAAGAACATTTTCATCATTTTTGTTTTCGCTATTTGCGTATACCTCTAATATCAAGTTCATGACATTTAGTTCTGCGTAAAAGCGCGAAAAACTGCGATGATTATTGACGGGCGCGGGACTATCTACCCATGTTTTTCTGATTTCTTGTAGAGCGTTTTCAATTTTACTGTGAAACATAAAACCTTGATTTTCAAAGTTACTTTCAACTGTGCTATCCTGTGTAGGGTTTTCAAGGCTAGTGGACGGTGATTCCATAATTTATTTTTATTTAGCAAAATCTGTATTAAGCCTTTAAAATTTTAGGGGCTTACTAATGTCAAGACGTAAGACACTAATCAAATTACAGTTCTGGGTGTTCAACTTAAATTTTTCCCCCAAATATACAGCAATGGTCTCGCTAACTGCTTGCAGTTTCGCGAATACTACCACCGGACAAGCAGACACCAACAAACTAGGTGGCAACAAAAACACGAAAAGCACTGACCTGAGGCTCCGAAGTGCAGATTCCGTAGCCGTGGCGACGATGTGGTTGTCGGTTTCCACAAACACAAATTTGCTCCAAGACAATCGATGGAATATTCAGACGAAGAATTCGATTCCGAATTTAATGTTAGAGACCGAATTTAATGTAATTTCCCGAATTTAATTTGATCTCCCGAATTTAATGTAATCTTCGATCCTTCCAGCGCCTCAATGAACCGAAGTGATGCTATCTGAATAAGTTCGGATACGAATTTCAACCTCACTTTCTCGTCTCCCGGTGATCAATGGTCCAACAATAATTAAGCAATTCATTTATTCATCCAAGATTTAAAATATAGTACACGTTTCATGGGCCATAAGAACAATTAGAGGGAAGCGTTAAGCGCGAGATAGTGATTATGATGTTAAATTCGGGTTATCTTACTTCTACAAATACAAAGAATCATATTACTATTCCTATTTCTACTAATTCGTACAGACCAGCATTCAGTACTTAATGCTTTATTAAAGCTGATGGATATCGCAGCATGGCTTTGTAACCAATGCTTTCTTTAATCTGCCACAGTAGAACTTGGGGCCGTTATTTATAACGATCTTGGGGTAATTTCTTCGAATTGGAGAAAGTGGCATGAATAATTTGTTTTCTGAGTACGAACCGGTAGTAGTCATAGGAGAAAGCAGTATCCATAACATGTTTTTTAGGCACAATTCGATCTCGGTCATAATAAATAAACTAAAAGTGATATCAACCCCCCTTCCGTAGTGTAAAGTTGTTTTTCATTAGAACTGCGAACTCACCAAAATGACTCATAACAATACGGCCACATAAACACACGAATGTCAATTAGGCGTTCAATTCTATGTCAGATATGAATGAATTGTACACTGGCCTTATTCGCTCGCTCATAATTTAGGATTTTCTCCTTTCTATGATGTTGTTTTTCAGTTCACGTAACAACCGGAGTAACTTCGGTTTAAAATCCCAAACCCATCGTCACGGTAAAAGGAACAAGAGAGGTTGGATCAATCACTTCAGGAGATCGAGGTCAATTAGTCACAGTTGTCTATTCGATTTGTGCTAACGGGAATGTAGTACTACCAATGCTAATATTTCCCCGGAAAAATTATCGTGACCATTTTGTACGTGGTGGTCCACAAAGTTGCATTGGAAAAGAAAATCCATCAGGCTGGATAAATGAGAAGTTATTCATTGAATACTTGGACCATTTTGCAATACACACACAATGTTCTAAGGAAAATATGGTGCTACTCATCCTAGAAAATCACGAAAGCCATATATCACTTGCTGCAGTTGATAAATGCAAAGAGCTTGGGACAGTTCTATTACCTATTCCTCCTCATACTTTGCATCACTTGCAGCCTCTGGATAAATGTGTATTTGGCCCCTTCAAACAAGCTTATAACAGTGCCATGGAAACATGAATTCGACCAAACCCAGGAAAAACAGTTTTAATCTATGACATTCCACAGTTGGTCAATCAAGCACAATTAAATGCAATGGTTCCTAAAAATATATTGTCTGGATTTTGATTCACTGGAAATTGGCCGTGTGATCCTAATATTTTTACGGAATTAGATTTTGCTCCATCAAATGTCACAGATAGAGCCATGGTTCAAGATGATTCTGAAGGTCAACAGACAGAAGCTGCAATACCATGTTTTCCAAGTAGGCGTGTGGTACCCCATCCAGTGATACTGCACTGATGATCCACTGAAGCAATCATCAAGCTTAATTGCAGTGACCACACAAGAGAACTTATCTCCCATTGATCAACCTTCCATATCATGCATCTCTCCAAGTGACATACTGAGCATACCAAAGGCTTCACCAAGAAAACGAATACAAAAAGCACGAGGCAGAACTCAAATTTTTACTCTCACTCCAGTTAGAAATAAATTGGCATAGACAAGCATGAAGAAAACTAAAGATCAATGCAAGTCCTCTGCCAAAAAGCAACTATTTAGAAAGAACAGTTTCCTGATAACTGCTGAAGAAAATTCGGACATTCAATATGATGAATTGGATCTTTCTCTAGATGAGGAAATCTATGTTAACTTGGGGATTTCGTAATTGTGATGGTAAGTAGGTTTACCATTTGGCTTTGTATTAATTATCATTTAGTATTCGGTTAGGTTAGTTGACAAAGGTCTTAGCCAATCTAAAAGTTGGTTTTGTGCTCTGTGTAAACAGGGACATCTAATTTAAATTTTGCACTAGCAAAAAGCTGGCAGGCCTAAGCCAAAACAAGAAACAGGTTATTTGAAAGCTTACTTTTGTGCAACACAACTATTACAAAATGCCACTGTTACATGATACCCGTGTTTCATCGGGTTAGAATAGTGAAGCTGCTCACCCAGCATGTCGTAAGAGGCGACTTTTGGGTACCCACCAATGGCAGTCTGCCTTGTTGGTAGTGGGGCTACCAGTCGGCAATTTGCATTCACGATTGGTTCGAAATGGGCTGCCACTTTTCCCCAAGCCTAACTTAATTAGGTTGATGGCGTGAACTTGAATTGCTGTTTGCGCCATACCTCCATCCCAAGGAAGAGGAGGGGTAAACCAACCAACCGTTACATGACTGTGCGTTTTGCACAAGAAAACCAGACAGAGTAGGATCCTATAACCCTATATTAAAATAGAACTGATTTTTCATTTGCACCATTAAGTACTCTTTAATATCAATTAGTTTTTGAACTTTGCAAATTTAAGTAAAACCCGTATCAACTATCCTGCCCTTCCCCGACCTATACTTGATCTCACCGTAACAATGTTTAAGGTGTTGATTATAATTATTTATATGGTACCATGGACATGTTGGGATTGATGGAAACTATAGACCGGTTAGAAACAGCGAATGGAGTTAGATGGTATCGACTTGTGCTGAAGGATGATGATAGTGTTTTGAGGGTTACTCTAAATCTTGAAGTGAGTGACAAAAGAAAGCGAGAACGACCGATGATTGGTTTGAAGGAGGATGCCCTGAATCCAGAAAAGTGGTGAGATGAAGTGCAAGCAACTGCAGAAGAAATGGGGTGAGTCCGGCCACCTCTGCTCCATTCAAAATTAATAACATCTTTAGGTTTGCGAAACAACGAAGACAACGTGTGATGTGGTTTTAAAGCCACTCCGATACCAACTTGAGTCAAAATTCGGCTAATAGGTTCGGAGACACCTTGCACGTAAGGAATCGAAGTAAACCGTTGCAGTTTTTCTGTTCTATATTTTTGAGAAATATTTTTTAGATATTTTGTTCAAAAGCGTGGTTTGGTGTATCAAATTTCTTGCCGGGATTGCAATGCTGTGTTTGTAGGTGAAACAGGACGTAGTGTTAGAACTAGAAAACGGAAACATGCTGATGCGGTCAAGACTTTTAACACTAAAAAGTCAGCGCTGAGTCCACATGTCATGGATTTCGATCATAGAATAGATTGGGATAATGTCAAAATACTGAAGTCAGAATCACATGCATACAGACGTCGCGTTGCGGAAAGTTTTCTGATAAATCAAAAGGCTTGTTCATGTGATGTTGATAATCGCAATGATGGTGCAAATTTTCCGACTGTTTATAGTGTGTTTGTCTCCAATAAATAATGTCTTATGTTTCTCACAACACTTTTCACTAGGCCACTCCTGTATCTGTGATGTAACAATGTTTTTGTTATTACGTGATTGCCTGCCCTGTTGATAAATAATTTTTAGTGTTTAGTAATACAGGTAGGTCCTAGTCTTTATATTTTTATGTTGTACAGTTTGTATGTTACATTATTAACACCTACCGTTTTCTGAAGAAGCTCCCCGGTAACTAAGGGGAGCGAAACGTTAAATTTGAAAAATAAATTGTCGAAAGAACGAAGTGATGTGTTTGAAAGATTTTATAAGTCAAAATTTTGCATAAAGTCAAAACTTGTCAAAATTGTCTTTATCAAAAATTCTTTACAAAAACGAACAAATTTATATTTTTTTGAATTTTTGTGCTGCTATTAAAATTTTATGCGCAGTTTTATTTGATTTTAAACTTCTCAAATAGTTGCAATGGTAAAAATGCGTGCGGTAATTGAGAAGGAAATAGCACTTATTATGCATGAAATCGTCATTGTTGATGCATAAGCACATTATTGTTAGTCAATTAATCTATTCCTATAAAACCTTTGCGCTCTTTACACGTGGTCTTTTTAAGTCGTAGCTTGCAAAGCAAAGAATGCCTAAACAAGCCAAATCTTTTACAGCGAAAGTTAGGCAAATTTGCCAGGAATATCCAGATGAGTTTTCGGCAACTCCTGCCCCCGACTTACGATGCAACCTTTGCGACGTGTTAGTCAAGTGCGACAAAGTTTTTTGTGGAAAGCCACTGAAAAAGTAAGCAACACCAAAGAAAATTGGAGACGAAGAGCAAATCCCAAAGTAAGCAAACCCTTTTAAAACTCGATCAGGTAAACTTCAAGGAACAGGTTGTCTCTTCATTCTTAGCTGCAGATATCCCACTTCATAAACTCAACCATCCTTCTTTAAAGCCTTTGTTTGCTACAATGGGAAAAGTATTGCCTTCGGAGACTGCAGGCCGGGCATGTGTTGCTAAATTAGCATCCCAAAAAGAACAAATTCAAGAATTACTTTGTGACAAAAAATTTTTTTTAATTGTGAATGAAGCAGAGATTGCTAAACAAAAGTATATTAGTGTGCTTGTGGGCAGCTTAGATGCCCCAAATCAGACATTCCTCATTAATTGCCATCCACTTGACAGCGGTAGCAATGTTAATAGCAGTATTATTCTGCACACTCTGGATGACATATTGCGACAACTTGAAATAAAACGCGAGAATTTTCCATTGTTCTTGACTGATGCTGCTCGGTACATGTCTTTGGCTGGAAAGACATTAAAGGAATTATCCCTTCTTTGATGCATGTCACCTGCGTTGCGCACTTACTACATAACTGCGCTATGCGTGTGCGTGCTCATTTTAAAAATATTGATGAAATAATAGCAACGATCAAGGCAGCAACAATCAAAAACAAAGATCGCAAGAAAGATTTTCATGATGCTGGTCTGCCATCTCCTCCTGACCCTGTAATTACAAGATGGCAACTTAGCTTAGAGCTGCCTTATATTACAGTGAGAACCTTCCAGCTGTTCGTACCATTGTCAACAATTGGAAAAGTGCAGGCCTCTTAGTCAGCAGAGCAAAAGACGCTATCAATGTGGAAGATTTGGTGCCGGACTTGGTTAAAATAAATCAATACCGGAGTCTAGCAGCCAACGTAGAGTTCTTAGAACGAAATGCCTGCACGATAACCGAAGCATACGGACTGCTGAAGAATATGCAATTCGATGATGATCCGTGCGCAATTAAAAATTACATTAAAAAACGACTATCCAACTCTGATTTAGAAACAATTATAAACTGTACCAACTTGACAATTGACCCAACAAGCCACGCACTATTGCAAAAATCCCAGCCAACCTCTGCTGCTGTTGAGAGGTCGTTTTCTATGCTCAGTAAATTACTGAGAAAAGACAGAAATTTTGATGTTAAGAACGTAAAAAAATATATGATGCTGTATTGCAATAAAAAGTCCTGGTAATTATACTGTGTGGTTTTCGTTAAAAACATCAGACAGACTGTTGATGTACAGTACAGTTGCAATAACAACACATTTTTTGTATTACACACTAATTGATACCGGTACACACAATGGCTCGTTATCGTAGGTTTTGACGTCATGCGTCGCTTTGTTGCATTAACTTCAAGACTGAGTGATTGAGAAAATGTTTAAAGTAGGCTACCTTCTTCTTTAAAAACATGTAAATTGCGGATCATAAAACATTTTTAATCAAAAAAGTGCAACAAGACATAAATAATAGGTGAAAGCGGTTAGGTCAAAATAAAGTCAAAAATATATTTTTTTAGGTAAAAAAAATGGCCCTAACCATGACATTAATTTGGAAAAGATCCTAAGGAATAATAATGTCATTTAGAGAAACTCTTTGAAACGAAGAAGGATCGATTTGGCGGTACTGGCAATACAAGTAAAATTTCGTTAGAGTATTGTTTTCTACATCTCTTAAACTAAAACCACAAAATAAAGTTAAACAACGAAAACAAACATAAAAAATCTTGATACGATTCATCTGCTCTAACATTCGCAATTGAACTACTTACGCCTTGGTGAAATAAAATACACGTAAAACTAGAAAACAATTTATGCTGACAAATTGGAGCGTTTTCTAGTTTGTTTACGTAGGAAGTAATAATAGTAGTGGTCATAAACGACCTCTTTGGGTCAGGTCATGACGTATTATCAACGAAATTCTGCTCCAAAAGTCTCTAAAAAAATACGACAATTCGTCACAGTTACCAATTAGTTTTCCTGTATTTAAAACACAATTACTGTTAAACATCGGATGTTAAAAACGAAGGACACCGGTTTCTATATATTTTAAAAAGTACCCAAAGCTGCAATTAATTTTAAAACGTAAACTTCGATTATTTCGTGGTAAATTTGGGGAAATAATTCGTTGACGTTTAAATTTAAAAATTGTAAATATTTTGAACTGGTCCAACTACACTCCTCGTCCGAATTCGAGCCCATTTTTTCAGAACAAAACCCCTGTCGAAAAAATAGGGTGTTAAGACAGTCGAAAAGAAAAGACGAGTAAATCCTTACCTTAGTTTTTCATCCTCAAATTCAAGATTTGGAGGTTCTCCTCTTCCCCTCCGCAAATTCTTCATTTTAAATACTAAATAAAAAATGCAATTAACGCACTGCAACGTCAAGAAAACTCAGCCCATCTTTCTGCAATCAACTCCTCTTCTTTTTTTCTGTGGTCTTGACGTCGGGCCACCGCTTCCCCTCCCCCCTTACCGCAGTAGCGCCTTGCCAACTCAAGCGAGTTTGGTAATATCACACCAAAAAGCTGGCGAACACATTTTAGTTTGTGCCTTCCCATCACGTCTTTGCGGTTAAATTTGTTAAAGCATTTTTAGCACTGAATCTCGGCGTGTTGATAAACACCTGCGACGCTTTTCAAGATTCCTTGCTCCGGTGAAGGTCTTGGCACAGATCTCACAAACGCTTTTCTTCATTTTCAAATGAACACATTGATTCCTGTTCAGGTTTTTATAACCAAACGTCACTTGGTTGAAAGGAGATAGGATGGAAAGTTTTCGGAAGAAGCAATTGCGCAAGGTAAAGGCAACCTCCAAAACTCTGACGTAATGTAGACAAAAACACATGTTGCATTGATTCGTGATCGGTCAAAGAAGAGGGAGGTGTAGGTGCGTACCTGTTTCATTGATTCGTGATTGGTCAAAGAGGGGCTATGGGTAAGATACTAAAGTTACGACGCCATTCTTGACGTTGACAAAGATCTAGAACCGAGCTGCTAGATTTCAATTTTTAATGTATGACGTGGAAACCTTCTTGCTACAGCTTCCACTCGGAAGAGTTTGCATAGCTTTGTGCATGATATATTACCTACGGTTTTATTTCTAAGGTGCTAAGTTTTATAAAAGCTGAGCAAACAAAAGATTGTTAAGGGCGTGAATAGATTAGTGTATGATACACTACGAACGACTTCCATTTTTAAGGTAGGAAGTGATGTCTTTTGTATCACTGCTTCTGCTGGAAGGAGAGCTTGAATGGATTTGTGTATGATGTATTACATGTACCAACGGTTTTTATTCCACAAGCGCTATGTTTTATAAAAACTGAGCGAACAAAAGATCGTTAAGAGCGTGAATGAATTTGTGTATGATATACTACTAAAGACTTCCGTTTTTAAGGTACTAAGTGATGTCTTTTGTATCACTGCTTCCTCTGGAAGGAGAGCTTGAATGAATTTGTGTATGATATACTACAAACGACTTTCATTTTTAAGGTAGGAAGTGATGTCTTTTGTATCACTGCTTCCGCTGGAAGGAGAGCTTAAATGGATTTGTGTATGATATATTACCAATGGCTTCTATTTTCAAGGCAAGGCACGAAATCCTCTGCACCACGGCTTCGGCCAGAAAAGAGCTTGAATGGATTTTTTTGTGATATTCTACGAAAGCCTTCTATTTTTATGGTATAGAGTGCAGTGTTCTGTATCACTGCTTTCGCTCAGAAAAGAGCTTGAATGGATCAGTGTAGGAGATATTACCAATGGCTTTATTTTTAAGGCTTGATGTTTTATAGCGACTGTGCCGACAAAAGATCGTTTAACAAACTTAAAATCAAAGTGACGTTGATATTAAAACGTTCTAAACTGAGGGTGCAACACCAAATAAAATCACACTCAAACAAAACAAAATCATTCCCAAAAACTCAACTACAATTAATGTTAAAACTTTTTGAAGTGGGGGTATTCTGAAGCGAGGTTACCACACCAAATAATCCCCAAAAGTGCAATTAATATCAAAACGTTTTGAAGTGGGGGCAGTCCAAAGCAAGGGTACAACACCAAATAATCTCCAAACAGATAAAATCATTTCCAAATACTCAAAACTACAATTAATATTTAGACATTCTAAACTATGCCGAGCATTTAAGACTGATGGGTATGATTTGCCTAGAGCTCACAAACAAATTCAGGATTTGGTGATCAAACACAATGAAAAACTCGTAAGTTCGAGAAGTTTTTAGCAATCAAACTAAAAAATGGTCCTTTTTCAATCACCGTTAATAAATTAACTATTAAATAGACACCACGTCTCGCTTCCTTACAGCATTGCGGATCTTACGCAACTCTGATAAATCCTTCCTTCGACTTTTAACAAAATCTGAAAAGATGAACTTTTGGACTTTCTAGAGACAAATTACTCTAGTATCACCTCTAAAAATAATGGCAAAACTATCAAAAAACACCTATCAAAACACTAGCAGTCACTGCTGGTTATATCTCAAAGTCAGAATCTTTGGCACTAACAAGCACAGACACATCACAGTCATGTGCTGTTTCTGAGTTC
The DNA here is from genome assembly GCA_963675345.1 of Trididemnum clinides. NCBI lineage: Eukaryota > Metazoa > Chordata > Ascidiacea > Aplousobranchia > Didemnidae > Trididemnum > Trididemnum clinides. Next base: position 13,735,486 of record OY776287.1, on the reverse strand, counting down.
TTAGCAGAAATGCCAAATCCATCTGTTCAAAATCGCAAAAAAATAGCCAAGCTTTGCCAGAATTTGTGAATGCTACCAGCCACCATATAGAGCAGTAACTGCAGTTGCTAACAGTGTCCTAATGGATGCAACAACATTCATCAGTGACTGTAGCAAACCATGAAAAGAGCAGCAAAGATGCCAAAATGAAATCTGAAACGAGCAACAAAACTTGTTTGTTAAATGCTGTATACTAGGATGAATGCAAAATGCAACCCAAATTGTTGCACACAGCCCAAATAATAAGAATTATCTGTTCAACTACAAGAATAATTATACAGTAGTTGGTAAACTGGGAAGTTATTACCTTTCTCATTTTTCTCCTGAAGATGGCAAAGGTAGAACAACAGCCCAAAAGTTGTTCAATTTCTTCCATGGTACAGAATTGGAAGACAGACTTGCAATAGTTGGTACTGCTTCTATGATCACCAAACACAATGGATGCATTCAAAGTTGAAAACAGCTATTAAATAGGCTTCTTCAAAAAATTTGCCAACACCACAGCCTTGCTTTGCCACATGTATTTGCCACTTTGGATGGTGCAACAAGTGGTCCAGATATATTTGCAGAAGCAATAAGTAAAAAATTCAGGGTCTTGTATCAAATTTGACAGTTACTCAGTTGAAGCAAGTTTCGTCCAAATTTTTTCTTTCCCAAAACTACCACCTCAAAGAATTGATCATTTCAGCACAAAGCAATATTACAATTACAAAACCTGTTTGGCAATTATAAATGCTGGTTGCCATTAGGCATAGATTGCAGGCGCAGCGTGAGAAATGCTTTTCTTTATTTAGTTTTGTGCACAGAGCTTTGTGCACAAAACTAAATAGAGAAACAAAACATTTCTCATGCTACGCCTGCAATCTACTAAAGGAAACCAGCCTTCACTGGCAAAGTTGATGATGATCAGCAATACTTGAAAATTGGCCCAGTGGTACATTTAAGATGGCTAATTTTGGGTCACAGAATTTTGCAATATGTGTCACTTGATGAACTGCTTCAGAATTAATAAATTTTGCTTAACTTTTGTCAAACAGTTTCTAACTTGGTATGAAATCAATCAAAAAACATGGTTTTAAAAATTTTTTCAATTTGGTTAAGACAATTAACAGTTTGTCAACAGAAAATGTTTGACATTTTGCTTTACATGTTGTTCAAGAAAATAAATACTTTGCCCATCCAGAAAGTATTTTGATCACAATGTTGGGAGAGGACAATGAAGCTGTTCAACACAAGGGTGAGAGTCAAGAATTGCACTTTATAAGAACAGCACTTCAATTCATTTGTTTTACCTTCCAACCTTAAACTTGAAAGCAGATACGTACTATGAGGTGGTTAATTTGGAACTTTCTCAGTTACAACCTCCAGTTATAACTCATTTGTCTGATACAGAAATTGAAAACTGTTGAATGAAACATTTGGTTTTGTGCCATCTATGCCACAATCAAGCTGATGAATGACATGATAAATTGGTAAAAGAAGCATCTGCACAAGCCACTGGATTTGAAACATGAGACAGATTTGATCATCAAAAAATTAGATCTTGCAAACTAATGATAAAATTTGACACTAAAATGCAATTTTTATGAATGTTTTATATATGATAGACTCTATAATGTGCAGTACAAGAACTTGGAATTGAACTGGTAACAGCCAATTAGCCAAATAATTCACCAGAATTCTTTTAGCAGTAATTATAGTAAGCCATTTTACTCATGAAACGAAATGAAACTTTTCTGTTGAACTTGTTGGTTTCTTGTAACAGAAAGCTAAAAATGGCACCAAGAAACAAACACTTGCTTCTTAATATTCATAATTCCTTGTTTAAACTAGTACTAAAGACCAGGAACAGATACAAGTATGCATGCATTTTGTATCACAATGATATTTTAAATTGATCTGTGATTAATGATATTGCTTGCACTTTACAGTGTTTATTTTTAACTTTTTGTGAGTGTTTGCACAACATACAATTAAGTTCTTAGCGAGTTATGACCTACATTATGCATACAGCATTAACAGTGAAAAAATTTAGTACACCATCACATAAGGTTTGTCTAACAATATTGTAATGCGAGCTTTCCATTCATTATAAGCAAAATGGCATTAACCAGTTGTGAATCACACTTTTTGCAGCAATTTTAGAATAAAAAGTGGTTTTATTGACTATAACTTTTTTTCTGTTCAAAGTATACAAAAACTTCCTCTTGGCACACATAGAAACACGATGATTCTGCAAATTTGTGCTATAAAGCAGGTATCTATAACCAGTGGTTGCCAAGTTATGTGATTTGAAGGCCATTTTACTCTTCTTCAACAGATTTGGAGGGTCACCTGCCCCTGGATGGTGGCAACTGGCTAAAATATTAATAATTTTTTTGCATTTTTTAACTATTTGTGAGGATTTACAAACTACACTTTTTTAATTTCCAAAAAACATTTTTTCACTGTTCCCCAATCATTATACTGGTCAACAAAAAAATTTTTTTTCAAAAGTTACTAAATGTGAAAATGATTTTAGGATATATCAAGGTCACTGAATCCAAATATGCTCTTAGTTTTTTTGAATTGGCTCTAGTTTTTTAGATATAGCAAAATTATTTTTTTCGCATTAGCGCTTACTGATAAACTGCGTATTGCATTACAGATTACTGCAGATTGCATTAGATACAGCCGATTGTAATTTTGAACGCACATAAGCTACTTAAGTAGATATTGTTGACAGAATAAACAATAAAGTTGGTGTTACTTTGTTACATTCCAAACAAGCCATGCATTAGACATGAACGGCACTGTAACTGTTCAAGGTAATGCTTATGAAATGTGTACACACAGTAGATGCCTCTTAACTTTAACAGAAGAGACAGTCTATTAAAATTCAATAACTAATGGCACTATAATTTTATGTCAGCATAAACAAAACAAGGTTTACCCTGAACAGTCCATGTTAGGTCAATCTATTTGTTGAAAGGCACGTTTATATAATTTCCGCCTGTACTTTTGCTGGGTACTATCCTGCATAAGGCTCCAGTGATAGTCTGACATCATACAAGAGTCCCATCGACCTTGGTACCTCATTTCCATATTCTTAATGGCCTGATGAAACCTTTTACCCTGTTCTTCGCTTACTTCACCAAGGTTTTTTGGGAATTGGCCAAGGTGGCTGAATAAGTAATGAATTTTTATGCTCATTCTGGCCCCAAGAGCTTGAAAGTTTGTCAGGATCTGTTTTACTATGTCCTGGTAAGAGCCTGCCTTTGTTTTTCCCAAGAATTCTTTTACCACGGAAACATATGAGCACCAGGCTGCAAAACAAAAGCTGGATCTCTCATTAATGTTCGAATTTGTGGTCCGTCAAAGATTCTGGCTTTAACTTTCTCATAACTCATACCAGGAAATCTGCTGCGGATGTATCTGAAGCAATCGCCATTCTTGTCAAATGCCTTGACAAATTGTTTCATTAAGCCCAACTTAATATGCAAGGGTGGAAGAAGGATGCTATCATGGTCCACCAATGGCTTGTTTATCATGTTGTTCTCCCCCACCACGAGCTCTTCATGTACGGGCCAATCCTTTCTCTGCCAGTGTTGATCATCAGCTCTACTGTCCCAGAGACAAAGAAAGCACAGGTACTTTACATAGCCAGCTTGCTGTCCCAATAACATGTTGACCATTTTTAAGTCCACACATATTTCCCACTTATGCTCGTTGTAGCACAGCTTCTGCAAGACCATCTGTACAGCTGAGTAGCTCTCTTTCAAAGTTACCGAATGACCAATAGGGACACCAGCATAGGTACTTGCATTGTGTAGCAGAACACACTTTAAGCTTTGTTTAGAGCAGTCTATAAATAGACGCCACTCACCCGGTTTGTATTGGGGAACACCCATTGCTGTTAGAAGGCCTTTGACGTTTTTGCAAAGCACAAAGTTATCTTCTTTAGTAAAATAATCACTAAGCGCTTCATCCCTGTGATGGTAGAACGTTATTTTGGTCTTGAAATCAAGAATGCCATGTTCACTGAGACGAGAAGCCAAAACCTCAGAAGCCTCTTTTGATAAAGCTAAGTCTCTGACTAGGTCATTGAGCTGGCTCTGGCTAAAAGGCTTTACCTTACTTTGCCATTCTGCAGTTGTATCAGACATACTGTCGCTGTAATTACTGTGATCACTGTTTACCTCTTCTGTTTCTGCAAACAAGTCATCATTCAAAACAAGCTTTGGCAAAGAAAAAAACTGAAATGGGTACTTCCTCGCAATGCGGCACCAGCCACCTCGATACTCTTCGCCTTTGGACTCAAGGTAAAGTAAAAGCAATGCGATTCAGAGTGCTTATGGTTTGGAGAAGTCCCAAGAACCACCATGACAATTGCTATTTTTGCATGGTAAACATGTCAGGATGGAACTGGCACAAAAAGAATTTGTGGTATTTTTGTGTCAGTTCCATCCTGACATGTTTACCATACCGGCGCAATGGTGTAGTGGTTAGAGCGTCCGCTTTGCAGTCGGTAGACTTGGGGTTCATTTCCCTTGTCGGGTCATACCAAAAGACTTTAAAAAATGGTATTCACAGCTTCCCTGCTTGGCGCTCAGCACATAAGGGATAGTGTGGAGAACAAGCCGGCAAGCTTGCTTGTTGTGTCCTTGGGCAAGGCATTTAACGGGACGCCTCCGTCTTTATGTGGCAGACAGATGGTGGGGCCAAGCAGTCTACCCGTCGTGGTGGCCCAGTCAGACAAAAGACATGCAAACCGAGCATGAGCTCATACGCGTGAATGAATGAATGTTTACCATGCAAAAATAGCAATTCTCATGGTGGTTCTTGGAACTTCTCCAAACCATAAGCACTCTGAATTGCATTGCTTTTACTTTACCTTGAGTCCAAAGGCAAAGAGTATCAGTGCAATTTTTACACACTTTTTGAGGAGCCCATTGCTTGTCTTGATCCCCCAGCTTCATGCCAAAGTATGCTTCTTTTCGTAAAATCTTGCACATTGAAAAGATGCTCTTTTTTCATATACTCTCCACAAATGTAGCAGAATATATCTGGATCATTGACACAACTCCTACGCTTTGAAGTCATAGCTCTATTTTAAATTTGATCTCAAATACAATTCTTAAGAAAAAAGTAGTTGACATCAGCAAACTGCTAAAACAAAAGTCTTACAAAACATTAGTTTGACAATTTTTTCAACACTGACATATTAAACTATGTTCATACAAGTAGGCTATAGATTAAATGTGTATCCATATGAACCAACCTTTGCGCAACATAGTTTACCTTGCAATGTACAGTACAGTAGGCAATTGACTAAATAAAAACAGCTATATAACTTTATTGTTTCACAACAATATAGACATTTCAACAAAACAATGCTGCAATTGTTTCATCATACTGCGAATTATATTTGTACTGCTGTTTGTTTTCTGTACGCAAAAATTGTTCATGAAAATTTTCGACGCTCCATAACTCAAAAACTAGAGCCAATTCAAAAAAACTAAGCATATATTTGGGTTCAGCGATCTCTATATATCCTAAAATTGATCTCACATTCAGTGCTAAAATTTTTTTGTTGACCAGTGTAATTATTTACTATACTCATCAATTTAAACTTGCTTCATCCATATTTTGCAAACCACATTTAATTAGTAAGCCCTTAATTTTATCATCTCCTCTTCAATGAAATGCAGTTAGACAAATTATATATATGATGCCTAGCAGGTAAAATTTTCTTAATACTTGAAATTTACAAACAATACCAATGGTCAGCACAACTTTTGATAAATGCAAATAATTACCTGATTTGTTCAGGGCTACTAAATTCAAACCTTTGATTTATTATCTTTACCACATGAAAGCTTTACTTAATTTGCATTTTCTCATTTTGATAATTCCATTGTTATGATGTTCCTACCAGACTTGTCAATGAACCATACAGTGTTTTTTTCATATGAATGAAATTACTGTGATGTTATAACATTAAAGATCAAATAAAGATCAATACTGTATCTTTAGTGTAATAAATAACATCTAGACAAAAAACATTAGTTATTATATGCATCATAATTTTTGAGTGAAATTTGGAACACTTCTGCATCTACACCTAATGAAACTACTGTTGAGGTTTGTTTTGTTTTTGTTTTATTTGCCATATTTATCCTCCATTCACGAGAAAGCGAATTGTATCGCTATACTTTGGACGGTAAGTCCGCACTCGCTTGGGAGTTGCCTTTTTTCGAGGTTTATGGGCCACCTGTCTTCCACATAAAGGTGGGGCATCCCGTTAAGTGCCTTACCCAAGGACACAACAAGCGAACTTGCCGGCTTGTTCTCCACAACCTCCCCTAAATGCCGAGCGCCAAGCAGGAAAGCTACGGATGCCATTTTTTAAAGTCTTTTGGTATGACTCGACAAGGGGAATGAACCCCAGGTCTACCGACTGCGAAGTGGATGCTCTAACCACTACGCCATCGTGTCGGTTATTCCAACCAGATTCTGCATTTATTCAAGTGAAGATTCAAAGGTGTTGCAGTTACAAGACTTTATGCCCTCATAAAATTTCAGCTTTATAGCAAATTGTATCAAATTATATACAAAAAAGCAGTAAATATTCTCATGCTCTAACTTAGTACTACAGCACCTGCATTTTACTGTAACTGAAAACTACCAGTAATAATCAGCCTTATGACATCACAGAAGTAAAGCATTGTATAATGCATTTCCAAATATATAGGGTGTCCAAAAAGTGTTGCCTGATTTTATAATAATAACAATTGTAAGTTTTAAATAAATTTTAAACTTTACCTATGGGGTGTTCTGGAAGACAGGGTGTACAAAGAGAAACCACAAACTATTCCTGACATTTGCCGAGTCATTGCTGACAAAATTGCCACAATTAATGTGGAACTATGCCAAAAGGTTTGTCGCAGTGTTGCTGCACGATTGGTTTCCTGTATTGAATGCAACGGGGAACAATTTGAACTGTCTAAATGACCTGTTTGAACATTGTTGTAACCTTACTTCTTTCCTTTCAATTATTGTTTCATTTTCGTTTTATTCATAGTTATTATTGTGCTTTTAGTTCTCATTTATCATACAATAAAATTTATTTAAAACTTACTATTGTTAGTAATATAAAATCGGGCGAAACTTTTTGGACACCCTGTATACAGTACAGTTTGCCTATACCAACAAATGAAGGAAATCAAGAAAAAGTGTCCATATCAGCAAACTGTCAATACCGACAAATCAATATAATTTATTCCTAAACTCCACTTTAGTAAGGTAAGACCAGCAAGGGTTAAATGTGTACTCTAATCAACAATGCTACTTTTTTTATGTGGCATAACAAGATGCCTCCATTCTTATGTGGCAGACAGGTGGTGGAGCCAAGCAGTCTAACTAAAGACTCGCAAACTGAGCTTTAGTGCACCCACAGTGTGCATACTTCTTCCAATATAATGCTCAGAACGAATAGCTCAAACAACAAAGATTGCTACTTAATATCGTTTTTGCCCACACTTCATGAAGAGCAGCACAATTTTCAATAATGGGACATTGGTTCTTTTGCTTTGCTTAACCCTTTAAAGATCATATGATTCTATTAATAAAATTTGAAACAATTCAGTACAGTAGGCAAATCATTCAGTAACAACTAAATTACTTCAGAAAATTGGTTATTACAAAATAATAGCATAACAATCAACAACAATATAACATGTGTGTAACACTAATCCTTAAAAAGTTACACTGACTACAGTACAGCCACAACAATATATGGTACACTTTTAAAATACAATCCAATGTTGAGCTAATTTTTTGACTTTTTACAGATCAACAATTGCATGCGTGCCAGTGTGATTGTTTTAACTGCAGACACCCTTTCCTCTCAGCTGCAAATGACCCTCTTATACGATGCTGCACAACGTATGAAATACTAAGTGGAATTCCATTTCACAGTGAAAAGAAGAGCTACAACCATCACTATAAATGAACAACATGCTCTGGGGGGGAGGGGGTGAAAAAGGTCTCAATAAAGAACAACTAATTATATAGCTGCAGTTGATGTAAGTGAACTTAAATGTATGAAAAAGATAGGAATTTTACAAGGAGTAACAAAAATGTCAATATAGGCAAACTGATGATATAGCTACAGTCAATATACCGGTTGGCTAATTCGAATTCTATTGTACATTGTTTAAAAATGTCTCTACGATGAATATCATAAACCTTGTTAGTTGAAAATTTAACTTGATAGAAAACAATTAAGATTTGAACTCAGCACATTTGATATCGCTCTAAATATTTTATTCTATCGGTTTAATATCAAAATGCAATCTTTGATTGATCAGAGTAATCAATTAATTAAACAAATGAAATCACAGCACTTCCCGGAACAAGTAAATAAAGATTTTACATTAGAAGATCTAGTAAAATCATAATATAGCTAACACCTACTCAAGTATACTATTCGTTTGGCCACAAAAACCTGTCCACACGGAAAGGCACTTACTGCATAAAATTAATCAAAGAAGCACTTAAAAAGATGCATTTTAAATTTGTGTATGTAATAGTTGAGCATGCAACCTGTACAACAAATGGTAGTCAAAAAAATTTTCCAGCATGCAAAATGTCAGTAAAGGAACCCTAAAATGCAATAAATTTTACCCCAAAACTTCCTTTTTTTACCAAAATTCTGAGTGATGTCTACAACATGTCTTCAATTTAACTCTATCAAAAAAAAGAAAGTGGTTGGATGTCCAAAAAATATTGGTACACCTCTATATTACCTTTAACTTTCTGAGATAAACATTAAGACAGGCTTTGTTTTATTCACCAAACATCAAACACAGTTAATTTCTCAGATTAATGATGCACCCATAAGTTTATTGGTAACACCTTTAAATTGATATCCCTTTGCCTACTGGTTGCAACAAAAACAATAAACAAATTTCACCTTAAAACAAATCACAGTACCTGTAGATAGTAGTTTATACACTAAACCAACACTAACAAATACTATCCATACAGTATGTCTTTCATTATTGAAAACACTGCTTACATCAGTGGTTTTCAAACTTTTATAAATTGTGGCTGCCTTCCAAAGACTCTCAACACTTGTAGCCCCCTGCTCTTCAATAAAAATACCTAGTTTTGCTTTTGAAGGCTTTTCATCAGTTATTTTATTCGCCACGTTTAATAATAAAAAAGCCAACAAACGAAATTAAAAAAATAAATGCATTCCAGTCAAAGAATTACACAAATCACCGTCAATTTACTTTACATTAACGTAGTTAGTGCGAAGCGTGTTTTTGTACTCGCTGAGGGGACCTTTAATATTTGGTTCAGTCTTGGACCGAGCAAGGCGAAATGTCACTGAATACATTGAGGCGATATCTGGATTTTGTTTTTACGAACGCCAGATCAGAAAATCCAGCTTCGCAAAGGTATGTAGTTGCGAATTGAACGAGAATTACGGAAGCCTTCTTGCTGAGTAGCGAATATGGATCATAAACAGACAACCAAAAGCTGGAGTCGTCAGCTTTGTTATTAAATGCCAGTTTCATCGCATTGGAAACTTTGAACTCTGCCAACTCCGCTGCTTCTTCGGCATTAGGGTCGATTTTAGTGTTAAATAGGTCTCTGTACCATGAAATTTTCCAACGTATCGTCGTGAAAATATGATCGAAGCTCAGCAGAGACGATTTCAAGATGTTTTATGATGCAAACTTAGATATTATCTGGCAAATCAATCCTCTTCATTTTCAGCCGCCTTTCCAAACGAGGTAGTGGATCATACCTTGATTTATGCTTGTTAGACTCCCATTCAAGCAATTAGCCCGGCCAGCTTGTTTTTGACGTCACTGACTGTCACATCAAGGCCTTGCAAAGACAAGTTTATGACGTTGAGATGGCCGCCCCTTACAAAAAAAATCGCGGTAAAATCCGCGTATATCCCGGTAAAATGTAGGATATTATGGTCGATTCCTGGTAAATTCCAAGTTTATAGGCTACCAGTAATTGCATAATTACCGGTAACTTGAATTACCGGCACAAACTTGGATTTTACCGGGATTGATGCCTGTAATTTTATATATACTGGGAAATCCAGAATTCTATTGAGATTTAATTATAAAATATCAGTGCAAACTTGAAATTATCGGTAAAAACTTGGATTTTATCGGGGCTGAAATCGATGATGTAAAATACATCAGGCAATACCAGGATTTTGTTGGGATGTAGTCGCAGTCCATTCCGGTATGAATTATACAATTACCGGTGTAAACTTGGATTTTACCAGGAATAGACCACAATACCCAACACTTTACCTGGATTTACGTGGATTTTACCGGGATTTTTTGTAAGGGCAAATACATTGGCCAGGCACGCACGTATCACAACAAACTCTTCATTGTGAAATTGGACATGGAGGTTGTTTTTGTTTTCTTGAAGAAAAATTTCATTCTCATTTTTAAGTTCATACAACTGAAAAGACATTTGGTTCTGGACAGCCAACGGATTTTGGTATAAAACAAAAGTTCCATGTTGCGCTCCCATTTCTTTGGCCAAAGGTTCGAAGAGCCAGTGATTTTTATGCTTTCAAACAAATGATGTTAATCACTTTGATCGCAACGTCCAAAACTTCCATTGAATGTAAAGTTGGTGTCTTTGATGGTAAGAGTGAATCGGGGGAGTAAACAGTGCGAGGACGTCACATGAGGCCATTTGTTTTTGACCAGTGTGACAAACCCTGATTTCACACCAATCATCGCTGGGGCACCGTCAGTACAGTCGTGCTTGAAACTATGCCAGCTGAGTTCGTGGGCTTCAAAACGAGAACCCACAAAAGCTTTGACATCAGCAGCAGTTGTTGTGGCTGACAGTGTATTGTTAAACAAGGACTCTTCCTTTATTTTTCTATCCTTCTCGTATAGGGCGAAGGCGATCAATTGGCTTTCTAAAGCGCAACTGGTAGAGTCGTGCAGCTGAATGCTAGCCTGGAGCATACTTTGCCTGATTTCAGAGCAAACTTGCTGGCACAAATCAGCAGCCATGTCGTCAATCCGTCATTGAATGGTGTCATTAGAGAACGAAACTTGCTAAATTTTCTTTTCGCTCCCCATCCAATCATTCTTTCAATTATTTTTTCTGCGCATGGCTTAATAAGTTCTTCAGCGATAGTATGCGGCTTCTTACTCTTCGCAATTCGATATGCCACCTCTTCCAATCAGGAGTAGGCTTTTCCTCTATTGTAAATCTCAAATCAGGTAACGTCGCTTCTAGATCGTATAGTACACTTTTGGCAGACAGAGCATGGTTGTCCTCATTTTGCCTTTGAGGAAGCTTTTTATTACGATAGTTTTTAGTTTGAAGGGTCGTAACAACACTATTGATATCATGAGCGAGCAGGGAAGTCACTGCACACAGCCACCACTGTTCCGAGTAACTTTTGTGAACCCAAATGAGACGTAGCTCTCGCTCCACTAGCGAATTTTTGACATTTGTTAACACAAAAATTTTGTTTAAGCTAAATATACAAAAAACTTGAAGTCTAGAGTCAAAACAGAATACAAACGAAGTAGTTAAATTTCTATTAATACAACAGTCATAATTACTCTATCTTCATAATTCACCAACATTTTCTTTTCTAGGGCAGGACGCACTAACCTACTTCTTGGCCTGCTACTTGAAAACACTTTTTCAACCACTATCTTTGTAAAAACAACAAATTACAACGATATAGCCCGGGTATTCCGTCTCTACCCGCAACTAATTCTCATCTTGAGTTAACTCTACTCATAGATATCTTCACATTCACAAACAAGAAAATTGTGAATTGTTGTTTACCAAAATAATAACCATACATCAACTGAGCAAAAGGCTCAAAAATGCATGCAATAATCGCAAAAGATTGAAAATCAATCAAAACGATGCTGTAATATCGCAACTCAATGTTTTGGATCAAAAAATTTTACATTTTAGTTCAAGTAAGTAACAGATGACAATTTCACAGTCATCAATGCCAACAAAAGTTTGAAATAATCTGCAACAATTATGATGCAATTAAAAAGATGAAAAATTTAGAATGGTAGAGCTATTAAAATAGATTGAGAACTTGATATCTTTAGCAAACACAAAAAAAAATCATGAAAACAAGATATTATTCTTGTTAAGATTAGCCTTATCAAGAACTAACTTATATTTAGCGCTCTTGTGCTTATTATACTGACACTAGCTACATTTTTGCAATATGATCGATCAGTCATTTAATGTTTTCAGTTCTTCCATTGCTTTGTTGTCTTGCTCTACCTTTATTACAGCTCGTAAACGTTTCCCTCTGCTTCGACCAAGACATGATAATAAAACATAAATTATAATACTAATACATGCTGATCCAAGTGCAAAATACATTAAATAAATTGGGTGGTCTTCTACAAACTGCCCGATTAAAATAGGACAGATCATTTCACCAGTTGCACCACCAACAACCAAAATCATAGCAGCTTTGCCAGTGACAGTTATGTATTGCTCTGCCCATGAAATTCCAGTAGGAAATATACTGGCCATAGATAAACCATATACAGCAACAGCAATCCACAACAAGAAGTCAGCATTGTCTGCATACAAAGGAAAACAACAAAAAATGACAGCAGATGAAAATGTACCTAATAAACTGACTCGTAAAACTTTGGAAGGTGAAAAATATTTTGATATAGGAATAGCAAAAAACCGCCCCACAGCAAATGCACCCCAAAACAAAGAGTTAAGAATCGAAGCTTGAGCTTTAGAATACATCTTATCACTTTTGATAGCAAACGTATAGATGTACACACCAAATCCAACTTCAATGCCAACATAAACCAAAAAAAAGAGAAACAACAAGCCAAGCATTTTTATTCTGAAAATGCTTCCTTCTTCTTTGACTGTATTATGCTGGTCTGAAGTTACAACAGCATTGTGACAAACAGCTAAATACAGAAATAACAGACCAACTAAAAAAGTAATCCCAGCACAAATAATAAAAATATATGAAACGGAATAGAATTTGACAAATGTATCAGTACTATTTGCAGTAGTAACGACATCAAGTAGATCTGTAGTAACACTTGGTTGTGTTTTATCTGCTGAGCTTACGTTTTGTTCAGATTCATGCCTGACTTCCATAATGAATGGTATGGCAAGAAGTGGAGCTATTGTTGTTCCAACAGCAAAAGAAAAATGAAGAGACTGAAGAAAGGGACCAGCTTTCACACCCCAAATTTGCAAAATGTTGACATTTCCAGCAGTATCAAGAAATCCCATTGACACCCTTGCTGTGGAAATTGCCACAGCCGTCCATACAAAATATTGAAAGTATGGAATAACAATTGTACCAATAGCAGTAACACATAAGGCAAAAAATATCAGTAAATCTCGATTAGACTTTTCATATATAAATCCACTAACAACAGACCCCAACAGATATCCAGCTCCTCTTGCAAATACAGTAAATGCCAATGTACTTATTGGAATTTGTAAATTGTATGCCAAAGTCGGTAGCGTTGGTCCAATTATAGATGTACACATTCCCAAAGTCATAAAAGCTAAGGCCAAACAAATAGTTTTAAAAATTTTTAAGCAAAAATTGTTATTAGCATCATCCATGGCCCTGTTACTTTCAAATTTGTCAGACATTTTCAAATTGAGCAAGAACTTAAACTACAGCACTGCATAAAAGAAAAAAATGATTTTAGTTACGAAATTGATAAAAGTTCTGTATAAATGTGTGGGCTGGCACTCATATGTACAAAATTTTTGATCTTGTGTGGCAGTTGTGTGCAGTATGATAGTTTTGTGCAGGTAGCCACTATAGCATGGTGATAATTGTTTTGAGTTTGAAACAAATAGTTTTTGGTTCAAAGGTTTCACAAAAGGCAAATATAAAACGATTGATTGATATAAAAAGCACAATTGATATTTATCTGGAAGGGCATCCAAAATTTAAAAGCTATATTGTTTTTGCAAAAAAGTCTTGTTTAAAAGTAATTCTGTTGCGGCAGATATGAACAAATTCAGCACGTCAGAACTTGTTTTTTTTCTGTAGTCATCATGATGAAATGGTAATTATTTTTAGGTTCCAAACAAAAATCTGAGTTCAAAATTCTAAAAAACCAACATACGTGTTTATCATGTAAAGCATGGGAAATTTTAAATGGTATGTTGCTCGAGCAAAAAGTCTGGTTCGAAAGCAACTGTGTAGTGATAAACATACACTGAATTAGGGATTTGGTAAAGAATCGCCCACCATGCTCGATAAGAATTGATCACATGACCAGCGTTTCATGATGTATTTTACGTGACAAACGCATTGCGCGAAGTAAACTATAAGTCTCAGCCGAGAAAATCGATCTCTAAGCTGAAATATACCACGTCATTGCATACTTGCCCAAGTGAAGTAAAAGGTCCAACCATGAAAATGCATTTCCTTGCTCAAATACACAACGTTATTGCATACGGACCCTAGTCGAGTATAAGCCCCCAAAAAGAAATAAATATTATCGTAAAATACTCGACGTTATTGCATACTGACCCTAGTCAGGTATAAGCCTCCACAGAGAAAATGCAATTTATAATGAAATACACGACGTTATTGCAAACTGACCCTAGTCAAGTATATGCCTCTAACAAGAAAAGGCAATTTATCATGAAGTACATGACGTTATTGCATATTGACCCTAGTCAAGTATAAGTTCTCAGCAAGAAAATTCCATTTCTTGCTGAAACATGTAACGTTCTTGCATACTGGCCCTAGTCAAGTACAAGCCTTTTATAAGAAAAAGCAATTTATCATGAAATACACGACGTTATTTCATATTGACCTTAGTCAAGCATGAGCTCCCTCTCCAAGAAAACATATATTCCAAGGTCTTCTTAAAAATATGCGACTTTTTTCTCTCACCTGCAGAGCACAAGCAAATCGCTCGTGAGAAGCGTGGCCGCACCCATACATTCATGAGTAATTGTGAAGCATTCTTTCTCTGTAACACGTTTAGTGCAGACGCATAGTACCTGCTCGTCGGTTTTTTATTTCAAGCAAATTTCATAAAGTATGAGACCCCGACAAGAAAAGAGATATACAAATCCAAGTAGGGTAGCCTTTAAGCCCCCTGCCGTGAAATGAGATGTTTATGCTGAAGTATACTGCGTTATTGCATACATATCGTGATGAAGATCTTTTATTTAAGAGATCACCATGTCGAAGTTTGAAGTAACCGGTCTATATTTTAAATTTGAGAGATAATCTCTTTTTATTTTGCTAGAGACCACCACTATTTAGAAGAGCTGAAATAACTTATCTTAATTTCAAGCTAGGGTCCAGACCCGTTTTTCGGTAATTAAGATTTCGACCCCAAATTAAGTTTTTCAACTTATCTGGAAAGGGTGATCCCCTCATTTCCAAAAAAAGAGGCGGCCGAGGTAACGCTTTACTTACTGGTCACCAGGTTTTACTCTTTGATTCCTGCGCCAAGCGTACCGTCGTTGATTAGCACTGGACCAGTAGAGTTGCTTTGTAGAGCTATTAATATTAGCTCTACGGATCCTTTCTGCTTCGGCAAACAAAAACAGGAAACGGTTGAAGTTTTCTTGCAGTTTTTTATTTACAAATATGCGCAGCTCCTCCCCGCGTGCGCAGAACGAAAATTTACGGCGATAAAAGCTACCACACAGCCTTAATAACAGTCAAGCAGGGGAACCAACACTCAGGCCCAAACAGAAATGCGAAGCATAATCCCGCCGAAACCAAAATTGACTACTCGTTTCGCGACGTTGACGTTTCGACAAGAATAGCGAAAATACACGTGGTCACTATATATGTACGAGCAGATGCACCTGTTATATATATGAGTCAAGCATGTGGCCTTATTTAACCACAGGGCAAAATGACAATACAACAAAGGAAGGCTTTTAGAAGTATCCCGTAGGATGCTCGGTTATAACGTCTACTACTTCTCAATAGCGGCTAATTGTTCGGTTCGCTGTAGGGGTCTAATTTGAAGCTATATTTACTTAAACTCCTAACAAAACAACACAAGATTACTTGATTTACCACAATATCAATCAATTTTGTGGGAAATTGCTTATGAAGCCTTTGCGTCACATTCTCAAGAGACTACGCTGTATGAAGTCAAATCGCTGTGAAAAACTACATGGCGATTGGTGGAGCACTTACTTACCTGTATTCTTGCTCCCAAAAAATTCACTTATTGCACCCAAACTATTGCAGTAAAATTGTGTTGAAAAATTAGAATTGCAAGTTGTGATGTCTCAAAGCAAAATATTTATGAGCAGTTAATCGTAGGCTCAAGAGTTATAGCCAGGGATATGAAAGCGGATATATTTCAACCGCTTCCGCGTCCGCTTCCGCACCTATCACTTCCGCTTCCGCTTCCACCAAGAAAAAACGAAAAAACGACCGTTGACAATTTTTTTTAACTTTTGTGGGTCTGTAGCCTGCTTTTCCCAACACTTTTTCATTTTGAGAAGACAAAAACCTTCATTTATTGCTATTACCATACCTACTTCGCTTGAGCTTATTGTTCCGATCTACTCTGTGTTTTTTTTTCTTAGATATTAGAATTCGTGTTAAATTTAGAACGGTGCTTTTCAATCTTTTTGTCATCGCGGAACCGCTAATGTACTTTCGCGTTTGTCACGGAACCCCCACTAACAAAAATTTAGAAATCACGAATTACTTGCAAGAAAATCAAATATTTCGTTACTACAATTCAAAAAATAATTAAACACTTCAACAAATAGACAGTTATTACAAGTTCCTTTACTACTTACAACTACTTTTACAACAGTTAACTTAATGCTTCTCAGATCTAAACCGCATGACCACATATTACAGCTCTCGACAATAGCCTGTCGCCACAACAACAAATTACACCGTATAGCGCTGATTTTCCCTCTCTATTCTCAACTAACTCTGACTTTGAGTTAACTTTAACTCTAATCATCATTGCAAACCTTCTGTTTGTCCCCAAAACACGTATTGACTCCGATCTTTAGGATAGTGAAGTGCGAAATTTCTGTCGTATACATAGTATATACGATGTAAAGCGAGCAAAATTGAACTGCACCAATCAACATCCGCCTCAACGTGGTAGTTCGGTCCCCAACCCCGTTTGGGTTGAGTTAAAATGGCTGTTGGCCTTCCTGCGGGTCCCAGTTACCCCAGGCACTCCCCTCACACAAACCATTTTTTCGCCGTGCAGCCCGCTGAACGACCGCAGAAAGGTAGCACGCAGTCTCTTTAAAATCGGCCTGTTTTCTGTCTTCTCCTGCTTTTCTCTTGCCCGTCTTCTCATTCTTCTCCTTCTTCTGATGAGCGGCAACGTTCATCCTAACCCTTGTCCCGTCTTTCCCTGTTCAGTGTGCGCTGGAAATGTGACCTGGCTGAGCAGGTCGGTGCAATGCTGCACATGCTTTAATTGGGCTCATTTAAAGTGCTCACTACTCTCTTTTTCTAGATTCAGAACTCTTGGCAGCTCTCACTCCTGGAGCTGCCCTCCCTGCTGCACCCCTGCTTTTTTTGGTGATGCTACACCTACCATCACTGTGACTTCCTCCTCGGACTCCTCCAGCTGGTATACCTCCACTGCTCAATCTGGCTCCTCTGGCCCCCTTCTGCTAATGCATCACTCGCACCCCACTCTCGCCTTCAAACCTCTTATCCTTTTTCCACCCACTTTGTATCTTCTCCCTCCGGACCCTAACCACCGCCTCATGATCCTGGCTGTTTCTCTTTACCTCCTGCTTCCTCTTCCCCTCACTAACTACCTCAGGGTTCTTCAATGGAATGCTGGGGGTCTCAGAGCCAGGAGCACTGAACTTCTACACTTTGTTTCGTCTCATCCCGTTGACCTTATTTGTATCCAGGAATCTAACCTCAATTCATCTTCCTCTTTCCGGATTCCTGGATTCTCTGCTCTGCGATCCGATGGCACCCACTCCCAATCCGGTATTTTTTCTACTAATGTCACACACGCTAGCGGCGGCGTCATCATTTTCGTCAGGCAGGGCTTATCCTTCTCTGAGCTTTCTACTTCCTCTCTTTCTTCGCCTGACCCCTACTCTGATTATGTAGAGGTCAACATCTCTCTAAACGACTCCTCCTCGCTCTCATTTCTTAATGTTTATGCTCCCTCTATTCGCTCTTCTCTGAAGAATATCAGAACCAATTTCTTTTCTCCCTCGATTCTTCCCTCCTATGTGGAAGTGGAAGCGGTAGAATTTTCGCGCTTCCGCTTCCGCATCCACAGAAAAAGGACCGCTTCCGATTCCAGCTTCCACTTCCGCTTCCGCTTCCACATCCCTGGTTATAGCAATGATAATTTCCCTTTGGCCTATCATAAACCTTTTCAATTTGTATAAATACCAAAATTTGTTTACGTATACAAGATCCGTATTACAATATGTGGAACAAGTGCAAAATTTTCCCCAAGACAACAACAAGTGCAAAATTTTCCCCAGAAGACCATGGTTGCAGGTTCGAATTTCAGCTGGCAGGGCATTAAAAGAAAGGCAGTGTACATAGGAGGGGCAGGCCCGGTATGCAAATGTACGGGGCAGTGTACACTGGAAGGGAGTGTACAGGGTGGGGGATAGAGACCTGGGGGTGCAATTTTAATCCTTGTCAAGTGCATAAATTTCCCCACATGGGGAAATTTATGCACTTGATCCCAATATGTTTTGTTTTTGTTGCTCTTGTCTTCTGCAAAACTACGTCATAAACTGCTTATTTAAAATAATATTAAATACAGAACTTAATTAATTAAGCGAGCAAGGTGATTAATTCTGAGAAAAATCGGCTTTTTGAAAGCAAAAATGGAAAAGGAAGTACATGCTCAGACGAATGTAGATATGCGGTCAGGCCAAAGAAAATGACCATAGCTTTCTTTACGGGGATAAGAGCATGATGGTAGACCATGAAGCCTCCAAAGAAAAACATTTTCTTAGGACCAGAGACGGTTTAGGGGCATGACAAGTGTTACAAATCCTCAAGCATCGAAGATTTGCGCACAAGTGTCCGGGAGGAACTCCAGGGCCTTCGCTCGTTCTTTAAACACAACAACTAAATAAAATAAATTTATTTCGGGAACTTAGTAAAAGAAAATTTCAAATCCAAAAAGACTCAGTTAAATTAGTTTCAAAATCGATAAAAAAGAAAGAGCAGATTCACCGAGGGCTTCTTCAAAAGATAACGGAATGCAGAAAAACAAATTGAACTTTTTGAAAGGCCAGCTAATTTGAATGCAAATCTCGCCCGGTTTTAGGCAAAAAAACGCCCGAGAGTTGCATTACAATCCAAGCTGCCTAACGCCAAACAGAAAATACAAGGCGTGAGAGAACAAAAAGGCGCTAGTTCAGTTCAGCCACGGAAATCAAAATTCTTTTTTTCTTTTTCCGCAGCCGATTCTGTAACAGCGAGAAACCATGAAGCCAAGCGCCGGTGAACTCCCCAAGCACAGCAGCCTATAAAAAATACGTTTTCGAAAAAAGTGCAGCGTAAATTATCCAAAACAAGTCATAAAAGATGACGTAAACCGGGTAAACCAAGTCGCTGTCCGAAAAATCCTCAATTCTGAAATTTGTGGAAACAAGAATTTCAGAGAAAACTGTGGCCGTTGCAGCAAAAATGAGACAGGAATCTGCCAAGGTGAAAACACACATGACGAAAACTCACAAAGTATTGTGTTTGCGTGACAGTTAAACTGTTAAAAAATGTTTTTTTATTGACGTTCTGAACATGGTAAAAAACTTTTTCCCACCCTAAAAGTTAGTAGATTTAAAATTATACAATTCATAAAACGAAGTAACTGTCTATCTTAAAACCATTTTTTTGGGTGATAGCAAATAGCTTTTGAACTGTGGGGTACTCTTTAGTTAGAATCTGTCATCTTAACGGATAAACAACCCCACCACTTTCATGCAAATTTTACAGTGGCAGCTTACTTCTCCGAGTTCTTTAACCAGAAGCAGAACAAACAAAATGGCCAACTCTTTCACCACATCATTCTTTTGGTGACTTTGCTTTAAAACTTTCTCTGATCTCTTCACAAAAAGAAATCGTCGTTTGAAGGTCACTACCTGCTTTAATCTAGGTTTGACTCTCGACTGCTTCTCTGCATTGCGATGTTTAAACCCGTTCATATCTCCAATACCATCGGTGTTGACACAACGTGTTATCTAGTGATGGCGTCACAGAGCCGAGCAAGTAACCTCAAATTCATAATATTGATCTCCAAAAATTACAACACCACAAGTTTCGCACATCATCCTCACTAACATCGATGCTACAAAACGGTTAAATCTCGTGGAGATTTATTTTCGATTATTGTTAGTTGGAGCTCATACTTTGGTTGGGTTGGTATACTATAACGTGTGTATTTCAGAAGCAAACTGCATTTTTGATCGGGGGGCTTAGGTTTTGTTAGGGTCTGTATGCCATAGCGATGAGTATTTTGGCATAAAAATCTCTTTTCTCGTCGGGGTCTCACACTTTATGAAATTTGCTTGAAATAAAAAACCGACGAGCAGGTACTATGCGTCTGCACTAAATGTACTACAGAAAAAGAACGCTTCACAATTACGCATGAATGTATGTGTGTGCGGCCGCGCTTCTCACGAGCAATTTGCTCGTGCTTTGATGATGAGAGAAAAAAAGTTGCATATTTTTTCAACAGACCACGTAATATTCGTTTTCTTGTAGAGGGGCCTCATGCTTGACTAAGGTCGATATGCAATAACATCGTGTATTTCATGATAAATTGCATTTTCTTGCTGTAGGCTTTGACGTGGAGCCGACATGCAATGACGTGCGTATATTCTCAAAATGTGTTTTTCTGTTGCGAGCTAATAATTTAGTGTCATTGTAACGATTATAATCTTGGGAATAGTTATGCCATTATCCCGTTTGGACGCATTTTTTTTGTCACTGGCAATTATTTTCGGTATTTTTCCATATACTAGCCTTTCCTTATTTATTCTATTATCGAAACGATTTTTGTTTATTATAGTGATATTTGTTTCCGGTACCCCCCCCCCCCATAGAGAAACCCTTTCTTGTTTATTTTCTAAGCGTTCTTATTGGTTGTTTTTTTGGGTAGATGCTTCCGATATTCCCCTGTCTATAAACCTTTTCATGTTAACTTTAATTTTGAGTAATTTGTATTGGTTAAACTCTGGAATATTTGGGAATTATTTCTCTACTACGTGACGCATAGAAAGTTAATATGCGGGTGGGCTATTTGCAAAAAAAGGGAAGAGAAGGAAGAAGGGATTTGAAGAGACAAGAGTAAAGAGTTAGAAGGCAAGGGCCAAAGCACTATAAGGGAGGGGGACTATCCGCTGCTATAAAAGTGGTGTCAGTGATTATTTGTGTACAGCAGCTCATGTATTAAGAGAGTTGGTGTTGTTAAAGAGTGGGCGGTATTCTAACTTCTCAAGCGTAAATCCTTGGTTCGAAGAATAGGGCATAAAAGGTAACCGTTGAACTCTACCGATCGAATTTTCCAAATGCAGAATCGTCATATACCAGTCACCAAGGTACAGGGTGGGTGATTCGGCGACAGTGGTCAATATGTAGTTGTGTAGTATACTGGTAGTTAAGCATCAAGTTTCATTTTGTTGTCGGAGGCTTATACTTTATTTGGGTCTGCGTACAGTAGTACTGAGCATTTCACCATCAAATTGCGTTTCTTTGATGGGGCATGCGCATAAAAAATGTTGTTATGCCCCAAGCTTGTTTCGCATTACATTAATCTTATTTCTGTGGTGGTGCTATTTCGATTAGAACATTGGATTGTCTTTGCACCAAAATCAAAAAACTTGTTCGAGTAGGCTCATTAATCATTTTAGGTTCGATGCGTTTGCAAACAGCGCTTTTGTATTTAATACTTTGTGTTTGAAAAGATACAAATTTTATACCTTATTAACAAAGAGTGCATTTCACGCTTGATTTGATATGATTATGACGTTTATGTGATGTCATCGTACACACCTGGGATTGATGATCAACTACTGCTAGTGACCCGGTTCTGTGAATAGAACTTTTGCACCAAAAACACTTCTATATCAGTTTCAGTTATAAAAAAGCTAGCAATAATAAAGAGGCAAAGAGTATCTCATTCGCACGTAAAATGCGTCATACAACGCTTGTCACGTGATTGCCTCTTATCGACCATGGCAGCCGATTCTTTACTGGGCCCGAATTACTATGTCTTGAGACTGAGAAACACAGAAAAAAAGGACACAATATTGACCTCTTTTACTTTCTCTTCAATTATATCCATGAACACACCAAATAAGTTTTAGCTATAATGTTGCATTTTCGGTACTTATCACTTCAATTTTATCAATGATTATTTTTAATTTTAAACAAAAGCTATGCCGCTTTCTTGCAGGATTTCTAATCCTTAATCTTACTAATGAATCTAGATAACAAATGGCGGACATACTTTTAAGTCTTGTCACAACTCTCAGCATGTCAAAAGCTATGCTGGCGGTAGGATTCAAACCCACCAACAGCCAAGAAATGGTTATGGCTTCTAGCTGTAGAGCATGACTTAACTGGAGCTACCACTTCAACTCTTTTGCTACCGTGATCATAGTATTATAATTTTTGTGGCGCTTACACCCTTTTGCACCCGCGAGATCATCATATGATGATTTTTTTTCAAAACTTTAAAAAATCAGTTTACTTAAAAATTGATTTGTGGCTTTATTTCTCTACCGTTTTTAAAAACTGTTTTAAATTAAAGATTATTTCAAGGGAATTCCGATAATGTTTTATTTGTATCTTGATTTTTATAATATTTTATAATATTCATAAATATTTGTTTTTATACTGGAAAAATTGAACTATATCATCTGTGGCCAAATTTTTTACCTCTTAGAATTTGGTAACCTAGTATAAGCAGGTAAAACAATGTAATAATCCGACAACTGTTAATATCTTTACAAAGCTCAGGAAATCACCTTTCCAGCAATAAATAATTCTCAATAACTGAGGCTTAGGATTATTTTACAAGGGCTAATAAAAAATTGTTTGGCATAGACTATTTTTCAATTTTTGTTGAAAAATTTTCTGACGGTATTTTAGAAAATAGCAATTTGTGACAAAACTAAGCTTTTTGGAGCCTTTTGGTTATTTTTCCTGAAAAGCATAGCTATTTAGCTGTTTGTATTTAAATTTTCAGAAAGATTGATCGAAAAATAAAATCTCTAAAATTTTTGATAAATAACCGACATCAAGCAAAAAACGGGGACTCAACTGTATGATCTTTAGCGAGATAATATTTCTCACAAAGAATGTATCATCTAAAAGTTTAAGAAATTTGCTTTCCAAAAATACATATTTTTGCGTGGTTTTGGCAGAGAGTTATACTATTCTACTCAAAATTTGGGTTTCTGAGCTTTACTAAATTTCAATTTCTAGTAAAATTAATATCTCTTGTAAATTTTGTCTACCTTTCCTGCAAAGCATGGCTATTTAGCCGTCTATATCTAAATTTTCAGAGAGATCGATCAAAAAATGAGGTTTCTACAATTTTTGATAAATAGCGGATCCCAAGCAAAAAATTGATGATTTTCTGCAAAAAAGAGGGAAGTCAATGTGGTTCTGTATCATCTTCAGCGACTGTATATTCCTTTCAAACTATGTATTATCTAAACGTTTAAGAAATTTTCTTTCCAAAAATATATATTGTTGCATGGTTTAGGCTGAAAGTTGTTCTATAATGACTGATGAAATTAGTAAAGTTCGTAGGCCTAACCCTGTTTTCAATACCCGTTAAAAACACTCAAAATTTGGGTTTTTGGTCTTTACAAATCTGCAGTTTCTAGTAAAACTAATACCTTTGGTAAATTTTGACTATTTTTTCTGAAAAGCATGGTTATTTAGTTGCCTGTATATAAATTTTCAGAAAGATTAATCGAAAAATGAAGTCCCTACAATTTTTGATAGATAGCAGATACCACGCAAGAAAATTGGTAATTTTCTGTACCATTAAGGGGGAGAGTCAACATGGTCCTATTTCATTTTCAGCGACAAAATATTTGTTTTTACTAAATATTATTGAAAAGTTTTAATAAATTTTCTTTCCAAAAATATATATTGTTGCATGGTTTAGGCTGAGAGTTATTCTATAGTGACTGATGAAATTGGTAGATTTCGTAGGGCTAAACTGTTTTCAATACCGGTCAAAAACACTCAAAATTTAGACATTTTAGCCTCAAAAATCTGCAATTTCTAGAAAAACTTATTACCTTTAATAAATTTTGACTATTTTTCCTAAAAAGCATGGCTATTTAGCAATCTGCATCTAAGATTCCAAAAAGATTCATCAAAAAATGAAGTCTCAAGAATTTTTGATAAACAACTGACACTAAAAACATTGAAAGCAAAAAATTGATGATCCCCTACAAAAAGATAGAAGGGTGAACATGGTTCTTTTTCACCTTTAGCAACAAAATATTCATTTCAAACTACATATCACCTGAAAGTTTAAGACGTTTGATTTCCAAAAAATAAATGTTATTGCATGGTTTAGGCTAAGAGTTATTCGATGATTGATGAAACATAATACCTGTAGCCATCTTTAGTACCGGCTCAAAACACTCAGAGTTTGAGAGCTGGGCCTCTAAAAAAGTACTTCCTTTGTAAATTTGAAATCATTTTTATGCGTTTACACAACTTTTTTCTAGCCCTGTATGAAGTTTCCACAGACCTGGTGTATTTCAAACACTTTTTACAGATTTTGTAAGATAGAGTAATCCATATCAGAATCTGGTACCCCAATATAAAAAGAGGGGTGTACTATGGTCCTGTTTCATCATTATCAATATAATATCAGTTTTAAGCTTTATATCATCTAAAAGTCAAAGAAATTTTTTTTCAAAAACACATCATATTACTTATTTTAGGCTAAGTTATAATTAATATAAAGACTAATCTACATGATAAATCCTAAATTATCTTTGGTACCAGCCAAAAGCTCCCCAAATTTTGATGCTAGACCTCATAAAATTCCAAATTATAAAAAAGTACACCCTTTAAAAAATCTTAAAATACTTTTATAAAATTGCACCACTCTCTTTACCACATTGTATCAAGTTACCAAGGAGAAAGTGCAAACAAAGCACTTTTTATTGACTTTGACCGGCGAAATTAGCTCACATACACGAAAAAGGAGGTGGAAAAGAATAGCTAATGTTTTACCTCAAGCAACTAAATAATTTCTTAAACTTCATTTTATTTGAGTCAAGAAGAACCTGCCTTTTCAAGGATATGCAACACTAGGTGGTATAGCTAAAGGGTTATTTTATAACGATTGTTGAAAATGGTAGATGCAGTAGCTTTTCGGACCCACCAAAATGCAAAATATTTGGCTTCTGAGATTCAAATAGCTGAAAATTGCACAAAAAGTTTGTCTTTTGATAATTTTTAACTGTTTTTCCTCGAAAGCATGATTTTAATGGATTTAGTTTTACTACAACACGATCCTGAAGGAAGAAAATCACGGAGGAGTAGAGTATAGATCTTAAAATAATTACCAGTGTGAAACTGAATCCATCGACTGCATATTTCTACTACAATTAATATAAAGACTTTTTCATTAATTTCATACAACTGCAGAACTGATGTCAAGATAACTCTATCGAGTAAAAGAATCGATTTTAAGTTTAAAAAATATCTCCAATAAATACATCTAACAGAGCATTCTAAAGATACAACATTCTAGGGGGTCTCAAGGTCAAAACAATAAAATAAAAAAGAATCAGTCCAAACGAGGCTATTTGATTTTATAAAAACTAATGTTTCAATTTTTAAGATACCACGTGAACCCGCTGCTTCAGCTCAGAAAAGAGCTTCGATGGATTTGTGGATGGTATATTACCAATGGCTTTCATTTTCAACTGCAATGTAGAAGTTAATGTTTCCGCTTTATAACGGCTGTGCTTACGGTAGGACAAAAGATTAAGATCGTTTAACGAGCTGAAAACCAAAGT
Organism: Trididemnum clinides; assembly: GCA_963675345.1. Taxonomy (NCBI): domain Eukaryota; kingdom Metazoa; phylum Chordata; class Ascidiacea; order Aplousobranchia; family Didemnidae; genus Trididemnum; species Trididemnum clinides. Next base: position 13,709,392 of record OY776287.1, on the reverse strand, counting down.
GCAATTAATATTTATTGGAGAACGTTTTGAAGTAGGGGATACTAAAGTGAGGATACAACATCGAATAAAAATACTTACCAGTTGAAAACCAAAGTTCAATTAATATCAAAATGTTCAGAAGTGGGGTTATTCTGAAGTGAGAGTACAACACCAAATAAAATAAACCCAACCAATATAAAATGATTTTCAAAAACCAATAAAACCCAAACAAATAAAACAAAAACACAAACAAAATCATTTTCAAGAACTCAAACTACAATTAACATTAAAACGTTCATAAGTGGGGATATTCTGAAGCGAGGTTACAACACCAAATAATCCCCAAAGAAATAAAGTCATTTTTAAAAAACACAAAACGAACAATTATTATTATTTAAATGTCAAGTTCAACGGAAGTTATACAATGTAATCGAAAGTAATTTGTGACCTTTGACCCCGCTCTGCAAAAATCCCATCGAAAATGATATCCTATACTACTTACATAACTTAAGTGAAACAAACGCGGGTAAAGACGTTTTACTGTTGACTACATTACAATTGGTGGAGAAACGTCAGCGTTCGCTCTATCTCTTGTAAGTGAAGGTGCGGTTCTTTTCCTCACTTTGTCGTATTCTGTAACTCATCGTATATACCAGGGACTCCCAAACTTTTTTTGGTGACGGCGCCCTTTGAAAACTTATCTATATTCGCTGCGCCGTAATAAAACCAAAACAGGCAAATTTCAAGTTTTACCTAAAAATTGTATTTAAATTATGTTTATTGTTCAAAATGCAAAATACTGGAAAACACTTAATGTGAGCAATTAGCTTGTTGCTCTACGCACATTTTACCAAAGCACTGTGCAATGTTTGATATTGCAATAGGCATCTCGAGTTCAATGTCAATCTTATGGCGATACTTCGACTTGATTACTGCTACCGCAGAAAAACTGGCTTTATACAAATATGACGTTGCAAATGGCATAAGAACACGGAGAGCTTTACAGACTACAAGTGGAAATTTAGCTCGAGCCTTAACTTAAAATGAAATAAGTGAATTAGGATTGTATATACCTATGCTTTTCAAAGTGAGATCAGAAGTAAGATTGTTTGTTTGTGGTTACCCCTCCTCTTCCCCTGGATGGAGGTACGGCATGAACAGCAATTCATATTCATGCCGTCAACCTAATTGAAATTAGGCTAGGGGAAAGATGGCAGCCCATTTCGAACCAGTCTTGAGTGACTGGTAGCCCCACCACCAACAAGGCGGACTGCCACTGGTGGGTACCCAAGAGTCGTCTGACATGCTGGGTTAGCAACTTCACAATTGTAATCCGGTGAAGTACGGGAGGGCCACCTGTCTGCCACATAAAGGTGGAGGCGTCCCGTTAAATGCCTTGCCCAAGAACACAACAAGCGAACTTGCCGGCTTGTTCTCCACACTATCCCTTTTATGTGCTGAGCGCCAAGCAGGGAAGCTGTGAATACCATTTTTTAAAGTCTTTTGGTATGACTCGACTTAGGGAATGAACCCCAGGTCTACCGACTACGAGGCGGACGCTCTAACCACTACACCATCGCGCCGATAGTAAGATCGATAAATTGTTCGCAGAAGTAAGATCGATAAATTGTTCAGCTTCCACAGATGTAAACCCCTAAGGGGCATTTGCATTATCAAGAAAAGGGTTTCTTATCCAATTGTACTTCTCCAATAGTTCAGAAAAATATTTCTCAAAATGCGAGATTAGAGCATCCAAATGCGAACACATCACAGTCTTTATATTACACTCATCCGTATTCTGCAGGGAGAAATTGCCAGACTGCGAGTTTAAATGGGATTTTAGAAGTGGAAAACTTTTACATTGCTAGTTATTTATCAACAGATAAGTTTTACACAACTGCAGTTTTCTTTTAAATTCTGTAATTTTGTTATGTAGTTAAAGAAGGTGAATAACTTTTCCTTGAAGTGAGATGTTGGATTGATTTAATTTTACAAAAATATCACAGAGATACGCCAACTCAGTCAGGAACACTTCGTTCTCAAAGGTAGTAGCAAGAGCACGATTTTCTTCTTTTAAAAATACGAAAATTTTGTTTCTCAATTCGTACACACTTAAAAGAACTTTGCCTTCGGAAAGCCATCTTGCATTACAATAAACAATAAATTGTTGTGGTTTGATCTTAATTTATCGCAAAGACGTTGGAAAAGTCGAGCTTCAAGCGGCCTTGCTTTGATGAAGTTCACAGTTTTGACAACAACTTCAAGCACTCCATTACGGTCACCATTGAGCTGTTGCGAAGGCGGCGCCTCATGGTGTATTAAGCAGTGGGTCCATTTTGCGTTGACGGCAACTCCCTGCACTAACGTTTGCAGCTCGCCAAAACGACCAGACACAGCTCGAGCTTCATCAGTGCATAAACCAACGCAGTATTTCCACTCCAGGATATTTTCCAGAAAAAAATTGTTCAGTATTGCAAACAATTCATGTGCTCTGCAATTTGTTAAAATGGGCTTACAAAAGAGCAATTCTTCAACGATGTTGTTGTCGTTATCAATAAAGCGTACGTAACAAATCAAATAAGCATCTTTATCACTGGTACTGGTTGTTGCCTCATCTAACTTTATGAACTCATTTCCACGCATTTTTGCTACAAATAGTATTGTTTGAGAGTGGAACAGCTTTTAGCTATTGAGCAACTGATTTTTCAATCAATGTCGAGACTAAGTCAAGAGGAGCAGTAAGCACCAGTTCTTCCGCAATAGTATACGGTTTTTTACATTTCGCGATTCTGTACGCAACTTTAAAAGACGCAAGCTCTGCCTTGTCAGGTGTGTGCGAAAAATTTGAAAATAAAACCGACTGCTTATTCATTTCTGACAACTTACCAGCGAACAATTTGTGTGGTTTTCCGGATAAGTTGTTGTGGATTGTTAAGTAGCGTTTTAGTTTACTAGGTAGCATACATTCGGCAGCTAAAACTTTGCAACAAATAACACATTGCGGATGCTCAACGCCTTCCCTTTCTGCGACTGTAAAGCCAAAATTGAGATAACTACTGTCGTATTTTCTAGTCTTCTTTCTTCCACTTTTCTCTTTGTTTACATCAACTTCTATCTGTCTCTTCTGAGGTAAAGTACTAGTAACAAATGTGTCCATTACGAAGCCAACAAATTGTCAATATTTTACTGCAGGTATTGTTTGAGACTACGGAAAAAGTTATTTTCTACAATCGTGTGATTGCTATAAAAAATATTAACAAGCTGTAAACTTGTAACAAGTAGTTAACAACTTTTGCACTATAACTATTTAGCCGCAAACAAGCTGCTGCTAACCACGCACTGTAATTTTTTTGTGAAGAAAGCAGCGAGTGTATCGCCTTCTCGTATAATCCGGTATATGATCCACTTACAACAGATTACAACGAAGATTACCAAACAGCAGTTTGACTGCTAGTACCTACTCTGTCCTTTTGACCTAGGAAATAGCTCTATCTGGGCAGGCGACACGGACACAGAAAACAAACAGATAATTCTATGCAAGCTGGAGCCAGGCAGTTCTTTTCTCATCCAGATAGTTCCAATGTGAATTTAGAAACCCACAAACATTATAAAGAAAATTCAACATACCTTTAATTTTGAAATCTTGGTAGCCTGAGAGCTGATTCGACAAATTTTTGGTGGAAAAGAAAACGTTAGAAAATTTTTAAAAATGTGCTTGCTTAATTTATATCGAAAAGGCACGTGTTGCACTTGATCAGATCATGCAATGCTCATACGATTGTAAACAGCCAATGAGGGGATTTCTCATTATACACACCAACATCCTGGCAAGAATAGAGAATAGAAAATAATTTCACTTTTACCATTATGAAATAGAATACGCGGAAAAGCGCTATTTTTTTTCATTATCTCCTCAAAGGTGGACAACAACTTCCGCCGAATTTTACTGCACACAGGTTAATGAAATTGAACGGGCAATTGTTACACAATATATAATACATTGTTACGGGTGGCTACGTAACCTGTTTACGGGCAACTCTTCCAGACAGTATTTTTCCATTACAAAATTTCAAGGTGCAGAGCGGACTTGTCAGTGACAAATGCAACAACTTTCGCATGCTTTCACGGCGCCCCTGGCAAAGTCCCGCGGCGCCCAGTTAGAGAACCGCTGGTATATAAAGCATATTAACATTAATCAAATTTAAACAAAATCCTTCATCAAATAGAATACAAAGCAAAAGATCAATACATAACATAAAATTAATTACCCAAAACAAAATTAACAAATCTCACAACACAAAACTAAAGATTGCTCACACGCGTGTACGCCGACGTGTACTTGCTCAAGCTAAACGTTGGCATTAAATTCGAATTAAAAGTTGCAATAGAAAGTGATGCGTGGAAATTAATAGTGCATAAAAAAAGGAATCTAGTAGAGCAAAGAAAACGGAATAACCAAGTACATTAGTTTGTAGTGCTTGTAAGAAACAGGAACGCTTAGTGTAGAACCTTTTTAAATTCTAATAATTCGTATGTAAACCCGCTAGGTGCCGCCGTCACCCTTGTGTGAGATTTTTTGTATCGAGTTTGTTTTGGTCTCTTTTGCGTGATGACGGTGTAGAGGTAGGAGGCAAAACTTTCTCGAATCGCTGGGATCTTGCAATTTGTTCATATTTGGTGAGTGATTAGGTATAATTGTTTTGTGATTTCGTTCTGGTAGCTACTGTTTTTGACCGCGTGTATCGCCACTATATTGGAAGAGAGTTTCAATTATCATTTTAGAAGGCGTGTCGGTGTATGACCACGTGGTGCTAGTCGTCGGAGCTATCAGCATAAAACATAGAGAATTGCCTTTTCTGTCGATTGCAGGTCCAATAATTAGAGATCAACCTCACCCGTTCTAGCTAGGTAGGCTGCCAAGGGAAGTAACAGTGCTACAATTCTCCTTAACTTACTCTTTCATTTTTTTGGTATAAACGCGCCCTAAGGGTTTACCAATAGTATTCCAAATCAGGGTTTCTTAAACTATGGGCCGCGATCCCAAATGGTGTCAGTTAGTGTAACTTGCAGGACGGAGTTACTGTCGTCCAGTTGCTGTCTTGTAGAACGGAGTGGGTAAGGTACGTGCTGTTAAGTTTTATCAAAAGTTTTTACAAGAAAGGATATTTGGATTAGTACTTGTGCAAAGTTGAAAATAAACATTGTGCGATAAGTTAGATTTGTTTTTAAAGCAATCATCAAACTGGAAGCTGCTGTCATAGCCTACGGCCTAGGCTAACTTGAAAATAAAAATAACTTAATTACTAATCAACTAATTTAGCGAGAAAGAACAGTCTGCACCAATCAACAGCCGCCTCAACGTGGTGATGCGGTCCCCGGCCCCGTTTGAGTTGGGTCGAAATGGCTGTTGGCCTTCCCGAGGGTCCCAGTTACCCCGGGCACTCCCGTTCATTTTTTCGCTATGCTGCCCCCTGAACGACCGCAGAAGAACAGCACACAGCTTCTTCAAAATTGGTCGCTTGTTTTCTCTTTTTCTTTTCTCCTGCCCTACTCTTGCCCTTCTTCGTCTCCTCATTCTCCTCCTTCTCTTGATGAGCGGTAACGTTCATCCCAACCCTGGCCCCATCTTTCCTTGCTCTGTGTGCACTGGAAATGTGATCTGGCGTTGCAAGTCAGTGCAATGCTGCGCTTGCTCCAAATGGGTCCATCTAAGGTGCTCACAACTTTCCTTATCCTAATTCAGAGCTCTTGCCAGCTCTCATTCTTGGAGCTGCTCCACTGCCGAATCACTGTGACTCCCTCTTCGGACTTCTCCGAAATGTATACCTCCACTGTGGAATTTAGCCCCGCCTCTGCTAACGCTGCTCTCTCGTCCCCAAACTTCTTATCCCCCATCTGCCCATTATATATCTTCTCCCTCTGCCTCTCCACCACCGTCCCTTGCTCCTGGCTTTTCTTTTGCGCCTCCTGTCTCCACTCCCCCCTGACTCTCTCAGGGTTCTTCAATGGAATGCTGGAGCTCTTCGAGCCAGGAGCACTGAACTACTTCACTTTTTTCGTCCCATCCTATCGACCTTATCTGCATTCAGGAATCCAATCTTAGCTCCTCTTCCTCTTTCCGGATTCCTGGATTCTCTGCTCTGCGTTCTGATCGTACCCTCTCCCGGTCTAGCATTCTATTTTCTGATACCACGCACGTTAGCGGCGGCGTTGTCATTTTTGTCAGGCAGAGCCTATCTTTTTCTGAACTTTCCACCTCGACTCTTTCTTTGCTTGATCCCTACTCTGATTATGTAGGGATCAAGCTCTATCTTAACAACTCCTCCTCGGTGTCATTTCTTAATGTATACGCTCCCCCTATTTGCTCCTCTCCAACGGATGGCAGAACCGACTCCTTTTCTCCCTCCATTCTTTCCTCCTCCAGAAATCTCTTCATTCTGGGGGACTTCAATTGCCATCACCCCCTCTGGGACTCAAGAGTCACTTCCGACTTTCGCGAGCAGGAAGTATTCGGCTGGGTCATCTCTTCTGACCTCTTCCCCCTCAATGACCCTGACATACCTACCCTTCTCCATCGCTTCTCTGGCAGTCGCTCCTCTCCTGACATTTCCTTTGCTCTCTCCTTTCTTGCTCCTCGGAGATGCTTCAGGACCTTGGTTCTAACCACCTACCAATTCTTCTATTTGTCGCTCTCTCTCCGGCCTATCGCCCCAACGAGCGTCTCCTTCCTTCAATTTTCAGATAGCTCGCTAGGATGACTTGGGCTCCTACTTTGACTCTCAGTGTCCTTCTGCAGAGGAATACTCGTCTCTTTCTTATTCGTCTGCAGTTGCTTTCTTTACCTCTCTGGCACTGAATGCGGCCAAATCTTCCATTCCTTTCGGCCGCATCAAACGCTCTCCTAAAGCCTAGTGGTCTGCTGAGGTGGAACAAGCTGTTAGTGAAAGATGCAAGACTTTTGCTGCCGCTCACAGAAGTGATGAAGATCGCCAGGCTTACATCTCCGCTTTTCGACGTGCCTCGTCAGTCATCGCCAAATCAAGGCTAAGACATGGCAGACGACTTGCTTTTCTCTTTCAGCCAAGTCTAGCCCTAAATGTGTATACTCTCTTCTTTGCTCTATCGCCGGCTCACCTTCCTCGTCTTCTTCTTCCTCTCCTAACATCACCAACTGTTCTTCTCCCAGGGAATCGGCTTTGGTCTATGCCTCTTACCTGAGATCCCACTTTTCCATTTCTCAGCCAAAGGCTCTGCGTAGCAGAGCCAGAGACTACCTCTCTGAGCTCCGCCGGGCTACGTGCCCTATGGAGTCTCACTCGTATTTTTGCTCTCCTTTCACTCTCGCTGAATTTCTTGCGTCTGCCTCCAACCCTTGCTCCTCCTACACCGCCACTGGCTCAGACAAAGTCGCCTATCCCACGCCAAAGCATCTTCCTCACTCTGGCATGGATTTTCTTCTTCACATCTTCAATCTCTCCTAGTCTTCACATTCCTTTCCTTCCATCTGGAAGACATCTTCCATTATTCCCATACACAAGATGGGAAAGCCTCTCGACTCTCCTGCTTCCTTCCGGCCTATCTCTCTCACCTCCTGCGTATCAAAGCTAATTGAATGCATCATTCTATCCCGTCTACTTTTCTTTCTGGAGTCTAATTCCGTTCTTTCTCCCCGCCAGGCCGTTTTCCGCCTTGGACGGTCTACACTTGATCAAATTCTGTACCTTTCTCAGTCCATTTCGGATGGGTTTAACAAACCCAGGCCGGGCTCTCGGACGATCCTGTCTACTATCAATTTCTCCAAAGCTTTCGACTCTGTCTGGCATCCCGCCCTTTTCCACAAACTCATTTCGGCTGGCCTCCCTTCTTGCTTTGCTCGTTGGACTCAATCTTTTCTTTCTGATAGGAGCGCTTGCTTGGTTTGTGAAAATCGAGTCCGTCGAGGAGTTCCACAAGGATCCGTTCTTGGTCTTGTTCTTTTCTCTTTTTTCATCAATGATCTACCTGCTTCTCTGCCTTCTTCCGTCAGTTGCTCTCATTTGGTCCTCCTTGCGGTAGAGGCCACACAAGGAGCGCTGGTCTGAGTACTGGTGCCTTCCTCTCAATCCGAGCAAACGTGAGGCCTCATTCTTTTCAGTGGATCCCCACCAAGCTAACCTCCAACCCAACCTCCTCCTACTCGGCTCTCCCCTCCGTTTCAATCCCACATCAACTTTTCTTGGGATCACCTTCGACCGCACTCATTCTTTTTCTAAGCATGTATCTTTGCTAAAGGCCAAGTTTTTGCCACGTCCCAAGGTCTTACGCTGTATCTCTGCTTCATCATGGGGCGCCTCTAAGGAATCCCTCTCTCTTCTGTATAAATCTTTTCTTCGGTCTCTTCTCACTTATGCTTCACCCGGATGGTTTCCTTTCCTAAGCGCTATCAACATCACCAAATTGGAACGACTCCACTGAGCGGCCAGTCGCGCCATCACCGGCTGCCTCTCGTCCTCCCTTATTCCACTTCTCTCCGAGGCGTCTCTACCTTCCCTACGAGTCACCCGGACTCATTTCACTCTTTCAACTTATGAGCGGGCTCTTTGTCTCCGAACCTCCTTTCTCATTTCAGGTTTGGCCAGACATGGAGTGAAACCAAGACTCTGCAGATTGTCCTGGAGAGCTTTTGCATCTACTCACCCGCTCATGCTTCCTTCTACTTGTTCTAGGGAGGCTATTCTTGCTTGCCCTCTCTTTCCTCCCTGGAATCTGCCTTCGTTCACTGTGGAGTCTACCCTTTCCACTCCATGCTCTCGCTCTGATCCGCCTCTCACTCGCCAAGGTGCGGCTCTCGCCCACCTTGACCCTCTCCTCCCTCATGATCTGGTGCTTTAGACTGACGGCTCTGTTCCTTTTCCTTTTGGCAAAAGAGGCTTCGGCGTTCTTGCCAACTGCTCTCTCTGTGGCACTAAGGCCACTCTTTCCTTTTCGGCAGGCCCAGTATGCTCAAGTTTTTCCGCTGAAGCCTGCGCCATTCTGCATGCTCTTTGCTGATCTCGGCAGCACCATCAAGTCTGCCATTTCTCTTTTCTTCTTCTCCTGTCTGACTCTCGTTCTGTCCTCGCCACCCTGTCCTCTTCCATCTTTCCTTTTACCTCAAACTCCCTGGCAGATCTGGCAGGAACTGTTTTTTCTTTCCTCCTGTTATATCAGGCTACAATTCACCGGCTCGATGGCGTAGTGGTTAGAGCAGTGGTTCCCAACCTGGGGTCGCGAAGCACTTTTCAGGGGGTCGCGATCGAACATTAATATATATCAGTGGAAAAATTAAACGAGAAAGATTAATTACCAATTTTCAAGCCTTTGGTTTGGCTAGTCCTTAAAGCGAACTGTTGACGGCAAGCATTTTAATTATTTTTTACACTTCTACGTCGGATTTTTCTTTGAAGAGAAAGTTGCCGGTCGCGTCGGTAAATTTTTGCAGCTGTAAAAACTTTAAACGTTCATCTAAATTTGTTCTAAAATTCTTTTTACTTGTTTGTTCGCTGCCAAAAGCGTGAGTGTGCTTGCACAGTGCTTAGGTCATCTCGTTTGTGTACCGGTAATCAAGCAGAATGAGAATTTATCTCAATTCAATCGTTAATCTGTAAGTTCATAGAATGCAGAAGACAAACTTTCTATGTACAATGAAATAAGTAACATGAAGGTACGAGTTTTGTATTTCATTAATTAGTATATGTAGTGATAGTGCACTCAAAGACAATTATAGAAAGTTTAAGTTAATTTTTGAGTAAACGAGATAATAAAATAAAATAATCCTAGTATTTCAATTGTTGTTTCATTGTGTTAATCTGCTGCATTTACTGCACCATCTCGTGTATCGTCCTTGGATCTTCTGTAGATTACTAGGACTTCAGTTTGCGACTACTATTTGCAATGACTTCAAGATAACTGTTCGTACTATTCAAACAGCATTTAAGATAAAAACGCATTTAAGCTTATTATCCTAATTTTTTTTTAAACATTCATCATTTAAACAATTTGTTAGTTTTGCCATGGAGAAAAAAAGAAAATATTTGGATGAGTATATTAAATTTGGAATTACCTCCTTACTCAGCAATGGTGTTGAAAAACCTCAATGTGTTCTCTGCAACGTTGTTCTCAGTGCAGAGTCTATGAAACCATTTCAATTAAAGCGCCACTTAAAAACAAAGCATCCTCAACATGTTGAGAAAGATGTAGCTTTTTCCAACGTCAAGAAGCTGGCTTGAAACGTCAGAGACTTGATTGTACTGAAAGTTTCAATCAAAGCAATGTGTCAGCAATAGAAGCATCACATGTTATCGCACCGGAAATCGCTAAACAAAAAAAAAACATTGTATTGGAGAAACACTTGTGAAACCGTGTTTGTTGAAAACTGCCAAATTAGTTCTCAGGGGTGCAAGTGTAGCGAAACTTAAACAGATTTCTCTTTCAAATAATACTATCGAGAGGCGCATTTTGGACATGTCGGAAGGTGTTAAGAAACAGGTGGTGAATGAAATTAAAGCGTCTCCAATGTTTTCGTTTCAAGTTGATGAGTCAACTGACGTTAGCTCATGTGCTAAACTGCTTGTATTTGTAAGGTACATTCATTTGGGTGACATCAAAGAGGAATTTCTCTTTTGTAGTGAACGCGACACGACCACAACCAGTGCAGATATTATGGGGAAAATGAAAACTTTTTTTAAAGCACATGGACTGCAATGGGAAAATGTTTGTGGAGTTTGTACCGATGGAGGTCCTGCTATGTTGGGATCCCGGTCAGGCTTTACAAAAAAAGTAGAGGAACTTGCTCCAAAAGCAAAGGGTACGCACTGCTTTATTCATAGATACGCGCTTGCCAGCAAAACTTTACCAACTGCATTAAAAGTATATTGGATTTGGTGGTAAAAATTGTGAACTTTATTAAAGCAGGAAGCTTACATACACGCCAGTTTAAAGAACTTTGTAAGGATATGAATGCAATGCACGAAATTTTACTTTTCCACACAGCTGTGCGTTGGCTTTCAAAAGGCAACGTTTTGAACCGCGTATTTGAAATGAAGGATAAAATAAAATTATTCTTGGAATTTAGAAATAAAGAGGAGTTTTTATCTTACTTCAATAATAACAATTGGATTACCAGTCTTGCTTACTTAGCAGATATTTTCGAAAAGTTGAACATAATCTTAAACTGCAAGGAAAGAACACAAATATTACACTGGTCAACAAAATTTCACTTTATTTCTTAAACGAGAACGTGAGTTTATCATTTTAGATGTATTTTTTGCGCTGAATCCGAATCTGCTTTTAGTTTGTCTCTAGCACATCAGGTTTTCAAGATATCGTCGAATTTGTGTTTTCAGAAAAAAGCATTAAAAACAATACACAGCTATGATGCATGGCACTTAAAAATGTTTAGCATGTAACTTCCTTTTGTAGACACGAATGAAATCATCACGATATAACATCCAGCAGTTGTCCCCAATCATTTCCTCGTTTCAAAAACCTTGATAACAAGCTTCCTTTGCTTGAATGTTTCAGTGAAATCGTTAGCCTTGTTCGTCACTAACTGCGCCAAAGCTTTCTGAAAACAGTTTAAGTAAAAGTGCAGAAAATGCATTTTGAAGGATATGCGGCAACCCAGGCGAAATCTTCAACTCCTGCATGAAAAAAACGCGATTTCGCATTTCCTAAAAAGTAAGCACACAACCACTTAAATGCCTATCAAGCACGAAGTTCCAACTTTGACAGTGATTTTTCAAATTGTGAATCCTTTAGCGCTTCTCTAATTTGTGAGCCCACAAAGATTCCTTCTTGTAGTTTTGCTTGTCTTATGCTGGAAAACTTTTTGCAAAGAAATGCAAACCCATTAAAATTGCTCTTTCCCATTGCTTTCACAATATTTTTTATTATAGCAAGCTTGACATGAAAAGGTGGCAAAAGAATATTCTGAGTATCTACTAGAGCAGGGGTGGGCAATTGTTTTGGCTTGAGAGCGGCATCGCGGTCACGGAAGCTAGCTGAAGGGCCGCACGTTTTAACGAACGCATTGGTATATTATTCTAATTGATTTGCATTTGAAATTTGGTATAACATTAAAAACCAACAATTATTAGACGAATAAATTAAAGTAATTTTATTCGCATGCTGCTCGCAGTTTGCCCACCCCATGTACTAGAGGAACATTTTTGATGTTAGTTACTCCAGTTAAATACGATTTTCTTACAGAACAGTCTCTTCTGATATTATGCTGTTTGGTAGCAAAGCTGTTCCACAAACACAGGAAGCAGCAGTGTTTTGTGAATCCTCCTTGCAATCCCATCAAAATCCCAACAACTTTAGGTCTCTGCAAATGCTCCATTTGTAAGCGTTGTACTGAATAGCTTCCAGAAGGACTCGCTGCTTTCATAAGATTCTTTTAGTTGAACAGAATGTGCCTTAGGGATAAATGGTTTTATATTTCCGTTTTGCAGCAATACAGCTTTCTAACTTCTTTTTCAAGAGTTGCTGAAAAGCCTCCGCTCATCACCAATGTGTGTTTCACTCAATTTTTGAAACAAGCCATCAGTGTTGTGGCAGTGGCAAAGACGTCCGTCTACTGTAAATGTTGCAGCCAGATCCAAGGTTTGCTTTCTGTAATGACTTATTGCTAGCACTATGCTCAACTTCATCTGGATCAGATTCAAGACTTCCATGAAGACGAAGCGAAACAAGCATTGAAGCATCATGTGATGCAGGTCTCCTCGATGAATCTAAGTTGGGATATGCAATTTTACTTTTACATTTTTAAGAAAACCTTTTCACATTGACAAAGCGCAAATGGCAGTCTTGAATGTGATTTTTTGGTTTTTGCCATATCATGGGAACAGCAAAAGGCATCGATGACGTTTGGTTGCGTAGCCAATTGTGTAAACCAGCAGAACAAGCTGTACATATCTGATGTGGTGCCCACTTTTTGTCCTAGCTTTATAATGGGCAACTAAAGTACAACTTTTAGATCTTTTTAATATCTGAAGTGATACTTCGATGTTTGTTTTTGGTCGTAAAACTGCCACATATATAACAAAACAGTTCAGGATTGTTGTCACACTTTCTTGGCATAACAAAGGCATAATAGCAGTTGATCAAAGTACAGCACAAATAGATTTATTGAACTGTGTGAGCTGCTATAACACTGATTAAAATCTGCCATTAACACATTGTGAAAACCAAACACTTCATTTAGATTTTTCTGCTGCAGTGCTATATAGGCTACTTGTTCAAACAACATACATAGTCAGCCCTGAAACATCATCTGCATCTGAAATTAACTGCTCAATATAAACTACTTGTTTTGCAAAAACGTTGGCAAAAGATCCTCCATGTACCCTCCTTACCAACGATATTTTGAGGCACAGATGGAATGCTTTATAAATTGCGTCACTATTGTACCTCGCATTGCGTAATCTGTCTATAATAAAGACATAGCATAACATCGAAAATTTAAAATGCAATTATCTGAAAAACCTGAGTGCTAGAAAAAAAATAAGAGCAGTTTCGAAATCAGCGTCAAAAATTCTTTAAGAATCATTAAATCGGATCTTCGTTTAAAATTTGCTGTTGACCAGTGTTATTCAACTACGTGACAACCTGAAAGCATTTGTCGAAAAATTGCAAAACTGGCGCCAAAAAGTAGTTGATGGAAACATTGCAATGTTTGATAGATTGCCCAGTTACAAAATCGACGAGCAATTAAAGGCACTTATTATAGAATACCTTCAATCCATGGAGTATGAGTTCCAACATTACTTCCCTGAACTCAAAGAAGAAGAAGCTAATTTCGCACGAAACCCGTTCTCCACTTCTTTGAATGTAAGCGACATTCCCGACGAAATGCAAGAACAATTTATCGACCTTAAAAATGATTCAACAGCACGTGATGTTTACCACGAAAAGTCACTATCGCAGTTTTGGTGTGATATGTCTGAATCATATCCACAAATATCGAAACTGTCATTTCGAACATTGCCGCCCTTTGCTACAATATACCTGTGTGAGAGCGGATTTTCGACTCTTTTACATATCAAAACTAAGGAAAGAAACAGAATGAAAGTAGAACATGACATGAGACTAGCTTTGTCTAACACGCAACCAGAAATTTCAAGGTTGGCTGCACAGACACAAGCCCAACCATCACATTGAATATAAACAGTTGATTGTGAATAAATATATATGCTAAGCTATAGATTTTGTGCTTTTTTAATATAAATTCAGTAAATATCGTGTTAGGGGGGTCGCGGTATGTTAGAAAATATTGAAAGGGGGTCGTGAAGCAAAAAAGGTTGGGAACCACTGGGTTAGAGCGTCCGCTTCGCAGTCGGTAGACCTGGAGTTCAGTTCCCTTGTCGAGTCATACCAAAAGACTTAAAAAAATGGCATCCGCAGTTTCCCTGCTTGGCGCTCGGCATTTATGGGAGGTTGTGGAGAACAAGCCGGCAAGTTCGCTTGTTGTGTTCTTGGGCAAGGCACTTAACGGGACGCCCCACCTTTATGTGGAAGACAGGTGGCCCATAAACCTTGAAAAAGGCAATTTTTTTAAAACGAAATTTTTTAAAAACTGAAGATTTGCATGTACGAGTAGAATGGAAAAACTGGAATTTGCACAGATGGTGCAAAAGCGACGACGGGTAAAAATATTGGTTTTAATCATTCCTGTTAGTATAATTTTTACTCACTGCCTTTTTCATAGGGAGGCCCTCGCAGCAAAAAATTAGCATCATAATTGAGCGATGCCCTTCTGTTTAGATTATAAATTTTATTAAGAGCCATGCCTACAATAGTCCTTATTTTTAAATCTCCATAAGGATACCGATTCCCACTATACAAATTTATTATTACGTGCAGAAGTAAGATGGATATCCAGAGGACAAAATTTAAGAAGACTACTGTTATTAGAGAACGAAATTGAAATATTTTTAACCGAACAAAAACGTGATCTTGCTGCTTTTTTTCAAGATGATCAATGGCTATCCAAGCGGTGTTATCTGTCAGATATTTTTGAGAAATAAACGATCTCAGCCTGTCTCTTAAAGAAAGAAATAGCAATATTTACTTCGAAATATAAAATTAAAAGTTTTATTAAAAGATCAACATTTAATAAAGAATGGTGGAAAACAATTTGTTTGAAATGTTTCCCAGTATCGATAATCTTTTAATTGAAAAAAATTATTATAGGTCACTTAAAAGCGCTAAAACCACAGTTTCGTAAATGTTTTATATCAACGATTAATTTTAAAAAGTTATCTTGGATTCAAAAACCATTTTTGATTGGCTAGAGTGAGATTGATCATCTGCCATATTAAAGCTCAAGAGGAATTTGCTGAGCTTTCGAACGACTCAAACTTAAAACCAGATTTTCCAAAAACTCACTTGACTGGATTCTGGATCGGAACTAGAACTGAATTTCCCACAAACTCTGATATGGCATTCAATGTCCTTCTGCCATTCAACGCCACATATTCATGCAAAACTACTTTTTTAGCTTCAACACATATTAAATTCCGATACCGCCAATCGTTGAAAAATGTGAAAGAGATTTTACGTCCAGCAGTGTCAATTATTGCACCAAGATTTATTTAATTATGCAATAAAAAACAAGCACATCCGTCTCATTAACAAACGATTTGTACTATAACCAGTTAACAACTGCGCTTTTTGTAACAATAATAAATACAATTTTATAACTTTTTGTGCAATTTTAATTTTACATTTTTGCATGCTTCAAAACAAATTCTAAAACTACATTTTTTGATATGTATGCACACAGGCCCCACGAGAGGGGGGTGCAGCCGGTGCGCCGCACCAGGGCCCGTAAGAGTCTGGGGGTCCGTGAAAATCAAAGTTCAAAATTGTAATGGGCGACAATGCATATATTTTTTATTGTTGCTTTGAAGCTGGAAAGGGATTTCCATGTGCACTGTCATGAACAAATTTCGCAGGAATGTTGTGGAGAAGGCATTTATACAGGAAATCAAAGCTCTAATGTCTAACCAGATGTCAAACTTGTAAACGTTTTCAGAATCACTGTGATAAAACAATGAATGAAATTAGTTCAATACCCGAGTGTAGCCGTTTGACTTGGTAGTAGTAGGGTAGGATAAACAAAATATAAGGTCAAGGAATCACAGTAGTGCATCGAAACTTGGTATGTGGAAAATAGAATAAGGAAATGGTATTAAGGTCTGTTGACTGCGAAGCGGCCGCTCAAACCCCTACACCGCCGCGTCGTTAAAAATGATTGTATAAGAAGGGCATTGGTCTTTTAATCGAAACAGGACATAATGTAGACAAATAGCCTGAGAAACATCCGATACTGGGCTATGATGACGGATCCCATGATTTAACCGCAGGAATAGCCATTCACTATTCCACCGCATTTGTCGCAAAACTTTAAAGTGTCTTGACAAATTATTGTAGCCTGTTTTTTGTTGATATATTTATTCATTAAAAATAACTATAGCCCAGCAATCGTGCATACAAATAGTGGGCTACATGGTTGTGAAATTAATCTGTTCATGAAATATTTGAAAATGATATCAATTTGAAAAAAATAGTGGCACAACAACTTAATAAATACAATGCGCTTTCCATTAAAAGACTGTGGAAGGCAAAAGGTCTCCCTAAAGTGTGACTAGACTCAGTTTGCATGTCCCTCTTTTAAAAAAGTTTTCAGCAACGTCACTTGGTTTCGGCTTTGCTTCTGTGAATTTAAGAAAAAATTCAGTTTTTTGGTATCGCATCAGCAGTAAAATTTTAATAACTTTTACTTTTTGTACGAGAGTTTGATCTTCTCTAGCAACAAACTGCTCTCAAAATATTACACTAACTGCATGGGCTACTGGGTGACTTGGTTTTATAGTAGTGACAAGCCGGCTTTGCCGGCGTCACCCGGCAGGGCCCTCCATCAGTGACGTCGGGGTTTAGTATTTCGGTTCAACAGCCTGCGCTGGCTTCACGCATCGGGCTCTGGTGTGAGCAGTAGCCAAAAGTTAATAAATTTTATGCACTTTCACAATTCATACACACAAAACTATGATCATCATATTTTCTTAATCATGACTAGTAATGCTCACAAAAAATCTTGCCACAAATTGTCGTTATGCTTGTCGGGGAGAAAGGATTGAAACACAATCAAAACTGATGGTAGCGGCCAAATGGTGGTTGCTTTTACCATTGCAGAAATAAACTATTTAGTGGTAAGCCTATTTTGAAATGTGGAGCTGCCCCTTTCCTATTTATATTTGCGATATTTAGTTCTTCGGCTGCGCTATTCGTCTTGTTTCCGGCATAGCGGCAAATGCGGCTATGGCTTCCCCAAAATCAATCACCATATTTCAGTAGGTGCTCATCAGACCGAGTTATTTTCAAAGTAATCTTCTCTGTAAATTCAGTTCTACAAATTGTTGTGGTTATGATTTTATGTTGATTTTTTCTTAAACTTGGGATTTTATTACAATGCTGTAGAGTATAGACATAAATACCTTAACAGGCAGCATATTAAAAAAAGAAAAAATCCTTGCTTTACAATATACCGTGTACGACGGCATCACCTGCAGGGCACCCCATCAGTAACATCGGGATAGAGACTGTGGGTTCAGTCGGTCAAGCCCGCTGCACCTATCAGGCTCTTGTATGAAGAGTGCCCAAAAGCTTATGTGTTTTCTGCACATAAGATTTTTTTGTGCTCCTTTTCCTAATGGAATTTTCAAGAGCGTGGATGAGGGGTCCAGGGATACCTTTGATTTCGGACCCGGGCACTTGAAAACGTCGCGCGCAGTGTTACCCCTTTCCGGTCCTATGTCGCCTCTGAGGCGACATTGGTTTTTTTCCCTATAGGTTCTATGTCGCCTCTCAGGCGACAAGGTTTATTTTAAAAGTCTCTGAACTTCTTAGCTACTCCTGACATCTGTTTGCTTTTCAAGCGTTATGAGCTTTACTAATCCACACCCAAAAGGACTACCAGATGTAAATCAAGTAAATAAAACCTTTTTTTTTCAAGCATCGATTTTTTATGCATGCCAAAACGCTTTTTAAAATTAAATTATTAAAAAAAAAGTTGGACCTGGCTAAAACCTAAGGCTCCCAAAAATAGGACCGGAAAGGGTTAACAATATATTAGGCCTAAGTTTCCCATTTTCCTGTTAACAAATGCATAATCTATATAATGTTTTTTGTGACGTGATGATTAATGTTTTCTTCATTTTGACCACAGAAAATTTGCTTAAATACTAATTTATAAAAAAATTCGGGCCCCCCAGAATACTTCCTCGCCCCATGGCCAGAAACATATCATATGGGTTTCAGTAACTCTTAAAGCAGATAACTTCCTAAACGTATCATTATTTTAAGCCCCAAACCAAACCCCTAATTTTTAAATTCATATATCCCATATGGATCAATCAATTTGTTTAAAGTCAGATCTTACAAAATCATTTTACATCAATTCTGTTGTGTTTTGTTGTCTCCATTAAACAGGAAAATTGCATTTTAGTTACCAATTGCTGGTGACTGATAATGATACATTGCATGATATTCACATTTTGGTTTTTGACTTACTTTTAGCCCTAAATTATTCCATAGACATAATATTATAACTGTGCTTGATTTTTTTACCCCACATATAGAGATTAAATTATTTAAATAGTAAAGTAGTCAGACAGCAATGTCTTATTCGTATCACAGTGGAACTAAAAAAAGAGAAAAAGCGCAGAAAGAAAGGCGATTTCAAAGCAATTATACCAAACACTCATCCATTTGTAATTGCATGAAACCCGGCCACTGCAGTTTACCAGACACTTGTCAAAGAGGGGCCCGGTATTAATGTTGGTACCGGGCCCGGACTGTTCTCTCAACGGCCCTGTATGCATATTGTAACCTAATCAACAAACCATTCAAAATAGTTACATATTTTTGTTTAAGAAGCCCTGTTCTAAACCTCATTTTAACAAATTTATAACGACAAACAGCAATACAGTAAATAAACAATGATATGATTATTATTAAGTTATGAATGAATTAGAATACTACGTTTAATACTTTGTGGAATCGTTAAAAATTCTGTTTTAATCTACATAAACACAGTGCGTAGCTAAAGAAAGTGCAAGAAACGTAACTGAATATCTTCGCTATTCAATTGTTCTCCTGAGGTAAAAACTTTTCTAGCTTTTCTGTTCGTGGATTGTGAAAGAAACGCCTGAGCTGAATCGAGTTGTAGGAGTCCCCGGCCACCGCGGGAGAGGCGCCCCTGCCCCCACGAGGCCGAAAACGACCTTGACTCGATTACACATAAAAACACAGATGAAGGCGACAGTGCTAAGTTCCCCAACCACCGCCGGAAAAGCGTCCCCCCCTCTCTGCGCGGCCACAAACAACTTCACGCCGCTCGCCCGAGTCGATGCTGGTTTTCCTGACAACTGACGAAGTGGAAAAATAACAATTCCATTAGGATAAAATATGAACATAATTGGAAACAGCTACTATTTGATTAGCACAAAATATTAACAAACAAATAACACATAAATAAAACAACGAAATAATACGATCCTGCTACTAGTAACCGGTTTTGAACTCCTATAGAAACACAGCAACACATCACTGCAAAACACAATCCTCCAAATAGGCAGGTCTGCAAATAGGTCGGCCAATACGAGACGTAATAGGCAGGCTGTCGGGACTGTAAGGGCTGTTCTGGTCGGAAAGGGCGGTAGTCGTATCGTCACAGCTAGCTCTATTGGTTGAAAATAGGTTAGTTAGTTGGCGACGGGGACGTTTCAAGAAAGACTTTATTATTGGGAGTTTAATGGTTAAATATGCGACCTTCGAATGGTTCACCGAAATCTTATCGAGTTCGCCTTTCACGTCATGCACAAAGTATTTGAGGTTCATATCAATAATTTTGTATGTTTACGATTATCAATTCGTACATAACACGTGTGGTCTCAACTGCAAAGAAATGGTTTCAAGAAACGTTGTTTGTGAATTTTGCGGGGCTGAAAATAGGGTAAGGACGTTATAAACGGGAAAAGGTTTGAAGCAAAATCTGAGCCCGGTTCAAAACTAGTATTGGGCTCCCGCTTTTCAAAAAATTCTCCGGGCAAATTAACTGAATTGCCGAACAATAATTCGTTTGGAGAAAAAATGAATAAACCCTGTTTAGATGTATTTCTTACTGCCAGCAGGACACATGAAAGGCGGTAGTGACAAGTAGCCATAGTAGGAAAAGTACTGGCATAAAAGGCGTATTATAGGCATAGTAAGCAAAGTACAGGCATAATAGGCATTGTGATGATAGCTAGAGATTAGAATGTGAAATCTCATTTCACTGACTCAATGCTTAAATCTAAACTCATAAAATCAATTTTTTTTTGGAAGTAAAGAGGTAAAGCTTCTTTATATTGGTGTGACTGGTTTTCGGTCGCACACCTCCCCTACTATCTTTGTACCGGTACTGAGTCTACTATGCCTATTTATAACCAACCCCCATGAAAAGTGTCAAACCAATCATTTAAACTTTTATAACAAGTGAGACTGGTTTTCAAAGTTCTGTTAAATTTTTTTTTATTTGCCATATTTATCCTCCATTCACGAGAAAGCGATGTGTCGCTATGTTTTGGATGGTAAGTCCGCACTCGCTTGGGAGTTGCCATTTCCTGGTCACCTGTCTTCCACATAAAGATAGGGCGTCCCGTTAAGTGCCTTGCCCAAGGATACAACAAGCGAACTTGCCGGCTTGTTCTCCACAACTTCCCATAAATGCCGAGGGCCAAGTAAAAAATCTTTCAATGATGCCTTGAACCTCAAGGTGATAAGAAGTCGCAAAGTGTAATTTGGCGCCCAGATATTGACTCATTTTCCTCCAGGTGACTGAAAGAAATTGGGCTCCCCTATCAATGTAAATCTGTTGAAAACAGCCAGCCCATGCAACCCAGCGTCGAATAAAGGCGCCAATGCATTCTTGGGCGGAAAGACCTACTAATGGAATGGCCTGAAAATAAAGGGTAAAGCGATCAATTACGACCAAGAGGTAATTGAAACATTTACTGTTGCTTAGAGGCCCGTTATAATGACGTAGATGTGGGTTTAACGCTCACTTGGCGGAGGAAAAACCTGTTGAATAGGTGCCCGATTAGGGCGTTAAATTTTGTTCTTTGCGCAAGCCTGGCATTCACGCACTCAATTAACTATATTCCTTTTCATATTGTAGCAAACGAAGGCTTTTTGTATTAGCTTTGCGGTGGCACTAGGCCAAACACCTGGGTGTGACAAAGAATTATACATTTTGAAAATAGTGAAGCGTAGTTTGTTGGGTACGACTATACGGAGATTACAGTCAACACAAAGCAAAGCAAAATCAAATAAGTACGTAATCACCACACGTCGTACAATAGGGTAGTTTCGTGCTCGGCCAGTGGTATGTTTTTCAGTTGTAGTGACGTCTGATTTGTATATAACAAATTAGCTATGTCAGGGCCTCTAGCTTGTTTAGAAGCAACTAGTAAATAATCAATGCCTGTAGCTGAACTTACTGCACAGCGCAGACGCCGAGTATCTCCTTTGGATCTTGAAACAAATGAAACAACACATTTTCCTCCCCCGCGTGGAGGAATCTGCCATTTATTCCACAGAGCGTAAGTAAAAAGGAAAAATGTTAGAAAAGAAAAAACAGATTGCGAGTGCGAGATAACGTGAAGAGTATTGCCAAACTAGTTATAACGTTGAGACTTGTGGAGAGCTTGCAGAATATCGCACATGTCAGCAGAAAAACTTGAAAAAACGGCCAACAGAAAAGTTGATAGTCCGGACGTCATTGCTGCAATGTGAGCAATTGGCAAAGACAACACATTTTTTTTGCGGAAAAGAAGAAAGACAAAGTTGTCTGTCTAAATCACAAAACGAAGATTTAGTACCAGATATGCAAGATGGGTACGTGCAGCTTCGGAGAGTAAAGAGGTTTGTCAGAGCGAGAGCATAGGCTGGTAGAAGGAATATGCTTCACGCTAAAAGATGCCGTGAAAAAGGTGTAAAGCAAACATGTAGAACTCAACTGCTGGTAGAAAGAAGTGGGTGAGTAGTCGTAAAATGTATCCAAGAGGATTTGAAAAACCTTGGCTTTACTTTTCTACCTATCCTATAACAGGAAAAATGAATGGTGGAGAAAAAGTAGAGTCATAAAAAAACGATGGTGTGGGGTTTTTCGACAACGGGTAACTAGGCCCTTGCGTGTTGACTGAGACCCTACAATGGGTATTACGGCAGTCAAGATTGAAGAAAGCGAAACGGTAGTTATTTTTTATTGCATCAATGTTCCGACAGAAGAATCCGGCAAGCTACCCATGTAGTGATGGTAGACATAACAATACACGACCGTCCGCCAAGACGTCGATCGAGAAGAGACCAAAAAATTTTCTACCGCATGGTCGGTAACAAAATTGCTGCATACGTCACGATGAACAAAAGTCGCTGCACACGTCACCATGAATATAGTTACCAACCAGCTGACAAAAAAGATGGCGGCGAAACATAGCCGTAGGAAGTGGAGGCACGGGGGGCACTGCCCCCCTCCGCTCCCCTTTTGTCAAAATGCATTGATTTAGCCACAAAATTTGGGGCAATTTTTAATTTTTTGGGCAGTTTGAGTAAGTGTTTTTATATTTTCAAATATTTTACTTTCAATCACTACTAGTACAATTTCAACCCTTGTGCTGCAACCTTAGGCCCCGATAATGCACCATAATTTAACCTAAAATTAGTTTTTATTCCATTACGGTAAATAATGTGTTGAAAGTTTTTTCGGGCAAAAATTTGGTGCCCCCAAAGCGTTTTGAGGTCCTACGCCCATGCGGTGGGAAAGGCAAACGTTACGATGAATATAATAAACAACAGATAAAAAAAATGGCGGCGAGAAAGGCAAGCCGATCAACGAGCTACCATGAAAAGAAAGGAAACAAACATTATATCAGCCCAACGTAACAAAAAAAATGTATGTGTGTAATTTTGGACACATAAAATAATAATACGCGAAATAACACACGATGCAATGTTAACTCTCGATTAATTCTGCCACAACACTACCGGTGGATCAAAATAATCTTTAAACTTTACGCTGCTGCAATTCACTTATTTCCTACGTAGGTGACCTCGCGCTAATAATTAGCCAGGGCGGGCAATTGCTCCAATCGCAATATAAGCAAGCCAAGTAAAAGTCTATGGCTCGTAAACACCAACAACTATTGGAACTTGCACAGTTAAACCGATCATCATAAGCAACATA
This sequence comes from Trididemnum clinides, assembly GCA_963675345.1. Classification (NCBI taxonomy): domain Eukaryota; kingdom Metazoa; phylum Chordata; class Ascidiacea; order Aplousobranchia; family Didemnidae; genus Trididemnum; species Trididemnum clinides. Next base: position 13,686,105 of record OY776287.1, on the reverse strand, counting down.
GTAGACTTCGCAATTGCTCCAGTCGCAATATAAGCAAGCCGAGTAAAAGTCTATGGCTCGTAAACACCAACAAATACTGATACTTTGACGGTTAAACCGATCATCATAAGCAATATAGTGGACTTCATTCCACGGCAAGATTGCAGCAAAGCTAGACAGGATAAGATTCCTGCCGTGAGATTGAATCGCCAGTCGTGAAAACTATAAGCGCACGATATTCTTCCAGCAGAAATAGCCGAGCGGCTACTAACCTGACGGTAGATTACTTCGTCAGTTAAGCGAGCAGTGCTAATAGGCAAGTTACAGTAAAATCGTGTAATTGACGAATCTAGCAGCAACGGTAAACTGGCTGAGCATCAAACCAGGGACGCACGACGTTGCAAAATAGCAATACACAGCATGTACAGCAAAAATTGGAATCACACACACTGGCGAAAGCAAGGTGCTGAGCCGCCGAAAGCAGGCTAACGAAAAAATACAGGGTGGCCACAAAGTCACGCACCAATGTTACTGAATCTGATACTGAATCGTGTCTACAGGAACTTTGAATTTCGTATTGGCTCGTGCATAGCTGGAAACGGCAAACATATCGAGCATTTGTGATCCTTGTAAAGAACTTTGAATTTGAATAAATGTTACTACTATAACTTTTTTAATTAACATTGGTGCGTGACTTTGTGGCCACCCTGTATATAAAAAAGAAACACAATGCTGGGCATGGCAGCTCGATTCAGCGTGAGGTGCGATACGCTACAGCAGAAATACGTCAAGGCCATTTGCACAAATAGCATAAAACGTCAAAATAGTATGGTTAAAAAGTTTTGTTTTCTTCTCTTTTTCTCAAATCCAGCTCCTGTCTCGGTAAAACGCAGGCAGGTTTCGTTTGAAAGTGCAAAACTTTTCTACTACTTCTGTTGTTCTCATTTGTATCAAGATCCTGCTATTTGTTTCAGAGGGTATGAGAAAGAAGAAAAAATGCACTCCGAATACAAATTAGGACAACAGAAGTAGCCTAGTAGAAGAGTCCTACAATTCTATTCAAAACCTTTCTGTGTTTTTTTTGAGAAAGGAACTACCTTTGAAAAAAAGGAAAGAAGTAAGACTCTTCGACATGCTATTTCTTACCTGGTGTTTACAACAAAATGCTTTTTCTTCATGTCTGTCGTAGGGGAGAGTAGGCTATTGTTGTAATAATTTACAATACAGAAAAAGGGCGGAAAAGCAGCAAAAACAAAACAGTTCGAACAAAACATGCATTAGGCGTTTAGATGGCTAAGTATTGATGGACACGAGACCTAATTGACCAAAAAGATTGGTTAGGTAATGTTTAGCCATTGGGCCTAGCATAGAGCTTGGTGTTAGTGAGAATGGTCGAGCCCACCCCACACCGCAAAAAAGCTGGTTTAACGATTGGCAGCACAAGGTTAACGAAGGAATATTGTATGTATTTTATAATTTTAATTATTGTTATTACTTGGCTGTCTACATAAACTTTTGAACTCCTTATCAGTACTGTAAGCTTATTTTTACCTCCATTTTCGGCAACTAAACTCTAAAATTACCAAAACTCTTTTCACTGGCAAAGCAAGTCCTCTCGGTACTGCTTCCAGTGCGCCAATGAAGAGAGTTTTCAGTCAGGGTCCACTGTCAAAAAATTTTTTTGTATATCCTACTTTCATCATTGCAGACGGCATCTTTAATGTTTGCAAAATTTTGTATGTTAAGGACTCATGATGAGGCCATATCGTCTAAGGTTGTCAAATAAAGTGTTGTCTAATTTAGTATTTTCAAAAAGAAAGTAAATGCAACTCGTGACATAACTGGAGCCTAAACACTGACAAGTGAAAGTTAGAAATTGTTGTAGCTATTGCTCTCCCGATCTATTCTTCGTTTGGGCTTTTTCTTGGGACTCCTGTTTTGCGCAAGCAATAGTACATTTTTTCGGTCAACCCATGATTCCAGTTTTTTTTATTTTAATTTCTCTTGCTTCAAGGTCAAAATATTTTTGACTTGTCAAGTTTTTAAGTTACATTAGATTTAATGCCATGCAAAATAGCAGCAAGTTGAAATAACAAAAAAATCCTTTAGCTTACTGTGCAAAGGATCAGCAATCTCGTTTTGATTTGATTTTAGGTTTGTAAAATCTAAAAAGGCCGATTTTTACTTCATCCAACAAATGTTTTTGCGTTATATTATGTGTTTGACATTTGGTCGGTGATGGCGGGATATCGATGAGACTGCACCTGGGCCATTTAGTATTCAGCCACCTGTTCATTATATTTTTTGCATAGGTTACCTTCATTCTGAAAGAGGTCAATATCTGCAAGAATGTGCACAGCGGTTTACAATGTCATTGCCATTAAAAACTATTTTTGCGTGGTTCAACTTAGCCTAATAGATCTTTAGGCAATAAAGAAACGAAGTACAGGGTGAGCCAAAAGTCTTCTTACCCTCTTGTAAAATTACAACATATAATCTAGGGTAAGTGTGATTTGAAAAACTTAATTTGGTCTTAGGTCTTGCCACCCAATTCAAAATTGTCACTAATTATCGGCCTATCGAGTCCGTTTGTGCCCCATCATTGTCATACCATATGTTAATTGGACGTCAAGTTCTGTTAGACATTCTCCTGAGCATTTGAAGCGTAACTTCATTGAAAGCGTCGGTCACTGCTTGCTTCAACTCATTAGTGTTGGTGTAGCAGTGGTGTGCAACTTTTTCTTTTTTGAGCTCCATAAAGAATTGTCACATGTGGTCAAGTCAGAATTTCGAGGCGGCCAGTCAAGTGGAGCTGGCAAGGAGGTAGATTCACGGCCAATCCAAGACTAGGAAATGTTTCACTAAGGTATTCCCATACAGGTATCGCAAAATGAGCTGGCGCCCCATCTTGTTGGAACCAGACATTGCTTTCAATCCCAAGGCTTTGCAGTTGTGGTATGAACCAATTTTCAAGCATGGCTAAAAGATTAAGATGATTGACTGATCCATCAAAGAAATATGGTCCAAACAGGTGCTTGTTATTCATTGCTCCCCATACCATGACACGTGCAGGATGATGTTCCACTTCTTCGCGATAAAGAGGGTTCCGCTTGAAAAAAAACACAATATTCTGCGATCGAGAACTCTGGTATATGGCACATTCATCAATGAAAATGACTTTATATCTTTTTGACACTGTCCAAAATTCCTGAAGCATTCTTCCACATGCACCACGTTTTTGGTTTAAACTGTCATCTGACAGCTCTTGAACAAACATTGGTCGATATAGGAACAGTTTGAGATCAACGATCATGTGCTTTCTTAAAGCGGTGCGTGGTACTCCAAGCTCTGCTAATAGCTTTGTTGTTGACTTTTTCGGAGACTTGCCAATTGCGTTATCAATCTTTTGGTATTAAGTATCTGCCAGTTCTTGGTTTATCCTTTTCCAAATAAAGTACCACCGTTATGTATTTGAAAATACATAAGAAAGAATGTGGGAAAATGATCACTTTGCAGATGATGTCCCACTTCTTCACAATAATATGGGTTCTTCTTGTACCAAAACACAATATTCCGTCATCGAGAACTACGGTATACGGCACATTCGTCAATGAAAATGACTCTTCATCTTTTTGACACCATCAGAAATTCGGAGCATTCTTTCACATGCGTTAAGTAGGCACTTTAAATAGTCATATGACAACTCTTCAACAAAACTTTGTCGATATGGAAACAGTTTGAGGTTAACTTTCATGTGCCTTTTTAAAGTGGTGCGTGGTACTCCCAACTCTGCTGATAGCTTCCTTGTTGACTTTTAGAAGACTTGACTTACTACGTTGTCAACCTCTTGGCATTGAGTTCCTCTTGGTTATGGCCTGCCAGTTTTTGGTTTATCCTTTATACCCCCAGTTTGGAAAAGTCTGCGTTTCCATCTCAAGAGTGTTGGTTTTGGTGTAAGTTCTTTCCTGAATCGTAGCTGGAAGACATCCCATACCTGCTTCATTGACTTTCCAGTTGGAGGACGTTCATGGATTCAGACACTTGCAACAATTCTTTCTTAATACTTCAATTGCTCATTATAAAATAGTTCCTACAATTTTAAAAACGCTGCAAATAAACAAAAATTAGTTTTACATATTTAACAAACTAAACTGATTTGAAAATACCGAAAACAAACCAAATTAAGTTTGTTATAGCAAACATACTCTACTTTATGTGTTGTATAGACTTTGCAGGGAGTAACAAGACATTTGGATCAGCCTGTACATAATTTAAACATATTTTGATCATAGAATCAGGGAAGCTTATAAATTCTGCTTCAACCTTGTAGTCTTTTTGCATATGACATAACTACTCCTTAAAATATCAATTCGTCATAGAATGAAATACCACCGTTATGTATTTTAAAAGATAAGGGAGAATGGGGCAAGATAATCACTTTGGTAGCTAAGTTTCCATAACATCTTCAATGGTGATAAAAGAATAATCTTTGATAATGAGCAATCTTACGCTTTTATTCAACAAACAATATTTTGCTAGAAGTTCAGTAGCGATAAATTTAGAAGATAAAGGGTTTTAAAAAATACGGTCTGAAGTGAACATTTTGCCCCATCCCTAGGGCAAGATAATCATGCTATATAGCAATCTGCTTTTTACATAGTTCTGTTTTCAGTTCAACACCTGTTAGTAGAAACAGTTGTAAGCTGTATCATACGAGCATATAACATTAACAGCTAACTGCCATAACAATACTTTAAACGCATTTTCGTTTTCCTAACTTTTCTTGCAAGCAGCTCTTCTTCAAAACCTCCAATTCTTAACTTTTTGCTGGCAAATTCAATTTCTTTAACATAATTTCTCACATGCTTGCCTAAAATTGACAAAACTAATATGAACAATTTATGGGTAGTACAAAATTTCAATAAATAAAACTGGCAAAACTGATATGCATCACTAGCCACAAAGACAAAGAGCAGCAGGTAGCAGTATTTTTTCACTGTTGCTTTGTAAAAAAATTTTTAAAAGTGGATCATATTCCAGTTTACCCTAAAAATTTCCTAATGAGTGCAGCACGCAGCTTGTGTTAAAGCAAAAATTTGGAAATAGAACTTTCAACTACAATGCAGATTTATACAAAACACACAGTTTAAACAAGGTTAATTGAGACCAAAAAACCTGGAATCTAATTTCATACATTTAAATTTAAATAGCAATTAATCAAAACTGGAGTAAATTCCAAAAAGTATTTTTCAATAAAATCATGCATTAAGTGATTTACTTGCTCAAAAAAAATGCTCTAGTAAAAGGCACACCCACCGCTTAACATCACTTTGACCAAGCACAAAAGTCAAAGTGAAACAAAAATATCTTTTCTTTACCCAAACACAACATTCTTTAACGAAAAAGGCAGCGTCTTATTACAGGTGCAATACGAAAATATAACGGTCATCACATTTGTAATTGAATTATAACAAAAAGAAAAAATGGATCGTGAATTAAAAAAACAATTGCAAAAGATTCAAATCGGTCAAAACAATGCTGTAATATAACAGGTAAAGTAGGTAAAAAAAGTATAGGTAAAAAGTCCTACACAATCAAACTTCGATTTTTAAACTTGATTTGCTTTGAAAGTCTGTTCTAAACTTGAATCGTTTGAGAACCGAACCATATTTTTCTATTATAAATAATGTAACATTATTTTTCTCACAACTTTTCTTTTTCCTTTCTTTGGACCCATGACTGATGGCTAACGTGTTGAAAAGAAATGCTAAATGCAGTCCAATTAAAATAGAAAAGCACAGCATGACTGTCCAGCCCGGCGTTCAACTCAAAATGTTTGTGCTTGGTCACAACAGCCATGTGTTGCTTACGTTCGAGAACTGAAATTCTGTTCCAAAAGAGGCATTTCTAACTCGCAATTTCCGTTCAAAAACCAATTTGCTAGAGTTCAGAGATGTTCAAAAACCGAGGTTTGACTGTATTTTAGTCAAATTACATAACAGACGAAAATTAAAAGACTATGATGTCAACAAAAAGGAATTGAGTGATATCGAAAGAAAAAAAATTTAAAGCTTGACATCTTGCCGTATATCTAAATGTTTTAACAGTGTTTTGGATCCTTTTCAAGGACTATATCAAGCACTCTTGTGTTGATTATATCGGCACTTGCTACTCATTTTGGAAAGATATTCGTACAAAATTATGCAGTGGTATTAGTCACTCATCATAAGTTTTCATTTTTACATCGTTTTATCATCTGGTCCAACATCCTTTACAGTTGGTAAATATTTCCCCTCTGTTTTGACCAAGACACGACAATAAAATAGCATTTATGATACAGATGCAGGCTGATTCAAACGCAAAATACAATAAACAAACAAAAGCGTTCTTCAACAAACTGCTCAATCAAGATTTTCATTTAGCATTTCTTTATTTGAACTACTCACCATCACTTTGATCTTCCTGAGGGTAACCTTCAGCCCCTTGCTCTCAAATGCCTCTTTCCACTTCAAAAGCTTTTGTATTAAATTCTCAATATTTTCACTTATTAAAACCAAGTCATCTGCATGCAAAATTTTATTCATCAAGCCTTCTTCTGCATATATTGCTATTACACGCACTGAACTTGGAAAAAGTAGCAGCAACAACACAAATCCTTGACGTACACTATCTTGCACCAAAAATTATTCAGATCCCACTCTAAATTTTGTCTTGACTCTATGATGGAGGCTCATTGCCACTCTTACAATTAATTCTAGTAAACCTTCCTTCGTCATTGCCTACTCCATCACCTTTCTAGGCACTGCATTAACTGCCTTCTTAATATCAACAAAACACACACATACAATCTTTTCTCCTAGTCTATTTTTCTCGAAACAAACAAAGCATCTGTTGTTTTTTTACATGGAATAAAACCAAATCGCTTTACATCAGCATTCACTAATTTGTCTTTCCAGCACTCTTTCAGCAATCTTCATGGTATCCTCCAACAGCTTTACTCCCTCATATGCATTACAATTTATTGCGTTTCCTTTTTCCTTAAAAAGCGGCACCAACGCAATGGTTTGCCATTCGTCCCACATTCCATTTCCATCAAACTTACATCGGCAAAGTTCCATCACCATGCAAATCCCTACTTCATAATCATACCGTTTTACACATTTTTTTTAAACTTTCAAGCAAAAATTATTACCAATATTATCCATAACAAACATAATTTTTGAGTTAAAAACATAATAAATTTTACAGAGATATCTTGGCTGGCCCTGTTGATTTAAATTTTTTGGTGATTCTAGCCATGTACATCCAAATTAAATTTAAATGCTGTATTTAAGCCCTTCCCCAGAGTAGCATCAGGCAGCACTTGCAAAACAACTTTTTTTAATACTACTCTAAAGTTTGGTAACACCACGGCCTACTATAAATAATTGAAGACATAACTGAAAATACTAAAAACACTGAAAACATAACTGTTATGATTGAGGAGAAGTATCTTTGTAAATGTGCGCAGTACAGCGAAGGAAAGTTTATTGGCTGTGATGAAGAAGGAGATTTTTACAAAGGCATGATTGTATTTATGATTCAAGGGGTAAAAAACTCAGTGCCGGTTGTGGTTAAAGTTTGTCCTATAACTGCATTAAATGGTAAATGGTTGGCCAATAAAATAGCTAGTTGCATTTCTGCCTTAGCCAATTCAGGTTTTAAAGTTCAAGCGATAGTGACGAACAATTACGCTGCAAACGTTAATGCTTCTAAAGCTTTGCAAACTATGTTTTCAGCTGAAAGCGATTTGTATACAAAACATTCTGAAACTGAGACAGTCACCTACCTCTTTTTTGATAATGTGCACTGAATTAAAAATACTCAAAACAACATGTTAAATGCAAAGAAATTGGTTTTTCCCTCATTTTCATTTAACGTTAATAAAGAAGTAATTGATTCAAGTTCAGAAATCAAGATTCAGCTTCGTCGGATCTGAGGTTAATATATGATGAAGACTGTAAACTATCAGCTAATTTGCGAAAAACCCACAAACTTACATTTAAATCATTGCATCCATTCAATAAGCAAAATATTAGCCTTGCACTGAACATATTTGACCAATCAACAATAGCCGCCAGCAAATGTTATTGTCCTCAGCAAAAGGATATGCAAAGCATTTTAATTATAATTAATAAGTGGTGGACTATTGCTAATTCCAAAACAAGATTTTCTGCTAATCCGCTGGCCAGTGCAACTGTAAAAGATGATGGAAAAGTGGAGTTTTTACAGTCGCTTGCTGACTAGTTTTCCAGCTGGAGTAAAACCAGAACTGAACTGAGCTTATCACAACAAACGTTTCAAGCTATGGTGCTGACACTGCAAGCACACTTAGTGACAGACCTGCTTCAAGAAAGTTATAAGTTCGATATTCCAGCTATATTTCAAAGTGACCCACTTGAGCCAAGATTTTTGCAATATTGCCAAATGAGTGGTGGAAATTTTCCGGTAAGCCTAAGAGAGGTATTGAACAGCAAAAAAACTCTTTTATGCAAATCACTGCTAAAAGAAGAGATGGCATCTTAGAAGTGATGTCGAAAGATACCCGCAATCCCTCTGAAATGAAGAAATTTCATGAATCTTTTTTAAAGATATTTGATGAGGCTGTCACAGACAACATTGCTTTATGTAAAGGACTGAAGATGTTGCAGTAATAATTTCTGGTTAGGTAGCAAAAAACTGTTAAACAGACTAAAGTGTGAATTATGCATTTCATTTATGGTGGAAAATTCCTTTACCATTCCAAATTACAACCACCTTTCTAGAGGAAATCTGACTGCTCCATCTTCGTCCTTGGCTGATTTTGGATATTCTGCTTTTGCTTTGTTGGATTATTTTGATGACTTTACGACTCGACAGGACAATGTAAACATACACGATGCTAGTTCCAGCATATTGTTAAAATACCTTCCTCAGCACAATGTTTCCTGCGAGGTTCATCAGGAAGTAGCCTTAAAACTGGATATTAGAATGATTGTAAACATTTTTTATAACAACAAACAAAAACGTGAAAATGATTCTTTTGTGAAAGGTGCCATTACTGGCTTCAAAAAAAGGCAAAGGCCTAAATAGTTTTTGAGCTTTGCGAATGTTAATTGCAAAACAGAGTCAAGATGCTAATGCAGTATTTTTAAACCTTCAATTTCTTTGTTGCTTTTGTATACTAGTGATTGCTAACATATCGCCATATGAATACCCTTGCTTGCTTGTTTAATGTTTATGAAATCTGTATGTTTTTAAGATCGCATGTAACCTGTGGAAACAGTTCTGCAGACAAGTTTCAGGGTTACATCTTTTTTTAACGTGGCTGCTATACTTTTAGTGTAACCTGTCGGGAATAGAACCAAAGTGTACCAATTATCAGTCAAAATTCCTAAAATTCACAATATTTTAGTATTTTTTATTATGATGACAAAGTGCTGATTAAGTTCTCTGTTATCTCATTTATTTACTTGCTCTTACTTTTCATGTTTGTAGGCCTGGTAATTTTAGCCTTCAAAAGGTGACATATATGGCCGTATTTATAGCAGGCCGTGATAACACCTGTTAGTATTTAGGAAACAATTTCATAAACCACAGACAAAACACGATGTTTCCAGTTTTACTGCAAGTTTTGTGGAAAATTTGTTTTAACTGATATGTAACAAACCATTATCATTATTAGGGTGGAGTGAAAAATTTTTTTTGGAAAATGAAGTAAGTGTAGTTTGTAAATTCTGGCACATAATCTAAAAAATACGAAAAAAAATTTATTTGTGCCAGTTGCCACTATCCAGAGAATGGCAATTCCTTCTGATCTGTTTCTGGGGGGGGGGAGGTGGGGTAGGGGGGTAAAATGACCATCAAATCATTTAACTTGGTAACCACTGGTCGCAGAGACCTGATTTATAGTGCAAAATTTTCAGAATCATTATGTTTCTGTAAGTGCCTAGAAAGAGTTTTTGTCTATTTCAATCAGAAAAAAGGTTATAGTCAATATACCATTTTTATAGGCATAACATAGGCTACTATTTCTTAATAATTTATAAATATTTTTTCTTAGATTGCAGATACCATATTTTCCAGTCTGGTTAATAAGCCGAAGTCAATTTTTAGCTTTGAAAATGATGGTTTTTGCTTATTATTTATTATTATTTTCCTTATCCCAAAAAAATTATGCCCAAAATTAAGGTCCTGAAATTCGGCTTATTAGGCAGAAAATACGGAAAGTAATTGAGGGTTTTGTGATTTTGTAAAAAGATATGAACGAACAAACCAATTTCTGACTACAAAATCCAGAAGAAGTGTAAGTCACATCAAAGTTTTGCAGAGTGGATACACTTTCATTGGAAGGAAAGGCTTTCCATCGGGTATACCACCCACAAAGCGCCATGTATTACAGAAAACTGTCCAGTTTGAAAACTTTAGAACTACAGATGGTGAAAATCATGTTGCTAAAGAAATGTATGACAGATGGGTGTGGTGTAATGATTATCCATTACATCACTTCACTACGTACAAACACTGGCAGTAGTTTTTAGCAAAGTTGATCAGTGGCCCGAAAAACACATGGAGTATCCTTTTTCAAAAAAGAAGCAAAGTTTTCATCAGATGTACACAGGTTGTTTGAGGTGTACTGCAATGACAATGAACAATGAGACATTTGGAAAAAGACCACAAGTTGTGAATGACTGATGACGATTATTTATTTCATGAGAATCAGAAGAGTTGGTGCACTGGAAAATGTTTAGACATAGTCAGTCGATTTGACAGTAGAGAGCTCAATGATAAAGTCAGAGTAATAAAATGAAATTTATTCAAGTTAAAAGCACTTCAACAGTCTGTTTTGCTTAAGGTGGCTTGTCAGGAGGTAGTTCTAAACCACAACACTGGTATAAGATGAAATCCAAAATTAAAAAATAAGTAAATAAAAATGGAAATTAAATAGAAGGCTCGAAAATCAAGGGAAGGTAAGCTCTACAGAGAGCAAATATCTGAATTTGATCTTATCCATTTGTAGAGCTTGCCTTCCCTTGATTTTTGAGCCTTCTATTTAATTTACTTTTTATTTTTATTTACTTATTTTTTAATTTTGGATTTTATCTTATACCAGTGTTGTGTTTTAAAACTACCTCCTGACAAGCCGCCCTAGGCAAAACAGACTGTAGAGGTGTTTTTAACAGGAAAATGTTTAGATGTAGCTTTGCCTGTGACCTCATCTGACCAAAAATTTATATGACGTTTAGAACCACCAAGTTTAATGTCCCAAGTTCTTCCCGATCCCAAAGTAAAATTATGGCTCAGTCAGCTACTGGTTATATCTCGGAGTAAGAATCATTGGCATCAACAAGCACAGAGACATTACAGTCATGTGCTGTTTCTAAGTTCTTGGCAAAAATGCCAAATCCATCTGTTCAAAATCAAAATCATAAAAAATGGCCAAACCTTGCCAGAATTCGTGAATACTACCAGCTATTGTATAGAGCAGCTGCTGCAGTTGCAAACAGTGTCTTATTGAACGTTGTTGTTGTTGTTACCTGACCCCTTCTGAGGGATGGGGGCATGATGGAAGATAATGGAACCCAGAAGCCAGGCAACTGCCCAGGCCCTCCAGACAGAGAGTCACCAAAGAACAAGTAGCGCTAAGAGTCCATAGCTGGTCATTGCAGAACGAGATGAGAGGTGTCCTGGGACACGTGTCTGCAGGCGCTGCAAGAAGATTTCTTGATTCTACCAATCCTAAAGAAATAAGAGCTTAAAAATAAATTGTGTTCATTGCAATGAAGATGAGTGAGAACACAGCAAGCATAATGATGGACCACAAATTTGTCAGTGGGGACCAAGGGAACCTGTGAGTCAAAGAATTTATAGATAAGACAGTATCCCTCCAGTCCAAGAAGAGAAAAGTGGATGCAAGAGATAAGAGAGAGACTACAAGAGAATGCAGAGGGCACTAGTAGCACTGCCCATCTGGCCAGCTCATCAGCCACTTCATTCCCTGGGAGAAACGACTGTCTAGGGACCCATTGTAGTCAAATAGAACAGGAGGAGAGAGAAAAGACAGTTCCTGCCAGAGAGGTTGAGGTAAAAGGAGAGACAGAGAAGATAAGGTGGTGAGGACAGAGTCAGAGATAGAGAGGGAAAGAGAAGTGGCAGATTTGTTGGTACTGCTGAGATTAGCAAAGTGCTTGCAGAATAGCACAGGTTACAGCTGAAAAACTTAGAACAAATTGGGTCTGCTGAAAAGGAGAGAGAGTTGCTTCAGTGTCACAACAAAATCAGTTGGCAAGAATGCCAAAGCCGTCTTTGCCAAAAGCAAAAGGAACAAAGCCATCTGTCCAAAGCACCACATCATGAGATAAGAGAGAGTCAAGGTGAGCAAAACCCTCTTGGTGAGAGAGAGAAGGATTAGGGCAAAAGCATGGATAGAAAATAATGTACACCACAGTGAAGACAAATTCCAAGGAGGTGAGGGAGAGCAAGCAAGAACCTCCTTAAAGGAAATAGAAGGAAGCATGTGTGGGTGAGTGGATGCAAAAGCGCTCCAGGAAGATCTGCAGAGTCTTGGTTTCACTCCATGTCTGGCCAAACCTGAAATGGGATAAGAGGTTGGGAGACCAAGGGCCTGTTCATAAGATGACAGAGAAAAATGAGTCAGAGTGACTCATAGGGAAGGTAGAGAGGCCTTGGAGAGGAGAAGTGAGATAAGGGAGGACAAGAGGCAGCTGAAGGTGGCAAAACTAGCCGCTTACTGAAGGCATTCCATTTGATGATATTGGTAACTCTTAGAAAAGGAAACCATCCATGTGAAGCATAAATGAGAAGGGGTCAAAGAAAGGCTTTATACAGAACAGATAGGGACTCATTAGAGGGGCCCCATGAGGAAGCTGAGATACAGCGTAAGGCCTTAATACAAGAGAAGAACTTGGCCTTCAGTGAAGATACATGTTTAGAAAAGGAAAGAGTGCAGTTGAAGGTGACCCCAAGAAATGTTGGAGTGGGGTTGAAACAAAGACAGGAGTTGAATAAGAAGAGGTGGGGCTAGAGGTGAGCTTGATGGGGATCCACTGAAAAGAAAAGAGGCCTCACATTTGCTCAAATTGAGAAAAAGACACCAGTACTCACACCAGCGCTCTCATTGAACCATAGCTCCTTGTGTGGCCTCCACTGCAATACGGACTGAGGAGGAGGAGGAACAAATAGCCAGATTGTCAGCATAGAGAGCAGCTGATGGAAGAAGGCAGATATGCAGGGCATCATTGATGAAAAGAGAGAAAAGTACAATGTCAAAAACAGATCCTTGCAGAACACCTCGATGAACTTGAAAGAAACAGCTTTTGTAATTTTGAAAAACCATGCAAGTACACCTGTCAGATAGGAAACATTGAGTACAATGAGCAAAGCAAGGAAGGAGGCCAGACAAAATGAGTTTGTGAAAAAGGCCCAGATGCCAGAGAGAGTCGAAAGCTTTTGAGAAGTCAACTGTAGCAAGAATTGTCCAAGAACCTGACCTGGGTTTGTTAAACTCATCTAATAAGGACTGAGAAAGATAAAGAATTTGATTCAGAGTAGATCCTCCTGGAAGAAACTGGCCTGGCACGGAAAGAGAATGGAATTAGACCCCAAAAAAAGTCGATGTAATAGAATGATGCATTTAAAAACCCTAGAGATGCCAGAAATGAGAGAGATAGGCCAGAAGGAACAGAAAAGGCTTTCCCATCTTAAGGATGAAAATAATTGAAGATGTCTTCCAGATGCAGACCACAAAAGATTGAAAATGTGAAGAAGAAAATCCATGCCAGAGAAAGGAAGGTGCTTTAGCATGAAATAGCAACTTTGTCTGGGCCAGTGGTAGTAGGTGAGAAGGTTTGTGGCAGTCGCCAGAAGTTCAGAAGGGGAAAAGGGGAAGCAAAAGGACAAATGAGACTCCTCAGGGCATGTGACTTCTCTGAGCTCAGAAAGGTAACCTCTGGTTCTGCTATGCAAGACGTTTGGCTTGTGAGACCTCAGGTAGTTGGCAAAGACTGAAGCCAAGGAAGAGCAAGTGAGGAAACAAAGGAGAGAGTACACAGATTTTGGGTCAGATTTAAAGTAGGTAAGAGCAAGTCGCCTACCATGCCTCAGTCTTGGCAATGGCAGACAAGGCATAGAGATGTAAGCCTGACAATCTTCATCACTTCTTTACACAGTGGCAAAAACCTTACACTTTTCACTAACTGCTTTTTCCACTTTTGCAAAACACCAGGCCCTAGGTTGGCATTTGATGCAGCTGAAAGGAATAAAAGATTCGGCTGCATTCAATGTCAGCAAGAAAAGAGAAAGAGACAAGTATTTCATTGCAGAAGGACAGTAAGAGTCAAACTAAAAGCAAAGTCATCCCAACAAGCTTTCTAAAAATTAAAGGGGACACTTGTTGAAGTAGAAAACTGGAGATAGAGGGATGATTAGTAGAAGTGATAGGTGATCTGAACCCAGGTTCTAAAGCAACTCTCAGGAGCAAGGCAGATGTCAGGGGAGCAGCAACTGCGAGAGGAACAATGGAGAAGAGTAGGTATGTGAAAATCATTAAGGCTAAGCAGGTCAGAAGAGATGACCCAATCAAATAATTTTTCCCCACAGGGGTGTAAAGTACCCTTTTGAATCTCACAGCAGATGATGGCAGTTGAAGTCCCGCAGAACAAAGAGACTTTTGGAGGAGGAAGAAATGGTGGGAGAAAAGGAGTCAGTTCTGCTATTTGTTAAAAAGTAAATAGGTGGAGCATAAACATTAAGGAATGAGAGCGAGGAGGAAATTTTTAGTGAGATATTGACCCCTACTTAATCACAGTAAAAGTCAAGCAAAAAAAGAGAAAAGGTAGAAAGTTCAAAGAATAAACCCTGCCTGATGAAAATAATGACGCTGCCACTAGTGTGCATGATATAGAGAAAGAGAATGTTAGAACAGGAGCAGGTCCAGAAAGAGGAAAATGGGTTAAGATTAGATTCCTCAATACAAACAAAGTCAACAGGATGAGACGAAATAAAGTGTAATAGTTCAATGCTTCTGACTTGGAGATCTCCAGCATTCCATTGAAGAACCCTGAGAGAGCCAGGAGGGGAAGAGGAAGCAGGAGGTACAGAAAAACACCAAGAGCATGAGCCAGTGGTTAGGGTACAAGAGAGAAAGATACAAAGTAGGCAGGAGGATAAAAGGTTTGAAGAAAAGGGTGAGGCAGGAGAGCTGCATTAACAGAAGGGGCCAGATGGGCCAAGTAGCACAGAGGAAATACACAAGCTGGAGGAGTCCGGGATCAAAGTCACAATGCTGGTTAGGTGTGGTATCTCCAGAAGAAGCAGGAATGTAGCAGATCCAGTGATGAGAGCTGCCTAGAGTTTTGAATCTAGAAAAAAAAGTAAGCACCTTAAATGGACCCATTTGGAAAAAGTGCAGCATAGCACCAACCTACTTCTGGAAGTCACATTTGCAGCAAACACTGAACAGGAAAAGGCAGGGTTGCCACTCATCAAGATGAGAAAAATGAGAAGGCAGACACGAGAGAGGAAGGAGAAGAAAAAGGGCAACCAATTTCAAAAAGGCTGTGTGCTGCCCATATGCAGTTGTTTAGGGGGCAGGATGGCAAAAAAATGGTTTCTGTGAGGGGAGTGCCCAGGATAATGGAGACCCTTGGGAAGGCCAACAGCCATTCCCACTCAACCCAAAAGGGTGTCGGTTTAGTTTTATAAAACATGCATCTTTGATCACAGCAAAATATGAAGGGAGCAGGAAAGATGCCTACATGAAATCTGGAAAGAGCAACAAAATTTCCGTTTGGTAAATGCTGTGTATTCGGATGGAAGCAAACGTGCAACCCAAATGATAAGCATTATCGATTTGTTTTACTAGAAGATTATACAGTAAGTGGTGAACTGGGAAGTTGTTACCTTACTCATTTGCTCCTGAAGATGGCAAAAGTAGAGCAATAGCCCAAAAGTTGTTTGATTCACAGACTTGTAATAGTTAGTACTGCTTCTATGACCAGCAAAAACAACGGATAAACTCGAAATTTAGAAGAGCTATAAAACAGGCCTCTTCAATGAATTGTCACACAAATGTACTTCCTCGGCCACATGTGTTTGCTATTCTGAATGCTGCAACAAGTGGTCCAGATGCATTTGCAATGCCAATAGATAAAAAAATAGAAGGGCCCTGTATCAAATTGGCCAGTTACTCAGTTAAAGCAAGTGTTTGTTCCAATTTCTTCTTTCCCAAAACTTCCACCTCATGTAATTGATGATTTGAGCACATATTAATATTATGCTTACAAAATCTGTTTGGCAATCATAACTGGTAAAGTTGATGATGATATGAAATGCTTCGAAGTTGGCCTAGTAGTACATTCAAGATGATTAACTTTGGGTCGCAGAATTTTGCAATATTAACTTGATGAACCACCTCAGAATTTTAGTTAATTTTTGTCTAACAGCATATTTTCCAACTTGGTTTAAAATCAACTTATTGAACCAAATAACACATTGTTTGTAATTTTTTTTTCAATTTGTTTTGGAGAATTAAGTTTGTCAAATGAAAATGTTCGACATATTGCTTTAGATGTTGTTCAAAGAAATGGATACTTTGCCCATCCAGAAAGTATTTTGATCACAATGTTGGGAGATGACAATGATGTGAGTCAAGTACTTGCACTTTATAAGAACAACACTTTAATTCATTTGTTTCACCTTCCAACCTTAAACTTGAAAGCAGACACACACACTATGAGTTGGTTGATAAGTAACTTTCTCATTAACAACCTCCAGCTATTTCTCATTTGTCTGATATTGAAATTTAAAACTGTCCAATAAAACCCTTGGTTTTGTGCCATCCATGTCACAATCAAATTGTCAAACACATGATTAACAAGTAACGGAAGCACTTGCACAATTCACTGGATTAGAAACATGAGACAAACTTGATCACCAAAAAATTTGATCTTGCAAACTAATGATAAAATTTGACACTAAAATGCAATTTTTATGAATGTTTTATGTAAAGTTGATCACACATCTATGTTTGACAGACTCTAAAATGTGCAGTACATATAAATGAACTGGAAATAGCCAATTTGCCAAATAATTCACCAGAATTTTTTTAGCTGTAAATATAGTAAGCCATTTCACACATACATCGAATTAAATCTTTTCGGTTGGACTTACTGGTTTCTTGCAACAGGTGGGTAAAAATGGCATCAAGAAACCAACATTTGCTTCTCAATATCATTGCTTATTTTTATATTGGTACTGAAGACTAGGAACAGATACGAGTATGCGTGCATTTTGAATCACAATAACATTACAAGGTGATCTTTGATTAATGATATTGCTTGAACTTTAAAATATTATTGAAATTTTTTTACGAGTGTTTATATGACATAAAATCTAATTTCTTAGCAAAAAATTTAGTACCACACTACCTAGAGTTTGTGCAACAATATTGTTACTTGAACTTTTATTTCAATATAAATAAAACTGTATTAACCAGTCGTGAATTACACTTTTCTATGCAGCAATTTTAGCATAAAAAAGTGGTTTATTGACCATAACTTTTTTTCTCATTAAAATAGACAAAAACTTCCTTTTGGCACACATAGAAACATGATGAATCTGCAAAATTTGCACTATAAATCAGGTATCTATGACCAGCGTTTATCAAGTTGCACAATATAAAGGTTATTTTACCCCTCTGCAACAGATTGAGAGTTGCCAGCTCCTGGATGATGGCAACTGGCTCAAATAATTTTTCTCGTATTTTTAAACTATTTGCCAGGATTTACAAACTACACTTATCTCAATTTCCAAAAAGCGTTTTTTTCACTCCACCCTAATTAGTACTCACTATATTTATTATTGTAAACTTGCTTCATCCATATTTTGCAAATAATATTTAATTAGTAAGCCCTTTTTTTCATCATCTCATCTTCAATCAAATGCAGTAAGACCAATTATCTATATGATGCCTAGCAGTTAAA
Organism: Trididemnum clinides; assembly: GCA_963675345.1. Taxonomy (NCBI): domain Eukaryota; kingdom Metazoa; phylum Chordata; class Ascidiacea; order Aplousobranchia; family Didemnidae; genus Trididemnum; species Trididemnum clinides. Next base: position 13,668,106 of record OY776287.1, on the reverse strand, counting down.
GTTTTGCTAACACCTAAAATTGACAAATAATAGCACTAGTCAACACCACTTTTGATAAAAGCAAATAATTAGCTAATTAGCAACAATTCAAGGTTACTAAATTCAAACCTTTGATTTATTTTCTTCACCACATGAAGGCATCAATTAAATTGCATTTTCTAATGTTGCTAGTTCCATTATTATGATGTTGCTACCAGACGTGTTAATGCACAATATAGTGCTTTCTTTCATATGAATCAAATTACTGTGATGTCATACTATTGTTTATTAGCTTACAATTGGAGTAGAAAGAAAGTTTTTGAGCAAGTTTTCAAGTTTTTTAAGATCAATACTGTATCTTCAGTGTGACGCATAACATCTAGACAAAACATTAATTATTAGGTGCACTCTAAATTTTTGAACAAATTTGGTAAACTGTAACAATTCTGCTTCTACATCTAATGAAACTACTGTTGAGGTTATCCTAATCAGATTTTGCATTTATTCAAGTGAAGATGTAAAGGTGTTGCAGTTGCAACACTTTATGCCTTTATAAAAATTCAGCTTTACCGCTACCTGCATTATATTATACAAAAAGGCAGTAAATATTCTCATGCCCTAACTTTGTGCTACAGCACTGGCATCCTGCTGTAATTGAAGACTAATAATCAGCTTTATGACATCACAGAAGTGAAGCATTATATAATGCATTTACAAATGTATGCAGTAGAGTTTACCTATATTGACCTGAAGGAGATAAAAAAAAGTGTCCATATAAGCAAAGTGTCAATACAGACGAATCAATATAATTTGTTCCTAAACTCTAGTTTTAGTAAATAAAAACCTGCAAGGGTTAAATGTGTATTCTAATGGACATTGCTACTCAATATCATTTTTGCACACACTTGGTTAAGAGAAACACAAACAATTTTCAATAATGGGACATTGGTTCTTTCGCTCCACTCTGCTCCCTTTAAAAATCACATGATTCTATTAATAAAATTTAAAACAATTCAGTACAGTAGTTATTCAGTAACAACCCAACTACTTCAGAAAATTGGTATTACAAAATAATGACATAACAATCAACAACAATGTAACATGTGTGTAACATTAATCCTTAAAGGGTTAAACTGACTAGTCACAACAATGTAGAGTTTTAAAATGCAGTTCAATGTAAAGCTAATCTTTTGACTTTTTGTAGATCAACAATTGCATGACGTGTGCTGGTAGAATTGTTTCAACTCCAGATACCCTTCTTTCCTCTTAGCTGCACATGATCCTTTTATACAACGCTGCACAAAACATGAAATACCAAGTGGGATTACATTTAAGAGTGAAAAGAGCTACAACCATCACTATAAGTGAACAAAATGCTCAGGGGGAGCGGGAGTGAAAAAGGTGTCAACAAAAGACAACTAATTATAGCTGCCGTTGATGTAAGTGAATTCAATCAAATGCAAAAAAATAAGAATTTTGCTTGGAATAACAAAAAATGTTGATATATACAAACTGACGATATACCCACAGTTAATATAGGCAAATTCCACTGTACATAGTTTAATAACATCTCTATAGCAAATATCAAAAAACTTGTTAAATGAAAATTTAACTTGATAGGAAACAATTTAGATTCGAACTAAGTACATCTGATATTGCTTGAAACGTTTTATTTATTTATAAAACATCGAAGTACAATCTTTAATTAACTAGCATAATCAAATAATTAAACAAATGAAATCACAGTACTTCTCCGAACAAGTAAATCAAGATTTTACATTAAAAGATCAGGCAAAACCATAATTCAGCCAACACCTATTGAACTATACTATTTTGCTTTATCACAAAAAACCTGTCCACACAGCAAAGCATTTGCCGTATATAACTAACCAAAATGGACAAAGAGGCATTTCAGTTTTGTGTTAGATAGAGGTTTCCATGTAATAGGTGTGCATGCAACCTATAAACCAAATGCTAATCAAACAAATATTGCAGCATGCAATATGTCAGTATGGGAACCCTAAAATTGTAATAATTTTAACCAAAAACTTCCTTTTTTCACCAAAATTCTGAGTGATGTCTACAACATGTCTTCACCTTAACTTAATCAAAAAAAGGAAGTTGTTTGATGTCAAAAAAATTATGGTCCGCCTGTATATTACAATAAAACTTTTTTATGAGATAAACATTGACACAGTTTTTGTTTTATTCATAAAGCACTAAACACAGTTAATTTGTTATATCAGTCATGCACCCATAAGTTTTTTGGTAACACCTTTAAAATGATATCGTACTGGTTGGAAAATAAAATTTGCGTACTGGTTGCAAAATAAAATACAAACAAATTTCACCTTAAAACAAATCACAGTACCTGTAGATAGTAGTTTATATATTACACCAACACTAACAAATACTTTCCAAACGGTATATCTTTCATCATAGAAAACACTATTTTGGTAATTATTTTACCAGCAACTCATAAGACAAAAAAGCTACTTTATGTACTATTGTTTTTTTTCAAACAATGTAACTGATCAGTGCCACAACATTAGTAATATTTTAAAGTGCTGATCTTTTCTGTCCTAAAAATTTTATCTTAGACTGATGAGCGCAACTTTGAGCATTGAAAGCAATATTGTTTTTACTGTAAATTTATTTATATTTACTTTGCAATTCACTTAAAGCATCTCATTTCAGTTTATGATAAACATATACTCTTCTGCGTAAAAGGTAATTTATCTTTACTGCAACAAATTTTTTAAATCATTCAATTTTCAGATGTTTACAAAACAAGCATAAAACAGTGCAATCAGTTCAGATTCAAAGACAAAATTGAATATTACATTATATAATGATCAAACAATCTTCCCTTGACAAATTTAAAAACAAAATCGAAGGACAGGGAATTGTCTATGGAGCTTTCCAGTTGATAAAAGCAGTAATGGAAATCAGCCATATGTTAAAAAATATGTCCAACAAAACCAGTCATTGACTTTATATAATGAACTCTAAGGCATTTTTTAAGTGACTCAAATATCACATAGTACAACACTACTAATGGTTATCTTCACATTAATAAACAAGAAAATCATGAATTGCTGTTTTCCATAATAATAACAACACATCAACTGAGGGAATGGCTCAAAAATGCAGGCAATAATTGCAAAAAATTCAAAATCAAAACAATGCTGTAATATTGCAACTCAGTATATTAAATCAAAAAACTTACATTTTACTTCAATAATGGCCACCTACAAAATACGGCCAGCTTTGCTACATAGTAATGCCTTGTTGTAATGAGCAGACGGAATCTATTTCAATCAGTGACTAAATTATATCATGCTGGCGCAAGTTTCAGAAAGAGATTCACATCGGCTGGCAATTAAAATTTGTTTAGTTCATAGTTATATTTAGCACTCAGCTTGCTGTTGCCAATAAATGTTGCTTTTAGATGTAAATCAGGCTATCTCACTGCCCATATTAATGTGCCAAAATTCGCTTTTCCTTTGGATAACTCAAATTTGCTTATTTGTTGGATAAAATTTATTTGGTCAAAGTGGAAACCAACGAAAAATTCTGGTCTTTGCATTAACCATTTTGAAGGCAAATTTATCCACTGCAGTAAGAGAAATAAGCTTAAATGGCATTTAAATTCAATTCCAACCAAACGTTCAACTGAAGCTTTGAAGCAACTATCTACTCTACCAACGTCAGCACCACTCCTTCTTAAAGCACCCAAGATTCGAGTTCCACAAAATGATGAACTTCCAAGCTTTAACAAAAAGGATGTTGTTTCCAAGTTCAAAAACATAACCAAAGCACATTGTCCCACTGGCTTTCAGTGTTTCCAAAATGAAAACTAAATAATATTTTATAATATAATCTTCAATCACTCAACAAATTTTCCTGCAGTAGCCAAGGCCACCAAAATAGATAAAAGTTTGTATGTCCAACTACAATGCTACAGCAAGCCTGTCCCTCTTCCAAAATGGTTTACAAAAGAGCGAAACACAAAACAGACCAGGTTTAGTATGCTAAAAAACTTTTAACAGTACTTGCAAAGTTATTCTGAAAAGAAAGGTTCAGTGTGTTTGTTGAGAGAAATTATGGACCGCAGCTTTTACAGTGCAAAAGGAAGGTCCATAAACCTCTTTGGCAATGATTGGATTTGCTCTACTTTTGCGATATACATCAGTGCAAGCTCATAAAATATTAAGAGTTTCCACTTTCATTATTTTCTTTGCTCAAAACGGCTAAAAAAGGTGGATCTGATGCTCTGAAAGCTTGAAAGATCATGCTCAACAAGGGTGAAATATCAAGAGATCTAGTGCTAATGGCTGATGAGATGTATTTGCAAAAGGGAGTACAATATAGTTCTGAGAAGTATGTTGGTTCTGACGAAGATGGTAGTTTATATAAAGGTGTGGTTGTGCTCATGGTACAGGGTCTTCAAAAATCTTCAGTATTTGTTATAAAAGAAATTATAAAATTTGTTGTAAAAGCAGTTATACAAGACTTCCAGAAGTGAAAGTGGATGGTCACAAGTCCACAAACGAAATTTCAACATCTATATCAAGCCTTGCTGAAAATCGGTTAAGGCTGTAGTCACAAACAATCATAGCACCAATGTAAGTGCATTCAAACATTTAACCAAAATGCATCTTTCACATTGCAAAGTAAATTGACTCTTCATGATTTTGATTTAATGCATGTTTAAGGTAATTATACAAAAGTTTGGGATGGGTTGTTTGTATTTTACCATTAACAGATTTTATTTCATCAGCCCATTAGCAAAAGGCTTGAAAATGTGACATGAACGGCCATATCATATAGGTGGCCATGGTTCAATTTAGTAACAGATGACAATTTCATAGTCAACAAATTCAACAAGTTTGAAATAATCTGTAACAATTATGATGTAATTAAAAAGATGAAAAATTTAGAATGGTAGAGCTAATGAAATAGATTGAGAGCTTAATTTCTTCAATGAACATGAAAAAAATTATGTTTGGATAAGATTAGCCTTATCAAGATCTATATTTAGCACTCTTGTTTTTATTCTACTGACACTAGCTACAGTTTTGCTATATAATCTATCAGTCATTTAATGTTTTCATTTCTTCCATTGTTTTATCATCTTGCTGTACTTCTATTTCAGCTCGCAAACGTTTCCCTCTGCTTCGACCAATACATGATAATAAAATATAATTTATAATACTAATACATGCTGATCCAAGTGCAAAATACATTAAATAAATTGGGTGGTCTTCTACAAACTGCCCGATTAAAATAGGACAAACCATTTCACCAGTTGCAGCACCAACAACCAAAATCATAGCAGCTTTGCCAGTGACAGTTATGTATTGCTCTGCCCATGAAATTCCAGTAGGAAATATACTGGCCATAGATAAACCATATACAGCAACAGCAATCCACAACAAGAAGTCAGCATTGTCTGCATACAAAGGAAAACAACAAAAAATGACAGCAGATGAAAATGTACCTAATAAACTGACTCGTAAAACTTTGGAAGGTGAAAAATATTTTGATATAGGAATGGCAAAAAACCGCCCCACAGCAAATGCACCCCAAAACAAAGAATTAAGAATCGAAGCTTGAGCTTTAGAATACATCTTATCACTTTTGATAGCAAACGTATAGATGTACAAGCCAAATCCAACTTCAATGCCAACATAAACCAAAAAAAAGAAAAACAACAAGCCAAGCATTTTTATTCTAAAAACGCTTCCTTCTTCTTTGACTGTATTATGCTGGTCTGAAGTTACAACAGCATTGTGACAAACAGCTAAATACAGAAATAACAGACCAACTAAAAAAGTAATCCCAGCACAAATAATAAAAATATATGAAACGGAATCGAATTTGACAAATGTATCAGTGCTATTTGCAGAAGTAATGATATCAAGTAGATCTGTAGTAACACTTGGTTGTGTTATATCTACAGAGCTTACGTTTTGTTCAGATTCATGCCTGACTTCCATAATGAATGGTATGGCAAGAAGTGGAGCTATTGTTGTTCCAACAGCAAAAGAAAAATGAAGAGACTGAAGAAAGGGACCAGCTTTCACACCCCAAATTTGCAAAATGTTGACATTTCCAGCAGTATCAAGAAATCCCATTGACACTCCTGCTGTGGAAATTGCCACAGCCATCCATACAAAATATTGAAAGTATGGGATAACAACTGTACCAATAGCAGAAACACATAAAGCAAAAAATATCAGTAAATATGGATTAGACTTTTCATACACAAATCCACTAACAATAGACCCCAACAGATATCCAGCTCCTCTTGCAGGTACAATAAATGCCAATGTACTTATTGGAATTTGTAAATTGTATGCCAAAGTCGGTAGCGTTGGTCCAACTATAGATATACACATTCCCAATGTCATAAAAGCTAAGGCCAAACAAACAGTTTTAAAAATTTTTAAGTGAAAATTGTTATTGATATCATCCATGACCCTGTTACTTTCAAATTTGTCAGACATTTTTAAATTGAGCAAAAACTTAAACTACAGCCCTGCATAAAAGAAAAAGATAATTTTAAGTTAAGAAATTAATCGAAAGTTTTGTATGTATGAGTGGGCTGGCACAGTTGACATTGTACGATAGTAATGTGCAGGTAGTCATTGTGGTGTAGTGATAATTGTTTTGAGTTTGAGGTTAAAAATTTGGAAACCCTTAAGTTTAGCGTCGGAAACGCAAGTAAAAATTAATCGTAATCAAAACACTTACTTTATTAAGATCAATCATAAATGTTGTTAGTAGTGTGTACACTACCCTGTACATTTACGTACCGGACCTGCCCTCCAGCGAACATTGTTTTTCAGTGTTCCCATTAAACGGAAAAAGAATGCAAATTTGCGAAATTATGTCCGGCGGATTTGCAGTTGATATTCAACAGTGCGTAAAAATTGTCCGGCGGTTTTTGGTAACTTTTTCACTTTGTTAAAATTTTTGCAATTTTGTTAGCAAATTCTTCAATCAACTATTGAATGAGAGGGAGACAGTGAAAAGAAATCCAAGTTAGGACTGACGCTTTTTTAAAGCAGTGCAACGTCTCACGCAATATTACGCGGTTGTGACGCAACAGCGAGTGACTGAACTTAAAATATCGCGCAAGCCATTTTCACATTTTCTTTTTGTATTACAAATTATCTCTCAAGCAATTAACCTAGAGAAAAATCAATATTTTCGGTTACTTTTTCCCAGCCGATATCAATCGTAGCTAAAGAGCAGCAATACCAAGCAACCCTCAAGCTTCAGTTTTAACGCAAGACCAGTTTTAACGCAAGACGTCATTTTTCGAGGGAAGTTTGAAATTGGACTTGCTTAAAATCGTTATGTTTTTTTAAAGTTTCAACGCCAATTTCAATCGTGCTTGTTAAGATAAAAAAAGCACATAGCTCTCGGTTTCAGTTTAGCACAAAAAACCACCATTTTTTGAGGAAAAGGTTCAGTTTTTGTACGTTACAAATAAATAGCCTTTTTTTAATTGCCTTTCGTAAACACTAAAAATAAAAAAGAATATGACTTCTAACCAATTTTAGTGTTGAATTTCCTTCAGAAATTTTTTTCTTAAAAAAAAGTAGCTGACAGATAAGCGCTGCAACAGCTCTCCAGTCATGATTGAAATAAGCCTTGAAGCATAAAAAATGCGAATTGTAGTTTCGATCTTTTTAAAGAGATTTTATGTTGAAGTTTAGCCATTTTGATTTTAGTTGCTTGAAAGGTAATTTGTAAAACAGTATTATTTGACTATGACGCTATGGACTTTAAAAAAGAACTGCAGTTCACAGTTGACCATTCCAAAATTGTCTTTTGATTTAGCATTAAGGTGTATTATCCAATCTGATTTCCCAATGTAAAGAAAAATTACTAAATAGTCGAAACTGACAGAAACCTGTGCAATGTGTAAAAAAACTTTTGCTAAAGTGTTATTGTGCACGTGTAGCTATTGCAGTCCTATACATCTACCTGTACACATTGGCGCCGGGTAAAGTAGGCGAGATTCCCCAAAACTTTTTTCTGAGGAATGCAGCCCCCTTGTAAATGCAGTAGAACTACGTGATTCTAAATGGATACACCTTAATATTTTTTGCATTCAGCGCCTTTCAGTCAAACCTTGCAGATTTATGCGTAGTTACAAATATTAGCATTTCAATTTTTTTTACTAGACTTAAAAGCTTCGTTTACCAAACTCGCGAATATTCGCGTTTGCGAATTTCTCTTTTTCCTTTGGTCAATTTTCGATTTTACTTATCAAATATTTGCGACCTCTTTTCACGGATTCGGTAAATGGTTAAATAAAACTCAATAAGAACGAAAAAAATACTTAGCTAGCTATGATACCACGACTCTCAACGATTATTTTGTAAACAACCTTCAGAAATGCCTCAAACCTACCATTACTTTCGCCACAATACCTAGCAAATTAACCGCGATTCGGTGTTTTTTCGCATCTGGGACAAAACTTCCTAAAATTTTACCCGTTTGTTTTCCTACGTGGTTTGTAAAATTAGTTGACAAGACTCAGGTGAAATTTGTTATCGCTCATCAACATTGCTTTCTGAGACAGGCTTTACGAAGAAAGCAAGACGCATATTCTACAACCGCTACATCATAAAAAAATTGTAGTTTTCTTCTTTCAAGTTGCGGAGCTTTGGCCAGCAAATACTTTCCAATTTGAGAGAGGAAGTTTACTTGCAACTGCAAAACCCTATTGTTTAATTGATTACGATAGAGAAATGTAAGTTGTTTTACATGTAATTATTTACCGTAATCAAGCAACAATTAAAGTTCGGAGTAATTTTTGTAGTATCATAATCATGGTAACCTATCTAACATCCCATTATTTCATAAATCATAAATAAAATAAATTTCATAAATAAAAGTCCTATTTCTCGTGCTCACGTCGAGCGTCGGCAAAGGATTGATTTTATTTGGGCGCATTGTTAACTTGTCATTCCAAAGTGCTGACGAATCATTGTTGCAAAGGCTGTAAAGTTTGAGATTAAATTTAACCACAATTAACTTACTGAGGAGAGAGCCAGGTATTTCGCCCTTGCCTTTTAGTAACCGATAGGCTACCTGTTCGTAAACATTTTGGAGCTAACATATTCACGCTAATTATTACGTCTCGAAAGCGCATTGTCACAGTTTTACTTTTCCTTTCCCTGCAAATTTTAAAACTCGGTGCTTACGCCCATACGATTGTTGTTTGGACTCATTTTTATGTCTTTTTCGAAGGTCTGTAACGCGCAGTTAGTTTGAGTCCATGCTGCGAAAGACGTAGCAGAGAAAACAAGATGCAACTCTCAAGTTGGCGTTTTGGTCGGATTAAAAAACAAAGATCATTCTTGGTAGATGATTTTTGTTTTGTTTTTTGTTTTATTTGCCATTTTTATCCTCCATTCACGAGAAAGCGAATTGTATCGCTATACTTTGGACGGGAAGTCCGCACTCGCTTGGGAGTTGCCTTTTTCGAGGTTTATGGGCCACCTGTCTTCCACATAAAGGCGGGGGCATCCCGTTAAGTGCCTTGCCCAAGAACACAACAAGCGAACTTGCCGGCTTGTTCTCCACAACCTCCCATAAATGCCGAGCGCCAAGCAGGGAAGCTATAGATACCATTTTTTAAAGTCTTTTGGTATGACTCGACAAGGGGAATGAACCCCAGGTCTACCGACTGCGAAGCGGACGCTCTAACCACTACGCCATCGCGTCGGATTGCCAAGATTAGTGATTTTCAATCGGTAGACCACGGTCTTTATTGAGCCAGTACTCTATTTAGCCTTCATATGGAGTAAAATTGGAAAACTTTTTCTTGACGACTTGTTTTTATGTATTATTCGGACAACACGCTTGAAATTTACTGCGACAACTTGTTTGTGATCGCTCGTAAAAATGAGAAAAATATATAACCGGGGCACACGCTTCCGTGCATTTCGAAAGGATCACATGCCAAAAACGCTGGAAAAGCATAAAAAGCATAGATAAAGTATCGTAGTAAAACAACATATGTCTGAGGGAAAAACAAAAGGCGCCATTGTACGCAAGCAAATGTTATGGATAAACTTTATGGTATGTAACGATAGCTTAGTGTATACACTAAATGAATAGCAGTAGGTTACAGCAGAAACCTATTTTTACACCTTTAAAATATGTTACTAAGGCTGGTGTAACGGCTTGTTCAGTAATGTCTGTGAAAATTTGTCCGGCGGTTTTCGTACATTTGCTAACAATTTCGCACTTTCGCCGGCGGTTACGCACTTACCAAGATATTAGGGGGAACACTGCTGCTTTCTTTTAGTGCCTTGCCAGCTTTTAGCGTCGGAAACTCAAGTAAAAATTTATCGTCATAGGAGCGGGAGTTTCCGACGCTAAAATTAAGGATTGCCAAAAATTTTATAAAAGCACAAATGGTATTCATCTGGATGAGCATCCAGAATTTAAGAGCTATATTGTTTTAGCAAAAAAGTCTTTATTTGTCTTTGTGACATGCAAAAGCTATTACGACAGCGATTAAAGTATGCCATATGAATTAATGGTGTGGAAGCTTAGGCACAGCCAACTGTACTTGTAATCATTTTGTTTGAAAAACCTTTCAACTATCTTTTACCTACTAACAAAACCTTGTCTTGGTACTTTTAGCAATTCAAACAGTGTTGCTACGTCGTTAAAACATTTATCTGCTAAATCCTAGATTAGTGACAACACCAACTAAAAAGCATGACCAGACCAAACTATAAGACAGTTAAAAAGTAATTTTTAATTCTTGCAAACGGTTTTTTAATTCCAAATTCCAACACTATAATAATAAGTTGCAGCATTAATTGATTGTAGTTGTTGGTTTGACTTGTACGGTTAGAATGTTTGGGCATTATTTTACATTGGTGTTCTTGCTCTCGGCTACTTTAGTTATTTTAGCCTTTTACACCTTGCCAATTCAAACATATTTAATTGGTAGTGCAGCATGCAGCCGACAGTATTTTACCTTTAGAAGCTATTTTGCAGCAAGTTATTTATGATTGGTCAATCTTCACAACATACTAAACATGTTACTTTTGGTCGTTTTTGATTGGACAATCTTAATAATAAGCCTACTTAAGAAAGTCGTACACCCCCTGAGTTTAGTCCCTTCAAATGTACGCTACCCCATACGTTCACATACTGGACCCTCTCCTTCAGTTTACACTGCCCTTATCTGAGTGCCCTGCCAGCCAACATTCCAGCTGACGATCATTGTGTTTCAAGACCACTGCACTATCCATGCACCATAGCAACACTGGTAGAATTATAGCAATTACGGCAATATAAACACATGTGAACAATTACGGCAAAATAGTCCCTGAGATTAAATGAGGTCAATGCCAAAATAGCCACTTCCCATTTATATCGGCATATTTGCTACAACTCTGATAGTGATGCTGTGGGGTAATGGATAGTGTAGCTGCCTTCAAATGCAATCGTTGAATTTTGAATCTTCACTGGCAAGATACTTGTACAAGGCCAGTAGGCTATACACTTGAGGGAGGGCTGCAAATGTATGGGCAGTGTAAATTGTGGGAAGTGTACATTATGGGAAGTGTACACTGAGGGTACCATTTTTTAAATTTGTAATAAAAATTCACAATCAGAAATGACCAAAAACCACGTTATACACTTTTTTAAAATTGACCCATCTCAAATGTCTGATGGCAACAAAATGGCTTCCAAGGGTAAAATACCATTAACAGCCAAATAACTACCATCAAATAATAAATCATGTAAATGCATGTCAAGCATACTCCAGAAAAAAATCTATAAAAAAATTGTTTTCAATCTGGTCAATCCACACTTGAATCTTAAATGTCTGACTGAAATTAAGCAAAAAAAGGCTAAAAACTAGAAATTTAGGGTAAGATAGGGCAATAGCAGACAAAATATTCATTTGCAATCAAGGATTTTTATCTGAAGTATAACATAATGGATCAATATCTTCGCTATCCAATATCTAAAAAGATTGGCAACAATTGATTAATCTATCAACAAAAGACTGTTGCACAGAACTTCAATTCTGATGTCAGACTTTTCCTGCCAGTGGAAAAAGTTGGACGCACTTTTGCTTGGGAGTTGCTATTTTCGAGATGTTGGCCATTTGTCTTCCACATATACATAGGCTATTTGGTTCGTAACAAACCAACTTATAAAATTTGATTGTAGTCTATGTCCAACTTTTCCCCAAAACCTGTGACATATCCCAACATCACCAATTATCCCATCTTGCCCTAATTCATGCAGACCTTTCCTTTTTTTCCATGATCGCAAGCGATTTTTGGTCATTAATCACCATAATATTTTCTGATTCGAATTTTTTATTCTTTTCGATTCATGGCTATGCTGACATTCAATTGTAAGTTACATCCTTTTCTCCAGTAATTGCTAGAATTATATCCATCCAACTTTTATGCCATTTTTCTCTTCCTTTCTTTGTCTAATTGTTGAACAATCAAACAAACTAATGCGATGACCAATACTTTATTTAACCTAATAAAGCAAACTTAACAAAACTAACACAAAAAATCACCAAAGCCTTACGTCCTCTCTAAGCTTTTCGTTTTCTTCTGCACGTGTTTCATTGAGAGATGCAGTGTTGTTAAAACGATGTTACTCTTTTCATTAGCGTTCAAAACGTTGAAACGTTAAATTTATTTTTGAAAGTTTAGTCTTATTTTTGCCCTGATAACGCCCAAGAGAGGGAACGAAAAGCTTCAGTGTTTTTGTGTTACGGTAGTTTTGCTTAGTTAACTTTATTTTGTTAAATAAAGTATTGTTCATTGCATTAGTTTGGCTGATCATATCATAATATTTCTCCCTATTCGAAATCAATTGTTGAAAATATTTTACAAGTTTTTCCTATTCTTTCCCTACAATGTCCATAGCAATGTGTCTGAAAAGCTTTTTTGCCATACCCATTTTGTTTTCGATCTTGATTGTCTCAACTTTAATTGTAATACTAAAAAGCATAAACGTTCCTCCTCCCTCCTAGGCCATTACAAATTTGGTTTTATTTTTCAGCCAATGCCGACCATTCCCAACAATGTTTTTTGTATGAAACTCTTGCATCGTCATTATCTTGGTAATGCTGGTTTCTGGACACCATCCACTACGGTAAGATACTTTTCAGCGTTATGCGTTATGGTGAATGCGTGAATTACAGTATATAATTATTTTCACACATGTATTTTTGTTAATTCTATACGTTTTAATATTAAATAATTCTTATTTAATAGCTCATAGTCTAGTATATTGCAACATGTTCGAAAATTCATCGGAATGTTCAAAATTTAGTGTTTAAAATATTCATGACATTTTGTAAACGTTTCGGTTCAAAAGTCTCGTGTCTCGTCTAGGTCTGATACGTTCAAGTCTGGGTCTCGTCTCGACTTTTTGCTAAACGTTTTGGTCTCGTCTCAGTCTCGCAACGTTAATGTCTCGTCTCGTCACAGTCTCGAAGATTTTAGCCGAGACTCCAGCTCTGAACAATACCACTAAAAGCAATCTACTGGTCACTTTTGCTGATAATTTTTGACTAATTTTTCCTCTCTTTAAATAACAATACTGCTTTTTATCTTACTTGAGTATTTGTAAGAATAGAGCAAGTATCCATAGGTACCTCATATTCACTCAAGAATGCTTAAAGGCTACCATATTTAGACCACATCGCTAATTATTAAAGATTGGCAGCGATATTATACATTATATCTATTCTAATAAATCAATGTTATTTGCTTGTTTTTTTGTTTGTTTGCACTCAATTGATATGATGGAAACTAATTTAACTTATGGAACATCGCATAAAAGGAGAGCTCAGATAGACTGCGTATGACTTTATGCTTATGGTCTTCGAGTCAGCAGTCATCCTTCGTTGTCGTGGAGGTCGGAACAAATCATACCACAAACCCTATATGTGAGGTTTAATGCAAACGGCAATTCCTCTTGGCAAAGACGCCTGCGCTGTAACGCGCTGAGCGCTCAATTTGCAATCTTTTGATTACAAATTTGACGTTCATTCCACTACGACGCACTGCTCACTACGGCACACTGTCCACTACATGTGGTGTAGTAGCTTGGGGTCAGGAAGTATCATCAGTCAGTCGACAATTAAAAGATTCTTTGATTATTTTTTCATGTTGTTAGTTATTCTGTTGGTGTGGGAAAACAAAAAATAAAATTTTCTCCCTTTTTTTTCTGACAACAAACTGCACGCGCCAAGATTTTTCCAATCTATTTAAAATTATAAATGCACTTCAAGCAATGACCACACAACTTGGTCGTCATTGCTTCGTGTGAATTTGGTTAGAGTCACGTTGGTGACGAGTTGAAGGATTCGAATTCCTAACAATTGAAAAATTCGAATCATACTGAATCCAACTACTCTCGAGTTTTAGTCGAGTCGGATTTCTTTAAAACGGTTAATCGAGTCCGAGTCCTTTTCTAAGATGCTTGGGACGAATCAAAGCTCAAATTTACAAAAATTTGTCTACACTTAAAATAAGATCAGAAAATATTATGGTGATTAATGACCAAAAATCGCTTGCGATCATGGAAAAAAAGGAAAGGTCTGCATGAATTAGGGCAAGATGGGATAATTGGTGATGTTGGGATATGTCACAGGTTTTGGGGAAAAGTTGGACATAGACTACAATCAAATTTTATAAGTTGGTTGTTACGAACCAAATAGCCTATGTATATGTGGAAGACAAATGGCCAACATCTCGAAAATAGCAACCCCCAAGCAAAAGTGCGTCCAACTTTTTCCACTGGCAGGAAAAGTCTGACATCAGAATTGAAGTTCTGTGCAACAGTCTTTTGTTGACAGATTAATCAATTGTTACCAATCTTTTTAGATATTGGATAGTGAAGATATTGATCCGTTATGTTATACTTCAGATAAAAATCCTTGATTGCAAATGAATATTTTGTCTGCTGTTGCCCTATTGTAGCGATCATGTAACCTTTGCCCTTAGGCCTACCCCGCGCGTGTTTGTTTTCGCATATTGCTACCTTGTGTTTTTTTTCATTTTCGTAGAAACGTGAGTCATGCATTCCTTTGTCTTTCTATAGTGATTATGTAACCTTTGCCCTCACCTCACTTATGCGCATCTGTTTCAAATATTGTTATCTCGCGTTTCGTTATGTTTTCGTAAAAATGCGAGTCATGCATTCCTTCGTGTTTCCGAATATTATTCCTTGTGCCTTTTTCATTTTTGTTTTTTAGATATAAATATCTCTCAGCCTTTGAACAAAAAAACAGAATTAACTTTTGGACTGAAGAATTTTGAAACTGTACGATAATTTTTGGTAAAAAGTTTTATAAACAAAACAAAGAAAATTTGTGTCAAGTGAAAACTTAAGTGTAGGTCAGTAGGCTCACGGTATAGCAAGCCACGTTTCTGGCGCTACACTATCTTACCCTAAATTCCTAGTTTTTAGCCTTTTTTTGCTTAATTTCAGTCAGACATTTAAGATTCAAGTGTGGATTGACCAGATTGAAAACAATTTTTTTATAGATTTTTTTCTGGAGTATGCTTGACATGCATTTACATGATTTATTATTTGATGGTAGTTATTTGGCTGTTAATGGTATTTTACCCTTGGAAGCCATTTTGTTGCCATCAGACATTTGTGATGGGTCAATTTTAAGACATTATGTTAATTCTTCTTCTTCTTCTTCGTATCGAGGGGCATTAAAAAAAAACGATGAGATCAGATGTTGGCTGTAGTGGTATTAAGCCAGCAATCGAGTATCGTCATCCCACACCGTCATAATTGATGACCAACGATCGCTTGCGATCACGGTAAAAAAAGAAAAAGTCTGCATTGACCTTGCTTAAACCCACAGGCTAAATGTCTAATTTAACTAATTGGTTTGAACCGGGCATAAACTGTATTTTTTGGCTCATTTCCAGCATTTTACTGTAGGCCTACAATCTATCCTGAATTTGGCCAATATCTCCCGGCCTCGCTTCCTTATGTAATACAAATTCGAGAGAGTGGCGCAACAGCTAAACAAAAATTTTGGGAAAGTGGGGAAGAAGAACGGATTCGAACAGAAATAAGTCTGCAGTAATACACGGAGGAAAATGAGCTTTCTTCGGAATAGAGATTGAACTTCCTTGCCTTAATAAACCACAATTTGATCGTAGTTGTTTATTCTTTGATGACATATTGCCACTGCTAAACTAAAACTGCGTTCTTACAGTATTGCAATTATTACCTCACAATAACCCTGAGGACGATTGGCTGGTAAACCAATTTGTGGCTTAGCCAAAGCAATTTTTATGATGATAAAATTAGTCTTGCAATGTTAAGAAATAAATTGCAAACTATGTTATTTATTAGATGAACTATAATCAAGCATTAAATTCATTAAACGTTTATTGTATGCAGGCCTATCATGACAATAGGAATCTGTTGGAGGCAAAAAACAATGGGCCTTCTTTGAAAAAAATTTTAATATTTGCATATTTTCACAACAGCTTGATTTAGCATAAAACGTTGCCATAAAATTACATCTTTTAGAAATTACCAAGCACGCATTAATTTTATGAAAAACCAATATTTTTATTCGCATTATATAGCAATGGCTAGTAAAGCAGCTGCTAATTACATTTGTCCAAGTGACGAACACACAGAAAATGCTTTGAAATGCATTAGAGCAGCCCTTAAAAAAACCGAGAATATCAGTAAGTGCATTATTAAAGTTTTGCAATTGGCTTCTAACCAAGAAAATAACGCTGTGTAATGAAGATAATAATTATGGTTGCAAGAGTTAAGTAAGTTTACAGCATATGACCGCTGGACTAGAAATTTCTCTCCACAGAAGTTGGATGGAAAAGCAAGTTGCCGCTTTTAAGTTTCAGTAATGATACTTGTTATAGACGTAAGTGAAAACGAAGACGAAACATAGGAGAGTTTGAAGCTGTTGTCATTTTGCCCTAAAATTTCAAAAACGGGCAGAATAATTTCAAGAAAGTGATCTCCAGAAAATCAGGTCACGTTTACAGCCTTTCTATATACAAGAGAGTGTTTTGCATATGAGCAGCGACGAAGCATGGATTGTGGCTGCTCTGTGCGGAAGTAAGTCATCCCGCCCGATTTCCAAGCGAATCATAAATTTCGGCGTTTACAGGCATTTTCTTGAAGGTCAGCTTTTTGAAAGTAATTGTTTTCTTTATAAAGCGAAAGTGAAAATTTTTTTTGAGGTCAATCTTTCGAAAGCGTTTAATTTTTTTGCCTAAAACGATGCTGAAACTAAAGTTTTTGATTTCCCGATTGTTTATGACAACCAGGAAAATTTGACGCAATCTTGGAAAAACTGGGAATCGTAACCATAACACACAAGAAGCACAACATCAAAAATCAACCAGCCAAAAATGGATCAAAACTTGCTTTGCTCATTTTTATTATAATAACTGCGAAGAAAACTCATAACATTGACCAATTCGTCACTTTCCCGTGAGCGAATTTAGGTGATAACAAGCTCGCAGCAGAAAATGCATGTTTTGCTCCAACTGAGGTTGCTAGAATTTTCAATATAGTTTCATAAAGAATTTTATTTTCCTTGGTCTTTTTAATGTAAGAGCAAAAATTAAATTTTTAGCACTATTTTTTTTTTGGTTGATTGCTTACTATCCAGGAAGCAGCAAAAATTTTGTTGATAATACTAGAAAAGGCAAAATATAAAAAGGACACTGGTTTCCGGAAATTTCTAAAACCGAAATTCTTATTGTAAAACTCTAGAAAAGAGCCTTTTTGGATCAATTTTATCATCACGCCTACCATTTTTTAGAGCTTTTTAAGCAAAAACTTACAATAAAGTTGCAGTTACAGTTTACAGCATAGCAATGGGTTATTAATCTAATGGCAAGAAGCCATTTTTGTATTTTTTATAGCAATTTTTGCTATAAAAAAGATCAAACAACTTTTCACATCATTCCTATAGTATACGTTCTTAGATATTCGGTGTTCAGCAAATGGCAGAATAAAATAAAATTTTATAATGAAAATTAAGCTTGTACAAAAATTCATAAATTTAATACTAAGTAATCTGCATCAGCAATTCAGGCTTCAAAACTACAACAGATAGGCTTTAGCAGGAACTTAGCCATGAGGTGACCTAAGGGAAAGTCGCTTCCAAATATTTGATATACCCCCAAAACAAATCTCACTGACAAGTTAATTGTCTTTGCCATTCTGCATTTTTTTCGCTGCCAACTGGAAATTTGGGCTTCGGAGATCACTTTTCCAAATGCTTGAATTCGGACTTTCCTCATCTCAATAAGGTGAGTTGACCTTTTTTTCGGAAGTCAACCTATAAGTGACCAATTTTTTTCTAAATGAAACAAAATCACACCGGATTTTTGGGCACGTCTGGAAAAATGGTGCCCCTAAAAAGGGAGACCGGAGAGAGCTGACTCACTTGCCTCATTCTAAATCTACTTCACAGGGCAGGTATACACTTTGCAGTTGCATCAAAACTAAATCAACAGAGATAACATACAACTGGAAGTTGGAACATCCAAAAACCAGGTTTACAAGCTTGAAATGATTGTGATATTAGAAATAAATTTTGCTTCCACGCATTCAGGCACTTACGGGGCGTCTGGAAGCAGAGCCAAACGATCTTAGTTTTACAAGAAATATCAAAAAGCCCGACCTTCCTAGAGAAGGTAAAAATGACATTTTAGGGGAGGTGAACAAAAACTTTAAAGAAGAAGTTGAATTTATGCGAAATTGGGTTTTTACTATTGTTGTTATTAACTAAACGAGAAAAATGTTGCCTTTTGTGCAATATTATAGGTGGTCCGCATTGTTGAACACCATATCAAAAATTTCCTTATTTTCACGTAAATTGCAACAGCAGTATTCCTACTGACATTACACATTACGTAATTTAATTTTTTAATGTACTGTATGTTCGTTGTGTTGCAATTATTGTGAATGTGTAACGAAGGTAAAGAATATCTGCAAATAGAGCGGGGGAGGCGACATATTGAAAAGGTTAGAAACCCCTAGTTTTTTGACGAAATAGCCGATAGCATGTGCTCTAAGATTAACTTCTGCAGCAAAAAGCAATGTAGTTACTAGTTTGTTGGCAGCAAGGAAACAAATTAGTAAAACATTAGTCTACAAGTCTCACCGCATCTTGTTCAGTTGAGTATTGCGATCCTTCAACTGAGACGGATAGTCTGATCCAGGTTGCAGGATTTCTCCATTCTAGTTTTAGTAAGTCGCCGATCATGAAAGCTCTTAACTTAGCAGTGACCGTAGTATAAGCCTGCAAAAGGTTTATAGTAGGTGCATGTATAGGAACAAATTGTAGCAGTTTCTTTTGCACCACTGTCTATATCTATAATAATCATAAATAAGTTTAATGTTAACTTTGTGAATCTTAAACTTGCGTCATTTAAATCTAAAAGACGAAGTTTATTGGAGTCAGTGAGGATGCTACACGTCAAAGCAAGGTTATCTGTGGCTAAACTTATAACGGTGTTATCTGGCTTTATATGTTTTTTTAATTTTCCGTGCAAGCTATGATTAGGATACGCAAAAACATGTAAGCGAGCTGGTTCAAAGGTTGCTCCCTTGTGTCGGTACAAACATATTTTATGCAAAGTGTATATATGGCCTATCATAAAAAGTTTTAGCAGCGGTAAATAGCAAACAGGCACGAATCTTCTTTACAGTGCAGTAGCAAAAAACAAATAAAACAATATTATCAGTGTTGGAAATCATATAATCGCTAGAGTAAACGAAAAAATATTTGCCCTCAAAGATTTGCTCCTGATACGCCTAAAATATCCGGCTCCGACATGCCTGGACCTTAGTAAGAGTATCAACATCTTCAACAAAAACGATTTTCCCAACATCATTTGAAAAACTTTTATAAAAATACTAATTTACGCTCAATCTTTTTCCGCTCTTAAGACCAGCAACACATTAAACTTTAAAAATTTAGAACTTTCCTAGCCAACTGCGCAAAATTTGCAACACACTGTTTCATGTCTAGCAGGTACTGGTCATGTGACCACTAAAACTTTTCTTTTTTTGGTAAGCAGGAGTTTCAAAGCAAACCTCTAAATGCGGTAAATCACTGTAAATAAAATGAGCTTTTGATGAGAGACAAAATCAAAAAATATTTTGCTTTTTTAAACGAGAGCAGAACGACAAACCTTATTTGGCTCAAGTACATTATTTTCTTGCTCTGATAGTCTAGTCGTGTATTATACACAAACTAAACAGGAAAAGCATTCGTTTCTTGACCAGTTAATCTTGTAGTCAGTCGGGACCGATATAGGGAAATGGCCCCCAAAATTATGACTGAAGCAAGAAATGTAAAATAGGATATTTATTTTGGAGACAAAATTGACGGTTAAGGTCTTCATATAGTTTTGGATAAATCTTAGTTTCAAAGCGTTTACCATAAAATTGACTTCATGCTGTTGTAGACACTAAAATGGGCTAAATTCTCTTTTCAAAAGGTTTGTCTTTTTTAATACTTAGGCCCCCAGAATTCGTCACTGAGTGTGCAGCAAACAAAAAAAAATGGCATCGCAGGCAAAAATTCTGTTTTGTTTTTTTGAACAATCTAAACCTGATTCCATCATAAAATGAAAAAAATAGAGCAAACTGATCTGGGCTGTTTAAACTGTTGCCGTCTAAATTCTGACAGCAATTAAACCATTGCAGAACTGCCTTATCAGGCATCAAAAGCGGCCGTGCGTAACAAAGAGAAGTATTGGACAGCTGTTCTGGATTCTAAGACAGCGTGGTCGAACAAGTATGACAGAGTGCTTACTCGACTAAAAAGTGGCTTTTTTTGCGAGAAAACGAAGCCTTACAAACCAGTCGGAAAATTATATTTGGAGCCAAGTGATCTTCTACTAAATTCGATCAGTTCCGAGTTGAAAGAACAGGTAAGCCAAGCTAACACTTCAGATACAAAGCGTGGTAATGACTACTGCTTTCCTTTGCTCATTGTACGTTGAATTACTTGCCTGGCAAGTTACTGCGTTTACATCAATGAGCTGATTCAAACGTTTCGAGGAAAAATGCGAGTTTAATTTTCATAGCCGCATAGGCACTACCCGGTTGTAGTTTTGTGAAAGTTATTTGCGAGAATTTCGTTGCTTGATTAATTGCCTTTAATAACAGGTGGTTTCCAGATAAAGCTTGCGCTCCTTCAAGCTTGCCGCAGATTGCTCTCCCTCTTGTAAAACTATAAGACATTAAGCGTAAGACATTACACTCTCAACAGCTAGTGGAAAACTATTTGGTTATTATTATTAATATTTCACACACTAAGTTTAGCACAAATATTAAAATACTGCGCCCACTGGCGTAGCTAAAATCATCTGAAACGGGGACAATAGCTGCATTAGAAAATTGTTTTTTCCAGTTTGTGAAAACAATATCATGCAAGCCAACGGAACCATTTTTGCACAGCCGCACATGGTAGCGTAATCAGGGGTATATTTTGCAGTGCATCTTGCCCCTTTAAGCCTTGACATAACTTCAAATAAGACAATACACTGTAAAAAGCCTCCTACTACCAGTTGATCTTAAGTTAAAAACTTGAGAAAGTGGTAGTAGGAGGCTTTTTACAGAAGAAAAAAACTGAGCTAAAAACTTTGTTTTTAGCTGAACATAGTAACAAATAAGCACTTACCAGAAGTTGATCTTCGAGAAAATGATGATTAACTTCCAACCAAATAGCAAGTCCTACAAACCCCTCCTTTTAAGAACCATCTGTACACTTCTGATAATACTACTTCGGTCGTAAAGTAGATCTGCTTACCTCCTTTGGGCACCGGCGACACTAAATAGTTTTACGTTTTAAGTTAATTCCATACATTCACGTCACCTTTGCAGAGATTTTCGTGGTCCACTGGTCCAGTCTACAGAAACCATGTAAAAAATTTAAGAAAAACAGTTAAGTGCAATCCAGTGCCATACTGTAAGTGTTTTTAAATCGGTTTCATTTTTTATAAATTGGTTTAAATTTACAAGCCCTAAAATCGTTTCTTCAACAAGTTCTTTTTTCGATTTTGAGTAAAATGATTTTGTCTCTTTCTCCTATCCCTCCCCTAAGCAATTTGTTTCTTTTACGAAAACAGTATGACAAGGGCTCAAAACCAAAAGTGGTCATGTCCGCTTTTGGCAGTTTCATTTTTAATCACAACTCTCTATGTCTATTTTTCGCAGCTAATGACTTCCTAAGTAAATATATAGCCTTGGTGTCTTGTCGTATTGACGAATATTAAAAACCCAACCAGAGTGATTGTTTTCTTGATTTTACAAGATTTTATTCAGATTTAACAGCATTGTGTGGAAAACTATGATTTTGAACGACGCCAGTTCTGGTTTTTACCTCTCCATAGTAGCCGTGGCCATTTACTGCCACGAGAAATCGTTAATAGATATAGTAACAGCTAAAAAGCTCTACTATCTAAAGACAAGTCGTAATTTGTCCTCCTTGCTCTGAGCTAACAGCAGAACAGTATACAAATTACACATCCATGCCTACTCCTCTCTACACACTATACAGGTTTATTGTACTTAGTATCCTGCGTTTGGCAATCATTCGCATCCAAATTCAAATCTACAGTAGCCTATACCTACGGGGCTGCAGAATGCTCCATCAAATTAAAGTCTTCCGTTGACCTACGTTTGATTAGCGTAACTAACGTGTGTTTTTGCACACCCACACTGACGAACTACCAATCAGTTTTCTTGGATTGGAAGAATACAGTAAGTTCGGCTGCTTGGGCTGACTTTAAAATGTAAAGTGAAATTTATTATGCTTAAAGTGCAAATAGGCCATCATCAATATTGTTGTTTTAGTGCTTTTTGTCTTCAGTGCTAATAGTACAGCGGCACTAAAATTGTGTTTCTGTGCAATTCCTAATTAAAAGCTTTGACATTCCGCTACGATTGCTTACTTGACATTATACTTCTATAGAATTGATGAATAGGTTTTATATCATGGCCATATCAAGGACAGCCAAGTTCAGGATGCGCCTGTATGGAAGATGGCGTTACTAAATTTCAAAAAATAAATGAAAGGTTGGCCTATTCTGTTCTTTTAATCAACCACTGCATTGTTTTGCTGTAATTGAGTGGTTCCAATTTTTTCAAGTAAATCTATTTGAGTTTATCTCCCTCAAAATGTTGGCCTTGTAATTGATATCGTCCTTTTTGACCCCTGGATTTATGACTTCATTCCGATTTGTGAATTTCTTTTGATATTAATTATAAAGCATTGTCCCGCAGCTTCCAAAAGCTTGATTTTAACTACATCTAAGCGTCGACCGCAAACGCATTTACTTCGTTAATAGAGACCTATCGTCTACTAAAGCATATCTAACTTCAACTAACAATTCATTTAATACCGATGCCGAATGAAATATTTCTAGTAAGATGTAATGACACTTTGAACAACCAATAAGCGCAACATGTGTCGTTACCTTTGCAGATGTAATTAGTTTTTAATCGAGACTTGCAGGATCAGTACGTAGCCAGAAAAGATTTAACTTTTCTGTTGTCGTTTGATGACGTCATTTTATGCTGGTACGATATTTTTGTTAGGCAAAAATTCGGCGAGTTATTTCGCTTAATTTCTTTGTTTGACGCCTGCTGCTTCCGCGTGTAACAATCATCATTGCTATTAGTAAAATGCATTGTGTGTAGATTTACCAACTAAAAATATTTGACGCAAGTGATTTTATATTGCAAGGCTGCTGCACAGTATTGTAAAAGTTATCCAGCAACAGAAGGGGAGGGACAGATGATTGCAGTCAAAAGCAGACTATAAACCGAGAAAAGTTATCCAATGGACAACCGCAGGTCTTTCTTCAACTATTTTATTTTAGATTAGCACCCTTACAGTGTTCAACAGATGCGACTTTGAATCACAAAAATCACTTGGTCAATTGACGAAAAAGCTCCCTAAACTTGTGACAGCTGCTCCCCCAAAGTGCGGCCAACCCACTCCTGGAATCATTGCAATAACAGAGCGCATTGCTGAAGTCAGACGTTTAAAAAAACTCATCTACACTCGCCACAGTTTGGTTGGTTATTTCAAGGCAAGTGTAAGCATGGGTTTCAAACTTTGATATGTGTTGTATTAGTTTGTTCAAACTAAGACCACTTAACATACTTTTATGTCAAGTTGCATATTGTCTTAATGAGGAGTCAGTTTTGTCAAGGGAGTTGAGTTGAAAAACAAACCTATTTGGTTTTTCTGATTATTACATATTCCAAGTAAATTTGGGCGCATTGTTGTTCCTTATTCCATCTACGTTACTCTTTACATAGAACTTTGAGTAGTCTGGGTTTTTTTAAGTAATAACTACTTCGAGAGGTTGAGGCTAGAAACAGCTTGATAACAGAAATAAGTGCGGCAGTGATCTATGCATGGAAAGATTCCCAATTTATTCGCGTTTTGCAACCCCTTCAGGAGGAAAACTCATTATCGCATATTTTTTCTCCCTAGTTTGAGGTACCCAGGTCGGATTCAAACAGCGTCATCCCAACATCAAAAAGTTTTCAAAATCCAGAAAAATACTCAAAAAACTATTCGATCAAATTTATGTCCATTTCTAAAGTGTTCTCTATGAAAAAAGAGGTTTTCAATTAAAAATAAGCTCTTTCGAGGGTGCTTTAAAGCTAAGGTCATTCTCTGAAATAATGCCACCAGGGTTTCATTGCTTCCCTCTTCTAAACGAAGCCATTGTCTTAGCCTTAACTTGATGCATCGTAAATTAAGCTACAAATTCAGAAAAAAGTTTGCATCTTAAAAGGTCACTTCTCACGCACCCATGGAGAGCAAGTACCCCCAATTGAAAATTACTGGCATAGAACCTCAATGGTGCGTCCCAGTCATTGAAATAGAGTAGATTAACGATGTGAAATCGATCAGTCGATCATTGCATTAGGTTGGGCTTCGATTAGATTTATCGCATCAAAAACTCTGTTTGGATTAAATCAAGCAGATCTCATTGTAAAAAAAAAGCGTTAAATAGTGTCCGTGCTTGGTAGGCAAAAGAGGGTGATTTTTAATCTTTACATGTGCTCGTATCTCTAAAGCTGTCATAAAGTTTTTCGTACCTCATTCCAAAATGTAAAACAACTTACAGAAAGAAAATTTTAATTGTTAGAATGCATTGAATGCTTTTTTTTGCTGCAGCAATAAAAATAGGCAATGTAGGATTTGATATCACATCTCGCACCACCTGCTTTAATGTTTCGTGACTCCAAGAAATTCACGTACCTCTGCTTAAGAACCACAGGCAAAAAAATAAGATGATAAATCTCAACAAAGATAAAATGAGACAAGAAAAAGGAAATGCGGCAAAACGAAAGATGTTCTACAGTAAAAATTAGAAATTTACACAGATAAACAAAGAGGTCGTGCAAAGCCGCATCATCTGACAAATCATCTGATATTTCTTGGTTTTTAGAAAGCAATCGAAAAAAAACAATCCCCAACTTCACTGATTTGTAAAACGTCAACTTCGCTGAAACCTTCAGACAGCAGCATTATTGTAGAAGGTAAATTACCTTTATCGCATTTTCAGAGGTGTGACTAATAGTTCATTCACCGATTAGGCTCTCTAGCAGGCCCCAAACTGTAAAGGAGAGCACAAGAGGCATACAACTCATTGGTAAACTTCTTGCTTCTTGTGTTTTGAAGCAAAAATTAGTAATGCATTCATATAGCAAACTCAAATGTACTTTTTAACTTCTTTGATAAAAGAAAATTAGAAGTCAGCTCTCTTCTCAACGGCACGGTAAATCTCTTATAAACCCCCTATCTACTTAAAGTTTTTTAGAGAGCAGCAAAAGAATTGAAAAATTACGGGATTACCTATAATTTTTGTGAATTACACTTAAAACAAGCATTGTTCAAGCATGAAATATATTGTCGAAATTATTCGTAAACAGAAAAAATTGAGAATCACTGCTGTAGATAAATCCCCATAATTTCTCTTGCATGGCAAATTAACAGGCAAATATTTTTATTCCGTACGTTAGGCAATCGCTGGAACTCCTTTTTTAGTCTTCACCTTGAATTTGCCCCTAAATACTCATGATGAGCCTTTTCACTGTTAGTTTTATTGAGTTTTATTGAGTTTGATTGGAAGTGTGCAATCTATTTAACTCCCACAAGTTTGAGCGATTGCTTTGCTCTTTTTACGAATTTGGCAATATTAGATCGCCATGGTTTTTTTCCGATTATTCAGCTCGCGACATCGAAATTGTCCTCCCTTTACCTTAGATTTTTCGATTTCGAGTTCAGAAAAAAAACGAGTTCTTTCAAGTGCGAGTCCAGGCCTGGCAAAGCGATGGTTTATGGTTTTCTTTTATGTAAGTTCAACCTCACATGGGTGTTGGGTGATTAAAGCTTTGGCAAAAGTTATGTTTGTTAATTTCCTCTCCGTAGTTGCAGTATCCAGTGTGTTTGATGTAGTCCCACAGCAGCTGCAGCACTGATAGTTCTGTAGCGCACTTGAGAGTGTTGTACGCATTCACAAAATGAATTGACACCATCTGAGTTTGCGTGAACTGCTTTAAAAAGTTAGTGTCGTCATCACTGGCGATAAAAAGAAGTGACTTTGTTTACGTTACTTTGAGCAGCTTGAATATGCTGCTTAGAAAAAAATGTAACAAGCTTTATTTCGATTGCCCCATTGCACTTCATTCTCTCGCACAAATACGAGCATTTCAAAACGTTCATCTGTGAGCCTGCTCCATGTTACCGGTGACAATTGTTATGCAAAAGATCGTTGGCAAAGTTCGCGAATCACAAAATCATTGACGCAACAACTCCAAAAATAGCAAATTCAAAGTAAAGCAAAAAGTCAATTCGATAATTTCTGAAGAAGTTTTAACGCTTTTCGCTTGTATTTAGCAAAATAAGTCGCGCGTTACAACTTTCCAAAAGTTTTGTACAATTGCTCAGCTAGCGTTGGCGCGAACAAAAGTAAACGCTGTTAATATGACGACGCGAACGTAAAACACTGGGGGTTGAACATCGTTCGTTCAAATAAAAGTTTTTGGTGACATTGGTGAATTGGTATAGATGCATAACTACTTCACTAATTAACATAGATGAACAAAAATTTATTCAACTTGCTTCGATGAAGTCTGCAAAGCGTCCTCGGAAGCAGCGAATGCGCAGATTATCGTCGCTTAAAAGCAGTGACGCTACAGAGAGCGATGGACCTCCACCAATAGTCGTACCACAGTAAGTTTTTTAATTAACTCGTCGACTTTACTTTTATTGAGAAGTTCAAAAACTGAGTCCAGGTTATTGATAAGAGTTGTTGCCTCAATATCATTATAATTAAGCTACGTGTTCCTAATAAAACCCTGTATTTTTCCACACCATGAACTCCTTTCTTGTAACGGTAAGTTTCACATGATCATTTGGTCCAAAATTACGATTACTTCATTAGTTTTTCTTGAGAAGACATTTGCTTTGTTGCACAGCTGGTGATAAAGAAGCACTGGGTATGAAGATAGTGTGGCTGAATAACAAGAGGTTCCCCCAAATAAGAAATATCTGGATGTATGATAACCCTGGTCAGCAGCTAGTAAGAATGCTCTTGGAAAATAATGAATAATTATGCTATACTGCAGCATAAGATAAAGATTTCAACAAGTTTATCGTTCCGCTGGGGTAGACCTATATGATTTTAAAAAGTTTTTCTTGTGCTCAGCGACAGGACCGTAGTAGCAGGAGAGGGATGGTTTTCCTTTTTTTCAACAAGGGCCTGATATCCAAAAATATAGAAACCAAAAAACTTTAAAATTTAAAATCAAACCGTGACTACTGCGACTCTTCACAATTTTTTGAACTCAATCCTCATATTTCAGCCGGGGCAAGGGGTCTTAAAATGGGACGCGCACGCCCTCAGTGGTATGCGAAAGAAATTTGTAGTTACGCGACTAAGTTTCTCGTAAAAGGATTTCAAAGATTTTTGACAAAAAAAAGGTTTTTAAGCAAATAAAATGCCAAAAACAGCGATCACAACAAAGGATTTGCAAAGAAATCACAAAAACAGTCAAAATACGCAAAATAATCGCTTTCAAAAGCTCCAACAAGAAGATCTTAAAGTTAAATAGAATAAACATTTTTTTTAGGGATACGCCACACACCTAGGCTTTACGAAGGAATGTGAGCTAAAAAGAATTGAGAAATCTTGTCTTTGGCAATAAAACCCTTGTCTCTTAATGAGTGGATTGAAGCATGATTTTTGAGTAAAATAGTAAACGCGTTTTGCAATTTCTCGCCATCTGCCATAAAATTATGATTATTTTAGAGTTTTTTCAAACTTTACATTTTATCAACTATTTATTTGATTTCATCTACGCATCCACGTTATTTATAAGTTAAAGCCAAAGTCATTTCGCCATTTTTTGGTGCCGTTGAGTAGGTAAGCTAACATAGAAAGGCAAATGCATCTAATCCAGTTTTTAGCAAAAGAATAGACCCTGCATACTGCTGTGCATATCTCAGTAAGAACGTTTAAATAAAGCTTTAGTCATCGACCATTTCATTGTACTCTTTTACAAAGAATAGGTGAAAACTCTAACGTTTTCGTCTAGCTCTTTTCAGGAGTTATCGCTAGAATGAAGCCTGGTGTTGATAGCGAGGTATTTATAGCGAAAGCAGCCGGTGAAAATGTCGGAACGTTCTGATTGGTAGACAACCAGACGTTTCGTCGAGTCCGAATCAATGACGTATTTTAGTGTGTAGACGAATTCTTTCTGGCGACAAAGCTCTGGTTGAAGTGTTTTGATGAAAGTTGTTTCCAAGGTAGATAAATGAAAAAGTGTTCTTCCTTTAGCCAAAATAGAAAATTGGTTGTCATCATAGTGAGAGGCACATTTTTCATTGTTGAGGAGGTGTTGAATGACTAAAGCTTTATTGAAATTTTGTACCACTTCTCATCTTTTTAGAACGTTTAGTTAAACGCTGATAGCATTGTCATTCAAAATAGTACAACTTGTAGTGGCAATTAAATATGGCTTCGCTTTACATGACACTACTAGCGTTCCAGAGCTATCACATGTTGTATTTCACTCTGCGGACGAATTATTTACGATAGCTTGAAATTGTACTCTTTTGATATGTACAGCCTTATACTGGATTTGTTTTTTTGCTGAAAATCGTCAGAAGCTTTGAATCATTTGCTTCTAATTCAGTTTTATTAGGCGAATGAAATACATTTTATTTAGTTACAAATAAGGTGTGCTTACTTGCCGAGGCAAAAATGTGTCAAGGTTTTTATGTATAAGTTCTTTATCCAGTAGCGTTGACAGATGTCCAGGGGAACCCTAAACCAAAATTGTTTAGGGGACGGATCTGTTGATTTGCCCTTTACAAAAATTGAACAAGATTTGATTTTTTAAAGTTGATAATCCAAAAAAAGATCGTCACCTACAAAGACGAGAAAGCATTGATTTTTGAAGATAAACTTCGCTAAAATTCAGCAAATTTTTTTTGAAAAAGTTGACGTTTAAAAAAGTGATTTTCAAATCACAAATTAAAAAAAATTATAGGGTTTCTCAAAATGAAAAATATGCGAAAGATGTGCATAACAAGGTTCCCCCACTCAGCACCGGGTTCGGGTCAGCCTTTTAAACGCCTTTTTCTTCCTACTCCCACCCATAAAAAGAACTAGGTAAATCTCGTATTTAATTACCAATAAGGGGTCTAAACTCACCTTATCCGTCAAAGAAGCCTTTCCGTTGCAAAAAAAATGTAAGCGCTAAAGTTGTCTCAAAAAACTTCTTATCTGTTTGGCAAAGATAGTGCATTTTAGATTAAAACAGTGTTACATTTTGAAACAAATAATTTTTGAAGAATACGACTAATCAACTTCCTATTCAGCGTATTTTAACCAAAATTTAACTGATAGATTACCTTTATTTTTGTAATATTTCTCAATAATAGTTTAAACAAGAGCACACAAAATCGAGTGTAAGCAGGTACGCAGGAAAATGTAAGAGTAATTTCCACAACATCATCTTAAACCTTTTTGAGATAGATACCCCAGACCATGGGTGTCTTACAGAGTTCAAAACATATAATGTTTATTTTTGAGATGGAAAAAAGATCTCAATCAAATATACTTGAGAAATAAATTGAAAGCCATCAACTCGCTTCTTTGCGCTGTGTTTAATATGAAGTTGAAGTCTATCAAGCAGTCCGTAAGTAAATAAATTACATCATACAATAAAATAAATTGTCGACCTACTAATTTCTAGGACAAGAGGTTAGAACTTCCTAATTGTATCGAAAAACCAAAGGCTTACCTTTTAAAGATTTTTACCTAACACACGGGAACTACTTAGAAGACCTTTTTTCCTTAGTTCAGCATGCCCTACATCCCCTCCGAAATCAGTTCATGCATGTGGCCTTGTAATATTTTGTAATCCTTAATTTGTACTTCATTGTGTAAGGACAAGGTTGAAATATTGACTATAGCTACTGTAGCTTGCAAAAGTGAAACTATGGAATCTTTCTTTTCCTGTGGAGAGCGATGAAGTTATCGGTTGGCTCCAAAAAGCGGACTCTAAACATTAAACTGAATGCTATTTCAAGACAAGAACTTAAGCCAGAAACTTCACAACATTAAAAAATTCTGGTTTCTATATTTATTGTTTACTTTGTGTTGAATTTTGTGATAAGCAATTGAAGTGAACTGGTTATCAATGGTATACTTATCGTTTACCTGAGCCTAGCATTAAAAATAGGCTACGTTCATAGGAACTAGAAACAAAACCAGCTTTTTCAAGAGAGCATGGTTGCAAACATTCTAAAACTAGAAAAATTCGATCTTTTCTTTTAGCTACTATTGACTAGACTTAGGTCCAAGTTGCAACAGGTCCACTTTTTATGAAACGAAAATTCTGACATTCTAGAATTTGTTGTCTTATAAACGAGTCGAAAACCTAATGAAGAGTGATATCATGGTGGATGAAACTGGAAAACCAACCGCGTGGTAATAAATTGTTATTTTTCTTAAAGTCGAATGAGGAAAATTTGCTAAAAGAATGATTATATGAATAGGAAGGCAGGCAATCGGAGAT
This sequence comes from Trididemnum clinides, assembly GCA_963675345.1. Taxonomy (NCBI): domain Eukaryota; kingdom Metazoa; phylum Chordata; class Ascidiacea; order Aplousobranchia; family Didemnidae; genus Trididemnum; species Trididemnum clinides. The sequence continues at coordinate 13,636,954 of OY776287.1, read as the reverse complement.
TTTCTGTTTTCAACGGCGCAGGTGATGATTCAAGAAGATCGCTTTTTTGTACAAAAACGACTGACGTCGTCACTGAAGTGCGTATAAGTTTGTTTATCAACACGTCTACTGTTGGTTTAGCAAATGCAATATCAAGGGTGTAGGTCACGGGGTGAACCAGTAGTGGTAGAGGAAAGGAGCCTCGTGGAATTGGGGTGAAGACTTTTTGTTTCGAAAACGCCTCATAATTTTCGAAAATTGTGAGACGCACTCTCAGTTAGGGGACTTTTTTAGAAAAAGCAATGAAGTACCTACTGGACTTAATCCGACCATCAACATAACTACGCAATTCTCCTGAGCTCCTTGTCTGTAATCACGGCGATTAAAAGAAATCGAAAGCGATTTTTTTGTTGTTATTGTCGAGACAAGTGCCGATTACATGCTCGCGCGAGAGTAGCACACAATAAATGCTTCTGGTTACGCTCAAATATTGTGCTATTGGAAAACAATCGATGATTTGGCGTTCATGCTTCTTCTTGACAAAATATGAAAAAATTTGCTCAACTGCCCGTCAATCATTTTGACAAAAATAGTCAGGCAAATGAATAGAAAAATTCGGAAGAAAAACTGACGACGGCAGATTATCCTTTAATTGTTTTCACATATGCTATTTCAAGCATTAACAAAACGCGATAATGCCTCAATTTTTTAATGCTTTTAGCGAATTTAATTTGTGTTTCCGTATTTTAGTGTGGCACAAAAAAAAGCGTGTTCCAACACTAGTTATAGACGTATCACTACTGTTTCCATGAAAAAGCGCATTGCAAAAGTTTTCTTAATACATTAGAGAGCAAAGCTTGATGACTCCAAGTCAGGTCTCAAAAACTTGTCCAATAGTTACCGCCTGGCCAGGGTTGCTTCACAGTCATAACGAAGGTTGCTACCTCACAGTGAAATAATAAAATCATTTCTGTTTTAAGGACAGTGACATTTTTAAGAAAATTGAAAAAGGAAGAGCCTCTTCCAAAGCGTCATTGACTACTTTCAAAGGGTCAGTTATTCATTCATTATTTGCGGATAAATTCTACTGAAGCACTTTTATGATTATAGTTCTGGTAACATTTTCCTGGTATAATGACTAGTATTTTTTTCCAGAATTGCACTTCCGGAGTAATATATATGCTGCCCACTATAGCCTGTATTTCAGTAAAGTCAAAGACTTAAATGATTGTAGCGCGTGGTTTTGGGAAGAGGCGAGGACTAGAGTAAATCATTAAAAATAGGATGTTGCCACGCCGGAGTGTCAAAGGAAACACGCTTGAGTGTTTGAGTGAAACACCAAGATAAATTGGGCAGGGGCTATATATGGAACTGCCGCTAAGTTTGCTCCTTATAAGCGTCATTGCCCAGAGAGGTAGAAGTTTCTAGTTTGCTAGAAACTTTGCTTACTACTCTACTAAAAATATCCAAAATACAAGCTCATTGACATAGGTTAAACGTTCACGACGATTTAGTTTTCAAAGAAAACCTTTTTAATATACACTGCAATTAGGTAACCCAATGAGGATGCCAACTTCTTTTATTTATTCCTTAGCCTTTTGGTTCTCTTGTCTAAAAGTTGAAGAGGATATGCTTTCTCCGCTTCTCTTGAATATAGGCCCTGCTATCACTTAATATTACCCTACATTTTTTTAATTACCGGTTTATCGCAAATATCATTCCTGCGTTGTTTTGTGATTGTTGATCATAATTTGACATAGATTAGTCGTCGCAGATTCTAATCTTGCTTCGAAAATACAGGTGACTTTTATTGTTGCTTCACTTGGTAATATACGGGAAGACATTTGATAACAAACGGAGGCCAACTTACCCAAAATGATACAGTTTTCACATTTCAACTATATTTTCAGAGATGTTTTTGTTCCAGTGGATTGAGCCCTTCCTGACTACCGTAACTGCGAAAGTAAATTCGGTCCATAAATCATACTTATTGGCTTTCTCGCTTAATGCCTGCATACTAAACTTGCCGGTTATGTTAAATGTTGTTTTAAGAACCAAATCTCAACGACGATTGTCGACTCAGCAAAACAAATTATTCCACGAAACCAGGATAGAAAGTTGGGAAGATTTCTTGAACGACGGAGAGAAAACTCAAAAATTTTCAAACCTCAACTCACAAAAGCTTATGCCTTTAAAGTACCGTGTTGGCAGTATTGATAAACACAGTAGGCCTATGTGTAGATCACCTTGATTTTCCGATCACAGAAAATCTTTGCGGTTATGTAGGCTACAATAAACAATAAGTTATGCAGTGGTGGCAAGCTACTTTTTAAAAGTAACAAAGGTACAGCTACCTAGTCAAAAAAACAAAGTTACATTTTTGTCTATTTAAAAAAATATCTACCTACAGTTACTTTTTATCAACAAATTTTTGTGCGAAAAATGTCAACTGCCGAAGCAGCGGTTTCCAAAGTCGAACTCACAAAAAATGTTTTCTATTTCATTAAACTGATGTATACAGAACTTTAAGAAGTGGAACACAAAATATTTTGCTCAGCAAAAAATTAGGCACGACTTTAAAAAGGTTGAAAATCTCTGGGCTGGATGGTCAGAACAGTAAATATTGAAGTTGAAACTAAGCAAAAGTGTGTACTTAGTTCAAAGAGCTGCACATGCACCCTAAACCATCAGCACAAAAAATTATCTATGCACTTGACTGCCGCTACACTGTAACATTCATTTCTATTAAATACGAACTACTTTGTAATGAATAGAATAGGGAGATTGTGAGCTTCAAAACAAAAACAACGCGGCGTGATTTAAGAGAAATATTTTCTTTAACAAAGATTATTTCGGCCTTATTTTTCGTGTTAGACCAGTAAAAGCGTGAGCTATCAAAGCTACATATTCACAAAAATATTCAAACCTGGCCACAATAAAATAACGTGGCACCCCCTGACCCTCCCAGAGAATGATGAATGCCGTTCTTTTACTGTTTGCCGCATGTTACGATTTGTCAAGTTGTGCGCAACAGAATAAAACAAAGCCCAGAATTTTTCAATGTGTAGTAGGTTTTTTCCACCCACTCCTCTGTTTTGCCAGCTTGCTACCGGTGCTTTTTTATTTTGGAGGAAAATGCCCTCTGTATCCCTACGTAACTGTATATGTACTATAGTTGACTTACGCACAACGGAGAGATTAAACTTTTTCCTTTGGTCTGACATAGTAGCCTACAATCTTTTAAGTCATGTACTATTAAACATTATTTAACTCACGTAGTAGAGACAATTTCATGCTGAAGTTGTAAACATATTTGCACCTTTAGCGTAAATTAAATGCAAGTTGACAGTTTTACTGTAGTTTGCTGCTTTTTAGTGCACTTTTTCAATGAAAAACTAAAAAAATTTTCAGCACTTTCAGCGCATAAATGCAATGACTTAGAGTTTGGAAAACTCCCAATAGCTGCTCCTGCTTCCTTCCTGTCTAATACGTAACAACAAATGATGTTATTCAAATCAAATTTTACTAAACCCGAAATTTTTTTGCACTCGAAGTCATAAACAATTCGTAAACTGGCAAACTTCGTTTTAAAGGTAGTCGGCTCTGTTCTATAATGACCAAGCGCCATTTAGCGAGCATTTCGAAAAGTCGGTCGGTAAGATCTGAACATTTTGGTTTTAAAATGTCTTTTTCTAAGCTGAGCAGCCGTTGTACCGCTGCGCTATGAAGCAAAGCGGTATTGCATTCTGTAAAAAAAGCGTTTGTTGCTCCATCAATAACAAAATCATTAACGTCCTAGACGTAATCTCGCTATGGAGCGCTTCCGAACTGGATAAAATAGCAACTGTATCTATCCGCTTTTAATAGCAGCTAAGCAGCTAGCACCGATTTCGCTACTTTTGTTAATAACGAACGGTTAAGGGTCATTTCCACTTGGAGTAGATTGCAGGCGGAGCGTGAAAAATTCTTTGTTTCTCTATTTAGTTTTATGCGCGGAGCGCGCTCGCTATAATAGAGAAACAAAAGAATTTTTCGCGCTACGCCTGCAATCTACGCCTAATTGAAACCAGCCTTAACACATACTGCAAAAGCAACTCAGTTAGCAAAATAGCTGCTACTGCCCACCTTTGAGGCTGTATAAATCTTTTCAAGAAACCTTGGAGTTGCTGGTAGCCTACCGCAAACATTGCAGCAGGCTACTGTTAACTCCTAATCTACTGCGCAAATCGCCTTCGATCAAAGATATCATTGTAAAGCATTTTTCGCAAAGAACAACCAACTTAGAAAACCCGCTGCAATGGCATTGAACGAGCAGGATATTAATCGCAAAGCCATCGACTTATTGCTTTAAGTGACATCGCAAAACAAGAGTTTTCTCGCACAAATGTCGGCACACATTTACAATTTTGTTTAAGGAACTAGAGGAAAAAGGGGTGAAGGTAAATTTGTCACTTGCATAATGATAGAATTATATTTTAGATGTCATGACCACACGATTATGACCATCGAGATTAAGATCATACTATGTATTCCGACCAAAATAATTCTAGTTGAAGATCTTTTTTACAAAATCGATTTGCTTTATGCAGCCTGCCATTCTAATCTTACCCAGGTTACTCGTAGACTCTGAATAGGCTTACGCATATTACAGATAGCAGCGTTTTTTTTTAACGCGGATAAACATGGTTATCTTCGATCAAATGCCATGTAAGGAACCATTTTGTGATCCAACGAGAATGCGCAGACCTACATACCGCAAAGTCTGATCAGGTCATTTGTTTTTCTGCGAATTAGTGGTGAAGATATTTGTTCAGCATGTTGTAAAAGGCTACTTTTGGGCATTCACCTACTGTGGTCCACCTTGATGTAGGTGGAACTATTATTCTGCGATTTGCATTTATGGCTGGTTCTAATCGAACTGCCATTTTCCGTAACTTACGCTTGTTTGGGTTGGCAGCGTGCACCGGTTGATTGTCGTCTTGAGCCTGTATACCCTGCATCTGGTAAAAGAAAAACAAGGTAGGCATCGCAACAAGATTTATGGGTGTTCTTGCATAAAATGGGCAATTGAGAGCTCGTAGCAAAAGCGTATTAAAATTTTCCAGAAAACGAATAACAATTGAGCAGCTCGCTTCCGAATCAAGCACACCCTGGCTGAGTGTGATGGAGACGGAAAAAATTATTCGAAAAAAGAAAGCCAATAATTTCATGGATGAGTAAGTTTGTTAAAAATATGATTGCAAGTATAAACGTATCTTCAAAATGCCAATCTTTGAAATATAGTATATGTAAAATCAAGATTGATTTTATTCCTGTTTTCAAGACAGCTCATAAATTATATTTGTGATTTGTGGTCTATGCTGTTTTCATGACAAGTAAATTGTTTGTGGCCTGAATTTTTGATGAAGACCTCCAGAACGAACACACGCCGAAATATTAGAAGATTTAAAAGAGGATTTTCTCAACATTCAAATTAAGCTTGAAGCTGACACAGAAGCGGAATGTGCAAAGCAGCGAAGGTTAGACAAACTGTCCTTTTACAATGTCAAACAAAAATAAGAAAAACAATAAGTTTCTCTAGGTGCTTAGGTTTTCCTAATTATTTATCTCAAAACAAAATGGTAGTTTTATTTTCCGGTTTAGTAAAGCAGTTGTGCTTTATTGTGACGTATTTTTATCGTTTGGTCACCAGAAAATCTCTAGTCGGTTACCCCAAACTAGAGCATCGTAGGGTCCAGACCTGCTTTGGAGTATCCAGTCCTGCTGGCGTGGTACATTTCTGCCACAAGCAAAGAAATTGCCATAAAAAGTGTCTCTTCTTAGTGCGCAACGATTTATCAAGTCCGAGGTTTGAACTCACAATCGTTGTCACCATAAACGAGAATCCACTCGACTGCCTTGTCAACACATAATCGCGTTGGCAATTAGCATTCAACGTCATCAGCACAGCGATAACTGCAACGACTATAGCCTACGAGATACCAATCGCACAAATACATACAGTACAGTATTTGCTTTACACTTCCCTGACCGGAATTTTTCACTAATGTTATTAGCCCATTTGTTAAAAATACTTACAGTAATTTCTATCACAGCCGCCACAATAACAGTTGCCTGCGTTTAAAAGAAGAAGTAACCGCTTTTACTTTTCTTTGCACGAGAGAAAAATGAAATCATGAAAACCGTCATTCAAAATGTTTCTTTTGATTATTATAGGTATCAGTACAGAAACTTGAGGAATATCTACAATGCAATACGACTGGGTCTACATCGAGATGAAACTCTAGAAAGAATGAGAGCTGTCATTAAGTTTCATAAAGAAAACAGAAATGAAACATCAATGCAGCCATTTCAATGGTGTGGCATATAACATTAGATTGTTTAATTATTTTGAAACATGGTCGGACATTTGAGTCTCCTCGTAGATCTTGGTTGTTATGCCATTGATAATATGTACGGCAATTTTGCCATCTTCGTTACGATCTTTGTTTAAAATGCTCATAATAGGCCTAAATGCAACAAGGAATGTCTGTGCAAAATGGTATAAGGGCAAGCCAATAAAAAGTTGTCCATTTTCCAGTACTGGTAATCTGAAAAGCACGTAATCACTAGCCATCAATTGTTTAGCACCAAGCTCCTTGGTTCCATGGTCTTCTATTATTACCTCCAACTCGAAAAAGAGGCAATGTTAATGGGTAAATAACTGATAGCCAACGATACAAATTTACTGCAAGTTTTTGTTTGAAGGTTTGTAGATTTAAAAACGGAATCTCTTCAAAAAACCGAAGTAGACGACAGCAAAGAAATAATCAAAACAATAAAAAAAATTGAAAGATTTAAGTTTGAAAACCAATCTACCATCCCCTATGGAAAGGTAGGAAACTGTTTCATTTCTATAACATTCATAGCTATGCGACGTTGAGTGGAATGTGGCAGTCACGGCCTGTTTAGAGGTGATAACGTGGAGGTCAAGCGCTGCCGAAATGTGTCTCACTTTTATTTAGTCACTTTAATTGCAAAACTTTTTTTATATTGAGACAATCCCCCCAAAGTAATGTCTAAATACAGTCTTAATAAAAGAGGGTAGCACGTCACGCCTTTCTTTTCCAGTTAAGTAATATTTGACCATAATTTGATGAAAAAATGGACACCTTTCTTTGTTGGAGCTTGATTCGCCTAGGACTGGCTAGAACTAGCAAATGCTTTTACTCCTCACTTTGTAAAACCTTAGCTGTGCTAGTTCGACAGCAACGCGCTTGTAGGAAAGCTTTTTGAGTAGGCTGTACTTAAAAAGTTTTGATGTTAAACAACTTGCTTCGACCTTATAGTTTCAAAGAATTTCTAAATATTCTTTGATTCATGTAGAAGGATGAAGTGCTTTTTCTTTGACATTGGTAAATGTGGCCGCATTGGGTCTATGTTCCTATGTCCCGGGAATATTGATCTTCCTGCTTGATTGTTAATGGAAAGTAGCTCTGTAATCAAGTCACGTGTAGAAGGCAATTATAGCTGTACATTTTTGATTTTATTGTTAACTGCCACCGAGAGACACAAGTGATTTGTGTTCGCTGCGGATTTGCTTTTTCTTATCACGATGCTTTATGAATACAAAATTTCATTCAGGAAAAGCTGTGTCTTCTTGTCCGTTCCATGCCAGCGCATATTCTTCTGCCGGAACCCATGATGGAGGCAATTGTGTTTGTCCTTGATAAGATCTTGGATTCTCCGCCGGAAATGTTGCATTGCTGGCTCATTGGTAGAAAGCTGGATAAAATTAGTAACATCGATAAATATTCTATTGCACTTAAAGAATCAAACACAACATAATCCAACAAGAGATTGCTAAAAACGAATAAGTTAACCTTCAAACTAACAAAAAGAATTCGATCTTCAATTTTGCCTATACATAGGTTACGATTTTTAAACAAAACATTGCTAGGCTGTCCTTTTTATGCAAGTTTCTTGAAAATAGTTACGTTACGTAGATTTTTTGGTTGTTTTTTTACAAGACGTATCTTGCCACATTCATTTTGGTTAAATCGACAACTAAATCTGCAAATGAAAACTTGTAGAAAGTGGTGACTGAGTCAATAACTCCAAAAAAGATTTTTGTTTTCACACGTGCTTTGTCTTCGACGCCACTGTATTAACGTTATCTAATGTATGTTGTATACTGTTTAGTCTTCTTACTTGCTTATTTGCAGTGATTTTGATCTTTTAGTTTTCTTTCTAGCTTGCTGATTGATTGTTTATTGTTTTTATTTGTGGCGTAGTTATGCACGTTTTACTGCTCTTTGAATAAGTTTTTATTGAATAGAAGTGGTGTTCTGCTTTACACATGATTTGCCATCAGCCCAACAATAGTTTTGACATGAAGCAAGCAGGGGAGATCGATCTTTGCCCTACTTAGTATTGCCTAAAATTTCTACTTTTTGAAAGCGTCGTGTACACTTAAAACACTCTTTACCCCATTCAGGTAATCGAGCCATCACTCGCTCAACCAACGAGGTGCCGTTTGTATTGAACGAACAACGAACGTTGAATTAATGTGCGGGAGTGTATTTCCAATGCTTAGGAAAACTGGATTTTTATCTGCAGTTTATTTTGAGACAAGCCGCACACTCTGTATTCAAAGATTGAATTACAGTTGAATTGATTGCGGTAGTACGTAGCTGATCAGTTTGCAGATGGTCGTTGACCCGCAAGCCCATTTTTACACTCTCTTTCGTATCTCAGTTCAAATCTTGATTTGAATCAGCAGACTTTTATGTTTATTCTCCAACTGGAAAGAAGTTATAGCGTGGCCTCCTCCCGCGAAAGTTCTTACAAGGGATCTTCTCTCATGAAAGAGAATTTCATGAGCACCTGAATGTGGAATTCCGGATTTTTGAGTCTCCCACGCTGCCAGCAACTCATTGCGGTCGTGAATTGAACTCCAGCCATTGTATTCATTTCACTTTCAATTGCTCTTATTTTGTTTTCTCATTATTGTTTTTAGTGTCAATTAAGTTAAAAAGACATGGCGAGCAGACAAGTTTTCGTCAGACGTCAGGTGGCAAATTACATAAAAAGAAAGCAAATAATACCATGTCCTGGGATATTTAAATCTATTGGCGTAGCTAGAAGCGAATTATGCGAAAAGCCAAGACATATTTTTAGGATTTTCAGTCTTTTTATGATAATCTTTTTTCAAAGATCAATTTCCTGTCCTTTAATTTTATTTAGAGATCAACGTTTTGTGGTCGTTATACTTAAAAATACGTTCTCTTTTTGATCGGATTTAAGAAATTTGGCGACATGTCTCCTTGGGCTTCCTATCTACGCCCATTTTCATCTTTTTGACAACCCAAGAAAATATGTCTGTTTGCATAAACAAAATCCCGACCAGTTAATCGTTTCATTTTTTAAATCGACCCGACGAAAGAAATGCATTCGAAATGAAAGCGCTTCGAAAAGTAAATGCTAAACCAGCACTATTTCTTTTTGAAGGTAAATATTTTTTTAAACCTAGATAAAAAGCACTATTTTTAAATTAGATAGTGTGTAGTTGATTGGACAGCTTGATTTAATAGAGCGGGTTGCTATGCAATTACATCATATTCACGTTGATAAGGAAATCTGAAAATCAAAATCACTTTGATTTGTCTAATAGACGGAATATTGCATCTAATATAATTGCTAACAAAAAATGTCTAGCAAACTATTTCCTTTTCAACAGCAAAATAATGCATTTTATTCAGAAAAAGTATTAAAGAAGATAAAACAAGCCATCGTAAATAACGAGCACAGTTGTAAGTGAATAAACATAGTCCGATATGTTATTGAGAATCAAATTTAAACTTTTTAGATTTAGATTAAAGCTTATAACTGAATACCTAATTAAACGTTTTCTTTAACCGAGTTCTAGTCTCCGAAGCCGAATTTATTTTTTTGTGCCTCTTGTTTTTAAAAGTATAGAAAATAATTTCAAAAATTTTCGTTTGGCCCTGAACATTATACACTGTATTTAGAATCAAAATATATTAATTGATTCTTTGATATAGTAAATCAATTTGCATTATCATAAAAAATATGTTTATCACACTTTTTGCTATTGTAAAACTAACAGATCATACAACCAGTAGAAGAAAAAATTGATTTGAAGTTTAGAGAAAAGATTGCTTGCTTGTTCGATTTCCTTTTGAGGCTCAAAGAAGTCACAATTTTATTTCAAAGATTTCTATAAATCAGTGGTTTGGCTGTATCAATACAAAAATACTTTAGAAAACTTTTGTTTTGGCATCTTCTCTGGATAAAAGAAGGGGGTAAAACAGAATTATTAGTGGTAGGCTAGTTACTTTTCGAAAATAACTAAGCTACCGTCGCAGTTACTTCGCAAAAGAGTAACCAAGTTGCAGTCATCACCTTAAAAAAGAACTAGCCACATTTATGTCACTTCAGGTTGTCACTTTTATAAAATGTTTAAATTGGCTTCCTCGGCGATGCTATTCTAGTGGTCTCATTGCAATTTTGTTTAAAACACAAATGAATCCCAACCTTCAGCTTATTTTACATTTGATGTCGAAAAATTATATAGTAAGTTCTTCTCTAGAAAATACGTATATTAATTGTTATTCAAAAATCTTGTTGGTAGCACAGAATATTAATATAGCTCTGAAAATGCTGTTTTAGCCACAATCTTTTCGTGACGCTCTTATCAGTGGCGGTGTCGCCTCAAAAAGGAAGATCTTGAGTGAGTTTGTGCGATAACACAACTTACTCACTCTAGCTTTTTTCTTTTTGTGGCGATACCACCACTAATGAAAGCGTCACAAAAAGCTTGTGGCTGAAACAGCTTTTTTCAAGGCTATATTAAATGTTGTTATTGAGAATATTTGTTTAGATCACTTTTAAGATAGTTTGGCATCATACTTTTTAAAATACTTTTTGGCATTAGTTACCTACAAACCGATAAAAGCAGCAGTAAGAAGTACTAACAAATTCTGGAGTTATGAAGAAGCGGAGAATGATGCTTGGAAAGCTCAGTATGAACGAAAGAAAAAAATTCTTACTCAAGGACACTTATCAGACAAATCTAAACCGTACAAAACGGTTGGAAAAATTTACCTTAGCTCTGCAGACTTGATTTACGACAACATAACAAGTGATTTACAAAGCCAGGTAAATATATACAAATAATTTCTTAGTAATAGAGCCTGCATTAGTTCTAATAAAGCTCAGAAAAAAGCTTCAGGCAGAACTAGAGGCATAATCCGAAGTTGAGAAGCGAAAGCGCCGTCGTCTTTCTTGTTTGCCAAATGTGAGCTGACAATAGTATAGCCTAAAACTTTCCCAAAAAATATAATCCTCGGCTTGTCTTCAGGATTGTAGAAGGAATTCACTCTGCCAATTGTTTTAGGAACTCCAAAGCGAGTCTCAACACAAGTTGTCTTATGTATAACGCAAAGGTTTTCCAAAAACCAAAGTATCAAAATGTAATAATAATTGTAATAACGTTACTATGACAAGCAAAAAAATCAAGATTTTCCTCAAATTTTCTTCTGACTTGCACAACCTAAGCGCATGGGCAAAATAACATTTTTCAAAACTATATGTATGTATATATATATATATATATATATATATATATATATATCAAGTAGATTTTTGAGAAATGATTTGCAACATTTTTTTATAATGAATAGGTCTGAGCTTGATTATTTGGAGTATAATAATTAGTCCATAACCAGCCACTTTTTGAGCGTGACTATTTGTTGAAAAGGAAGACTATATCTCTATTTACGATCAATAATTCATTACTATACCTAATAAGATTTTTTTAAATGATGTTTTTGACCTCTCTGTCATTTGTTGACGCATTTTGAAAAAATTGTAAAGCGTTTAGTCCCTCTTAACCTAAAATGCTTTGAGATTACCAAGGTCTAAATTTAGCTCTGATCACAGAACCTGCGAACCGATTAATCTGTGCCACAAAAAACCTCTACATTTATGAATCTAAAAACCACAATACTTGCAGCTTTCTAAACCGCAAAGTTTTTCAAGAAGCGAATTTGAATCAAGCAAGTCACCACCCCCAACATCCTCGGCAAAAGGTGTGAAGCAATCGTTTGCTGATGCCACAAGAAAACAGAGAAACTTTTCTCACAACAGCAGCGGCTTAAATGCAATCAGAAGTCGAAGAGACGAGTTAAAAGAAATGAGAAATTTACTTGTGGGCCACCAACAGTTGATGTATCATTTAAAAACTGAGGTAATTCCCTAATCAGTCAATCGCGTTAATATTGTTTAATTTCATTTAGGCCTGCGTGCTTAGAACTGTGCTAACCTGAATTACGCAAACTATGGGTTTACAATCAAGTCTGCTCGCCTTTATATTTGGAATTTATCTGGCTCGGAAAAATTCCAAACATAAAGGCGTTTCGATTACCGTGAGCTCAAAGGCCTCTGCAATCTATACAAGCTTACCAATGACTAAGTAGAAGTAAGTAATTTTTTGTTTGGTGAAGGTGATGAGAGAAGTTGAAGCAGTAAAATCGCAATTTAAATCAAAAAAGGATATTCGCATAGCTTACACAGAAGAGGTCAGAAGTACAGGCTACTGCTTGTATTCACATGATTTGGTGGATTTTTCCAATATTTTCTCCACTGAATCATCCTCACAGTCTACTAACTCTAGTTACATTATTTTTTTACCAACAGATCGTGGTTATAAAGCTGTATAGGGCTATGCATCGTTTAGTTGAAAAGTTAAGCAGGGGTGCGGTAACAACCTTAGGTGAGGTTTAAAATATTGGAGTCATAAGACTTCTGGGGGGCGTACAGACCCCTTACAACCTTTTTTCCTTAAAGCCTAAGAAAATGAACAAACACCACAAAAAAGTTTAGTTACTTTTCTTACGTGAAATAAATTGCTGAAATCGTCAGAATATACATGTAAAAGAAAACCAAGAAAACGATGTAAGACGTCACAATCAAGACGCGTAAAGGATTTGCTAACGTTTGTTTCCACAATAGTTCAATTTGTCTTTAAAAGTTTTACAAAACACTAAAAACCGAGATTTGTTTAGGTTGTTGCTAATTAACAGTTTCATCAGCTCCTGCTCATCAGTTTTGCCCAATCTATCTTGATGAATGTTCAGCATTACAGAGAGATGTGTCTGTCTATCTTGCTTCATTTTCCGTAGACATGTTTTAACTGCTTTAACGCCAAAAAAGTTTGCTCCAAAGAGGCTGAGAAAACAGGAAACTTAAAACTGATTCGACAAATTTTTTTGTCTTTTTAAACAAAAATCATCTTTATGGCCCCTGTTCGCTAATATAAGCAGCGACGTCATAGACTGTGTTGAAGACTTTGCTTTCGGTCAAATCCCAGAATAACCAAATTCTACTTCGCTCACGATCTTTATTAATTGTACAAGGTGGGGCAAAAAATCTCCCACATATTAAAGTCTTACAATGGCAATGCTGTTGCAGGTAGCCACGTAGCTAAAGTGAATTTATGTAGTTATTGGACTGCCATTTTGTTTTCTAGAGTGATAGATTGCAATACCTAGTGATTTATCAAATTTTTTTGAAAAGTTTTGAAGTCTGGATATGGCCTGGACGTATACAAACCGTGCATTTATTGTATATAGTTTTCTCACCAACAGAGAATCTGTAATAGCAATCTTAAGAAATTTCTGAAATCATTTCCAACTGAGCACGCACGACCCTGTTTCTGATCCAAAAACTATACTGCTTTGGGTTAAAAACTTTAGAGCTACAAGCTCAGCACTCAAGCGGAAACCCTTGAAAGACCAAGAAGCGTTCAAACTCCAGAGAACATCCAAATTGTTAACTCTTTCGCTACCACGTGAATAGCGAAAAAAATCTCCGCAAGATGGCAGTGCAAAAACTGTCATGATTTGTCATAATCAGTCATAATTAATCATCATAAAATACACCAAGTTTGTTAGTGAATCATTGCTCATTTGCTTACTTCTACATCAAGTGTTATATATCGTTGAAATCTATATTTCTTGAAGATTTTAAATATGAAAAAAATTTTTTTAATATGCAAATTTTATGCAAATTAACCCCCCCCCCCCCCGAATAGGTGCTGAGTTTTCTTCGAAATTAAAGTAGTACCCTTACCTGAAAGATCACTAGCGATTTTATTTTCTGCCAATTTTTTTACAAATGGTCGCTAAATGATGTTAAGGAAGTGAGCTTTCAAGGTATATTAGTCAAAACTTACATGAAAGCCTAGGTTTTCTGCAATTTGCAACTTTCGGAGGCCCGTGACCCTTTTTTTGACTGGTACCGACTGGTACTAAATTTTGTTAGTTGAATTTAGTACGTAAAATGTGATCAGTCATTATTTGCTGAAGATTAGCTTAAACAATGTATCATTATACATTTTTTAAAAGGGAATTTCTTCAAGATTCAGAAAATATCAAGTTTAAATAGAATATGTTGTCACTAGCTATGAAACAGAAGCTTTTTTACACACCTCCCATTTGTTTAGAAACAAAGGGGATACAGCAAACTTTGATTTAGAGAAGTCAAACCTCTGTCAGCTTTTAACCCTTTATTGGTAGCTTCTATCTCCTTGGAAACTTAATACAAAACGACGACTTTAGTAGTGAAATATTTGCAATTTATTTGATCTTTTTAAAGGATATAGTTTTTCTAAAAATTCAAAATTAGTAAAGGTAGGTCGAAAATTTTTGGAGGGTTTTGAACTGATAGTAGTTTTCAGACTGAAAGAGTAGTATTCAGACTGCGTTAATGATTAAGGCTTTGTTTTTCTGGTAAACACGATATCTCAATTTGATTTCAAGTTAGTTGGCTTTTGCACGAGTCTGCTGAAAATTTGGCAATTTTTGTCTTCTGCAGCTGGGCTCTTGGTCTTTTTTATCCTTTTTGGGTTAGAAAATCCGAGAATTAGAGCACAAATTTTACATCTTCCCATACGTAAAGAAATAAGCGTGATCTTTTGAAAATTTTATGAAAATCTGATGAGAAATAAAATCGCAAATCCATTTTTTGTAAACTGATTGTGTGACTTCGGAGGAAAAAGTTTCAAGGAAATCCTTTTTTTGCCAGCATTAGTACAAGCGCGGGTGAACAACTTTAGAAATCGCTTACAGTGGTGTATCGCGGCTCGAGGGCGCCACTTTGAGAAGATTATTTTTGAAACATAGGTGTCACAAAATAGCAATCATATAGTGTAGTAAGCACAAAATAAAAATTACAATAAAACTTTTTCTGCCCCACCCTGTATTTGGCAATACAATAAAGCGCAAATAATGATCTTTTTTTCGATTCGCCACGTTAATCAAGAGAGTTTTTGTATCGGCAGCAGCCATCACACCTCTTTGGTTAAAGCTGCCTTTAAGCTCCGCATCGACCAGTGCAAGGCTTCCATGTTTCCCACTTTCATTTACTTTTGCCAAAGTAGGAAACAAAATTTTTGCTTGCTCTAGTTTTCCATAATTTTTGAAGTCGTTTTAGTTTTTCGGGATCCCGCGGATTTTTCAAGTATGCCGACGTTCTTATCCACAAAATCGTGAGTTTTTAGTAATTTTTAAACTTCGTCGCAAGTCCTCAAGTTCGTGATTGACTTTGGAGCACATTTACTTGGTCTAAGGCTCCAAGAGCTGTAGACTTCTCGCTCTGAAGTGCTCTTGCAACTACTTTGCATGGTCCAAACAGAACTTGGCTTGCAAAAAGTGCGAAATACATCCTTTTTTGGCTTGTTTGTACAATCCATTAACTTTTTTTCTTGCATTTGCTCCCATTGAATTGTGATCTTTAATGATTTTAATGTATCAGTTACCAATTCATAACTTGCAACTGCAAGCGAGATAGAAGTAACGCAAACTCACCGACGCTTAGGACACTATGTAGTTTGTATCTCATTTTATACCATTTGTATAATCTCGTTCTGGACGTTATCAGACATCCACTTGTCTCTGCGTAGCAACTATCGTCTTTTTTGGGGGAGAGAAGCTGTGTGTTACATCATTAAGTGCCACAGGAAACCCTCTCGGGGATCATGTCCCCATTGCGATTCCTTTTCCACCGAGATATTAAAGTCAACAAAACACAAGCTTCAACACTATTCGCACAACTGCTTGATCGTTCTGCACTGCTTAGAGAGCCCGACATCAATGGGAGCGGTTTTTGTAACATAATGACTTTGATGGCCAGTGAGTGCGTGTTCGATATTTCTATGTGTTTTAAATTTTTCTATACCTTTCTTCCAATTCTTAAATGTACTATTAGCAAATGCACTTCAAGCAATTGCGGAACAGTCAACTTGCGGAACGGTCATCAAGTACTATTCCTTTTTAAATTGCTTCAGTGCATACTTTGTAGTGAGCATTGTCAGTTTCTTTGTGGTATGCAAGCCATTTCCAAGTTATCACCCAGAAATTTTGGAAATTAGGTTTTTGCTTCAAAACAGTTTGCCGACTTTCATTATGTGAACTGGTTGGTGCTTGCATAACAGAGTTTTTTGCTGTTTATCTCATGCTATTCCTCTGCCGTCATCTTCAGCTGACACGTCTGATTTCTTTTGCTTCAATACATATCGATCCTTATTTATTCTTTTGTTATTTCATATTTACATCTCATCTTAACACTAGAATTACCAAGGTGTCCTATAGGACACCGGGTCTTCCTTTATTTGCAGTTCCCGCTTCGGATTAACAGCTTTTGTTCTGAAATTCCTTGACTTTTAACGAAAATTACTTTACTTGATGTTGCTGAGTTGCACGAATTCTCAGGATATTTGTTCAAGAGATTATTGCGTTTTTTCAATTTTTTACCCTAGAATTACCACGGTGTCCTATGGGACACCAGAAAGCATTATACACTTACGTATTGGCCTATTAGCCTTAATTTTGAGTTCGTTACCAATAGCTGCCTGTTGTTGTCGTCGTTTATCCGACTCCTTTCGAGGGATGGAGGCATGGCAGGAGACCATGGAGCCCCAGAAGCCAGGCAACTCCCCAGGGTCTGGACCAGAGGTCGGAGAGAGACAGAGAGAGACAGAGACAGAGAGTCGCCAAAGAGTGAGCGGTGCAAACAATCCGTAACTGGACAGTGCAGAATGAGATGAGAGATGTCCTGGGACGGGTGTCCACAGACGCTGCAGGAAGGATTCTCAATTCTGCCAATCCTAGAGAGATAAGAACCTAACAGAAGGCTGTGTCCGTTGCAACGTAGACGAGAGAGAACACAGCGAGCATGACGAGGGAGCACAAGTTCCTCGGTGGAAATCGAGGAAACCTGTGTGTCAAAAAACTTCGATGAGACAGTACGCCTCCAGTCCGAGATAAGACGAGAGTGGATACAAGAGGTAAGAGGAAAGAGACTACAAGGAATTGCAGAGGGCGCAATTAGCGCTCCCCGTCTGGCCAGCTCATCAGCCGCGTCGTTCCCCGGAGAAACGAGTGTCCGGGGACCCATTGTGGTCTGATAGAGCAGAAGAAGAGAAAAGACAGTTCCTGCCAGATCTGCCACACAGTTTGAGATATGAGGAAACATGGAGGAGAGGACAGGGTGGCGAGGACAGAACGAGAGTCAGATAGTAGGAGAAGAGAAGAAAAATGGCAGACTTTATGGTGCTGCCGAGACCAGCAAAGAACATGCAGAATGGCGCAGGCTTCAGCGGAAAAACTGGAGCATACTGGGCCTGCCGAAAAGGAAAGAGTGGTCTCAGTGCCACAGAGAGAGCAGTTGGCAAGAACGCCGGAGCCGCCCTTGCCAAAAGAAAAAGGAACAGAGCGGTCTGTCCAAAGCACCAGATCATGAGGGGGGAGAGAGTCAAGGTGAGCGAAAGCCGCACCTTGACGAGAAAGAGGGGGAACAGAGCGGGAGCATGGAGTGGGAAGGGTGGACTCCACCGAGAGCGAAGGCAGATTTCAGTGAGGAAAGGGAGGGCAAGCAACAAGAGTCCCCCTAGAACAAGTAGAAGGAAGCATGAGCGGATAAGTGGACGCAAAAGCTCTCCAGGACGATCTGCAGAATCTTGGTTTCACTCCTAGTCTGGCCAAACCTGAAATAGGAAAGGAAGTTGGGAGACGAAGAGCCCGCTCATGAGAAAAAAGAGTGAAGTGAGTCAGGGTGACTCGTAGAGGAGGTAGAGATGCCTCGGAGAGAAGCAGAGGGATAGGGGAGGACGAGAGGCAGCCGGTGGTGGCGTTCCAATTTGGTGAAATTGGTAGCGCTTAGGAAAGGAAACCATCTGGGTGAAGCGTAAGTGAGAAGGGACCGAAGAAAAGATTTATACAGAAGAGAGAAAGGGACTTCTTAGAGGAACCCCATGAGGAAGCAGAGATACAGCGTAAGGCCTTGAGACATGGGAAAATGTACCTGAACCAATCAACACCCGCCTCAACATGGTGGTGCGGTCCCCGACCCCGTTTGGGTTGGGTCGAAATAGCTGTTGGCCTTCCCAAGGGTCCCAGTTACCCCGGGCACTCCCCTTCATAGCTGCCTGTCGCAGCAACTCATTATATGAGGTTATCTTGTTTTTTCCTCAGAGCAAATGTAGTTTCTCGAGTCAGTACATTTGTAAAATCGCAACAGCAAGTCTTTTATGTCTACGTTTCAGGCACTTTAGCAGTTCAGCGTCGAGGCAGTGACGATGCAGTACAATCTCCGAAAACAAAAAGTGCACAAAATCGGTTTTCTACGATACAAATTGAATGCGAATGTGTTCTTTGGAAACTGCTTTCATGTAGAATGCATAATAACGGTTAAAGCACCAGCAGGCACACAGAAAAAATGCCGCATTATTGATGGTGTCCTATAGGACACCGTGGTAATTCTAGGTATAAAAAAATCCTGGTAATTGTAGTGTTAATTGGTGGTGACTAAACTGGCTGCTTATATTTTCAATGAACTTGTTTCCATGAATTCCTCTGAATTTCCGCAAAAGCCCGGCAGCGTTGTGCTGCACAACCGCACAGAAGCAGACAAAAATCGCAAGTAATCACATTGCTGCGCAATAATTGAGTGCTGGTAGCAACAAAGCTGCATAGATTTATGATGTAGCAGTCCATTCACAAATCACAAAGTAAAATGAATAATTAAAGTTATTACTCACTGCAAGTGGCAAGGTACTTTTACTACTCTCAAGCCTGGTAGGACTGGCAGGCTTTTATCTGAATTTTCTGATCGAATATATTTATAGTATTTTATAGCTATAGTATGAAGTTGATATGTTAGGGTACACGCAGAAAATACTCGCTAGAGATTCTGATGGATTACTAAACGTGTGACAGGTAATTCCTTGAAATTATCCACGATGAACTCAGCCGCTTAGTACAAGTTTATCGGAAGCTTCAGTTCCTTAATCCCCTACTTCACGCACTACTAAGGTTAAGCATATTTTTGTAAACAAAGTAGTTAAAAGGGTCACGGAGACATAATCAACTACCCCTCTTTTGAATATGACATCGGGTAAGTCGTGAATTTTAAGGGAGTATGGTTCAACCCGAACAGGATGAGTTGATGGCCTTTATTTTGAAAACAGTTTTTTTTCACTAGAATCACATTAACGAAACGAATTTCCACAAAATGTCCTGTTTTGAGTAAAAATATTATTTCCATGTCTTTTGGTAAAGAGTTTACTTTAGAGGGTATCGTGGCAACATCAGATAACTTTACCCCTGAACAATGCGTCTGTTGTGGCATAAGTGCATCCCAGAGAGTCTTTGACCAGAATGTTATGATAAGATATTTTTGAAAAACCCAGTAAAACTGTGCTTTGCCTTTGGCTTAATTGTAGAATGAAATATCTTTTTCGCGATTTTTTTCCCCACTACGTATTTTAATGACTTCGCGTTAACTTATTTATAGGCAATAAATATCGATAGACGTTTGCAGTCGAAACAATTTCATGCAAATTAAGATGAGAAATTCTCAGTACATTTAAGATAATGAAATTTTAAATGAAATATCATAATTTTGGTCAAACTTTTTTAAAATGAAAAATTTGTCCCTCTTCCTAAATGCTTTTTCTGGATTCACCATCAAAAAGAAGGATTTGCACTGAAGCTTCGATCAACATTTTGTGATACAGTAAATATACCACTGGCTTGTTCCCTATCAAACGATTGATAGTTTCATTTGTTAGCTGGTTTGTTTCATCAAAAGAGGCAGAATGGCATTTTCTTTCATTCACCATAGAAAACACTGACAACAATTCAAGAACTTAACAAGCCAAAAATTTCGGTGGAGATAAATTGCTTTACGTTGAATCATTTTTCCAGTACACTTTATTTTAAAGACACAAAAGAGCTTTGGCATGAATCAAGATATTAGGAAAATTTTAAAAAGATACCAGTATTTCGATTAAAAAGCAAGACTTTTGTAAGTTTTTTTGAAGGATTTCTCATTTTGGCTCCTTCTATCTGTAGACATGCCCTTTGTTTGATGATTCGATTGCGGACATAGAGTAGTGTAGAACCACTGATAAAGCTCAGGCTATGCGTAGAGAGAAGATTAGTTGAGGTAGAGTGGACTCTTACTTGTCGTAATGTCATTGTTAATACTTTGTGCTGCTGTAAGTTCAAGTTTGGAGAAAAGAGCATCGGTATTTTGATCACCAATGCTTCCTGGCTAAAGCATTACGAATGTTTGTTGGATTTGTATCCTTGTGTTAAAATTCTGTGCACATGCACTATATAGTAATTGTAAAGTATTTCACTAATTTACAGACAAACAGTGATCAAAGTAAAACATTTATCACATCAATGAGTAGTTATGTATATTGGAGAGAAAAACGAAAACGCAAGAAAGAAAAATGTAAGTTAAAAAAGTTACGTTTGTCACTTTTTCTGCAGCTGCTTTCTACACATGCATTTAGGTGAGAGCTTGAGATGCATTAATTTTAATAGATCATTGTAAAGATGGATAGTTTTTAAACGGTATCTTAAACAAAACTAGTTAGGTAGGGTTTCTTGTCCTCTCGATTATTATGAAAGTTATCGTGACAGTTTGTCGGAGGCCAGATACTGCAACCTGCAAAATAAAAGAAGGTTGAGCTTATGCGGTGGGCTTGGTTTGGAAAGTAACAGAACAGTATTTTAAAATTTTCTCTAAACAATATGATTAATCTAGTGATAATAATATCCATTCTTACGTCATAGCCTAATACTCATCCACTGCTTCCTACTGAGGTACAGTCATACCTCACCTTTACGAACTAATTCGTTCTTCAATGTAGCTCGTAAAACGAGAGTTCGTAAACTGAGGTTCTTTTATACACAGAAAGTAATGCATAAATTGGGGTTACGTTCAGTTGTTTGATAAATTACAAAATTTGTTGGTTTTTTGTTGAAGCTGTTACTTCTAAAAATCTATTTCGTAATTCCGAGGTTTCGTAAAGCGGGAGTTCGTAAAATGAGGTATGACTGTACTTGCAATTTTTGGAATGAATCTCCATTCTCTCGATTGCATCTGAAAAAACGGAATGATTTTATGCGAGAGCAAATCCCGCTTAAATAGTATTGAATTATATCATGTTTTTAACAAATTATTTTCAAAAAACTTTGTGGGGGTTTTTACAATTGGCGGACATTTGGGAATTGGCCTTTAATCTATACCTGCAAAATGTTATACTCGTTGATTTTCGAAGTTTAATTTTTCTTTTTCATCAGACAGCAAAAAATATTTTTTTGTTTCATATCAGTTTCGCAGAAAAAACTTCCATCCGTTAATGATCGTTCAGCAACACAAATCGCAAAAGGCAGCACGGCAGAATTGTCGCCTCAAGATTTAATTGTTGCCGAGTAAATATTTCAATGATTTTTAAAGTCAAATAATGTAACCTGATTTTTTTCTTTAAAAAAAACTATTTCTGATTTGGCCATGCAAAGAAAAAGTTAAAATGGCCGGGTTTTCGTGTCTAAAAAAACCTAGTAGAGAAATGAAGGTCAATTTTAAAATGTATACAAAACTTTCTTTTTCCATCTTTATGCTTTCCATTAATTCATACCTACACTCCTCAAACAAATTTTTACTACCTGTGGAGCATAATGTTCGGGAATTCTGAAAAAATGATTTAAACGTTTTATTTTCTGAAATATCTTACTCATTAAATTTGCAGAAGGAAAAATGATCTAAAGAAAAGTAACTTGATAGAAAAGTTGAAAGCAGTAAATGCCATTCTTTGCGCTTTATTTAATATCAAGCTAAAGTGGCTAAAACGACAGGTAAAACAAAACTAGTTGTTGCTTTTATAAAGCTTTAACTTGTTGAGCTCCGTAACGCAATAACTGGTGGTTACTAAACTCGTTCATTTTTAGATACTGTCGTAATTAAATTCTTTCTTAATTTGTATAAAATGTTTGCGTCTTTGGTTTTTTATCATTTTTGCTTTTTTTGCAGTAACGCACACTGCGCTGCTAGTATAACGAGCACAGGCACAAATACGAACAAAGTCAGTGGCACCATTATTATAATGAACTCATTTTCAAGAAAATGAACAAAAAATATTTCGCTGTACGCTTGTGAAAAGTTTGGGTTTACACAAGCTTTAAACTCTTTATGGAGGCTTTTCGTACATCCCGATTTTACCGGTACGGTTGAGACAATCTGTTCATCAAAGTAGGAAGAGGTAGAGTGAGTAAGTTGTTTTATCTCATCAATTTGGACGGTAGGAAACCAAGACAAGCCAATTACAGCGCAAGCATAGTAATGCGCGCAAAAGAAAGAGATTTCGCAATTGTGAAGAGCCATAGGAAGCGCAGCAAGAGGCCAAATAAGAATGCCGTAATTATCGAAAAAGTTTGAGAGTGTAAACAAACTCTTTCTGTCTGCACAACACTGGGTGCTGAGTCTTGATATAAGTAGCCTCTAACAGATTAAGATGAAGAGAGCGGCGTGCTGTGGCGAGAATTGAAAATTGCTTGTTAGCATAGTTTAAAGCAGTGTTTCTCAACCTTTTTCTTGCCATGGCCCACTTCAAAAAGCCACAAATCTTTGCGACCCACTTGAAAAAGACTATGATGTGATATTCAACAATGTCGCCTAGTTAAGCCCGAGATATACACAAAGTACCACACATACAAGTGACATTGATTAAAATGTGGCGATGTAGTTGTCCTCTAAAAAAAAGGTCTTCAGTACTTTAGATCTTCCGATGGACCCTAAAACTTTTCTGGGTGGTAGGTAGAACATTCTTGCGAGTTACTGCAGCATAAACTTTAACGTAAAAATCAAGCGGGTGCTGACGGAATCATAGCAGCTTTGTACGACTGTTATATCTTCTTATTTCAAGTTTGTGGGGGGGCTTACCTTCCCAAGGGACCCTCAAGTACACAGGGCACTTTTCAGGTCCAAATAACTAAGGGTTAAAAATTGAGCGATTTTTTGGCGATCTGAGCGTTGACGACGTTTTTAGAATAACCATTGTCCAGTAACATTTTCTTGATCCGTTCTATTTCTCCATTGAGTTTACGTTTGGTGCAAATTATTAGGGCTCCATTCACCGATGTGGATATTAGACTTATGTTACGTTTGAGAGAACTAAGGACTCCCACGTAAATACTGGCCAATGAAAGTAGGTTTCCGGTATACATTGGTTTCAAAACCAATATCTATTCTTTCGACATAAACATCAAAAAACGGTAGACATTTGTTTTTCTCTTTTTCAAAAGTGAATTTAAGGAATGGATGAAGGGAGTTGAATTTGGATGGGAATTTATTTGCTTCAGCTTCGTGATCGAAGATGACAAACGTATGAACAACATATTTAAAGTATATGGGAGGCTTTCGTGTTTCAGAAAATGCCTTTTCTTCATAATATCCAACAAAGTATTAGCGGGACCAAGTGGTGATTCCATAGCTACCCCGTCTTTTGTGGCGTTCTTTTTTGGCCTCTTGTGCACTTCCTCTTGCATCTCGCTATTGCGAAATCTCTTTCTTTGGCACGCATTACTATACTCGCACTATCATTGTCTTGGTTGCCTTCCGTCCAAACTAATGAGACAAAACAACTCACTCTAGATCTTCCCTTTTGACGCGATACCGTCATTGATGAGAACGTCACGAACAGCTTTTTTCAAAGCTATATTGCAATTCTGTATTATTAACAAGATTTTTGTTTACCAAAATGTGACAAAATTTTTTAAAACTAATTGATCGCTGGAATGCAAAAAAAGTGTCTTTTGATTTAATTTTGAGATAAATTCAAGTTTCTTTCAGAGATTTACCGAAAAAATTTAGTCTCTCTTTGAGTTCTAATTTCAAGTATAAATACATATAAAAAGTATTACTATATAGAGGGTTAAGTTTGAGCTTGAAGATTGCAAACAATTTTAATATACCTGTTCGGTTTATTACCATACAAAAATACATGAATATAAGTCGCAAATCTGTTGTGCCATTTCACTTTATTATGTTTCTTCATTAGAATCCTTCGTAAAAATGTTTTTTCAGCACGTTCTTCCTTCAAGATACGTTCACCGATTATTGTGTAGTAACGTAGTGGTTGATGAAGATGGAAGACCCACTGCCAAGTAAGATCAGTAAGCAAGGTGTTGCGCATAGGCGATCATATCATCCAAGCTACAACCAATGCAATTTTATGCAAGAAATATTCACGTGACCATTGGGTTTTCAAAAAATTTATTCGATTCAATTTAAATGAAATTGGATAAACTGCACAGCAGCTTTTGAAATTCTTTAAAGATTTACTCCGTATTGAGTTCGAAACAATTAACAATTCGCCACAACTTTAAAGGAAATTTAAGGTGGCTAGAGAAGAACGTAAGAAGTCGCAATTACTTGCGACTTACAATCACTTGATCATAGAGTCGATCGAACGATTTTGTGAAAATCTGTTTTACGTATGCATTCACCTTAAAAAAATTTTTTGCTTGGAATTCAGCGATTATAATTGAAAAGAATTGATCCTATAAAGCTTTATTTAATATTTTTTTTTTAAAATGCTAATTTTTTGTCTCGCTAGTCTCTAGAGTGCTCTGCCTTCTTCTTGAGGGTTTAAGGATATTGGCCACTCTTTTCTATTCGGGATAAAATTTCTGAATTCATCACCTAGGGCAGCACGTAGAACTTTATTTGGGTTCCGAAGAGGAAGCAAGAGAGAGGAAACTCGATGGAAGGACGAAAACGAAACAAGGAAAAGACTTGGAAAAATTTTTTTTCGAAAATATATATCATATAGCTCAACAAAAATAGTTTTTTCTTTTTGCCAAAGATATTTTAGCGATTTTAGGATATATTTGGTGCGCTGAATCCAAAACTGGCGTTGGTTTTGCTGATTTGGCTCTAGTTTTTCATATAATAGCAATACTTTTACTTATACATTAGGTATAGATATTGAAATATGTTACACGAAACATCGGCAAAATTTATTGTGCCAGGAAAGAACGTTGAATTATCATTTAGTCACATGTTAACACAATTATTTTGTAATTTACTCTTTCACCTTAGTCAGCTATGCATTTAGCCATTAATCAGTGTTACACCTGAGCAGCAACTCCCTGCATAAATCATTTAATTATGTTAATATTGTTGGAAGCACTGCTTGCGTGTGCATAGTTATGTTTGGGCGGGAAACCATATAACTTTCAGTAGCCTATTTACTAAAGCAGTTCTAACTGGTAATTTTGCTGCTATTTGTCTTAATCTTAGGCTAATAGTCTGCTAAATTTGCTTGCTGGCATATGTAGCTTATAGAGTAATAGGTAGCGATAAATTTTATTTGACTGCGATAAGTAATAAACCGTAAAAAATGAATTTACATGACAACGTTACAAATTATGTGAAGTACGTAAGTGCGTTTGCGTATTTGTAGTTTATTCACATTACATATTGCATTGAAAGCTATCAGTTGCTCAAGAAGAAGGTGCTGTAATGACCCTGACAAGTTCTGTTACATTTGAGGAGAATACATCCTAAAAGGTCATTTGAACCGACGCGATGGCGTAGTGGTTAGAGCGTCCGCTTCGCAGTCGGTAGACCTGGGGTTTATTCCCCTTGTCGAGTCATACCAAAAGACTTTAAAAAATGGCATCCGCAGCTTCCCTGCTTGGCGCTCGGCATTTACGGGAAGTTGTGGAGAACAAGCCGGCAAGTTCGCTTGTTGTGTCCTTGGGCAAGGCACTTAACGGGACGCCCCACCTTTATGTGGAAGACAGGTGGCCAATAAACCTCGAAAAAGGCAACTCCCAAGCGAGTGCGGACTTCCCGTCCAAAGTATAGCGATACAATTCGCTTTCTCGTGAATGGAGGATAAATATGGCAAATAAAACAAATAAAACAAAACAAATAAAAAATCTATTACCGATTTTGTATGTGAGGTATACCTTGCTTACTTTGGAGTTAAGCTTGGCGACCAAGACAAGTCATGGGCACCACACGTTGTTTGCAAGACATGCATTGAACATCTGCGAATATGGGCAAATGGGAAGATGAAGAGCTTTAGATTTGGTGTGCCAATAATATGGCGGGAGCCCCAAAATTACTTTAATGACTACTACTTTTGTATGGTAGATTTAAAAGGATTCAATCGACACAAGTAAAAGTCACGAAGATACCCGAATTTAGAATCTGCTTGACGTCCTGTACCCCATTGTGAAACAGTACCTGTGCCACAATCTAGTCACTTACCAGATGTATCAACCAACTGGAATGATGTGCATGAAAGTTTGGAAAGCTCCTGCGAAAGTGGTAGTGTTTATAAAAGAAGTTCTACTATACCTGAGCAATTTAGTCAAGAAGAGCTCAGTGATCTTATGAGGGATCTTAATCTATCCAAAAACGCTTCAGAAGTATTAGCATCGAGGCTTAAAGACAAAAATAGTTTTAGTGCAGGAACGAAAGTAACATTTTGTTGCACTAGGAAAAGGAGCTACTGCCTTATTTCTGTTTGAAAGACGGGCTTGTATATTTAAAAAATTTTGAAGGCCTTTTTCTGAAAATGGGAGTAACGGCCGGGCTTGTATGTTGTAAAGATGTCAAAACCCTTCTTCTGAATATGGGAGTAACGGAATACAGATATCAAGACTGGAGACTGTTTATCGACAGTTCCAAGGAAAGTTTAAAATGCGTTTTGTTACATAACGAAAACCAGTAACCCTCGGTTCCGATTGGTCACTCAACAAAGCTCAAAGAAGAATACAACAATATTTAACGAGTATTCGAAAAACTAAAGTATCATGAGCACCGGTGGTTAATATGTGTCGACCTCAAAATGATAAATTTTCTACTTGGTCAACAGAGTGGGTACACCAAATATCCTTGTTTTATTCTTCTTCGTCGTTTGAGTTATTTGTTGTGAGCTTTATGCAGGAAGATGTGTATGTAGGCTACACAGCGTTAGCGCTCACGCTTGGTGAGCAAGTCTTTAGTTAGACTGGGGCCACCACGACGGGTAGACTGCTTGGCCCACAATCTGTCTGCCACATAAAGACGGAGACATCCCATTAAGTGTCTTGCCCAAGGAGACAACAAATAAGCTTTCCGACTTGTTTTCCACACTATCCCTATTTGCTGAGCGCCAAGCAGGGAAGCTGTGAATACCATTTTTTAAAGTCTTTTCGTACGTCTCGACTTCGAAAATGAACCCGAGGTCCACCGACTTTGAAGCGGACTCTTTAGCCACTACGCCATCACGCCGGTTTCTTGGTTTGTGTTTGTGGAACAGCCGTGCTCGCGTGGTCTCCGAGGATTGATATGACAGTTAAGGAAGGCAAAATCGTTAATGAGCCTCTTGTCCCCACAGACAAAATTATCATTCCTCCACTACACATCAAACTGGGGTTGATGAAACAGTTTGTGAAGATACTACCAGATGATGGTTGTTGCTTTACTTACATTTACAATTTTTTTCCAGGGATGAGTGACGAAAAACTTAAAGAAGGGGTGTATAATAGCCCACAGACTCAAAAGATCATGTGGGATCCGGGTTTTGTTGAATCCATGACTGTTGTGGAGTCTGCTACTTGGACTTCTTTTTCTCAAGTTGTCAAGAATTTTTTGGGCAACACCAAGGCAGGCAACTATATAGAGTTGGTCGAGGATATGCTTTTTAATTTCCAAAATTTAGGAGTAAAAATGAGCATCAAAGTTCATTATCTATTTTGTCATTTGGATAAATTTTCAACAAATTTTTGGGACTTCAGCGAAGAGCAAAGAAAAAGATTCCATCTAGACATTAAGGTTGTGGAAGAAAGATACCAAGGAACGTGGGATGCCCATATGATGGCCGATTACTGTTGGAATCTTCAGCGCCATCGTCCACTTGCCTCTCACACAAAAAATCTTACAAGAGAAGATTTACTTCTATTGATTGATTTGTTGCCTTGCAATGTTTTTCAACTATAGATTACACGTTATTGCATGTAAGGATATGCATTTTAAAACTTCTTGGTAGTTTTGTGCTTTGCGTTTATTGTTATATTTTAGTTGATATGTACATTTGATATTGACGAACTTGGTTAGAAAACTTTACGCATTAATATCAACTTTTGCATTGTTTGCAAACAAAAATCTGCTACTTTTTAGCAAAACAGAGCAAAAATGCTCAAATATTTTGGTGAAACAATGCTTCATACTTTGAGTATTTGCAATAGATACTTAACATTGCAAAACATAAAACAAAGTGAGATGAGTTTCCAGGCACAGTGTAAGCTTCAACTACTAACATTGTTGTATTTACAGTTCTAGCTGTGACATAAATTACAAAAATGTAATTATCTCAAAAACTAGAGCCAATTCAGCAAAACCAACGCCAGTTTTGGATTCAGCGCACCAGATACACCCTAAAATTGCTAAAATATTTTTGGTAAAAAATTGTGTGTTGAGCTGCGTTATCAGCCAGACAGACAGAGTTTTAAAAAAGATTTTATACATTTCCGAGAGGGAAGACGCGTCGTAACCTGTTTGTGGGCAACGTTTTATTCCGTCTGTTTGTCACGGGTAATAATTGTAAAAGCTTTAAAATGTTACGTATATTGATGCAGCCAAGTTTTGATGCACCCAAACATGTGCACGAATTACAATCAACTTGTTTCCTATATTTTGATTTGAACAAAGTTGTTTGCATGATTTGAATTGTAAGATTTTGATTAAGACGTAGAAGTGGGTGGGGCAAAACTTGCAAGTTTTAACTTATGACATCATGGTCGTTCCCCGCTATTGCTTCTCTGAAATTTCTTCGAAAAAATAATGCTTTTTGTTGGTATATGGGTGACAGAAGATCTTGAGCTAGAGAGAGAGAAAGAGAGATAGAAAATGGATAGGTAGTTTTTATGTGTATCTGTGTTTGTTTATTCGGAGAATAAATTGTTGTTTTTGAAAATCGCAAAAGCAAAGTGAACCTGATTATTGCTGCAGTTAGCAGTGTAGTTGAGGGTAAAGCTTATTTGTAAACTACTTCAAACAAGAAGTGGAGTGAATCTACTGCTGGTAGATAAGATATTTGGTATTGAATCATCAAGTCTCAGTAAAGTTGTAGTCCTACCAATTGCTTGAGCGATGCATTACGTCGCTTCAACTATAAAATATTATTGTTTAGAAAGAACCAAAATTGTATTGCGCAACACTGATCATCACCCCTTCCCGTCCCTTCAATATGCTTTATACGATTTTCACCAGTGATAAGCAGGGATGTGGAAGCGGTTATTTTTCAAACCCTTCCGCTTCCACACCTATCGCTTCCGCTTCCACCAGCAAAAAACGACTATTGACAATTTTTTTTTAACTTTTGTGGGTCTTTAGCCTGCTTTCTCCTACACTTTATCATTTTGAGAAGACAAAAACCTTCATTTATTGCTATTACTTTACCTACTTCGCTTGAGCTTATTGTTTGAAACTACTCTGTGTTTGTTTTTCTTAGATATCAGAGCTCGTGTTGAATGTAGAACAGTGCTTTTCAATCTTTTTGTCATTGTGGAGCCCCTAATGTACAAGGGGCATACCAAAAGTTCTGCACAAACTGTTATATTTTTAGAACAAAGAATCACGAAATAACAAAACAAGTTTATTTTTTAACAATATCTCCTTGCAAGTCAATGCACTTTCTCCAACACTCTGCAACCTTCTTTATTCCTTCTTCAAACCAGTCTTTTGACATGGCCTTAAGCACCTCATTTACGGCTGACTTCAGCTCATTTTTACACCCAAATCCTCTGCCACGAGGAGGATTCTGTCCACACAACATACGTTTCCATGGCTAAATTAGGTGAGCTGAAGTCGCAATTTCTTCCTCATCCAGCTTACAGCCCAGATCTTGCTCCAAGCGACTTCCACCTATTTGGGCCACTCAAGGATCCTCCTCGTGGCAGAGGATTTGGGTGTAAAAATGAGCTGAAGTCAGCCGTAAATGAGGTGCTTAAGGCCATGTCAAAAGACTGGTTTGAAGAAGGAATAAAGAAGGTTGCAGAGTGTTGGAGAAAGTGCATTGACTTGCAAGGAGATATTGTTAAAAAATAAACTTGTTTTGTTATTTCGTGATTCTTTGTTCTAAAAATATAACAGTTTGTGCAGAACTTTTGGTATGCCCCTCGTACTTTCGCGTTTATCACAAAACTCCCACTAACAAAAATTTAGAAATCACGAACTGCTTGCAAGAAAATCAAATATTTCGTTACTACAATTCAAAAAATAATTAAACACTTCAACAAATAGACAGTTATTACCAGTTTCTTCAATACTTACGACTACTTTTACAGCAGTTAATCTAATGCTTCTCAGATCTAAATCGTATGACCACATATCACAGCTCTCGACAATAACCTGTCGTCACAACAACAAATTACACCGTATAGCGTTGATTTTCCCTCTCCATTCTCAACTAACTCTGACTTTGAGTTAACTTTAACTCTAATCATTATTACCGACTTTCTGTCCGTCCCCAAAACACGTATTGACTCCGATCTTTTTGGATAGTGAAGTGCGAAATTTCTGTCGCATATATAGTATGTACATGTAAAGCGAGCAAAATTGAATTGCACCAATCAACAGCCGCCTCAACGTGGTGGTGCGGTCCCCGACCCGTTTGGGTTGGGTCAAAATGGCTGTTGGCCTTCCCGAGGGTCCCAGTTACCCCGGGCACTCAGCTCACACAAACCATTTTTTTGCCGTGCAGCCCCCTGAACGACCGCAGAAGGGTAGCACGCAGCCTCTTTAAAATCGGCCTGTCTTTTCCTGCCTTTCTTTTGACTGTCTTCTCATTCTTCTCCTTTTCTTGATGAGTGGCAACGTTCATCCAAACCCTTATCCTGTCTTTCCCTGTTTAGTGTGCACTGGAAATGTGACCTGGCGGGGTAGGTCAGTGCAATGCTGCACATGCTCTAATTAAGTTCATTTAAAGTGCTCACTACTCTCCTTTTCTAGATTCAGAACTCTTGGCAGCTCTCATTTGTGGAGCGGCCCTCCCTGCTTTTTTTGGAGATTCTACACCTACCAGCACTGTGACTTCCTCCTCGGACTCCTCCAGCTGGTATACCTTCACTGCTCAATCTGGCCCTCTTCTGCTAATGCAGCACTCGCACCCCACCCTCGCTTTCAAACCTCTTATTCTTTTTTCGCCCACTTTGTATCTTCTCCCTCTGCACCCTCACCACCGCCTCATGCTCCTGGCTGTTTCTCTTTACCTCCTGCTTTCTCTTCCCCTCCCTTACTCTCTTAGGGTTCTTGAATGGAATGCTGGGGGTCTCCGAGCCAGGAGCACTAAACTACTACACTTTATTTTGTCTCATCCCGTTGACCTTATTTATATCCAGGAATCTACCTTCAATTTTTCTTCCTCTTTCCGGATCCCTGGATTCTCTGCTCTGCAATCCCATGGCACTCGCTCCCGATCTGGTATTTTTTCTACTAATGTTGCAGATGCTAGCGGCGGCGTCATTATTTTCGTCAAGCAGTGCTTATCCTTCTCTGAGCTTTCTACCTCCTCTCTTTCTTTGCTTGGCCCCTATTCCGATTATGTGGAGGTCAACATCTCTCTAAACGACTCCTCCTCGCTCTCATTTCTTAATGCTTATGCTCTCCCTATTCGTTCTTCTACAAAGGATAGCAGAACCAATTTCTTTTCCCTCTATTCTTCCCTCCTGTGTGGAAGCGGAAGCGGTGGATTTTTCGCGCTTCCGCTTCCACAGAAAAAGTACCGCTTCCACCACTTCCGCTTCCAGCTTCCGCTTCCGCTTCCACATCCCTGGTGATAAGTCAATGCTTTTTAGGAAACCGCTTCAGTTGAGCGAGAAGCCTACAAACAGTTCGAATCAAACTAGTGAACAAGCTGTAAGCAATATACTATTTACTTATATATAGGTGAAAACTCGTATAGAAGGGAGGGAGTCAGACGATTTATATAAGGCAAATGATTCTTTGGAAAAATTATTTTCTTGCGTAATTTTTTAACTATCTTAATTATTCAACTCTTCAAAAGAAGTTTCTAAATTTTACATAGTACGCGTATGTTTACATAACCTGTTTTTCTCAGTTTTGATTTATTTGGCGATAAGGTGTGATTGGTGCCCAGATGTGACTTAATGGCTTGAGTATGTTTTACATTATAGAATAGCTTGGCAGAACAGGTCTCCAGTGGATCCCAAATCCTTGAACGAAAAATAACTTCAAAAGACGGACTCTCTGCAGTCAAGTAAGTAGGTTATAGAGAAGTATAAATTTCAAAGAGATTATGAGCTTCACACTTACTTTCAAACATGCGTGGCATTTTCGCAAAAGGTTATGTGAATTTCAATTTGGAATGAACAATTAAAATGCACGTCAAAAAGCAATCTTGTGCGTTTTATTACAAACAGTAGCCTATTTTTGGGGGGAAAATGCGTGATGCACCCACCCTAAAAGTTAAGACAGTAGCAAAATATGTGAAAAGAAAAAGTTATTAGGCTTGTTTGGGGACCGAAAAGAGCAAATGCCTTGGTTTTAAAAAGTTACTTCAAAAAAACGTTCTTTATCTTTTCAAAATGCTCCGCTCTTAACCCCCTCAAAATTTGCTTTTAAATACTCCACTGATCACAAGCCCAGTCTGAAGAAAGAGTTTGCGAATTGTATCTATTTTCAATTGATTATAAGAGAATCATCACCAACATTTTAAGTCGTATTTCGAACTTGATCTTCTTGTTCACCTAAGTGTGACCAACACCAGCTTTACGGATTTCAATTTAAAAGTTTGTATCCATCGGCAAATATTGCAGTTGGTCATATGTTGTTGCGTATTGGCAGTCTTTCCACTTCTCTAAAAAGGTTAAAGAGCACCAGATCTTCTTTCACATAAGGTCATACTCGACGTGCACCCTTTCGTCATACTGGGCTTACGCAATGGGTAGAACTGCGTGGCTCGGCCATGTGTCTACTACATAAAGATGGAGGTATCTTGTTAAGTGCTCACTCAAGGGCACAACAAGCGAACTTGTCGGCTTTTTCCTTACACTATCTCTTTTGTGCTGAGCGCCAAGCAGGGAAGCTGTGAATACCATGTTTGAAAGTCTTTTAGTACGACTCAACAAGAGAATTGCACCCAAGTCTACGGACCTTGAAGCAGACGCTCCAAACCACTAAACTACTGTGCCGGCACGAAGTAGTTATACAGGCCTATGCAGTAAACCTACCCAACCATCTGCATCTTTTTCTCACTATATTTTGTTTTTTTTTGCGGCAATAAGAAAGGTGAAAAAACAAACCATCTACATCTTTAGCGAAGATATCAGGAAAAAGAGAAAAACAAACCATTTCCATCTTTAGTGACAGTCTAATTCTATAGAATAACTGCTCAGCCCTGCTTCAAGGCGAACATTATTTTCTGCACTGCACAAGCTTAACCCATTAGTGCTCACGCGTCCATACAAGGACGTAAAAAACGGTATTTAGATTTTGTATTTCTTGTTCCAGACTGCCAGTAAATATTAACTGCCTTTTCCTAGGATTACAGAAATACTAAATTTATCTAAACTACCCGGTAGCAAATTTTAAAAATGAATTTCACTTTTTACTGAACGCCATTTAAGGTGGTATATTTGTAAGTTATGTAATCTGCTCAAGGTACCCGACCTTTGACTCACAGATCAAACAATGTAGCAAAGTTTTTAACTATCTATTTTGTTTTGAAAAATCTAATAATATCTACGGCTAAGTGCCAAGAATGAAATATTGTACTTTTCAGCTATCTTGTTGATTTTCTGTAAGTTAGAAATTGGATGAGCTCCTGTGGGGACGCTTGGGCACTTGCCGGAACAATCAGTGCAAAGTGGTGAATTTCGGATAACTGGCGCTTTTTTTGTTGAATTTGTTTGGTCAACTAAAAATAAATCAATGCAATTTTTGTAACTGTGTAAATTTGCATAAAATTCGCAATTCCAACATTGTGAAGCAAAGCTAAAAAGACAAAAATAAATTTCTGTATTTTTTCAAAAACGATAAACCTTTTAAAAAAACGTAATTATATGGTCTTTTTCTGATTTCCTTTCACTTTTTATAAGAAAACCAAGCTTGACTGTTTATAAAATTTGGGCAAGTTTAGAATAGTTCCACCCCATAGCCGACAGATGCTGTGCTTATTCCTGCGGATAAGTATGGAAACGTTTGTAATCAGGACCGTGCAAACGATGATCACGGTTTCAAACACCTCTATAATATTGGAAAAGATATTTTGAACTTTAGGAGGAAATTGTTCTTCCACCACAGTCACGATGGTTTCGATGGAAATGACAATGAAAATAAACGGAAATCTAATCATGACGCCTAATCTAGGATTAATCAAATCAAATTACTTCTTTAGAGCAGTGACTCAAAAATTTTGACTCAATGCCCCATGAAAATATTAAAATTAGATTTAGGGGTTATTGGATATTTTCATTGCAAAATTAGAAATAAATTGCTCAGTAATTGCAAAGCACAGGGTATCAAACTTGCGCTAATTTTTTTGGACGAGTTGAGCTAAAATGATTTAAGGACCGCTTATAAAGAACTTAGAAACTCCAAGAAGGGACAGTGCAGAGCGTTGGGTGAAAATGACCGCCACAAACAATGGAAAAAACACAAGTTCTCACCTGCCATCAATTCATGCTTTTGACAATTAAGAAAAGATGAGTAAGAAAAAAGGCAATTACATGATTATCAAGATAGGAAAAAAGACCCTCAGCAAATATTGTCACAACCACACACCATACAATATGCCGTCGATGTGATGTTGAACTACAACCTACTGCTTTAAAAAATGTGCCAAAATTAAAACAATTCTGTGATGTGCTGCTGTTAAGTACGATTGTTTTTCGGTTTTTTCCATAAAATGCGATGTAAATGTGATTTGTTTTCACTTGTAAAAGAAATTCTGGAGACAAAGCAGGTATAAATTCGAGTTTACCTACGCTTTTTCCAGATCAAGCAATACGGCCATGGATGAGTGCGTCACAAAAAGCTTATAGACGAGCCGCTTTTTTCAAAACTGTTTTATATTGCCATTAAATTTCTTATGCATTTTACTCAAGGTACTTTCATTTTACATACTTAAAATTCCACCAATCCGATCTTTTAAATCAGAGCAATCGTCATGCGAGTGCTCAAGGGTCCCTATGGGGTCGTTCCATTTTCCACCTTTCTGGGACAAATACTTAAAATATTCTTTTGAATGTTGATATTTAACCTGCAGATGCATTTCATGCAATTTTCTTCAAAATATTCCCATTAAATCGATGACCAGGAAGTAATGAGTTAACATTACTTCCAACAAATGCTCTAGGTATTGTTTCTATCACGCAAAGGAAATCATTTAGAACGTTTTAAAAGGCAAACAAGTTATCGTAACGTCATCGTTACCACAGTTTACAAGCCCACTCGATCCTATTGCTATTACAAACAGCAGAAACAGTTTGTTTGTAATAAACAGTCTATGCATATTTCAATTATTTGAACTATGTAGTACTGTAGCGTATATGTGTTTCATGGTTTGTTGTGATCTTTTCTCATCTTTAGGGTTGTGCATTTTGCGGGTTACGTGAAAAAATTGTTATCTGCGGAAATATTAGGTATTTGTTCTGCGCCCACAAGTTGATCTTTTAAAACAAAATATTTGGAGTAAACGCACTGCTTGTTTGTGGCTGATCTCAAAAAAGTCTACAGTGTAAAAACTCCGTCTGTTGATTTCAAAAATCAAATTATAAAATCTTTTGTGCAAAAACTCTGCACGCTTTTGATTGATCTCCCCAAAACAAGTTTTTCTCCGCACCGTGTACTCCCAGCTGGTGGTTTTATCCAGCTGAGTGATGTCGATTGAATTTGTCTCGCCTACAAAAAAGTTTGCCCATCATAATTTACTGTGTTACTAAGGCGAAAGTTTACTCCTCAACATCCCTTTCGACGGTTTGGAAATCGACTGCTTGAAAGTTGTGGCAAAGTAGAAACTTGGGAAGACTTGATGAACGCTGGTGAGAAGCCGAAAAAGTCGAGTATCACCAGTTCACAAAGAAACGGTGAAACTGAAACGTAAGCATTCTTCTACTCATCAAAAAAAGAATTAGCGCACTTTTCTTAGGCTAAAATAGATTTTCTTACATTTTAACTTCTTGATCTTTGTTACGCTAGCCAACGCTCTCTAACCGACGCCGTGGAATAGTGGTTGGAGCGTCTACTTCGCAGTTGCTAGATCTGGGTTTGATTCCCTCGCCTAAAAGTTTAAAAAACGGTATTGGCGGCTTCCCTGCTTGACGCTTAGCGGATAGCGTTAAAAAAGTGGGAAAATTTGCTGGTTTTATTCTTGTAAAAGGTAATTTACGGAATACTTTTAACATTATGCGGCAAACTAATAGAGGGCCCAAGCAATCCATTTGTTGCTGTTACCCACTCTGACAAAAGTCTAGCAAACAGAGCTTAAGTTTTTATATGCCTGAGCGAATACTTTGGAAATTAATGTTAGAAACACCGAAATTTGTGATGTTGTGTTGCCTAGAGAGCACATTGTGCGATCTAGAGCATAACATTAGCGTATTTAGATGAGGGACAAAGGGGACATTTTGTTTGTGCCATGTCTCCCGTCCTTTTTCAATATTCTTAGGTATGCAAGCGCTTGGTAAACATTAAAATGTTATTTACAGCAACATTTGAATATCAATTTTTTTAATTCAATTTATTTTTCGGAGAACTTATATTTGCTGGTGAGACACCCTTACTTTCTAATTTATCATTTCATTATGATCATTAACCTAATTTATCTATATTTTAAAAGACTACAAAACATTTTTCTTTCCGCTGCAACAACTCCTGCTCCGTGGAACGTGGTAATTCAAACTGAAAATATGGTTCGGGCGAAAAAAGCAATAAATTTTTTAGACGTGTAAGTAATGTAAAGTTACTTATTTTGTTATAAATATCTAGTTTGGCTACTAAATTCTTATATGAGATAATGATAACTGTGTTTTTAACAACCTACCAAGCGACTTCAATAGACTAAATAAAGTAATGCTATGAAAAGAAGGTTGCATACAACTGAAAAATAACGCCAAAAAATGGCTGCAATTCCAAGACCTAGCGATCATTTTACGGTCATTCATGATACTTTCGATTTATAGTATTTGTTGTGATTTGAATTATTTATCAATAACTTGGAGTGGCGCATTTAAGGGGACAAGAGCGACACCACCTGAAACGCCATCAAAGTTGCAAAAATGGTGAAAAAAATATCTGTATTCTGGTCAAAATATGTAAAACTCTTGTTTTGAAAACATTGTTCTCCAAAAATAAAGATTTTCCCGCCCGTTTAGAAATCAAATGAGACAAAATTTTGAAAGCCAAATAGTTTCGAAAACTTGATCTTTAAAAAATAAAGATTTTCAAATTTCAACTGTACGTAATGCTCCATACCCCAAAAAGTTGATTCTAAATATGCCACTGTTAATGAGAAAAAAGTCATAAAACTAAACTGCAATTGACGTCAGAATTTCCTGAGTAGATTTCAGTAAATCACGTCACTATCGTGAGGCAGCATCAGTACTGTAAAAAATAACTTGGGTGGATTCGAGCCAATGATCTGCACCAGCTACCCTGGAATAAAAATCTGGTCAGCTTTGTGATAACGGCATTTTTGGAGAGCACACGAAACGATCTTTACGTTATATTTTAGAGAGTCACTTTTTAAATAGAACAAAAAATAAATTTGATGTTTACCAATATTTCAATGCCAACGGTACCGGTTGATGATTTAGAGTTCCGAAAAAGACTGTGGATAGAATGATTCAAAGATTTCAGAATGAGTTCTTCGAGATGCAAAGAAGATTGGATGAAGATATGACGATCGAATGCAATCGACAACGTAGGTACGTCGTGGTTATTCAATCAACTAGCTGAATGAAATAACATTTGACAAGCACGATCAAGGTAGAAGCATGATTTAACTCAGTGCTTACCTTCAATCAATCAATCAATCAATTTTATTTTATTTTTGTCCAAATCAGCATACATAGAAATAAATTACACAGCAGTGGACAAAAAAAGGAGACGATGGCAAAACGATATACGTTAATACATGCACATGAATAGAATTTAGATTAAATGTGAAGATAATGGCATGGCCATCGCACCTGTAAGATACTAGGTAAAATAAAAAACACACACGAAGAAAAGCATATACAGTAGGTACAAAGTGTCGCTAGAGACAGTAAAAATAAAAAGCTGTCAAGTTGTAACCCTAACAGGGGAGGCTATCAGGTGCTACACCTTGCCCAAGGGTGACCTGGGAGTAACAACAGCTAAGAGACAGCTCCTTTACGTCTCAAGGCACATAAACCCTGTCGCCGGTTGTAGTTTTAAGTCATACACCTAGGACCTTCCAGGGAATAGCAAAATTTTTTCATGAGGTCATATATTATTTCAAAATGTTATAGCTTTTTGGTATTCAACTGAAACGCTTCTCGAAAATTGGAAGACATTCTATTATTTGCCATTGATTAATTAAGTAGTCAAACACAAACAATAAGGAAGCACCAGACCGGTTTGACTACTTAATTATTACAAATCCTCACTCTCATTTATTTGCCATTAACTAGATTAGGCTTATCGATATAATGATTTGCGTTTCGCCTGTCTTGTAAATATATTGGATTTGTCTCCTATCTTAATTTTTTTCTGTTTTGCTTTGTT
The DNA here is from genome assembly GCA_963675345.1 of Trididemnum clinides. NCBI lineage: Eukaryota > Metazoa > Chordata > Ascidiacea > Aplousobranchia > Didemnidae > Trididemnum > Trididemnum clinides. The sequence continues at coordinate 13,597,855 of OY776287.1, read as the reverse complement.
GCAATATCTCATAGGGGTCTCAAAAAACAAGCTCAGTAAAAGTGGATCGCGAGCTGAAAAATGTTTGGAAACCCTATTTTAATGCAAGGGCCAAAAGTTAATTTTTAGGATGGTGAAGAGACTCACTACTTCAACCAAAATTATCTTAACAGGATTTTCCGTTACAATGAAATTTTTTTGAAGGCTTTTGATTTGCTCAAATCGTGATCTCTCCTACAAATTGCTAACATGACTTTGAATCTTTACCTCGAACAAAAATCGCAGTGATCACAAAACATAAAAAGCTTCTAATGTCTATCAACGTAAAATGTAGTACGTAATGAAGTATAGGCCATAACTAGATTTCCTTGTACTGACACACAATTTGATGGAGTTCGGAGATAATTGTTGCCCTGAATCTATGAGTTTTAAACTTCGGGGCTTCTTAGCACTGCCTCTGCAAGGTAGCTGCTACACCCCTCCAACAATCTATTTTTGCAGTAAGCCATTACACTCAGGTAAAACTGTTGATCTTGCACTCGTAAATATCGTAATACGTAGAGGCAAGATTACTATTTTTTAAACGAATTGAATCACATTAAAAACCTTTAGGGTATTATTGTGTTTTGTTTAGAGACGAGTATCAACGAATGAAAAATAAATTTGATTCAATCAAGCTCGAATCAAGCCTTGAGATAGATTTACGAGAAATGAGACAGCTGGCGAAAGCAAAAAATCGATGCAGGAAGGAAAACTTACTGGAACCTTTAAAATGGTTTGTGCAACACAGCTCATGCTTTTTGTTTCATAACTTTGGCAGCACTTTGTTGCATAAACCATGAAAGAAACAAGACGCAGATTTACTTTAGGTGATATGTTGCGTTATTGATAGCCTGCCTGAAAAAGGAAAAATTGTTTGACCCAAAAAGGTTTGGTTAAACGATTATGCTTTATACGGAGGAATTGCTGGATCTGTATTATCAGATTGAAACTTTTTTAGGAGATTACGCCTTTAAAATTAGGAAAAGTGATTGCTGTAAGCAAGTTTCGATTTCTTGTGAATTTTAGGTGACACTGCTCCGGGTGTACTGAAACCAGGTAACCTCACTGGATTAATTTAACTATTTTGCCGCGTCTAGTAAGTTTGTAATATAGGCTATTTCATTGTTTTGTTGAGTTGTAAATAATAGAATTAGCCTCAAATGATTACAAAATCTATTAACCCTTTGGCTGCGGGAAGCGACTAAAGTCGCTCTATACATATAATATTCGCTTGAGTGCGGGAAGCGACTTTAGTCCACATGCGTAGAAAAACATTTAACTCAACTGATGATCATCAACTCAAATTTTTTTAAATTGAGTTGCAAAATTAGTTTACTCAAAAATCGATTTGTGACTTTATTTTTCATCCGATTTTTATAAAATTTTCAAAAGATCACGCTTATTTCCTCACGCATCGGAAGATGTATAATTTGTGCCCTAATTCTTGGATTTTTATACCCAAAAACGGTTAAAAGGACCAAGAACTCACTTGCAGACGACAAAATCGACCAAATTCTCAGCAATAGCCAACTACGCTAAAATCAAATTGAGATTACATCTTTACCACAAAACCAAACCCTTTATCATTAACACAGTCTGAAAACTACTCTTTTGGGGCATCATTTGACAAAATTTCAAGCGATAATAATAAATTTTGCGTTTTTAAATTTCCAAATTTTTTAGGGGTCTCAAAACCCCCCCAAACAAATTTGAATGGTAAGTAGATAAAAGTAAATTTAGTGCGTAAAAAATATGATATGTTGCTAAATACCGGTCTCATTTGAAAGCTTAGGAAATTTGCTTTCCAGCAATATATAACTTTAAATAGTTTAGACTAAGTGGTATATGATATTTACTGATCAAAAATGAGTACTGTACATCATGTCAGTTCAAACCCCCACAATTTTTTGACTTACCTTCACTAAATTATAATTTTTACAAAAACTACACCCTATAAAAAGATAAAATAATTTGCAAATATTTCACCACTAAAGTCGTCGATTTGTATCAAATTTCCAAGGAGACAAGAAGCGAAATACAAGTTTAAAAGCTAGCAGAAGTTTGGCTTCTCTAAATCAAAGTTTGCTGTATCCCCCTTGTTTCTCAAGAAATGGGAAGGGTGTAAACAAGCGGCTGTTTCATTGTCAGTGACAGCATATTCTATTTAAACTTGATATTTTCTGAATCTTAAAGAAATTCCCTGTTCAAAAATACATAATGTTACATGGTTTAGGCTAACCTCAAGCAGATAATGACTGATCATATTTTAGGTACTGAATTTAAATATCAAAATTTGGTACCGGTCGGTACCGGTCAAAAAAAAGGTCATTTGCCTCAGAAAGTAGCAAACTGTAGAAAACCTAGGCTTTTAGGTAAGTTTTGAGTGATGTACCTTAAAAGCTTATTTCCTTAGCATCATTTTGCGACCATTTCTAAAAAAATTGGTAGAAAATAAAATCTGTAGTGATCTTTGAGGTGAGGGTACCTCTTTAATTTTGAAGACAACTCCCCCCCAGTTGGGAAGGTTAATTTGCATATTCAAAAAAAATTTTTTTATTATGTTTGAAATCCTCAAGAAATGTAGATTTCAACGATATATGACACTTAATGTAGAAGTAAACAGCTGAGTAATGATTTACAAACAAACTTGGGGTACATGATTATGATTCATTTTATGATAATTATGATATTCTTGCATGTAATTTTTACATATTTCACAAAATTTTACAGTTATACTATCCGTTTTTTTGTTTTAGACAATGTAGCAAAAAATATACTGTTTGAAGAGTACATTGAGTATCATTTTGCAACATTTGCACAAAAATCAGTTTTTTCATAATATTGCCATTTCCACAGAAACAACGAAAAAAGGGTCTCCCGCAGGCAAAGGGTTAATATGATTGTACCCAATGCATTGTATAATTTCTTTGGTTTTCCTATAGGTCACCAATAGCACAAAGATTGGGTTTGGTTGAAATGAACGACCCGCGTGTTCTTTCTGTTTCCACTGACAAATCAACTATGGTCAGTTTTCTAAGCTACCACACGTTCTCTTTTTGGAGCACATGTTCTGTATTTACAAGAAAAAAAATGCCCTTCGAAGACATTAAAAATACCAAACTGCCTTCATTTTGCCATTAATCGCATATGCAAAACAAAACGGTTACAAATTAAAAGCATTGAAGAAAATAGACAAAAGAATCGGTATCGAAATGTTGATCTCTTCAAAAAGAAACGACTAAATAAAAAGGGGGCTGCGTGTCAAAATTAAGTAAAAAATCGCTTTCAAATAGTTGATTTTCGAAACAAACAGTTTTCTTGTTGAGGAAAAACCTAGTAGCGCTCGGAGTATAATCATAAGTGTTGTCATCTTTTTACGAGTTGAAAATATAGTAGCACTACAATTTTCGGAACCGACAAATAGCATCGTAATACAAAACAACAAAAAGTTAGACAAGCTACCTTCTTCTTCTTCTTTTGGAAGGGTTCCACATTTTCAAATGCTGGCAGTGATGGTACTCAGCCAGCATCGTGTGTCGACATCCAAAACCGTCAGTCCACGTATTCCTGTAGGTGCCCGTTGTACGGGGCATGTCAGAATGATGTGTTCTGCGGTTTGTTCTGCAGCGCCACACTCGCAATTCAATGTAGGAGCAAGGCCCCATTTATGCATGAACGACTGAAAGCACCCAACACCAGCCCGCAAGCGGTTGAGCCTGACTCATGATGATCTGGGCAGGCCCATCCCCATTGGCCTAGTGCTAGACAAACTACCTGAAATGTGTAAAAACTGTAATGCTTTCCAAAAACTTTTCAGCTTTTTGGCAGTAGTATAAATTTGTTATAACAATTTCACGCAAATTTACCCACAAGTAAAAACGAAAAGCGATTCCGCTAAATTTATTAACGTACTTAAAATTTTGGAACAGTGTTGTTGCTGGAATCAATAAAACGTTTACTCACGCTTTTACTAAAATAAGCAGATTTCGTTCAAAATAGCATCATCAGCAATTTAATTCAAATGGTTTTTGTTCATTCAATTGACATTAGAGTACTGGTGTTGATATTTTTATAGTGAAATCAATTTGCTTCATTAAAAGTATGTGCATAGCCTGGTCTGTTATCGGAGGATTTCTCTTTTTATTGGTCCGTCAAGCTTGCATCCTCAAATTAAAGTGAGAGCAATTGCTCTTTTCTTTCCAAACACAATGTATCTTAGAAGCAGCATCGCATATGCAAGCAATTGAAAGTGTGGCTGCTTCATTTTGACTAACTTTAACTATAAAAATTTTAGTGACAATAAATTGTTGTGACGAGGGAGAGGTGTACCGGCGTGATGGTGTAGTGGTTAGAGCGTCCGCCTTGTAGTCGGTAGACCTGGGGTTCATTCCCTAAGTCGAGTCATACGAAAAGACTTTAAAAAATGGTATTCACAGCTTCCCTGCTTGGCGTTCAGCATATAAAAGGGATAGTGTGGAGAACAAGCCGGTAAGCTTGCTTGTTGTGTCCTTGGGCAAGGCACTTAACGGGGCGCCTCCACCTTCATGTGGCAGACAGGAGGCCCTCCCGTACTTCGCCGGTTACAATTGTGAAGTTGCTAACCCAGCATGTCAGACGACTCTTGGGTACCCACCAGTGGCAGTCCGCCTTGTTGGTGGTAGGGCTACCAGTCACTCAAGACTGGTTCGAAATGGGCTGCCATCTTTCCCCTAGCCTAATTTTAATTAGGTTAACGGCATGAATTCATGCCGTACCTCCATCCCGAAGAAGAGGAGGGGTAAACAAACAAACAAACAAAAAAGGGAGAGGTGTAAAACGTAAAAGAAAAAAAAATTTTAAAGATGTAAAGGTTTGAAAAAGCTAATAAATCTTTGTAATATTTCGTGGAAAGAGAAACAGGTTGATTGCTTCTTCGCTCCAAGTGATTGCTAGCCAGTCGTTGCGTTTTATTTGCTGGCTATGTCAGGGTTCTGTTTTTGAAGGTTCGCTGAACTGCGCTCACAAATAACAATGGAAGCGGGAGAAACAAAGAATAAACAGATGGAAATTTTAATAAATGATATTGCTCGATTCAGATACGAAGATGTCACTTCTATTCCTTTAGCAAAAGTATGTTAGTGTAGTCAAAACGAAGCATGTGGTGAGTAGCAAGGTTATTAAGGAGAGGATGAGCCGTCTGGCTTGGGTAGCTTTATTTTTTGTGTGACCCAAAAGCAACTTATTGTTTTAATGTTTAAATGAGCACTAATAAATACTACAGTACAAGCAATCACTTTTTCAAAGCCATATTAAAAAAAATGTTTCTACCGGAAGCTGAAAGCAACTTCAAAGGTGTTTTTTAAAGGCCTCCCCAATCGTGTCAGGCTTTAGTGAACCCACCGGTGGTGAGAATTGGTCGCTATTGTTTCAAAACTTTCAACTAGTGGCCTAGATCAAGACTTCTCAAACTTTTTTGTTTTGCAATTTCATTTAAAAAAAGAAGTATGTATGCGGCTCCTTGATGGGCACTTCACTCGTTAATGATATTAAAACAAATGTTTCTTTACAAGCACTGACACCTTTAGCAACAAATTTTGGGAAAAGGAACGGAGCAATAAACAAAGAAATGCCGAGTAACATGATTATTTTTTAAGTAATTGATGAGCGAAATTTAGCACTAAAATTCGTATACAGCATGCTTGTGTGGCAATAAATTACAAACTTCTTGGAATACGCCAACGGCTTTTTGTGAAAAAAATAGCTTACTCGCTGAGGCTATTTATGCAACATTTGCATGGTTTGTGCGCTATACCGCAATTTACTATAAAATAGCCTGTCATTTTGCTTTATTTCGCTAAACCGTCACTGGGTATCCGGCTTGGAACCATGTTAGAAATATGCGCTGGGGGAGTTGGGTGCCGTAGAACATCTAGGCTGTGGTTTAGAACTGCTCAAACAATATACTACCGGTCTGTACTGTTTCAGGAAAAACTTTGTCTTTTGGTTATGTCAATGCCAGCTCACATTCTTCTACTTGAGCCCATGGTTGAAGCAATTGTCTTTGTTTTGGAAAAAATCCTAGATTCTCCTCCGGAAATGCTGCATTGCTGGCTCATTGGAAGAAAGATGGATAAAATCAGCAGTATTCACAAACACTCGTTGTACCCGCATTAGTCTAAGTCTCCAATGAGCTTCTTAAAGTCATAAGTTGAGCCACATTTTAGCAAATCAATCAAGAAATCGAAAACCTTTTTTGATATCTCTGCAATCAAAGATGATATTGATTATTCTAGTAATGTGCGATTTCTATGTGAACCTGTTTTTCTTTGCATATCACTGCCACGTATTTTCGTTTTTGTTTAGATTTTAGGCCACCTTGCTTTTTTGCATTATATTAATCATTACTGCATTAAAAAAATGCGTAGACTCATAAAAAAGTTATTCAAATTGATCGTGCTTAGTAAACCTAGTTTTGACGTCATGCCTATTTCTGATCAACAATGCGTGAATGATTGGATTATGAGGTGCGTGTGTCTGAACATTCCTCTCGTTCCACATAATAAGCACTTATTCAATTCATCAAACACGTGAAAACGGAGAGTTTAGGAGACAGCCAAATAAATTCGTGTTCTTCGAGTCAGCCGCCATCCATGCATGTTGTTGCAGTCGGCGCAAGACACAGTTTGAACCCAAAATGTAAGCTATTACCCAAACGCCCGTTGCGCTTGACCATGCCCTATAGAATACAATGCTTTGAACACTCAAGCTGCAGTGTCTCGATGACAAGTAAAACAATCAATCTATCGAGCGACCCTTCTGACAAATAGTTGCTTAAATAAAAAAAAAAAACTTTAAAATGCTTTAAATTATATTGGCCTATCTTGCGTATTTTTCTGGCTGAACCAAAAGGTCAAAGTGCAAAAATTTCAGTAATGTTCGCGGAGTTTACAAAGAATCCTTTGGCGAAAAATTAATCAATGGCAAAGTCCTAAGTACAGTAAAACCGGAAAAAATATAGCACAATTGCATTGCATTACCCACTTAACGAGGTCAAATTTAGCGTGACAAGCCTGCCAGCGCGTGTTATAACAATTGTTGGACCAATGCCGTAATGCAGATCGTAGGTCAGATCTTGGTTTTCACAAGAAGTTGTTGTTGTTGTTGTTGTTTACCCAACCCCTTCCGAGGGATGGGGGCATGGCGGAAGACCATGGAGCCCCAGAAGCCGGGCAACTCCCCAGGGTCTGGACCAGAGGTCATAAAGAGACAAAGAGTCGCCAAAGAGTGAGCGGCGCAGAGAGTCCGTAGCTGGACAGTGCGGAATGAGATGAGAGATGTCCTGGGACGAGTGTCCACAGGCGCTGCAGGAAAGATTTTCGATTCTGCCAATCCTGGAGAGATAAAAACCTAAATGAAGGCTGTGTCCATTGCAGCGAAGACGAGAGAGAACACAGCGAGCATGACGAGGGAGCACAAGTTCCTCAGTGGAAATTGAGGGAACCTGTGTGTCAAAAAACTTCGAAGAGACAGTACGCCTCCAGTCCGAGATAAGACGAGAGTGGATAAGAGAGATAAGAGGAAAGAGGCTACAAGGGATTGCGGTGGGCGCAAGCAGCGCTCCCCGTCTGGCAAGCTCATCAGCTGTGTCGTTCCCCGGGAGAAACGAGTGCCCGGGGACCCATTGTAGCCTGATAGAACAGGAGGAGAAGAAGGATAGTTCCTGCCAGATCTGCCTCAGAGTTTGAGATAACAGGAAAGGTGGAGGAGAGGACAGGGTGGCGAGGACAGAACGAGAGTCAGACAGGAGAAAAAGAGAAGAAAAATGGCAGACTTTATGGTGTTGCCGAGACCAGCAAAGAACATGCAGAATGGCGCAGGCTTCAGCGGAAAAACTGGAACAAACTGGGCCTGCCGGAAAGGAAAGAGTGGCCTCAGTGCCACAGAGAGAGCAGTTGGCAAGAACGCCGGAGCCGCCCTTGCCAAAAGAAAAAGGAACAGAGCCGTCTGTCCAAAGCACCAGATCATGAGGGGGGAGAGAGTCAAGGTAGGCGAGAGCCGCACCTTGGCGAGAAAGAGGGGGATCAGAGCGAGAGCATGGAGAGGAAAGGGTGGACTCCACCGTGAAGGAAGGTAGATTCCAAGGAGGACAGGGAGGGCAAGCAACAAGAGCCTCCCTAGAACAAGTAGAAGGAAGCATGAGCGGGTGAGTGGACGCAGAAGCTCTCCAGGACGATCTGCAGAGTCTTGGTTTCACTCCTAGTCTGGCCAAACCTGAGATGGGAAAGGAAGTTGGAAGACGAAGAGCCCGCTCATAAGAAAAAAGAGTGAAGTGAGTCAGAGTGACTCGTAGGGGAGATAGAGAAGCCTCGGTGAGTAGTAGAGGGATAGGGGAGGACGAGAGGCAGCCGGTGATGGCGCGACTGGCCGCTCGGTGAAGGCGTTCCAATTTGGTGAAAATGGTAGCGCTTAGGAAAGGAAACCATCCGGGTGAAGCGTAAGTGAGAAGGAACCGAAGAAAAGCTTTATACAGAAGAGAGAGGGATTCCTTAGAGGGGCCCCATGAGGAAGCAGAGATACAGCGTAAGGCCTTGAGACGTGGGAAAAATTTGGCCTTCAGCGAAGATACATGCCTAGAAAAGGAAAGAGTGCTGTCGAAGGTGACCCCAAAAAAAGTTGGAGTGGGATTAAAACGGAGGCGGGAGCCGAGTAGGAGGAGGTTGGGCTGGAGGTTAGCTTGCTGGGATCCACTGAGAAGAAGGAGGCCTCACATTTGCTCGGATTGATCGGAAGACACCAGTACTCAGACCAGCGCTCCAATCGAAACAGAGCTCCTTGTGTGGCCTCCACCGCCGTAGGGACCGAGGGGGAGGAGGACCAAATGGCCAGATCGTCAGCGTAAAGTGAGCAGCTGACGGAAGAAGGCAGAGAGGCCAGAAGATCATTGATGAAGAGAGAGAAAAGTACAGGGCCAAGAACGGATCCTTGCGGAACACCTCGACGGACTCGAAAGGAGCGGCTTTTGTGATTTTGAAAAACCACACAAGCGCGCCTGTCAGAAAAAAAAGATTGAGTCCAACGAGCAAAGCAAGGAAGGAGGCCAGCCGAAATGAGTTTGTGGAAAAGGGCGGGATGCCAGACAGAGTCAAAAGCTTTAGAGAAATCGATAGTAGACAGGATCGTCCGAGAGCCCGGTCTGGGTTTGTTAAACCCATCCGAAATGGACTGAGAAAGGTACAGAATTTGATCGAGTGTAGACCGTCCAGGGCGGAAACCGGCCTGGCGGGGAGAAAGAATGGAATTAGATTCCAGAAAAAAGAGAAGACGGAATAGAATGATGCGTTCAAACAGCTTTGATACGCAGGAGGTGAGAGTGAGATAGGCCGGAAGGAAGCAGGAGAGTCGAGAGGTTTTCCCATCTTGTGTATGGGAATAATAGAAGATGTCTTCCAGATGGAAGGAAAGGAATGTGAAGACCAGGAGAGATTGAAGATATGAAGAAGTAAATCCATGCCAGAGCGAGGAAGATGCTTTAGCATGGGATAGGCAACTTTGTCTGGACCAGTAGCAGTGGATGAGGAGAGGTTGGAGGCAGCCGCAAGAAATTCAGCGGGAGAGAAGGGAGAGCAAAAGGACGAGTGAAACTCCACAGAGCACGTGGCTCGGCGGAGCTCAGTGAGGTAGCCTCTGGCTCTGCTGCGCATGGCCTTTGGCTGAGAAACGGAAAAGTGAGATCTCAGGTAAGAGGCATAAACCGAAGCCGATTCCCTGGGAGAAGAACAGTTAGGAAAGTTAGGAGAGGAGGAAGACTAGGAAGCAGAGCCAGCGATAGAGCGAAGAAGAGAGTGCACAGATTTAGGATTAGATTTAGATGAAAGAGAAGCGCAGGTCGTCTGCCATGCCTCAGCCTTGGCCTTGGCAATTACCGACAACGCGCGTCGAGAGGCGGAGATGTAAGCCTGGCGATCTACATCACTTCTGTGAGCAGTAGCGAAAGCCCTGCGTCTTTCACCAACCGCTTGTTCCACCTCAGCAGACCACCAGGCTTTAGGAGGGCGTTTGATGCGGCCGAAAGGAATGGAAGATTTGGCCGCATTCAGTGCCAGAGAGGTGAAGAGAGCAGCTGCAGAGGAAAGAGAAAGAGACGAGTATTCCTCTGCAGAAGAAGACTGAGAGTCAAAGTAGGAGGCAAAGTCATCCCAGCGAGCTTCCTGAAAATTGAAGGAAGGGGGACGCTCGTTGGGGCGAGAGACCGGAGAGAGAGGGATAGATAGAAGAATTGGTAGATGGTCAGAACCCAGGTCCTGAAGCACCTCCCAGGAGCAAGAAAAAGCAAGAGTAGAAGGAGCAAAGAAGATGTCCGGAGAGGAGCGACTGCCAGAGGAGCGATGGAGAAGGGTGGGTGTGTCAGGGTCATTGAGGGGGAGGAGGTCTGAGAAGATGACCCAGTCGAATACTTCCTCCCCACGGGGGTCGGAAGTACCTCTTGAGTCCCAAAGCCTGTGATGGCAATTGAAGTCCCCCAGAATGAAGAGATTTCTGGAGGAGGGAAGAATTGAGGGAGAGAAGGAATCGGTTCTGCCATCCGTTGGGGAGGAGCGAATAGGGGGGGCATACACATTAAGAAATGACACCGAGGAGGATTTGTTTAGAGAGATGTTGACCCCAACATAATCAGAGTAGGGATCGAGCGAAGAAAGAGAGGAGGTAGAAAGTTCAGAAAAGGATAGGCCCTGTCTGACGAAAAAAGTTGCTGTTCGTTTGATAAGCCCTGTCTGACGAAAAAAGGATAGGCCCTGTCTGACGAAAAAAGTTTTTGTTCGTACGTAAGATCAGCAAAAATAAATGTAGGTAGTTCATCCAAGAAAGGTTTGCAGAAGACGACAATATGAAAACTAAGGGTAAGCTTAAGGTTTATTGTATGGTGGGTAGAAAGCTTTCATCTAATGGTGTTCCCAACCCTCATCTCTTCGAATGAGGTTGTTTGCACCAAATCATGTTAAAGAAAAATCAAGATTTTAGAACTACTGCATATTTCTTACTTAGGGTTACCAACTTTCTGCTTCGCCATTCTGGGACACCTTAATACCAGGAATTCCAATTCCTGAGGGTCAGTGCTCAGGATCTTGAAATAGCCTGCGTCAGCTTCATTACACACAGGTCCTCCTTACATTCGCCCTCTATTTGGACAGAAAATGCCGGGATGTCAGTAAATTCCGGGACAAAAGTGACCCAGCCTGGGATGCCAGACGTCAATTCCGGAACAGTTGGTAGCCCTATTCCTATTACACAAGAATTAAGAAGAGCCTTGACGAGATAAGCTGTGCAATGTTCAGAAATACCTGAGAAAATATCTAGAGTTGTGAAGAACTTTGGGAGTGTGGCTGAGATACGATTTCTCAAGTGAAACTCACAGCATGTACTGAGAATAATGTAATATGAAAGTAACTAGTGCTGTCGCTTCATGTTATTGAGACATGGCTGCCAGACATTGTACCAGTTCATTTCAAATCATGAGAGTGGAGATCATCCCATCAAGCAAGTGCAGGCAAAAACACCTCAAGCAATTTGATGCTGCCCAGATTTGCTTTTTTTTTGCCTGGCAGGCCAATGAGCAACTATCAATTGAATGCATGATGATTCAAGACAAAATGACCTCAGTTTTTCTTTTAAATCTGAGTGTGTTAACAGGTCGACTCACTTAATAGTCTGGGTGTAATGGTAGTTGTTGAGTTTGCATTAATTTAATGATTACCTGTAGCATCAATCATCAATAACAAATAAAACTAATTAAGTTAAATTATTTTATCAAAAGCAACCTGGTAAAGTGGTATGATAAAAAAGTGGGCAGTGGCTATTTAGCTGTCAACAATACTTTACCCTTGGAAGATATGTGGCTGTCAGACATTCTTGAATGGTAATTTGAATGACATATTAATCATGCGATTTTTGGCCTTTTTTGATTTGTCAATTTTAATGATAAAATTAAACCAAATCGTACCCCATGTGTGCACTCCCCTGTACATCCAAATATCGAAATCCCTCCCTTCAGTGTACACTTCCTTTGCCTAAGTACCTTGCCAGTCAAAATTCATGCTTGTAATCATGGCTTTTGAAAGCAACTGCACTGTCCACTACACCACAGAATCACTACCAGAAACAAGGCAAATATGCCTATTGAAATACACATGAATAGTGACCAAAAAATAGCCTCTAAAGATGAAATGCCACTAACAGCAAAATAGCCACTTCCTAAAAAGTGTGCTTGCTCAGCTAGTGATGGACAGGCTGACAGGTAATGATACTATGTAATAAAATTGTTCAAAACATGGTGCAAAAGACGTTGGTAAACATAGTAAGTTGGTCATAATGAAATGATGTGAAGACTCCCAATTCTAACATTTGAGTACTCTTCAAGTAGCATGACATATAAGATTAATGCCTAAAAAAATATGTATTATTAAAACATTTTAGCTTTGTTTTAGAGGTGAGAATTTCTCAATCTCAGCAATAGTCTAGTTTTGCTAACAAAGAGTTTATTTAAAGAAACGATTGCCAGTTAGGAGTCAATCAGATTTGAGGTTATGTAACCAATTATATATAATAAACCAAGGAATCACAGAAAGTTCAATGGCAATTTATTTAGTTAGTTTCATGAATATCTACAATTAAAATATGTTAAGTAAAGATAACGTTCCTTTTCCATACAGTTGTTTGTTCAGCTCATGGTTACTTATTTTGATAACCAACGCTTTCTGGATTTTGGCTTGGTAAGATGTTTGACATTTTCTAGTTAATTTAAATTGATTCATTTTATTATGCTAAGTCTTGGATGAGCTGCATTTTCTTATCTGTTACTTAATGGCACTTTTACCTGACTTTGAAATGTTTAAGTGCTCTCCTGCTCTTATACTCAAATGTTTTGTGGATGTAGCAATGTACATGATGTTCTTCACATCACATGAACAGGTAAACTTATAATCAACTTTTGAGTTTAAGATTAAAGGAATTCTGGGCTTTTCAAAGAAAAGTATTCCTGCACATTTGTGGTTTTGTAGGCGATTGTAGATTCACGGTCAAACAGTTTCTTTATTAGTGATTGAACATGAAAACCAAATTCTTTTGAGATTCTTCTGAGTTAAGGAATGAGAAAACGATTAATAAATTCTTTTTTGGTACTATTGTTTGTTTTTTCATTTTGAACTTGAAATAAAATTTTGTTAAAAAAAGGAATTGGATAGCTGTTACTGTGAAAAAGATTTTTCAGGTAAGTAACTTCTTTTTGGAAGAGGTACTCCATTGAACAGATAGTTTTTGCTCTAATAAGAAGACAAAATATAAAAGCATTGAAATTTGGAAAAAGGTCTTATTTTTTGTCTCCTCAACAGAACAAAAACTATCTGTTCAATGGACTATCTCTTCCAAAAAAAGTTGCTTATTAAAAAAATCTTTTTTATAGTAACAGCTATCTAATTCCTTTTTTTAACAAAATTTTATACCAAGTTCAAAATGAAAAACCTACAAAAAAATTGAAAAAGAATTTAAGTAATCTTTTTTCATTCCCTACCTCAGAAGAATTTCTAAAGAATCTGGTTTTCAAATTCAATCACTAATAAAGAAACTGTTTGACATTGAATTTGCAATCATCTACAAACCAACAAATGTGCAGAAATACTTTTCTTTGAAAAGCTTAACTTCTCTAATCTTAAACTCAACAATCGTTTATATGTTTACCTGTTCATGTGATATGAATGTCATGTACATTGGTATACCCACAGAGCACAAACATTTCAAAGTCAGGTAAAAGTACCATTAAGTAACATATAAGAAAATGCAGCTGAAGCAAGACTCAGCCTAATAAAATGAAGCCATTTAAAATAATTTGAAAATGTCAAACATCTTATGACGCCTTGGTTATGAAAACCAGTAACCCTGTGCTGAACAAACAACTGTATGCAAATGGAGCATCATTTTTACTAAATGTATTTTAATCATAGATATTCATTAAATCATTTAATGAAATAATTTACGATTGAACTTTGCTGCGATTTCTAAGCTCATTTTGTACCATTATTTACATAACCTCAAATCCGATTGACTCCTAAAAGGCAATCGTTTCTTTAATCAAACTCTTTGTTCGTAAAACTAGACTGCAGATTGAAATTTTACTGTTTTCATTCTGACTATTTTCAAGGTATTTTGTGTTTTTGTTTAACAAAAGTTTCAACACTTTAAATATTTGTATTTAGATCCTGACAGATCCTGTAAGTGCCAAAAACGTTCGAATTTGTTAAATATATTTTCATTACTATGTTCAATGGTGTATTGCTGGTAACAATAATAACAAAGTGAATTTTAAAAGTCACCTCTCAATCGAAATTGTATTTTTAGGTGGTGTTATGAAACAATTGATTTAGCCTAAAACTATCTTGGCCTGGCTAGTTTAGAGGAGATGTAACTTACTGGAATTAATTGTCTACTAGACTTGGTTTATTGCCAGCTTCAACATTTTGAAATCATTAAGTGGAAATAATTCTTTTATTATGGAGTTATTTCTGCAATTAACTGGCATATTAAATGATGAGAAATATTTTTCATGACATCAACGGTTTTCTGAAAATCTTATTATGTTTTTTTATGTTTATTTTTGTTGCAACTGATGAAGGTAGGTTTGTGTTTTAATTATGCTTGCAGCTATAACTTTTTTTACCAACAATGTTTTAGTTATTATGTTAACTTCAAAACAGACTTTTAGCAAAAAAGTTTTGCTTGTAGGCTGAGTTTACTGTTGCAGAGTGTTGCTTTGTATCAGTTTTGCTATAAAATTAGCTCTACTACATAATGATGTTAAAATTTGCTCAATTAATTTTAAAACATCGATATCATATTAACAAATGATTTATTCAAATGTTTAAAACCTGTAAGTTTTTAACAAAAATATGGCTCTCACTACAACAGGGACAATAGGAGTGAGAAGTGTCTTAAGGGCAGCATGATTAATGTAGTGTTGAAATTTATTGCTTTGAAGGTTCACACCGACATAAACCACAAACATTGTATTGAAAACAATTTACGTATTGCAAACAATGTGCCCAGCTCAATTTGACGAGACCATCCCTGGACGCATTTCATACTCTTGGACTCCTCAGCAGGGCCTGTCCCGTCCCCCAAAACAAACCCTTCATTTGAAATTTATTGGGAATCAAAATACAGCAAGTTTAAATCTTAAGAGCTGAATATCGTATGTGGCCTGGCCAACAAGAACTGTTGTTTGCATTCAAGCTCTCCCTCACACCTAAGGTTAAAACTTAGACTATTGCCATGTGCGATTACCTGTATAGATGACTGCTGACTGGAAGACTGCAAGGTCATTCGGTAATTCAGGACAAGACTTTTCAAACCGGCTGACTTGAAGACCGCAAGGTCATTAGGTAATTCAGAACAAGACTTTTCAAACTGCTTTTCAATTTTATCTGCTGCTTTCGCTATTACAGCTTTGAACTAACTACTTTTTGATACTTGCATTTATTTGTGGAAGCGACTTTTTTGTCGTCAATGGCATTTAATCCTTGCAGGCTTATTTTGCTATCACTATTTATGTGTCTTTAAATATGCGTATTTGCTGCAACTCTAATAGTGACGCTGTGGTGTAGTGGATAGTCTGCTGTTTTCAAATGCAAGATTTACGGGTTTCAATCTTCATGCAAAGGTGGTGTACCTTGGAAGGGACTGGTATGTAAATGTATGGGAGAGTGTACCCTGGGAGGAGTGTACACAGGAGGGACCACATATACTGGGGGTACAATTTGTTTTAATTCGTCATAGAAACTAAAACATCAGAAACAACTAAGAGTCATGTTTTTATACTTCATTACAATTGACCAATCACAAGTGTTCAATTACACAATAGTTTTTAAGGATAAAATGCCATTAATGGCGAAATAGTCTCTGCTTTTTTATTTACCTCTTGGCAACACCATATGTTTCAGCAATTTTTTGATGCGGAAATGTGGCTTCTTGAATTACGCTGATGCGCTGTCCCAAATTACACCATAAATGGGTTAATTCAGTACAAGGTTACAAAGCATAAAAATTTTGAGGATAAAGGTGGAAAGTTATGTGGTAGTTTGAGATTTTTGATGTTCATTGAAATGATAAGACTGTTGAATAGCACAGCGTTTCTTGTAATTAACAATGCTTTGATATTTTGCCTACTGTTTGTAGAAAAACGTATTTAGTGTACAAAATTAAGCTTTGTTATTATGTAACCCATGCATATTTATTAGCAATACTTTTACAGAAAATACAATGTTGTTTTTATGGATAAAATATTTATCTGGATCACATTAAACTCATTGTGCACCACGGGTGTATTGTCAATGCGGGTTTTGTTATAATTAAAATAATTAACTATTTTGTGAAGTATCATAATTTTGATTGTAATGCTCACTGTTTGTGGTATTGTAGTATAGCTTACTCGAATGTTAGTATACACACAGTTATATTTATTTGAACTGCTTCAACAGCGTTATTGCATAAAGTGTCATATGTAAACATGCATAATTAAGATTAAGTTAACTTAAAAAGTTAATCTATTCAGAGGTCTTTATAAATTCTGCTTTAATGATCGAAAGTAAAAAAATATTGAACTGTTTTTGTAGCCTTTATTTACATTGAATAAGGTCAATTTTAAAATTGTCAATAAATTTATGCAAAACTAGCAGATTTCCACCCGTCGTTGATCGGGTAAAATGTAAAGAGAAGGAAAATAAATATAGATTTACCCGTCGTTGATCGGGTAAAATGTAAAGAGAAGGAAAATAAATATGGACTCGTAGCCCCCCATAGACGATTCTGATTGAAATCAAAATACCGCAGATTTACCCATTGTTGATCGGGTAAAATGTAAAGACTGATTAAATTTTTACATTGAATAACCATATTTTAATATAGGTGGAATAAATATAGGCTCGTAGCTCCCCCATAGACGATTCTGATCGAAATCAAAATACCGTACTTGGCTTCCCTGGAAAAAGTTATATAAGATTCATATGTTTGTTTGTATCTAAATGTCTCCAGTTTTATTTCGTTGATCGGGTAAAATGTAAAGAGAAGGAAAATAAATATAGATTTACCCGTCGTTGATCGGGTAAAATGTAAAGAGAAGGAAAATAAATATAGGCTCGTAGCCTCCCATAGACGATTCTGATTGAAATCAAAATACCGCAGATTTACCCGTCGTTGATCGGGTAAAATGTAAAGACTGATTAAATTTTTATACAGGTAGTGTTCGACTTACGACCTGCTCGACTTACGACTGCTCGACTTTACGACCGCTTCCCTGGCAAGGCTAGGCAGCTGTATCGATAGGCTGGCAGCTCAGTCGTAAGTCGAACACTACCTGTATTACCTTTTAAATTAAGTATATACATACATGTATATATGAGATTCGACTTACGACCACTCCGACTTACAACCGGATGGTCGGAACCGAACGCGGTCGTAAGTCGAACACTATCTGTATTGAATTAACCATATTTTAATATAGGTTGAATAAATATAGGCTTGTAGCCCCCCATAGACGATTCTGATCGAAATCAAAATACCGTACTTGGCTTCCCTGGAAAAAGTTATATAAGATTTATATGTTTGTTTGTATCTAAATGTCTCCAGTTTTATTTCTATAGCGGACAGACAGACAGACACACATTGAGTTTTATATATATAGATTAGTGTTGTAAAATACAATTGGTATTATGCTTATTTTTTTTAGTAAATATACTTGATACGGCTACAGCAACGTCAAACCTCGAAGGATGGCTACGGAGGACTTACGTTGATAGCAAGGAAGCCAACACAACTGTGAATGGAGTATGTGTATTGTCATTTATTTTTTCTTTAACATGCTTTCTTTTAGCTGTAAAGTTTGATTGTTGAAGCTAAAACCCGTCTGATTTTTTATGTGCAATAACTATTTGCTCTGAGATAATTTTTGGTAGAGGAGTGGATTGAATTGATTTTTCGTTTTTCAGTGATATGTAAAAGGAAGGGCGAGAGCTTATTCAAGATCTCTAACAAGGGAAACTTGGAGTTTGGCTGACTACAAAACTGGCTTTATACTTTTTAAGTCAGCTGTCACCCTTACATGTCGTGCTCTGTACAAGCTGTACCTTTTCTAGAAACGTCGGCTATAATCCACACTCCTGTTCTTTCGTGCCATGCGACATGATGTGCGATGCTCTAAGAGCAATATAGATTAATGTCATGCTTGTCTTGGAATAAGGTTCAATTTTTAAGTAGAACTGTTTGCCGAAAGCCTGTCTGTCTATCAAACAAAAGCATAAGTACATTTTTTTTGATGCAAAACTTATAGTTCAGCACTTGGCAAATGGGGAATTATTCTCATTGCAATCGCCGTAGGAATATGCTCTTTATAACTCAATCCTTGAACTATAGTGGGAGGAAGTGAGCTTCAATCATGACAATGTAACTGAACGAGGATTTCAAATTTGTCCTAAACCTAGTGCAAATAGGAAGGTGAAGAAACAAAATTGGTTACGCTCCCCTCCATTAAATCTTAAAAGTACGTGCTTTGTTCTGCCAGGTTTTGTTTAAATTCATTTCTAACTAGCATCATGATCCTGGTTACACTACCAGTAGCACGGTTACGTGAAATATTTAAATTGCATTTGCATGCACAGTTCCGTAGCGATAATTTGTATACGTCGTAATTTGATACAAGCTACAAAATCAATATTTTTGGTTGTTATGTTTTAAACAATTGGTCTCACGTGTACAGGGCAGGCCGTTGTGGAATGTGCAACTCTTTGTTTCAAACATAGCAATGTTAGGACTATTTGATATTAAAAAACAAAGTTTTTTTGTTGGAATATCGATGTAATTGAGGTCATGGGCAATGCGTGTGATGTTTTTTACTACTATTGTGCTGTAGCTAGATACATTCCCACATTGTGATTAGGAATAATTACACAGTTTTCACTATTTGAACAGCAACTTTTTGAAAGTCAAATATTTTTTTCCAGATTCACTTTTTTTGGTAATTTTTTTTTACATTTCACTATGTCCAACAACACATATACCTTAACATGCTCAATGTCTAGCCTGACTAAATTATGTTTTTCATTTCCTATATGGTTAATTTAGTTTTAATTGAGTTTCTATTTTTAAGATGTTTTTCGGATCTATATTGAACTGAATTTTTGGATGAGAGAATGCAATGACTTGAAAGATACAGTTTGTAAAGAAACATTTAAAATCTACTGGCGTTTTACAACTGAAAATTATAACGATGACGATGTCTTAAATCTTCAGTATTATCAGTCTATTGACACTGTTGCTGCTGAGGTATGAAGCTTAAGTGTTATTGTATAAATATTTGTTTTGCTCTTGGTTTCGGAATTAGTTTTTTATATACCTCATTCTTTGGTGGTAAAAAAACGTACGCAATTTTTTTTTATATACTTTGTTTAAAACTGCTTTGACATCGCCAATAATGCCTGCTTGCATAGCGTATTTGTAACAACATTGCAACCGAGCAGGGAAATTGGCTGTGAAATGTCTTTTAAGGACAAAGAAAGCCGTTGCTGAAGGTAATTTTTGCAAGATTAACTATGAGCTTTCTATTGTGCGAATTGCATCATTGTTTTAAACAAGAACAAATTGATAGTTCTCTTCTGAAATCGATTTTTTGTCTCTTGTCCTTTTAGCTTGTGCTTTGTTCGAAAAAACTGGTTCGACAGAGTAGTGGTTAGAACATCCCTTTTATAGTCCGTAGACTTGAGTTCAATTTCCCTGTCGAGTCGTACCTTGAAACATTAAAAAATGGTATTCACAGCATTTCTTCTTGACGCTTAGCATGAAAGCAATTGTGTACAGAAAAAGTCGTCAAGTTCGCTTGTAGTGTCCTTGGCTAAGGCGCTCAACGAGATGCCTCCATGTCTATGTGACAGATAAGTGGTAACTCTGTAAGGATTGCATGCTAACAACCGCAACCCGCAACTGAAGCTGGTGGTAAAATAAAACTATCGGCTTGGCTCCTTTGTGTTTAACTGTTAACATGAGAGACTGGTTTCGATCTCACGATGCCTAGATTACTGAGACGGCAGAAGCAGTTTATTATCATCATCCAGCAAACTAGTGTCGAGAGCTAGTCGAAAAACGTTGCAAGTTATACCTTTGACAAGACTACAATGAATTCGTTGTTGTTTGAAGCAGTTCTAAAACTTTATACTGTACCATCAGACAACTGTTAAAATTGTCAATTGCATTGGCTTAATTAGTGTTTTCATATCATGGCTTGTGTTTCATCACATTTGTTTAAGCAAAAGCTAACCTAAAAAGTTGGCGGCTGAAATGCAATAAATGCTATTAATGGTGCTTCACTATTTTTATTTCCAGTCCAAATTTTTTCCTAATGTTGATGATCCTGGACCTATCAACAAAGAAACTGTTAGCCTGTCGCTTTATGGTGTCCAGTATGCAGAAAACCAGCTTCAAAAAGTATTCATTGCAATCGTTGATGAAGGAGCTTGCATTGCTCTTACTTCAGTTAGAATTTATTATAAAGTTTGCCCTCAAATCATCAACCATTTGGCACAGTTTCCCGAAACCAAAGCGGGCCCTTCCGATACGTCATTAATTACTGTAAGTAAACTTCGGTAAAAGTCAGTGTCAGGTTTTTCTGGTATAGGTCAGCTGCTGTCACTGCTTGTTCGTTGCAGTTTTCGGTTTGCTTGTATACAGTGCAATTTTTGTTAATTTTTTGTTGGTGGCAGCCCTGCTTTGATTTTAGAACGTCTGCCATCAACATGAGTCTACTTTGAATTAAGTTCTAAATGTTTTTTTTTTTTGGTGCAGAAAAACTTGAATGATCGCACGCACGGAACTTCTTAGGTTTAGACCTGCTTTGTGGCTATCAGAACCTCGACATTGCGCATATGTATCACTAGCAGCGAAAACAACCGGGAAAAATTCTAATGAAGTGTTTCTTACTGTCGCGTAAATAGGATTTTGGTTCTATCTCAACTTAATTTATTTTTTTATTGAGGCGACTTATAGTATCGCTCGAATAATAATTAATTCTGATTGCAACTTATCAGCTAGGTGAAGATGGCTTCTACTAAATACTTAATTACGATACTTTGAACCACGCATTTCTCGATCAAGAACCGAACAAATATACTTACAAAATACTTCACGACTTTGAATTCCTTCACTGGTCGATCCTGCAAACTAATGTACTCTAATATACCAATCAGAAAAACCATATCAATGAATTAATCGCTTGATTCTTGTCAAGCTAATATTCCACAACCACCTCAGAATAACACGCTATTTCGCTTTATTTCGCGCGCTCTTCACTCTGTATACTCTCTCCTTCTACTTGTGTAAAAATCTCGTCGCCTTTAACTCTTTCGCTCCCGCGATCATCGATTGATGATCTCGTGTTTTCAGTGTTTACCTCAAATTTTTTTAAATTGAGTTACAAAATTAGTTTACTAAAAAATCGATTTGTGACTTTACTTTTCATCCGATTTTTATAAAATTTTCAAAAGATCACGCTTATTTCCTCACGCATCGAAAGATGTATAATTTGTGCCCTAATTCTTGGATTTTTATTCCCAAAAACGGTTAAAAAGACCAAGAACTCACTTGCAGACGACAAAATCGGCCAAATTCTCAGCACGTGCCAACTACACTAAAATCAAATTGAGATTACATCTTTACCACAAAACCAAACCCTTTATCATTAACACAGTCTGAAAACTACTCTTTTGGGGCATCATTTGACAAAATTTCAAGCGATAATAATAAATTTTACTTTTTTGAATTTCCAAACTTTTTAGGGGTCTCAAAACCCCCCCAAACAAATTTGAATGGTAAGTAGATAAAAGTAAATTTAGTGCGTAAAAAATATGATATGTTGTTAAATACCGATTACATTTGAAAGCTTAGGAAATTTGCTTTCCAGCAATATATAACTTTAAATAATTTAGACTAAGTGGTACATGATATTTACTGATCAAAAATGGGTACTGTACATCATGTCAGTTCAAAACCCCCACAATTTTTTGACTTACCTTCACTAAATTATAATTTTTAGAAAAACTACACCCTATAAAAAGATAAAATAAATTGCAACTATTTCACTACTAAAGTTGTCATTTTGTATCAAGTTTTCAAAGAGACAAGAAGCGAAATACAAGTTTAAAAGCTAGCAGAAGTTTGGCTTCTCTAAATCAAAGTTTGCTGTATCCCCCTTGTTTCTCAAGAAATGGGAAGGGTGTAAACAAGCTGCTGTTTCATTGTCAGTGACAGCATATTCTATTTAAACTTGATATTTTCTGAATCTTGAAGAAATTCCCTGTTCAAAAATACATAATGTTACATGGCTTAGGCCAGCGCTTCTCAACCAGTGGGCCGCGGCCCACTGGTGGGCCGCGAAGCTCTTTCAGGTGGGCCGCGAAACGCAAAATATTTGTTATAACTTCTATATTTTAAATAAGAAGTATGTTGATATGCGTAGGACTAGGCTAATACATTCTATTTATTGCAACATTCTATATCAGTATTTCGTCATAATAAGCTGACACTGGCTAGTATTTCGTCAACATTTTAGTTAGTACAGTAAACCAGTTGTTTAGTTAGACAAAGAGAGGCATTACTGAATTTTAAATGGATCGTTTTTTGAAAAGAAAGGGGAATGAAGTATTAGTAGAAAGTTTGAAAAAACCACGGAAAGTAGTGAGAAAATATGATCCTGAATACATCAAATATGGATTTATAAGCGCAGGACCAGACTTAGAGCCTAAAGCCCAATGTGTTGAGTGCGCGCAAATCTTGTCGAACGAGGCTTTAAAACCATCAAAGCTTAAGCGGCACCTCGACTCAAAACACCCTGAAGTTGCAGAAAAACCCAAAGAATACTTTAAGAGAAAAGGAGAGGATCTGCAAAAACAGCAAGGAATCCTAACTTCGTTTACTGCTCGGACAAAATCAGCATTGAAGGCTAGTTATTTGGTGGCTTCTCGCATTGCTCGTAGCAAGAAAGCTTTCACAATAGGAGAGGAGCTTATTCTGCCCAGTGCTATAGATATGTGTCGGGAAATTATTGGAGAAGCCGCTGCATCAAAACTTCAAAGAGTATCATTGTCAAATGACACTGTAACTAGGCGAATAGTTGAAATGAGTGACGATATCGAATGTCAGATGTTGGAAAAAATCAAAGCCAGTTACTATTCTATCCAATTGGATGAATCGACTGACATTAGCAATTCAGCATTATTGCTCGCATTTGTAAGGTACTGTGCTGATGGTAACATTCACGACGATCTCCTTTTTTGCAAAGAACTTCCCACGAGAACAACTGCAAGTGAGGTAATGCGCTGCCTTGACAGTCACTTCACTAACAAAAGCATTGACTGGAAGAAATGCGTTGGTGTGTGTACAGATGGTGCTGCCTCAATGACTGGTGTTCATCATGGTGTTGTAAAACAGATCCTGGATAAAGCAGAAAATGCCAAGTGGACTCACTGCTTCTTACATAGACAAAACCTAGCATCAAGGCAGATGTCACCAGAACTGCACGAAGTCCTGTCTATAGCTGTAAAGACGGTGAACTACTTTAAGAAGAATGCACTGCACTCGCGATGTTTCGCAGCCCTGTGTGACAAACTAGATTCAGATCACTTGCAACTCCTGTATCACTGTGAGGTGAGGTGGCTCTCAAAGGGACGCGTCTTTAATCGCCTCTTTGAGTTGAGACAGGAAGTTAACATTTTTCTTAACGATCAACGCTCACCTCTTGCTGATCATTATGTTGACGATTGTTTTTGTGCAAAACTGGCCTACCTTTCAGATGTGTTTGACCAGTTAAATCAGCTCAACCTTTCAATGCAAGGAAGAAACAGCTCATTGTTTCTAGTTGCCGATAAAATAGAGGGATTTAAGAAAAAGCTTGATTTGTGGAAAAGAATGGTCAGTAACAAACGGTATGAGATGTTTCCACTACTTAGTGAAAAGCTTGAAGGATCCCCTCATGTGGATATTTCAAAAATAATCGTCCAACATCTGTCTCACTTGTCAAATAAGTTTAATTCGTACTTTCCTGAAGATCCAAGACCAGGAAATCTGTGGATTCTAAATCCATTTTCTGTCAATTACGCGACAGAAGATGTGGAATTGCCCTCGCAACTTCAAAATGACCTCATTGAACTTTCTGAGGACAGCGGACTCAAGCAAAAATATAGAGAAGTAGATCTTCCTTGCTTTTGGATTCAAGCCAGCAGGGAATACGCTTCATTGTCAGAGCGTGCTATTATGTTTCTCTTACCATTCACCACCACTTACCTTTGTGAATCAGGCTTCTCCACAGTTACTACAACGAAATCGAAAGCACGAAACAGCCTTAAAACTGATACTCTGAATGCTACTTTGCGCGTGAGCTTGTCTCCTATCCAGCCTCGAATCGATCGTATCATTTCCAATAAGCAAGCTCAAGTTTCCCATTAGAAATAAATAGCTTGTGTTGTTTTTTGTGTGCACCTTTTTGAATGATGCTAATAAATTTATAGCTGTACACTCTCATTATTTCATTCAAAAGGCTAGAACCAATCAGCCTTTACCATGAAAACTCGATTAAGTGAGACTTATTCTGTATTCACTTAATGATCCCTTTTCTTGTGGCATATTTGTTCTGTTTCACATCATCATCATTTACTCAATTGATTTATCATTAGTCATTGGTTCTGAAATAAATTTTTCCAGAAGTGGGCCGCATAGCAAAGTCTCGGCGAAAAGTGGGCCGCGACATGAAAAAGGTTGAGAAGCACTGGCTTAGGCTAACCTCAAGCAGATAATGACTGATCATATTTTAGGTACTAAATTTAACTACCAAAATTTGGTACCGGTCGGTACCGGTCAAAAAAAAGGTCATTTGCCTCAGAAAATTGCAAATTGTAGAAAACCTAGGCTTTTAAGTAAGTTTTGAGTGATGTACCTTGAAAGCTTATTTTCTCAGCATCATCTTGCGACCATTTCTAAAAAAATTGGTAGAAAATAAAATCTGTAGTGATCTTTGAGGTGAGGGTACTACTTTAATTTTGAAGACAACCCCCCCAGTTGGGGGGGCTAATTTGCATAAAATTTGCATATTCAAAAAAATGTTTTTTTCTATTTGAAATCCTCAAGAAATGTAGATTTCAACGATATATCACACTTAATGTAGAAGTAGACAGCTGGGTAATGATTTACAAACAAACTTGAGGTACATAATTATGATTAGTTATGATTGATTATGGCAGTTTTTCACGCTGCCACCTTACGGACATTTTTTTTCGCTATTTTCGCGGGAGCAAAAGAGTTAATATGTAAAAGGGACGTAATTTTGGTTCTAGAAAATTCAAGAACGACATCACGTGACAAAAAAGCACCGCTAATAAATTGCGTCATATCGGCAATCGAAAACTTTCAAGGCAGAAAAGTGTTCTAGATCAGCCTTGAACGTAAATACATGATCTACCATTATTACATCATAAAGAAAACATATACGATACAAATCTTAACTCGAAAAAAAGGTGTTTTGCAAAAATAACCGACATATAAAACCAAGTCTAGATTTACAAATAAAATAATTACAGCAAAACGAAAGCAATAAATTACAGAGACTATACATACATAAATTATTCCAACGAAGCAAATTTACTTATTCGTGACACTTACTAAGAGCTTGCAATGCAAAAGTGGAGTTCGCATCCACGGTTTGGGCAACTTCACAGTTTCTAGCCGACATCTTTGCACTGACCAGTTTTAAATGTCGTGTTATAAAATGATTTTGCAAAGAATCGAACCCGGTTCTATTTCAAACCCTGTACCCTTTGGCCCAGCATCTGTGTGGTGGTTGTAGGTTAACTTGCTTTAATTCATTTGCTATTAGGTACATGGGAAATGCATTGAAAACTCGACTTTTGCTTTTTCGCATTTTACTTTAAATCAAACATTTCCGACATACCATTGCACCAGTTCAGGAGTGTGGAACATCAGATCAGGATCTTGTAATTGTGATCCCGGCTTTGAAGTTAACAAAGGTCACACATCTTGCGTTAAATGTCCTTTAAACACTTTCAAGTGAGTGTATGTTGATATTTTTTGTAATTCAGTTGTAGCTTTTGGCACATGGCGTTGCTTGTTCAAAAGCTCCTTCAAGGATTATTCTCAAAAATACTACTGGAATTTATTGGTCGCTTAATTTTACGAGCTTGCACGTTATGTCATGTGCGAGAAACGATTTCGTTTGCATCTGCCACAATATTTGTTCCCATGCCTTGCTAGGAGAAAGTTACATCAGTCCACATTTGACCACCATGAGCTGTGTCAGTGATGTAAACTTTTTAAAGTTGTTTTTTCTTTTTTAAGATCAACTGTAGGCAATCGCGTTTGTACTCGTTGTCCGCCCAACTCCTTCACTTCACGACTTGGTGCGACGTTTTGTCAGTGCAAGTTTCAAACACAAAGTTTTTTTTCTATGAATTCATCGCAAGGTTGTCAGTTGTGTGCTAAACTGCCTTCTCCGCCGAGAAACCTCTCGGTTGTAAACGAACACTATTCTTCTGGTGAGTTATTTTCATTGAAGAGAAAAGTCCAGTAATACTTCATTGAAGTCCAGTAGTGCGCCTTACGAGACAAAAAAACAATTAGATCTTAAATGGCTTTGTTTTTGATGCACAACTGTAGAATGTGTAATACTTTATACACGTGATAGTTTTAGATTTAAGTTGGAATTAACTCATTGTTTCATTTATTGAATTTTAGTTACGTATCAAGGTAACAGGTAAATTTCACATGTTGACAATAAACTCAGCAACTAATTTTATGTTTCCTTATTTCGAAAGTAAAATGGAGCGAGATGTTGCTGATGGAGTAAATGTCTACCCCTAACTTCTTGCTTTTGAGTCACGTTTTGATTGGCGAGCAGTTATTATAATTCGGGTGTTTCTCTCTAATTACCTGCTGTGATTTTCCATGGAGCGTCCGCTTTGCAGTGTATACACCTGGTTTCAATTCCCATTTGTAGTCACATTAAAATCTTCGTACAGATTTTCTACTTGACGCTTAGCACGAAAGGGCAGTGTTGAGAATAATCCAGGAAGCTACTTGCTGGTCCTTGGAAAAGTTACGTAACGGGATACCTCCAACTTTACGTGGGTGACAGTTGGTAGGGCCAAGCAGTCCAGCTATCGCGATAGCCCGGTCGAACTAAAGACCAGCAAACAGAGCGTAGGATGATACGCATCAATGAATAAACAATTTACTTTGCAGATACGATCGATTTGAGATGGAATCCTCCATCCGATTATGGACAGTGCAAAAATGTTAATTATTGTATTTTATGTCAAACTTGTCTACAGAATAACAGTAAGTTCAGCAAATCTTTTCCCTCTAGATTAAGAGGTCATTGACGAAGGTCAAAAGCTATGAAGAAGCAAGTAATTTTTGCTTGGTGCTACTGACGCAAAAACTAGTTGCTACATTACGGTTATGCTGGGGTTTTAATCAGGCCCCCTACAAATGCTTTGAAAAAATAAATCAAGTTTCTTGTCAACACATTTATTTTACAACCTCATCAAATACGTTGGCCTTCCTCAAAACATTTCTTTTTTGCAATTTGCTAGGAATGTTTAATCGAATGCAAATGTGTCAATTTAAATTATTCTTAGCATTTACTCTCTTTTTCTCTTAAAACAGTGTGCGAAAATGTTGTTTTTTATCAGACCTTGGCTCGTTTTCATGTTCAGATGACCTTTTTACAAGAACTTTTTCTGCATTGTGATATTGCTTTCGTAACCATTTCTAGATTTTACGGCCTTGCAAAGGTCACATATGCGAATATTTTGCGACAACTCTGAAGTCTGGTTCTGAAGTGTGCAGACAGTGGCAGAAACGCACTTAACCATCAAGTTCAAACCTGCGAAAGCGGGATAGAAGAAACTTAAAAAGCACTGTCCATAAAAAGTACTCACATTGTCGCAGGAATTAATTGTACTTTGAAGTAACTTTTTGCTTCTCGTATGCAGTGTTACCTCCAAGATTTTAGTCAGTGCGAAATTGCCCGTAAATGTACGCAAATGGCCGGACAAATTTTGGCTGACATTGCTTTAACAACCGTTTCAACAGCCTTAGTAACATATTTTGAAGGTGTAAAAAAGGATATTTTATAGTAGCCTACTGCTATTCGTTCAGTGTATGCGGTGAGCTAAACAAGAATGTTGCGTACCCCGATTCAGAACCAGAGTCCAAATTTTTTTGGAAGGTAGCGAAACGTCACACATAAGCATCACGTGACAGTAACGCAACAGCGATTTAAATGCGCGCACTTTTTCCACGCTTTTGCTGCACAAAAGAATTAAGTCTAACGGATTCATTTGAGCGTTAACGTGCCAATGATAACTTACCGTTTCTCTCAGCGTCTGCAGAATTTCAATTTTTTGCATACTGTATAGTTTGCGTATAACGGCACCCTTTGTTTTTCCTCAGACGTATTTTGTTCCTTTATTGTGGTATCTTTATCTAGTTCAGTGCTTTACAACCGTATTGGCTTGTGGTCCATTTTCGAAATCACAGAGGCATGTGGCCTGGTTACATATTTTTCTCAATTTCATAAGTGACCTCAAAAAAGTTATCAAAGTAAATTTTGGAAATGCTCTCCAAATAAAACAAAAATCCAGTCAAGAAAAATATTTCCAATTTTACTCGATGTGAAGGCTAAATATAGTAATGGCTCGGTGAAGACCTCGATCCACCAATTGAAAATCACTGATCTACGCTATCATCTCTGTTACGAACGACCTTTACTTTTTAATCCGATTAAGATGCCAGTTTGCGAGTTGTATCTTTTGTACTTTGCTACGTCTGTTGCAGCAGGAGCCTCATTAACCGCGCGTCCAAGATCTTCGAAGTTGACCTAAAAGCGAGTCCGAATAACAACGGCATGTGTGTGACCGCCGAGTTTTCAGAATTTGCGGGGAAGAAGGAAAGGCAAAACTGTGACGTTACACTTCGGTGACGTAGTCATTCGCGTCATATGTCAGCCGAAAAAGTTCACAAACAAGCACCGTACCCGTTTTTAATCGGCGTCGTAGCAGCACCGAGTTGTTTCTGTTCAATAAGTTCATTTAAGTTAAATTTGGTCACCCAACTTTGCGACCTATGCAACAGTAATTCGTAAGTGTTTCAAATATCGGGTTAATAGTGCATGGAAATAAAATTAATCCTATGCCGACGCCTGACATGAGCATAAGAATCAGGACTTTTATGAAATATTGGGATGTTAGGTACGTTACCACGTCTATGACGCAAGAACAAAAATTACTTGCAAGCTTCATTTGTTGCTTAATTACGGTAAATAATTAAAACTAGATACATTTCTCTATCATGATCAACTTCACTAGGTTTTGCCATTGCAACTAAACCTTCCATCTAAAATTGGAAATTATTTGAGGAATAAAACCGCGCAACTTGAAAGAGAAAATCTAGATGATTCTACGATGTAGGAGGCATAATATGGGTGTCTTGCTGCCTTTACTAAACATATCTCTGAAAGCAATGTTATTGATAAGAAAGAGATCCACTTTAAATCCGGTTTTGTTTGCGTCAACGCATGTGGCTGGATTCACCTCATGTTTCGGGATAGTTCTTACACACCATCACGCCACTTTGTTCTGCCGATGGCATCTTCCTTTTTCAGTCCAATCTGATCGGTATGTTCTTCTACTTGTCTTTTCCACGTCATATTCGGTCGCCCACGCCCTCTTCTTCCCGCCACTTCAAAATCAAACACCTTCTCAAAACATGCCCATACCATCGTACTCCACTCGCCCTGGTTGGTCCATCTAAAATATCCTTTAAACCCAGCAAACTCATGAGTTCTTGGCTCCTTCTTTCCTCAATCAGTTTTACTCCACACATTGCTCTCATCATTGCTTTTTCAGTTCTTCTCAAAATTGCCATCTCATTTTTCCTCAGACACCATATCTCGCTCCCATATAGCATTGCTGATCTTACGCAACTCTGATAAATTCTTCCATTCATTTCTAAAAAACCTTTTTCCCATAAAGTAACTCCCCACATTCTCTAAATTTTATCCTTTCAAGTCATATTCTTGCTGTCACCGTTGCTTCGCTTCCACCACTGGCGTTCAACCTGTCCCCCAAATAACAAGAACTTATCACAAAGTCAACCTGGTCAAAAAGTAATATTTCTTCGCCTGGTTCTACAATTCCTTCCATTGTATCAATACATAGTTCACAAACCAAACCTTTTGCCAGAGTTGAAGTCACCCTCTTCATTTTCGCGCTTCTGCCATGCACCCATTTACCACACTTTGAGCACCTCACCGAATTTATTATCACCCTCTTGCCGCACTTGGCGCATGGATCAGCATTACTTTAAATAAAGTTACTTTGATTTACTCTTTCAAACCACTCAACATTACTTTGGTTTTCTTGAGGTTCACCTTCAGCCTTTTGCTTTTAAACGCTTTCCATTTTAAAAACTTCTCTTTTAAATTTTCTATACTTTCACTTATTAGAACCAAGTCATCTGCATACAAAATTTCATTCATCAATCCCTCTCTTCCATTTTCCGAGATTACATTCACTTCAATTACAAAAAGCAGTTGTGACAACACAGATTCTTGATGTACACCAACTTGTACCAAAAATTCTTCAGATACTGTAAAGGGAAGAAAAATTTCGCTCGCTATGTTACCGCGACTATGATCGAGGATTTAGCAAATTTCACCAGAGCCTTGTTAACTGATTTCACCAACCTGGTGGGTAAATAAATGAGTTGATTTTTAGGAACATTTGTCCCAGATGCGAAAAACCAGTAAAACGTCGTTATCTGGCGAGATGTTGCGGCGAAAATAATGGTAGAACGTTAGAGACACTTTTCGAGCTTGTTTACGAAACCCTCGTGATTTGAAATGCTAATATTTGTAACCACATGTAAAAACTACAGGATCTCACTTAGAGGCACTTTCTGCAAAAAATAGTAAAGTCAATTTTTCGTTTAAAACCACATAGTTGTACTGCGTTTTTGGGGACCCCGCCTTTACCCGGCGCCACTATGTATAGGCAGATGACTGCAATAGTCGCGCGCGTATGAGTGCCAATTGTAAAGTAAAATTTTGTACAGATGAGGACATGTCATACTGCAACGGAAACATTTTTTTCAAAAAACCTATCAGACAGCAAGAAAATTATTTTTCCTTTTCAAAGGCTTATCATACTGCAGCAAAAACATTATTCCTTTCACAGAGAAATCTAACATCAACGACAACTTTTTTACTTTTCAAAGACATGTTATACTGTAACGAAAACAGTTTTCCTTTTCAAAGACAAATGATACTGCAACAAAACCGCTTTTACTTTTCCAAGACAAATGACATTACAACGGAAACTAGGTGTAGGGCCATTTGAAGAATGGCGCTACATGTGTAATAGTCCTTCGTTGAAAACATGATCGGAAATATTCATGGTAATGCGGAAGCGGCGAGGTTCGGTTATCTGCAAAGCATAAACTCAACTATAAATAACCAGAATATTTTATAGTGAATGGAAACTCGCTGTTGACGACACATGTTCGGTTATGTTCGTGTTTTGCACGTAGCACTGTTCTACAAGTAGCGCTAGATGACAATGTATTCGCTTGCAAAGCGATTTGTCTTACGAAAGGAAAAAAAATCACTTTACAGATGGTATCCCACATGTGCGCACAATTACACTTTGGAGCAAGTTTTATTATTGCATTGCACGACTTTTTCTGAGTTTCGACAGTTTAGTAGTTTTTTTTTCACTGGTAAACCAGATGAGATAATATACAGAAATGTTGAATCATAAGACAGTTTTGTAATAATACATAAAGATCGGCAATTTTTTGCAATCTAGAAGTGTGATTACAGGCAAATTGTACTCGAACACAAATTACCTTTCAAGCGATGCCCATGAAAACCGGCTAAATTTTAACAAAGCATTTTGAAGAGATCGACACTAGAATCCACTCTTTTTCCTAGCATTTTAAAGCTTATTTCAATCGTAACTGGTTAGCTTCCTCTGTACATAGCTGTCAGCTACATTTTATTTTACAAAATAAGCTTTTTCGCGGGAACTCAAAACCAGATACATGTATGATTAAAAGTCATGTTCTTCGTTTACTCTTAGTGTTAATAACTCGCATGAGCAAAAAGGTAATTTATTTGTACTTTGCAAAAACTAAACCATTCACCCAAAAAGTGCTAAACCGAAACCGAGAGCTATGTGCTTTCTTTTTTTAACAAGCACGATTGAAATTAGCGTTGACGCGTAAAAAAAACATAGATTTTAACCCATTTCGGTTTCAAACTTCCCGCGAAAAATGATGTCTTGCGTTTGACTGAAGTTTGAAAGCTGCTTGCTATTACTGCTCATAAGCTACGATTGAAATTGGCCGGGATAAGTAAAAAATAAAACACTTTTTAATATTTGATGTTAATTGCTTTACAAATACTTTGTTGTGCGAAAGAAGTGCGGTAACGGTGTGCGCGATATTTAAGTCGCTGTCACTCAACTGTTTTCTCACAGCCCCGCGACGTTTACCTACGACATTGCACTATCCTAAAAAAGTATCGGTCTAAAATTTGGGACTCCTTTTCACTGCTTTCCACGCATCAAACTGGTGATCGAAAATTTCGCCAGAAAAACTGCAAAAATTTTAACAAACTGTATAAACGTAACAAAAAACCACTGGATTTTTTTACGCACCCTTAAATTTTAATTGCAAATCGGCTGGACATGTTTTCGCAAATTCGCACTTTTTTTGCGTTAAAGGAGACACTGCTCGTAGGTTTGGGCCGAATGTTGTTATTTTATTGTACTTCACCGACTTTCGTTTTTTTGATTGCCGTTCCGCCCATGTATTAAGTTTTTGAATTTGTTGGCTCCTGCGCTAATCAGTTTGTGCGTCTTGCTCTAGTCTAAAAGCTGCGCGTCATAAGTAGTTTATGATCTCTACCTACTAAATATATGCAGTTTAAGATTTGACTTAACTTTCTGCGCTTGTGCAAAAGATGGTGTGGAAAAGCCAATTAAAGTGTCTTGTTACGTGGGTTGCTGTTTAATTGATTTAACTGCTTCACCTGCTCATTAACAAAACTGAAATTATGCCAAATCCACTTGACCAACTCCAAGAAGCAGCTAATTATGTTTGTGAGAAATGCATCTTGGTTGGTAAGTTTTGCGCATGACTTCAAGTATACAACAGCTCTTTCATTATGGCAGTGAGCCGTGAATTTAATTTCGCGCCATGCCTGTCAAGTTCACTGACCCAAAAGCATAGGGAACAATAGAATTTTTTTCGGTTATTACAAATTCCAATGTATTTTTTCTACAAGCATATTTGATATGCATATGATCATGAATGTGCTTTTGCGTCAGGACCCGCCAGAGCATCTCATCGAGATACCAGGTCCCAAGGCACAGTTTTCTGATCTAAATATGTTGCAAAACTAGACGGTTAATGGTAGACACATGCCGCATGTGGTGCGTCTACGTCTAGCCTAGTACACCACGAGAAAAATAGCGTAAATTCACGTGATTCACCTGAATTGAAATCATCTTTGCGGCAAGGATTCTTCAGTTTTAGCCCACAAGACGTTTTTGTTGTTAGCCCTTTGACGAGTGTGACGAAGAGTCTCTATCAGTTTCATTACTATTTAAGTCAGTTTATTTTTGTAATGGAATTTAAGTTCTGCCTAATCATCACCCTCTCTTAAAAACTATTTAGTGTTGATTACGAGTATATTACCGAACAATTATAGTATTGAAATGTTGCTGACGTTTTTAAACATCCAACAAAATGATTAAATTCAACATAATATAGTGTAATTGTAACCAATTTGTTTTTGATTCATCATTGGTGTAAATACATTTCAATGACGAAAGCTCCCATACATGTCAGTGTATTTTCAACGGTTTTTATAGCAAAAATACTGCTAACTTGAGTTTAATTTTAAATTTGCCAATACAAAATGATTTAAAACTTCGTTATAGCAATTTTAGAAACATCGAGATCGTTTTACCTCATTTTATTTTGTTGAACGCAGCTGTTAGAATCTCGTGCTTCTGCTTTGGCATATGTTGACTGTTCTTGAGACCAAGGACGCTTTTTTGTCGATAATCGAGTAAATCGACTGTGCTTTTAAGAGAATTTGAACCCTAATCTACATGTTAGCAAGTACAGGACACTTTTGACGAGGCTAATAATGTGCAGAAGACCTTGCATTTTCAAGTTGTATTGACGTTTTTTACTGGCAGCTCGCATTTTATTAAATGTCATTTCTATACTACGTTTGCTGCTTCTAGTAAAGGCTGGTTTCCTTTAGGCGTAGATTGCAGGCGTAGCGCGAAAAATTTTTTGTTTCTCAATTTAGTTTTATGCGTGGAGCTACTATTCCCAGTTTTGATTTTAAAGATCTTTAGGTTCTTTTGAATCCGGAGAAGATGTTCGAAGTTGTGGTTTTGATTCTTCCGATGCTTCTTTGTATGATGTCGATTGCGATGATTTGACTTTCATACCACAGCGATGTGGAAACAGTCACACTGCTGCAGCTGTGCACAGGCTTAAGGCTGGGATCAGTTACAAGTTCACTGTCCTTGCGCTGAATGCTGTTAGTAGCGAATATTATGGCGAGTTTCATTCTCTGATCAAAACTATCGAAAGAAAACCAATTAACACGTCCTCGTATTCTAAAGCTAGCTACTTACACAATCAGGTAACTAGTTTTACATTTTTTAAAATTATGAAACAATCAAAATTAGGTGTCCGCATATTTATCAAAACATCAAGTCTACGACATCATAGTTACAAGTTGTGGCTAAACCCTGTAACAACAAAAAGAATTAAATCGTCGGGCTCGACCTTCCTCGTAAAATTCCTTGTACAAACCTGGGAGGATGCTAAAAGGCTGAGGAATCCTCACAACACTTAAAACGGTTTACAAACACAGAAACCCTTGTCAAACATCTTTTGGTTAATTGCTTTTAAAAAAGTCTAAACCGAAGTTTATATTGCAAAGACTTTCAAGTAACCGGAAGATATGCATTATTTTTCGTTTCTAGATGCAGACATTGGTTTCGAGCAGCGGTGCTAGCATTGTCTATGATGTTCGTATCTTTGCACCTGATACTGTCACTGACGTTCGTGTTCAAAGCAACAATCACACATCAGTCACAATTGTCTGGTCACCTCCGAAATCATATCTCGGGGAACATATGACCTATCAAGTAAGACCGTTGTTATGTTATTGTTGTTGCCCTTGCATGAGATGTGGGCATAACGGGTGGTAATGGGGTCCCAGGAGGCGGACGATTCCCCATGACCAGGACCAGAAGTCGCATAGAAAGACTTCTTTTAGGCGACGGGTCTAAGACAGTACTTTGCTTGGTAAGTGAGATTTTTGATTTTTTTTTTATATTTTTTAAAACATGTGTAGTGGAAAACATCAAGTATTTCAAGCGTTTAATTAGAGTTCTAGTTCTCTCATAAGCGTGATAGCATTTAGAACTGAACAAACTCGTATCTATTTGCAGAGGTTAAAGTGATTTAAAATCCAAGGATACGTTAATAAAAATTTGGATGAGAAATGCTTGCGCTCATATATCCTCAACCATCTCCGCTTTGAGTTACGTCCACTCTGATTTTCTGTTCAGTTGATGTCAAAGCTTTTTGTGCAGTTACCCAATTTCTCCTGTTTCCAAAATTGATGCGATTTTGGTTTCAACTTATACGTAAAATACATTGGGCTTTTCTAGTTAAAATATAAAGAATATTTTCATCATCCGCAAATATTTGTCTTTTGAGGTGCAATGGCATCAACTGAAAGATAAAGAAAACGACATATTTAACGAATCGTTGAGTTCTTTTCACGTTCCTACCTCAAGCATGACGGTCAGCGACACTTCCGCCACCTTAAATGGTCTCGATAAGCGCGTGTCGTACCAAGTCGTAGTTAGAGCAAAAAACTGGGCAGGTGAGAATAAAAATGTTTTCAGTCGTTTTCTCTCTGATACGCAGTGTTATTTCTTGTCGATGCGATCTTTTAACCACAATCGATCCGCTTTTGCATCAATCGTATCAGCAACTGTGCTTTTAAATTGCGTATGCTCTAAAGACCAGAATACTTCACTGGGTCCTAGCAGTTCCTAGGTGATTCATGTACTCTATGCTTGCGTTTGCGTTTGCTGCTCTTAAACCTCTATTGCTCCTATTAAAATTTCAGTGCTTGTAGAAGTGAGCTGTGCAGACAATGTTATCAGCAGCAAACCGTATCTTTACACAAGTTTTATAAATATCATGAGGCCAACTAAAATATCGTTTATTTGTAGGTTTTGGCAACTTCAGCAAGCCGGTGCCGGTCCTTCCCTTTTTCTCAGTTGTCTCTTATTCCACTCAATCTGATGTGCAAAGCATTTACTGGCAAAATGTACCGTATATCATAATCGTTGTGGTGGTGCTGCTCATCATGGTGAGGACTTGTTGTGGTTACAGATTTCGCTAATGCTAGCAAATCTTCGTTGCATTGATAAGTAGTGCAATAGAAGGTTTGTATGCGCACAGTTTCACTTTAAAACCTCCTTTAAACTGTAGCACTGTTTGTCAGAAATGTCCCGAAAAAGAATTTACTCCTGAATAATTTTCCCGTAAATCTTGTCACTTCGAACATGTTGAAACGACCTGAAAGAAGACGCCAAATTTTCAAACGTTTACTTGCTAATCCCAAATCTGATTGTAACGCAAGTGATAGGAACGTGGTGCCGGTCTGATGGTGTAGTGGTAAGAGCGTCCGCTCCTCAGTTTATAGACCTGGCTTTAATTCTCTTGTTGAGTCCTACCAAAGAGGCAAAGACCTTTAAAATGATATTTACAGATTTCCTGCTTGACGCTCAATGAGTACTCGGTTGCTCTGAGCAGTAAGTTTAGCAGTAAGCAGTAACTTAGCCGCTGTTGGCGACGCAACAACAACGACGTGCATCGTATCAGCAACGTTTGATCTAATTGAAAAATCAATACAATAAGCATTACTTTATCTAGCATAAGAAAGCTAGCGTAACCAAACAAACAAAAAGAACACCAAAGCTTTTTGTCAAGGCAGTATACATCTGAAATTTTAAAGGTTCTGACGAAAAGCTTTTCGGTGTTTTTTTTGCTACTTTTGTTATGTTGGCTTTCTTATGTTACATAAAGTAATGCTTATTGTATTGGTCTGGCTAACGAATGTATCGAAGAAAAGTTTCTTCTAATCAAAAATCTAATTCAAGAGAAAAATAACTTGAAACAGCTTTAAATGTGTTGTTGAACCCTCAAATGCGTCGTTACAACTTGTGCTGTTTCGTTGTGTAGCTCGTCGTGGTGGCAGCGAAATGGAGACGATGCAGCATCTTTGCTAATAAAGCATCCGAAACGTCTGTTGCTGAACCTTCACCGAATAGCACTTCCACCAATAATAACGAAGCATCTGCTCCTTACAATGACCAGATTGCTGGTGAGCTGTTGTTGTTGTTACCCGACCCCTTCCGAGGGATGGGGGCATGGCGGAAGACTGGAGCTCCATAATCCGGGAAAACTCCCCAAGGCTTGGACCAGAGAGTCGCCAAAGAGCGAGCGGCGCAAAGAGTCCCTAACTGGACAGTGCAGAATGAGATGAGAGGTTTCCTGGGACGAGTATCTGCAGGTGCTGCAGGAAGGATTCTCGATTCTGCCAATTCTAGAGAGATAAGAGCTTAGCAGAAGGCTGTGTCCGTTGCAGCGTAGACGAGAGAGAACACAACGAGCATGACGAGGGAGTGCAAGTTCCTCGTTGGAAATCGAGGAAACCTGTGTGTCGAAGAATTTAGATGAGATAGTATGCCTCCAGCCCGAGAAAAGTGGATACGAGAGATAAGAAGAGAGAGACTACAAGGGATTGCGGAGGGCGCAGCTAGCGCTTCCCGTCTGGCGAGCTTATCAGCCGCGTCGTTCCCCGGAAGAAACGAGTGCCCGGGGACCCATTGTAGCCTGATAGAACAGGAAGAGAGAGAAGACAGTTCCTGCCAGATCTGCCACAGAGTTTGAGATAAGAGGAAAGATGTAGGGGAGGATAGGGTGGCAAAGACAAAGCGAGAATCAGATAATAGGAGAAGAGAAATGACAGACTTGTTGGTGCTGCCGAGACCAGCAAAGAGCTTGCAGAATGGCGCAGGCTTCAGCGGAAAAACTTGAGCATACTGGGCCTGCCGAAAAGGAAAGAGTGGCCTCGGTGCCACAGAGAGAGCAGTTGGCAAGGACGCCAGAGCCACCTTTGCCAAAAGGAAAAGGAACAGACCTGTCAGTCCAAAGCACCAGATCGTGAGGGAAGAGATAGTCAAGATGAGCGAGAGCTGCACCTTGGCGAGAGAGAGGGAGATCAGCGCGAGAGCAAGGAAAGGAAAGAGTGGACTCCACAGTGAAGGAAGGGGGGGTTGAAGGAGGAAAAGGGGGCAAGCAAGAAGAGCCTCCCTAGAAGAAGTAGAAGAAAGCATGAGCGGGTGAGTGGACGCAAGAGTTCTTCAGGACGATCTGGAGAGTCTTGGTTTCACACCAAGTCTGGCCAAACCTGAAATGGGAAAGGAGGTTGGGAGACGAAGAGCCCGCTCATAAGATAAAAGGGTGAAATGAGTCAGGGTAACTCGTAGGGGAGGTAGAGAAGCCTCGGAGAGAAGAAGTGGGATAGGGGAGGACGAGAGGCAGCCTGTAATGGCGCGACTAGCCACTCGGTGGAGGCGCTCCAATTTGGTGATATTGGTAACGCATAGGAAAGAAAACCATCCGGGTGAAGCATATGTAAGAAGGGGCCGAAGAAAAGCGTTATACATAAGAGAAAGGGATTCCTGAAAAAGGGGCCCCATGAGGAAGCAGAGATACGGCGTAAGGCCTTGAGACGGGGAAAAGTTGGCTTTCAGCTAAAATACTTGTTTAGAAAAGGAAAGAGTGCGGTTGAAGGTGACCCCAAGAAAAGTTGGAGTGGAGTTGAAACGGAGGCGGAAGTTAAGTAAGAGGAGGTTGGGCTGGAGGTTAGCTTGCTGGGATCCACTAAGAAGGAGGAGGCCTCACATTTGTTTGGATTGATCGGAAGACACCAGAACTCCGATCAGCCTTCGAATCGAAACAGAGCTCCTTGTGTGGTCTTGACCGCAGTGGGGATTGAGGGGGAGGAGGACCAAATGGCCATATCGTCAGCGCAAAGCGAACAGCTGACGGAAGAAGGCAGAGAAGCAGGAAGATCATTAATGAAGAGCGAAAAAAGTACAGGGCCAAGAACAGATCCTTGCGGAACACCTCGACGGACTCGAAAGAAACAGCTTTTGTGAAATTTTGAAAAACCACACAAGCGCGCCTGTCAGAAAAAAAAGATTGAGTCCAACGAGTAAAGCAAGGAGGGAGGCCAGCCGAAATGAGTTTGTGGAAAAGGGCGGGATGCCAGACAGAGTCAAAAGCTTTCGAGAAATCGATAGTAGACAGAATCGTTCGAGAGCCCGGTCTGGGTTAGTTAAACCCATCCGAAATGGACTGTGGAAGGAACAGAATTTGATCTAGAGTAGACCGTCCAGGCCCTGGTGGAGAGAAAGAATGGCATTACACTCCAGAAAGAAGAGTAGGCGGAATAGTATGATGCGTTCAAAAAGCTTTGATACGCAGGAGGTGAGACTGCACCAATTAACAGCCGCCTCAAGGTGGTGGTGCGGTTCGCGACCCCGTTTGGGTTGTGTCGAAATGGCTATTGGCTTTCCTGGGGGTCCCAGTTACCCCGGGCACTCCCCTGCAGGTGAGCTCGTTGTTTTCTTTTCTCCTCAGATCACGGAAAATCTTTACTGTTAATCAACATTGCTTAAGATCTGTTTTGGAGTTGTCTGTATTAAGAGTAATGTTTGACTAGAGTTTTGTGCCATGTGTTTCTACCACGAGCACAAACTTAAAAAGAAAAGATTGCCAACATTTGCCTACCTTGTAGAACCCACCACGTATCGAACAAATAATTTGTTGATCGCTTCTAAGATTTGTACTGTACCTGATCTAACCAAATTATTTTATCTATCTTGCTTTGCAGCGCTTCAGAACACGTACGTTGACCCGTTTTTTCTTCGCATGATGCCACCGACCTTTGCTTGCGAGACCAAGCCTGATTATGTGATTACCTCGAGTGTAATTGGCTGCGGCGAGTTCGGCAAAGTTTATCAGGGAACTTTGATTAAAAAAGGTAACGCACAGCTTTTAATCGATTTTTTTCTGTTGCTCGATATCCACCATTAGTAGGCGGAAAATCAATTAATTGACTTTGCCGCTCAAAAGCTTTCAGATTTAATCAATTTGCGCGTTGATTCTCATTTATCAGTTGCCGGTTTCTATTGTTAGCTTTGACAGGCCTATGTTGAGTTGTTTAGTTTGTTTTCAGCGCATTGCGTGGGTTCCTGATCTTGCTTCACCCACGTTGCTTTGTTTCCGATTTAAAACGGCCCAGCAGAATAACGAGTTTAAAATTGAATCGATATCTTTTTGTTATTTGACATTTGACCGAAAAACACAAAATTTAAAAACGCTCCGCCTAAATTGGAAATGCAGTTCAGAGCAGCTAGGCCAAAATTTAGAATTACTCCAAAGTTTTACCTGTTTTTCTCTTCCATGCTCATCAAGCATACGTGGGAGCTAGTTCAGTTTACTGTGCGGTGTGGTGTGTATTATTGCAAGAACTTTTGATGTGACCCGCCGTGCTCCTGGCGTAAATAGACCTCAAAAAATAAAAGCCATAAAGTCAAAAATACGAACCAACAACAATCGACGGAAGTTGATCTCCGAAAAAAAGTTGTGCTTGGGACTCGGCATGGCTCCCACGGAAAGAAACATTTGATTAATGTGGCCCTTTTACTGTTTTGAAATGTGCAGTTTTGGCGTTGTGGTGAGTGAGGGCGTCCGCTTTGCAGTCAATTGACACTGGTCTTATGCCCTTCTCGAGTTGTTCTGGAAACGGTTAAAAATAGCGTTTACAGATTTTCTACTTGATGCTCGGCGCTATGAATAATGATTATTTAATATTACTCTGGCCTCAAAGTCATTGCTGTTAGAAAGCTCCCAAAAACTCCATGAAATTGCATTTTGCAAAATGCAATTTCGCCCACTTTTGGTAGAATAAATGAAGCAAATCGGCCAATTTTTGTAAAGTGTGTTAAGTGGAAACTGTTGTGTTATCACAAATACATATAAGGAGCTGTGAAGTACTATTCCTTGCCCGAGCTCGTAAATGTTAAGATTCACCAAGTTTAATTATCGATCACATCCACAGATGAGAATGAGGAAACTGAAACACTAGATGTCGCTGTGAAGCAACTACGAGCACAGTGCGAACCTCATCAGCAAGTAAGTCGTGATTGCAAACCAATTGATGCAGCTTTTGTGTGAAGTTTACGAAAAATGTTACTAAAAGTCTTTAAATGGTAGAGTGAGGCGCCCATCAGTATCGTGTCGTACTGGGAGGGAGTGAACGCTTGTTCGCTGTAATTCTTTATTTCACCTCCTGTCGCTACTATAATGTTCTTGTAAGTTCTAAATTCTTTGATTTCTTACCTGATTATGTCTTGTTCGAGTAGTTTTACCTTTCTTGCATCGCATAGTCTTTTGCCATTTTTTCCTGTTGTGGTTTGTAATATTTTTTCGCAATTCAGAGTTGTGTCGCTAAAAGAAAGTGTCTAACTTCATGCATATCTCGTAGATGAGGTTAACGGCCTTCTGCAGAAACTACCTGTTCTACATTGTCAGTTGAAGCGTTTGGCATTTGAAAATCTGCCTGATCACTAACATCTGATGTAAAACCGCGTGCTTATCATTTGCCGTACACTGTATCATCAACGCCTGTCCACAAAACATTGGATATAATAGTGATCAACATTGAAAATTGTAATAAATAATTGAATTTTGTAAAAAAAAATCAAAATAATTCACCTTGCCTACCACTTAAGGATCGGCGATCCATAGGGTTTGGTAAACTGACCCAAAATATATGAGATAAAGATCATAATTTTTGAGATGGTAATCACAATCAGATTTTTGAGATAAAGAAAGTAATGATCAA
Organism: Trididemnum clinides; assembly: GCA_963675345.1. NCBI lineage: Eukaryota > Metazoa > Chordata > Ascidiacea > Aplousobranchia > Didemnidae > Trididemnum > Trididemnum clinides. The sequence continues at coordinate 13,555,668 of OY776287.1, read as the reverse complement.
CATATTTTCCCAGCTTGACTTTCTTCGCGAAGCGACTGCGCTTGCGACGTTTAAACATCCGAACATTATTAAACTCGAAGCAGTCGTTACTGCGTCACGTCCGTTCATGATCGTCACCGAGCTGATGAAGCATGGATGCCTCGCCGCGTTTTTGCAGCGCCATCGAGAAGCAGGCCTCGCCTTCCCTGCTACTGTGCTTGTTAGTATGTTGAGGGGTGTCGCCCTGGGAATGGAATATTTAAGCGGATTGAATTATATACACAGGTTCGTTATGTGGCCAGTTCAGACGTCGGATCAGTTGGGTATTTTTTCCACGAAAGCCATTTTTTGGATTTAGCTTGGGTTAGGGTTAAGCTTGTGCCTTGGGGTATAAATGTAACCCAACGGTAATCTCAATTTCCCACTCCGTCCGCATTGATTCATAATTTTTCAGCTTGAGTAGGAAAACTCGTAATCAGGAAGATCTTCAGGGAATTTTTGGTGTGTAGCTTATAATTTTTGCCGTTTTTCTGTATGATAGCGGATTAGACCAGCGGTCCTAAAACCTTTTGGGACATGCACCCTTTGGCAGGGCCAGCAAAAACTTGCGTTTCTCTTAGTCCTTGACAATCTTTCATATTTACGTTTTTTTGAGATCAAGTATTTTCGAGCCACTTTCCTGGTTAATTTTAAAGAATTTTTATCAAATAACGTAATGACCTTTTTTCGGGGGGATTAATTATTTCAGAGAGGCTTGTGCACTCCCTGGCAAACTCACCACCCCCCCAATTGAAAAACCATTGGACTTACTGATTCGATGCGCTGTAGTTTTTTATCTCCAGCCACGTGTTTTTGCGTTGACTTCGATTGTGTACAGGGAAGTTTTTAGGTTTGATTGCTTTTCTAGATGAATACCGATCACGGGCTTGGGTGGTTTTCAAACCCTTAATCATGTGCTTTGAATCTCAGAATACTTCCTTTGATGGAGATGAAGATTGTGTGTGCTTTAGGGACTTGGCTGCTCGTAATGTACTTGTAAACGAAGAGCTGGTCTGCAAGGTTGCTGATTTTGGCCTGACGCGGCATGCTGAAGAAGATGGAGATTGGAATGGGGCAGGTCCCACTTTCACCTCCAGCGGAGGAAAGATCGCGATCAGGTGGACCGCCCCCGAAGCAGTGGCCCTGCAAGCGTTTTCACAGGTGCTGATTTTTATGCAGAGTTGAATTCTTCGGTAACCGATGCTGTGCTCTTGCAATGCATATTATCCCGCAGCAGAAGAAATTGCCATCAAATGCCGACCAGACGCAGCGAAGTTGCGTTCTCTGTATTGTGGAACTAGTGTTTTGTGTCAAGCTATAATTACCGACACTTAACTAGTTTTTACGGTCAGTTGTGCGCTTTGTTTTTACCAGTTTCTCATTTTGTAGGCATCTGATGTTTGGAGCTTTGGAGTATTCGCGTGGGAAGTGATAACATACGGCGAGAAACCGTACTGGAGTCTCACTAACCAACAAGTATTACAAGCTCTAGACGACGGCTTTCGTTTGCCTGCCCCTGAAGTAAGATGTTTATGTAAACAAATGTGTTTTTTTTTCAGTTTTTACTGTTGCTGTTGTTTTTGTTTACATCAGTTTACAAGGAACAGTGGCACAATGTGAAGCGTAGCGTGAAGAAGTATCAAGATTTACACCGCTAGCTCAATTAGAATCAGGATAGAGAAGGTTGTGGTCTATTTCTACCAGTCCGAAATGTGATTGCGATCTGGTAGCCCAACTACCAGCAAGTCAGAAAAAGCGACTGGTTTTTTATTTTTTGCTTTGACGCGGAAACAGCTTGCGTCATGTATTTTCTGCGGTAGCCAAAATATGCTGTATTAGTTCGGCTTTTATAACTGCTCCTGCAACTTGTTGTTCTCCGCTACAGGACTGCCCTGCTGTGCTCCACCAGCTGATGCTTGATTGCTGGCATTACGATCGCACTACACGACCGTCGTTCACACAGATCGTTTGCGAACTTAATGAAATGATGGACAATCCGACAGAGTTGGAACTTCTAGCCAGTCCAGAAAGCACTGGGTAAGTCTTAAATATTTTTTTTCTTGGGTCTCAGGAACACTCACTAATCACTAGAACAACTGTGTTGAGACCTGCTACCAGCACCGTTGGTATGCCGCGTTTTAAACTAGAACAGTGTAACTGAACTGGTGAAATTGCCTTCAAGTCCCTTTATCGATGGAAACGGTGGCGAAATGACGTTGACATTCAGCCCACCATTGTTTAATGTTTCATTAGTTTTTAGACAACGATTACGGGAAAAGTTTTGTCGGTTGTACTTGAACTTCATTAGTTCCAGACGCGCTTCGGAGTTACCATTACATCTGGTGCGGTGGATTCCTACCACAAGCAGGGTTCATTTCCGAGAAATGTCTTCTCCGATTGTGGAAGAACGGAGTGATAGCTTGGTTCGAACTCACGATCATTGTTATTATAAATGCTGATTCAACCCACTCGACCACTCAGCTGTAGCTTGAAAAAAACCCGGTCACACAGAAAATCCAACAATTTAAAACTATGCCGCGTGCGATGTACACTTTTCCGACTAAGTTCGAAACGATGCATAATCCCCGAAACCCGGCAGCTCCACTTAAAATTTACGCTAGTGGCCCTGGATAGAGTGCAATGGCTTACTGGAGATGGTAAAGCTAGATCAGATGAGATTAAAAAACCTTTCGCAGTAATATTGCTTGAATGGCGCTTGATACGCTTCTTGTAGCTTTTGTTGGATAAGTATGTTACATGTAATTTGATTTTTCGTCAAAAGAAACTTCTAGAATTATAATGACGGACTTGCTTGTTGAACATGATGCAAAAGCAGGTACATGTAGTTGGTGAATTTTCAACTAGTGTAAGTATTTCACTTTATCAATAACACATCGCTCTATGCGATGTAGCGGTAATTGTTTCGGGCTTTGGATCAAAAGGTCTGGAGTTCAAAATGCTATGAAAGCATCATTGATGTTCGTCAGGAAGGCATCCAAAATTTGAGTGCTATGTGGCTCCAGCAAAAGCCTGGTTCAAAAGCTGGGGTGTAATGACAGACATACATTCAATCATCCCGTCTGAGCCGGCGAAAAGCTGTAAGACTTCTCCAAGGAGTCCCTTGCTTTTTACGAAGCTGTTCTCCGGCTCCTTTTTTCTTATACGTCACCCGGATGGTTTCCATTTCTCAGCGTCTCCAACTTTACTAAATTAGATCGCCTTCACCGAGCGACCAGTCGCGCCATTATCGGATGCTGCTCGTTCTCCTCTATCCCTCTTCTTCGAGGTGTACCTTCCTCACCTACTAGTTAACACTGTCGTGAGTTTGCTTATATTTTTAATTCTACTGTAATCCAAGGCTAATCTTCACTCAATATAGAGTTGTTCCTTTTTATTGGTGAAAGCAATCAGTAAGTATATAAACAGAACAGAATTATAGCAGAATAGTTAAATCGGGCGATACGAACATATATATGCACACGAACCACGTGACATGATAAAGCAATGGAGTTTTGATAAGGTTGGCGTGAAAGCAATGCAATTTCCCATACCAAATGCTAACGTTGATGTTTAACACCAGGTATGGGAAATACTGATTGTGATATTAAAAACAAAGCCAAATACAAATTAATTTACAGTCAACACAAAGCAAAGCAAAATCAAATAAGCACGTAATCATCACAACACTTTGCTTTTTTATCTTTGAAGCGGTTTTTCCTACTTTTTTCCATTTTAGGTTTGGCGAGACTTAGAGTGAAACCTAGGCTCCAAGTTCGCTTGGAGAGTTTGCGTTCGCTCACCCACTCGTGCTTTCTCCTTCCCCCAGGGAGGGTGTTTCCGCTTCCCCCTCCTCCCTGGAACTCTTTAATTCAACGTGGACCTCACTCTGTACTCCATTCTCTCGTTTTGTCCCTTCTCTTACACGCCGAGGTATGGCACTTCCTCTTTGACTCTCACCTTTTCATGATCTTGCGATTTGGACCGATAGCTCTGCACCTTTCCTTTTGGCAAAGGAGACATGCGTACATGCCAACAGCACACTTTGTGGCGTTAAAGCGATCCTTTTCTATTCGAAAGGCTTGTGTGTTCAAGCCTTTGTGCTAAAATCTGCGCCATTCTGCAAACTCTTTTTTGGTCTCGGGAGTCGGCCATTTCTCTTCCTTTTTCTCCTCTCAGACTTTCGCTCTGTTCTTGCTACGCTTTTCTCCACTCCTTTCTCTCATATGGTCTTTGGGATATATGGCAGGAACTATTCTCTCTCTCTGCTATCACACGACAATGAGTCCCCGGTCACGCATTTCTTCCGAAATATGGCACGGCTAATGGATTGGCCCGGCGGGGCGCTGCTCCAGCCATCCGCTGTCCCACGTCGTCTCTCTTTTACCTCTCATATCCACTCTTTTCTTTTTTGAAACTAAAGGCGTGCTTTTTCATCGAAGTTCTTCGACACACAGGTTGCCTCAGTAACCTCTGGAGAACTTTGGCTTCCTCCTCACGCTCGTTGTGTCCTCTCTCGTTTTGGCTGCAAAGGACAGAGCATTCTGTTAAACTCTTAGCTCTCTATAAGGATTGAGAGTCCTTCATGCAGCGACTGTGGCCATTCGACCCAGGATATCTTTCATCTCAGTTTGCATTCTCTTGCAATGGAGTTTGCACCGCTCACTTTTAGGGACTTCTCTACGACCTCTGGTCCAGGCCTTTGGGAGTTGCCCGGCATCTGGGTTTGCATGGTTTTCCGCCATGCCTCCATCCCTGGTAAGGGGTCTGCTAGCAACAACCACAACCGCGGAAAAGAAAAACGTAAAATCAAAATCGACATAGCTCTGTTTCATGCGGAACCAAGGGGCATGAAAAATTGTTTTTTGTTCTAGCGCTGACGTGGACAGTTCCTGCAACGCCACCACTAGTTTGCTTTCTGGCAACAACCCTTTAGGAAAAGATGAAAGCGACACTCAAACTGGCATCGACGATCCAGCTGTTACGAAGGTTTTTGTAAAAAAGCAGTTATTTAAAAGCAGACGCTCTCGCTCGCTTGATGCTGGAAGCAACTTTTTGATTGCCTCAAACGATGCCAGCAGTGGAGAAGCAACTTTAATGCTGGCGCAAACCAGCTCCAGTTTTTCATTAAGCGATAAAAACACCGTCATCAAGTTTGCTAAATACTGTTGATTTTTGCCATGACGCATTTCTATTATTGTCAAGCTCACTGGTTGTTTAATGCAACCAGTCAGCACCGCAGTTGGGAAGAGGTATTGAGGCTGTGGGGGCAGCTGTTAAAGGAAGACCCCGTAAAAATAGTCTTCAGGGGTTTAATCGTGACAGGTTTATTTACATTGTTGAATCTCGCCCCCTTGAAACAAGGCAATTTTGCTGCTGCTCTTATTATGCTTGCTTGTTTGATGCTAGAAGCAAACAACCCCAAATCGGTTTTGAAAGTTATAGCACATACCTTAGTATGTAGTAGAGACACGAATATGAGGTAAGCATGCATCACATCAGAGTTGTGTAATTTCTTGCATTACACGTGTATGATAATTTCCATTTATCATTGTGTTCAGTTCGAACAGGACACACTGTGTTTACGAATATGGAGAGCAAGTGCGCTATTGCTGCTTATACTGTATTAACAGGACTTTTAAACGTATGGTTGCCTTTTTGTACGGCAGACTGTTTTTTAATTTTTGTTTGTAATAAGTTCCATAGTTTTAAGGTTTTTTAAGGAGTAAGCAGAGCCCAAGACTTATTCGACTTCACGGGTCTAGTTTCCCTCGTGCTTTTATTCTAGACGATAATGCTTCCATTTCCAACAAAGCGGTTGTAAGGAATTAATTTCTGGGATGGAGCTTTAAAACACGTAAGATCCCGAAACGAATCAAGTTTTTTACCGAACTTGGCGGGTTAAGTTGCCTCTCTTGTTTCTTGTTCGTCAAGGTCCGAGCTGATGAAGCGATCGGTGAGCATTTTGCAGTGTTTTATCATACTATTGCAGCATATTTTTCCTAATTTTGCAGTTACTGATTAATTACAATAGTGTAGTTGCTACCTTCAATCATTGAAATACTGAGCTGACGGTTCAAAATCATGCGTTGCACTATGATTGCTCTTGTATTAATTTGTACATCATGTGTTTGCGCCTTTTTTATGACTTGTAATTTTTACGCTTTATGTACGAATACAAAATGTTTATTTTAGATTTGTAATTTACTGCAGCTTTCTGTCACGTGTTTGATGTGCTCGGTTGAGTTCGTCAAAGCCCATTTACGGCAGCAGCGATCAAATTGTCATTCGTTCAAACCTCGCTAAGGCTGCGTTGGTGTGTCTGCGGAAGAAGTTCTTTGCGAAGATTTTCTACCCTTGGGAAATTATTGATGGTTAATTCGATGCATTTAAGGCGTAATATAGATATTTGGAAATTTCGAAGCTGGTCTGGACAATGGTACATTCAGCCGACGCTGCATGAATAATAATAAGTGCTATATCTACGATACCTTGTAATGATGGAAGAGCAGAGAGAGGTTTTCTAAAGTCGTCAGGTTAATGAAGCAGGCGCTGCTTCAGGTTTTAAGTGCATTCACGCATTGAAAAAGGAATTCAATATTGTCACGGCTTTTTATGTTCGATATTTGAATGGTTTGAAGTTTCCTAGGCCGAGCTGTGAAAATACATAGGCCTATGTTGAATATTTGGTCCTACTTAAGTAGTTTAGTTGGAAATGAGGGTAATTGACTTTGTACATATCAAATTTTTTTAAGCAGAAATAAATTAGCTTATAGTTTTTCTGTTATGTTGACAGAATCAAGTCTGAAGTGCCGGCCATTTTTGATGTGCTTTTTTTAGATTTGTTGATTGAATATATGGCTTTATTTTCAGGGCGCTTAACCGATTAAAATGTCGTTTGGGTGCAGCAGTATTTATTTATATCGGTTCAGGTTTAACGCTTTATAAGAATTGTGGTTCAGATTCCGTTCGAGTTCACCCCTATAAATTTTTGAAATTTGGGTTTAGTTTTAAAAGTTCGAGATTGGTTCGGGTTCAAGAATAATAACAGCATTGAAAGTAATTTGGAGTGATTTTTTTTCGCTTGCTTTTTTGGCATATTTTTACGGTTTTCGTTTTCCGTTGCTTGGTGTGGTGACTGGTATTTATTAAAAAATGTTGCGATGAATTTAGTTGGCTGGAAAAATAAAAAGAACTCAACACAACTGAAGTTTAACAAAGCCGATAAATGTCAAAAGTCATAAATGAGCCGTTTTTTTGTGATCTAACAAACCGAAAATTATGATTTCGTTTTTAGAGAATCAAATTTATGCTGGCATCTGTAAGTAACGATTGGTATATAAGTTGTTACATGTATTTCAAACGATAAACATACTCGAACAACAAACCAAAAAAATGTTATTTCACTTGAAAATTTCCACACAATTCAGTGCATCTAATCAAAACGCGTTTCAAGTGCTGCGTTATGAAGTTTAGGCCAACAATGTTTGCGTCGGCAAAATTTATGATTGGATAAAGCACTGGTCACTTCTAATAACTAATCAATAACAGTCAAAGCTCGAGAAGTATATTTGGCTCTTAATTTTTCAGCACAGGCCGACCTACTACAAGTGCTCTTAAGGTTCAAAGACCGAATTGTGGGCTGCAAGATAATGTGTGGAGACGATGAGACAAGGCACAGTTGACATTAAACAGCCAGCGCGGTTAGGCCACTGAAAACAATGAAAATGTTGCTTTTAATGCTTTTTGAAACTTAACAATGAGAACTCTCTCGTTTACGAATTTTAATATCTACAAAAGCTGTTTGAAGTGAATCTACGAAGGTATCAGAGTTCAATCTTCTTTAACCCCACAACAATGTACTTTCACTGATAGCTTGACAACTTTATCTGCCGCAATATGGCAAACCTCCCTACCAAGTTTCATGCACAATCTTGTTTTTTTTCGTTTAAGTGAAGCTGCTGATCAGCAAACGTGAAAAAATAATCGATACAAAGCTGAAAAAAAATTTATTCAGTTGTTCCCTCGTTCAACAGTAATAAACTACCACAAAATCAGTATTCTCAAAAACATGATTTTTGTAATTACACTCGACCTTCGTTTTTCCGGACTAGATGGTGCAGGAACCTATCCGCATAATGAAAAAGTCCAAAACACATTTATTTAGGTTATGCAAATAAAATAAAATCAACCATTTTTAACAATAGGTCCAAGTAAAATACATTTATAGTTTGTGCAGGATTAAGAAAATTTGTTTTTCTTGGTCCATGGCCTTAATATCTGGAGCAAAGCCCTTAAAGAAATCTATTCGTAGGGAAAAAGGCACAAAATTGTTTACTAATACCCGACAAAACATAGTGTTTACAAGCGTCGGTGGCCACTTATTTGACATTTCGGGTAGTACGCGAGGCGCGTGTTGTTTGAATTCATTTGTCGGTCATCCGGACTCACGGTCCACATAAACCAAAATCCGGATTAACGAGGTCCTGAAAAACTAGGGTCGAGTGTATTCGGTTTTGCCACATCATGACAGTTATTCGCGACTACGGTAACAAAATATGACAATGGCTTTCGTTGACCCTAACAAAATTAAAAAACATTACTACTTTTGAAAGGTTTTATTCAAATATCAGAAAATTGGTTAACATGAAATCAATTAGACCTACAAACGAGAAATTATAGAACTTGTGCAGCCGTCTATATTTTTACGAAGACTCATGCAACTTATTTTGCTTCTAAAATCGCCAGAACTAATATGGAAAAGTCCGGTAGTAAAAATGGACCCGCTAGGGTTTTTAAAATGAATTGCAGCATTCAAGGGAAACAAATTACGTGGTAACATACCAGTCCCAAGGTTAAAATACGGTAACAAAAAATATTCAACTGCAAAACTTCGGTTATATTTTGCTTTCTTGCGCAAACCAGAAATAAAATTTTGGTTACCGAAACTTAATTTGTTTTTCAAAATTGTTCTTTGGATGTCGGGCGAAGTAAAGGATGTGACCAGGGGAGCTAAGGGGGCTGAAACCTCCCTTAGCCATGTTACTTCCACTTAAATAATAGAAGTAATGTAAAAACCGTAACTTGAATTGACGTATATAACTTTACTGTATATATTGAATTTACTTTAGGCCTAACTGTAAATATCTCCAAGCAAATATGACTAAAACTTTGGTTCGTTACCCTACTTTCAATACCGTGACACGTAAATGAAAATGATGTAAATTTTGATAATATTATTATTTAGACATGGCATTGACTTGTTATTAATGTGTAAATCGGCTGCATCACATCGAATGTAATGCGTGATTTACGAAAGAAGATCAAAGCAGTAAATTATGATTTTTGGCTCAACTTCAACACACAACGCGGTCTGCCTTGCAATACTTGATCGACACAAAACAAATAAAATCTACCTCCCAGTTTACTCTAACCCAAACCCTGATTATCTAAAAACATGTTGGTGCAAATGCTAAAAGACCATCTGATTTCATTATTTAACCCAACAGCAGCAAACTGATCAATTTGAGAATTTTTTGTATTGGGTGTAGGCTATTTATTATCTTATAAGTTACAACCCTCCGATATCGTTCCGCGAGATAACACAATTTTTAGTTTTCGGCTAGTACGGCAGCGCTAAATGTATATCTCCAAAAACAAAGCGGTTTACAAAATTAAGAAACAATTAAACATAAGACTTCGCCCAAAAGAAAATGTATTGTATTGCCGGTACTTGAAACAAATCATAACTTGACGAAAAAAAAATTAGGTCAGTTTAAGTTTAACATAAATTTTAGAAGACCTTCAGGATAAGGTTTCTTACGTTTCTACAAGAGCAATCACTATGTTGAAAAAAAGTTCTGTGGTTGCTTGCTGTGCAGTTGAAAAATTTGCTGAATTAATTTTCCCATTTTCAAAAATGTTGCATAAAAACTACGCAAACAATTTTTAACTAATGAACTTCTTCTTCGTCGTCTGGCAGGTTATCTATGATATAGGTCAGACACAACAAAAGGATGGGGACCGAGGGTTTATCCTTTTACCACTCCAGCCTGCTGGGTAGCCTACATCAAATACTGGCAGTGATAGAGTTGAGCCAGCACCTTGTTTCGTCATCCAGAACTGTCAATCCCATTATTCGTCGAGGTGCCCGATATATGGGACATGTTAAAATAATGTGGTCTGTTGTTTGTTCACCAGCGCCACACTTGCATTTCGCTGAAGAAGCAAGACCCCATTTGTGCATGGACGAACGGAAACGTCCAACGCCAGCATGCAAGCAAATGAGTTTGACCCAAGCTGTTCTGGTCAAGCTCATTCCAATAGACCTTGTGCGGACTGCTAACCCTAGGAATGTAGACACAGAGCGCTGTCATACTTTTGGAGTTCTCTGCGTCCTATGTCAAGTTCGTCCATTGGGCAACGCGAATACCCAACTTAGATAAGTTGTGCAATAGTTTCCGGGCGGTAGGAACAAACGGGTGTCTAGATTTCAGTCTTTCTTTGCTAGCAGTCCGCGGCTCAGTCACCTGGCCATGCAGAATGTGGCCAGATATAAAGAACTGCGATTAGCCAAGGAGAGTGTCGCTCCTTGTCGGCGAAGCTGAGCTGGCTGGATGCCTGTGAGAACTGGAAGGTTGTCTGTTGGAGTGGGACGTAGCCATCCAGTGCGCACAGCGTCATTAAGAACGCTGTCAATGAGGCGAGTATACTCCCTGCGACACCAAGCTGATGCACAATACTCAGCAATTGAATAGATCAAGGACAAGGCAGCTGTGCGCAACGTCTTGCCACCAGCGCCCCATTCTGAACTCGCAAGTCGCCTGAGCAGCGAAACGCGCGTGGATAGTTTTATGCACGATGCCTCAAACTAAAGAACTGATCAAAATTCTGCAATTATATTCAGCAAAGCTCTTCACAATAATAAAAAATTGTGAGGATTCTTACAAAAAATTTACGAAAGTCAAAAACTTCTGTCAAAAATATAAGATTTCATAAAGATTTTGAGAAGAGCCAATCGTCAAGATCACCGAGAAAACTATCCAATTATTCATGTAGAAAGTTATTTCCGCCAATCCACCTATGTTCCATAAGCAGAGCATTTGTTGGTGCAAATATCTGAAAGGTTTGAATGGCAAAAGATGAAATGCCAAAGTCCTTGGAATTTGATACCCAAATACACTGTGACACTGACATTTTCTTCGAAAACAGACAACTTTTTGGAATTATATCAACAAATTGTTGATAGCAAAATTGTCACTATTCCAGATATCAGTGTTTGGGAGACTCGCACCAATGAGCCGAGTCATTTGCACAAAATGTCTCGACACTATTGACTTGAGACTCGAGCCAAGACTCGTCTAATGCGCTGAAAATGAAATTACTCGCATGAAAAAAATTTCTGTCTCAAAAAGTTTGATTTCATGAAAGTTATTTGTGTGTCGAAAATCCGTGTGTTAAAAAATAGTTTTTTTACAGGCTGGCAACCAGTCGCGTACTGAGGGGGCTCCTAAGCACGCGCTCCCTCCCAGAAAAACGTAAATATTACTTTTAGTCATTATACTTGTAACAGAAACAAATAAATTACCTGTTCTACACTGACAGAATTAGTTTAAATGCCTAAGGCCTTGGAGAGCATTATTTGCTTCATGTTATTCGTAATTCTTTTTGATAAATCACTGAACGTTTACTGATAAAAATAGAACTTGACTCAGCTTTGCCTGAATGATTGTTAGGGCGCCAAGTACTATAAGACACGAGATAATGTGGTAATAATACAGGGTGAAACTATATGAATTGCTAGTAAGGCAATTTTAGACAAAAATTTTAATTGAGGAACTCTTTGAAAAGCTTGTTGGGCAGCTGCAGCGTATCTGTTTTACGTTTAACAAGGCAACCCGTCAATAATTTCTTACATGTAGCACTGACAAAGGCGAACAAATTTCAAGCACAAATTACCTTGAAAACTCTTCCACAAAACAATAAAATCGCATGCAATTATGATTTTGCAAAATTTTTTCGGGTGAGCATGCCTTCGGACATCCTAAGATAATTGTGCTTTCGGAAAATTTTCGCACCCCCCTAAAAATTTTTTTGTGTGCGCCCCTGCTAGCAACTCTGGTATTGTGTTTAAATCTCGCTAATCATTTTTATTATTGTGCACTGCGAGCCTGAAAGGTTTTGTTGTACGATATTTTGCATCTATTCTAGCACGTTATATAGGTAGGCTCATAAGTGCGTTACTAAGTATTTTGAAATTTACTTTTCAACTGCAAAACCCGTAAGCTCGACCTTCTAGACAGCTGCAGTTAGTAAAGTAGTAAAGTTATTGTTCATAATTTATTGTTGCTGGTGCCGAGCACGTAATAATATTAAAAGTGAGCTTTAAACGGTCGAGATCAGAGCTTAAATAAGCCTATAGCTTAGGAGCACAAAATTTTGATTTACCAAACAATGTGAACAAATCGATTCCAACGATTAAAAAATATCACAGGAAACATAACAGAGGCATTAAAGTGTTCAAAAGACTCGATTCGTGCTAAAAAAGACTCAACTTGACAAGTCATTTGGATAAAGTGACTCGACCCGAGACTCGAACTACAGCGACTTGTTCCCAACACTTCCAAAAATTATTCGCTGAAAAAAAAACAGAAGAAACAAGATATTGCCTCTCTTCCAACAAATGCAATTGATGCTTTGGAAGCTTGCAATGCAGACCTTTTCTCAAATGTTCAGAAGTTGCTTACTATTTTGGCAACGCTAACTGTAACCACTGCTACAAGTGAACTTAGCTTTAGCACATGCGACATTTAAAAACGTAATTGAGGCCCACAATTGGAGAACAACGCTTGACCGCTCTTACGTTACTTTCAATTTATCTCGAACAAGTGATTGATAAAGGCGTTTTGAATGAATATGCCACAAGTTTTAATACATCTGATTGTATATCTGTAGTTTAACGATATTTTGGGTTGCAACCAAAAAGCCTGGAGAGAAGTTGTCTCTTATGCCCCCTTCCCATCGGAAACTCATAAAATTATGGCCACTTTTAAAAACTAGTTGAAGTATTCTTAAATCCTTTGGATACTTGATTTTGGCTACTTTTCTGTTGCCGTAAACTATGGTTAATGTCTATTACTGTGTATTTGTGTCGAGCATCAAATTATCACTCAACAGTGTCTTGATCACCTTGGCTAATATGAAGTGCAGTAAGAAGCTTACTTGCAAAGTTAGAATTTAGTTTAAGACATGACGTTGAGGTTTTTGTCATGCTTACTTGTCTTGGGCCTAGGCGGAAGCATTAAAAGTGAATATTTGTTGAGCGAAAAAAATACAAGCCGTAAGCTTGATATATAGGTGATTATTCGCTAGGCCCATTGCCCATTAAAGTAGACTACGTCAACCCAGTGAGCTAATCAGAATTCATAACAGCAAAGTTACTGCTTAGTGATTATAACAATACGAGTTTAGTCAGTACTTCTCTTGCAAAAATCCTGGTTGCGCACCTGGGCTAAGTCTATTCAAGGGACAAAATGCTTTCTCGTAGCCCAGTCCGTGAGTACGCCTGTCGTCCGAACTCGTATGACAGACCGAAACCAAATCTGCTCAAACGATAGCGCATCTACTGTTGCCGATATTCTGGCAAGTCTTTGTAAATGGCAAACGCCCTTTTCAAGGCGAGGCGATGCATCAAAATGCATCGTCAACAAGTTCCAAAAGCCTACCATCTTTCATCAGAGCATCGAAGGCCTCACTGCAAGCAAGATGAGCGTTCTTCACCATCTTGCTTCACAGCGTGAGGCACTCGTCATCCAACTCCAGGAGACCCACTGCACGTCTGCACAGAGGTAAGTTCTACCGGACTACCAACTAGCTGGATTCTCTTTAAGCAGGAAGCAAGGCTTTGCTACGTTGTCCATGAACGGCTGAAGTTGACCCTTTTCAACCAATCTCCACCTACATCGGAGACTGAGGGGCTGTGCGTCGACGTTGATGGATTTAGGATAGTCAACGTTTACGAATCTCCTTCAATTCGTTTACAAGTATCCGATCTCCCAGTATTCCCACATCCCTGTCTCTATGCTGGCGACTTTAATTGCCAGCATGTTGATTGGGGTTACGATGCCAACAGTGCATTTGGAGAATGCCTGGTTACCTGGGCAAGTACCAACAATCTTGCCCAACTTCATAACCCAAAGGATGCCACCAGCTTCCACTCTGGCCGCTGGAATACAAGTACCAACTCGAATCTTGCATTCGTTAGTATCGATTCGGACAATCGTTTACCGGACAGACATGTCTTAGAAAAGTTTCTATGGTCTCAGCATCGACCCTCGCTTATTACTCCACCCAGGTTTGCTCGTCCTGTACCAAGCAGGCCTGTAAAGCGATGGAACTTTTGCAAGACCACGTGAAGCCACTCTATTACTCTCACAAACAAACTTGCCAGGACTTTGCCGCCACCTGATTCACCTGATATAGATCAGGCACATCAGTGTTTCTGTAACGCCATTAGCACTGCGGGAAAAAAGTCTATTCCACGTGGCCGATGAAATAATCGTATACCATGTTGGGATACCGAGTGTGAAAACCTCTACCAAACATTTTTGCAATACTCTAAAGGACATGAATCTAGCAGAGTTCCTACAGCTTTGATTGCCAGGCTTGACAGGAAACGGAAGGATCGATGGTTGGAGGCTGTCCATAACATCGACTTTTCACACTCTAGGCGGGTAGCATGGAGTACGTTGAACAATTGTACTGGTAGACCACGACAATCTCCTCCTCAATGTCCCGTTTCAGAAAATGCTATTGCTATCCAGCTGGTAAAAAAACGGGAAATACGAGGGTGTAAATCGAGAGATTTGTCGCTCCGTTATGCAGGAATTGTCTGGCCTTTGGAGGGCTACTGCCCCAGATGCCGTAAATATCTCCGGAGATTTTTCTTCAAAAGAATTTGTTGCTGCCCTTCATTACTTAAAACCAGGTAAAGCTCCGGGCCCTGACTCTATTTGTCCGGAGCTTTTAATCCATGCTGATCGCCAGCTTGAAGTTTTGGTTACGTGAATTCTTTTCTTCCTGCTTGAGCCAACTCAAAATTCCAAAAATCTGGAAAAGGGCGCTGGTAGTCGCGATCCTTAAGCCCTCAAAACCTGTAAAGGACTCACAGAGAAACCGTCCCATCTCTGCTCTGCGCCCCTTACAAGATCCTCGAACGATTGATCTCCAATCGCGTCAAACAATAGTTGACCTCTTGCTCCCAAAGGAACAGACTGAATTTTGACACTGAAAGTCTACCGTAGATCAGGTCGTTTTGCTTGGGAAAAACATTGAGGATGCTCTTTAGACAAAAAAGAGGGCTGGTGCCGTGTTTGTCGATCTGACAGCTGCTTATGGCACTGTCTGGCACCGTGGCCTCACCTGCAAGCTGCTGTGGCCGTCAAGTACATGATCCAGATGATCATGGAACTTGTTCATAACAGAAGTTTCACCCTCGCCACTGGTGACAGCAAGCCAAGCAGGCTCCGATGTTGGAATGATATCGTCCCACAGGGATCAGTCTTGGCTTCTCTTTTCTCAACATATACATATACGATCTGCCTTCCACAACCTCCAAGAAGTATGCCTACGCTGACGACTTGGCGATACTTTACTCATCTGGAGATTGGAAAATATTGGAAAGAACTTTGAGCGAAGACATGACTACACTTTCTGCATATCTCCAGACTTGATGGCTAAAGCTCAGCCATGCTGAAACGGCGACGACAGCCTTTCATTTCCACAATCGAGAGGCTAAGCGTGAGCTGAAAGTTAAGAACAGTTGTAAAATCTTATCATATCAGTGCCGACCTATCTTGGTGTGAAACTGGACAGAGCGCTCACGTATCGTCATCACCTTGAGGCATCGTGCATAAAACTATCCACGCGCGTTTCGCTGCTCAGGCGACTTGCGAGTTCAGAATGGGGCGCTGGTGGCAAGACGTTGCGCACAGCTGCCTTGTCCTTGATCTATTCAATTGCTGAGTATTGTGCATCAGCTTGGTGTCGCAGGGAGTATACTCGCCTCATTGACAGCGTTCTTAACGACGCTGTGCGCACTGGATGGCTACGTCCCACTCCAACAGACAACCTTCCAGTTCTCACAGGCATCCAGCCAGCTCAGCTTCGCCGACAAGGAGCGACACTCTCCTTGGCTAATCACAGTTCTTTAGACCCTGGTCATATTCTGCATGGCCAGGTGACTGAGCCGCGGACTGCTAGCAAAGAAAGACTGAAATCTAGACACCCGTTTGTTCCTACCGCCCGGAAACTATTGCACAACTTATCTAAGTTGGGTATTCGCGCTGCCCAATGGACGAACTTGACATGGGACACAGAGAACTCCAAAAGTATGTCAGCGCTCTGTGTCTACATTCCTAGGGTTAGCAGTCCGCACAAGGTCTATTGGAATGAGCTTGACCAGAACAGCTTGGGTCAAACTCATTCGCCCGCATGCTGGCGTTGGGCGTTTCCGTTCGTCCATGCACAAATGGGGTCTTGCTTCTTCAGCGAAATGCAAGTGTGGCGCTGGTGAACAAACAACAGACCACATTATTTTAACATGTCCCATATATCGGGCACCTCGACGAATAATGGGATTGACAGTTCTGGATGACGAAACAAGGTGCTGGCTCAACTCTATCACTGCCAGCATTTGATGTAGGCTACCCAGCAGGCTGGAGTGGTAAAAGGATAAACCCTCGGTCCAGTAGTGCTTTTCAGCTGTTCGTACGAACCTGTTTTTAGAATTTTATTAGCTCAGAGAGCCGGTTGTTAAAATTTGTTTGCGTAGATTTTTTCTCCTGAATTTGCATTCAAAAAAGTAAGCAATAAACGTCACGAATTTTTTTGGCATCAAATAATTGTAAACAAAAGGTTTCGTTATTCGTTCAAGAATATGCACGCAGTAAACACGATTATGATGTTACGTAGAGCTCATTCATAAGGCGATAATATTGGAACTCTGCCTTAATTAACCTTTTTACCACCGTGCGCGACTTTGCTACTGTAAGGGGAAAAATGCCATAGGCGACCACAATTTTTGTGCATTAAAACGCCCTACGCAGTCACAGTACCTTACTAACAACATGCCGTGTGCCCTTTGCACACCCATAATCAGTTTTCTTTTCTGGAATCGACGGTCACGGCACCTGACTGATGCGGCACAGATGGGAAGTTTTTTCTCAAAAAGGCTGGTGTTGTTTTCATTTCTTGTTTCAGACTTTGTTTGTTAAAAATTAGTGAAAATGAAACGCCGACAAATTATATCTATTCCGGAATTCATGAAAAAGTCCCAAGAACTGAAAGTTCAGAGCAAGACAACAATGAGAACATATTGTAGATGAGTTTTGAGAAGATGATGACAGACCTACCGATAAAGCTTCAATTTCTGAAACTGCAGCAGCTGGAGATGAGGAAAAGTTAGCAATAACTCTAGATCTACCAGATTGTTGGAGTCGGAGGCAATACGAGGAATTTAAGAAAAAATATGTTGGGTTTATTGATGTTGGGAAAAAACTTGGTTGTTGTCGTAGTGCAAAAATTCATTCTATAAACGTAAAGAGAATTCATGTATTAGTGGAATGGGGAAACTGTAATGTCAAAACTTTAGAAGAAACAACACATTTCAGTAGACATCTGTCAGAAAAAAATGAATGAGCATTTTTCGTCAAAGGCACATGATATATGTGTAAAGCAACTGCAAAATCGTCAAGATGATGCAATTGCAAAATGCGTCGATGCAATAAATCAGAAACACATTGCCTCCACAAGTGCAATGTAAATTATTCAATACAGTCTACAGTTTAGCAAAAAGGAGCAGGCCATTTTATGATATTGAAGATGTAATTGAACTTCTGTAAAAAAATGGAGTAGACTGGGGTGTTGGACTTCATTCTAGACACACCGCCGTAAAAATGGTTGATCATGTTGCGAATGAGACAAAAAGTATTATATTTACCAAAATTATTGAACAAAATCAAAAAGTTTGTGTTATCACTGATGAAGCTTCCAGCCCACCTAAAAAGCTTGTTTCTATAATATTCTTGAAGATTGAAAATTGCGATCCTTTACCAATATTTTTTCTTGATTTAGTGGAATTGGATGGGGAGAAAGCAGAAGAAATACACAGATTATAGTTAAAAGGTTTGCATGACGCTGGATATTTGAATATTTGACAAAAAATTTGATTGCTTTCTGTTCAGATGGAGCAAACGTAATGATTGGCCGTAATTCTGGGATAGGGACTAGACTTAAAAAAGATTTTCCTAACAGTCATTTGATGTTGTTTAAATCATTGGTTGCAATTTGCTTTGGACAATTCTGTCAATGATATAAAACAACGGAATCACTATAAAATATTTATGAATAAATTCTATACTATCTTTCATCAGTCAAATAAAGACCAAATGCAACTCTACAATATATCAAAAAAATTTGGGCATGAAATTTTGAAGATTGGTTGAGTAATAGGGCCAAGATGAGCTGGTTGCAGTTTGCGATACACGACTGCAGTGTGGCGTGCTTTTCCAGCTTTTTTTTCTACCGAGAAAAAATATGCTGCAATGGCTGCCCGTCTTTGCAATAAAAATTTCTTAAATGATTTTGCAATAATGATAGACATATTGAATGAAATTTCTTTACTTTCTACTGCCCTGCAAGCCGGAAGTTTAAGTATGTCAAGAGCAGAAAATCTAATTACAAGGTTTGTTACGGCTTTTGAAATGCTTAAAAAAAAGAAAACTTTGAAAAAATTGAAGAAACTGCTGCTTCTGATGCCTTCAAAGTTGTTAATTTTATTGAAAACCACAGATTTCCAAGCCTTCCTCATCAAAAGTTACTCGAGGCAGTAATAGAGAATATGAAAAAAGGCTGATGGAATGTGATCATTTGGCGGCAAAGGAACAAGAAAAAGACTGACACATTCATGAAATACTAAACCAACGTGAACCAGATTCTTGGAAGATTGAGGAAGTCAGTACACCTTGGCAAGCTGCAGAGAAAAAACGAAGTGAATTTCAAAAATTTTTTCTTCATGAAATTAGCATTAACAAGTTCTGTGACTATGTGAAAAACGTCCTGCAGAATTTCCACAATAATGCAATTCGACCAACCCTAAAGAAAGCTAAAAGCATTACCAATACTATTGCTGTAAGTTCAGCAGATGAAGAGAAAGGCTTTTCAGTAACGAATATTATACAGGGGTGGCCATAAGTCGCTTTACCGATTGGCCATAAGTCGCTTTATCTGGTTTTAATAATAATAAACACAAAATTCCAAATGACACAACTTTTGTTTGGGGTGTGTGGGGTATCCTGAAGGAACGAGTTTACTCACCAAATTTTCGAGCCACACTTGACTTGAAGGAAAGAATTACTGCAGAATTTGAAGCCCTGGACAATGATAAGGACTTGTGTCGACGAATCTGTCACTCTATTCAGAGAAGAATCAAGTTGTGTATTGATTCTGAAGGACAACACTTTGAAGATAAGATGTATTTGTTTTCGTGTTTTTGTTTTGAAATCATTATTGTACGATGACTAAATAAAAGTTGTATCATTTGGAATTTTGTGTTTATTATTACTAAAACTAGATAAAGTGACTTATCACCACTCGGTAAAGCGACTTATGGCCACCCCTGTATACCGGTATTTAGAAAAACGAAGCCGACTTGCTATCTCAAATGTATCAAACCTTATGACAATTATTTTGACTGGCCTACCATCGGAATTCCCGATCATTCAGTAAAAACGTTGCTCAGAAAACACCATACTGCTGATGACACCAGGGTTAAGCAAAAACAATCAAAAAGCTACAGTGACAATCCAATGGCTGTGTAGAAATTTTTAAAATAAATTTAATTCAGATAAAATGGTTTTGTTTTTATTGTTTGAGTTAACACAGAATGCGTTTTATATTTTTGAAAACGTATTGTTCCCTATTTATCTCTATTCTGAAGGAATTTCCACTTTCAGCAGTGCCCTTGCAATTGCAAGCAAACAATGCCAAACCCTTTTTGTGAAAACCGCTTTTTGAGCTAGTTCGCCCCTCGCCTCTACAGAGGAAACCTTTTTTTATAAAGAACCGGCATTATTTTCTTACCTTTCTGATAGATCCAGTTTCTGCCACATTTGAATAGCACCACTGTCTCGGTCCCAATTTTTTTCTTGTGTCTGACCTCGATCCTAGATACCCTGCCATACAGTCCCGTAGCACTCCAACTTCGCCCCCCCCCCCCAAAGTAAGCGCAAGAGCCCCTGCGCACAGGTCATATCACTTTAGAGGTGTAAAATTGAAAAGCTGCATTAAGAAAATACACCACAATTTGTACATAAGTAAACAGGCTAATGTCAGAATAAAGCATGCCGATACCGAAGGTGCAAGTCATAAAAAATTCGGCACCGATGCCAGAGTTCAGTAGGACATTTATGCAGACACTGCGAAACGAAAGCAATGACACTGAAAAACATGAAAAAGTTATAAAAACACAGTATCATTTAAATAGTCTGGAGCGAACCTTTTTGTTCGCAAATGCTGTTATGACATTGTCATAATCAAGAGATCGGGCGCAGTCATTTTCGATTGACAACATGGCTAATGAAGATAGTCTACTGTCTGTCATAGACGTTCTATTAAAAGTTTTGATTAGTTTCAATTTGCTGAAGCTTCTTTCAGCGCTGGCAACAGTCACGGGGCAAGTTAGTAAGATTCGAAGTGCGATGTACACATTCGGATACAATTCAAATAAATGAGTCTTTAGAAGATAGTTCAGAAAGTCTTGAGCCGTATTGAGATTGCGTTTTTTTGTAAAATTAAAACAAACCGCTGTAGCTCAGCGCTCATTTCATCAGAATCAATGTCACCGAACTTTTTTTGGAACTCTTTACAGCAAGTAAGAAGAGCATTTTCTTGTTGCACAAGCAAAAGTTTGTCTCGTGTGTACAAAAACGAAAAGGCGGAAGAAACCTCACGTAACAAATTAAAGCGCTCCTTTATTGACATAATAGCCTGGTCTACTAATGGATAGAAAAAGTTGCTTTTAAATTTCAGTTCAGGAGTAGCTCGTTGTTCCTCTTCACCTTGGTAATCAAACAACCTTCTTTTCTTTCCACTTCTTGACGGAGGAAAAGAAGGATCAATATCCAATTCCTGTGCTATGTCAACAGCAGATGTTGCGGCACTGTCATAACCCGTTGTGCGATAGTTTTGCAAAAACTTTTCAGTTGCCTGGATTTCCGTTTCCATTGTATGAAGGGAGACTCCATACGATTGAAGAATCTTGCTTGCTTTATTGACTTGGAATAGGATATCATACCAAATAAACACCGACAAAAGAAAACTCCATTTTGATAAATGAGCTATCAACGATTTTGTTTCTGAGGCAGCTCTTCCATCTTTTCTTTCTATGGAAATGGCTTCCAAGTCTTTCAGTGCCAGCAACACCTCTTTTAAATTGTATCGAAGAGGTTTGATGCATTTAATTCTGCTTTCCCAACGAGTATCAGATTGTGACTTTATGGACAGCTCCACATGTTTCTTCAAAATTTCCCAACGCTGAGCAGAGGAAGAAAACAGCACATACAACCTTGTAAGTACTCCAAAAAATGTCAATGCTTCCGTCGATGAATTAGCACTGTCAACAACAACTAAGTTAAGGGTATGGTTTGCACAGGGCACGTAAACAGCTTTGGGATTGATGTCTAGCATTCTTGCTTGGACCCCAGAATGTTTTCCTTTCATGTTAGCACCATTATCATATGACTGACCTCGACAATCAGACAATTCGAGTTGCAGTTCGGTCGCTTTTTCTAAGAAAGCGTCCAACAAGCCTTTCCCAGTACTGTCACTTATTCTCAAGTAGCCAAAAAATGTTTCTTTAACAACAGCAGCTTCTTCATTACATAGTACATAACGGAGAATGACAGACATTTGTTCATGATGTCACATATCTGGAGTGCAGTCCAAAATTATAGAAAAATATTTTGCCAATTTCAATTGCTGTAAATTTTCTTTTTCAACTTCTGTCGCTAGCAATTCAATTAGTTCATTTTGTATGGTAGGACTCAAGTAGTGATCTTTAGTGTTTTTATTCTTGATTCTGTCTTGAAGCTCTTTTAGGATCGGATCTCTTCTTGCCAAAAGTTCAAATATACCCAGAAAATTTCCATTGTGAGGAGATCCTAAGACTTCTTCAGATCCTCTAAAAGCAAGATTCCTTTCCGATAGAAACAAGGCAATGTCGATAAGTCTCTCTAAAACATTTCTCCAAAAACGTCTTTCATTGAAAAAAATATTCATCTCGCGTTTGTCGATAGTGGATGAATTTCTTATCCCTTCAGCTAGCAACATCCATTGACTGCAGCATTCTTGGTGGGAAATGCCTTTTTCATGGTCTTTCAGTTTTTTCGAAAAACCCTCCCATCTATTTATACCACTACAAAAGGGGCTTAGTGTTTTTCCAAATAGCTTACAACAAAAGCAAAAAACTTGATCTGATTCCCCAGAATAAACTAGCCACGACCGTGAAACACTTTCACCATTAGGTAACATACGTTTATAATGGTTGGAGGAAAAACGTCGCCTTGGAGTTGTGTTATTATATGGAAAATTCATTATTAGTTGATGTGGTCCACGCTTTACTATATCACATCGTTGAGCATCAGAAATACTTTCAGACCATTTACATGGGTCATCAGGGATAGGGGTAAATTGAGATTCAGTTATTTTTGATATTGAAGGTTGCGTATTGGCAGGTAAATCACAACTTACATTTTCTGGAAATTCACAATCACTTTGATGCTGATCGTCATAGTCTTCTTTTTCTTGTACACTATAGTTTTCTTCATCCCTCTCGGTACTAGTGCCAGGTCTACTCTGCTCAGTAATCTTGAAAAAATCTGTCATCTTGGGCAATTTCGCTACAGCATCTCGAGCAGTGGCTGCTTCTTTTCTCTTTTGAGCACCACTTTTTGAACGTTTCGTTCTATACAATGACAATAAAATACTTTATCTGCACTCTGCAGTGTATATATATATTGTCCCGGTATTTATAGCCAAACAGAATTCCAGACCATTCTATGATTGTTGCGTAACAACGGCATTGTTACGTCAATCGAATATTCAAGATTCTACCAGAAAATCAATCGAAATATTCTAAATTCTGCGAGATAAAATGACGTTGCATTCACTTATGATGTCACAAGCCAATTTCTTCCTACAGTTTAAATCGGTTGTAAACAAGTCTGCTGAACTGAAAATAGTCACGTAGCCAAAAAGCAATTTCAGACTAACTTGGGTCCCCAAAGTTGGCCTGGCCCCCCCAATTGGGGGGTTTGGGGGGCGGCAGCTACGTCTCTGCTGCCATACGACGAAGAAGAAGAATGAAAAACGAAAATATGGAAAAACAAACAAAATTACGAAAAATTGCAAAAATAGAAAAATTTAAGAAAGTGAAAAGTTTAACTCTACTTAGTGACGTATTTTTATCCAACTGAGTGGTAATGCTTTTAATTTTTACCCACTTCTGTACTTTTGCCATTTCCGTAGATCTAT
Organism: Trididemnum clinides; assembly: GCA_963675345.1. NCBI lineage: Eukaryota > Metazoa > Chordata > Ascidiacea > Aplousobranchia > Didemnidae > Trididemnum > Trididemnum clinides. The sequence goes on along the minus strand of OY776287.1, from coordinate 13,532,064 downwards.
TTCTTTGGTTGGTAGGCCAAGTATTTCCTTAAGTCAGCGATTCTTTTGTTTAGAAAGAATATTTGTAATTTTATGTATAATGTGAATTTCCGTATTTCTACGATTTCCGTAATTTAGTTGACGTTTTTTCCATATCTTCGAAAATCTGAATTTCCAAATTTTGGTGTTTTTCTTTATAACTAACTACCGGTAAGCTACACATCAGAGGTGTACAAAGTCAAAAATTTTGAATCCGACTCCTAATCCTAATCCGAAAAATGCAAATCCGAATCCAACTCCGACTCCTAACAAATCAAAAAAATATAATCCGAATCCGGATCCGAATCCTGAAAATTAAAAATTCCTATATTTGCTCTTTCTAAACAAGTTATAAAACCAAAATCCGAATCCGAATCCGAATCCAAAAATTCAAAAATTTACAATCCGAATCCAATCCGAATCCGACGAAAAAACCGGATAATCCTGATTTTGAAATCCGGCTCCGGATCCGATGTACACCTCTGCTACACATGCAATTACGGTTTCCAGTTTTGGCATGGATCTGCGGAACTAGAACAACTGTTTAAATAATAACTCTTTGATTCGGGTTCAGCAAAACTGTATTGCATCGGTTGAGTTTAGGTATTCAATGCTTTATGAAAATTGTAGTTCAGGTTCGGTTCGGTTTTACTAGACCCAAAATTTGGAGATTCGGTTTCGGTTCGACGCCTGGTAATTTGTTAATTTTAAATACCCAGTAATTTTCTGCAATTTTTTTGTTGGTTTAATACCATACGGTCGGTTGTGTTTTATTACGATGAGATTGGTAGTCAAGATAATTGTTTTTCTATAGACACATGAAAATAGAATTTTATTGATTTCTTTGCTGAAATTGAATTTAGTTTTTCTTCAGCGCGCTTAGCCTACAAAATATTTTCTATTTTCCTGAGTTAAACCACTAGAGAGCAACAGAGATATTAATTCTGTTGCTATTGTCCAAACAGATTTGAATTTGAATAGCCCAAATAATTTCACAGGTTTAGTTTGATCAAGTTTATGTGAGAGGAGGAAAGGATTCAAGAGTAATGGCGTGAGAAAGAAAGATTTTAATTTAATCGATTATAGTTTGGGCAGGGTTGCCATATTGGCTTTTTTAACGCCAAATTTGATAAATCTGGATTTTTTAAACACGTTTGGCGTCAGAATTTCAGTTTGGCGTTTTGGCTTTTTTGGATTTCTATTACAGTTTCTATTTTTTATAATAATGTGAGTAACAATATTTAGTTTGCAACAATATTGCTTAGCTACTTAAGACTCGTACTGTACGTATTCTGTTGTGACTTGTAACCAAACTAAGGACAGCACTGCAGCAGAGCAGTGGGTTGCCAGATGCTTGACCCCTTAGTTATCATACTGTGTCGGTGTGACAGAGACAGATGTATATTGGATTGTAAAATATTGCTGTTGGCTTACTATTTCTTTTTATTTAGTTTTTGATTTTTGTATAGATTTTTTATACAGATGTCAGTGTTGACTAGGGTTGCCAATCGTCTTTTATTTCAACGGACAGTCCTTTATTTGAACTCCCCTGTCCTTGTGCTTTATGAAATTAGAATTGTCCTTTATTTGTAGCATCGCTTTTACTGCAAGAGCTGAAAAAAATTTGAAAAGTACAGTCAAACCGAGGTTGTGGAACACAACTCATGGAAAACCGGGTGTTGACCTTTTTTTTTTTTTTTTGGAGGCCAACATGCCCACGAGCAGTATAAGATCAATGTACAGAGTTTCAACCTTTACAAATTTCAATAAAGGACACTGCAACACGGATTAAGATAGACTTCACGTGATATGAGACCTCCTTACATTGATCTTATACTGCTCGTGGACGTGGTGGTCTCCAAAAAAAAAAAAAAGGTCAACACCCGATCAGCCACCCAGACAATTGAAATTTGTCAAAGTTGGCAACCCTAGTGTTGACTGTATAGCATCAGGAGTGCATTCTGGTTCTGCCATTTAGTAATTACTTCTTACTTTTGCCCTTCATCAAGTAACCGTAGAATAACTTGCATAAAAACTGAAGCAAGAAATAGACTTCAGTTGTCTCTGTTGGAGGCAATCATTAGAATTAGAGCAGAACTCCTATCTTCAAATAAATGCTGTAAGGAATTTGTTCCTTCAACCAAAATGTTAAATAGATTTAAGGCAGTGGCTATTTTGCCGTCGACGGCAATTTGCCCTTGGAATCTATTTTGCCGTGATCATTCACGTGTGTTTATATAGCCAAATTTGCTATTATTGCACCAGTGACTCTGTGGTGTAGTGGATAGAGCGCTGGTCTTGAGATACCAAGGTATCGGGTTCGAATCTCAGCTGGCCAGGGCTTTAAAAGAAAGGCAGTGTACACTGAAGGGGCAGGCCCGGTATGTAAATATATGGGGCAGTGTACACTGCAAGAGAGTGTGCAGGGTGGGGGGGAGAGAGACCTGGGGTGCAAAATTTTTTTTTTGCTTTTTAAAATTGACCAATCAGAGACGACCAAAAGTCACATGTTTAGTACGTCATTAAGATTGACCAATCACAAACAACTCACGGCAAAATAGTCTCTGAGGGTAAATTGCCATCGACGGCAAAATAGCCACTGTCTAGATTCAAAGCTGATATATTATATTCTAAGAAATCCTCCATTGAATCTGTCAACAATGAAGAGGACAAACTTTTCGAAGAAGAAGTTTTTATGTGATATAAGTACATTTTTCTAAATAAAATTTCAATTTTGTAGTTGGTAAAATTGTTTGGGTTTTTTGGCTTTTTTGTTTTTTGGCTTGGCTTTATGTGATCACTGGGATCTGGCAACCCTGATTTAGGGCCGAAGCAGACTTTTTTTATTTCATGCTGCATGCAAGCACCCAATATGCTGAAAAATTGATTGTATTACTCTTGATTGTCATAGGCTAAGCAACTAAGAATCTTGTACAATAGGACCTAGTTATAGGTCTAGAAGACTCTTAGCAGTTATGGCATCCATTACAGGCCTGAAACTTATATGCTCAAGACAGATAAAGACCAAGAGTTAGAAAGACAGATTTATATCTAAGCCTATTCTTTTACTCATGGGAAAATTTTTAGCTAATATTATGCAGAAAATAACTTGTCTTTAGTCCTGTGATGAAATCACCAATACTGCTACCACACTGCTTACTCGTGGTGCATTTCAGTCATAAATAAAGCTGCTAAGCCAGATAAATTTTTGTAAATAGTCTTTTGTAAAAGCACAGAAATACAAATAAGGATCATGCAAACCTCAGTTTTTTTTCTCTGAAGAAATATTTGGCATTACATCAAAATAACTTTGCTTTGACAAGTTTTGACCTTCTAAATTAAGTTTGTCAATTTTATCTGTAACAAATTATGCTAAATTGCTGCAAAATGTACTCTAATCTGTAATTGACCTTGCTTAACAGATGTTACTTTTGTACACTGTACAGTTCCACATTGTACACTTTCCCCACTGTGCACTCCCCTGTACATTCACATTCCAGGCCTCCCGCCTTTCAGTGTACAATGCCTTTGTCTAAGTACCCTGCCAGTGAAGATTTGAATCCATAATCAATTGCATTTTAAGGCAGCTACACTATCCACTATACCACAGCATCACTGCCAGAATTCTAGCAAATATGGCTATTTAAAAACACATAAATGGTGACTGCAAAATAGCCACTTTCTACTTTATGCCATTACCAATCAGTAGCAACTCAACAACCCAACAATTGACTGCTTTATTGTTGCTAAGCCATAGGTTTAACATAATTGTGATATCACATGCAGAAGAAATAACTGTTTTGAAGTAAAGCATTACTTATTGAAAAATATTATTTGAAAGGAAGTGGCTCTTTTGCCATCAATGGTATTTTACCCTTTGGGGCTGATGCTGTGGTGTAGTAGATATTGCAGCTGCCTTAAAATGAAATAGTTACTCGTTTGAATCTTTGCTGGCCGGGTACCTAAGACAAAGGCAGCATACACTGGAGGGGGACTTGGTATCTGATTATATAGGGGAGTGTACACTGGGTGTACAATTTTTTTATTTAGTCATTGAAATCGGCCAGTCAGAAATTACTAAAGGTGGCATGTGCAATACATAATTAAAATTGATCAATCACAAATGTTTAATAGCAAAACAGCCTCCAAGGGAAAATGCCATTGACAGCGAAATAGGCACTGTCTATATGAAACACTAGTTGTGTACTATTAAAAATTTCTTAAACACTGATTGCTCTAATCTACCCATCTTTTTTCATTGCTGTACTTATGGTTTCTTAACACTTTGTACGCGACGCCACGTAAATCTACGTTTATCACGTTTATGGGCAGAGCACAAAATCACGTTGATTTATGTGCTTTAAAAAAATTTAAATTTCTCTGTAATAAACGCTTGTTCAGCATTTGTTTTAGGGCAGGGTTACTTCAGTACAAACCAGGGCAAAGTTACCTAAATCTATGTGATTTCGCACTCTGCCCATAAACGCAATAAGCGTAGATTTATGTGGCGACGTGTACAAAGTGTTAATAATTAGCATACACTTGGTAATGGTCTGAATTTAACACATTCAATAGTTTGTAAAGCTTCAAACTAATTCAGTGACTATGTCTAGCAAATTAATGATTGCTGTCCATAATGCACTCTACAACAAAGCTTCACATGTGTACATGATGTATTCTATGTATTGTTTCAGTTACCTGAAAAAATAGGTGATCCAAACCACTCTCAGACCCAGTTACTTAAGATAATCAGTAATCTATTGTGCATGCAAAAGTTTTCTTTTTCATATCTTGTGGCACATGGAAATCAATCGTTGCTCTTTATAAATTGTCTTTCATTGAACTATCAAGCTGTAAAAAGTTGATCACTTTTTACTCAAATAAGTTGGTTTGCATTTTTCTAGTATAACGTTACTGAAGACGAGGTAGCATAGAGACAGCAGTGTTCAATTTTAAAGAAATGCAACTTGTGCATAGTAATTAAAATTTAGTCTAGGATTTTCTAATAATTTTTCATTTATAGGAACTTGCAAAGTTCGATTTCTTTTTGCCAGCACTTTTGTAAGTTGTCTGAGAGTAAGCCAAGCAATCATGATGCAAGAGACTGTCACCCTCTGAATGAATTCAAACTAAAGTGGCATGAACAATTATACTGTAATTGTTTTGTTGCAAGTATTGATTGTCATGTTTGTAGGCTACCTCCCCTCACACCCATTTCAAGAAAGGATATTTCTCTATTAACAAATTAACTAATTTTTTTTACTTGTCTAGAATCATTAAAAATTTGTTTTATATCTTGCTAAAAGTTTATTTCATCACCAAAACTGTTTGAAAACAGGAGGCTGCAGCATTGAATTACCACCAGTACCTTTCAGAAGCAAGACAGAGTTAGTTGCTGTTGCATCTATCAAATGTCAGCAGAACTGTGCCTTGTGTTACCTTACTTCAATTTTGTTTTTCATGTTGTGCATTTTCAGATTATATATGTATATATTGATACAGGCAATAGCCAAAAAAGTTGCATACTAAGTAGCTACTGATAGTTGTTATGGCAAGGTTTACAGGTTTATAAACTCGACATGTCAAAAATCATGTAGCCATTTTTTTTGTTCTGTAAAGGAATGTTTTAAACATAACATGCATTTTGCTTATTTTCACTGTTATCTATTTGTTTTGGATCATGACAATAATTTAATGCATTACAGAATGGCTGCTGACTTGTCACTGTCTGAAAAAGATATAAATGTTTTAGTGAAAGAATATTTAAGTTTTGTTGGCTTAGAAAAGACTTTATATTCTCTGCAATTGGAATGTACAGAAAAAGGTAAACCTATTTCAACTGGAAATGAAGTTCAGAGAGATGGATCAAAGTTAACTGCTCAGGTTTGTTATACCTATCTAAAGAGTGAACACAAACGTATGAAAATTAACATTGAGTGGAATGTGACAGTTATCAATGTTTCCTCATAAATCATAAATTTTCAATAATCACTGAAATGCTGTTTAAAAGTAATTTATATCCTATTATAGCTTTACTTGAATTGGTATTCAATTCTTTTGAATCTCGTTTTACTTGCGTTGTTGTCATTAACATATTTAGGAAGTAATACAGGAAGCATCATGTAGATTACTGGTAGTTGCTTTTAATATTAACTAATTTACTTCATTGTATGTGCCAAATCATGCAAATCCTGTTTTCTTTATTTGTTTTTTGATTTCTGTATGCTGTGTTTGCTTTTCATTGCAATTGTTTTAACTGCTTTGACTCTAGTATTTTTGTGAGATTTTGTGATAACTTGATACAGGTAATAACAGTTAATTTTAAATTTAATTTTTATGTAGAACAACATATTATTGGAATTCGATAATGCCAATTTTGAATCATTTTGGAATCTTTGGGAGAAAAATGTTCCAGAAGACATTAGAAACAAAGATCAAATTTGTCAAAGATTAGAGTTCTACATTCAAATTCACTTTGCAGTTTATCCAATTCGAGTGGGCTCTGTGGCAACGGTAAGCTGCTTTTTAAAGAAGGCCTAAAGTTTTTTTTTTACTTTTGTCTTCCTGGCTAGTTCAAGGAACAGCTTAAAGCTTGTTTTGTAATGATGAGTTCACTTTTACTGTTTGGGCATTTACGATTGACTGAAGGTAACTTCAATTTCGAACTGAAAGCTAGCAACCACTAAACACTTTCTATTTTTATAGGCACCTTAACTTATATCACATGTGAGCATTAAATTTGTGCTTTTAGCTAAAATATTTTATTTTATGAAAACATGTTTAGAACCAGAACGCATTGGAACATGCAATGACTAAGTTCAAAAAGTTTTTAGAGACAAAAGGTGAGATTTGGGATCAATACATTAACATATGTAACTTTCAATTTTATTTCTTTTATAACTTTTATGAAATTCTGTGGATTTGAAGTAAGCAGTTGATCTTACTACAAATCTTACATGCAGTAGCCTCATGTATGGGCTTGCTGGTTAACTAGAGCTATGTGGTGGGTTAGTCGCAAGCAAAGCTAGATGTTGATTATTGCCCATGCATAGTGCTGCGTTTAAACCTATTTTAGCGCAAGTAGAGTCAGATTTTTAAGCTTTTATCTTGCTTTTACATGTTAGGTTTTTTGATTTGCATCTTAATAGTGTTAATGCTTAATTAACAACATGACCCATTGAAATACGCCAGCACATCTTATGAGCAGCATTGGAGTTTTTGAGGAAAGGCAAAACTAAAACTAAAAGTTTGCTTCCTGATTTTAAATGTCTTTTCCAAGGATACAACAACGTAGCCATGGTGAGATTTCAATGCAGGATCTTCATGAACTGCGCTCCAATTTAACCGCTCGGTGATGATCTTTTTTCTTTGTAAGTCAGCCAGATTCAAAAGTTGGGTGCCCGTAATTTTCAGCCTACAGCCAAGATTTACGGCTACATGAAAAGTTGCCAAAAAACTTTAAAAAAAGACCTGATGTAAAATAACATCTTTTACAATTTCAGGTTCTGATTTGAGTCAAACCACAGAGTTCCTTCCTTTTTATGCCCTACCTTTCGTTCCTAATCCTCTGCAGCATCCATCATTTAAAGAACTATTTTCGGTGAGTAGCATGTGCAATTTATACTAAAGTATGTGTAATTTATACTTAATCATTGGTTTTGTTGTAGGTAGATAACTGTGGCACAGTCTTTCTAAAAGTTGCAACAACTGTAAGCAAAAAGTCTTTAAACTTGTTTATGATAGAAAGCAGTGGCTTGCTACGGAAATTTGATGTTGATGTATTAAATGTTATCTTCAAATTGTGCTGCAGTTTTCTGCGGTCCGACTTTGTTCAATGGTTCGTCCCTGAAAAATAGCATTAATAGGTCTATACCATTTGTTGTGTAACAAGATGCTTTTATTTGCAGACCTACTGGGTTCCCGAACTTCGATCAAGAGTCGATCGTTTCTTGAGCACTGCACTATCGGCCACTGATCCTCCACTTTTAATCACATTATTTGTATCCTTTGCCTTTGAACTTTTGCTGTCTGTGCATAGAGTGTTGCCTGTTGACTAAAAACAGTTTGAAAGATTATCTTTAATGAAATGCTGATTATGCTCCAAATCTGGCAAATTACTCACGTCACACTTAACATATAAGTTTCTCAATTTCCATAATAATTTATGTAACGGCAGCGTAAATGGGTGAGGCTGGTTACCCACTGACTTTACAAGGCGATTCACGTTTGAATTACTCGCTCGCTGATCTTGCCTCTCTGTAACTTACGACTTCCAAAAAGATGATGCATATCAAAGCAAATGATTATATTGAAATGGAGACGAGTTGAGAGTTGTTGCTGACGAACAAGTATTTGTAGCGAAGCGGTTTCCTATAAGTAAATAATTTCTAATAAAAACCAGTCTGATTTCGGTATTATGCACCAAACTGAACTCCAAGCCCAACGAATAACACGAGTAGCGGGACTTTAGAGCGCAGGCAGACAATTCGAGTACTAATGGTCTCGGGTTCGGGAAACACTTTGGCCAACGGAGCATACAAACGAGTACCGTATCACGGCCGAGATAGAAGCTTGAACTCTGCAAGCACAAAAAAGGGCACACGTTAAGAATGCACATGCGACAACAAATTAAACACTTTTACGTACCTGCGCAAACTTTAATCAACTTTACAATAAATCACAACTTAAGCAGAAAGTTATGCACTATCGTCTCTAAATAATAACAATAAATAACACCTAAGTTTGATTAACACAATATCACTTCAATAAATCCTTATTTTATTACTAAAATTTATTTTTATGACTATTTGTACACACAAACTGCAAAACGCTCTCACAAAGTCTGCCTGTTAAAGCCCGCAATTATCGAGTTACGTAACAAAAAAGGCAAGTTTTGCAAACACAAGTTAATTATGCAAATGAAACAAAGTTCAACTAAGTGAAAAAAGGAGTTCATATCGGATCTATAACAGGAGCGAACGGAAATTTTTACAATTTATTTTAAATATTTATTCTGAGATTGTGCAAGTGACAGTAATAATAACTGCAACAGTAATAATAACTATGGAAAACTTTTTGTTTTCCATAACTGTACACATCACTGTATTGAACATGATTTATGCTCACAATCGGTGGTCGGTATAAACAGCAGTTATATTTTTTGTCGGAACGTGGTTGGATGGATTGGAGTGCCATATAACGGCGGTAGTAATGGCGTTGTCGTTTGTTAATCCATCCAATATATTAATATATCGGGTCATTGAGAAAAGCACGTAACGCGATTTCACCCGTGGCTGCGCTGTTTGTCGTGAAAAGCCACAACGCCAGCAGTGCCGGTGACCCGAAGTGGACCTGGACACAAAGATGGCCTTGATAATCAGCAGATGGTTTTACACCGATTGAAGGATGAAAATATTAAGGCCATTTGAGAAGATTGACGTCCCTGTCGTTTTAATGTGGCTTCAGTATGTATTAATCGATAATGCTTTTTGAAGACAAGTGAGTTTGGAGCGTGTAAAGGTTGAACCAAAGCCGCATTTATAGATTGGTGTTGGCAGGAATACATATTTAGGTAATCTCCGAAAATGATCTTCAAAGACACACAAAGTAATTTTAAAAACTGAGGATTTTGTACAGTGTATATGGATAAACCCATATTTTTCACTTAACTCTGATCTCATCGCAGTGCTTTTACGTTTCTGATAATTTAATCAGTATGTCAAGGGCGTGTATCATGTTCTGTATTCGCATAGGTTGAATTGAACAGATTAAGTTGACATTTCATTGTCATACCTCCACGCTCTTTATACAGTAACAAAAGCGTTGGTACGGTAGCTGGTAATACTTTTTTAGAGTATTCCTATCAATAAATGATATTTATTTTTCACAGTGGAAACCCTAAACTTAGCCTTCCATTAGAAATAAATATACGAGGTGTGTTTGAAAAGTATCTGGATTGTATGCTTTGTACGAGCAACATTTACCACAGTGATAAAAACTTAATTGTTGAAGATGGTACAATGACTCGTGGCGGTAAAAATGCAATTTGAGTATTCTGTGACAATCATACGCTTTTTTACAGGCTTTTCTTTGCTTTAGTTCTTTACTGTGCTTTGAGGGACTTTACTGCAGTTCGTTTTGGGATGATTTTATAAATTAAGATTTTTTGCTGTTTTTTTATTTGTTAAACAATGAGCATTAAACAACGAATCAATTTGAAGTTCCTCGTTCGGCTTGGAAAAACTTCTACTGAAATATCCAAGTTGCTCCAAAAAGTCTACGAAAACGCCACGGTGTCAAATACTCGGATTTTTGAGTGGCGCAGAAGGTTTAGAAAGGGAAGAGAGCATGTGAAAGATGATCTCAGGAGCGGAAGGCCAACAACAAGCAGAACGAACGAAAATGTTGACCGTGGGAGCGGAAAAGTGCGCAGTGACCGTCGTCTTACAGCTGGGATGATAGCAGATGAGTTGAGCATGAACAGTGAGAGGGTGTGGACGATCATCACGGAAGATCTGTGCAAAAATGGTACCAAGGTTGTGCTGAATGATGAGCAAAAGAAACGTCGTGTGCAAGTGTGTCAAGACATCTTGAAAGAAATTGAAACCGAACCAGATATGCTGAGTAGAGTTGTTACCGATGATGAGCAGTGGATATTCGAATACGATCTACTTAACTAATGGCAGAGCCTTGAATGGAATAGTGCGTTGTCACCAAGGCCCAAAAAAGCGAGGCTGTTCAAGTCGAAAATCAAGGATGCTGATGCTGATCGTTTTCTTTGATGTTTTGCGGAATTGTTCACACAGAATTCTTGCCACGGGGCAAAACCATTAACCAGAGCGTTTACAAAGATATCTTGCGATGTTTGATGCGTCCGGGGCGGGAGAAGAGAATTATGGAAGGCGAAGTCATGGCTGCTTCATCATGACAATGATCCTGCTCACAACGCCTTGAGCATCCGGAAATGTCAAGCAAAAAATAACACTGCCGTGCTGGAGCAATCACCCTACTAACCAGATCCAGTTCCCTGTGATTTTTTCCTGCTTCCTAAGGTCAAAGGAGTCATTAAAGGAACTAGTTTTCAAAACTCGGCAGCCATTACAACAGCCGTGACGAAGTAACTCTGAGTGGGGAGTGCCCGGGGTAACTGGGACCCTCGGGAAGGCCAACAGCCATTTCGACCCGACCCAAACGGGGCCGGGGACCGCACCACCACGTTGAGGCGGCTGTTGATTGGCGCGCTTCTGTGGTTTTTCAAAATCACAAAAGCCGTTTCTTTTGAGTCCATCGAGGTGTTCCGCAAGGATCCGTTCTTGGCCCTGTACTTTTCTCTCTCTTCATTAATGATCTTCCGGCTTCTCTGCCTTCTTCCATCAGCTGCTCTCTTTACGCTGACGATCTGGCCATTTGGTCCTCCTCCCCCTCGGTCCCCACTGCGGTGGAGGCCACACAAGGAGCTCTGTTTCGATTGGAGTGCTGGTTTGAGTACTGGTGTCTTCCTCTCAATCCGAGCAAATGTGAGGCCTCCTTCTTCTCAGTGGATCCCCACCAGGCTAACCTCCAGCCCAACCTCCTCCTACTCGGCTCCCGCCTCCATTTTAATCTCATTCCTTTTCTAAGCATGTATCTTCGCTGAAGGCCAAGTTTTTCCCACGTCTCAAGGCCTTACGCTGTATCTCTGCTTCCTCATGGGGCCCCTGTAAGGAGTCCCTCTCTCTTCTGTATAAATCTTTTCTTCGGTCCCTTCTCACTTACGCTTCACCCGGATGGTTTCCTTTCCTAAGCGCTACCAATTTCACCAAATTGGAACGCCTTCATCAAGCGGCCAGTCGTGCCATCACCGGCTGCCTCTCGTCCTCCCCTATCCCTCTACTACTCACCGAGGCTTCTCTACCTCCCCTACGAGTCACTCTGACTCACTTCACTCTTTTTTCTCATGAGCGGGCTCTTCGTCTCCCAACCTTTCCCATCTCAGGTTTGGCCAGACTAGGAGTGAAACCAAGACTCTGCAGATCGTCCTGGAGAGCTTCTGCGTCCACTCACCCGCTCATGCTTCCTTCTACTTGTTCTAGGGAGGCTCTTGTTGCTTGCCCTCCCTGTCCTCCTTGGAATCTGCCTTCCTTCACGGTGGAGTCTACCCTTTCCTCTCCATGCTCTCGCTCTGATCCCCCTCACTCTCGCCAAGGTGCGGCTCTCGCCCACCTTGACTCTCTCCCCCCTCATGATCTGGTACTCTGGACAGACGGCTCTGTTCCTTTTTCTTTTGGCAAGGGTGGCTCCGGCGTTCTTGCCAACTGCTCTCTCTGTGGCACTGAGGCCACTCTTTCCTTTCCGGCAGGCCCAGTTTGTTCCAGTTTTTCCGCTGAAGCCTGCGCCATTCTGCACGCTCTTTGCTGGTCTCGGCAACACCATAAAGTCTGCCATTTTTCTTCTCTTCTTTCTCCTGTCTGACTCTCGTTCTGTCCTCGCCGCCCTGTTCTCTCCTCCACCTTTCCTCTTATCTCAAACTCTGTGGCAGATCTGGCAGGAACTGTCCTTCTCTCTCCTCCTGTTCTATCAGGCTACCATGGGTCCCCGGACACTCGTTTCCCCTGGGGAACGACACAGCTGATGAGCTTGCCAGACGGGGAGCGCTGCTTGCGCCCTCCGCAATCCCTTGTAGTCTCTCTCCTCTTATCTCTCGTATCCACTCTCGTCTTTTCTCGGACTGGAGGCGTACTGTCTCTTCAAAGTATTTTGACACACAGGTTCCCTCAATTTCCACTGAGGAACTTGTGCTCCCTCGTCATGCTCGCTGTGTCCTCTCTCGTCTTCGCTGCAATGGACACAGCCTTCTGTTAGGTTCCTATCTCTCCAGGATTGGCAGACTTGCAGCGCCTGTGGACACTCGTCCCAGGACATCTCTCATCTCATTCTGCACTGTCCAGCTACGGACTCTTTGCGCCGCTCACTCTTTGGCGACTGTATGTCTCTCTATGACCTCTGGTCCAGACCCTGGGGAGTTGCCCGGCTTCTGGGGCTCCATGGTCTTCCGCCATGCCCCCATCCCTCGGAAGGGGTCGGGTAAACAACAACAAGTAACTCTGAGCGATTCCGAAAGAATTTTTTCAGGAGTGTATGGAAGCGTAGCAGCAGAGAATGAAACAGTGCATCCAAGCTGAAGGAGATTACTTCGAAGGGGTCAAGTTGTAATTTTTATGTGGCATTTCACTTTAAATTATTATTTGCCAAGTCCAGTGTTCCCTTTAAACGGAAAAAAGTGCGAATTTGCGAAATTATGTCCGGCGGATTCGCAGTTGAAATTCAACAGTGCGTAAAAAAAGTCTGGCGGTTTTTAGTAAGTTTTTCAGTTTGCTGAAATTTTTGCCATTTTGTTAGTAAAATTTTTAACCGACTGTTTGATGCATGGTAGGCAATCAAAAGGAATCCAATTTAGGACCATTGCTTTTTTAGAGCAGTGCAACGTCTCACGGAAACATCGCGCGGCTGTGACGGTGACTTAAAATATCGCGCACGCCATCGCCACACTTTATTTGTATTACAAATTACCCACCAAGCAATTAACCTAAAAACCAAAAAATTTTTCTTCTCTTTACTTTTTCCCAGCCGATTTCAATAGTAGTTTAAGAGCAGTAATAGCAAGCAGCTCTCAAAACTTCAGTTTTAACACAAGACATCACTTTTCAAGGATGACTATATGGGATTTGAAAAAAACTGCCGTTCAAAATTGACCATTCCAAAACTGTTTTGATTTAACCACAAAACCAGTCTGGTTTGCCAGAGTAAAGAAAAATTACTAAAAAGTCAAAACTAACAGAAATTCATGCATTGCGTAAAAACAACTTTTGCTAAAGTGTAATTGTGCACGCACGGCTATTGCAGTCGTTTACATCTACCTGTACATAGCGGCGCCGGGTAAAGTAGGTGGGGTCCCCTGAAAATTTTTACGGGGAAAGCAGTCCTATCGCAAATACAATAAAATTTTGTGGTTTTAAATGAAAAATATACCTAAATATTTTTTGCAGTAAGCGCCTCTCAGTGAAACCCTGCAGTTTTACGTCTAGTTACAAATATCACTTCAAATTTTTACTACACTTGTAAGCTGGGATTACCAAACTCGCGAATATTCGCGTCAACGAATTTCACTTTTTCCTTCAGACAATTTTCGAATGCTTTTCACAAAGATAAAATTTTACCTATCAAATATTTGTGACCTCTTCTCACGGATTTGGTAAATGGTTAATTACTACTTAAAAAGAGCGAAAAAATATTAGCAAGCTATGTTACGCGACTATTAACGAGTGTTCTACAAACAAGTTTGAGAAGTGCCTCAAACTTACCATTACTATCGCCACAATACCTAGCTAATCATTTTTGGCTAGATTGGAAGATTCGCTGTTTTTTTTGCATCTGGGACAAAACTTTCTAAAAATTAATCCATTTGTTTTCCTGCATGGTTTGGGAAATGAGTTGACAAGACTTAGGAGACATTTGTCATCGACAATCAATAACATTGCTTTCCGAAATACGCTTTAAGAAAAAATAAGAACCACACACTACTAAAAAAATCTTAATTATCTTCTTTCAAGTTATGCGGCTTCGGTCATCAAATACTTTCTGATTTTAGATCGAAAGTTTACTTGCAATTGCAAAACCTTGTAGTTTAATTGATTGCAATAGAGAAATGTGAGTTGTTTAACATTATTTACTTTGATCGAGCAACAATTAAAGTTAGCGAGTAATTTTTGTTCTTGTGTCGTAATCGTGGTAACCCACCTAACATCCCATTATTTCCTGAAGTCCTATTTCTCATGTTTACGCAGGGTGTCGGCAAAGGATTAATTTCATTTACGCGCATTGCTAACCTGCCATTCTAAAACGCTGACGAATGGCTATTGCAAAGGCCATGGATTTTGAGAGACCAAATTCAACCTAATTTATCTTATTAAAGAGAAATAGCGCGGTATTTCGCCGCCGCCTTTTTGTAACCGATAAGGATAAGCTACTTGTTTGTGAACGTTTTAGGGCTGACATAATCACGCTAATTATTACGTTACCAAAGCGTATTGTCTTAGTTTTGCCTCTCCTTTCCCCGCAAATTATGAAAACTCGGTGCTTACGCCTATACAATTGTTCGAATTTGTTTTTAGGTCATCTTCGAAGGTCTTTGAGACGCATTAAACTCGAGTCCATGCTGCGAAAGACGTAGCAGAGTGAACAAGATGCAACTCGCAAGCTGGCGTTTTGATAGGATTAAAAATAAAGATCATTCGTGACAGATGAAGGCTTAGATCAGTGATTTTCAACGGTGGATCATGGTTTTTACTGGGTCAGCACTTTAATTGGCCTTCATATTGAGTGAAATTGGAAAAAAATTTCTTGATTATTTGGACAACACCCTTGAAATTTACTATAAAAACTTTTTGACGTCGCTCGGTAATAATGAGAAAATATATAACCGGGGCACATGCTTTCGTGCATTTTGCAATTGGGCCACATGCCAAGAACGGTTGGAAATCACTGAACTAGATGGAGTGTCATAATCGAACAAAACACGTCTGAGCAAAAACAAAAGGTGCCGTTATACGCAAACCAACGTTATGGGTAAACTTTACGGTATGCGACGTTAGCTTAGCATATACACTGAATAAATAGCAGTAGGCTACCGCAAATATCTATTTTGACACCTTCAAAATATGTTACTAAAGCTGGTGTAAGGGTTTGTTCAGAAATCTCCGGCGGTTTTCGTACATTTGCTAGCGATTTAGCACTTGCGCCGGCGGCTACGCACTAACTAAAATCTTAGTGGGAACACTGGCCAAGTCCCATTATTTTTCATATATCCCTCGTATGTATAGGTATACTGGGCTTAAAATAACATGCAATATAAATTATTGCATACGTCATCTTGAGCCTGATGTGTTACTTTCCTAGTGCTTAACATTTTTGAGACGAGCAATACTTGGTAATTATATTTTTATATTATCTTAGCTCGATTTAGGTATTCGCAGATTGAAGGTAGTGCTAACTATATTTGCACTGTGTTCCTGTAAAAAGTTAAAGAATTTGCTGTTGTTGGTGTTACCCGACCCCTTCCGAGGGATGGGGCATGGCGGAAGACCATGGAGCCCCATAAGCTGGGCAAGCTCCCCAGGGCCTGGACTAGAGGTCGTAGAGAGACAGAGAGTCGCCAAAGAGTGAGCGGCGCAAAGAGTCCGTAGCTGGACAGTGCAGAATGAGATGAGAGGTGTCCTGGGACGAGTGTCCGCAGGCGCTGCAGGAAGGATTCTCGATTCTGCCAATCCTTGAGAGAGATAAGAGCTTAACGGTAGGCTGTGTCCGTTATAGTGTAGATGAGAGAGAACACAGCGAGCGTGAAAGCACAAGTTTCTCAGAGAAAATGGAGGGAACCTGTGTGTCAAAGAATTTCGATGAGACAGTACGCCTCCAGTCGAGAAAAGAGAAGAGTGGATCCAAGAGATAAGAGGAGAGAGACTACAAGTTATTGCAGAGGGTGCAAGTAGCGCTCCCCGACTGGTCAGCTCATCAGCCGCGTTGTTCCTCGGGAAAAACAAGTGTCCGGAGGCCCATTATAGCCTGATAGGACAGAAAGAGAGAGAAGACAGTTTTTGCCAGATCTGCCAGAGAAATTGAGGTAAAAGGAACGATGGAAAAGAGGACTGGGTGACGAGGACAAAACTAGAGTCAGATAGGAGAAATGGCAGACTTGTTGGTGCTGCCGAGTCCAGCAAAGAGCTTGCAAAATGGCACACGCCTCAGCGGAAAAGCTTGAACATACTGAGCCTGCTGAAAAGAAACAAGTGGCCTCAGTGCCATAGAGAGAGCAGTTGGTAAGGACGGAAGAGCCGCTTTCACTAGAAGTAAAAGGAACAGAGCCATCTGTCCAGAGCACCAGATCGTGAAGGAGGAGAGTCAAGGTAAGCGAGAGCCGCACCTTGGCGAGAGTGGGGGAGATTAGAGCAAGGAGAGGAAAGGGTGGACTCCACAGTGAAGAAAGGCAGGTTCCAAGGAGGAAAGAGAGGGCAAGCAAGGAGAGCCTCCCGAGGAAGAGTAGGAGGAAGCATGAGCAGGTGAATGGATGCAAAAGCTCTCTATGACGATTTGGAGAGTTTTGGTGTCACTTCAAGTCAGGCCATCCTGAAATGGGAAAAGAGATTGGGAGACGAAGAGCCTGCTCATAAGATGACAGAGTGAAATGAGTCAGGGTGACTCGTGGGGGAGGTAGAGGCGCCTTGGAGAGAAGAAGTTGGATAGGGAGGATGAGAGGCAGCCGGAGATGGCATGACTAGCTGCTTGGTGTAGGCATTTCAATTTGGTGATATTGGTAACGCTTAAGGAAACCATCCAGGTGAAGCATATGTGAGAAGGGGCCAAAGAAAAGATTTATATAGAAGAGAGAGGGACTCCTTTGAGGGACCCAATGAGGAAGCAGAGATATAGCGTAAGGCCTTGAGACGAGGGAAAAACTTGGCCATAAGCCAAGATACATATTTAGAAAAGGAGAGAGTGCGATCAAAGGTGACTCCAAGAAAAGTTGGAGTGGGGTTGAAACGGAGGCTGGAGTTGAGTAAGAAAAGGTGAGGCTGGAGGTTAGCTTGCTGGGGATTCACTGAGAAGAAGGAGGCTTCACATTTACTCGGATTGACAGGAAGACACCAGTACTCTGGCCAGTGGTCCAATTAAAACAGAGCTCCTTGTGTGGCCTCCACCGCAGTGGGGACCGAGGGGGAGGAGGACTAAATGACCAGATCATCAGCGTAAAGTGAGTAGCTGATGGAAGAGAGCAGAGAAGCAAGAAGATCATTAATGATGAGAGAGAAAGTACAGGGCCAAGAACGGATCCTTGTGGAACACCTCGACGGACTCAAAAGGAACGACTTTTGTGATTTTGATAAACCATGCAAGCGCGTCTAAAAGAAAGGAAAGATTGGATCCAACGAGCAAAGCAAGGTGGGAGACTAGTCGAAATAAGTTAGTGGAAAAGGGCGGGGTGCCAGACAGGGTCAAAAGCTTTCAAGAAATCGATAGTAGAGAGGATCGTTCGAGAGCCTGGTCTGGGTTTGTTAAACCCATGCAAAATGGACTGAGAAAGGAACAGAATTTGATCAAGAGTAGTCCGTCCAGAGTGGAAAGCGGCCTGGTGGGAAGAGAGAATGGAATTAGATTCCAGTAACAAATGTAGACGAGATAAAATGATGCATTCAAAAAGCTTTGATGCATAGGAGGTGAGAGAGATAGGCTGGAAGGAAGCAGGAGAGTCGAGAGGCTTTCCCATCTTGTGTATGGGAATAATAGAAGATGTTTTCCAGGTGGAAGGAAAGGAATGCAAAGACCAGGAGAGATTGAAAATGTGAAAAAAATCCATGCCAGAGCGAGGAAGATGCTTTAGCATAGGGTAGGCAACTTTGTCTGGGCCAGTGGCAGTGGACGAAAAGAGGTTGGAGGCAGCTGCAAGAAATTCAGCGGGAGAGAATGGTAAGTAGAAGGATGAGTGAGACTTCTCAGGGCAAGTGGCTTGGAGAAGCTCGGAAAGATAGCCTCTGGCTCTGCTATGCAAGGCCTTTGGCTGGGAGAATATAAAAAGCCTTTGGCTAGAAGACAGAAAAGTGGGATCTCAGGTAATTGGCGAAGACCAAAGCCAACTCCCTCGGAGAGAAACAGTTGGGGGAGTTAGGAGAGGAAGAAGAAGAGCCAACAACAGAGCGAAGGAAAGAGTGTACAAATTTGGAGTTAGATTTGGGCGAGAGAGAAGAGCAAGTTGCCTGCCATGCCTCAGCTGTGGCCTTGGCGATGACAGACAAAGCATGTCAGGAAATGGAGATGTAAGCCTGGCGATCTTCATCGCTTTTTTGAGCGGTAGCGAAAGCCATGTGTCTTTCACTAGCCACTTCTTCCACTTCAGGAGACCACCTGGCTTAAGATGGCGTTTGATGCTGCCAAAAGGAATGGAAGATTTGGCCGCATTCAGTGCCAGAGAAGTCAAAAGAGCAGCAGCGGGGAAAAAGAAAGAGACGAGTAATCCTCTGCAGAAGGACAGTGAGAGTCAAAGTAAAAGGGAAAGTCTTCCCAGCAAGCTTTGTGAAAATTGAAGGAAGGGGGACGCTCGTTGGGGTGAAAGACCGGAGAGAGAGGAACAGATAGAAGAATTGGTAGGTGATCAGAACCCAGGTCCAGAAGCACCCCCCAGGAGCAATATAGGGCGAGAGAGGAGGGAGCAAAGAAAATGTCAGGAGAAGAGCGATGTAAAAGAGTAGGTATGCCAGGGTCATTGAGAGGGAAGAGGTCAGAAGAGATGGCCCAGTTGAATACTTCCTCCCTACGTGAGTCGGAAGTGCCTTTTGAATCCCAGAGGGGGTGATGGCAATTGAAGTTCCCCAGAATGAAGAGATTTCTGGATGAGGGAAAAAAGGAGTCGGTTCTGCTATCCGTTGGAGAAAAGCGAATAGGAGGAGCATAAACATTAAGAAATGAGAGCAAGGAGGAGTTGTTTAGAGAGACGTTGACCCCTGCATAATCAGAGTAAGGGTCAAGCGAAGAAAGAGAGGAGGTAGAAAGTTTAGAGAAAGATAAGCCCTGTCTGACGAATATGATGACGCCACCGCTAGCATGCATGGCATCACGAAAGAGGATGCCAGGCCGGGAGTGGTTGCAATCAGATCGCAGAGCAGGAAATCCAGGGATCTGAAAAGAAGATTAGATTTTTGGATACAGCTAAGGTCAATGGGATGACACAAAAGAGAGTGTAGCAGTTTAGTGCTCCTGGTTTGGAGACTGCCAGCATTCCATAGAAGAACTCTGAGGGAGTCAGCAGGGAAGAGAAAGCAGGAGGTGTGGAAGAACAGCCAAGAGCAAGAGGCGGTGTTGAGGGAGCAGGTGGAGAAGATACAAAATGGTAAAAGGGGGATAAGAGGTTTGAAGGCGAGTGTGGGGCAGGAGTGTTGCATTAGCAGCAGGGGGGCATATTGAACAGTGGAGGTATACGGACCAGAGGAGTCCAAGGAGGAAGTCACAGTGTTACAAGCAGGGGGGCTGCTCCAGGAGTGAGAGCTGCCAAGAGTTCTGAATTTGGAGAAGGAGAGTAGTGAGCACCTTAAATGGACCCATTTGGAGCAGGTGCAGCATTGCACTGATTTGCCCCGCTAGGTCACATTCCATTTCCACAGGGAAAGATGGTACCCTGGTTGGGATGAACGTTACCGCTTATCAAAAGAAGGAGAAGACTGAGGAGATGAAGACCGGCAAGAGAAAGGCAGGAGAAGGGAGAAGACAGGCGACCGATTTTAAAGAAGCTGCGTCCTGGACTTATGCGGTCGTTCAGGGGGCAGCACGATGAAAAAGTGGTTTGAGGGGAGTGCCCAGGGCAACTGGGACCCTCGGGAAGGCCAACAGCTATTTTGACCCAACCCAAATGGGGTCGGGGACCGCACCACCACGTTGAGGCGGCTGTTGATTTTTGTTGCTGAAATGTAGATAAAGTTAGTTAAGATTTGCACGTAATTATATTTTTTCTTGACTAAACACACCCTTAGAAAAATAAAGGACGACTTTCAGTTGCTGAAGATGCGTCCGAACAAGCAACGAAAACTTTGCAAGAGCATCTCATCCAAGCGGAAAAACGATGTAGCGCTTACATGAAACGCTTCAATAAGTTACAAGTAAATAGTCTGTGAACATTTGACAACTGGAGTCACTTGTATTTTATCTGGAGCAGTACGAAAGGCCAAAAACATTTTTGGTGGAATTCGAACCCACGGCTTGCTGATTGCCAGTGAGATGTTTACCATTTAAGCTATGCTGTACCAAACTTTGGTCCTGGCAATTTATTTGATTTAATGGTGATCAGGAGGCTGTAGGTTGAAATGTCACTGGCGTTATTTTAGCCTTTCGCCTTGCTCCATGTTAAATGCAGGAAAACCTAATTACTAACTGCATGAAGAAACACGTAAACCTCTCGTTGTAACTCAAATATGTAATCAACCACTCTTTGTGACTTTTAAATGGTATAATTCTCAGGAATTTGGTGAGCACGATAAGGCACCAACCAGCAGTCTGTTGCTTAAGCACTTTGAAAACGTAGTGTTGCAATAACCATGTCAGAAAGGTATAGTCGACCACTAATCACCTGCAATGGCATAACTCTGATCGCCGAGCTGAACTTTTGCAGCAAACACTAATGCTCACAGTATGTTGATTGTGATACTTAAGTACTTGTCTTGCACGTGACTGTGAGTTGAAATAAATACAGTTTGTTTAGGCTGATTACCACACCTTGATCAGTATTACCGCCGAATTGGTTGATTCGCTGGAACAGACAGTACACGGAAAGACAATCACCGTTGAATACCTACAGCGCATGTGTGCTCGGTTGTTCAGTGGCAGATCGATGGCTTCTAGCTTCAATGCTGCCAGCGTTGATTTTACGCGTCCTGGTACAGCATCGTCAATCCTACGCGCGTCCATAGCACCCGATAGGTAAGTGCGTAAATCAATTCAAGAGTGTAGTTGCTGTGTTGCTCTTAATCACTACTTTTCTATCAAACTTGTTACCAAGCTCATTATGTAATTCGCTTGCGAATGCTCGTAGATCGAACAGCACGTTATACGCCTCAGCATTTAATGCCTTCACTCTGTATCACTGTTGCTATAGGCGTTCATTCATGCGCATGACCTCATGCTACGTTTGCGTGTCTTCAGCCACACTAGGCCATCACGACGGGTAGACTGCTTGGCCCATCATCTGTCTGCCGCAGAAAGATGGGTGAATCTCGTTGAGTACCTTGTCGAAGGACACAACCAGGGCTTTTTCTTCACACTTTCCCCTTTGCGCTGTGCGCCAAGCAGGAAGCTGTGCATACTCTTTTTAAAGTCTTAATACGACTTGACAAGGGAGTGGAATCCATGTCTACCGGCCGCGAGGTGAACGCTCCAGCTACGCTCTACCTCGCTGGTGCTGTAATTGATGAAAGTTCAGCGGGCAATTTTTTTTTAGTTTTTACCAAGAACCAGAAGGCACTGCGTCGTTGCTGCCTTCAATTGATTACAATAAGATCAAGCTTCATTTACAAAACGGTTCCGATCGAACTAAAGCCTTCCTTCTTCAAGCGTTACGTTGGAGGTTAACGAGGTGATGTTATCTTCAAAATTTTTTGTTGCCTTTTTGTTTGAACGATCAAAACCATTTTCACAAACTGAAAGAAAAGAAATTGTTGTGTGTGATTATGTTTACATATTCTTTGTTTACTCAGTACAATATGCTCATGTTAAATTTGACAAATTTATTATGTCCCAGGATCCTGGCGATTACTCAAGATTAAGTGAGCCTTACTTCAAAATTCAACTTTAATTTTGCATAAATATCATCATGTGTGAGCGCTTTTGATATTAAGTGCGATAGAAAACTGTAAGTACAGTAAAACGCCGATTATTCGAACGCTACTCTGACAAACGTCATAAAAGCGCATCTACACTTTTATCTTGAGAAATAGCTGCCTGCGCTTGAAAACGGACTGTGTTTATGTGCAAAAGCTTTTAAGTTTCAAACTAGTCGAGTGATTATGTCTTCCATGAAACGAAAACGGAACGTGGTGACGATTGAGAGAAAGCTCGAGACTATAGATCAACTAGCAATAAGAGTAAGGGTTTCTTTTCTGGTAGTGCACAACAATATTGGCATTGTTATACGATTATCCGAACCATCCTTTGTTCCGATTAGTTCGGATAATCGGCATTCTTCTGTATATACAAAGGAGCGCCTGTTGCAAGCGAACATATATCTTTTACTTCGGCACAAACTTTCCAAAGTTAGTTTGCTGAGAAGATTTTGCGGACGACAATCATGTTTTTCAGGTCCTCGCCGGGCGAGCAACGCGACACTGTATTGCAATCCTACATTGAACACGATTTATTTCAATGTAAACGAAAAGGTTACGACAATTTTCAAATGCTACGTCTGTTTGAATCGAACGACGCAGTTGTCCGACAGTATGTAGCGAGACTCTACAACGCCCTTGCCTCGCTACAGCAAGGTTTGTTCGCTATTTTTGGAATGATAGGCGGATTATGGTGTTATTTTCAGTCAAAATGATTTTTCAGTTTGCTTAGATGCTGAACCATTGAAGCAAGCAAACTTTTTCCTGTATCGTTTGTGCGTTTGTAAGGCATGTGCTACAAATGTTCCTCGCAGGCAGCTCTAATGACTTCAAAAAGGTTCTTAAACAAGTTGCTTTGTTTTATGTTTGCCATTATTTTGCTGTACACAATGAAAGAGAGAGAGAGGAGATTGTTTTTAAAATTAGGTGTCATATCCGTTAATGGAGGTGGCGGATTCAACTGTTGTTGTTACCCCACCTCTTCCGAGGGATGGGAGCATTGGTGGAAGACTAGGGAGCCCCAAAATTCGGGAAACTCTCCAGGGCCTGGACTAGAGGTCGTAAAGAGACAGAGTCGTTAAAGAACGAATGGCGTAAAGAGTCCGTAGCTGGACAGTGAAGAATGAGATCAGAGGCTGTCCTAGGTCGGATGATCGCAGGCGCTGTGCAAAGAATTCTAGATTCTGTCGATTGTAGATAAGAGTGTAACAGGAGGCTGTGTCCATTTCAGCGAAGACAAGAGAAGACACAGTGAGCGCGACGAGGAAGCACAAGTTCCTCAGTGGAGAATCTGTATGTTAAAGAATTTTGATGAGATGGTGCGCTTCCAGTACGAGAACAGCCAAGAGTTGATACGAGAGGTAAGAGGAGAGAGACTGAAAAGGGATTAAAATGGGCAGGAGTAGCGCCCGCCGTCTGGCCAACTCATGAGCCCCGTCGTTTTCCGGGAGAAATGAGTGTACGGGGACCCATTCATTGTTGCCTGATGGTAAAGGAGAAGAGAAAAGACACTTCCTGCGAGATCTGTGACAGAATTTGAAATGAAAGAAAAGACGGAGGAGAGGACAGAGTGGCAAGTGCAGAGCTAAAGTCGGAGAGAAGAAGAGAAAAAAATGGCAGACTTGTTGGTGTTGCTGAGACCAGCGGAGAGCTAGCAGAATGGCGTAGGCTTCAACGGAAAAACTTGAACATTCTGGGCCTGCCGAAAAGGAGAGAGTGGCTTCAGTCGTACAGAGTTAGCAGTTGGCAAGGACGCCAGAGCCTCTTTTGCCAAAAGGAAAAGGAACAGAGCCATCTGTCCAGGTTACCAGATCGTGAGGAGGGAGAAAGTTGAGGTGAGCGAGAGCAGCACCTTCGCGAGAGAGAGGGAGGGGGGATCAGAGCGGGAGCAAGGAGAGGAGAAGGTGGACTCTACAATGAAGAAGGCAGATTCCAAGAAAGTGAGGCAGGGCAAGCAAAGAGAAGCTTCCTAGGAGAAGTAGGAGAAAGTAAGAGAGGGTGAGTGGACGCAAAAGCTCTCCAGGAGGATTTGCAGAGTCTTGGTTTCACTTCAAGTCTGGCCAACTTCAAATGGAGAAGGAGATTGGAAGACGAAGGGCCCGCTCTTAAGATGATTGGACGACGTGATTCAGGGTGACTCGTAGGAGAGGTAGAGGCACCTCAGAGAACAGAGGAGGTATAGGGGAGACGAGAGCAGCCAGAGATGGCGCTTTTGACCGCTCGGTGAAGGCGTTCCAATTTGGTAAAGTTGGTAACGCTAAGAAAAGAAATCATTCGGGTGAAACATAAGTGAAAACGGCGGGCTGTTGTTGTCGTTACCCCTCCTCTTCCTCGTGATGGAGGTACGGCACGAACGGCAATGCAGGTACACGCCGTCAACCTAATTGAATTAGGCTAGGAGAAAAATGGCAGCCCATTTCGAACCAGTCATGAATGACTGGTAGCCCCACCACCACCAAGGTGGTTTGGTGGATATTGGTTGGTTGCCATTGGTGGATACCCAAGAGTCCCCTTTTGCGACATACTAAGTGAGCAGTTTCACAATCGCAACCCGGTAAAGTACGGGTACGCCTCCTGTCTGTCACATCAAGATGGAGGCATCCCGTTAAGTGCCTTGCTCAAGGACACAACGAGCAAGCTTGCCTGCTTCTCCACACTATCCCTTTTTTATACTGAGCGCCAAGCAGGGAAGCTGCGAAGACCATTTTTTAAAGTCTTTTGGTATGACTCGACTTAGTGAATGAACCCCGGGTCTACCGACTGCGAATCAGGCGCTCTAACCACTACAACATCGTACCGATTCACCTCGTATGCGAAAAACATCATTTCGCCTCTTAAGTGTTCGATGCATCATTTTCATCTCTCTTTTTTAACCTGTTTTCTCCGTGCTTTAGAATAAAGTACTCGTCAGGTGTTTATTGGAATTGCCTTGCCTTTAGCCTCATAAAATCCGTGTACAGAAGCTAAAATTTTTTAGATTATAAGAATGAAACAAAAAATATCAGTGAAGTGAAAGTCTATGTTTTTGATTTCTTTATAAAAACTTAAATGCCATACTCCTATCATTTACTTTTATTATTTTTTAGTAGCGCTTTTAATTTAGTTGCAAGCTGTCATGTTATAGCGCTTGTTATCGTCGTTGTAAGGTGGTTTCCATGTAAATATGAAATCAGTTGTTGACGTCGTAATATCCTGATTCAACTTATAATTATCAAAAAACTATTTTCACCGAAATATTGAACAGTAAATCTGGCGTTGTAACGTCTTAACTTTGAAGTTTGGAGATGCTAAATGACTTGAGAAAGTAAAATTTGTATAAGTTTATAAGTCAATATTGTAAATACCTCTCAACCACATTCTGAAAAGTTGAGGTTCTTTTTTTTAGGTAGAACAAGTTCCTTTCATTTATAAAACAGAAATTGAATTATCACTAATACTTAAAAACAAAAGCCCAAATTACATGAAGCAAGTTGACACATTTCTGTTGAATTATTAAACCATATTGGATCAATTAGCTGAACGAAATTATGTTGGTACCGGCGCGATGGTGCAGTGGTTAGAGCGTCCACATTGTAGTCGGTAGACCTGGGGTTCATTCACTAAGTCGAGTCATACCAAAAGACTTTAAAAAATGGTATTCACAGCTTCCCTGCTTGGCGCTCAGCATAAAAAAGGGATAGTGTGGAGAACAAGCCGGCAAGCTTGCTTGTTGTGTCCTTGGGCAAGGCACTTAACGGGACGCCTCCACCTTTATGTGGCAGACAGGTGGCCCCACCCGTACTTTACCGGATTATAATTGTGAAGTTGCTAACCCAGCATGTCAGACGACTCTTGGGTACCCACCAGTGGCAGTCCGCCTTGTTGGTGGTGGGGCTACCAGTCACTCAAGACTGGTTCGAAATGGGCTGCCATCTTCCCCTAGCCTAATATCAATTAGGTTGACGGCATGAACCTGAATTACCGTTCATGCCGTACCTCCATCCCAAGGAAGAGGAGGGGTAAACACACACACACAAATTATGTTGGAGGGCCCTGGGAAAGGGTCGGGTAATCAACAACAAATTAGGTTGGATAACTACATTTATATGGTTTTTATTTGAAATGAATTGAAAATGGTTTACGGTTAAAACACGTTTCCGATTAAAAATTGTTTCGACACGTTTTCAGTAATATATGCTTTTGCGTTTTAGTTAAAAAGTTTTACTTTTGAGTATAACCTCTATATTTGTTCGCAGAACTGAACAGATTTCTTTTTAGGTCGCGCTCACCTTTGCACCAATCCTGCAGGAGTTGGGGAGCTGCAAAAGTATTTGTGGACGGGCCGCGGTATGAATAAAACAGATCATGCTATAGATCACGTGTTCGAAGAGCACTTGCTAGGCTGTTTGCAAAAGCTCAGTCTGCGAAGGCCGCTGCAAACAGTCATGATACAAGGTAAGGGTAGAATTGCAACAGGTTTATTTTGTTCTTTTATTTTCTGTCGAACTTATTATTAGTCTTGTGTGCGTTGCATGCTCTCTTGTATGTGTATGCTTTTATCTGGGCAATATCATGCACATGCAACATAAAACAACGAAATAATTGAAATGCACAAAGGTTTGAAAACCGTGACCCAGTTTTGGAAAATCCCGGAAACTAGTTCTTTTTAGTATTTCTCGTCTCTCGGTTTTATTAACAAAATTTCCGGTATTTCAGGGATGGTAAGCAATCATCGGTAACGTAAAAATTATGTTTTTAAACTAAAATATTGCTTAAAATTTCATTTAATCCTTTACGTTAGAAGACCAAAAATTTTTACAAAACTTTACTGAGCATTTCAGCAACTTCAGTTGAAGCAGAACATGCTTTTTCTGCTACAGGCTTGTTCACCACCAAAATTCGTTCACGGTTAAGTGACGAATCTGTCAATGCGCTGACCTTTCTTTGTTATCACTGTAACCAGCAGATCTTGAGTGCGTTTTTGCCCTGTTGATATTACATATTTTGCTGCTTGCATGTTATAAAAATACCTAATTTTGTCTTGGAATCCCGGGATTGCGTTAGATTTTTTCCGGTTTTTGTGAACAACCGGTAAATCAAAAATTCTGGTATTTATATGGGACCGAAGTAAGGATTGAATTTTGAAAAAGTTTTGTTTTAATGGAAGAAGCATTTCACTAGATTAGTTGTTGTATTACCCATACTCAACCGATTAAAATGATCAAGATTAGCCACTGGCATTCCGCCTTGTTTGTGGAGCTATTAGAGTGCAATATATATTCGTGGCTGGTTCGAATTGGGCTGTTGCTTGTCTATTCTAAACCTTCATTAGGTTTGCGAGCTGTACCTGGATAACCGTTTCATATCATGTTGCCATTCCAGGGAAGAGGTACTAGTAAACACAAGAACAAGTTTAAATAAAGCTTTTGTGATGCACTCATGGGTGGCGGTAGACAAAGAGAAGAGCCTAAGAGCGTCACGAAAAGCTGTTAGCAAAACAGCCATTTTGAAAGTTATATTAAAGCTTTGCACCGGCAACAAATATGCTTTTTCACTTAATGTGAAACTAAGCTGAACCTGTTTTCCCAAAATAATCTTGACTCTTGACCCAAGTGTGTTCACAAGTAAATATTTGTGGAATTTCTCAAAACAATGTTTTGCGTGGTTTGTTGGTAACAATTTGTGAGACTTAACGTTTCCAGGTGATCTCATACGTTGGTTGACCACAATATTATCTGAACACGAAACATTATCGGATTACATGTTGGAATATGCCGTTGCTCTTTTGATGAACCTGTGTTTGCGGTCGAGCGGGAAGAAAAAATGTGGCGCCGATCCAGCAATGGTGCTCAAGGTTTGCTCAATTGCTGAGTTAAGACATTTTTACTTTATTTGTGATTTACCTCATTATTAAATTAAAGAGCCGTCACGGCCTAGTGGCATTGTGTTGAATTTCTGATCACGTAATTAAGCTTCAAAACACCACCTAATCGTACCCGATGTTTATCACAAAAACAACCAATTTTGTTGCTAAACGAAGTCTGTTGTAGAAACAGTTGTTAATTGGTAGACACATGTCGCTTTAGCAATTCTAACCTTGCTTACTGCTGAATTTAAATCAACGTCAAGTACTTGCAATTATGTAGAACTTGGTCAAATATTTTTTATTTTTTTATTGATTAGGTTCTGAGCGATTTACTTACGCATGAAAACGCAGAAATTCGTCCGTACGTTAACGGAGCATTGTACAGTGTTCTAAGCAATCCAGCTGTGAGGAAAGAAGCGCTGAATATGAAACTTGAAGCAGTGTTAAAGTATAGTAGAAGATACACAGTGGAGCCATGATATACCGAATAATCACGGGAGCACATTTTAGTGATCCCGTTACTGAAGCAAAATATAAAGCATTAATATAAAACAAATCTGTATTTGGTATCAGAAGTAATACAGGAGCGGTTGCCATCCGGGAGTTTTGTTGTGACGTTTTATCTTTACTGTTTCAAGTTGATGGTAATAGTGATTTACACCTTGTTTAACGTAGAATTTAAAATAGTCCGCGGTCATGGTTGTTGAAGCGGAGCATGTTGACCAGTAATATGATAAACGCAACCTAACTTAAATGAATAGTGTTCGTTTAGGAAGTGACAAAAATTACAACTATAATCGCTCTGGCAACTGGAGCAATGGATTGAGCATTGAAGGTTTGGTCGATGCTCAGTCGACCTGAATCTCTGTAGATTACATTTCACGTGACACACCACAGAGCAGGTGTTAATGTGGCAGCCGTACATCAAGCGATGTTATTTAGAGATTCGATGGAAGGTGAGCACGAAGAGTTCCAACGTCAGCTTCATTTCATTATCAAGCAATTAAATAAAACAGAAGAGGAGGATGAAGAAAACGCGGACTCTGATGATGAGGGAGATGAAGATGATGATGAGGTTAGTGTTGTAGGCATCATAAACCTCCTCATACCTCCTTTAAAGTGTTTTCAGCTTCACAGCAAATAATTTTCCTTCAAAGTAAGCTCGCTTGCTATAAAGCAGGCATACATACACCGCATCAGAAGTGACAAAAAGCTTCTCACTGGACGTAACGGAGCTGTCATAAAAATGCGTAAAAAGCCCATAAATTTTTTAATCTTGCCGTTTGCGCATCTAGGGTATGTTAGACTTGATTATGTGTAACGCTAGGCACAAAACAAGATTAATTGAAAAAAATATCTGTTGTGAAAGTGCTCGAGTTTTCTAAAACTGCAATTACAGTTTTTTAGTATTTTCTGTTTTCCATGGCCAGATGGCACTTTTGTCTGATATATACATCATCCTAGAAGATTGCAATTATAACGAAAATGTTGTGAACCAGATGTGCGACCTTTTTCAAAGACTGACCAAATTCACTTAGTTTTAGTCAAGCGCGTGAGGCTGGGGACCAAAGTGCACGGTGCAGAGCCTTATGTTGATGAATTTTTTTCTTATGCTTTTTCTCGACTTTAAAACCTTTTTTGTGGTCTAATTTTTAAAACCGATAAAATACCTTTGGAGGGCCACACAAAGAGTGCTGGGGGCCATATGTTGGAGGCCTTATGAAACATTGTTGCATTATTGTTTGTCTGAAAAAATATTTGGAGATTATTTTTCTCATTTGCTTCGATTATTATGTTGTAGGATCAAGATGCGATGGAGGCTGATCTTGACAAAGATGAAGCTATCCAGCCACGACCGAACGAGCTGTGCGGCGAGCAGTTGCTATGCAGTGATTATCTCGGTATCATGACCAACAGTCAATCTAAGGTGTCGAAAGTCGGTTTTACGTCATTTTTCCCGTGTTTCGCAGGCTTAGACGTGCTGATTCAATGTATGTCTACCATACACGCTCGCTTTCGAACCAGACTTCGTACTGGAGCAACGTAGCACTTTAAATTCCGGATATCCTTTCTGACGAATACCAGCGATGTTCTATAGAGTTTTGGACTCCAGGCTTTTCGCTCTGAAACCCGCAACAATACCACTACAGCACAGCGGCTACAAGCAATTGTATTCTGAAATAGAGCGTTTTTCAAGAATGTTGCTTTTATATCAAGTTTGATATTTTAGACTGCGCTTTTAGATAATGCCGTTTTGTTCTTGAGCAAATTTTATGGTGTATAACATAGTATAGGCTTAGGTTGCACGTTACTGTTTTGATGTATGTCAATCACTTACCACCGGTTTTTTTTATCGGACTTTAAATAGTCGGCAAGCAGTTGACATTTGTGATTCCTTTGCAGTTGCGTTAGTGATTATTGTTGTTACTATCATAGCATTCAAACAAACTGCGCTTTTCAACTCATCATTTTCGATTTGATGCCCAGTGATATTTATTGGGTTGGTTTGCTTTTTATAAGTTCTTATAAGTTATACCTTACAGGTTTTTATAGGTTGTAGGTAATTTGTTTCTTATAGGTTGCTCGTATCCCTGTAATTGAATCGCTAACTCTCGATTCTGGGATCCCTACTCGGCCCACCACTCCCGGACATCAGCGGGCCGCACTCTCACACCGGGAGACCCATTCAATCTTAAAAAGTTCATCTAATTTTCAATCAGAAAAGCAGAGTATGTCGGACCTTCATTCATCAAGAAATACAGTGGTAAGTGATAACTACTGACGTCGGCTGAAGTGGCTTTTAGTTTTCAAGCTGAGCAGATTTAGGTTGTGTATTATGTACTGTAGTTTACCAGCTTCGTTCTGTATCAAGTGTAATTCGACAAGATTGTGGTTTCAATATCAAAATGGAGTTTGGCCGCATGGTTTTGTGCGTTTTAAAAAAACCAGCTTTTCTAAAAAAAAATGCACTGTACTAGTAGTAACTCCTCGGGTGTGAAGACGTGTTGCTCTGTGAATAACCGAAGTGCTCGGGTTTGGTAGACATGTTGCGCTGTCGTGTATTCTTTGCTCTAAATGGAGATTGTAAGATACTGATATTCATAGGTAGCTGTTTATTTCAAGGCACAGCTAACGTAGCAAATCCGACCCGAGTTAGCCTAGACTAGAAGTAAAACTCATCAATTACTAAGTGATGTAGCAGTTTTTCTTTGCAATCTGATACAAAAG
The DNA here is from genome assembly GCA_963675345.1 of Trididemnum clinides. Taxonomy (NCBI): domain Eukaryota; kingdom Metazoa; phylum Chordata; class Ascidiacea; order Aplousobranchia; family Didemnidae; genus Trididemnum; species Trididemnum clinides. Next base: position 13,500,585 of record OY776287.1, on the reverse strand, counting down.
TGAGCAGAATTAATGTCGCCTTAAGATGTTTTATAAAACTTTCGCACTCATCAACTGATAATGACAGTAGCATTTATTGTTTTTTTTTTTATGCATTCCCTACTCTATCTTTTATCTTTTTTGTTTGCGTGTTATTTGTAGTTAAAAAAATAAATGATTGTCAAAGTTATTCATCACGTCTGTTCTAATGCCAATACTTTAATTTCATTTTTATTTTATGCTCATTACTTCATAAAATCATAAACGTATGAAGAGCAATGCTAATAATTGCGGAACTTGTCATCGAGAAACTGCAGGCAGAGCTCGGAATGTTACGTTGCATGCGGCACGGCCAAACGGATCCGTCGTTTGCATTAAAAGCTCACATATCTGGAGTAAAGTGGACGTGCGCCGCTACAGCGTGTGGGATGGCGGCCGGTTCAAAGACCATGAGGTCATTTTGCAGTCTCTCAAACTCTCCATTGGATGGGGTTAATGAGTCGTTATTTCTGTGGAAGCTTAGACTACTTGTACTGAAAAAGTTATTGGAAAGGGTGGTTCTCTAAAAATTATGATTTATTCCCCTAAGATGCGATTGTTAGAATCTTTTTAACTGTTCCCTTGGTGCATCTTTGCTCGAACTATTAATGATTTATAACAACCTTTCGTTAATCGTTGCGTACTGTGTAGGTACTGCACTCTTCAAGACCTACTTCCAACAGCGGATCTCGTCCTCCGACAAGGAACGGATCTTCTCTCCAAACTAGGAGTAAAAATCCGGATGGGAACAGCCAAAGCAGGTAAGCTCCTTGAAGCTTTGAAAAGCTTTTGGTTGGTTGGTTGGTTCGTTTACCCCTCCTCTTCCTTGGAATGGAGGCACGGTGCAAACAACACGTTGCAAACAGCAATACACGTTCATGCCGTCAGCCTATGTGAATTAGGCTAGGGGAAAAGTGGCAGCCCATTTCGAACCGGTTATGAATGCAAATTACTGACTGGTAGCCCCACCCTTAACAAGGCGGACTGTCATTGGTGAGTACCCAAGAGCTGGCTCTTAACGACATGCTCAATGAGCAGCTTCCCAATTCTAACCTGGTGAGGCTAGGGTGGGGCTTCGTGGCTGGTATCGCGACAAACGGTTAACAGCTAAATTCAACGCGTACCTCGAAAAGCTCTTAGCAAAACAAGTGCATGAAGTTCTGCATCGCTAGCATATTATTCAAGCGACCAAGAGAGAGAAGTATTCTCCCTTCCTCTCATCAATGTCATGAGGCTCTAACCTTCTTTTAGGATGGCACTCCCTCTATCTTACATATGTATTCGTTTTATTTTCGGCATCCGCTCCTCCCGTAAGTAAATTATTGCGTGAGAACCAGCCATAGTCATCTTGATAAACTACAAAACCCTCCGATCATGAGCTCGCATCTGCTGTCTTCTTCCCATCACTGCAAAACGCTTACCGTTCAATACAGTGGTTTCCAATTTGGTTCTTGCGTACCACCCGGACATTTTAACTGTCTCTGGGTACCACCAAAAGTGCAACCAGGAGAGGTTGAATCCCCTTCAGCATGTTTTAAAAGAGTCTATTAAAATATCAGTAATCATGTAAACTGTTTGCTAGAGATTCAAAAACTTCTGTGCAGCCTTCCCTCCACCGTACAATGTGTTATTTAGTTATTTTGTTCGAAGCTACCAATGATAAACTAAAGCCGGAGCTACAACTACTGGCGGCCTAAGTTATTTGACGCTAGACATGTGGCCCGGAAGCTACCAGTGCATCACCTGGGGTACACGCATCGTAGTTTGAGAACCACTGGTTTGAATTCATTGGAGGAAGAGAAAGTTTGAGAAACTGCGTAGTGGTCTTAAAGTCTTTTAGGCAACGGCTACCCATACGTGTCGATGCGTGTGGCGGAAGCGAAGTTTGAACACAAAGCTTGAGCTTTAGAGCAACTGCCTGTTTCACGCGGCCATGCTTCAAGCAACGTAATGTCTCGAGCGTTAAACTCGCTCACTTTCGATTTAAAGTCTGGCGCTAAGTTAACCACGCCACGTTGTCGCTTCTAAATTTCTGCAGCCAAGCAGAAAAAAAGGCCGCAAACTGTTTTTTCCAGGGGCGCATAGATATTGGTCCCGTGTGGGTATTGAACCTGCCATCTCTTGATTTCGAGATTTCTGCCGAGATTCATAAAAGTGTTTTTGTGGCTTTTTTCATCAGAATGAACTCAGCTAGATCCACTCGTTCCAGGCAATTGCCCATCGACCATGAGACATCTGTGCTGTTGTCGAATATAACCGGAGTCGAACGTCACTTATCGCTACCCAGTCAAAACAATCTCACTCTGCCCCAAGGAAGAGAAGGGTCAAGAGAGTAAGTAGTGAATTAAAAAATGATTTCACATAACTTTTTACGAATTTATTTCCTTAATGTTTTATTTATTACTAGTCGGCATCGCCTGCAGGGCCACAACACAGAGTGTTGGGTTTGAGAATGTCGGTTCAGCCGGCTTCACCTAGTGGGTAATATTTTTGACATGGGTATTAATTGTTACACGGTGAAAAGTACCGTTTTTGAAAAGTAATGCAGTGCAAAAATATTTGGGTGTTGTGCAGGGTCAAAATATATTTTCCCCAAACCTTCTGCAGGTTGTGGCCACATGTTATTGGCTTTGTTTGCAGCATACGCAAACTTTGAAGTGAGTTTGCTCGTAATTAAAACAGGCCACAGTTTTACCAATTTTTTTGATAATTTGAACATGTGGTATTTAAATTGATCTTGGCGTCGAAGTGTGTTTCACGTGTTTCACACAACCTTGTTCTCACAACTTTCACACAATTTTCTCACAACTTTCACACATCTTTTTTGTTCTCACACAACTTTCACACGTGTTTCACACAACTCGCGTGTTTCAAGTGATCTTTGCGTCGAAGTTATTACCTGTGCTTCACCCAGTTAGAATAGTGAAGCTGCTCACCCAGCATGTCGCAAAAGGCGACTTTTGGATACCCACCAATGGCAGTCCGCCTTGTTGGTGGGGCTACCAGTCGGCAATTTACATTCACGATTGGTTCGAAATGGGCTGCCACTTTTCTCCTAGCCTAACTTGATCAGGTTGATGGCGTGAACCTGGATTGCCGTTCTCGCCTTACCTCCATCCGAAGGAAGAGGAGGGTAAAGCAACCAACCAAAGTGATTGATTGATATACAGAAAAAGGAGAAAGTCGTAGTAAGGAGTTGCCCAAGGTGTATCAAGTCCCTGGCGATGTCATATTTGTGTTGTTATCACCATTGGCGTCCTTAAACTTAACCAACTTTTATTCGTTAAATTTAGCAAAGGCTTGAAAGAATATCAAAGTTGTGGAAGGGCGCCAAGATGAATGATATGCATTTTCAGGATTAAGTATTAGGGCAGCTACTTACAACTTTTTTTTAAGTGTGAGCGTATTTATATGAGCTAACGCCCGTGACATATGTTGTTCGGTCCTGGCATAAACGCAGCCATGCAAAAAGCAAACTAACCCGAAATGAAGCACTCATAGTTAAAATATTGCAATAGCAGGCCCCACATTATTAATGTCGAGGTTAAAAATACCAAATCAGGTGGCTACGCCAGCCTCACCCAATTGTGAAAAAAATTGTTTCAGCATTAGATGATATGTTGCTCGACACTGATATGTGAGAGGAGTGGGGTAACTAAGACCCTCGGGAAGACCAACAATCATTTCGACCCAACCCATGCGGGTCGGAGACTGCACCACCACGTTGAGGCGGCAGTTGATAGGAACAGCTTTCTCGAAAGCTTTCGACCCTGTCTGACACCTCGCCCTTTTCCATAAACTTATTTCGGCTGGCCTCCTTCCTTGCTTTGCTCATTGGACCCAATCTTTCCTTTCTTTTAGACGCGCTTGTGTGGTTTATCAAAATCACAAAAGTCGTTCCTTTTGGGTCCATCGAGGTGTTCCGCAAGGATCCGTTCTTGGTCCTGTACTTTTCTCTCTCTTCATCAATGATCTTCCTGCTTCTCTGCCCTCTTCCGTCAGCTGCTCACTTTACGCTGACGATCTGGCCATTTGCTCCTCCTCCCCCTCGGTCACCACTGCAGTGGAGGCCACACGAAGAGCTCTGATTCGATTGGACTGCTGGTCGGAGTACTGGTGTCTTCCTCTCAATCCGAGTGAATGCGAAGCCTCTTTCTTCTCAGTGGATCCCCACCAAGCTAATCTCCAGCCTCACCTCCTCCTACTCGGCTCCCGTCTCCGTTTCAATCCAACTCCAACTTTTCTTGAGGTCAACCCCACTCCAACTTTTGTTGTGGTCACCTTCGACTGCACTCGTTCCTTTTCTAAACATGCATCTTCGCTGAAAGCCAAGTTTTCCCTCGTCTCAAGGCCTTACGCTATATCTCTGCTTCCTCATAGGGTCCCTCTAAGCAGTCCCTCTCTCCTGTAAAAGGCTTTTCTTCTGCCTCTTCTCTTATATGCTTCACCCGGATGGTTTCATTTCCTTTCCGATCTTCCTTTCCTATTTCAGGTTGGCCAGACTAGGAGTGAAACCAAGACTCTCCAAATCCTCCTGGAGATCTTTTGGGTCTACTCACTTGCTCATGCTTCCTTCTACTTCTCCTGTTGTTGTTATTGTTGTTGATTACCCGACCCCTTCCGAGGGATGGGGAATGGCGGAAGACCATGGAGCCCCAGAAGCCGGGCAACTCCCCAGGGTCTGGACCAGAGGTCATAGAGAGACAGAGAGTCGCCAAAGAGTGAGCGGCGCAAAGAGTCCGTAGCTGGACAGTGCAGAATGAGATGAGAGATGTCCTGGGACGGGTGTCCACAGGCGCTGCAGGAAAGATTCTCAATTCTGCCAATCCTGGAGAGATAAAAACCTAAAAGAAGGCTGTGTCCACTGCAGCGAAGACGAGACAGGACACAGCGAGCATGACGAGGGAGCACAAGTTCCTCGGTGGAAATTGAGGGAACCTGTGTGTCAAAATATTTGGAAGAGACAGTACGCCTTCAGTCCCAGAAAAGACGAGCGTGGATACGAGAGATAAGAGGAGAGAGACTACAAGGGATTGCGGAGGGCGCAAGTAGCGCTCCCCGTCTGGCCAGCTCGTCAGCCGCGTTGTTCCCCGGGAGAAACGAATGTCCGGGGACCCATTGTAGCCTGATAGAACAGGAGGAGAGAGAAGACAGTTCCTGCCAGATCTGCCACAGAGTTTGAGATAAGAGGAAAGGTGGAGGAGAGGACAGGGCGGCGAGGACAGAACGAGAGTCAGACAGGAGAAGAAGAGAAGAAAAATGGCAGACTTTATGGTGTTGCCGAGACCAGCAAAGAGCGTGCAGAATGGCGCAGGCTTCAGCGGAAAAACTGGAACAAACTGGGCCTGGCGGAAAGGAAAGAGTGGCCTCAGTGCCACAGAGAGAGCAGTTGGCAAGAACGCCGGAGCCGCCCTTGCCAAAAGGAAAAGGAACAGAGCCGTCTGTCCAGAGTACCAGATCATGAGGGGGGAGAGAGTCAAGGTGGGCGAGAGCCGCACCTTGGCGAGAGTGAGGGGGATCAGAGCGAGAGCATGGAGAGGAAAGGGTGGACTCCACCGTGAAGGAAAGCAGATTCCAAGGAGGACAGGGAGGGCAAGCAACAAGAGCCTCCCTAGAACAAGTAGAAGGAAGCATGAGCGGGTGAGTGGACGCAGAAGCTCTCCAGGACGATCTGCAGAGTCTTGGTTTCACTCCAAGTCTGGCCAAACCTGAGATGGGAAAGGAGGTTGGGAGACGAAGAGCCCGCTCATAAGAAAAAAGAGTGAAGTGAGTCAGAGTGACTCGTAGGGGAGGTAGAGAAGCCTCGGTGAGTAGTAGAGGGATAGGGGAGGACGAGAGGCAGCCGGTGATGGCGCGACTGGCCGCTCAGTGAAGGCGTTCCAATTTGGTGAAATTGGTAGCGCTTAGGAAAGGAAACCATCCGGGTGAAGCGTAAGTGAGAAGGAACCGAAGAAAAGATTTATACAGAAGAGAGAGGGATTCCTTAGAGGGGCCCCATGAGGAAGCAGAGATACAGCGTAAGGCCTTGAGACGTGGGAAAAACTTGGCCTTCAGCGAAGAAACATGCTTAGAAAAGGAAAGAGTGCTGTCGAAGGTGACCCCAAGAAAAGTTGGAGTGGGATTAAAACGGAGGCGGGAGCCGAGTAGGAGGAGTTTGGGCTGGAGGTTAGCCTGGTGGAGATCCACTGAGAAGAAGGAGGCCTCACATTTGCTCGGATTGATAGGAAGACACCAGTACTCAAACCAGCGCTCCAATCGAATCAGAGCTCCTTGTGTGGCCTCCACCGCAGTGGGGACCGAGGGGGAGGAGGAGCAAATGGCCAGATCGTCAGCGTAAAGTGAGCAGCTGACGGAAGAAGGCAGAGAGGCCGGAAGATCATTAATGAAGAGAGAGAAAAGTACAGGGCCAAGAACGGATCCTTGCGGAACACCTCGACCGACTCGAAAGGAACGACTTTTGTGATTTTGAAAGACCACAGAAGCGCGCCTATCAGAAAGGAAAGATTGAGTCCAGCGAGCAAAGCAAGGAGGGATGCCAGACAGAGTCAAAAGCTTTAGAGAAATCGATAGTAGACAGGATCGTCCGAGAGCCCGGCCTGGGTTTGTTAAACCCATCCGAAATGGACTGAGAAAGGTACAGAATTTGATCGAGTGTAGACCGTCCAGGGCGGAAACCGGCCTGGCGGGGAGAAAGAATGGAATTAGATTCCAGAAAGAAGAGAAGACGGGATAGAATGATGCGTTCAAACAGCTTTGATACGCAGGAGGTGAGAGAGATAGGCCTGAAGAAAGCGGGAGAGTCGAGAGGCTTTCCCATCTTGTGTATGGGAATAATGGAAGATGTTTTCCAGATGGAAGGAAAGGAATGTGAAGACCAAGAAAGATTGAAGATGTGAAGAAGAAAATCCATGCCAGAGCGAGGAAGGTGCTTTAGCGTGGGATAGGCAACTTTGTCTGGACCAGTGGCAGTGGATGAGGAGAGGTTGGAGGCAGCCGCAAGAAATTCAGCGGGAGAGAAGAGAGAGCAAAAGGACGAGTGAAACTCTTCCGAGCACGTGGCTCGGCGGAGCTCAGTGAGGTAGCCTCTGGCTCTGCTGCGCAAAGCCTTTGGCTGAGAAACGGAAAAGTGAGACCTCAGGTAAGCGGCATAGACCGAAGCCGATTCCCTGGGAGAAGAACAGTTAGGGAAGTTAGGAGAGGAGGAAGACGAGGAAGGAGAGCCAGCAATAGAGCGAAGAAGAGAGTGCACAGATTTAGGATTAGATTTAGGTGAAAGAGAAGCGCAGGTCGTCTGCCATGCCTCAGCCTTGGCCTTGGCAATGACTGACGAGGCACGTCGAGAGGCGGAGATGTAAGCCTGGCGATCTACATCACTTCTGTGAGCGGCAGCGAAAGCCCTGCGTCTTTCACCAACCGCTTGTTCCACCTCAGCAGACCACCAGGCTTTAGGAGGGCGTTTGATGCAGCCGAAAGGAATGGAAGATTTGGCCGCATTCATTGCCAGAGAGATAAAGAGAGCAGCTGCAGAGGAAAGAGAAAGAGACGAGTATTCTTCTGCAGAAGGGCAGTGAGAGTCAAAGTAGGAGGCAAAGTCATCCCAGCGAGCTTTCTGAAAATTGAAGGAAGGGGGACGCTCGTTGGGCCGAAAGACCGGAGAGAGAGGGATAGATAGAAGAATTGGTAGGTGGTCAGAACCCAGGTCCTGAAGCATCTCCCAGGAGCAAGAAAAAGCTAGAGTAGAAGGAGCAAAGGAGATGTCAGGAGAGGAGCGACTGCCAGAGGAGCGATGGAGAAGGGTGGGTGTGTCAGGATCATTGAGGGGGAGGAGGTCTTAGGAGATGACCCAGTCGAATACTTCCTCCCCACGGGGGTCGGAAGTACCTCTTGAGTCCCAAAGCGGGTGATGGCAATTGAAGTCTGCCAGAATGAAGAGGTTTCTGGAGGAGGGAAGAATTGAGGGAGAAAAGGAATCGGTTCTGCCATCCGTTGGGGAGGAGCGAATAGGGGGGGGGGGCATACACATTAAGAAATGACACCGAGGAGGATTTGTTTAGAGAGATGTTGACCCCTACATAATCAGAGTAGGGATCGAGCGAAGAAAGAGAGGTGGTAGAAAGTTCAGAAAAGGATAGGCCCTGTCTGACGAAAATGACAACGCCGCCACTGGCATGCGTGGCATCAGAAGAGAGAATGCCAGACCGGGAGTGGGTGCGATTAGAACGCAGAACAGAGAACCCAGGAATCCGGAAAGAGGAAGATGAGTTAAGATTGAATTCCTGAATGCAGATAAGGTCGACAGGATGGGACGAAAGAAAGTGAAGTGAAGTAGTTCAGTGCTCCTGGCTCGAAGACCTCCAGCGTTCCATTGAAGAACCCTGAGAGAGTCAGGGGGAGGAGAGGAGGCAGGAGGTGCAGAAGTATAGCCAGGAGCAAAGGACGGTGGTGGGAGGGCAGGGGAAGGAGATATAAGATGGGCAGATGGGGGATAAAAAGTTTGGAGACGAGGGTGGGGCAAGAGTGCAGCGTTAGCAGAGGAGGGGCCGGATTCCACAGTGGAGGTATACGTGCCGGGGGGGTCCGAGGAGGGGGGAGTCACAGTGTTACGGCAAGCTGGGCAGCTCCAAGAGTGAGAGCTGCCAAGAGCTCTGAATTGGGATAAAGAAAGTTGTGAGCACCTTAGATGTACCCATCTGGAGCAAGCGCAGCATTGCACTGACTTGCCCCGCCAGGTCACATTTCCAGCGCACACAGAGCAAGGAAAGATGGGGCCAGGGTTAGGATGAACGTTACCGCTCATCAGGAGAAGAAGAAAAATGAGGAGACGAAGGAGGGCAAGAGTAAGACAGGAGAGAAGAGAAAGTGAGAACAGGCGACCGATTTTAAAGATGCTGTGTGCTGCCCTTCTGCGGTCGTTCAGGGGGCAGCATAGCGAAAAAATGAATGGGGAGAGCCCGGGGTAACTGGGACCCTCGGGAAGGCCAACAGCCATTTCGACCCAACCCAAACGGGGCCGGGGACCGCACCACCACGTTGAGGCGGCTGTTGATTGGTGCAGTCTACTTCTCCTAGGGAGGTTCTTCTTGCTTGCCCTCTCTTTCCTCCTTGAAACCTGCATTCCTTCACCGTGGAGCCCACCCTTTCCACTCCATGCTCTCACTCTGATCTCCCTCTCGCTTGCCAATGTACGCCTCTCGCTCACCTTGACTTTCTTCCACCTTACGATCTGGTGCTCTGGACAGACCACTCTGTTCCTTTTCCTTTTGGCAAGGGCGGCTCTTCTGTTCTTGCCAACTGCTTTCTCTATGGCACTAAGGCCACTCTTGTTTTTTCAACATGCTCACGTTTTTCCGCTGAAGCCTGCGCCATTCTGCAAGCCCTTCGCTGGTCTCGGTAGCACCAAGTCTGCCACTTCTCTTCTCGTCCTCTCCTCCATCGTTTCCTTTACCTCAATCTCTCTGGCAGATCTAGAAGGAACTGTCTTCTCTCTCCTGTTCTATCAGGCTACAATGGCTCCCCGGGGAACGACACGGCTGATGAGCTGGCCAGACGGGGAGCGCTTCTTGTGCTCTTTGCAATCCCTTGTAGTCTCTCTCCTATTGTCTCTCGTATGCACCCTTGTCTTTTCTCGGACTGGAGGCGTACTGTCTCATCAAATTCTTCGACACACAGGTTCCCCCGATTTCCTTCGAGAAACTTGTGCTCCCTCGTCACGGTCACTGTGTCCTCTCTCGTCTACGCTGCAACGGACACAGCCTACTGTTTTGCTTTTGTCTCTCTGGGATTGGCAGAATCGAGAATCCTTCCAGCAGCGCCTGCAGACACTCGTCCCAAGACACCTCTCATCTCATTTTGCACTATTCAGCTACGGACTATTTGCGCCGCTCACTCGTTGGCGACTCTATGTCTCTGTGCGACCTCTGGTCCAGGCCCTGGGCATTTCCCGGCTTCTGGGGCTCCATGCCCCCATCCCTCAAAAGGGGTCGGGCAACAACAACAACACATTAATATGTTGAAAAAGTTTAAACATTTTTTCTCTCACTCTACTTTTTGGGGATCACCAAATGCTGTGCTTGGAGTTGGCTACTGTTTAAAATGTTTAGTTACTTCATTTTTTGATGAAATTTTTTGGTTGGATGGTTTACTTCTCTTGGGATGGAGGTAAGGCGAGAACGGCAATCCAGGTTCACGCCGTCAACCTAGTAAATTAGGCTAGGAGAAAAGTGGCAGCCCATTTCGAACCAGTCATGAATGCAAATTGCTGACTGGTAGCCCCACCACCAACAAGGCGGACTGCCGTTGGTGGGCACCCAAAAGTCGCCTGTTACGACATGCTGGGTGGGCAGCTTCACTATTTTAACTCGGCGAAGCACGATTGATAAATCTTTTTGAATATTTTGATGGATAATGCAAAAGATCCTCGCACGCGAGAGAGAATAAACAAAATGTATCAAAGCAGTTAGTTTTTGTAGAAGTTCCAATTACATGCACCAAAATTATGGTTGCTTTTATCCGGTACTCTATATTTCATAAACGTTTAAAGACTATTTTTGATGAATGTTTTTGAAAACGTAGACAGATAATGCCAAAGAGCCATGTTTGTGAAGAAAAGTAGTCGAAATGTGCCAAAGAAAGAAGTTGGTTTGATATAGTAGGATAATTGTTCAACTACGAAATAGAGCATAATGTATGGCAACCAATTGTCAATCAGCCATTATAAACTAATCCTTAGTCCTAAGTAATTAGAGTCACATATTGCCGGAAAGAAAATTTCTTAAGCTTTTTAAAGACAGTTATTGTTAGTACCATATTATAACATTTATATATGAAATTTGTCTGTTTTTACTCAGCTTACCACTTTTTTGGATAGGCAAAAAGTTATGCAACCGTTGACAACGTTTTAACTTTTTTAGTTTAAAAACATATGATATATTGTCGGAATTGCCTTGAAATACCCTTTAATTCGATGAAAAAAGTTGTGAAAATTGGTTGAGAAATGAGGTCACAAAGCAATTTTTAAGTAAACTGATTTTGCAAAAATGTTGCAATTTTAAAAAAAGCCATCACTTTATGATCTCTGTTAGCGAAAGGCTGTTAATCGGTATTATGACGGTATTATTATTAGCCAGACGGTGTTATGACATTTTCGAGCGAGTTTTAAGCGGGTAAGCGAAAAAGAGTAGATGCATGTTTAGAAGGCTTAAAATACCAAAATAAAGAATTGCTCGTTGCATTGTCAAATGAGCATAAATTGCTTTAAAGTTGTTTTTATCGAACGCACGTTAATAATATCTCCTGAAAATGCGTTTAATCGTGTTTCTACGAGGAGTAGTTTTTGAGAAAATACAGCTAACAATTTATACAATCAAGCGTTGATTGTGACGTCATCTTAGATCCCAAGAACAAAAAGCTTTTTGTAAGGTGATGGGTTAGATGGTAGCTTTAGTTTGAGCACAAGACAGTTATGCTCTGTCGAGAAATGTCAGTTTAAAAAATATCTATAATTATGACGTCTCCAATATCCTTATGGCACTCACTCCCAGTTGGTGATCAATACTGCCAAGTTTGATGTTTGTGCGTTTAGTAGTTTCGGAAGAGTTAAAGCGCACGTACGAACAGGCAGAATCGCGCTTTGTGTATTACATTCATATTCATTTGAACTTTTAGTAATTCGTTTCGAATGGGAAATTCCATCGACGCTCGTATGTCCACTTGGGTAATTTGTATGCTTTGCTGCCAAAAACTATTTTTTTTGCTCAGCAGGGTCTACTGCAGTTCTATGTAGAGTCATGGGGCTCCCAGGACTTCATAATTTTTTGGCATGCTTGTTTTTCGTGGAAAAGGTCAAGGAACAGTAGCAACTAAAGTAGTTTTACGCGTTTGATAATTTCGAGAACTAGTGTTGGCAACTTTCCAAAACTGGCATGAGCCTAGTAGTATGTTTGTTGTCCAGTGGCCTATGGCGGACTCAAATGTTTTACATCAATTTGAGTTGGCCAGCGCTGCTAAATTTTCCAAAAACGTCGGCTGTTCAAAATGTCACTGGCAGGGCGCTTGAGAATTTGTTGCTTGTTTATCGTTTTATCAATACGCTGTCGATTACTGTGCTTTTAAGGCCGATCCACACAGACGAATTCGGGAAGAAAAGTTGAGCGTTTGAAGGAAAGTCTGAAAGGCGAGCAAAAATATTTTAACTTTGCGCTTGTCACCTACACAAGCAAAAGCTAGCAACGCCAGGCTAGTGTGCAATATGATAGAGCCACGTAGTATCCCGCACTTAAGTTTGGGTTGTTAAATTGCTTGCAAGTGATCAATAAAAGCGATTTTGAGAAACAAGGTCGACCGTAAATCCCGGCCTATAAGTCGACGTTTCAACCCTAATAAATTGTTCAGAAAATCATTAGTCGACTTATTAGCCAGGTCTAGATTTCAGACTTCCAACATCTACGCTATAAAAAAGTAAACGTGGTATCGGTTGTGTTGGTGTTTCAAAGTATCTGGGTATTTGATGTAATAACGCATTATTTAAACCATATAACTGGAAAACTTAAATAAATACGAGGTAATTTTAAAATAAAGCGGTTGAAACAGTTAGTGGAGTTATGTGGAATAAAAGAGTAAACTTAAGATTCTTATACTTCTTTGTCTTTCGGCTTATTTCCGATTAGGGGTCGCCACAGCAGATAGATCTGAATCTTTATAACATGGCATTTGTTTTACGGTCGGATGCTCTTCCTGCCACCAACCCTCTTCAGAGGGAAAACTGGGCCCACATAAAGGTGTGGGCGTCCCGTTACGTGCCTTGCCTAAGGACACAACAACCATGCTTGCCGGCTTGTTCTCCACAACCTCCCCTAAATGCCGATCGCCACGTAGGAAAGCTGTGAATACCATTTTTTGAAGTCATTTGATATGACTCGACAAGGGGAATAAACTCCGGGTCTACCGACTGTGAAGCGGACACTCCAACCACTACACCATGTTGTTGTTGTTATTGTTGTTGTTGTTTCCCGACCCCTTCCGAGGGATGGGGAATGGCGGAAGACCATGGAGCCCCAGAAGCCGAGCAACTCCCCAGGATCTGGATCAGAGGTCGTAAAGAGATAGAGAGTCGCCAAAGAGTGAGCGGCGCAAAGAGTCCGTAGCTGGACAGTGCAGAATGAGATGAGAGATGTCCTGGGACGAGTGTCGGCAGGCGCTGCAGGAAGAATTCTCGATTCTGCCAATCCTGGAGAGATAAAAACCTAAAAGAAGGCTGTGTCCACTGCAGCGAAGACGAGACAGGACACAGCGAGCATGACGAGGGAGCACAAGTTCCTCGGTGGAAATTGAGGGAACCTGTGTGTCAAAATATTTGGAAGAGACAGTACGCCTTCAGTCTTAGAAAAGACGAGCGTGGATACGAGAGATAAGAGGAGAGAGACTACAAGGGATTGCGGAGGGCGCAAGTAGCGCTCCCCGTCTGGCCAGCTCGTCAGCCGCGTTGTTCCCCGGGAGAAACGAATGTCCGGGGACCCATTGTAGCCTGATAGAACAGGAGGAGAGAGAAGACAGTTCCTGCCAGATCTGCCACAGAGTTTGAGATAAGAGGAAAAGTGGAGGAGAGGACAGGGCGGCGAGGACAGAACGACGAGGACACAACGAGAGTCAGATAGTAGGAGAAGAGAAGAAAAATGGCAGACTTTATGGTGTTGCCGAGACCAGCAAAGAGCGTGCAGAATGGCGCAGGCTTCAGCGGAATAACTTCAGCATATTGGGCCTGCCGAAAAGGAAAGAGTGGCCTCAGTGCCACAGAGAGAGCAGTTGAAAAAAGGAAAAGGAACAGAGCCGCCTGTCCAAAGCACCAGATCATGAGGGGGGAGAGAGTCAAGGTGGGCGAGAGCCGCACCTTGGCGAGAAAGAGGGGGATCAGAGCGAGAGCATGGAGAGGAAAGGGTGGACTCCACCGTGAAGGAAGGCAGATTCCAAGGAGGACAGGGAGGGCAAGCAACAAGAGCCTCCCTAGAACAAGTAGAAGGAAGCATGAGCGGGTGAGTGGACGCAGAAGCTCTCCAGGACGATCTGCAGAGTCTTGGTTTCACTCCAAGTCTGGCCAAACCTGAGATGGGAAAGGAGGTTGGGAGACGAAGAGCCCGCTCATAAGAAAAAAGAGTGAAGTGAGTCAGAGTGACTCGTAGGGGAGGTAGAGAAGCCTCGGTGAGTAGTAGAGGGATAGGGGAGGACGAGAGGCAGCCGGTGATGGCGCGACTGGCCGCTCGGTGGAGGCGTTCCAATTTGGTGAAATTGGTAGCGCTTAGGAAAGGAAACCATCCGGGTGAAGCGTGGGTGAGAAGGGACCGAAGAAAAGATTTATACAGAAGAGAGAGGGATTCCTTAGAGGGGCCCCATGAGGAAGCAGAGATACAGCGTAAGGCCTTGAGACGTGGGAAAAACTTGGCCTTCAGCGAAGAAACATGCTTAGAAAAGGAAAGAGTGCTGTCGAAGGTGGCCCCAAGAAAAGTTGGAGTGGGATTGAAACGGAGGCGGGAGCCGAGTAGGAGGAGGTTGGGCTGGAGGTTAGCTTGGTATGGATCCACTGAGAAGAAGGAGGCCTCACATTTGCTCGGATTGAGAGGAAGACACCAGTGCTCAAACCAGCGCTCCAATCGAAACAGAGCTCCTTGTGTGGCCTCCACTGCAGTAGGGACCGAGGGGGAGGAGGAGCAAATGGCCATATCGTCAGCGTAAAGAGAGCAGCTGACTGAAGAAGGCAGAGAGGCCGGAAGATCATTAATGAAGAGAGAGAAAAGTACAGGGCCAAGAACGGATCCTTGCGGAACATCTCGACCGACTCGAAAGGAACGACTTTTGTGATTTTGAAAGACCACAGAAGCGCGCCTATCAGAAAGGAAAGATTGAGTCCATCGAGCAAAGCAAGGAGGGAGGCCAGCCGAAATAAGTTTGTGGAAAAGGGCGGGATGCCAGACAGAGTCAAAACCTTTAGAGAAATCGATAGTAGACAGGATCGTCCGAGAGCCCGGCCTGGGTTTGTTAAACCTATTCAAAATGGACTGAGAAAGGTACAGAATTTGATCAAGTGTTGACCGTCCGGAAACCGGCCTCGCGAGAAGAGAGAATGGAATTAGATTCCAGAAAAAAGAGAAGACGGGATAGAATGATGCGTTCAAACAGCTTTGATACGCAGGAGGTGAGAGAGGTAGGCCGGAAGGAAGCAGGAGAGTCGAGAGGCTTTCCCATCTTGTGTATGGGAATAATGGAAGATGTTTTCCAAATGGAAGGAAAGGAATGTGAAGACCAAGAAAGATTGAAAATGTGAAGAAGAAAATCCATGCCAGAGCGAGGAAGATGCTTTAGCATGGGATAGGCAACTTTGTCTGGACCAGTGGCGGTGGACGAGGAGAGTTTGGAGGCAGCCGCAAGAAATTAAGAAAGTGAGAAACGAGAGCAAAAGGACGAGTGAAACTCCACAGAGCACGTGGCTCGGCGGAGCTCAGAGAGGTAGCCTCTGGCTCTGCTGCGCAGGGCCTTTGGCTGAGAAACGGAAAAGTGAGATCTCAGGTAAGCGGCATAGACCGAAGCCGATTCCCTGGGAGAAGAACAGTTAGGGAAAGTTAGGAGAGGAGGAAGACGAGGAAGGAGAGCCAGCGATAGAGCGAAGGAGAGAGTGTACAGATTTAGGGTTAGACTTAGGTGAGAGAGAAGAGCAAGTCGTCTGCCATGCCTCAGCCTTGGCCTTGGCAATGACCGACGACGCGCGTCGAGAGGCGGAGATGTAAGCCTGGCGATCTTCATCACTTCTGTGAGCGCCAGCGAAAGCCCTGCGTCTTTCACTAACCACTTTTTCCACCTCAGGAGACCACCAGGCTTTAGGAGGGCGTTTGATGCAGCCGAAAGGAATGGAAGATTTGGCCGCATTCAAAGTGAGAGAGATAAAGAGAGCAGCAGCAGCAGAGGAAAGAGAAAGAGACGAGTATTCCTCTGCAGAAGGACAGTGAGAGTCAAAGTAGGAGGCAAAACCATCCCAGCGAGCTTTCTGAAAATTGAAGGAAGGGGGAAGCGCTCGTTGGGCCGAAAGACCGGAGAAAGAGGGATAGATAGAAGAATTGGTAGATGGTCAGAACCCAGGTCCTGTAGCACCTCCCAGGAGCAGGAAAGGGCAAGAGAGGAGGGAGCAAAGGAGATGTCAGGGGAAGAGCGACTGCCAGAGGAGCGATGGAGAAGGGTGGGTATGTCAGGATCATTGAGGGGGAGGAGGTCAGAAGAAATGACCCAGTCGAATACTTCCTCCCCACGGGGGTCGGAGGTACCTTTTGAGTCCCAGAGGGGGTGATGGCAATTGAAGTCCTCAAGAATGAAGATATTTCTGGAGGAGGAAAGGATGGAGGGAGAAAAGGAATCGGTTCTGCCATCCGTTGGGGAGGAGCGAATAGGCGGGGCATACACATTGAGAAAAGAGAGCGAGGAGGAGTTGTTAAGAGAGATGTTGACCCCTACATAATCAGAGTAAGGATCAAGCGAAGGAAGAGAGGAGGTAGAAAGTTCAGAAAAGGATAGGCCCTGTCTGACAAAACTGACAACGCCGCCGCTGGCATGCGTGGTATCATAGGAGAGAATGCCAGACCGGGAGTGGGTGCGATCAGAACGCAGAACAGAGAACCCAGGAATCCGGAAAGAGGAAGATGAGCTAAGATTGGATTCCTGAATGCAGATAAGGTCGACAGGATGGGACGAAAGAAAGTGAAGTAGTTCAGTGCTCCTGGCTCGAAGACCTCCAGCGTTCCATTGAAGAACCCTGAGAGAGTCAGGGGGAGGAGAGGAGGCAGGAGGTGCAGAAGTATAGCCAGGAGCAAAGGACGGTGGTGGGAGGGCAGGGGAAGGAGATATAAGATGGGCAGATGGGGGATAAAAAGTTTGGAGACGAGGGTGGGGCAAGAGTGCAGCGTTAGCAGAGGAGGGGCCGGATTCCACAGTGGAGGTATACGTGCCGGGGGGTCCGAGGAGGGGGGTGTCACAGTGTTACGGCAAGGGGGGCAGCTCCAAGAGTGAGAGCTGCCAAGAGCTCTGAAATTAGATAAAAAAGGTTGTGAGCACCTTAGATGTACCCATCTGGAGCAAGCGCAGCATTGCACTGACTTGCCCCACCAGGTCACATTTCCAGCGCACACAGAGCGGGGAAAATGGGACCAGGGTTGGGATGAACGTTACCGCTCATCAAGAGAAGGAGAAGAATGAGGAGAGGAAGAAGGGCAGGAGAAAAGAAAAAGAGAAAACAGGCGACCGATTTTAAAGATGCTGTGTGCTGCCCTTCTGCGGTCGTTCAGGAGGCAGCATAGCGAAAAAATAAAGGGGAGTGCCCGGGGTAACTGGGACCCTCGGGAAGGCCAACAGCCATTTCGACCCAGCCCAAACGAGGCCGGGGACCGCACCACCACGTTGAGGCGGCTGTTGATTGGTGCAGACCACTACACCATCACGTCGGTAAATTTAAGATTCTTAAACTATAGGACTTAATTAGGTTTGAAAGAACATTTGCAGAAAGTTGTTTGTCCGCCCCTTTTAAATAAAAATGCAGTAGATTACAAATAAAGTAGGCTAATACTTTCGCTACAAAATAACCTGGCTAGTCTAAAGATTTTTGTTACGAAAAAATTGGGTCGGTCATATCTAGGCTTAAATCATGAATTTTTATCTATAAAAAACTAGGTTGACTTATAGGCCGGGATTTGCGGTAATAGCTTAGCTCAGTGTTTCTCAACCGCCGGTCCGCGGACCGGTGCCGGTCCACGTCTGCTTTCCTGCCGGTCCGCAAAGTATATTTTAATTTTATATCTCAATTGGATAATGCTTGAGGCTGATCCATTATTAAACACTTGCGGCCGTCAGGCCAAGTCAGTCTGGTCAGACGCTTATTATGCGTGCACAATAATTTTTTTTCAATAGCCGGTTGACGAGTTTATGCGCTCTGCCGACTAATCTATGAAAATTAACTCTTGCTTGACGATGAATCGGACCGCGAGTTACGCAATCGCGGCAGTAATACAGGTGTTGACCTTATTTTTTCGGAGGACGGCCCCACTTCCTTTTGTATTCGTATGTTAATTATTATAATTGGAAGTGAGTCGGGTGACAAAAGTAGTGTCACATATAATTGGGGTCCGCAAAAAAGCAGATTCACAAAAGAAGTCCGCGAAGCAGCAGATTCGCAAAAAAAGTCTGCGAGGCCAAAAGTTTGGGAACCTCTGGTTTAATCTACAACGCAACAGTCTTTTCTCAGCTGGCGATACAGCACACATTAGTTGTTTCTTAAACAGCGCATGTTGTCCGAAAAGAACGAATAACAATGTTCAGCGGTTTATAACTGCCTAGTCAGCGTTATGACGTCATAGTACAAATAATGGGCAGCGAAGGCATAGCTTTTGCTACAAACCAAAATTTAACAGTGTAATTTAACGAAATCTGGCAGTAAAATGGAAACAAGCAAACAGCTAAATATTTTCCAGTTCTTTCAAAAGACACCCGACAGTGAAAATCAAGTTGGTGGTTTTAACAGGAAAGAGGAAGAAGATAGGCCTACTACTTCAAATGTACCATATGGCGGGAAACGATCATATGATGGTGATATGGATTGCGCAGAGACAAGCAAAAAGCGAAGACGAGACTTTGTTAGGCAGTATGATAAGAACTACTTGAAACTTGGTTTTACCATTGCTCCTAGGAGTGAAAAATTGCCGCTTCCTATGTGCTTAGTCTGCGCCAAAGTTCTTTCAAACGACGCAATGAAACCCTCAAAGCTTACTCGGCATTTTCACTCGCAGCATAGCAACCTTGTTGGCAAGCCTCTTGCATATTTCACGAGACTACTGAGTGAAACAGAAAGGCAAAGAACAGATATGCAAAAGGTGACAACGACTGATAAATCCCTTCTCAAATCTTCCTATTTAATATCTCTTCAAATCGGCAAAACTAAAAAACCGTATACAATTGGGGAAGATTTAATAAAACCGTGCATGTTAGCAGCTACTGCAGAGATTTTGGGTCCAGAAGCAGCAAACAAGCTTCAAGCGATACCAATTTCAAATGATACAGTTCAAAGAAGAATAATTGATATGGCAGTTGATGTTGAAGAGCAACTTATTGAACAAGTAAAGAAATTGAGATATTTTGCTATACAGCTTGACGAATCAACAGATTTGAGCAACTGTGCTGTTCTTGTATGCTTTGTTCGGTATGTAAATGAAGGAAGAGTCATGGAAGATTTTCTTTGTTGTCTCAAACTACCTGGACGGACAACCAGTTCGGAAATATTTAGGTCTCTTAATAACTATGTGCAAGATCAAGGTTTAGATTGGGGTAAATGTGTCGGGGTTTGTACTGACGGCGCTGCTAACATGATGGGATGTCACTCGGGTGTAACTGCAAAATTTAGAGACGTGGCAAACAAAGATTTTCTGATTACACACTGTATTCTTCACCGGGAAAATTTATCTGCCAAAAAACTATCTCCTGAATTAAATGACGTTTTGAACGGCGCAGTGAAGATGGTAAGTGATATACGTGGCCGAGCACTGCACTCGAGGCTCTTTGAGGCTTTGTGTGATAGCATAGGTTCACAACATCATCATCTCTTATTTCATGTTGAAGTTAGGTGGCTTTCGAGATGACGCGTTCTCACTCGTCTCTTTGAATTGAGAGAAGAAGTAAAGCATTTTTTTGTGAAAGAAACTCTCCACTAAAAGACCTCTTATCCAATGAGATGTGGACAGCCAAACTAGCATACTTAGCGGACATATTCAGCCGCTTGAACGACCTTAACTGTTCTCTACAAGGTAATCACACCAACATATTTAAATTGCGTAACAAAACTGATGCTTTCAAAAAGAAACTGGTGTTTTGGAAAAGAAATGTGCAGAAAGGCGATATCGATAGGTTTCCATGTTTGCAAGATGTCGTGGCAAATGCTTCTGTTAACACAGGAGAGTTATTTGCTCTTATAAGTCAACACTTGCAAGAGCTAACCATCAGTTTTGGCCAATATTTTCCAGATAATGCAGATCCTCGAAAGGGAAACTTTTGGATTATTAATCCCTTTGCAGAGGATATCGATTCATGCAATCTTAACACTGTTGAGAAAGAATCGCTTATGGAACTTTCTTGCTATACCACGTTGATGTCCAAGCATAAAGATTTACCTCTGTCACAGTTTTGGTTATCGCTTACAACGGAATATCCTGAGCTGAGTGACAAAGCAATCAAATTACTGCTAATTTTTTCTACAACTTACCTATGTGAGAAAAGCTTTTCATCTTTATCTCTCATCAAGACCAAACAGAGAAATCGTGCGGAAATTAACGCTCTACTTCGTCTTTCAGAAACTTCACTACAACCGCGTTTATCACTTCTAATATCAAAAAGACAGCAGCAAATTTCTCATTGAATTGTTTATACTTGTGTGCTATTAAATTGCGTACCTTGTTTTTGTGTTTATGTCATTTTTGGTTGATTGTTAAGGTCCACCGGTCCGCAAAATTTATTTTGAAATTTTACCGGTCCGTAAACTAAATAGGTTGAGAAACACTGGCTTAGCTAGTTTACCAACTGTAAATTGTCAGTAATGGGTTAGTTAAAGTTTTGTGCGTGAGTACCGATGAGTTTGAAGCTAAAGTTGTAACCTAGAGGGTAAACTCAATATGCGTAAAAGCGCTCTTAAGCTTTTGTTTTTAAAGTTGATCATATGTGCTTTGGCTTTTAGGAAAAGTACTTCGCGGCAAAGCTCCGGTTACACTGTGATGTTTGAACACATGTTCTGTAAATGCCATCTTGTGGCCGGAAGACAAAAATATTGTAACTAATTGAACAGCTATTGATTGCTAGGACGAAGGAGTACATGCAAGCGTTCAGTAGTCGTCCTCGCATTTCGAGAACTCCTGACAAGTCCGGGAGGACTCCACTTTCCAGTCGGGTTCCTCCCATGCCAACGTACTCTGTGGGGGAGCCAACATCACGTCCTTCTTCCTCTCATTCTTGGAAAGGATCGAAAGGAAGTTTAGGATCTTTTGAAGGTGGCAGCGGAAGAAAAGCAAATTATGATTGATTCCCGCTTTTTTGTTATTTATTTTTGATTGGAAATTAACATCAGGAACCTAACCGTCATTTTTTCGTGGGGAGTGAAAATCTGAAATAAAGTTATAAAAACTGTGCAAAAAATCCTGATATGATAAAAAGAAAAACTATCTGAAGATGTCATTCGGTTTTGTAAAAAGTATATTTTTAATATTATGTTATATTTTTAAAGAGGTGGGCACTACTGATGTACCTGAGTATCACTTATGAAGCAAGCTGAGCATTTTCATTCACATCAGTTCTGGCACATAGGTAAACATAAAACATGGTAAAATACCCGATGCTGTCTTTTTTGAAAGAATGAGTGTAAGTCGGTGTAATAAACCCACATGCTTCGAGTCGTTAGGCATACGAACTGTACAAGTGTGTTTGATTGTGATGATGTTTGCTTCTGCGTGCGGCTACTAGTATAGTAAATTCCACGAATTTTATTGAGATGGTAGTTTCGTTAATTCATGCTTTCACTGTGTTTCGTCACTTGTGCACCACATCATTAGCGTGTTATTGGTGCTAAAAACGTACGTACCATTGCTCAATACTTTACACTGTAGTATCTATATTGTCATATTCGATTATTTTGCAAATATATTTTTGTGCAGTTTCATTCATCATTCTCGAGTGAAAAAATTTCATCACTAGAGTGCGTTATGAAGTGTTTTTTGCTTTCACTCTTCGCCAGTGCTACTTGATCTTTCCTACCTCGCTAACCCCCGGGGTTGCTCTGCAAACCTTCATCGAATTTTGAAATGCTGGAACTAGCGTAGCCGTTAAAAGCCTTTTAACAATCGATCTCGTTGTGCTTCGTCAAGTTGAAAACCTAATTTTAGAAATTTTTAAAAATAATTGTTGATTAATTTTCACCTAGTCTCCTCAGCGATACTAGGAAAATCCTGTCAACAAATGCAAACTTCTTGTCTTGGACTTATATTGTAGACTTCAACGGCGGTAAAATCACTTCCAAACAACAGAGAAATAAATTTGATAACGGAAAACTGAAATTCTGTTTAATTCCTCAGATTATAGAAACAAATAATTGAACGATAAACTTGGTTTGACACTATTAGGACTTGTGGATTGCTTTTCTTTCAACCCCCGTTTCAGAACTATTTTCCAGACAAAGAATCGAACACCTCACTAACTGAACTTCTGGGTAAGACGCCACTTCGCAATTACTTTTTGGTTGTCTTACTCTAGAGAATCAATATAAGATTAAGGTGGCAAATCACCATTTGAGCTGTTTTAGCCGTTTTTGGGAGTTTTTATAAACTGGTTTGGTCATTAGAAAGCCCGTTCGCAAAAAGGAAGAAACTCAACAGTTTTGCATAAATTATGACGTCATCGCATCAGAAATCCGCCAATTTTCAAACACGGATATCTCGTCTCATACATGGGTTTTTTCGTTCAGTCAAAGTTTGTGTGACAGATAATAACCAAAATAAGGGTTTGTAGTCACGAATTTGCTATATTAATGTTCAGTTTGATACAGTCTGCATTCAAAAATTCTGTTGGAAATTTTTGCGCATAATTAGCTACCAATTAGTAACATAATACCCCTATCAACAGAGAACTACACTACGGAGGGGAATTTCCCGACTAGAATCCCTGCATAATGATCCAAGGCCCATGTTAAAAAAAGAATTTTGGAAATCGGATGACATTTGGCTATACTATGCGTGTTTGAAATCAGTATGAACACAACAAAATGAGAAAATCGCAATTAAATATTTCATGTTGTACCGAACTAGGCATAATATCATCTGAAAACGTTTATTTCAGATCAATGTGCGCCGGATTCATAAACCTTGCCTTCCTCTTCATTTTTCGTGTCTATGAATCCCTTTTTCTCGGCTCGAAGTCTCTTTCGAGTAATTTTATACCGATCACTTAATTTTCGTTTGGCGTGATACAGACGCGTAGTGTCACTACTATGAGCACTTTTGACTGTGAATCCTCCACTCAGTTCTAACTGCTCGAAAAGTTTCACGAAAGCATCATTACCATCATTGAATATAGCGACAGCAAAGAGTGCTGCTTCTGATACCACTGGTCTAGACTGATACCACTATCGCTCCCGTGCGGTAACCATACCCGAGCGGGAGCGATAGTGTTCGACAGAAAAACCAAAAAAATCAGATTTCTGATAAAAATTTTATTTCCGGGAAGGTGCCATCAAGACAACGAAAACACCTGCTAGAATTATGCTCGTTTCCAAAATCGTACGCCCACAAGATCGGCTGAAAAGGGGTCTCAAACAAGCAACAAAGGCGTTGCTTGGCAGAAAACACGTGTACCCCGGGATTTTAATCTACTTAGACCGGCCCATTCAGTTTTTTGTGGCCAGAATCTGATTCTATGGATCAAATAGTACTATAAACTGTGCCAAACTAATTTTCAATTTTTTTACTGATTTTGTCGAAATTCTGGCTTTCAAATAGTGATTTGCCACCTTAAGTGTGTCGACCAATTACTTATGAAACACTAAACTTTTCCATTGATATGACATCAATAATAACAATTCGATTTTTAAGTAAGCTAAATCTTGCGCCGATTTCGTCAAAGTCTGGTTAAGAACTGCTTGTAGAACAAGCAGTTTAGTGGAAACGCACTTCCTAAACATTTTTTTCGTACGAACGCAATTTCCATGCTTTTAAAATCAAAGCCCTTGAAAATGCTTTTTACTTCAGTAAAAATACACCTGCGACGAGTGAGCACTTTTTGTTTTACAAAGACTTCGGTTAAATGCATTCTCGCGCTGCAGTAATGCTGTCATCTCGAAGAATATGGTCCTAGCGATAAAACTCAGCAGCTGAATAGCATTGTAGCATCATAACTACGGTCGAGATGAGTCGTCTCGCTTTGTAAAATAAAGTTTATTTTCGGAGGAAGAGTTACGAGTCATCTTCACAATTATTTAGATCTCACTAAACGAGAAAAACTTAATCAGTACTTTTTTCCAAATGCGCAAGAATCAAATTCGATGCGCACGTTAAAATATCGAATCCAGTGTGCGCTGGCGTTAATTATAACAGTGAACATGTGTACTCGGCTATTTTTTTTTGTTAACAGTAACGGTTTTTTCGTAACCTTTCTCGTGTTTTAATCTTTTTGGGACAATAACTTCCTCGTTCTTCGCTTGATAGGCTATGTTTGAGCTGAAGATTTGATCTGTAAGGCAACGGTGACACCGATGCAATTCAGCGTTAAGATTTTTTGCTTTTACACCACTTTTAGGTTTCTAATTTCATTTCATTGGTTTAGGAACTTTCCTAATTTAATTTGTTTCAGCCGGAAAAAGTGGCTTGCTGTCTTGCATTCAAACTTGCCAAAAAATTTTGGGTCCTTTCGTGAATCAGTTGTTCTCATAAAAGATACGAAAAAAACTTTTAGAGGTTCAGTTACTAGCTTTTAGTTGATTTGGTGTGGCTACTTAAATTAAACTTATGCATGTTATAGGCAATTTTGTAAAAAGATTAGTTTATGGGTGAGTCTGTGCAGTGGCGTTACTAAAATAAAGATAACGCTCTAACAAAACTCAATTTAATTGATGGTAGCTGCAAGTTGTTATTGTGAAGCTTGTAGGTAACGCGGTTATGGGAATATTTCTAAATAGTACACGTCCACGAACATCCTAAAACTCCTAGAGCATCCACGAAACTTGTATCGGTACGTGTTGCACCTGTAGCATTTTTTTATTCCGAGTGATGCAGCGATGGAGAGTCGCAAACCAGCTTGGCCGCCCTAAGCACAGAAGCAACAATATGTTGCTCTGTAAGCAGTGAACATGCTACAAATGCAAAGCTGTCGCGCAACCTGGGCCGAAATTCAGGGCTTAGCCAGCAAATCTAAAATAGAACAAGATATAATAAGGACCTTTTTATTTTTAAAGATCAACTTTTCCAAAACTCAAATTTGCAATGTTGGTCTCAAATCAAACGTGAAGTCTTTTTTGGCATCGCTTTTTATTCCATTTAAATAGCCTGTGACAGCGAGCGATCCACAAGTTTATTTTTCCTGGCACACAGTACAATATCTGACATGATTACAAATACAACAATGCGAAAATATTTATAAAAAATTGGGAGTTCATATTTGCCTGTAGTTCCTACTGATGTAACATGACACGTAGAGTAGGAAGTAACGGATGGTAAATGCAGCCACTGAAGCATAAACAGTACGATGATAATGATGTACTGTTTTTGCAATCTCAGTAGCCTGGAAATCAGGAGATCACCATTAGTCTCATTTGAGACTTCGGCAAATCATAAACAGGCCGAGTATTTCGACATATCAAAAAGAGAATCAATAATATAATTAGGGCTTCAAGCTGGCCACTCACGCGAACCACGTCGACCCAACCAATTTCCTGGAAATTGTTCATTCATAAACAATAGCAAAATGTGGAGGACCAAAGTTTTTCATAAAAATCAAGTCTCCAGTATTCTTTAAGATACGGCCGGCTTAAAGTCCTGATTTAACATCTTTTGACTGTTTTCTTTGGTGATGGTTGAAGGAACACGTTTACTTTACAAAACCAACGATTTTAGAAGAACGTGAAGGGTGACTACAAGAAGTTATTAGTGCCATTCCGCAAGAGTAGCTGAGAAGATTAGTTGATGCTATTCTCCAGCGCCTTGAAAATGCTGGTGCACTATTGAATTGTAAACAAATCTTCATGTTGTGTGTGTTCTTATGATATTCATTTTTATGTTAAAAATAATTTAATCATTAAGAAATAAACAGATTATAAGGTTTTTAAACCAAGATGTTACTTTTCACTCACCCAGTATATCGCAACAACACCAATACGATTTTCATATCGACATTGTCGATGGTCTAGACTAGATCTAAGTGCCGGGAGAGGGAAGAAGTACTCGAGGGAAACTGGCAACAACGGCCTTATTAAATTTATATACCGGTATTATGCATTGAATTGGTGGTGCAGAAATCAAAAATAATAAATTATATACGATTTAGAATTATGGTCGAAATTTGCAGGATAGGGGCGATATACTTATTTATATAAACTTTTTGTTATTGCTCTTAAATATGTTTTCTGGACGAAGCCAGCGCAGTCGGCTTAACCGATATTTTTAATCTACCCTGGTGAAATAAACCTACCGTCAGATATCATGCAAAAAATTTTGTAAACAGCCTAATACTATTAGTGATATGCTAAAAATGGAAGACATTTTCAATTGATACAAAGCAGTTCTTCGAAATGCGAGCCAATCTTTTGTTTTTTCTGGATCGAAAGGTATCTACACAGTTTCAACAATAAAAGTTTGATGGAGAAATACCATTGGCTTGTGAACTTGTATGACATTGATATCAAGTTTATAATAGCATTCCTGCAGCAAAGATTTTTTGATTACAAATTTGTTTTGAAAATACGGACATGTTATCATGATTTTCATTTCTGTTTTTAAGCTGTTTTATTACAGCATAAACTTCATAACAATGCTCTAGATTTTCATTCAAACTTGGAATGACAATCTTGTTTGAAAGCCAGAAAGTGGAGCTTCTTATACTCGGAGCGATTTCGTATAGAGTCAGCTCAACATCGAGAAGCATAAAAAAACGTCTTCAACCAAAATTTACTCCATTAATGTGGGTTTTCTCAAAAAAATTCGCCCAGAAGATTTGATTTCATTTAACTTTCCTGAAGATATGAAGAAAACTAGTATCTAATTAATCATACACGTCATCAAACATGCGCACAAAAACACAAAATTATTTAATTCACAAGTTCAGAATTTAGCTATCCATCATCATTCTCAGTATTTGTAACAGCACAAGCAAATATTGATCAGTTTCCCCTCTCCTTCCTGAATTAACTTTTGTATCTTCAACGAAATGCAACAGATTACCGCCGAATACTCTTGACATTAAACTTCTTCAATTTATTTTCGCAACCTCGCAACAATTCTTCAATTTCGTTTTTCTTATTGTTAAACTCCAAAATCTCAAGATTTTCCATCTAAACAATGACATTTTGACGCTTCACAATTATAGACTGTATGATCGATGCTCAAAATACATGTACTACGTGTTCATTACTTGCATAGGTGCTGGTTTTGTGTCAGTTCAGAAAGCTAGGCTGAGTTGCAACGGCATTTTGGGTTTAATTTCAAACTGCAATCAGTGGTGAAGTTGCGCCATATACCGTAGCACAAAGCTCTTGGAAAAGTGATTGATTACTTAGTTCACCCAATTCACGGACCAGATGTGATCCGCGCTGTACGACCTGCACAGAATTACAGTCATAAATAAAAAACGGTAAATTCATGGCGGTTGATCAATTCGACATTTACACTATAAATGTATGAGTATTCAACAGAGCCTACGCCAGGCACTCTTACGGCCAGTAAAAACTTTTCGTGAAAAAAATCAAGTTATCAGGAAAAATATTGTACCGAGCGCGACGGCTTTTTGTTTTTAGAAAAAACACATCTGAACGTAACTGGGACAGCTCACAAATTATGTAACGTTTTTTTATCCTATTTTTTACCCACCTGGCCCTATGACAAATTATGACGTTATTGTAAATCTCCGCCCTCTCGTCTGATGCGTCATATAAAATATACCAAGAAAACTTTAAATTTTCAAATTCGCCACAAATATCTCGTTAATAAAACGATTGAAAAGTTATTAGGCCTATACATTTTTTAGTATAGGCATAATAACAATTTTGCCATATAACGATATCTCTTACCTCTTTCCTATCATGTGTCAAAAGATGGTTTTGAACCTCCTCCTCCTTGGAGGCCTCATACGATGTTTGAACGGCCCCTATTGGTCCTCAAACTACATTCCAGAATAAAACCTGACTTTGATAGTTGAACCCGTAACCCTCGGACTGAATCAAGTTAAATGCTCTTGAGCATTGGGAGAGAGGCCATAGCCAGGACTCAGTTTTTTAAAATTAGATCAATGACCTTTTTTTACAAGACTATTAATGTCTTTAAAAATATCTGTTACGGGAATAAAAATGGCAAAAGACTTTAAGAAATTTGTCAACACGGCATTGAAAGCGTACCCAAAATTTTTCTTTTGGAAGGGATGGCGGCGCTTGACACAATGAGAATAAAAGGCTTGATCTGACTGAAAAATGCTCGATCTCTCTCTCTCTCTCGACCTGATTTCCATAATTCTTTTAGTACTTCGAACGCAAACACAAAATAGAATTTTAAGATAAAACAGTGAAATAAAGAAAACACTTTGATGTATGGACTTTCCTCGGCTCCGACCGCTCCAGTGCCAGGTTTAAAAACAAACAAGTGATATGTTCTTGGAAAACATTTTATAATCATGTTCGCTGTTTGGTGGTTTGCAATAAACAGCTGAAAACTGAAATAACGGTAATCATCAAACGGACAACACTACAAAAAATTTACGGAAGTACCAGCTTGAATATACAACAAGTAAAAATGCTTAATTAATCAACTTTAAACGGAAACTTAAGGTCAAGCTTACTATTTTTGTGAACAGCCATCATTCGGTGTTACGCTTCAGGAATTTGTCAAAATAAACGTTTTGCTGCACAAGACGTGACTGAAATTGAACGCAACAGTTTGAATATAACCAGCAATTGTAGCTAAAAAGAGATGTTGCAACAATTGATTTCTAGGAAATCAAATTTATGGAAGGTCGCGTTGTTTCCTTTTATACTGTTAGCACTGAAACTGTGCTCAAAGAAAACTTGGATACTCGACGAAAGCAGCCTCCGTAGCATCATCAAACAAACAGAGTGGTGGAAATGGGTAAATGGTTACAACTGAATAGAAGAGAGAGAACAAGAAAGCACTCTCGTGTTTCTCAAGTGGTTGCTTGCTTTGAGACTTACCTAACTATGCATGCTGTCATGTAATTACAATACTAAATTTTAAGTGACATGAGATGATTAAAAAAGAGAAGATTAAGACATATGTATGTTTCTAGAGATAATATGTAAAGGAATTGGCGGAAAAATGTCGAAAAACTGAGGTCACGTGATATCAAGACACAGTGAGTGACAAAAAATTAAATACATGTTTTACCTACTGGCTCACCGTAGTCTAACTTTTCAAAAAATACGTCTATTGTACTTTGTTTAACATCCATGTTTTGAATAGCTTTCACACCTGCTATGTATGTTGAAACCTGATTAAATAACTTATTTAGCCATTTGTAAGTTTTTAGAGGAAATCTGCAATTGGCGGAAAATTTTCGAAAAACTGGATTTACGTAATATCAAAACACAGTGAATGCCAAAAAATTAAATACGTGTTTTATTACCATATGTTATCGTTCTCTACTTTTTCAAAAATGTGTCCGTTGTTTATGAATATTTTTAGTGAATACCAGTAAAACTGAATGAGATTAATCAATGTTGAAGTCTGCTATACGTATAATTACAAAACCTCCAAAATGAATACTATTAAATTATTTCTGTTCTCAAAATGTCTGATATCTGGTGTAAATAAGAAATTTTTTGGATGAAATAAATTTTGATGATGAACTATTTTTTGCTTTGGTACTGACAAATTCTACCAAATCTCGAAGTGAGCTGATACTTTCATGGTGCCAGATTCTGCATCAAACGTGTACCTTTACTCACAACTCTTATCAAAACCGTTGAGATAATGCGAGGTAAATTTAATTATATAATACTAAAATTAGATCAATGTGTTGGTTGAAATATTTTAAATGAATTGATAGATTTGGTAGTTTTACGCAAGTTTATCTGCTATTATTACCAGCTGGTTTTTTGAGTGATTCAATTAATTTGCACACTACTGTAAATACTCCCTTATTCCCCGTGATTCCATACCGACCTATTCTGGTTGCTCAGCCCAAATCCTCACTAAATGGATCATCCTATATTGCTCACAACTCAAGAAAACTCTTCCCACTTTTTGTTACTAATAGAATTTCTATCATTGTACTTGATACTGAGTTCTCCGACTGGAAATACGTTCCTTCCAAAGCCAATCTGGCTGACATGACTACAAGAGTGATCACTATAGAAGCGTTTTAAAAATCCAAAACTTGGTGGACTGGCTCAAAGTTTTTGTGGCTTTTTCATGATAATTGACCAGAGCTGATTTAATTACTTCTTGAGTTACCATATGACCTTTCTCCTTTTACAACTTCTGTAGCCAAGGCACTCGCAGTAAGCAAAGGCAAGCTTGTCCAATTGTAAACCTGATCAATTGAAAAAATGAGTAGCTTGGCTAATCCGATATAAACCATTCCTGCATTTAAAAGTTTAAAAAAGTGATTTGATATTTGATTGTTCAAATTTGTCAGTGGATAAACTGCAAAATGCAGAGTTGTGTGTGATCACATATATCCAGGGAGGTGATTTTTCTGCTGTAATCAGCGTTGTTTTTAACAATAGTTCATTTAAAGACTTTTTTTATCGCAATCTGATAAGGCTCAAACAATTCTCGTTGCTTGTGTTCTTTACCGTGGAAAAAGGTTAGAGAAGCGCCTATCGAATTGTCTGTTCGGCACCAGCAATACTGCCAATCGTTTCTGATCTTCTGATTTTAAATCACAACCACTTAGTAGGCCACACCTGGAAGCGTCAGTCGTATTAGATACTAAATGGTAGTGGGACAGTACAAGTTAATGGCAAATGTGTCTTTGAAAAAGCAAAATGCTGTAGCCGGTCAACAGCTAATGGCTGATCTTTCCTTAGGCCGCTTTCAAGTTTATGAACCTTTTTCGCATGTCGAAATTGATTACTGTAGTTCAACAACGCCGAACCCAACTGGAACCTCATGGATGCAAACACGCACTTTTATCCATGCTCCCTGGGAAAAAAGCGGGTAGTCTCCTAGCTTAATTATTGATTCTTTTTTTGCGAGCCCTTCAACAATTTACGAGAGGAAATATATCGCGCAGAGGAAAGCCAAAACAGATATAAAGTGGCAACGGTGCGAATCTTGAGAGGCGGAAGAAGTCTTCACGATTCGCAACAACCGTGAAACCAGTCACAAGTCCATAATCATCTTCGTCAACGCAAAGTTCGATGGTCGTTCAATTCTACAGCAGCAAGCCACGTGGGAGATTACGGAAAGGCTTATTTACTCGACTAGGCGTATTCTGTGTGCTCTCATGAAACAACAAACTGCCATAATGAAATCCTACTGCGTTAAAAAGAACACTTTCAAACCTATGTTTGATACTAAATTTTAATAAATAAGCTTTCTGTGCTATTATTTTGGATTTGATGAGCAGGACACGATTGCGGTTTTGAAAAATGTAAATTTTTATTTAAATTGACGGGGGTATGTTAGATTGTATCTAATTTTTCTGTAGATTTTGAACCAGAGTTTGAGGTGTCTTTACCATTTTAGACTAAACAAATGATTTTCAAAGGGTTTGTCGGCTTTACTGTACGTCGCGCTGATCATCTTTTATGTGCCGCTTATAATTTAGACAATTATCAAATCAGCGTATATTTGAAATCTGTGGTCAATATGACTACAAAAATTACTTCTAAGACTCGCCTAATGATA
The DNA here is from genome assembly GCA_963675345.1 of Trididemnum clinides. NCBI lineage: Eukaryota > Metazoa > Chordata > Ascidiacea > Aplousobranchia > Didemnidae > Trididemnum > Trididemnum clinides. The sequence continues at coordinate 13,468,945 of OY776287.1, read as the reverse complement.
CAAAAATGTAACAAAACACTAGTTTGGTGGCTTGTTCTGAAATTTTAATTGGAATAATGAAAAAAAAGAAATGTTGAGCCGTATTAGAACAGGACACCTAAACTTAATTGGGGTACGTAGACTTTCGGAATGTGAAATATGATGTACCACTACAGAAAAGGTTGAATGGCTCTGTTTTAAGCCATGATACAAACCAATTGAATTGTTGTCCCGTATTCTACCATGAATGAAGCGTTACAGTTTGTCACGAATAAGTAAATTTGCTTCGTTGGAATAGTTTTTATATGTATAATCTCTATAAGTTATAGCTTTTGCTCTGCTGTAATTATTTTATTTGTGAACCTAGAATCGTCTCGAGTCGAAACTTGATTTTATAACTCGATTGTTTTAGCAAAAAAAATTTTTTTCTTTCGCATTAAGATTTTATCGCACACGCCTCTTCTGACGTCACAATGGTAGATCATGTGTTTACGTTCAAGACTGATCCAGAATACACTTTTCTTCTCGAAAGTTTTCGATTCCAATATATCATAATTTAGTAGTAGGTGTTTTTTTGTCATGTAATGTTTTCTTGAATTTTCTAGATTGCATCCCATTCACATATACAGTATAAGGCGACGACATTTTTACACATGCAGAGTGAAGAAAGAGAGAGTGAGAGTAACAGAGAGCGTAGAGAAACGATTAGCGTGTTATTCTGTGGTGGTTTGTAGTATATTATTAGCGTGACAAGAATCAAGCAGTTAATTGATTGATATATTACAGTACATTGGTTTGTGTGCTTGACGAGTGAAGGAATTTAAAGTCTCGAAGTATTTTGTGAATATATCTGTTCTGTTCTTCTTCGAGAAGTGCGTGGTTCAAAGTATCGTGCTTAAGTATTTAGTAGAAGCCATCTTCACCTAGCTGTTAAGTTACAGTCAAAAATAATTATTCGACCAATACTATAAGTCGCCTCAATTTTAGGAAAAAAAATTAAAGTTGAGATAGAACCAAAAAATCCTATTTACACAGCACAGTTGTGCCGTAATAACAACGATAAAGTTCAACTCCAGGTAAGTCTGTCAGGCTGAGTGTCATGTTTTATTCAAAGTAGGAGCTTTTTGCTCGAGAATTTCTGATTAGGCTTATAGTTTAGAATTGCGAGCGTCATGTGATTTTGTATATAAAAATTTGAGCTCAAATTTTATGAAATACTATGTAAAAGAAACGTCAAGTCATCAGCCGACTTACACAGCAAACGGTGAACTCATTGACCACCTTAACGAAATCAAAAATGAACTTTGGAAAGCGAATTAATAAACAGCAACCAATTGCCATTGAAGTTCACGTTCTAGCCGCTGCGAGGTCGATGCGGTTCATGAGTGAACAACAATTATGTTATTAAAAGCTTGTGACCTCTTTAGCAAAAAAGGACGGAAAAAACTTGTTACTCTGCGAGCAAAAATATTCTGTAGCTACAAAAGGGGAAAGTCAGGTGGCTAAACAAATATTTTATACAGCTGTAAGGAGAATTCTTCCTTCGCATTGTCGCATCAAATTTTTTGACATCCGTTAGTCAACTATTTTTTGTTCCAGAGTCCAGGGAGAGTACACTCTTGATTTCATGGAGTGGTTTATAGAATGAACAAATAGTGGTTTGGATTAATGTGTGATATAATTTGTAGGCCAGATTTCTCCCACTCATAGTAATGCAAGAGCCTAGCGATGCACTTAGCAAACTGCAGACAGTGACACTTTTTCGACCCTTTAGGTCTCTTCAGTGCAGTTGAAACCTGAAAGGTCGAAACAGTGTCAATGTCAGCAGTTTGCCAAGATTTCTCCCTTTTTCCGGATCACAATTATTTCTAGGCCAGATATCTATTGATTATAATCGTTGTCGATAATTTGTAATTAATCGTAATCAAATTCGAATACATGATCGGTAATTGTAATTGACCTGGAGAAATGTAATTAATTGATTGCAGATGGACGTTGGTGTTGCCTGAAATTCGAAGCTTGTCTTTGATCAACTGAACAAATCGTTTTTCCAAACTAAGAAGCAACTACATATATAACTAAGACCACAATACTCGTCTGCCAACAGATACTGAACGACGGCACAGCACAGATAATTGCGTACAAGACAACAATTATGACGCAACCATCAAATAGACAACAGAACGTATCCAAAAACACACTGTTCCACATGCGCAGCTATAGGTTTTTATCAATTAGATGATTTTTGGTTATTTTTGATACAAAATTTAGCTATAAACCATTCTAAATTCTGTTTTACACTGTCAGGAAGTAAAACTTCTCAATCTTTACCAAACGCTGAGCAACGATAATCAGGATTTAACAGGCAACGCGAATAATTGTTTCCGTAAAATAGTCTATCCAAACAGCGGTTTTTCTTAAAAAATTGGGGATAATTTTGGGTTCTGCTAATGCCACCAGGTGGGATAGTTAAGTAAATAATATCTGAGGGGTTCTTTAAGTCTTCTGATAATGTCAACAGAGCTGTTTCCCAATTGGGTTAGGTGGAGCAACGGTGGCGGGGAGGAGAACTGATCGATACAGAAATAAATCCACTGAAAGAGCTCATCACTATTCCTAAAACATTTAAGGAGGGTACTGAACTTACCCAGGAAACAAGGTGATCACTGTTAAGTGAATTGTTCCTGCCATTGTCGGTCATCATGCCACACTTTGTCTCAATGAACATAATGGTTCAAATTCTTTTCGTTGTTCAGAACCGTGGTATAGGCTTACAAAGTCAATAGAGGCTTGTACAACACGCTTAGAACAATTTTTGACAACGTAGAATAAGGTAGGCGCTGTTCTTGATCCCAATTTTGAAAAAAACCTAGCTGGGGAGGGAAGAAGGTTCCCGGATTGAAGATTAAATCCAACATAGTTTACATGCTAACCTTGGCGAATAGTCATCTGAATCAAAAAGTGATGCCAGCACACAGCCTGTAAGTCCGTTGAAAGTAGAAACACAAGAAATAATCAACAGAGCTGTTTTCCTTCAATCATGAAAAATAAAGCATATAAACAGCAAAAAGATTTTCTCAGAGAAAAACCGTCAAAAAGAAAGTCACCGCTCCTCTTTCGAAAGAAGACAGCAAGTGAAAAAGCTGAAAGTAGATTACTGGTAAAAATTGCAAGAAAATAATTGCCCTTTAGGGGAGCATCCGCTGTTAGTGAGATTGTCGAAAATATTCACCGGGAGTGGCGGGGACGCATGTCAAACTTACTTCTCAAACAGCGGACCTTTTTGGCGGCTAGCAGTGACATATTGCGTATTGCGAAATCTAAACCAAAATAATTTTCTAATATTTTTGGTCTTTTTTGAGTTTTGATTTGCTATGTTTACCTCAAATATGTTAAAAAAGAATGTTTTCATAGAGCTGGTGGTGGCAATCTATTAATAAGCTGGGCCATTATTAAGTTTTCAACATTTTTTAATCTTTGCTGAACAATGTAATTGCAATCGCAATCGAGTTGATTTCAAGACAAAATAATTGTAATCGCAATCAAATTTGATTACATGACGTGTAATCGTAATCGACCTAAAAGAATGAAATTTTTGCATCTTTGTTCTAGGCTCTACTTTACCATTGTAGCTTTGAACTGAACGACCACCTCCCGTTAGAGCAGTGGGTCTGCACCTTTATGGGGTCACGAACCCCAAATTATCTTCATCGGTATTATTCTGAGCGGCTAATTTTTTTCTGGTTAAATCTTTCTCGTTAAAAACTTTTCAACGCAGAAATCACATGTAAGCCTACGCCAAGGCCAAACTTGTTTTGGTAGTGTAGCCATTGTGTATACTTGCGTCACAAAGACGGTTATACAATTATTAAAACTAGTCGGGATACCTACTAGCCTAAAAATATTGATAAACCTTTGGTCACGCCAAGATACTTACGAGAAAAATGAGCAGTTTCTATGAATAAAGCAGTGGTGATGGGGAATATAAAGTTCAACAAACAATATGCATCGTGACACCAACATAACTTCCACGAAAACCTACGATAGGTTCATATCTTCCTTCGGGCAGATTGTTTGACTCGTTATCGTTATCAAATTGAAAACTTTAAGACAATGTAAATTTTTAGAAGTTTTAGTAGCGGTGTCTATAAAGTATTATTTTAGCTTAAAACTTAAAATCATTACGAATACCGGGTTGAGAAGTTTGAGTGGAATGAAAAGATCGTCTCTGCACGGCATTCGTGTTAAAAAATACTGGTCTTTTAAAAATTCATGGACCGCATGAGCCCCCTGGACCCTTCTCTTAACGCTACTGTGGACGCTCCACACTGCGCTTTGCACTGGAGCAGAATCAATCATGGATGAACTACTGCCAACGAGAGGAATACATTAATGTTGGAATCCATACCGAAATTGTGTGGAGTTCTTTGTTGAAAGAACCAAAGATCACATATGAAGCAGTGCACTTTCCAGCTAGTTTTTAAATAAAGTTTGTGCTGGTTTACATGAATTTCACAAACGACTTCAAGCGTATATTTCAATTACGACGAAAACCGTTTTTTGGTGCAAGGTTGAGATATTTAAAAATCAATATCAGATTTCGGCATAGCTTGTATTCGGGAAAATAGCGATTGTTTTTGGACTTTTATGAAAAGAGTACACCATTGGGAACTATTTGGTGACTCAAAAATGATGTCCATAGTTCTTGGGATGCAGGTTGTTTACAAAGCCCACCAATGTTTTTTGTGCCGGTAAAATTGAAAGCTGATGAAACTATTCACTACACAAAGATTTTTTCCAACAATGAAATAAATTTCACATCGGAATTTAATCATGTCAAATCTGTTTAACTACCACTGTTTCTGCCAAAATTCAAATTTAATGTAAAGATTGAAGAGTGTCAAACAAAACACGTCGAAAGCTGATGTGTAGTTAGCCGCCTGTTACCGACAAAAATATTTCTATATAGTAGCTATTAAACTAACTGCAAATTAACATACTGCAACGGCATCTTTAGATTGACTTCAGGCCTCCTAATGGTGCAAACATCATTGACCGCATCTTATTTACCACGCATATTATTGTAAACAACGTTGAAAAACTGTAAAGGTTACCATTTATCCATTTCACTAAAAGCTGCTGTTTATCAAGCCAGCTGTCACCCCAGAAATATATTCTTTTTTCTAGCCATAAAAAAATTAAACATCCACTTCCTGTTAAATCATTTTTTCACTTTGTTCAGACCTCTCGCTTAAGCTAAAACCAACAATAGTCTTTTGCTCCTTACTTTCCATATTGAACGAAAAATAGCAAATTTATAGTATTTTATTTTTACCGGTGGCGTTATAAACATCAAGCCAATTAAACAGTCAGTCAAACGTCAACCTCAACTGCTTTTAACAATTACTGCGAGTTTAAGCAATTATCTACGTAGAATCTCTATCAATTATGATTATTTTTTCTAACAATGATTTTGTATCTTTTTCAATTTGCCTGTGCAGCTTTGTAGTACCAATAATTTTTTAATGATATGATTTTTTATCATTCTACTGATTCAGTGTAACCAACTGTTCTGCCTGTTGTTGTTGTTTGACCCTTTTCCAGGGATTGAGGGATGTGGGAAGATCATGAAACCCCCAAAACTGGGCTACTCTTTAAGGCCTGGACCAGAGGTCGTAGAGAGACAAAGGGTCGCCAAAGAGCGAGTGCCGCAAAAGGTTCGTAGCTAGACCGTGAAGAATGAAGAAAGTTTTCCTGGGACAGATAACCGCAGGCGCTGCATGAAGGATTCTCAATTCCACCAATTCTAGATAGATAAGAGCTTAGCAGAAAGCTGTGTCTGTTGCAGCGAAGACGACAGAGGGCAACAGCAAATGTGATGAGGAAACACAAGCTCCTCAGTGGAAACCGAGGGAACCTGTGTGTCAAAGAATCTAAGTGAGACAGTATACCTCCAGTTCGAAAAAAGACAGAAGTGGATACGAGAAGTCAGAGAGAGACCACAAGAAATCGCAGTATGGCCAACTCATCAGCGCGTCGTTTTCCGGGGGAAACAAGTGTCCAGAAATCCACAGTAGTCTGATAGTAAAGGAAAGAGAAGACAGTTCCAGCCAGGTTTGCGAGAGAGATTGAGGTAAAATGAAAAACGGAAGAGAGGACAGTGTGGCAAGAACAGAGCGAGAGTTGAGATGAAGGAAAAAAGAAGAAAAATAGCAGACAAAAAGTTGTGCAATAATCGATTTAGATCAGACACGAAATTTTTTTAAGGAAGTCGAACCGCTCAACGTTTTACAAAAATTTACACACCTGGCGTTGTCCCACGATGATCCAAGTACAACACTGAACCAAGCTCCATTTCAAATCTAACTCTAAAATAGGCCGAGTAGCACTATGTCAGAATATCCCGATTAGTAAATTTCAGATTAACGCGGTCTGACTTTTTTACAGCAATTGTTTTTGGACTTTTCTAAAGTGAGTTTGAGAAGAAACTGTTGCTACACGATTTCATCATTATTAGTTCTGTTCTTGTTTTGTATGAAGGCATGACATTGCTTTTGGAATTTCTTCATTACAGCCTATACTAGGGATGTCCAACCTGCGGCCCACTCAATGTGTGAATGCGGCCCACTATCGACTCATCAAAAAAAATTTTTTTTAGTAAATTTATTGAGTAGTGAGCTCAAGAGTCTTCATGTAATTTAATCAAAATACTTTACATTTAATAAATAAAAGATTAACATAAACAATTTAAAAAACAAAATAATTAAGATGAAATTTACGACTGAGCATGCATACTAAGTTTATAATATTGTCAATTTCTTAGTTCTGTGATTACGGTCCCCAAAATATGATACACACTATGGATAAACATCACTCTGAAGGCCATCTTGTTAAAACTAAATTGACAATATTGGATTAATCATTAGATTAATTAATTATATTAATGGATTTTTAAGTTTTCTTTGTTGTTGAAATAAATGCATTTTCAGTAAACTACGGCTCAGTATACCTATTAATGGTTATTTTCTTTTTCAGAGAACTATAATCTTAAATATTGAAAATTTCATATTCATATAGCAATGGAATCTATTACTAAAAAAAGGAAGATAACAGAAGAAAAGAGGAAATTTAATATCCAATGGACGGAAAAATATTTTGTGTCCGAGTTATTTGGCAATATCATATGTCTTATATGTAATAAGATTAGCGTATGCAAGGAATACAATATCAAACGTCATTGTGCTTCGAAACATGAGTCAGAAAATCAGACGTTTGATGAAGAAAGAAGAAAAACAAAAATTGAGGAATTGACAAAGGCAATTAGGTCACAACAAGCTAGTCTTCAAAAACATGTTGTTAAAATTGGAACATGTACAAAAGTTAGTTACCTTATTGCTGAGAAATTACCTAAGAAAGGAAAATTACTTGTTGATGGAAAATTAATAAAAGAATGCATTGTTATTGCTTTTAATGAGTACTGTCCAGACAAGGTGAATTTAGTAAAGGAAACATGTCAATCACATCAGACAATTGGTAGAAGAATTGATGACTTGGGTGATAATATTGAAGGCACACTGAAGGACAAATTATCTGCATGTGTTCTCTACAGTTTAGCGTTGGATGAAAGTACTGATCAAAGTGATACTGCACAATTAGTTATTTTCATTAGAGGAATTGATGAAAATTTCAATATTATTGAAGAAATGTTAGACTTGTGTCAAATAAAGGGCACAACAACAGGCAAGGACATATATGAATGTGTTAATTTGTCATTAGATACATTCAATATTGATAGGAAAAACATTTATTCAATTACAACTGATGGTGCTCCTGCCCTGACTGGTAAACACAATGGCTTTATTACTTTATTCAAAGAATCTGTTGATTAGATTCTCAGTTACCATTGCTTGATACATCAACAACAATTATGGGCTCAAAAGCTAAATATGAAACATTTGATGATTGATCAATGTCAAGGCTGTTAATTTCATCAGATCACGGGGTTTAAATCATCGCGAATTTAAAGCATTCTTGGACGAAGTTGGCAATGGATATAAAGACGTAGTATATTTCTCAAAAGTTAGATGGCTCAGTACAGCAGCAACCTTAAAGAGATTTCAGTTATTGTTGCCTGAAATAAAATTGTTCTTGGAAGAAAAGCAAAATGTGGATTTTTAAGAAAATGAAGAATAGCTGAATGATTTATCTTTCTTTGTAGACATCACCGAAGTATTAGCTGAACTTAATTTGCACTTACAAGGAAAAGACCAGTTATGTTCCTCAATGTTTGAGCGGATAACTAGTTTCACAAAGAAATTGGAACTTTTTATAGCACAGCTAAAAGCTGGAAAAAGTGTACACTTTCATAGTCTATCTGAAAGAGAGAAAATGTTTTCCGTAAACTATGAAAAATATACTAAATTATGTAAAGATTTGCTAGGAGAGTTTAAAATTAGATTTTCTGACTTTAGAAAGATTGAAATTGAGTTAAAATTGTTTAATGATCCATTTTCATTTGAATATGATTAAGCACCAATGGAGTACCAACTTGAACTGATTGAGCTGCAAAGTCGGGAAGGTTTAAAAACTTTCCATAAGGAGAACACACTTCCTTTATTTTATAAGAAATTGCATTCTCTCAAAAATGAATTCAATCAAATTCCAAATTTATCCAGAAAATTATTATGCATGTGGGGAAGTACATACTCTTGCGAGTAGTTTTTTTAAGCATGAAAAACATTAAAACTGCAGAAAGAAATAGGTTGACTGACAGACATTTAGCAAACATTCTTAGAATTAAGAATGCATCCTTCAATGCAAATATTGAAAACAGTATGGCTTCAAGACAAAGTCAAAAGTCTCATTAAATTAAAATTGATTAATTAAATTTATGTTTTTTTATGTATAGCTACATATAAACATTACAATATTTACAACGTTGTAATAACGTAAATACACTTTATTCACATGGTTTTGTTTTATATTGTAATTTTTTCATTAAATTGTATTAAGATATTCTGGTGTTTTTGCGGCCCAGTTAAACATTTAAGTTTGCAATGCGGCCCATTAAATTAACTCTTTCGCTCCCGCGAAAATAGCAAAAAAAATATTCGTAAGGTGGCAGCGCGAAAAACTGTTATAATCAATCATAATGATGTACCTCAAGTTTGTTTGTAAATCATTACTCAGCTGTTTACATCTACATTTCTTGAGGATTTCAAATAGAAAAAGAAATTTTTTTTGAATATGCAAATTTTATGCAAATTAACCCCCCAACTGGGGGGGTTGTCTTCTAAATTAAAGAGGTACCCTCATCTCAAAGATCACTACAGATTTAATTTTCTACCAATTTTTTAGAAATGGTCGCAAGATAATGCTAAGGAAATAAGCTTTCAAGGTACATCACTCAAAACTTACCTAAAAGCCTAGGTTTTCTACAATTTGCAATTTTATGAGACACATGACCTTTTTTTTGACCGGTACCAAATTTTGGTAGTTAAATTCAGTACCTAAAATATGATCAGTCATTATCTGCTAGAGGTTAGCCTAAACCATGTAACATTATGTATTTTTGAACAGGGAATTTATTCAAGATTTAGAAAATATCAAGTTTAAATAGAATATGCTGTCACTGACAATGAAACAGCCGCTTGTTTACACCCTTCCCATTTCTTGAGAAACAAGGGGGATACAGCAAACTTTGATTTAGAGAAGCCAAACTTGTGCTAGCTTTTAAACTTGTATTTCGCTTGTTGTCTCCTTGGAAACTTGATACAAAACGAGGACTTTAGTGGTGAAACATGGGCAATTTATTTTATCTTTTTAAAGGGTGTAGTTTTTCTAAAAATTATAATTTTGTGAAGGTAAGTCAAAAAATTGTGGGGGTTTTGAACTGACATGATGTACAGTACTCATTTTTGATCAGTAAATATCATATACCACTTAGTCTAAACTATTTAAAGTTATATATTGCTGGAAAGCAAATTTCCTAAGCTTTAAAATGTAACCAGTATTTAGCAACACATCATATTTTTTACGCACTAAATTTACTTTTATCTACTTACCATTCAAATTAGTTTGGGGGGGTTTTGAGACCCCTAAAATATTTGGAAATTCAAAAAAGTAAAATTTATTATTATCGCTTGAAATTTTGTCAAATGATGCCCCAAAAGAGTAGTTTTCAGACTGTGTTATAAGAGTGATCTTTTGAAAATTTTATAAAAATCGGATGAAAAATAAAGTCACAAATCAATTTTTTAGTAAACTAATTTTGCAACTCAATTTTTAAAAATTTGAGGTAAACACTGAAAACACGAGATTATCAGTTGGTGATCGCGGGAGCGAAAGAGTTAAAAGGTTGGACATCCCCGGCCTACACCATTGGAATCTATCTGATGATTGAAATATGATTTCAACAGCTCCTTGAATGCAGGCTGGATGCACCACACCTCCATGTTTAACACGTCAGTGAAACTCTAATGCTGATGAAATTAGCCATCACACAAACATTAGTTGGCAACCAAAACCAAGTTTTACATGTAATTTCTCTACGTCAAATCAGCTTAATTACCAACTTATCCACCGAAAAGCGGGTTTAATTTCGAAGTTGCAGGATGTCAAAGTAAAAACATTAAGAGCTAATACTGAAATATTTCTAATTTTGTAGCCGTCAAAATAACAGCAGATTGACGTTCTGCTAAAACAACTTCTCAATTAGCTCCAAGTTTCCTAGTGTTAAAACCATTACTGTACCCCATAATCCTTTTTACGCAGATCATAACCACCATTAAAAAATTGAAAACTATTAAAATCTTTAGTAGCTTTGCTAACACCAAACCGATTAGTCAGTCAATAAAACAATAACCTAACCTACTATCAGCTGTTAGAAGAAGTTTAGAAAATTGGCCAAGTAGCAATATTAATACAAAAACTTTCATGTGGTTAATGTACATTGGTCAATAAAATTATCTATCAAATACTGTCGTTAATATTTGCGTATTCATACTCAATTATGGTCCACAATAACATAACAACATGTTATTTTTGATAATAATTTAGTTTTCGTCAACTCACCGGGCTTGATCGATTGTTTATTGCGATTGATAGAATCTTCCAACCATCTATTGTGACGGCACCAGCATCAAACTTCAATTCCTCTATTTTATCAACACACAATGCAATCACAGCGATTGATTCATCGTTCAACCGAGACCAACTTAAGTCCAACTTCCTCATCTAAATATAAGTGTTTTACATTAATCTTCTGTTCCACAAACAAAACATGATTCCATTAATATTATCTCACTACTCGAAACCTAATTACAGATCTGAGCAAAAACGTTCAGTAGCGACGTGTATGCGTCATCATGTTTAATGATGTTTTTGTTATATTTTCATCCTCCCTACTCCCAGGACAGCAACAGTGACGATGAACATAGAACCAAACCTGCTCTGGAGTTGCTGCTACTGCTTGACCGAATTTCCGCTTCAATTGCTTGCTATTGCATTCAATCAATTCACTCCTGGTCAAAATCCGTCAATCAGACATCATTGTTAAGTGTCTTATTTAAGAGCTCAACAACATCGTACTGGAGTTTGAACACATGATCATTCGTTCATAATTGTCATTATATCGACGCCTCAATCCGCTCGACCACGTTGACGACAAACATCACCGCATTAGCGCCAACAAGAAAGGATGGAGTACACAACTGTGTCGACAGTTCAGGTCATCTCCTATATTTTGTCATGCCTTACATACAAGAGAATATTGTGACCTAGAATTAAAGACCAAGTTCAACTCCACATCAGGCTGTCAGGCAGAGAGTCATGTTTTGGTTTAACTAGGAACTTTTTGCACGGGAATTTCTAATTTACTTTTCAGTTTAGTGTTATTTGAGCATCAGGTGACATGGCATTTCAAAATCTGAGCTCAAAATTCTTGAAATAGTGACTAAAAAACACAACACAACAGTTTCTAGTGCATGATCGTTACACAACGGCTACTACAATATACCAAGTTTATATCGAAGCAGGTCTGAGCAAATGTCCAACGTGGTCCTGTTCGTTAAATTGCCGTTTCACAGCGCCAATCATCGAATGGTCGTGTAGTTCAAATCTCAATGTCACTGCGATGTTCGATTAATGCTTGGACCAAAAAAAGTTAAGGAGGTCAGCAAAATGCCACTGTCTGCGGATACTATTAAAGGACGAATTGACAACATGTCAAATGATATACTTGAAACTAAATAAAAGCATCCCCAAAATTTCCATTCAGATTGAAGAAACAACAGACATTAGAACAGCTGTTAAGTGTAGTATGTTTTGTGGATGGTGATTCCATAACAAAGGAATACCTATTTAGCAAAGAACTTCCAGAACGAATTACTGGTCAAGAAATTTTTTGCATAATCAACAAGTTTTTTTTACAACCCTTGATAACCAATGAAGTAACTGCATCAGACTTTGTGTTGATGGTGGTTCAGCGATGATGGGTGCAGACAAAAGCTTTGCTACATGGGTAAATCCAGCAATACAAATTATGCAATGCTGCATACACAGGGAAGCTCTGATGATCAAACATTTACCACAGGAACTTTCGGAAACGACGAGCGATTGCATCGAAATTGTTAATCTCATCAAAGCAAAATCTTTAAATTCGCGAATTTTTTCAATACTATGCGAAGAAATGGGATCAGAATATCAATCATTGCTATTTTACACTTCTGTGCGTTGGCTTTCACGAGAAAAAGTTCTCGCAAGACTTTTGAACTCAAGCGCGAAATAAAGCAGTTCTTATTAAACCAAAACAAGCAAGAGCTGTATAAACATCTTGAAGACCATCATTGGATTGCTAAACTTGCTTACATGGCTGGCGTATTTAAACACATTAATGAGCTCAATACAAAACTGCAAAGAATAAGTAAAAACATATTGACATGTTCTGACAAGCCAAATGGTTTCCAACAAACATTACAACTCAGGAAAATGAATTAACTCTAGGATCTCGGGAAATGCTTCCAACAAGCTATGAAAATCAAGAAGATGTTGAAAAGGGTTTCGCGTTAAATTTGGCCAAAGAACACTTAACTAAATACAGCAAAAATATTACAACTACTTTCTCGCAACTCGCACTAAAATTATGACTGGATTCGAAATCCATTCTCAACTAATGCTGAAATGTCAACAAAAAAATTGTCACTACGCATTTGCGAAAATTTTTTGAAGTAAGAAACGACAGAACACTAAGATTGAAATTCAGCAAAGTTCAACTTGATATGTTATGGATTTCAATCAAAGAAGAATATAAGCAAATTTCTGAACCAGCTATTGAAAATTTGCTCCAATTTTGCATGCCTTTTATGTGCGAACAAAGCTTTTCATTAGATTACGTCATGCAAGATTAGTTTAATGGTTTGAAGATTCACACCAACATAAATCACAAACATTATATCGAAAACACTTTGCAATGTATTGCAAACAATGTACCCAATCCAATTTGACGAGATCATCCCTGGACGCGTTTTGTCTTTTTGGACTCCTCAGCAGGGCCTGTCCCGTCCCCCAAACCAAAACCCTTATTTGCAAAAACATAAACTGGTTTTCTCTATATTATAGGGAAAACATGCAAATACAAACATGCATCAGACAAGCGGCGCAAGCATGTTCATGACAGATGGTGAACTGTGTCTCCATTAGGTTCACCATCTGTCATGAACATGCTTGCGCCGCTAGTCTGATGCATGTTCGTATTTGCATATAAAAAAACCAGTTTATGTTTTTGCAAATAAGGGTTTTGGTTTGGGGGATGGGACAGGCCCTGCTGAGGAGTCCAAAAGGACGAAACGCGCCCAGGAATGGTATCGTCAAATTGGGTTGGGTACATTGTTTGCAATACACTGTAAATTGTTTTCAATATAATGTTTGTGATTTAGGTCGGTATGAATCTTCAAACCAAAGCTTTTCATCTTTATTACTAATCACAAATGATGAACGATCATGCATAAGAAATGTTGACGATGAACCATGAGTTGCTCTTTTAAATATTAAGCCAAATATAAAGTGATTGTGCTCATTAAAACACGCACAAAACCTTCATTGAAGTACGAGCGTAAATCATACGGTTTGTTCCATTTCTTGTGCTTTTAATTATATTTTTTGTTGTAATGATCAGCCGAATTTAGCAAGTTTTACAAGCGGGCCACGCTATAAAAAAAAGTTGCATAGCACTATTCTAACCTAGCTCAAAATGTTTTCTTGCGGTGTTACAATTATCAAACCAACCAAACCAATTAACCAAAAAGTTGGAAATTAATCTCAGCTACTTTCACCATTTACTGTAAGTACGATTACCTACATAACAGTGTTAAAGTGATATGTAAGTTTAACTTTATTTCCATTTGTCAACAAACTTACCGTTTCCAACTGTTATTAGATGCACATTAATACTCAACTATGGTCCACAATAACATAACAACATGTTACTATTGATAGATTAGCGCACAAATACCAAAGAGAATGTTGCTGTACGTTTCTAGGTCCATTTCTTCAAGATTTAAAAAGTGTATCAAACAGTATGGCAACCAGTTTGAGCACTTGGGTGAACTCGTCAATATGTTTACAATTCTGAAACTTCCCCAAGTGTCTTTTATCTTATTCATAGTTAATTTGATATGTTTTTGCATATTTTTTCTCTCAAATTCTTTAAATGTGTATTCTTTCTCTTTTATCAATGTATTTTCTAGTCAAAATCAATAACCTGATTGAGTTATAACGATTCAAAAAGTGTATTCACTTTTTTGATACACCTCGTATATAAACAAACCAGTTAACTATATTCTAGCCTCATGTTGGTCATGTCTAATTTTTTGTTTCCAGTCCAGATTGTACTATTCAGAAGTCCTTGACGCAACCATGATCCACAATAACATAACAACATGTAATATCAATAATAATTTAGTTTTCGTCAACTCACCGGGCTTGATCGATTGTTTATTGCGATTGATAGAATCTTCCAACCATCTATTGTGACGTCATCAACATTTAACTCCAACTCCTCTATTTTATCAACACACAATGCAATCACAGCGATTGATTCATCGTTCAACCGAGACCAACTTAAGTCCAACTTCCTCATCTAAATATAAGTGTTTTACATTAATCTTCTGTTCCACAAACAAAACATGATTCCATTAATATTATCTCACTACTCGAAACCTAATTACAGATCTGAGCAAAAACGTTCAGTAGCGACGTGTATGCGTCATCATGTTTAATGATGTTTTTGTTATATTTTCATCCTCCCTACTCTCAGAACAGCAACAGTGACGATGAACATAGAATCAGACCCGCTTTGGAGTTGCTACTACTGCTTGACCGAATTTCCGCTTCAATTGCTTGCTATTGCATTCAATCAATTCACTCCTGGTCAAAATCCGTCAATCAGACATCATTGTTAAGTGTCTAATTCAAGGGCATTACCACAAAGTCCAACTGGAGTTTGAACACATGATCATTCGTTCATAATCGTCATTATATCGACGCCTCAATCCGCTCGACCACGTTGACGACAAACATCACCACATTAGCGCCAACAAGAAAGGATGGAGTACACAACTGTGTCGACAGTTCAGGTCATCTCCTACATTTTGTCATGCCTTACATACAAGAGAATATTGTGACCTAGAATTAAAGACCAAGTTCAACTCCACATCAGGCTGTCAGGCAGAGAGTCATGTTTTGGTTTAACTAGGAACTTTTTGCTCGGGAATTTTTGATCTACTTTTCAGTTTAGTGTTATTTGAGCGTCAGATGACATTGCATTTCAAAATCTGAGCTCAAAATTCTTGAAATAGTCACTGAATAAGCACAACAGACAAACCATTCTCAGTGGAAAATAATCGAAACGCGACTGTTTATGGTTGACTAAAGACAAACTTCGGGGCTAAACCAACATGCATCTAGCAACTCTATGTTTTCATAAATATTTTAAAACGGACCAAACCTCATATGATTCTCACCAGACTTTGTCTATTTATAATTTGCAGCATTTCAACTAAACAGTAAATATAGCATATGGCAGTAATTTCCACACACTTTCAAGTCACGACCCGTGATGCAGAAAAATACGGAACCGCGCCTAGCAATGTAAATCGGTTGATTCACATTATTTGATACAGAGCATGCACTAACCCCCAAATTTTCAATGACTTTCTCGACACACTCAAAATTCCGTCCGCCACCAACCACTGAGTCACCGCCCACACTTTGCTACCCTTGGCACAATGGCCATTGTTACCAAAAGTCCTAATATCGTGGCATCATACACCAGTCAAGTCACGTTTGCTTATCCTCGTTCTTCAATGTTTTTTCTAGCGGCACCAATGGCTCATTTCTGAGTTAGGAATTCGAGACAATGTAGACTTTTATCCAATCTGTTCATCTTCATCTTTCGAATCAATCAACTTCATTGTTGGTTTTGTGAGAAACAATGTTCGATAAAATATTCTCACTGATACAAAATCAAACTTGGATGATTGAAATTCTGTCGCTTTAATGTTTGCGTATAAACAAAATAGCAAAAGATCAACATAAAGACTGATTTTAAGTTTTTGAGTCAAGATTTGATCCAGTTTGGGTGTTTGATTTGTTAAATGTAAACTCACAATTCATTTGAATTTAAGTTTTGTAATTGATCCTCGACATTTTATTCAGCTACTTTCTAGCGCACGATCGCCACACTACGGCTACTACAATATACCAAGTTTATATCAAAGCAGGTCTAAACAAACGACCAACGTGGTCCTGTTCGTTTAATCGTCGTTTCACAGCGTATATCATCGAATAGTCGTGTGGTTTAAATCTCAGTGTCACTGCGATGTTGTTTGTACTGCTGGCATGGTCATTGTACCGTGATTTCAGAAGTAAAGAACCCACCAAGAACTTGTCACAAAAAGTCGAAATTATGAAGCACATCTTGCCAATTGTTTGCGCGTAACGTCACTGTCGCTCTACTGAGAGCAATCAAGATACAATTCCAATCAAACAAAACATAATAACTCTTCTTCACTTTTGTGTTTAACACAGTTGTGCTTCACAGAAATATACACTCGTTCAACTTGTTATTATCGAGTGTAGTAATATCGCGCTTCATCAAGCAATCGCATCGCATGCGCTGTAAAGCTTTCTTGTCGATTGAAAGCAAATAAATGATCGCTAAACTTCCTACTTCATTAAAATGATCTCCATGTCATGAAAAATTTATACTCCAGGGAGTAAGTTTAACACTGATTGTGAACATACCAGGTTTGATTGTGTCATCATCAATGAGCTCTTTAATAAAACTCATTTAAGCCTGCCAGCGTTTTATGAAGATTAAAAGCATAAAAGAAGAAATATTCAGAATGGATCCAACCTTCAACACGCATGTATTATTTACCAATTGATGTAATTACGATGGTTTGCATCGAGATCGGAATAAGCTTGCCGGCAGCGTGGTCGATGATCATGAGTTCGAACCTTACAAAACTGTGCAATTTAAAGACTTTTTAAGGGAAGTTCCCTGCTTGATTGCAATGCATTTTATATAAAAGCTTACTGCCAATACTACTGGTAACTATGAAAACAGGTTTCAATATGAGTTCTTCTGGCCCAGTTATTAACGTTTTAACATTCAACCTCTTGAACTTTCATAACCGTTGTTCTAGCTAGCATAACCAACCAACAGTTTTCTTGCAAATTTATATCATAAATATGCTGCGCACTTTTATGTAGCCGTTGTATTCAATGAGGTCTGATCTATCAAACAAAGAAACTGACATTACTTTGCTGTTCTCAATTTCTATTGGTTCACAAAAATAAAGTTGACTCTCTTACAATCCTTTAATTAAACCCACGGCATAACTAAAGACTAGAGCAAAGGGCAAACCATGTTCAAGGAAACACAGTGATTCTGTTACTGACAGGGCAAACCAATCAGACAATACACAAAACTTATTTGGCAAGCAAATATAACTTTTACCCCTGAATCTAGTGATGCCAAATCTGCTTAATTACCAACTTTCATACCAAAACTTGAGTTTAATATTCAGGTTGAAATATGTCATATGAAAACACTAAAAGTTGTTTTTTACCTAGTCATCTGTCCGCACGACAGTGTTTCTGTGTTTGTAGCCATTAAACAATCGCCAATCCACCCGCTCTTAAAGCAACATTACTGACCTCGTACGCATTACCAGACGCATTCCAACCTAGCTCAAAATGTTTTCTTGCGGTGTTACAATTATCAAATCAAACAAACCAATTAATCAGACAATCGGATGTTTATCTGAGCTACTTTCACCATTTACTGTAAGTACGACTACCTATATAACAGTTTTAAAGTGAAATTTAACGTCAACTTTATTTCCCTTTGTCAAGGAACTCATGGTTAGTCGCTGTTAATATACGCATATTGATACTCTAAAACTGCTGTCGCGAGGGACCAAGATTAAGCCTGTATGGCGCGTTGTGTATGTGCGGCGTGACTGCTGCCTTGGTTAGTGGAAAAATGAAAGTGCCAAATGAGTGTTGTTAATTTGATTGAAAAATTGCATCACAACGCACAGACAGTGACCCGTAGACAAAGTGTAGTTCGTAAATGTTAAGAATTTATTGATGCTGGGTAATGTTTTTGTGTTGGCACTCAAGTAAAACAGATGATTAATGATTAAAGTATAGCATCACAGTGCATCGACAACAGTAGATAAAAGAATACTTACGTGTTAAGACTGTATTGATGCTGCGAATGTGTTTGTGTTGGTGCTGAAGTGAAGCATTAGTATGATTTGTACTGCACTGCCTGCCGCTTATTGACAGACTATAACAGTCTACATAATCGGTGCGATGGCGAAGTGGTTAAAGCGTCCGCTTCGCAGTCGGTTGACCTGGGGTTTATTCCCGAAGTCGAGTCATACCAATGGACTTTACAAAATGATATTCACAGCTTCCCTGCTTGGCGCTCAGCAAATAGGGATAGTGTGGAGGACAAGCCGGCAAGCTTGCTTGTTGTGTCCTTGGGCAAGACACTTAACGGGATGCCTCCATCTCGACGTGGCAGACAAGTGGCGGAGCCAAGCAGTCTACCCGTCGTGGTGGCCCAGCCTGACGAAAGACATGCAAACCGAGCATAAGCTAATACGCATAAATAAAAAAAATAAATAAACAGTTTTAGTAGGCCTACTGTACTGCATTAGGCTACGGTACACAGCTATACATACTTGCAGATAAATTAAGGTTGGCTTATGCCAGTCGAGTCAAATTAGTGACTGCTGTCGTATAGTCACTATTCTACGAAGGCACAAGTCTACTTATGAAAAACAATTGACTAAAGGTTAAAAGATGTTTGCAATTATGCTGTAGAGTTTATATACTTATGAGCCCCATTAGGTTCACAATTGATTGAAGGTTAAAAGAATTTTGCGATTATGCTGTAGAGTTTATATGCTCGTAAGCCTTAAAAGAATTTTCCGACTATGCTGTAGAGTTTATATGCTCGTGAACCTCATTAGGTCTAAATGCACTGCAGGTTTAAAGACTCTGAAATGTACCTCGTACTTTTGAAAAATTGGATGCAATTGCAGTCGTACTTAGGTGCTGCTAGCAAAGCAAAGCAAACATTTTGCCGATTTTGTTAGTAGGGTAGCATTTTGCTACCTTATGCAAAAAAAGCCTAATGCATTTATGGCAAGGCCGACAATATCTGATGTAAATTATGCATTGTAAAGCTTTAGTTATCGATCATTTTATTGTACTCTTTTACAAAAAATAAGTGAAAACTCTAGCTCTCTTTAGGAGTTATCGCTAGAATGAGCCTGATGTTGATGGCGAGGTATTTATAGGGGGAGTGCCCGGGGTAACTGGGACCCTCAGAAAGCCCAACAGCCATTTCAACCCAACCCAAATGGGGCCGGGGACCGCACCACCATGTTGAGGCGGCTGTTGATTGGATTTTCCTATTTCAGGTTTGGCCAGACTTGGAGTGAAACCAAGACTCTGCAGATCGTCCTGGAGAGCTTTTGCATCCACTCACCCGCTCATGCTTCCTTCTGCCTCTTCTAGGGAGGCTCTTCTTGCTTGCCCTTCCATTCCTCCTCGGAATCTGCCTTTATTCACGGTGGAGTCCACCCTTTCCTCTCCATGCTCCAGGTCTGACCCCCCCTCTCTTGCCAAGATGCGGCTCTCGCCCACCTTGACTCTCTCCCCCCTCAAGATCTGGTGCTTTGGACAGACGGCTCTGTTCCTTTTCCTTTTGGCAAGGACAGCTCCGGCGTTCTTGCCAACTGCTCACTCTGTGGCACTGAGGCCACTCGTTCCTTTTCGGCAGGCCCAGTATGCTCAAGTTTCTCTGCTGAAGCCTGCGCCATTCTGCATACTCTTTGCTGGTCTCGGCAGCACCAACAAGTCTGCCATCTTTCTTCTCTCCTGTTATCTGACTCTCGTTCTGTCCTTGCCACCCTGTCCTCTCCTCCATCTTTTCTCTTATCTCAAACTCTGTGGCAGATCTGGCAGGAACCGTCTTCTTTCTCCTGTTCTATCAGGCTACAATGGGTCCCCAGACACTCATTTCTACTGAGAAACGACGCGGCTGATGAGCTAGCCAGACGGGGAGCGCTACTTGCACCCTTCGCTATTCCTTGTAGTCTCTCTCCTCTTATCTCTCGTATCCACTCTCGTCTTATCTCGAACTGGAGGCATACTGTCTCATCAAAATTCTTTGACACACAGGTTCCCTCGATTTCCACCAAGGAACTTGTGCTCCTTGCCATGCTCGCTGTGTTCTCTCTCGTATTCGCTGCAACGGACATAGCCTTCTTTTAGGTTCATATCTCTCTAGGATTGGCAGAATCCAGAATCCTTCCTGCAGCGCCTGTGGACACTCGTCCCAGGACACCTCTCATCTCATTTTGCACTGTCCAGCTACGGACTCTTTGCGCCGCTCACTCTTTGGCGACTCTCTGTCTCTCTATAACCTCTGGTCCAGACCCTGGGGAGTTGCCCGGCTTCTGGAGCTCCATGGTTATCTTCCATGCCCCCATCCCTGGGAAGGGGTTGGATAAACAACAACAGGTATTTATAGCGAATGAAGCTGGTGAAAATGTCACAACATTCTGATTGGTAGACAACCAGACGTTTCGTGGAGTCCGAATCAATGATGTAATTTTGGTGTGTACACAAATTCTTTCTGGCGA
The DNA here is from genome assembly GCA_963675345.1 of Trididemnum clinides. Lineage (NCBI taxonomy): Eukaryota > Metazoa > Chordata > Ascidiacea > Aplousobranchia > Didemnidae > Trididemnum > Trididemnum clinides. The sequence continues at coordinate 13,447,739 of OY776287.1, read as the reverse complement.
CAAAGCTCTGGTTTAAGCAATTTTTAAATTATCTACCTTGGAAGCAACTTTAATCAAAATTCTTAAACCAGAGATTTGTCGCCAGAAAGAATTTGTCTACACACCAAAATTACATCATTGATTCGGACTCCACGAAACGTCTGGTTGTCTACCAATCAGAACGTTGCGACATTTTCGCCAGCTTCATTTGCTATAAATACCTTGCCATCAACATCAGGCTTCATTCTAGCGATAACTCCTAAAGAGAGCTAGACGAAAACGTTAGAGTTTTCACTTATTCTTTGTAAAAGAGTACAATGAAATGGACAATAACTAATTGAAATTTTGTACCACTTTTCATCTTATTATGCATTGTGTTGTAGAGCAGATTTGATCTCTGTCGTTTACCATGGGTTTAATTAGAATAAGCTGTGCGTTTTCAATTGAAAACACTGCCTACTTTCAGTGCATAATATTTCTGTTGGGGTTATGGGAGGTTAGGTTGAATTCAGACTTTAACTCTAAACCTCACCGTAAATCTAACTACAACTCTTTTTCTAAGCATACCGTTTCTGTGTGATGACGTCATATAAGTTGCAATTTCAGTAGTATTTCGAATTAAAAGCATATGGTTTATTCTAAATTACACGCATTCACTACTTAAAGTTTGAGAACTTCAGATCTAGTTCTCTGACCATTTGCTGTTTTAAATTGCAGTGTAGATGTTTTGCTGACTTGAGTCTGTATCTATGCAATTACCTCCTAGTTGGTACAGCCGCAGATCTACATCTTTGACTGTTTGCTGTGTTAAGTTCCAGTGTAAATGTTTTGCTCACTTGACTTTGCATGCATACGATTACCTCCAATTAATATTATTAGTAGGTAGTTTAGTAATTATTTCTGGTATTAGTATAAAACCTGTTTGCTTTGGTCAACAAGTGCTGTGCTATTAACTGCAGATCAGGATATACTGGTGAAAATGAAGACCCTGTTTTCACTTTTTACTCGTTTCCACAACATAATAAACAGCTGCTTTAAACTTAGCTTAAACATATTGCAAGAAAAGACTTTACACCAACTAATTGTTCAAGGTTGTGTTCACCTCACTTCAAACCTGAAGATTTTGTAACAAAATCAAATGATTAACAAATTGGGTGAAAAAAAATTCGATCTAGTGCCTCGCTAGTGAAGAAACGTCACAAAGGTGATGTTTTACTTCAATTTATAAAGATGTTCTTTCATACTATGCGTGTCGAAATGCACCACCTAGATCTGGTCTGTCTTTGGCATCATCACGACACCAAAATGATGCATCAAGATTGGAAATGCAGTGTGAGCAATTTTCGCAAGATGATGAAGTTGAAAATTCAGCTGGGCTAATCGCAAAAATAGTTGATGACATGGAATCCCATGGTTTTGTTTTGCATCAGACAAAGTCCGAAGCCAATTTCATTCTGTTTTCTGAAGAACACCCACAATCTGTTTAGTGAGCAATATCTATCAGCACAAATCTTGAAATTAAGATTTCTAATTTTAGACAATTAGTGCCAGCATCAGCATACAAGCACATTGTTGCATCTAACTAAGTCACGTTGCTATATCAAGAGACACATTAAATTGCCTTTGCTAAAAGCATATACACGAATAGATCACCAATGAAGGATAAGCTCATATTTAATTTTTCTCGATTGATTAATCGGTATTTGGAGATTTTTGATAATGATCATGAACTTCCTATATTAAAGTTTGTGTTAAAAAGGATAGAATTGGTTCTATGTAGAAAGCACTTAAGAGGCTATTCAGTTGAATTGCTGATGATGTCGTACATTCTACACGCAACAAGCCCTCGTGCTTATAAACAGTTGTTAGAAGAACTATTGGTACTGCCACTGGTAAAAACTTTAAGGAAAACTACAATGCGACTGGGTCGCAAAAAGTGGACTGGAAGACACTCAGTATTTAAAAATGCAATATTTTCAATTAAATGCTTTTGATAGAAATGTTATCCTGATGATTGACAAAATTTATCTATCAAAGCGAATTCAAGCTGCTGGAGGTCATATTTTTAATTCAGACTGCGAAGTTACATCTTCTGCTTTATGCTTCATGTTTAAATCACTTAGCAGTAAGTATCGGGACATGGTCTGTACTCACCCCGTGAGAAATTTGAAGGCAAACACTCAAAAGCAATGCTTTGACAAAGTAATGCATTTATTCCATGGGGTGAATTTCGACGATATTGGAATTTTGGTGGATAATGCTGCTGCAAATTAAAAATTTTACAAAGATTTCCTTTGTGACGGTACTTGGAAAGAAGCAATAACAAATAATGTTACTGGTGGAAAAATTTTTTAATTTTTGATCCAATTCATGTGATTAAAAACATTTATAAGCTTTTGGCAAAAAATGTTTTTAAATTACCTAGCACGCACTGTTTTGTATCAGCCCCCTTAACTGACAGTTTTGCAGATATGGAAACAGTATGCAACAATGAATGCGAAAAGCAACCAGGAATTGCTCATAAGTTATCGGAGATAGTGCTAAGACCTAAGTCTTTTGAAAAAGTAAACGTAAACCTTGCGCTTTCATCACTGCACTAATCGACAATTAATGCTTTAAAGCATTATGGATTTTGCCCAACTGCTGTTGTTTTAGAACTATTCGCAAAGTTGTGATCAATTTTAAGTGTCTCTTCACCAACCATTGAAAAGCACAAAGTAGACACCTTACAAAATCCTGTGAAAACATCACGTGATTGGAAACTGAAATTTTTTTGGAGTTTGGAAAGTATGCTACTTTTTGGAGAGATTCCTCAGTAAATGACAAGTAACGATTTTGGAAATTTTATCATGGGTTATGAATGTGATCATTTTCCTTTCATTTGCATCAGGAAGTGCGCATAACACAATACATAAAGTAGTGGGTTTCCACCACCCCTGCACAGATGACCACGGCTTCAATAAAGCGCTTTTCTGGAAACCGCAAAAATTTTTTTGGGTAGTTTTGATGTGTGCATTGCTGCGTTAGTCTGTATTCTAAGATGGCTATTTATGCTACTAGTCAGTTATTGGTGTAGTGTACCAGCCTACTTTGGTATCTCAGAGCAACTTCAATGCTTTTCTTTCTGGCCCAGAAATTAAAAAAATCAGACAGTACCGTGCGTCGCCAGAAAGTCAAAACAGATCTGCCTGTTGTTAGTGCAGGTAAAAAAATGCGCAAACACCTTTTGTTATTTCATTCTTTGCTTGACGAGATAAACTGAGTGTATGTTGAACCATGGACTTTTATTTATAGGTCCATGGTTGAACTCTGATTACAAGACAACTGCTGGCTAATTTGCACAATGTATTTTCTTCGATATTGCTCTTTGTGCACGAGACAACGTTTACTAGAATAAGTTCGCATTATTGTGTTTAATTAAAATAAAAACTATCTTATTTTCTGCGTGCAGCTTCTGGGTTTGACATAAGAGACATCTCTTTCTCAGATATGTCAATCTGTCGCTGGATTGTTAAAGTACTTGACGAATCAGTGTGGATTCAAGTATGCATTGCTTGGACGAATCTGGTAGGATACTACTGAAGGACAATTTGGTCACATTCGTCAGTTAATCGGGGCCAATTATTTTATATCGATGAAACAACTACGTGAAGGCGATCGAGAACTTTGAACTCCTTCCTTGTTGAATTATTCCCGAATCTCCCTCAAAGAAATTGAAGATGCGACAAAACCAGGAGAAGAAGGAACTGCCATTCAAGAAGTCATTTTTAGAGCAAAATCTCTTTATGCGAATATGTCTTTCAACATCATGAACCGAAAATGATGTCTCGTTGATTTTCTACGTGACCGGTCATTGTTGTAAAATGTAAATCACTAATAAAAAGCAATAGATGCCACTCTTATAAAGAATTAACATTGCTAATGTTGAGTACTTGGCACCTGAAACAGAGCTGAACGTTTCAATAAAGGCCATAAACCTTTTTAATGATATCAATCGTGGTGGACTCTCCAAGCCAACAATAGAAATGTTTAATGCTGGCATGCTTTGTTGGGCAGCATTTGCCAAACTCAGTCAAAAAGCATAAAAAACAGTTTTTGAGCAGCGCTGACCAGCAAAGTGTATTTAAAGAAATTGCAAACAATGCGTTTTTTTTTGAAAGAGGTGTAATATCTGTTCTAACAGTGTGAAGCAAAAGACATAACTTGTTAAACAACAGATCTGCTCGTTTTTTTACCTGCATTCCTAAAAATCTTATGCTCAGTCAAGCAGAGTTTCCCGAAAAAATTAAGGTACTAACTAGGTCTTGCATTTTAAACAAGTTAGATGTAGTTGTACAATTTCGATAATTATGAAGATGTATTTATTCTGAACATTGAAGCTGGGTTTATGTCACGATTAATTTAAAGTTGCTTTTGTAGCTTAATTTTGCTTAGTGGTTCAAAATATATTTGCTACTATAATTGCGATTTTTTGTGTCACAGGTATTTGTTACTGTCAAAGCATCACAAAATTTTCTGCTTACCGGCTTTCATTTCTTGCTTGCATAACCAAAAAAGATAATTTTTTTTTTACTTGCCATATTTATCCTCCATTCACAAGAAAACGAATTGTATCGCTAGGTCTTGGACAGTACATCTGCACTCGCTTGGAAGTTGCTATTTCCAAAGTATCTGGACCACCTGTCTTCAACATAAAGGTGGGGCGTCAAGTTAAGTGCCTTGCCCAAAAACATAACAAGCGAACTTGCCGGCTTGTTCTCCACAACCTCCCATAAATGCCGAGCGCCAAGCAGGAAAACTATGGACACCGTTTTTAAGTCTTTTGGCACGATTGGACAAAAGAAATAAACTCCAAGTCTACCGATTGTGAAGCGGACGCTCTCACCAATATGCCATCACAATCCAATTCTATCGCAAGCCTATTTGAATAGACCAGCCTGGAATTTGAGCTTGGTTCCTACCTAAAATTAGAACTAACAAAATTTCCCAATGTTTCAAAAAACAACAAGCTTTCCAAAACTCACACTCTACAGGGTGACCTAAAAGAATGTATACACACTATATCCATCTGTTACAAGAATTTGTTATACAGTGCAAGAATAATTTCGATATGCCGACTTTTACTTTTAGAAAGATGATGCACCTCCCCTTTTCATCGTGATGTGAGAACTTATCTGAACAAAGATATGCAAAACAAATGGTTTGTAAGAAGAGGTACCATTAGATATTCACCTAGTTTACCAGATTTGACGCCTGTGAATTTCTTTGCGTGACAGCTTCTAAAAGACAAAGTTTGCAGCAGGAAACTTAAAACAATTGCTAAAATGAGAGTAGCAATTGAAAAAGAATGCGCACAAATACCAAAGAGAATGTTGCTGTACGTTTCTAGGTCCATTTCTTCAAGATTTAAAAAGTGTATCAAACAGTATGGCAACCAGTTTGAGCACTTGGGTGAACTCGTCAATATGTTTACAATTCTGAAACTTCCCCAAGTGTCTTTTATCTTATTCATAGTTAATTTGATATGTTTTTGCATATTTTTTCTCTCAAATTCTTTAAATGTGTATTCTTTCTCTTTTATCAATGTATTTTCTAGTCAAAATCAATAACCTGATTGAGTTATAACGATTCAAAAAGTGTATTCACTTTTTTGATACACCTCGTATATAAACAAACCAGTTAACTATATTCTAGCCTCATGTTGGTCATGTCTAATTTTTTGTTTCCAGTCCAGATTGTACTATTCAGAAGTCCTTGACGCAACCATGATCCACAATAACATAACAACATGTAATATCAATAATAATTTAGTTTTTGTCAACTCACCGGGCTTGATTGATTGTTTATGGCAGTTGATAGAATCTTCAAACCATCTATTGTCACTTTTCCAGCACAAAACTTCAATTCTTCTATTTTATCAACACACAATGCAATCATAGCGATTGATTCATCGTTCAACTGAGACCGAATAATGTACAACTTCCTCATCTGAGAAAAAGTTGTAAAAATTAAAACTTCTGTTCCAAAAACAAAACATGATTCTATTAATTTGATCTCACTACTCGAAACTTTAATAATACAAATCCAAGCAAATACATTCAGTAGTGAAGTCTACTCATCATCATGTTTAACGATGTTTGTACTATCTTCATCCTCCCCACCTTCAGGACAGCGGCAGTGACGATAACATAGAACCAGACCTGCTTCAGAGTGAACCCATGTTCAACATTCCACTTCGACTGCTTGCTATTGCATTCAATCAATTCACTCCTGGTTAAAGCCAGTCAATCAGACATCATCGTTAAGTGTCTAAATCGAGGGCACAACCACAAAGTCCAACTGGAGCTTGAATGCATGATCATTCGTTCATAATCATCATTAAATCGATGCCTCAATCCGCTTGACCACATTGACGACAAACATCACCTCATTTGCACAACCAACAAGGACTGAGTACGCAACTGTGATGACAATTCAGATCATGTTTTACATTTTGTCATGCCTGACCATAAAAGAATATCGTGACCTAAGATTAAAGACCAAGTTCAACTCCACATCAGGATTATTGTCATGTTTTGATTTAACTAGGAACTTTTTGCTCGGGAATTTTTGATCTACTTTTCAGTTTAGTGTTATTTGAGCGTCAGATGACATTGCATTTCAAAATCTGAGCTCAAAATTCTTGAAATAGTCACTGAATAAGCACAACAGACAAACCATTCTCAGTGGAAAATAATCGAAACGCGACTGTTTATGGTTGACTAAAGTACAAACTTCGGGACTAAACCAACATGCACCTAGCAACTCTATGTTTTCATAAATATTTTAAAACGGACCAAACCTCATATGATTCTCACCAGACTTTGTCTATTTATAATTTGCAGCATTTCAACTAAACAGTGCGTGTAGCATATGGCAGTAATTTCCACACACTTTCAAGTCATGTCCATAATGCATAGAAATATGCAAGTGCACAAAACAATGTAAATCGGTTGATTCACATTATATAAGACACAGCAAGAATTTATTGAATTCTACAATGACTTTCTCGACACATTAAAATTCCGTCCACCACCAACCAGTGATTCACTGCCCACACTTTGCTACCCCTGGCACAATGGCCATTGTTACCAAAAGTCCTAATATCGTGGCATCATACACCAGTCAAGTCACGTTTGCTTATCCTCGTTCTTCAATGTTTTTTCTAGCGGCACCAATGGCTCATTTCTGAGTTAGGAATTCGAGACAATGTAGACTTTTATCCAATCTGTTCATCTTCATCTTTCGAATCAATCAACTTCATTGTTGGTTTTGTGAGAAACAATGTTCGATAAAATATTCTCACTGATACAAAATCAAACTTGGATGATTGAAATTCTGTCGCTTTAATGTTTGCGTATAAACAAAATAGCAAAAGATCAACATAAAGACTGATTTTAAGTTTTTGAGTCAAGATTTGATCCAGTTTGGGTGTTTGATTTGTTAAATGTAAACTCACAATTCATTTGAATTTAAGTTTTGTAATTGATCCTCGACATTTTATTCAGCTACTTTCTAGCGCACGATCGCCACACTACGGCTACTACAATATACCAAGTTTATATCAAAGCAGGTCTAAACAAACGACCAACGTGGTCCTGTTCGTTTAATCGTCGTTTCACAGCGTATATCATCGAATAGTCGTGTGGTTTAAATCTCAGTGTCACTGCGATGTTGTTTGTACTGCTGGCATGGTCATTGTACCGTGATTTCAGAAGTAAAGAACCCACCAAGAACTTGTCACAAAAAGTCGAAATTATGAAGCACATCTTGCCAATTGTTTGCGCGTAACGTCACTGTCGCTCTACTGAGAGCAATCAAGATACAATTCCAATCAAACAAAACATAATAACTCTTCTTCACTTTTGTGTTTAACACAGTTGTGCTTCACAGAAATATACACTCGTTCAACTTGTTATTATCGAGCGTAGTAATATCGCGCTTCATCAAGCAATCGCATCGCATGCGCTGTAAAGCTTTCTTGTCGATTGAAAGCAAATAAATGATCGCTAAACTTCCTACTTCATTAAAATGATCTCCATGTCATGAAAAATTTATACTCCAGGGAGTAAGTTTAACACTGATTGTGAACATACCAGGTTTGATTGTGTCATCATCAATGAGCTCTTTAATAAAACTCATTTAAGCCTGCCAGCGTTTTATGAAGATTAAAAGCATAAAAGAAGAAATATTCAGAATGGATCCAACCTTCAACATGCATGTATTATTTACCAATTGATGTAATTGATGTAATTACCAATTGATGTAATTACAATGGTTTGCCCTGAGATCGGAATAAGCTTGCCGGCAGCGTGGTCGACGATCATGAGTTCCAACCTTACAAAACTGTGCAATTTAAAAAGACTTTTTAAAGGGAGTTCCCTGCTTGATTGCAATGCATTTTATATAAAAGCTTACTGTCAATACTACTGGTAACTATGAAAACAGGTTTCAATAGGAGTTCTTCTAGCTCAGTTATTAACGTTTTGACATTCAACCTCTTCAGTTTTCATAACATTTTCCAGGAAGCAATGTCTAAAGGAAATTAAAAGAAATAAACTTGTTCATTGACATGAATTAAATTGTTTTGTTTTGCTACAAATCTGTTTAGACAAAATAGAATCGACACTATATCTGGTATTCCCCACTTCATACTCACTCCTGGATATAAACCGTTGTTCTAGCTAGCATAACCAACCAACAGTTTTCTTGCAAATTTATATCATAAATATGCTGCGCACTTTTATGTAGCCGTTGCATTCAATGAGGTCTGATCTATCAAACAAAGAAACTGACATTACTTTGCTGTTCTCAATTTCTATTGGTTTACAAAAATAAAGTTGACTCTCTTACAATCCTTTAATTAAACCCACGGCATAACTAAAGACTAGAGCAAAGGGCAAACCATGTTCAAGGAAACACAGTGATTCTGTTACTGACAGGGCAAACCAATCAGACAATACACAAAACTTATTTGGCAAGCAAATATAACTTTTACCCCTGAATCTAGTGATGCCAAATCTGCTTAATTACCAACTTTCATACCAAAATTTGGGGTTTAATATTCAGATTGAGATATGTCATACGATAATATTGCAAGTTGTTTTTTACCTAGTAACCTGTCCGCACGATAGTGTTTCTGTGTTTGTAGCCATTAAACAATCGCCAATTCACTTGCTCTTAAAACAACATTACTGACCTCATACACATTACCACACATATTCTAACCTAGCTCAAAATGTTTTCTTGTGGTGCAACAATTATCAAACCAAACAAACCAATTAATCAGACAATCGAATATTAATCTCAGCTCTTTTCATCATTTACTGTAAGTACCACTACCTACATAACAGTTTTAAAATTAAACATTATGTCAACTTTATTTCTATTTATCAAGAAATTTACCGTTTTTAATTGTTGACACACGTATTTGGATACTCAACCATAGTCCATAATAACCTAACAATATATCCTTTTTAATAATACTTCATTTTTATCAACTCACTGGGCTTGATCGATTGTTTATGGCAGTTGAAAACATCTTCCAACCATCTATTGTGACATCACCAGCATTTAACTCCAATTCCTCTATTTTATCAACACATGTTGCGATCACAGCGATCAATTCATCATTTAATCGAATCCAACTTAAGTCCAACCTCCTCATCTAAATAGAAGTGATTTATAATAATCTTCTGTTCCACAAACAAAACATGAGTCCATTGATTTTATGTAACTACTCGAAACCCTAATTACACATAAGAGCAAATACATTCAGTAGTGAAGTCTACACGACATCATGTTTAACGATGTTTTTGTTGTATTTTCATAATCCCAACTCTCAGAACAGCGACAGTGACGACCAACATAGAACCAGACCTGCTTTGGAGTGAACCCATGTTCAACATTCCACTTCAATTGCATGCTATTGCATTCACTCAATTAACACCTGGTTAAAATCCGTCAATCAAATATCATCATTAAGTGTCTTATTCAAAGGTACAACAATAAAGTCCTACTGGAGCTTGAACACACAATCATTGGTTCATAATCGTCATTAAATCGGCGCCTCAATCCGCTTGACCACCTTGACAACAAAAACATCACTGCATTAGTGCCACCAAGTGGGGATAACTTACACTATACAATGTTTTTTCAGTCACTTTTGTGAAATGCACAGATCTGATAAGAATTTTTGAGAAGGAGTTCAAAAAGTACAAGTTGATGAGCCGCAGTTTTACATCAAGTAAACATAAAAGAACATTTTGATCTAGTAATGACGAATAAGTTTATCTTTAGATCACACTCTTTTGCAGATTGGCATGTTTTGGTTTCAGCAGAAGGAGGGTCATATTAACTGCAAGTAGAACCCGGGGCTAATCTAGTTGCTGGGCTTTTTCAACACAGATAATGATTTGATTGCTAAGACAATTACGGCACTAGTATCATGTACATTAATGTAAGTCTATAAATATGTACATTTGGGTTTATTTGCTTCTATTAGGCCTACAAAATTGTCCTATAAGGTTCGTTTTCTTATTTTGCAAATGGCAAAGTCATTGACAAAATCCTTACAGTCTATTGATTGCATAATCTCAAGTTCGATGGACATAAGGAAATAAGCTAAAGCTCTGTGATGTCCCATTGTATTTCTGAGTTCGTTTTTGATCCTCTTTAGGCAAGAAAACAATCTATCTCGTGTGCAATCTGAAGCCACCATACATAAACATATGCAAATAGAAGTGTGCACATAGGGAAAAGTATCAGCACATTGATTTTCATTAAGAAGAACATTTTCAACTCAATGCTGTTCTCAACGCAGTGTGTAATCAAATTAAGTATGGGCTCTTCTCTAACAACAGCTGCAGCTTTAATTCAAAAAAATGCTGCTGCGAAATCAACAATCTCGTGAGGAAAAGTATCTTTGAAATCAGAATATTTTCCCACCAACAAAGAAGCTGCTGGGTGAATTTCATTATTGCATAGACTAGTCAGTCTGGAAAGAAATCCTAATTTGCTGTCGATGTCACGGCAAGCTATAGCACGTTTTTCCAATTCAGCAGATAATTGATCGACGATGACAAAAAACACTTCCACTTTAAATTTATCTTGACAAAAGAACATAACAGGGAAAGAACAATGTCTTCTGCGCTAATATCTTTATCAAAAATTCTACGTTGGCTATGATTTCTTTGTGAATTGCTTTTATATTCTTGAACTCCATACATTTGTTTCCCACACACTCCACACATTCTTCAAAGCATTCAAAGTTGGATCTTAAGCCGTTAATAAATGTTTGAAGAGATTCCTATAACTAGATTGCTGTGTTTATACTCAATCCGCTTTTTAGCAAGAACAAATTGGTTTTATAAAATCTGTTTAAAATGGAATCCCATAATTCAAATAATATACAAGTTTCTAACAGTTTCAACTTTTCCAAATATCCTACTGCTTTGATTGAAATTCTCTGAAGTTGACTATTATCAGATGGCAATCCTTCAAAAGCCTGCATGCTTGCACTATATCCTTGTTAACTGCGCATGCAGCGTCATAGCGAGCAGACCATCTAGTATCGAATAGACATAGAGCTTTATTGACATTCAATCCATCCAGAAACTATTCATGCGCTTGCCAACGATGTGAAAATGCAACAAGCCATGACTACATACCTTGTAGAAGATCAAAAAGTTCAGCTGCATAAAAGCAGGAATGCAATGTATTTTTGCCAACTAAATTGAGAAAATGCCCTGTGCAAGATATCTAGTGCAGCTCAGCATTTCTCACAAATAAGCGTTTCAAGACTTCGACATTTACCGTTCATCTTGGCAGCATTATGACAAGACTGACCACAGCAGTCTTCAATCTTGAAACCATGCTCGTCTAAAAATTGCAAAATAATTTCATCTATTTCTGCTTTGACATCTGCAAAAATTGGTATGAATTTAAGAAATCGATCCATTGGACCTTTGTTTGAGTCATACCGTATCACTACAGTTCGTTGATCTACACGTGCTATATCCGGTGTTCAATCGACAAGTATGTAAAAGTATTTTGTCAATTTGATTTCGACAACAATCATCAATAAAACTTTTTGGCCAATTAGTTCTATGATTTCTTCACAAATTGTTGATCACAAATAAGATAGATGACCACGGCCATTGCTTGCATGCACCCGTATGTTCCGCAAGAAAAGCATCGTATTCACTCAGGAACTCAAAAATGCCCAAATAGTTTCCATTGCTTGGGGAGCCAATTAATTCATTTTTACTTCCAAAAGCCAAACCTAGAATGCAAAGAAATTTTACCATGCTGACAACTCTGAAACAAACTTTTCTCCAATATTTCACATCATTTTCTTATTGATTTACCAAACCAAGATCAATTTGCATGTTAAATGATTTTCGAGCACACACTGCTTTCACTGATTTGAGGTGTTGCCTTGAATTTTCATGACTCATTAGTGCTTCGTGAGCGTTTTTTTCCAATTGTTAACCCTAATTAGCTCAACGTTGGCCTGCATTATATTCTGTGCCTAATGATAGATTGTGCTGTACGGTATATTAATAAACGAATTGAAATGTCATGCCAAGCAATTCAACAAATATAAGCCTCTATTTTGTCATTCACAAGGAATACTGACATCAAAACTCGTGCATTTATAAGGCTCATGTACATATGTGGTTTTGCTGGCGTGAACAATCATAACGTTGCTCTTTATGTGATCCGATCATGGGATCTACACCTTTTGGATCTACAGTGAGTAAACATAGGTTGCAGTTATTCACACCTGCATATCATTTGATGGTTATGATACAAGGCAACAGCGGTAGAAATATGATCGTTTCGCAGCTATTTGAGAATTTTTCAAATGCTTCAAAAAAAATTGCTCAACTTTAGTTGTTGCTGAAAAGCACATGTGCACTGATGAAATCTTGTATCCCACAAGAAATAAAATTAGTTTCAAGCAGTAAAAATCCGAGTAAACCTGCTAAATATGATTTACTTTTTAAGTCTACGACTCCAGTCGCTTACGCTTTCATGCACTTTAAAATTTCATACTGTGGAAAACCTAACAAAGGAGTAATAGCACACTACGTCAAAGGAGTGGAAGAGACAGTGAGATATCTTCAAAATTTTTAGAATTACGGTAATTTGCAAGAGCGCAATATTTCCTTTGACTGCTTGTTCACTTGTGTATCTCTGGTAGAATGGCTTCTATCTCTCACAACATAACATTTGTTGGTACTCTTCAATCAAATAGAAAGGATATACCTATTGAAGTCAAAAACGTTGCAGAGAGAGAACGGTTTTTTTGTAAATGCTTTTGGGAGTCGTCGGAAAACAAGCTAGTGCTTCATTCTTTTGTGTTTCCTACATAGAGCTTTGGCCAGCGCAACGTTTTGCTCCTCTCAATTGTAGAACTTATCCTTGGAATAACAATAGATGATTGTAAAAAGAAACCCGCTATATGCAAACGATATGATTTTACCAAAGCTGGCATGGATGTGATAAAACATCAAATTGATGCCTAGGTATACTTGAAAAGCCAAATCAAATCCCTGTACTTTAACAATATTTTGTTGCACATTGAATGTGCACCGTATCAATGCCGGTACTACTTTTGCTTTCAACAAAAAGATTGATTTATGCAAGCAAGGTTTATATGATTTTGGTATGAACTTTGCTTTTTCATTTATTCGTCCGCCAATCCAACGACGACCTTAACTGATCTTTGATAAACGTAAAAAAAATGTAGTCTTTGCTTTTTGGGGAAGAAGTCGAAGCAAATCTATTCCAACAAACCAGGGCTTCCAAAAGATAAAAATTACAAGAAGATATACACCCAAATATGTGCTAGATTATCCAGATGCAAGCTTGTGTAAACGAAATTACTAAGCCGGAAAAGAGTAAAAGAGAGCAAATTATGTCCAAAAGTAGAAATCAATGTCAAATCTGTTCACTAGCTACGTGTTCAGATGGGTACGCAATGCTGTAAGTTGTCACAGCTAAGAATTTCACAGCAGAAATTTTGTGTTTTATTTCGCTGCTCATTCTATCGTTGTTTATTGCATAAAGTTTAATGGCTATGGTTTTGCAAACCAAATTCTTTTGTAGCCACTCATCAACAAGCACCAGAGATTGCTAACTAAACTAAAAATTATAGGTGACAGCAAATATGGGGAATTGTAACAATATCGAAACCACTTGGAAGCCAACTCTAAAGTCTTTTTTTAATTCGACTCCGACGCCACAAAGTCAACGTTACATTTTAGCCTTTGACTTTTTTTAACTGCAAAGTCATTAAAAATATTTTTGATCAACTGGGTACTTGTCTGTTTCTGATAAAAGGTACAAAAATATTTTGTGTTTTGGTGTTACCTATTTTTGTTTTGTTGCGCATTGAAACTGCAATCTTTTCAAGCGCCAATTTCCAGCCAACATTAAACAAATGAACCAAATATCCTTGAAACTTCAAGTACATCAAGTAGCCTCGAACTCAAACTTATAGGTTCATCTAGTAAAGAGGGTCGTCTGATCAAATTAATTGCTCACAAATATTTGGAGCTGATGTACGTGCAAATACTTTGAAGTTGTATTTGGTTGAAAAATATCTGAGTCAAGAAAATGCACTGCTGCATTTGCAACTGATTTTGTTTTCATGTTTTAGCAAGGTTTGTTGTGAAAAATTCTTCTGGACTAACCATGCCTCTGTAATCTTGAAACATAATGCCATCTTTTATCGTGTGAGGCAGCTATGCCAACACTTCACCATTTATATCTAACACTCCAACCCGGCGTTTGCTGTGGCAGATCTGGTAGCAGTTTCTTCAGTCAGGCAGTGCCATAGGGCCAATTATAAATTGCTCACTCCAAAGCTAGCAACTGACAAACTAGGAAAATGGACACTATGCATTTTTTAGTCCTAACTCGACTATCGTGATGTGAGCCAGAAAACTCTCAGTTAATTAACCAACACTCCAACCAACTGAGCTGGAACTACAGCTGCAATAAAACTGGGAGAAAGTGTTATCTTTTATGCAAATTATTGCTTGATTCCATTAAATTTACCTCGCATTTATCGTAAAAGCACTGTTTACATAATTATTTTTTGAGAACAATGAAGCGGCAAAAACCCTATATTCAGATTTCGGGTGCGATTCTCTCAGTCCTGCAAAATTCTTTGTGATTCTAAGTTGCGAACTGAATATTCCTTTATCCTCTCTCAGTTCCTCTAAAAAAGAATTGCCACGCTTTCAAAAACCATGACTGTTCCCAGCCTTAAGTTTTATAGATTGCTCTAAATGCAAAAATTTGTTTAAAAATAAGAAAAATAAACCATATAATGCATTTTATTTTGATAAATTTCAAATTATTACACGAAGAAAAGATGCCACTCTTTCTAAAAAAAACTATTAAAAAGTAATCTAGCATTAGGAATAAATATTGAAATTTTGTTAGTAAGCAAACAACATATAACCATTTTGTACAATTTTCCTAATCTATAGGCTGTATCTTGATTCTCGATAAACCACTTTGTGTAGGAATTATCAGTACTTCCTTTTGGATGGGTGGTCTGATTTGATTCTAGAGCCGGCAAAATTAAAGGCCAAATTACCAAAAGTTTGACACCGCTGCCATGTTTTTTGCATAAATAAATAAACTGAACAAACTGCTCTGTTGATTGGGTCATAATTGCAGGGATGAAGCTATTCCTTAGATACTTCGGTGAAGTGCAAGCGAATTCAACAGTGCCGGCCTCAACATCAGCTGCAGAAAGAGGCAATCCCACAATTTTTGTGACTTTGGCTCACCAATTTTGTGATGATTCTGCCACAATTTATTGGAATTAAAATAGATTTTCAGTAACAACCAAAACACGGATAGTTCATTTCAGCCAGATAGTATGAACATGAGGTGCATTGGTTGTATTTTCTTACGCCAAAAACTAATTATAATCAGTTGGGTAAGAGTAGACGTGTAATTCTAATAATAACAGATCATTTTGATCTCTAAAATCGCAATGCTTTTTAAGAGCGGCAGCTCTTACTGTAAACTCATCTACATAAGTTTCTTCATGCTAAAATTTCTCAAAAAAATCTCTAGATATGCCCTGGTTTTACACACATGTTTTGCCCCTGCTGACAAATGTTGTCGACTCTTCCTGCTAAAGCACTTTTCTGGCAGCGGCTCTGGAATGATAGAGTTGCTTCATTATTTATAATCAAAATTGTGCAGTATCCTACGCTACGTATAAGTGTTAGTTTTTCGTTTTGTAAACTGGCACGGTCCATTGCAATGACATGATATATCATTGAAAAAAGCTTCATTGAAAATCAAGTAATTTTTAAACTCGGACTTTCGGTATTCAGAAAATATCTATGAGAGTAGGCTACGACAGAACCACAACGTCCCATAATAAGAAAAATTCATTATCCTCAGCTTTTTTCATTCGATTTTTATTCTTAGATACACTGTCAAGCAATCAAGCATATATACGCAAAACCTGAACTGGCTTATGCTTACTAAGAAATGCACAATAATTTTTAAATACATCTTATAAAGCTCTATTACTGACTATGAGTAAACTGTTTGCTTCAGAGTATTAGTTGTACCTCCGGATAATTTGGAATACATCCTGTTTATAAGATTGATAGATAATAAAAAAGCTTCTTTTTATAAGTTATACCATGCGCACTCATAAAAAAAAGAAAAAGTTTTCTTGTAAACATATAAAAATCATTCTGACAATATTGGTAAGCAAGTCGCAAACAAACCATTTAATGCAAACAATACTTTAGCAAATCACATTTCAAATGAAGTTGGAATACAAAACATGACAACGTCTAAAACAGGGACCGACGTGATGTTGTAAACCAGATTTATAAAAAAATTGAAAATTAATTATTAGTACACAAATTTTTGCTTTGATGCAAGCGTTTTGCAATTTTCCAATATGACAAGTTATAAATCAGAAAAACAAGCTTTTTCTATAAAAACCAAAACATTTAAATGTTATTTGACTTTGCAGCTGCGATAAATCAACATTGAGTGTTTGCTGTTTGCCAAAGTCCTTACGTTACAGTATGCGTCATTTTTTTTTAGCAGTTGCGACATCACCTATAATCTGATTAATACGGATTAGCGTCGAAAGACAAATAAAAAACAAAATTTCATATACCTTCATAAAAAATCAAATTTTTCAAGTTTAAATAAATTCACATCGCACAACAAAAAAGTTTATCATGTTTAGCTATAAATTTGCTTTACAATTGTGAAAAAAATTTTATGAAATCTTTAGTGGTATGCGAGATACAAGCGTTTAAAATTTGTTGTACCGCTGAGGTACAACGTTGAGTAAACTAACCGAAAAAATACCTTGAGCTTTTCAAGGTTAAAGCCAGAAGTAAGTTTACTCATTTTATCAGACATCAATTTGCGAATAAATCAATACACATGTTCCGTTGATTTGGAAAAGTAAAGCCAATTTCTTTAAAACTTTTCTCCACTTCGTAAATGAATTCTAGCAAACATTGTCGATGTACAAAAACAATGCTGAAATCCGTCAGTAATTAACGATTTTTTAAATCACCTGTTTGTGCTGGCAACTACTTGAACCACGCTGTATCTAGTATTGACGCATATTAGACTATCGGTTTGTGTTGCTGGCCACTAACCTATGTCATTCCGAATCAGTAAAGGGGCAGCAGATGTAATTGCTGGTCCAGCAAATTTCAAAGATTAAACTACAGCTTCGCTTCTGACCGCGAGAATTTGAAACGTTTCCATTTCAGATGCTGGTGATGACAATAGAGTAGGACTACAAGCATTAGTTTGTAACTGCTGTGTATCTTCTACTTGCATAATGTGCTCACTTTCAACAATTGAACTAATTCCGATGAAGGTTGTTAATTTGGGTATTTTTTGAACGATTTCACTCTCGTTTTGTGTCTTTTTCTAGAAGCTGCCTCACGTTTTTGCACACCAATAAAATAATTGCTTTTCATGTCTACATATCTTGATCTTTTTATAAACTATATCGTTTACATTAGGCCTACAAATATTTTTATCTTTGTGCTTACTTAAATAATTGCATAGTAAAATTACAAATATTGTACTGACAGCAATGTTAGCTGCCTGGCTCAAACACAGAAACTAGTTTCAGTTTACGATTGATTTCTTATTTTGTTAGTAAATATGAATAAACTGGTTGTTTGATTACGCATAGTTGAGGTAAGTGTCATAGAGCGTCTTATCCAAGAATGCAATTACGTGACAACTAATGAGGGTGTGGAAGTTAAACCAAACCCTTTCGATCCCGGTTGTGAAAACAATGTTTTCATCTCTTTTGGGGACATGTACTCGGGGAGTCAAGGCCATGACAGCAGAGCCCACACCCATGGCCGGGAAGAGGAGAGCTATACGTGGATGCCCACACAGTACTAAAATCAATAGTTCCGGAAGTTTAAAAAAAAAAATTGGATATGGGCAAAGCCTTGATTTTTGAGTAAAGCAATTTGCAACTTAATTTTTGCAACAAAAATGCAACTGTATAAAGAGCTAAAATCGATGCCTTGGAAGATCAAAACAGCAAAATATGTTTGACTGCGGGTTTCGCCTGTAGCGAACATATGCTTGCTTATGCCACAGGGCTACCAATTTCGTTTTCAAGGTAGAAGAAAGTGGCCTCAGCATGGATCTGAACTACTGGTTTCACTGTGTATCACTGCACTGTTATGTTAACGAATTTAACTGCAGCTACGATCACTTGCTGACAACGATGACTAACTCAGTCAAACAATCAGACAGCAGCAACAGCAGTACAGGAGGCGATCTAAACTTAATGTACTGGCAGGTAGTCAAACTCCCTATTTTACCTTTAGTAAACACTAGACTACTATTGTTATAAGGTATATTCGAGTTAACCTTTCTAGTTTAAAACCGTAAATTTTTCATTACCTAACAAGCTGCTACGACTAGTTATTATTATTACAGTAATACAACTTTGAAATTAAAATGGTAGTTTTTACCCACCAATTATTTTAATCGAATAACTTTTGGCATTGCTCTGCTATAATGAGTTAATTGGTAATTTCTACCGGTAATACCAATCATTCTAATCAAATCATCAACACTATGATGTCCAAAAAAGTGGATGCAGCCATGGCAAAGTAATATAGGCTTGATTGAGCCCACTGTATACAACACGACATCACTCATAAATCATGTTCTTTCAGGGTTGGCATTAAAAAAGAGCAAGATCTATTAATTGCAATGTCTTACAAATGCTAGTTTCTCAGGATCTAAAATATTTTTTGGGCCCTAAACCCCTGCATCCGCCCCACTAAATTTGAAATCAAGCAGAAACTCTATTGCATCGCTTTGCTTCAATGAGTCACGTTCATTCGTGGTTTTGTGGAGAACAAAGTTTAGTAAAATAATATCACTAATATCAAATGAAAATTTTGTCCCTTGAATGCTGTTGCATAAACAAAATCGCCCAAACACACAAACAACGTCAAAAGAGTTTGGCCAAAGTTTTACATTAAAATGTTTTGAATTACTTACAATTTTTTTCATTTGAGATAATTGTATGATCCAGTAATGTATGCATACATGAATCAGTAACTAAGCGAGTGTGAAAGCTTGATTCAATAAATAAAAACTCATAATGCAATTGAACTGGACCAACGCGATGGCGTATTGGTTAGAGCGTCCACTTTGCAGTCGATAGACCTGAGGTTTAACCCCGTTGTCATACCAAAAGACTTTTAAAAATGGCATGCAGAGCTTCCCGGTTTGGCGCTTGGCGTTTAAGAGAGGTTGTGGAAAACAAGCCGACAAAATTGCTTGTTGTGTTCCTGGGCAAGGCACTTAACAGGATGCCCCCGCCTTTATGTGAAATGCATGTGGCTCAGACACCACAAAAATAGCAACTCCCAAGCCAGTGCGGATGTACCGTTCAAAATATAGAGATGCAATTCGCTTTCTCGCGAATAGAAGATCAAAATCAATGAAAAAAAATTACGTTTTATAATCGTTCCTCGACTTTACTTTTCACAAAACTTCTGTCAGAAACGTAATTAACAGTGCACGATCGCCACACAACGGCTACTAAAATATACCAAGTTTATATCCAAGCAGGTCTAACCAAACAACCAACGTGGTTCAGTTCGTTAAATCGTCGTTTTACAGCGTATATTATCGAATGGTCGTGTGGCTCAAACCTCAATGCCACTACGATTTTGTACTGCTGGTATGGTCACTGTACTGTGGTTTCAGAAGTAAACAACCCACGAAGATAACAATTATCACTTTTTTGACAGCGTGGTCGATGATCGTGAGTTTGAATCTCACAAAACTGTGCGCCATAAAAACACTTTTTATTGCAATTTCCCTGCTTGATTGCAATGTATTTTATATGAAAAAAAAACTTTCTGCCAATACTACTGGTAACTATGAAAAACAGTTTTAAGCATAAGTTCTTCTAGTGCAGTTATCAGCATTTTGACATTCAACCTTTTGAGTTTCCATAACATTTTCCAGGAGCCCACGTCTAAAATAATTTACAGAACGAAAACTTAAACCAACATCAATTAAAATGTTTTGTTTTGCTACAAACATGTTTAGACAACATAGAATTGACACTACATTTCGTATTTCTTGCCTCATACTCACTCCCCGACTAAAAACCGTTGTTCTAGCATAACCAACAAACAATTTTCTTGCAAAATTATATCATAAATATGCTGAGTATTTTATGCTGTGTTTGTATTCAATGAGATCTGATTTATCAAACACAGAAACTGGCATTACTTTGCTGTTCTCAATTTCTGTGGATTCACAACAATGAAATTAACTCTTTTACAATGTTGTAATTAAACCCAAGGCATAACTAAAGGCTAAAGCAGTGGTTCTCAAACCTTCCTGATCCATGGTTCCCTTCCAAAGACTCTCAACACTTGTGTTCCCCTTCTCTTCAACAAAAATACCTAGTTTTGCTTTTAACGGATTTCCATCAGTTATTTTATTTGCCACGTTAAATAATAAAGCCAACAAACGAAAGTAAATAATAAATGCATTACAGTTAAAGATTTAAACAAATCACAGTCAATTCACAATAAATTATCGTAGTCAGTGCCAAGCGTGTTCTTGTACTAGCCTGAAAAGACCTTTGATATTCGACTCCGTCTTGGACTGAGCAAGGCGAATGTCATTGCATATTTTGAGGCGATTTCTGGATTTTGATTTTATGAGTGCCAGATCAGAAAATCCAGCTTCGCAAAGCTAGGTAGTTGCGAATTGAACGAGAATTACAGAAGCCTTCTTGCTGAGTATGGATATGAATGATGAAGCGACAACCAAAAGCTGCAGTCGTCAGTTTTGTGGTTAAATGCCAGCTTCATCGCATTCAAAACGTTGAACTCTGCCAACTTCTCTGCTTTTTCGGCATTGAAGGGTTAATTTAGTGTCAAACCGCTTTTTGTGCTGTGAAACATGCATCGTGTCGTTGTTGAAATATGATCAAATCTCAGCAGACTATTTCAAAATGCTCTACGATGCAAGTTTTGATGTTATCTGGCAAATCAATTGGCAAATCAAATCGACGTGGAGATTGCTTTTGTCTTCTCTAAGAAAGATTTCAACCTTATTTTTAAGTTCATACAACCGATAGAGGCATTTGCCTCGCGACAGCCAACGGACTTTGGTATAAAGCGCTCCCGTTTCTTTGGCCAAAAGTTGCAATAACCAGTGATTTGTTGCCCTCGAACGAATGAAGTTGATCACTTTGACCGCAACGTTCATAACTTCTATTACATGTACAGGTAGAATCTTTGATGCTAGAGTGTATTGGTGTAGTGAACAGTGCGAGGACGTCACAAGGCCATTCGTTCTTCACCAGTGTGACAAACACTGATTTGACGCCATTCATCGTTGGGACACGGTCAGTACAGATGTGCTTAAAATTCTGTCAACTGAGCTTGTTGGCTTCAAAAAAAAGAGTCCACTAGAGCTTTCACATCAGCAGCAGTTGTTGTGGCTGATAGTGTATTGCTAAAGAAAAACTCTTCCTTCATCTTTTTATCGTTCTCGTATCAGACGAAGGCAATCAAGTGACTTTCTAAAGCGCTATTGGTAGACTCGTCCACTTGAATGCCAGCCTGGAGAGTGCTTTGCTTGATTTTGGAGCAAACTTGTTGGCACACATTAGCAGCCATGTCGTCAATCCGTCGGCAAATAATGTCATTCAAGAGCAAAACTTCCTGGATTTTTTCACCCCCGATCCGATCATTATTTCTGCGCATGGCTTGATAAGTTTCTTAGCAATAATATGCGGCATCCTACACTTCACAATTCAATATGTCACCCCGTAGCTGCATTGAAGAGTAGGCTTTTCCTCTACCATAAATCCCACATGAGGTAGCGTCGCTTCCAAGTCGTATCGTACTCTTTCAGCAGACAGAGCATCAAGGTCATCATCCTTCTTTTGGGGATGCCTTTTATCACGATGGTTTTTTAGTTTGGAGGGTCTTAATAACACATTTCACATCACGACCGAGCAGTGAAGAGACTGCGCACAATCACGACCGTTCCAAGTAACTTTTGTGAAACCAAATGAGACGTAGCTCAAGCTCCACTTGCGAATTTTCTACAGTTGATAGCACAATAATCTTGTTTAAGCTAAATATATGTAAAACTTCAAGCTCGAAACAAAATACAAACAAAGAAGTAGTTAAATTTCTATTAATACAACAGTCACAATTACTCTATCTTCATAAGTGACTAACTTTATATTTTCTACAGCAGGACACACCAAATTCCTTCCGCTACTTACAACCACTATCTTCATAATAAAGACAAATTACAACGATACAGCACGGATACTTCGTCTCTATCCGCAACTATCTCACCTTGAGCTAACTCTAATCATCAATGCGGACCTTCCGTTTGTCTCCACAACACGTTTCGACTCTAATTCTTCGGAATAGTGAAGTGCGAAATTTCGGTCGCATCAATATAAAGCGAACAAATTGAAATTACCTGACGCACTATTATGCAACAAGAGGGGTTAGCAAATTCAAACGTTCTTGAAGTTTTAAACAAGATTACGCTACAATCTGCAACTTCCTATCACAAGATTCCATTACTATTTATAAAGACTTAATCATGTAAGTTATGTAATGCGACAGATTAAAAACAAAGCGACAATGTACTGGATAGATTAAAAATGTTCCAGAAAAATGAGTCACCAAACGTCACCAGGGAGGTCTACAACGTAATAACAAAAACTACAAATTTAAGTTTAACTGGCGAATACTTAATATCGTGACACTTTGGTTTTGCAATACTAGTGAAGGCCTCTGCAAAGCTACCAAAAAAAGGCTTTTGCTCGTGGCCCCTCAAGGGGGCAGAGACCCCTGTTTGAGAAACCCTGGATTAGACCAAAGGGCAAATCTTTTGAAGGGAACACAGAGATTTGGTTAGTGACAGGACAAACCAATCAGACAATACACAAAACTTATTTGTCAAGCAAATATAACTTTTACACCTCAATCTAGTGATGCCAAATCTGCTTAATTACCAACTTTCATACCAAAACTCGGGCTTATTATTCAGGTTGAGTATGAATGCCATACGAAAATACGAAAATATTGAAAGTTGTTTTTACCCAGTCACCTGTCCACACGGCAGTGTTTCTGTGTCTGTAGCCATTAAACAACCGCAAATCCACCGCTCTTAAAGCAACATTACTGACCTTGTACGCATTACCAAACATATTCTAACCTAGCTTAAAATGTTTTGACATTTCTTGCGATGTTACAATTATCAAACCGAGCAAACCAATCAATCAGACAGTCGGATATTAATAACAGCTACTTTCACCATTTACTGCAAGTACGACTGCCTATATAGCAGTTTTAAAGTTAAACATTATGTCAACTTTATTTCCATTTGTCAAAAAACTCACCGTTCCTAACTGTTAACACACACACATATTGATACCCAACCATGGTCCACAATAATATAACATTTAAATATTAATAATAATTTACTTTTGTCAACTCACCGGGCTTGATCGATTGTTTATGGCAGTTGAAAACATCTTCCAACCATCTATTGTAACGTTACAGCTACAAAACATCAATTCCTCTATTTTATCAACGCACGTTGCAATCACAGCGATTGATTCATCGTTTAATCGAGTTCCAAATTGGTTCAACCTCCTCATCTAAATAGAAGTTTTAATATTAAACTTCTGTTTCACCTACAAAACATAATTCTATTAATATTACATCACTACTTGAAACCCTAATTAAAGATCCGAGCAAATACATTCAGTACACGTAATCATGTTTAACAATGTTTTGTTGCATTTTCATCCTCTCCACCCTCAGGACAGCGACAGTCACGATAAACATAAAACCAGACCTGCTTCAAAATTCCTACTACAGGTTGATCAAATTTCAACATCAATTGCATGCGATTGCATTCAATCAATTCACTCATGGTTAAAATCTGTCAATCAGACATCATCGTCAAATGTCCTATTTGAGGGCACAACAATGAAGTTTCACTAAAGTTTGAACGCATGATCATTCGTCTATAATCGTCATTAAATCAGCGCCTCAATCTGCTCGACCACGTTGATGATAGACATCTTTGGATTAGCGCAACCAACACAGGACGAAGTAAGCAACTGTGTTGACAATTCAGGTTATGTTTTACATTTTGTCATGCCCTGAACATAAAAAAATATTGTGACCTAAGATTAACTCTTTCGCTCCCGCGATCATCAACTGATAATCTCGTGTTTTCAGTGTTTACCTCAAATTTTTTAAATTGAGTTACAAAATTAGTTTACTAAAAAATCGATTTGTGACTTTATTTTTCATCCGACTTTTATAAGATTTTCAAAAGATCATGCTTATTTCCTCACGCATCGGAAGATGTATGATTTGTGCCCTAATTCTTGGATTTTTATACCCAAAAACGGTTAAAAAGACCAAGAACCCAGTTGCAGACGACAATATCGGCCAAATTCTCAGCACGTGCCAACTACACTAAAATCAAATTGAGATTACATCTTTACCACAAAACCAAACCCTTTATCATTAACACAGTCTGAAAACTACTCTTTTGGGGCATCATTTGACAAAATTTCAAGCGATAATAATAAATTTTACTTTTTTAAATTTTCAAATTTTTTAGGGGTCTCAAAAACCCCCCAAACAAATTTGAATGGTAAGTAGATAAAAGTAAATTTAGTGCGTAAAAAATATGATATGTTGCTAAACACCGGTCTCATTTGAAAGCTTAGGAAATTTGCTTTCCAGCAATATATAACTTTAAATAGTTTAGACCAAGTGGTATATGATATTTACTGATCAAAAATGAGTACTGTACATCATGTCAGTTCAAAACCCCCACAATTTTTTGACTTACCTTCACTAAATTATAATTTTTAGAAAAACTACACCCTTTAAAAAAGATAAAATAAATTGCCAATATTTCACCACTAAAGTCCTCGTTTTGTATCAAGTTTCCAAGGAGACAACAAGCGAAATACAAGTTTAAAAGCTAGCAGAAGTTTCGCTTCTCTAAATCAAAGTTTGCTGTATCCCCCTTGTTTCTCAAGAAATGGGAAGGGTGTAAACAAGCGGCTGTTTCATTGTCAGTGACAGCATATTCTATTTAAACTTAATATTTTCTGAATCTTGAATAAATTCCCTGTTCAAAAATACATAATGTTACATGGTTTAGGCTAACCTCTAGCAGATAATGACTGATCATATTTTAGGTACTGAATTTAACTACCAAAATTTGGTACCGGTCAAAAAAAAGGTCATGTGTCTCATAAAATTGCAAATTGTAGAAAACCTAGGCTTTTAGGTAAGTTTTGAGTGATGTACCTTGAAAGCTTATTTCCTTAGCATTATCTTGCGACCATTTCTAAAAAATTGGTAGAAAATTAAATCTGTAGTGATCTTTGAGATGAGGGTACCTCTTTAATTTTGAAGACAACCCCCCCAGTTGGGGGGTTAATTTGCATAAAATTTGCATATTCAAAAAAAATTTCTTTTTCTATTTGAAATCCTCAAGAAATGTAGATTTCAACGATATATAACACTTAATGTAGAAGTAAACAGCTGAGTAATGATTTACAAACAAACTTGAGGTACATAATTATGATTAATTATGATTGATTATAACAGTTTTTCACGCTGCCACCTTACAGACATTTTTTTCGCTTTTCACGCAGGAGCGAAAGAGTTAAAAATTGGTATTCACAGCTTCCCTGCTTGGCGTTCAGCACAAAAAAGGGATCCTATGGAGAACAAGCCAGCAAGCTTGCTTGTTGTGTTCTTGGGCAAGGCACTTAACGGGACGCCTCCACCTTCATGTGACAGGCAGGTGGCCTACCCATACTTCACCAGATTACAATTGTGAAGGTGCTTACCCAGCATGTCATAAATAATGACTCTTGGGTACCCACCAGTGGCAGTCCGCCTTGTTGCTGGTGGGGCTACCAGTTACTCAAGATTGGTTCAAAATGTGCTGCCATCTTTCCCCTAGCCTAATTTCAATTAGGTTGACGGCATAAACCTGAATTGCCGTTCATGTCACACCTCCATCTCGAGGAAGAGGAGGAATAACCACAAACAAACAAATGTAATAACAAAAACTACAAATTTAAGTTTAACTGGCGAATACTTAATATCGTGACACTTTGGTTTTGCAATACTAGTGAAGGCCTCTGCAAAGCTACCAAAAAAAGGCTTTTGCTCGTGGCCCCTCAAGGGGGCAGAGACCCCTGTTTGAGAAACCCTGGATTAGACCAAAGGGCAAATCTTTTGAAGGGAACACAGAGATTTGGTTAGTGACAGGACAAACCAATCAGACAATACACAAAACTTATTTGTCAAGCAAATATAACTTTTACACCTCAATCTAGTGATGCCAAATCTGCTTAATTACCAACTTTCATACCAAAACTCGGGCTTATTATTCAGGTTGAGTATGAATGCCATACGAAAATACGAAAATATTGAAAGTTGTTTTTACCCAGCTACTTTCACCATTTACTGCAAGTACGACTGCCTATATAACAGTTTTAAAATTAAACATTATGTCAACTTAATTTCCATTTATCAAGAAATTTACCATTTTTAATTGTTAATACACGTATATTGGTACTCAACCATGGTCTACAATAGCATAACAAATCGTTTTTAATAATTACTTTTACTTTTGTCAACTCACTGGGCTTGATCGATTGTTTATTGCAGTTGAAAAGATCTTCCAACCATCTATAGTGATGTAATCAGCATTTAACTCCAACTCCTCTATTCTATCAACACATGTTGCAATTACAGCGATTGATTCATCGTTCAACCGAGACCAACATAAGTCCAACCTCCTCATCTAAATAAAAGTGTTTTATATTAAACTTCTGTTCCACAAACAAAACATGATTCCATTGATTCTATGCAACTACTCGAAACCCTAATTACAGATCCGAGCAAATACATTCAGGAGTGAAGTCTACACGTCATCATGTTTAACAATGTTTTGTTGTATTTTCATCCTCTCCACCCTCAGGACAGCGACAGTGACGATCAACATAGAACTAGACCTGCTTCGGAGTGAACTCATGTTCAACATTCCGCTTCAATAGGAAGGTTGCACGCACGTGATCAAACGTCATCAAAATGCGCTTTCAAAAAAACTGGCTGACCATTTTGAGTGATTTTGCATTCAATTGAATAGGAGTGATATCGTTTTATGCAAAGCAAATCAATAAACGTGACAGTTATTGAATGAACGTTAAATATGTTATTTTACTGATGTTAAGGAATGAATCTAAGGTCAAAGTAAGATAAGAGGTGCTAAGGTTTGCTTGTTATTGTTAATAGTCGGGCTAATTTTATGGGCTAAACATGCAGGCTTATTTGTAGCCAGCTTCTGTGAAGGTTTCATATTCGATTAATCAGCGTGTTTGGGAATGATGAGTTTAAGTTAATTGTAATGTGTAACTTATACAGTATATTTAGTGGCATAAGCATTCTGAAAAGTTGAAAACTTAAGTTATACTGTAGCCTAAATGACAGGGCAGACTTCTGTACCGTTTGTCAAATGCTGGATTAGTTTTTGTTGGATAAAATCAGTAAGTTTTTGAAATTTTTTGTCAATGGTGATTGCAGGCCAGTCATATTGATATGTCAGATGTAATTGTGTGACCTTAACTACCCCTTAAACAATTGTTTGGGCTATTACCTAGGCTCTTGGACCAAGGGTAATGCAAAAATTATGGTACCGATTCATTCATTCATGCGTATGAGCTCATGCTCTGTTTGCATGTCTTTTGTCAGACTGGGTCACCACCACGGGCAGATTGCTTGGCCCCACCACCTGTTTGCCACATAAAGATAGAGGCAAACCGTTAAATGCCTTGCTCAGGGACACAACAAGTAAGCTTGCCAGAAAGCTTGCCGTACCGGTAGTAATGATCAAATAATGGTTGTTTTTGCTAATGTACCGACTGGTATCTAATTGGTATAGTTTATTTTTAAGTGAGAAGCAAATGGTATTTAGATGGCACTTCTCCTAGAGGCATTTTTTAAATATTAGCACACTGTGCTGAGCCTATTCTAGCCAACTGAAAGACCTAATCTCAACCAAATTGCTTTTGGTCAAATTTATTTGTTTCCGAGAATCCAACTAGCAATATATCATTCCAAATTTTAATTAATTTTTAAAATAACCCCAAAAGTTGGTGTTAGCCCTATACCTCTCCAGCATAAATTACAGCTTTTGGTCAGCCAGTTTTTTTGGCACGAAATGTGTGACGTCATATGCAACCTTCCTATTGCATGCAATTGCATTCAATCAATTCACTCCTGGTTAAACCCGTCAATTAGGCATCATCGTCAAGTGTCCTATTCGAGGGCACAACAATGAAGTCCTACTGGAGTTTGAACGCATGATCATTTGTTCATAATCGTCATTAAATTGGCATCTCAATCCACTCACCACGTTGACAACACACATCACCGTATTACCGTCACCAAAGGGGGACAGAGTAAGCAACTGTGTCAACAATTCAGGTTATGTTTTACATTTTGTCATGCCCTACACACATAAGAACATTGTGATCTAAGATTAAAGACCAAGTTCAACTCCAGGTCAGCCTGTCATGTTTTGATTTCAATTTAGTGTTGTCTGAGCGTCAGGTTATATTGCATTTCAAAGTTTGAGCTCAAATATCTTGAATTTGCGACTCAAAAAGTACAACAAGCAAACCATTCTCAGTGGAAAAGAATCGAAACCCCATTGCTCGTGGTTGACAAAAGTATAAACTTCGGGGCTAAACTAACATGCATTTGCAACTCTATGTTCTTATAAAAACTTAAGGACAAAGCAAACCTCAGATGATCTTCACCCAATTTCGTCTATTTATACACATGTATAATTCGAAGCATTTTAACTAAACAGTTCGTATAGCATATGGCAGCAATTCTCAAACATTTTCCAGTTACATCCCATAATGGAGAAAAATACGCAAGCGCGCCTAACAATGTACCGGTATAGCATAAATTCAAATTATTTGAGACAGAGCATACATCAATTTGATTTTTGCATGATTTTGACCGTGCTTCAACGGTTTTAAAGAATAGTGAAGCTGTTTACCTAGCATGTTGTAAACGCCGACTATTGGGTACCAACCAATTACAGTCTGACTGTTAGTGGTGGGATTACCAGCTTAATTGCTTGGCTGGACAACTCATATCAGAAAACTGAGGTTGGGGGTAAGCAAGGGCATGCTCCCTGTAGGAAAATTTCGCTCCAACAAATCCCCATGACCAGAAAAAAATAAACATATGGGCCCCAGTCCTCAGCTGCTTTTAAATGAGCAGGGGGAGCAAAGAATCTCCGGGTTTAAATTTTAATGTCATGGAATGAGATTTGGTACATTAAATGCGAGAAGTCTTTGTGGAAGGAAAACAGAAGTGTGTGAAGAACTGAGGAAGAGAAAATTTGATGTGAGCTGCATCCAGGAGGTAAGATGGAAAGACCAAGGAGTTTGTTTTGTGGGTACTTGGGGACAAAGGTATAAACTGTGGTCGTCAAGAAGTGATGCAAGATTTGGAGGGGTTGGAATTTTGGTCTTCTTCTTTCGTTTGAGGGATCATTGCAGGTTTTTGGCTAGATGTTGAAGCCAGTTTTTTGTATTATCAGTCATGTTAGTGAGGTTCTTGACGGTGTTAGGTGGACAAAGGAGACTGCAATCAAACAAGATGTGCTCCACATTTTGGATGGCAGCTACGCACGCACATGAGGCTGATGTTCTGAGTCCCCACTAGTGCATTACTGCACCAAACCACCCCACTCCAGCTCTGAGGCGATTTAGGGTAACCCACAGTTTCCTAGGTAAGTCGGATCCAGTGGTGCGGTGGTATCCAGGGTTAACGTCAGCTGCTTAGAGCATTGATGTTTAGTCCACTCTTTGTTCCAAGCCTCAATGATATCGTAGTCGCAGTTATGGTGTTCTGCTACATGACGGTAGAAGAGGTGGCGTGACTTCAGATGTTGTGGGCGTAGGCTTTGTGGGTCAGGTACCACACTGTGCAGTGGGTGTTCTTTGTTGGCCCATGCGTGGTAAGATATTTTGTTGGTGGCATAGTTTCTTCTCAGCTTGGCTGGGGCAATTCCTGAGAGTACAGGAAGAAGATGTGTGGGAGTCGGTTTCACACAGCCGGTTATGATCCTCATGGTATGATTCAGGGATACATCCAGCTTTTTGGTATGGGAGCTTCGGCTCCGTAGTGAAGTGGCATACTTTGCACTGCTGTAAACAATTGCAAGGGCTGCTGCTCGTAGGGTTTTGGCATTTGCACCCCAAGTTGATCTAGACAGGCATCGAATGAAGTTGTTTCTTGCCATCACTTTTCCACGTAGACCTTCTATATGTTGTCTATACGTTAGCAGTCTGTCCAGTTTTGCTCCGAGGTATTTAAGGTGTGGGTTGTGAGGGAGGGTAGTTCCATGGACGCAGATGTTTAGTTGCCGTTGCGCTTCATTGCTATTGAAATGAAAAAGGGTCAAGGTTGTCTTTGTTGTATTAAATTTTAGTCTCCAGGTTTGTAAGATGTCAGCAAGGTTTGGTAAAAGAGAAAATATTTGGAAACGTTGTGGAAGTTAGAGGAAAAAGCAACAGAGTAATGGCGATTGTGCTAATCCTAAGTAGTGAAGTGATGCGCATAATAATATGTGTGTATGGGCCACAAAGTGGAAGACCAAACGCAAAGAAAGTTAGTTTTTATGATGAAATGGGGAGTGAAATGAGGACTTGGATAGTTCTAGTGAAATCATTGTTCCTTTAAGTGATTTTAATGGACATGTGGGAAAAAGTGCTGAGGGTTTTGAAGGTGTACACGGGGCAAATGATATTGGGAAACTAAATGCAAAAAGAAGATTGCTTGAGTTTTGTGATGAAAGAGAGCTGTGTGTGGCAAACACTTGGTTTTGTAAGACAGACAAAAGGAAAATCACTAATAGCGCTGGTGGATGTGAAACAGAAATTGATTTTGTGCTTGTTGGAGAAAAAACAAAGAGTATATAAGGGATGTGAAAGTGATTCCATGGGAACTTCAGCAGAAGCTGGTGGTCATAGATCTAGATAAAAATGTTCTAAAAAAGGTTGTAAGAAGCAACGAATCATAAGAAGAAAGATTTGGAAGCTGAATGAAAACCAAACAAGAGTAAGATTTGAAAAAAGAGTAAAAGAACTCTAGCAAGCACAGATGCGCCTGATTTGTGGGAAACTTTCAAGGATGGTATTCTAAAGGCATGTGATGACGTATGTGGGAAGAAGAAGTCTAGGAGAGATCGAGAACACATATAGTGGTAGAATGAAGAGGTCAAAGATACCATAGCAACAAAGAAGACAGCATTTAAAAAGCTGTGCAGGTTCCCATCAGAAGAAAATAAGACTACACAGAAACGTATAAGAAATCAAACAAGAAAAATTGTGGCAAGAGCAATGAGAATGGAAGCTAATCAGGAATTGAATAATTTATATCAGAATTCTAATAGTGTTTTCTAATTCCTTAGAAAAATGAAAAAGGGAAGGATGTGGAAGGAGGAAGGTGCTTAAGAGGAAGAGACGGACGATAGTGTTTTATTGAAGAAGATAGAGCAAAAATTTGGAAGGAACACATGTAAAAGATCATGAATAAAAAAACGAATGGGACCAGATGGTGGAAACTGATGTAGTAGAAGGGCCAGTGGAAAAAGTGGCTCGTAATGAAATTGTGGAAGCAATGCAAAAGATTAAATCAGGAAAGGCAACTGGAACATCTGAAGTAAAATTGGAGATGATAGTTGCAAGTGGTAAAATCGAGGTAAAAGTGATGATGGAACTGTGTCAGCGTGTATTGAATGGTAGAGGGATGCCTGCTGAGTGGAAAACTAGTGTGATTGTGTCTATCTTTAAAGAAAAGGGTGATGTCATGAGCTCTGGATCATACAAAGAAGTGAAACTGCTACAGTATGCCATGAAAATTGTTGAAAGGGTACTAGAGAGGCGAATACGAACACTAGTCAATTTGAATAAGATGTAGTTTGAATCTATGCCAGGAAAAGAAACATTCCATGCGAAATGTGGAAACTGGGTTCATGGCAGATGTGCAAAAATAAAGAGAGTTACTGCTAAGTTAGCAATGTATTTTACTTGCTCGAGATGTAGAGGAATAATCGAAGAAATGCTGGATTCAATCGAGAAGTTGTGCGATGACGCGGAGACAGTAAATGGATTTTGTTATTTGGGAGACTAAATTCTAGTGGTAGTTGTAAAGCAGCCGTTGCAGCAAAAGTAAAAATCAGTCGGGTAAGATTCAGGAAATGTGGACAGTTATTGCTTGGAAATAGGTTTCCTCTGAAGACGAAAAGTAAAGTCAATCGTTGTTGCGTAAGATCAGCAATACTGCGTGGAAGTGAGGCATGGTGTTTCAAAGAAAATGAAAAGGCAATTTAAAGAAGAACGGAGAGAGCTATGGTGAGAGCCATGTGCAGACAAAAAGACGACTGAAAAGTAGATGGACATGTTGGGGTTGAAGGAAACTATAGATTGGTTAGCAACAGCAAACGGAGTCAGATAGCATATACATGTGCTGAGGAGGGATGACTATAGTGTTTTGAGGGTTGCTCTGAATCTTAAAGTGAGTGGCAAGAGAAAGCAAGGACAATCAAAGACCTGAAAGAAACAAGTGAAAGAGGAAACACAGAAGATTGGTTTGGAGAACGAGAATGCCCTGCACAAGCAAGTGGAGAGACGGAGTGCGAGCAATTGCAGAAGGAATGGGGCAAATCCAGCCATCTCTGCTAGGGGAACAACACCAGATAAAAAACTAAATAACCACTACTTTCGCCACCCACTGAAACTTTGTCCAACACCAACAAGTGAGTCGCGATCCACACTTTATTTACAGCGGGTATAATGGTCGTTGTCACCAAAAGTCCTAATATCGTAATACCATACACCAGTCAAGTCACGTTGGCTTATCCTCGTCTTTGAATGTATTTTTTTAGTGGCGCCAATGGGTCATTTCTGAGTTGGAAACTCAGGATGTTGTAGACTTTTATCCAATCTGCTCATCTTTATCTTCCAAATCAATCAAGTTTATTGATGGTTTTGTGAGAAACAATGTTCATTAGAATACTCTCACTGATACAAAATCAAACTTGGATGATTGAAATTCTGTCGCTTCAATGTTTGTGTATAAACAAAATAGCAAAAAATCAACATAAAGACTGATTTTAAGTTTTTGAGTCAAGATTCGATCCAGTTTAAGAGTTTGAGTTGTTAAATGTAAACTCACAATTCATTTCAATTTAAGTTATGTAATGGATGTTCGACATTTTATTCAGCTACTTTCTAGTGCACGAACGCCACACAACGGCTACTAAAATTTACCAAGTTTATATCGAAGCCGGTCTGGGCAAATGTATTACGTGGTCTAGTTCGTTAAATCATTGTTTCGCAGCACCTATTATCGAATGGTCATGTGGTTTAAATCTCAATGCCACAGCGTTAGTGCACTGCAACCTGGCATGACAACTTTATTATGATTTTAAAATAAAAAACCAAGGTAGCTGAGATGGTCAGTAAAGATGTAGTTCTGCTTAAATGAACTATTAAGAGGCTAGTTGAGTGCTCAACTATTTACTAAAGTAGTTTCATTTTTACTACTTCTGTTTTCATTTGAGTAGATTTAGAAGAAATAACTTTTATTTGAGTAGATTCTAAGAATTTAATGTGCGTTGAATAGGTGTGCAAAATGCTAGTGGACATCTGCACTAGCAAAGAAGTGTAGTAATATCAATTTAGCGAGATTGTCAGATAATCAGAATTGTACAAACCCTGTCTAAACAAGGGCGACAAATTGCTGTATAACTGTTGTTTGTCAAATTCTATTTGAGGAAGGGCTGTTTATAAATTTTACTGTAAGAGTTCAACTACATTTAATGATAATTTACAATTCACTGAAGATCATTTACAGACACGAACTCAATGCATGAGTTACGCATAATTGATTGCGAACTTTGGGGTTTGGTGTTCAACTTAAAGTGCGAGGAAAAGCTTAAACGTAAAGTGTATTATAAATTAAAATTATAAATTCTTTAAATTGATTTTCTGCACACCAGCCGCTGCATTTAAGGCTTTGTTTGTTTTTTGGAGATGCTTGCTAATGTTATTATAAAGTAGCGCATGACAAAAAGGAAAGCTTCAGATTCACATTCTATTATTTCGGCATTTTATTAGTTTTTGTAATTTAACTAATAATTTTATTTAATGCATAAAAAACATTGGTGTTTTCACACAAGTTTGGATGGGCTTCGTTCCAGACAGCATTAACTTAAACAACAAAATCGGAAGGAAAAGGGCAGCAAGACAATGCTTTCGTAATTTTTCAATTTTGTTCGATAATATTAATACTTTTTTAGAAATTGATGCTTTACAGGAAAACTTAAATATACCTGTGATAGAAAATCAGTTCAAAAACTGAATTAAAAATATATGGCCCCTTTGGCTTCTCTCGAGCTATTTCTATTCACACCAAATCATTTCTTCCATTGCGAAAACTATTTGATATTTTAATTGGGAAATGTCTGCAATGCAGAAGCTGAACTAGAGAATTACAACCATGCACAATCCTCTCCCTAATTTTTAGCACTTAATCAGGCAGCAAAAATGTTTACAGTATATGTAACAGCTACAAAATGTTGACCCACCAAACCAATCACTTTTCAACAAATTTGAAATGCAATCTGGGATTCACAATATCGATCTCAAAAAAAAAAAATCTTTCGAAAAACTTTAGATTAAAATATATTATATACCCTACACGGTTCTCCAAAAAGATATCTAGCAGCATTGACAAACACCACGACCAAAATATATTTTTGCTTTCCTCAAAAACAAATCGGGTTTTGACAACGACAACATGATTACCGATAATGTCTGCAATCTCTTGCGACGTTTTTGTTGTCCTGCGATGATCCAAGTTAACACTAAACCACGCCACATTTCAAATTTAACTTTAAAATAGGCCGAGTAGCACAATGTCAGAACATCCTGAGTATTGAATTTCAGATTAACGTGGTCTGACTTGTTTTTGGCAAAACAGCGATTGCTTTTGCACTTTTCTAAAACAAATTTGAGAGGAAACTGTTGCTGCACAATTTCATTATTATTGGTTCTGTTCTTGTTTTGTACAAGGACATGAAATTGCTTTTGAAATTTCTTCATTACAGCCTACACTATTGGAATCTATCTGATGACTGATACATGATTTCGACAGTTCCTTGAATGCAAACTGGTTAGACGACACCTCCATGTTTGATGCGTCAGTGAAACTCGAAGGCTGATGAAATTAGCCATTACACAAACATTAGTTGGCGACCAAAACCAAGTTTTACATCTGGATTTATTTATGTCAAATCAGCTTAATTACCAACTTATTCACCAAACTCGGGTTTAATTTTGAAGCTGCAGAATATCGCACTAAAACATTGAAAGCTAATCCTGCAAATATGTAGCCATAAAAATAACGGCAGTTTGACGTTCTGCTAAAGCAACCTTTTAATTTGTCCCAGATTTCCTAGTGTTAAAATCATTACTGTACCCCCATACATCGCACATGGTATCCAATCATAAGAAAATACATTTTGCTTTGGTAACATCAAGCCTATAAATCAGTCAGTAAAACAAAAACCTAGTCAGCGTGGTCCAATTGTAGGCTCACGGACAGAATTCCTGCACCCTACCAGCGGTTTTGTGTTCGACATATTTCATCAAAAATTTGATGAAGAACTAAGATGTTTTTAGTATTGTTTTGGCGGATAAACTTGACAAAAAGATTTGTTAGAGAAGCAGAAACCTGAAATTTGAGGTTAGTGGGGAAACTTGGGCAAAATCGTGGTCGGCAAAAGGTAAAGAACTTTTATTCTTTAGAGACCAATAGCATGCTGGCCGCTTATTTATAAAAAATTGGGAAATACTTCTACCAGCTATTGAGATTTTTGCTCATCTTAAATCTTCGTTAGCTTTAAACATAGTGAATTTATTATTTTAACCATGATTTTGTTGGAAGTGGCCCACAGGTTGTCACGACATTGAAAGTTCTTCTTTTCAAAACAAAGACTTATCGAAACAACTCTGATACGTTGTTAAAAGTAGTAGAATCTTTCTGACCTAACCTGCTTTTACCAGTTAATATAAGTTTATGCAATAAAATATATATATATCAATTTTAAAACTAAAAATACTCGTAACAATCAAGCTTATTTATATTTGCAAACAAACTTACATTTCATCCAATGCTGTTAATATACGCATACCGATACTCAACCACAGTCCACAATAAAATAACGACATAACATTTTTAATAATAATTTACTTTTGTCAACTCACCGGGCTTGATCGATTGTTTATTGCAGTTGATAACATCTTCCAAACCTGAATTTTGGCGTCGTTAGCATCAAACTTTAGTTCATCTATTTTACCATTAAACGATGCAATCACAGCATTTGGTTGAAATTCCAACCGAGTTCTATCTAAATCCAACTTCCACTTCTAAATACAAGTTTTATAATAATCTTCTGTTCCACCAGCAAAACATGAGTCCATTAATTTAATCTCACTGCTCAAAACCCTACTTATAAATCTGAGCAAATACATTCAGAAATGAAGTCTAGACTCCATTATGTTTAACAATGCTTTTGTTTTATTTTCATCCTCTCAACTCTCAGGACAGCGACAGTCACGATTAACATAGAACCAGACCTGCTTTGGAGTTAACTCATGTTCAACATTCCGCTTCAATTGCTTCCTATTGCAATCAATCAATCTACTCCTAGTTAATATCCGTCAATAAGACATCATCGTCAAATGTCTTATTCCAGTGAACAACAACAAAGTCCTACTGAAGTTTGAACGCATGATCATTGGTTCATAATAATCGTGATTACATCGACGCCTCATTGATGTGCTGCAGTTTTACATCAAGTAAACATAAAAGAACATTTTTTAGATCACACTCTTTTGCAGATTGGCATGTTTTGATTTCAGCAGAAGGAGGGTCCTATTAACTGCAAGTAGAACCCGGGGCTAATCTAGTTGCTGGGCTTTTTCAACACAGATAATGATTTGATTGCTAAGACAATTACGGCACTAGTATCATGTACATTAATGTAAGTCTATAAATATGTACATTTGGGTTTATTTGCTTCTATTAGGCCTACAAAATTGTCCTATAAGGTTCGTTTTCTTATTTTGCAAATGGCAAAGTCATTGACAAAATCCTTACAGTCTATTGATTGCATAATCTCAAGTTCGATGGACATAAGGAAATAAGCTAAAGCTCTGTGATGTCCCATTGTATTTCTGAGTTCGTTTTTGATCCTCTTTAGGCAAGAAAACAATCTATCTCGTGTGCAATCTGAAGCCACCATACATAAACATATGCGAATAGAAATGTGCACATAGGGAAAAGTATCAGCACATTGATTTTCATTAAGAAGAACATTTTCAACTCAATGCTGTTCTCAACGCAGTGTGTAATCAAATTAAGTATGGGCTCTTCTCTAACAGCTGCAGCTTTAATTCAAAAAAATGCTGCTGCAAAATCAACAATCTCGTGAGGAAAAGTATCTTTGAAATCAGAATATTTTCCCACCAACAAAGAAGCTGCTGGGTGAATTTCGTTATTGCATAGACTAGTCAGTCTGGAAAGAAATCCTAATTTGCTGTCGATGTCACGGCAAGCTATAGCACGTTTTTCCAATTCAGCAGATAATTAATCGACGATGACAAAAAACACTTCCACTTTAAATTTATCTTGACAAAAGAACATAACAGGGAAAGAACAATGTCTTCTGCGCTAATATCTTTATCAAAAATTCTACGTTGGCTATGATTTCTTTGTGAATTGCTTTTATATTCTTGAACTCCATACATTTGTTTCCCACACACTCCACACATTCTTCAAAGCATTCAAAGTTGGATCTTAAGCCATTAATAAATGTTTGAAGAGATTCCTATAACTAGATTGCTGTGTTTATACTCAATCCGCTTTTTAGCAAAAACAAATTGGTTTTATAAAATCTGTTCAAAATGGAATCCCATAATTCAAATAAAACAGAAGTTTCTAACCGTTTGATATCAGCAAAAATTGGTATGAATTTATAAGGGTTTATATGTGAGAAGTAATCATAATAAAAAGTTCACACCATTATTAATCATAAAGCTATACAAAACTATCACAAAAGTTGCAAATACAATCCCAAAATCCAAAATTTAAAATTTGTCGAGACCATCCCTGAAAGCGTTTTGTCCTTTTAGATTCTTCAGCAGGGCCTGTCTCGTCAGCCAAAAAAAACCCAAAAGCAAAGACTGCCAAAACTAGGCACTTTATGCAAAATTTCTTTTTTATGCGACTTACACGTTTCCCTCGTGCAATAGGCGTGTTGCGTTTTTCACATGCATTCGCAGATCGCATTTAAGAGAAAAAAGAAATTTTGCATAAAGTGCCTAGCTTTGGCAGTCTTTGCTTTTTGGGTTTTTTTGGCTGAGACAGGCCCTCCTGAAGAGTCCAAAAGGACGAAATGCATCCAGAAATGATCTCGTCAAATTTAAAATTTTGGGTTTTGGGAGTGTATTTGCAACTTTTGCAGTATGAATTTAAAAAATTGTTCAATTGGACCTTCGTTTGAGTTATACCGTATCACTACAGTTAATTGATCTACACGTGCTATATCCGGTGTTCAATGGACAAGTATGTAAAAGTATTTTGTCAATTTGATTTCGACAACAATCATCAATAAAACTTTTTGGCCAATTAGTTCTATGATTTCTTCACAAATTGTTGATCACAAATAAGATGGATGACCACGGCCATTGCTTGCATGCACCCGTATATGTTCCGCAAGAAAAGCATCGTATTCACTCAGCAACTCAAAAATGCCCAAATAATTTCCATTGCTTGGGGAGCCAATTAATTTATTTTTACTGCCAAAAGCCAAACCTAGAATGCAAAGAAATTTTACCATGCTCACAACTCTGAAACAAACTTTTCTCCAATATTTCACATCATTTTCATATTGATTTACCAAACCAAGATCAATTTGCATGTTAAATGATTTTCGAGCACACACTGCTTTCACTGATTTGAGGTGTTGCCTTGAATTTTCATGACTCATTAGTGCTTCGTGAGCGTTTTTTTCCAATTGTTAAAGCCAGAAGTAAGTTTACTCATTTTATCAGACATCAATTTGCGAATAAATCAATACACACGTTCCGTTGATTTGGAAAAGTAAAGCCAATTTCTTTAAAACTTTTCTCCACTTCGTAAATGAATTCTAGCAAACATTGTCGATGTACAAAAACAATGCTGAAATCCGTCAGTAATTAACGATTTTTTAAATCACCTGTTTGTGCTGGCAACTACTTGAACCACGCTGTATCTAGTATTGATGCATATTAGACTATCGGTTTGTGTTGCTGGCCACTAACCTATGTCATTCCGAATCAGTAAAGGGGCAGCAGATGTAATTGCTGGTCCAGCAAATTTCAAAGATTAAACTACAGCTTCGCTTCTGACCACGAGAATTTGAAACGTTTCCATTTCAGATGCTGGTGATGACAATAGAGTAGGACTACAAGCATTAGTTTGTAACTGCTGTGTATCTTCTTCTTGCATAATGTGCTCACTTTCAACAATTGAACTAATTCCGATGAAGGTTGTTAATTTGGGTATTTTTTGAACGATTTCACTCTCGTTTCGTGTCTTTTTCTAGAAGCTGCCTCACGTTTTTGCACACCAATAAAATAATTGCTTTTCATGTCTACATATCTCGATCTTTTTATAAACTATATCGTTTACATTAGGCCTACAAATATTTTTATCTTTGTGCTTACTTAAATAATTGCATAGTAAAATTACAAATATTGTACTGACAGCAATGTTAGCTGCCTGGCTCAAACACAGAAACTAGTTTCAGTTTACGATTGATTTCTTATTTTGTTAGTAAATATGAATAAACTGGTTGTTTGATTACGCATAGTTGAGGTAAGTGTCATAGAGCGTCTTATCCAAGAATGCAATTACGTGACAACTAATGAGGGTGTGGAAGTTAAACCAAACCCTTTCGATCCCGGTTGTGAAAACAACGTTTTCATCTCTTTTGGGGACATGTACTCGGGGAGTCAAGGCCATGACAGCAGAGCCCACACCCATGGCCGGGAAGAGGAGAGCTATACGTGGATGCCCACACAGTACTAAAATCAATAGTTCCAGAAGTTTAAAAAAAAAATTGGATATGGGCAAAGCCTTGATTTTTGAGTAAAGCAATTTGCAACTTAATTTTTGCAACAAAAATGCAACTGTATAAAGAGCTAAAATCGATGCCTTGGAAGATCAAAACAGCAAAATATGTTTGACTGCGGGTTTCGCCTGTAGCGAACATATGCTTGCTTATGCCACAGGGCTACCAATTTCGTTTTCAAGGTAGAAGAAAGTGGCCTCAGCATGGATCTGAACTACTGGTTTCACTGTGTATCACTGCACTGTTATGTTAACGAATTTAACTGCAGCTACGATCACTTGCTGACAACGATGACTAACTCAGTCAAACGATCAGACAGCAGCAGCAGCACTGGAGGCGATCTGTACTGGCAGGTAGTCAAACTCCCTATTTCACCTTTAGTAAACACTAGACTACTATTGTTATAAGGTATATTCGAGTTAACCTTTCTAGTTTGAAACCGTAAATGTTTTATCACTTAACAAGCTGCTACGACTAGTTATTATTATTACAGTAATACAACTTTGAAATTAAAATGGTAGTTTTTACCCACCAATTATTCTAATCAAATAATCAACATTGTGACGTGCAAGGCAAGTAGATACAACCAAAACAAACTAAAAAAGGCTTGATTGAGCTTACTGTACAACACGACATCATTCTTAAATGATGTTGTTTTGGAGTAGGGGCTGAAAAAAATTAGCAAAATCTGTTAATCCCAAAGTATTACAAAAGCTAACCCTTCGAAATCCTAAAATTTTTTGAAGCCCAGGGCTTAAGAATCGTCTGCCCTTTCTACTTCCCTCTTAGTTTACCACTGAGTGGAAACTCTTTGCATTGCTCTGCTACAACGTGTTAAGTTCATGGATAGTTTTGTTCATTAAATTCATAAACATACTGTCACTGATACAAAATCGAAATGCTGTTACTTGAATGCTGGGTATAAACAAAATGGCCCAAGCACACAAACAACGTCAAGAGAACTTTATCACAGTTTCTACATTAGAGTGTCATGAATTAGTAACAATATATTTCATTTGAGGTAATTGTATGATCCGATAATGTTTTGCGTAGGTGATTCAATAATTAATCAAGTTTGAGAGCTTGATTTAATAACCAAAAACTCATAACGCAATTGAATTTGAGTTTTGTAATCGTTCCTCGATTTTACTTTTGATGAAACTTCTGCCAAAAACATAACTTACAGTGCGCGATCGCCACTCAACGGCTACTAAACTATTGTAAGCTTAAATTAAAGCAGGTCTGGGCAAATGTCAACGTGGTCCAGTTCGTTAAATCGTCGTTTCACACCACTACTCATAAAATGGTCGTGTGATTCAAACCTCAATGCCATTGCGATGTTATACTACTAGCATGATCACTGTACTATGATTTCAGAAGTAACGAACCCATAAAGATAAGAACTCGTGACTGAAAGTTGAAGCTCCAAAATTGCGAAGCACATCTGGGCGATCTTTTGCGTTTAACGTCACTGTTGCTCTACTGAGAGTGTGCAAGATATAATTCCAATCAGACAAAACAAAATAACTTTTCATCACTTTTGTGTTTAACACAGTTGTGCTTCACAGAAATATAAAATTGTTCAACTTGTTAATATCGTGCGCAGTAATATCGCGCTCATCGAGCAATTGGCATGCGCTGTGAAGCTTTCTCATCGATTGAAAGCAAACGAATGATCACTAAACTTCCTAGTTCATTAAAATGATCGGTATGTTTTGAGAAATTTCAAGCCAGGGAATAAGTTTGACACTGATTGTGAGCATACCTGATTGAATTGTGTCGTCATCATTGAGCTCTTTAATAAAAACTATTTAGGCCTGCCAGCGTCCTATAAAAATAAAAACCACCTAAGGATATATATTTACGATGGATTCAATCTAACATGCATGTATTATTTACCAATTGATGAAATTACCATGATTTTTATTGAGATCGAAATAAGCTTGCCGACAACGTGGTAGATAATTGTAATTTCGGACCTCACAAAACTGTGCATTTGAAAAACTTTTTATTGCAATTTCCCAGCTTCATTACAATGCATATTATAGAAAAGCTTACTACCGTTACTATCGATAACTATGAACCAGATTTGAACCTGCGTTCATCTAGGGCAGTTATTAACGTTTTAACATTCAACCTCTTGAGCTTTCATAACATTTTCCAGGAACCCATGACTAAGGTAACTTACAGAACGAAATGTTTTATTTTGCTACAAACATGTTTAGACAGCATAAAACTGACACTGTATCTCGTATGCCCTACTGCATACTCTCTCCCCGATAGAAAACCGTTGCTCCAGCATAAACAACTAACAGTTCTCCTGCAAATTTATATCATAAATATGCTGAATACTTCTATGCAGTGTTTGCATTTAATGAGATCCGATTTATCAAACACAGAAACTGATATTACTTTGCTGTTCTCAATTTCTGTTGGTTCACAA
The DNA here is from genome assembly GCA_963675345.1 of Trididemnum clinides. Taxonomy (NCBI): domain Eukaryota; kingdom Metazoa; phylum Chordata; class Ascidiacea; order Aplousobranchia; family Didemnidae; genus Trididemnum; species Trididemnum clinides. Next base: position 13,404,394 of record OY776287.1, on the reverse strand, counting down.
CAATGAAATTAACTCTTTTACAATGCTTTAATTAAACCCAGGACATAACTAAAGTCTAGAGCAAAGGGCAAGTCATGTTAAAGGGAACACAGCAATTCGGTTAGTGACAGGGCAAACAAATCAGACAATACACAAAATCTATCTGGCAAGCAAAAATATCTTTTACACCTGCGTCTAATTGTAAAAATTTCCGTTCGCTCCTGTACTAGATCCGATACAAGCTCCTTTTTCTGTTTTCTTTTTTCACTTAGTTGAGCTTTGCTTCATTTGCATGATTAACTCATGTTTGCAAAACTTGCCTTTTTTGTTGCGTAACTCGATAACCGCAGGCTTTTGCAGGCAAGCTTTGTAAGAGCGTTTTGCAGTTTGTGTGTACAAATAGTCAAAAAGATAGATTTTAGTAAAGGAATAAATATTTATTGAAGTGATATTATATTAATCAGACTTACCGTAGTTCTTAGGCGTCGATTTTTTCTTGAAAGAAGCAAATAACAGGGGGGCGAGAATTTTTATGTGAACTTTGTTTTCTGTTTTTCACTTTTTTCAAACACGACAAAAATGCTTTATGCTTGATAATTGTTATTTTTATGATTATGACCAAAAATCGATATCAAAAATAACATTATCTTAAGGAAATAAACAAACAATACGGACGCATAAAGAGTAAAGACGCAGAATGTGATTGTGATATACAGAAAAACAAAGTGCTCAAATGATAGTTTACGTTTACTGCAGTAAAAATTAATCGTAATTCAATCATAACTTAAAGTGCTCGATTACGAACTTAATCCAAATTTGTTGCGACGGGTTTGAGATCAAGAAACAAATTCATTTACTGCTTCGGCAAGATCAAGGGCTTCAGCGTGCTCGCGGTGTGTAATTAAAATGGACAAATTATTCAAACGTTGCTGGGTTTGCGTAGATCGCAGGTACGTTTTCAGCCTGCGAAGTGTAGAAAACGACCGCTCTGCTTCACAAGCAGAGCTAGGACGAACAATATATGTTTTTAATGCAGAAACAAAGCTAGGCGCCATGTCAACTACAGCAGAATTTTGTCAATTCTTTGCTGATTTCTGCAATTGAAATTGAACGGTTTTGACTTCTCAGTCGTGCAAATAACAGCTGATGTTCTCTCGCTATATCAGCGTGACTCCAATCTCCATAGAACTCGCTCACTGTTTTTATGCTGTGACTTGGCATACATTCATCTTCCAAAAGACAACCTAAAAAGTTTGCTATTTCAAGTGGCTGTGATTGATAGCGACGTAGTAGCGCTTTTGCAGCTTTTTCAAAAACGTGCCTGAATAAATCGACGTAGTATTCTTCCACTTCTTCGTTAGTGAAAACACGACACACTCGAGGAATAACAGGCAAGTTTATTTTCATGTGCAGCGCTTGTTCTTTGCATTCCGCAAAAACCTCTTTTCCAAACGTGTCTAGATCAGTTGTCAGAGCGCTGGCAAGTTCTTTAATCCAATCATCTAAATCTCCTGTGGTAGCTTGGCGTGACTAACATTTTACACGAATTGGATGGATAATCCCGAAAAGTCGTTGCAGCAGACGAAGAATAAAATAAAAGTCAAACTTTTTTAAGTTCAATAAATGCGAAAAGGCTGATGATCTTGCAGCTGCAGAAACACTGGTATCATTATTTATCTCCTTCATAAAATTATTTGAATTATTGTAATTTTTTAGAAAAGCATCAATGCAATCTTTTCGTGGAATCCAACGCGTGCTGCACATGATCGTAACTTCACTGTACTTGATTCTGCAGACGAAGCTTGAATGGCAGCAAACCATCCACAACGTTTTGGCGACTCTTTCACAAAAGTCACGATTTTATTCGCACAGGCTATCGTGTGTGATACTTGAGAATATTCAGTGCAAGCGTCCTGGCAAACCAAGTTAAGCTGATGACCAATGCAATGAAAATATAACGCTTTCAAATTTTCCTTGACCATTTTTTGCTGTAAGCCGTTTATTTTCCCAGCCATATTGCTACCACCATCATAAACTTGACTGCGAAGACCAGAAATATCCAAACCAAGCCTCATCAACCCATATTTAATCAAGCAAAAGAAAGTACTTGAATCTGTTTTGCAAGTTTCATAGAAACCAAGAAAAATCTCGTCGTTTTGCAGTGTATTTGTACAATATCGAATACAAATACTCACTTGTTCTTGATTACAAATATCCGAAGTTTCATCAGCAATTAGAGAGAAAATTTATGTTTTCTAGAGCAGGATCGGTTACATCGGTAGAAGGCACAGAACTTTCGTTATCTATATTGCTAAAGGTTGAAACTTGCTGCATATCAATGCTATCCTCACTCGACTCTCCTGGAACATTTACTTCCAAAACTCACTTTGAAACCGGTCTAAAAAATGCGCTGATAGCCGATTGACGCTTCATTCTGTTATTATCAGATTAGAAATATAAAAATAAAACAATACCACAACTTTTTTTATATAGTTGCTTTAAAGTTTTCGAAAAAGATTTTAATTTGATTAGAGGTATTTGATCTTTTGAAGCCGTTTGATAAAAAAAAGTTGTTGATTTGAAATGTGTGTTTTTTTCTTTTAGTTGCTTTGATGATAGCGCAAAACATGTGAAAATTACAATTCAAGTTTGCCTTTTGTTACGCATCACAAATCGCTTTGATAATGTGTGGTAATTGTTAACTCGATTGCTTTGATCGTAAAATCACGCCGCCGATGCTGACCACATGCTGATGGAGTTTTCTTTTCGCTTTATATATCGTGAGTAGGGTTAGTTCGAATATCAATAATTTTTATTATCCAGATAACGAATATATCCGTGTACTTGGAATTTAGCTAACCGGTTAACCGGATAATAACTGCTAAATATGAAAAGTATTGTACAGTTTTATTATAGACATAAGCACTCGTGCAGTGCAATCACATAAGAAAAAATCACGCAGATTTAATGTTGACTGTTTCTGCAACGCATTTCTTATAAAGCACAATGCGAGTTGTCTAGACGAGACCTGAGTTTTGTAACAAAGAGTCCTTATGCACTGAATGTTCTTTCTGCTTCCACAGAAGTGGGCTGAATAGTAAGCAGTGCTTCATAGATTGTCTGAAGGTTGGCAGGTCGTATTCCAGAAGCTTCAAACACTTCACATTCCTTTTGGACCATTCTTCTGTTAAGGTTTGGAATAATGGAAGGACAAGTAGCTGGAATTGATGCTGACGTGATAGCTCGCTCTAGTTCTTCCTTGAGAGATGTACGTGATGAGTCTCTACATACTGAAGTAGAAGCGAGTGACGCAAACTGGCTTTCTTCTCCAGGGCCAGGCTCTGGTACTCCAAACCGCTTTTGCATTAGGGTTGCAGCAAAAGTGTACATCTTGTTTTTGTTTCCGTATTGGCCAAAAATATCAAACTTGTTCTCCATTAGAAAAATGGGATCATGCAAATATTCAAGTAGATGAACAAGACATACATTTCTCCTGCCTTTGATTCTTACCTCAAGATTAACTTAAGAGATGCTAAGTACGCAGAATTAGAATTAGAGAGAGTTTTAAACACAAAATCATGAATCTGCTCAGCTATAAGAAGTGTAGCGTTCCTCCTGCAAAGTCCATCTACAGCGTGTTTGACAGGTTCAAGGACATCAATCAGATCATGGAGAATTTTAATTTCTGCGTTCGTAATGGTGGTAGATGTTCCAATTTCATCAAGAGCCATTCTGATACATTTTTCCGCTCTTACAAATATTTTAATCATCTCTAAACGACTGTTCCATCTAGTCTTTGAATTTGGAATCAACTTCAGCTCTGTGTTCAATTGTGCTTGGATATGCTTTTGCAGAATTTCGTTCTTAAGAGGACTTTTGCGAAACATCTTTGCCACTGTTCTAACCTTGCCTATCACTTCCGCAACAAACTGTTGAAGTTCTACGCCAATTGCTTCAGTCTCCACACGATCTACAGCAGCTTCATCAACTTCTTCCATCTCCTCTTCTGAAGGAAATTCTGAATTCAATTCACTATTATTATTTTCCCTTTCCTTTTCTAGTCCTTCAAGGAAATTGTGCCTTGCATACAAGAAACCATTTACTACTATATGATAACCATGCGCAAAACAGAGCTGGTGGACGCAACAAATCATTCTTCCAAAACTCTTCATCACACTAGCTCCATCTGTCGTAGCTGCAACAATGTCTTCCATCTTGAGGCCAAACTCGGGCAATCTTTCTTTCACTAAATTCTCTACTCTTTCAGCTGGCATAAAACCTTTGATTCTTACCATTCCTAAATTAACAAGGTCTGAATCATAGTGCAGGTTTAAGTTCATGTCTCTTCTGCTTCTTGTGCTTGTGTATTCATCAAGAGTGACAGAACAAAATTTTACCTTTACAGAACTAACGATAGACTTTACCTTTCATCTTCAGAGGAAACCTATTTCCAAGCAATTATCAAATTGAACAATTATCAATTATCAAATTTGCAAATTATCAAGTTGCAATTATCCAATCAAACAAACCAATTAATCATAAACCTCAGCTACTTCCACCATTTACTGTAAGTACGACTGCCTATATAACAGTTTTAAAGTTAAACATTATGTCAACTTTATTTCCATTTGTCAAAAAAACTCACCGTTTCTAACTGTTAATGCACACATATTGATACTCAACCATGGTCCACAATAATATAACATTTAAATATTAATAATAATTTACTTTTGTCAACTCACCAGGCTTGATCGATTGTTTATGGCGGTTGATAAAATCTCCCAACCATGCATTGTGATGTTACCGCTACAAAACATCAATTCCTCTATTTTATCAACACACAATGCAATCACAGCGATTGATTCGTCGTTTAATTGAGTCCCATATATGCCCAACTTTCTCATCTAAATATAAGTTTTAATATCAAACTTCTGTTCCACCTACAAAACATGATTCTATTAATATTATCTCACTACTCAAAACCCTAATTACAGATCCGAGCAAATACATTCAGTAGTGAAGTCAAGACGTCATCACGTTTAACAATGTTTTTGTTGTATTTTCATCCTCTCGACTCTCAGGATAGCGACAGTGATGATCAACATAGAACTACACCCGCTTCGAAGTGAACTCATGTTCAACTTTCCACTTCAATTGCTTACTATTGCATTTAATCAATTCACTCCTGGTTAAACCAGTCAATTAGGCCTCATCGTCAAGTGTCCAATTCAAGGGCACAACAACAAAGTTATACTAAAGTTTGAACGCATGATCATTCATTCATAATCGTCACTAAATCGGCGCCTCAACCTGCTCAACCATGTTGACGACAAATATCACCACATAAGAGTTGTTGAAGAGAAGGCAGTACAACACTCAAAGCTATTCCAGTCATTTGTGTGTAAACATATAAATCTGGTGAGGAGTCTGTTTGGTTATTTCTGTAAATAAACATAAGCGTGAAATAAAACAATCTTTTTATGGGCAAGTGGCGGTTTGATTAATATTAATTTGAAAAACATTGTCTAAAATCTTTCAACAACCGTTGTTTTATCTATATGCATTGACACCATGCTTATTATTTTTGTCAAGCAATGATGGAGACTAATTGCGTTAATGTTCTGCAATTGATCGTCAATAAAGATATACAGCAATTATTAAGAAACAGTTCAACCTCAGGACCACCACACTTTCAGATATTCTAGATGTTTTGATTTTAGTAGCAAGTTTTTTGTTGATAATTTTTGATTCTTAGTTTCGTTTTGTGCTATCTATATGTTATGTGTCTTTAAAAAAGTTTGTCTTTAAAATGTCTTTAAAAAGTTTGAGTTCAACATTTACAATATATTGATTGAAATACAATTTGGTGCGACCCTTTTCGTATTTATATTTGTGATATTCAGTTCTTTGGCTGCGCTATTTTGCTATTTTTCTTGTTTTCGGCATAATGATTAAGCAGGATATGACTTCCCCAATGTCATTGACCATATGCTAGTAGGCACCCATCGAGATAAGACGTTTTCAAGCAAAATATTCTGTTTAAATTCAGTTTTGCAAATTGTAGGGTTTATGGTTATACGTTGATTCTTCTTTAAACTTGAGATTTCGTTACCCTGCTTTATATGAATAGATAACTTCACAGGCCACATAACAGCAATAGAAAAATCGTCGCTATATAGTAAATACGTCAGCGTCGTCAGCAGGGCATAACGTTGGGATTAAGAATATCGGTTCAGCCAACCAAGCCAGCTTTACGCATGGGGCACTTGAGCAAACAGTGACGAAAAGTTAATGTTTTTTCAGCACATAAAATTTTCATGACTTAATGCACTACCTTTCCAAACAAAACTTCTCATTTCGAGATCCTGGCTATGCCTTTGATCTATGTGCTCCGCTAATTGCTTACGTCAACCAAAGGGGGCCTTGGGTTTCTTTTAGTTTGGAAATAGGAAACACATTTCTGATATTAAGCGATTTTCAAGTAAAATAGCAATGCTGTCTTTCATGTGTGCGATTTCACAGAGGGAGTTGTCTTTTGATTTACCTTTAAACTTTTTCTAGTTCTGCTGCCATGAATTATATTGCCTGTTCTTTTCTCTCTGCTTGGCGTGCCCACTGCCCAGGGGAATAAAAAGAGCCTTTGCTTTTCCCAAAATTTGTAGGTTTGACCTCGATAGCTCTGTAAAGCTATTTCCAAGCAAAATAAACAAACTGTGTCCCTTAAATATGGTGCGATTCTACCCCTTCAGGGCATGCTAATTTTTGATCAGCCATTATAGTATACTAATTCTTAGCCTTGAGTAATTCGAGTCACATATTGCTGGAAAGCAAATTCTTCAGCTTTCAAACGACACTGACTGTTAGTACATCATCACAACCTTTATATATTAAACTAACTTGTTTTTAGTCACCTTACCACCTTTTGAGGAAAATAAAGTTAAAATTACAGGTCTTAAAATTCAGATTGTTGTTAAAAAACAAATAGAAATGTTCTAGTTATATATTACCGGAATTGCCTTGAAATAAATTTTAATATCTTTAAAAAATTTTAAAAATCAGTTGAAAAATGAAACCACACATCAGTTTTTAAGTAAACTGATTTTGCAAAAATGTTGCAATACTTGCGAAAGTGCGTTAATCGTGCCACACAGCATTACGAAATCACAGAACGAGTTTCCAAAAATTTACCTGTGATTGCTACGTCATTGTGAGGTCACCAACCCCCTCTATGACGCTCAATCCGGGATAGTGATTAATTGGGCCAAGTTTGATGTATGTACGCTTGCCAGTTTTGGTGCAATATAGCAGGCATTTCTTGTATGTCGAGTGTAATGATATTTCAACCAGATCAATTTGTTCTTTTGACAATTTATTATTCAAATTTAACGTTTCACTCCCCTTAGTTACTGGGGAGCTTCTACAGAACACGGTAGATGCTAATAATGTAACATACAAACTGTACAACATAAAAATATAAAGACTACCTGTATTATTAAACACTAAAAATTATTTATCAACAGGGCAGGCAATCACGTAATAACAAAAACATTGTTACATCACAGATACAGGAGTGGCCAAGTGAAAAATGTTGTGAGAAACAGAAGACATTACTTATTGGAGACAAACACACTATAAGCACTCGGAAAATTTGCACCATCATTGCGATTAATAACATTACATGAACAAGCCTTTTGATTTATCAAAAAACTTTCTGCAACGTTCTGTATGCATGTGATTCTGACTTCAGAATTTTGACATTATCCCAATCTATTCTATGATCGAAATCCATAACATGTTGGCTCAGCACAGACTTTTTAGTGTTAAAAGTCTTGACCGCATCAGCATGTTCCCGTTTTCTGGTTCTAACACTACGTCCTGTTTCACCTACATACACAGCATTGCAATCCCGGCAAAAAATTTGATACACCAAACCACGCTTTTGTTCAAAATTAATAACATCTTTAGCTTTGCGAAACAACGAAGACAACGTGTGATGTGGTATTAAAGCCACTCCGATACCAACTTGAGTCAAAATTTAGCTAATAGGTTCAGAGACACCTTGCACGCAGGAAATGGAAGTAAACCGTTTCAGTTTTTCTGTTTTTCTAAAATTATGATTTTTCAAGTACTTCCTAAAACTACATCTGTTACTGGGAAACCTGTTACGTTTTAAGGTTTTTGTTATCTGATGAAACTCTTCAATCTTTTTTTCGTTATTGGATGTGATACTGTTGGCTCTGGAGAATAATGTACGAGCCACACTAACCTTTTGATTAACCGGGTGATGAGACGAATATTGAAGATACCTGTCCATGTATGTTGGTTTCCTGTGTACGCATGTTGCAAGGGATCCATCTTCCATCTGTTGTATGCTTACGTCCAAAAAGGCTAATTGTCCTGATTTTTCCAATTCTTTAGTGAACTTTATTGAAGTAAATATAGTATTTAAGTAATCAAGAAAGGGCTCGACCTCAGTTTTTTCCATAATAGCATACACATCATCAACATAACATAACCATAAAGACGAAGGATTCAAATACGTGTTCAAAACTGTTTGCTCAATCTCTTCCATAACCATGTTTGCTATTATTGGTGACAAAGGAGAGCCCATCGGACCATCAGCCCATTTTGGTGGAGTTAAAACAGATACAGGGACACATAGAAAAAATCACGCTTTATACATTAAATTGCCCAACAAAAATGTTTGCCGGTCAATTAACCGACTTGGTCCTTCTAAGATTAAAACCGAAAATTTTAATCAACTTATTTATATTAGTCAATAAACTCATATATTGTTCATTGTTGTTAATCTACACATATTAATTCTCAGCTATGGTTTACAATAACATAACAACATGTTATTATTGATAATAATTTAGTTTCTGTCAACTCACCGGGCTTGATCGATTGTTTATGGCGGTTGATAAATTCTTCCAACCATTAATTGCGACACCACCAGCACTAAACTCCAGTTGCTCTATTTTATCAATACACGATGCAATTACAGCAATTGATTCATCGTTCAATTGAGTCCAACCTAAGTCCAACTTCCTCATCTAAATAGAAGTGTTTTATGTCATACTTCTGTTCCACCGACAAAGCATGATTCCATTAATTTAACCTTACTACTCGAAACCCTAATTACAGATCCGAGCAAATACAATCAGCAGTAAAGTGAACACTCATCATGTTTAATAATGATTTCGTTGTATTTTATTCCTACAACTCTCAGGACAGCAACAGTGATGATAAACATAGAACCAGACCTGCTTCGGAGTTAAGCCATGTTTACCATTCTACTTCAGTTGCTAGCTATTGCATTGAATCAATTCACTCCTGGTCAAAATCCATCAATCAGACATCATTGTCAAGTGTCATATTCGAGGGCACAACAACGAAGCTGTAGTGGAGTTTAAGCAAGAGCTGCGTATTCTGGAGCTACAGAGCAGTTATGTTTGGAGGAGTCTGGGTAATTCGATAAAATATAGTGGAACAAGAGCCATAGCTAATCTTATGAAATTTAAAGGAGATGGAGCTGGAGCCAGAGCAATTAAAATTTTTTCTGGCCCTGACTACAAATCATCTTCATTTTGTTAAGCTGCATTAACATCTACCTGAATCGAAAAACATTAAAAATTGAGAGGTAAAGATAAAGATCAAGTTCAACTCCAGGTCAATCTGCCAGGCTGTCAAATTTTGGCTGCAGTAGAAACTTTTTGCTTGGTAGGTTCTAGTTTCTTTCTAGATGGATGTTATTTAAGTGTCACGTGGTTTCCCATTAAAGACTTGATATCAAAATTCTGAAATATTAAATGAAAGAGCAAAAAAGCAAGCAAAATTTTACGGCCAAGCCAATGTGCACCAAACAATACCAACAGAAAAGAGCAAGCAAAACAATTTTACAAAATCTTTCATAATTACTATTAAACATCTGCTAGAGACATTGTGTAATATGCGAATATTGGCACACGGTTTAGTATATCTTTCCATGCCAGCTCACATATTATATTCTAACTTATTTCTGTTTGTACAACTACAAAATAGACATTAAAACCACAACAGTCTGTTTCGCCTAGAGGCTCATTAGGTGGTGTGTCTGCAAAATGCATATAAAACAGCATATAAGCTGTAAAAACGGCATAAAAATTGTTTAAGCAGTAATCAGTGCAGTACATTTAAAAACCCACCAACTAATGCTACTCGTCTCAGAAACAAAGAATGATAACAATTAAGCCACCGGTGGTGCTTGGTGTTGAAGCGCCTGGAGAAGGTTGATTATTAAACTCAGAACTCCTGAGTGAACCGGGGTAGAAAACAGTATTGGTGTTATGAAAAATTTTTTAATTTGAATTTGCTAGCAAAGCGGCATTTTTCTGCTAGCTTGGTCCTGTTCAACGATGTAGTGGGGCATCCTTAGAGAATTGCGCACTTCTCTGTGAGGCACAGCATGCAAGCCCCTGCCCCTGGTTTGTAAAGGGTGGTTCGCATTACAATTTCCCAAGTGATTGGTCTTTGCCCATTGCTTTTGCCATGCCAAAATACCATTGAACAGGAGGACCGAGCTAACGGGAAAATGCCGCCATACCAACAAATTTCATACTGTTTTTGGCCCCGGTTCACTCAGGAGTTCTGAGTTTAATAATCAACCTTCACCAGGCACTTCAACACCAAGCACCACTGGCGGCTTAATTGTTATCATTCCTTTTTGAGACGAGTAACACTAGTCGCTGGATTTTTAAATGTACTGCACTGATTACAGCTTAAACAATTTTTATGCCGTTTTTATAGCATATATGCTGTTTTGTATGCATTTTGCAGACACACCACCTACTGAGCCTCTAGGCAAAACAGACTGTTGTGATTTTAATGTCTATTCAATAGTTGTACAAATAGAAATATTGCGGTTCCGGCAAGTTTGCTGTTGAGCACTGTGAAGCTATGTGTCTCTTTGATATATACTTATTTTTAACTTAAATTGATTTTTATAAGCTAATTAATTGCTAACACTTTACTCACTTCATCCCATTTTTGGGGCAAAGCAAAATGTATTTTCAGCATTGGGGAAGCTCTTAATGTTTTTGAAAAAAAAAATCAAATGATTACAGAAATAATTTTATTTAACTTTAAGTCAACAATAAAAACGGACTAATGTATGAAACTTTGAGCTAGTGCAGCCTATGTGTCTCTTTAACACTATTGTTTCTTGTAAATTGATTATTTTATTTTACGCTTTTCCATTCTAATGTGTTGTATTTATTATTCAACCTTTCTGCTTTTGTTAACTGTTCATTACGTTCAATAAAATTACTTGTGATTATAACATTAATTTTTGTCAAAAGTCCTTTGTATTCACATTAGAAACCCAGACTAGTCATTTTTGATCGATCTGAAATTTGGTTGTGACTTTTTTGTGATTACAATCAGATCGATTGCCTTTCTTGACTTTTTCTATTTCATCATAAACTTTTATTTTTTGATAAAATAAACTGTTGGGATCATTTAGGACACGCACACTTTATTAAGCTACTGTACCTAGAAGCCTGCAATGGGACGATGCTGTGAGCGAGGAACGACATCCAAGGTGATTTTGTTGCAGTTGGGAGCAATTTCTTGACTAACAAACAAGAGATTAGGGTTGTAGCCATGCTTATGCCTTAGACTGTTAAACGAAGACAGTTGTTTAGGATCATGGATCAGTTCCCGATTGTTAACAGCCGTCCAACGTTCCATTGCTTTTCCATTTTCATTTGTTTCATCACAACCCCAGATTGTGTTGTGGCTATTGAAGTCACCCATTATGATTTTAATAGATTGATGACAAGGGGGGTCTTTGTATGTAAAAGGCGTATTAGGTGGTTTATGTATACTTGTCACAGTAAAGCTTTCCAAGTTGATGGAAAGGATTTCCATGTTGTTGTCACCGTAAATATTGGTGTTATTGGCATCTAAGCCTGGTTTCACATAGATTGCACTTCCATATTGATCATGGGGTCTTTCTACAATGAGATTCATTCCTGGGACTTTGGGTCGGTTTCTGGTCGGTTCTCTGTGGGTTTCTTGTAACAGTAAGACTGCACAGTTGTTTACTTTGCACAGCGATGAGAGAATATCAGCTTTCTCTCTCGAGAACTACTCTGTATTGAAGGAAATCAGAGCGGTCAGCCCTGTTAAGGACTCGTGTGTTTGGCCATTCATCCTCCTATCGTTAGGTGGAGAATGTACATCATCCATATCTTGTTTTAGAGGTTTCACTTTGGTATCGGGTTAGTCTCATACTAACTATTATTGATGAAAAACTAATACCTAAGCAGGCTGGCTTTTGACCAGATCGATCCTGCACAGATCAAATATTAAAGCTCCCCCAACGCATTGAAGATGGTTTTGAGAAAGAAATGGTAACTGGTGGTATTTTTGTAGACCTCAGTGCTGCTTATGACACTATAAATCATCGAAAACTTCTACACAAACTCTCAGAGATAAAAAAAGATTCATCTCTGACTAAATTCACACAAACTATGCATAGCAATTGACGCTTCTATGTTATTCTAAATGGTAAAAAAAGTAAATGGAGAAACCAAAAAAATGGCCTACCCCAGGGTAGTGTTGTAGCCCCATTACTCTTCAACATCTACACAAATGACCAACCTCTACCAGAAAGTACACAAAGATTTCTCTATGCAGATGACCTTTGCATCAACGCCCAAAACAAATTTTTTGAAATGGTTGAACAGCATCTTCGAAAGGCACTACCAATCTTAACCTTATACTACCAAAACAACCGATTAAAAAGCAATCCGGCAAAAACACTATCCTGTCTATTTCACCTATGCAACCATCATGCTACCCACAAAATGAACGTAACATGGAATGGAACACCAATCTCGCACAACAAATATCTCGTATATTTGAGTACCACTATGGATAAAACCCTCTCCTTCACAGAACACACAAGAAAACTAAAGGCTAAAATTCAATCAAGAAATGCTCTGCTTTCTAAATTAGCAAACTCTAAATGGGGAGCAAACCCTTATACTTTGCACACAACTGCTTTAGCACTGTGCTTTTCTACAGCTGAATACGCGTGCCCAGTGTGAGAGAGATCAGCTCATGCAGGAAAAATCGACTCAGCTCTGAATGATACATGCTGACGAATTACAGGATGCCTTAAACCAACCCCCCTTAACAAGGTGGACAGCTTGGCAGGATTGCCCCCCCCCCCAACATTTGCTGTGAAGTATCCAGTCAATCTAAATGACAAAAATGCAGTTTGAACCAACGACATCCCATGTACAGATTGACAGCTGCCCCTTCCAGACTAAAATCTAGAAAGAGTTTTTTAAGAACTGTTCCTCCTCTCGACAAGCACACCATGTACCAACTCAAAACACAAAACCTGTGGCAGAACTACACAGACAATATTCCAGATCAACACAAGCTCCAAAATTTCCCAGTTCAAGAATCTCTCCCCCCAGGATACAAGTTACAATGGAATAAATGGCATTGTCTCAACCGTTTAAGATCAGGTGTAGGCAAGACCAAATCCCTTCTACTAAAGTGGGGCTACTTACCTCCCCGGCACTGATACCACCTGCCAGTGTGGAAAAGAAAATCAAACCATGAACCATTTGTTGACTTGCAAAAAAACTGGAACAACCTGCGCCATAGATGACTTATTACAATGTAACAGCAAAGCCAAAAAAATCACAACGGCTTGGTGCAACTTAATCCAGCTCAAATGGACTCGAAGAAGAAGACCTAGAAGCCTTGACCTGTAAGGTGCCTTTTGTTTTCATCCTATGTGGACAATATTCGGTGCAATTTGACAAATCATATTACAATTTGACAAATGGTAAGGTAACTTAAAAAATCGACTGCATTATGACAAATCATATTGCAATTTGACAAATTGTAAATTGCTCCTTGCAAAATCTGCATGAAGATTTGCTTGTTTTCCTGTTGATTGATTAAGGGCTTTTGTAAGAAGAAACAGGTTTAATAACATATTTAAGAGCAGCTGATGTCAAGCTTGGATATAGAAGTGAAACATGTCGCCTACTTTTACGCAGCTGATCATGGATCTGTTAAGCAATGCACAAAAATTTTCTTTTTTTATTTGCTAAATTGTAAAGAAAGATTTTTTTTGTTTTTGGGATTGGAAATTTGGAGAGAGCTGTTGAGAAAAAAGAAACAACAAAACAGGGATATATTTCATAAGGGCTAGACATTTTGTGGGTATTTTACTTGGTTGGTGGTATTTGTAATCCGTAACAGCAATATGCATATCACGTTAAGTTTGTCCTCTGCAAAGTTTCTTAGCAAACTAGATCCACAAAAAAAAAGGTTTCATTTTTTTCCACGATTTATTATTGACTTTAAAACGTCAATTTTCCAGCATTATCTTGAACTATAGTCTGTGTGACCTGTTTTCACACCCATTGACAAAGAATGGATACCTTCACTCCATTATAGTTTTATTTTTGTTATTGGCAAATAGTCTGATTTTGCTGACAAAATTTTTAACTGCTCTTTTACAATTTTCTCCATGGAATGTTTATTTTTGCAAATAGTTCTTTCCACAATTCACAGTCCACATTAAGATGAAAGCCAACACCATCAAATTGGTGATGATGGAAGATAATGATACAAAGACATAGTATCGCAATCGGTCAGCATTGTGTGGCAAATAAAACCAAATGCTTGATGGTGGCCTGGGAGGAACGAGAAATCTTCGTTTCTTGGCATTACAATTATATTTAAGACAGCCAACACCTGCAACTAAGTGGAAAGGTCAAAAACAAGGATCCAAAACTAGCAAAATATACTTCAATTTTAGTGTCAAAATTCATACACCACTAACTGAATCATGACAATATTTAGTTCTTTATGAAAGCCTTTAATAAGTGTAATCTTCTTGATTTAAATCAGATATTTTATTCCAGATTACAAGTCTTTTATACTTGAAAGGTTGCTTGGTTAAATTTTAACTACAGTACTTTGGAAAAACCTATCAACGATTTTTAGTTTTTCTTTTTTTAGTTATATTCCGTTTTAAAACGTTTTGATCAAAAACATGTTTAAATACGCTTAGCAACAAATTATAAAAATGTTGATATGGTACATGAAGTTTTCGATCTCCAATTAAAGTAACTGTTCAGCATATATTATTTCGTTTTTTTTCATATATCAAAACCAAATCTAAAATATAAAAGCACAATTCTATTTGTACGTAGGTACATGCACTTTAACTCCTCTGAAACTACTGAACATACAGACATCAAACTTGAAACAATGGATCACCACCCCCGTATCAGTCTCATAAGTTGGTGACATCATCATGACGTCAGAATCAAAAGTATTTTTCAAAACTTTCTTTTCTTGACAATCGTTTTGTTCTCAAATGAAATCTAGCACCCAACCTATCACCTTACAAAAGATTTTGTCCTCTTCGGAATCTAAGATGATGTCACAATCAACGTTTGATTGTGCAATTTTGTTAGCTGTATTTTCTCAAAATCTAATGGTCGTAGAAACGCAGTAAACGCTTTTTCAGGAGTTATTAATGAGGCAATTTCAATAAAGTCAACTCTCCAGCATATTAAGCTCATTTCACAATGAAACAAGTAATTCTTTGTTTGGGCATTTTAAGCCTTCTAAGCATGCTTGTCTTTTTCTCTCGCATGCTTACAACTCGCTCTATGATGTAATAATGCCCTCTGGTACGATTACTACAGTCTTGCACTGCCAGAGATTCATAATATGATGTTTTTTTCAGAAATTGCCACGTTTTTACAAAATCGGTTTACTTAAAAACTGATTTGTGAACCGATTTTCAAAATTAATTCAACAACTTAACTCTTTTGCTCCCGCGTGAAAAGCGAAAAAAAATCCGTAAGGTGGCAGCGCGAAAAACTGTCATAATCAATCATAATTAATCATAATGATGTACCTCAAGTTTGTTTGTAAATCATTACTCAGCTGTTTACTTCTACATTAAGTGTTATATATCGTTGAAATCTACATTTCTTGAGGATTTCAAATAGAAAAAAAAACATTTTTTTGAATATGCAAATTTTATGCAAATTAACCCCCCAACTGGGGGGTATTTGTCTTCAAAATTAAAGAGGTACCCTCACCTCAAAGATCACTACAGATTTTATTTTCTACCAATTTTTTTAGAAATGGTCGCAAGATGATGCTAAGGAAATAAGCTTTCAAGGTACATCACTCAAAACTTACCTAAAAGCCTAGGTTTTCTACAATTTGCAATTTTATGAAGCACGTGACCTTTTTTTGACCGGTACCGACCGGTATCAAATTTTGGTAGTTAAATTCAGTACCTGAAATATGATCAGTCATTATCTGCTAGAGGTTAGCCTAAACCATGTAACATTATGTATTTTTGAACAGGGAATTTATTCAAGATTCAGAAAATATTAAGTTTAAATAGAATATGCTGTCACTGACAATGAAACAGCCGCTTGTTTACACCCTTCCCATTTCTTGAGAAACAAGGGGGATACAGCAAACTTTGATTTAGAGAAGCCAAACTTGTGCTAGCTTTTAAACTTGTATTTCGCTTGTTGTCTCCTTGGAAACTTGATACAAAATGACGACTTTAGTGGTGAAACATTTGCAATTTATTTTATCTTTTAAAGGGTGTAGTTTTTCTAAAAATTATAATTTAGTGAAGGTAAGTCAAAAAATTGTGGAGGTTTTGAACTGACATGATGTACAGTACTGATTTTTGATCAGTAAATATCATATACCACTTGGTCTAAACTATTTAAAGTTATATATTGCTGGAAAGAAAATTTCCTAAGCTTTAAAATGTAACCGGTATTTAGCAACATAACATATTTTTACGCACTAAATTTATTTTTATCTACTTACCATTCAAATTTGTTTGGGGGGGTTTTGAGACCCCTAAAATATTTGAAAATTCAAAAAAGTAAAATTTATTATCACTTAAAGTTTTGTCAAATGATGCCCCAAAAGAGTAGTTTTCAGACTGTGTTAGTGATAAAGGGTTTGTTTTTGTGGTAAAGATATAATCTCAATTTGATTTTAGTGTAGTTGGCACGTGCTGAGAATTTGGCAGATTTTGTCGTCTGCAACTGGGTTCTTGGTCTTTTTAACCGTTTTTGGGTATAAAAATCCAAGAATTAGGGCACAAATTATACATCTTCCGATGCGTGAGGAAATAAGCGTGATCTTTTGAAAATCTTATGAAAATCAGATAAAAAATAAAGTCACAAATCGATTTTTTAGTAAACTAATTTTGTAACTCAATTTAAAAAAAATTGAGGAAAACACTGAAAACACGAGATCATCAATCGATGATCGCGGGAGCGAAAGAGTTAAAGGTCATTTCAAGGCAATTCCAATAGTCAGTGGTAGGTATCTTTAGTATTACATTTTACACAAAAAAACTGAACTTTATCACCCGTAATGTAACTTTTTACACCTCCCAAAAAGTGGTTAGCCGAGTAAAAAAAGGTGAATTTAATACACAAAAGTTATAATGACCAACTAACACTACTGTCCCTTGAGAGCGTAGTAAATTTGCTCTCCACCAATATGTCAATCTAATTACTTAAGGCAATTAGTTCATAATTAGTTCATAATGGGTGATCAACAATTGGTTGCCATATGTTCTATTTTTAATTAAACAACTATCCTCCTTGACCTAACTAATTTGCAATTGTTAGACAACGTTAGCTTTTTGGTAAATTTTGACTACTTTTCATCACAAGCATGGTTCTTTGGTATTTTCTGTCTACGTTGTCAAAAACATTTATCAAAAAATGAAGTCTGGAACATTTCTGAAATGTAACTTACCGGTTAAACACACTCAACATTGTGGTTTCTGCATTTCACATAATTGCAATTTTTACAAAAACTAACTGCTTAGGAACATTTTGTTTATTCATTCTCGATTGCATGAATCTTTGACAATATCCATCAAAATACTCAGAAACATTCATCTAAAAATGAACTCTAAAAATTTTTAATGTAGCTAACTTCAAGCAAAACAATTGGTAATACTCCCAAAAAAGGAGGAATAATGATGGACGTGTTAAATCTTTGCAAACAAAATATTAGTGTCGAGCATCTATATATTGAAGCAATTTCTTTTGCAATTGGCTAAGGCCGGTGCAGCCAGCTGATCTGATATTCTTAACCTCGATATTACTAATGGGGGCTCTGCTACTACAAAAATTTAACTATCAGTGCTTTATTTCGAGTTAATTTGCTTTTTGCATGCCTGCATTTATGTCAGTACCTAGCAACATGTGCACAGTTAAAGGCATTAAACTCATACAAATTCGCCTTCAGCAACAAAAAAGTCGTAAGTGGCAGTCATAATATTTAATGGCTTAATCCTGAAAATACATATCAATTATTTTGGTGCCCACCCACTACTTTGATATGCTTTTAAGCACTTGCTGAATTTGACGGATAAATCTGTTTAGTTCAAAAACGCCAGTGTTGAAAAGAGGGAAAATAAGAAGTTACCAGAGTGTCAACAAACTGAGGAGCTTGACATGAGAAATTTGATTCAGCAAGTTCTGAAAGCTGACAAGTTTAGTTGTTGTGTCCTTAGGAAAAGGCAATTGATCAGACGCCCACACCGTATGTGGAAGATAGGCGACCCAATTTCCTATCCGAAAAATAAGATTGGTGGCAGGAGGAGCATCAACCTGTAAAAACAAATGCCATGCAATAAAAAATTTGAATCAGAAATTATCTGCTGCAACGACCCCTGATTGGGAAAAACCAAAGACAACTACTTTTTGGGAGGGGTAAAAAGTTACATTACAGGTGATAAAGTTCAGTTTTTTGTGTAAAATGTAATACTAAAGATACCTACCGCTGACTATTGGAATCGCCTTGAAATGACCTTTAAGTTGTTGAATTAATTTTGAAAATCGGTTCACAAATCAGTTTTTAAGTAAACCGATTTTGTAAAAACGTGGCAATTTCTGAAAAAAACATCATATTGTGAATCTCTGGCAGTGCAAGACTGTAGTAATCATACTAGAGGGCATTATTACATCATAGAGCGAGTTGTAAGCATGCGAGAGAAAAAGACAAGCATGCTTAGAAGGCTTAAAATGCCCAAACAAAGAATTACTTGTTTCATTGTGAAATGAGCTTAATATGCTGGAGAGTTGACTTTATTGAAATTGCCTCATTAATAACTCCTGAAAAAGCGTTTACTGCGTTTCTACGACCATTAGATTTTGAGAAAATACAGCTAACAAAATTGCACAATCAAACGTTGATTGTGACATCATCTTAGATTCCGAAGAGGACAAAATCTTTTGTAAGGTGATAGGTTGGGTGCTAGATTTCATTTGAGAACAAAACGATTGTCAAGAAAAGAAAGTTTTGAAAAATACTTTTGATTCTGACGTCATGATGATGTCACCAACTTATGAGACTGATACGGGGGTGGTGATCCATTGTTTCAAGTTTGATGTCTGTATGTTCAGTAGTTTCAGAGGAGTTAAAGTGCATGTACCTACGTACAAATAGAATTGTGCTTTTATATTTTAGATCACATTTAATTCTGGTTAATGCAACTTTTGTGGTTAAACTGAAGCATTTGTATTCTAGAAACTGTAGTTAGAAGCTATGCAAAAGCACCTGCACCTGCACCAACTGCCTCAACGTGGAGGTGGGGTCCCCAACCTCGTTTGGTGTGGGTAGAAATAGCTGTTGACCTTGCAAGGATCCCAGTTACCCTGGCACTCTCCTCATTTAATCATTTTGTTGACATGCTATCCTCTGAACGACTACAGAAGGGCAACACTTAGTCTCTTTAAAATCGGTCGTCTGCCTCTTTCTTCCATGTATTCTTATTCTTCTTTTTTCCTGAAGTCTGGCAATGATCATTCTAAGCATGGTCCCGTCTTTTCCTCCAGAGTGTGTGCACTGGAAATGTGACCTACCGGAGGGGTAGGTCAGTGCAAAGCTACACCTGGTCTAAATAGGTCTACCAAAGGTGCTCAACACACACCTTCCTCAAGGTCAATGCTCTAGGCAGTTTTCACTCCTGGAGTCGCCCTTCTTGCTGCTTCTCTTGGAGATCCCCAAACTTCCAACACTGAGACTTTTTCAACTTTTGGACCCCATCACAAACACCTTCACTGTTCAAATTTGTCACCCCTCTCCTAATTCACAGCTCCTTCCCCAGCCTCGACTACTAACATTCTGCACTCTTCTTCCGCTAACTTTGTGACTCCTTTCTCTGCACCTTACTCTTTCTTCTATGTTTTTGGCTGTTCTTTTACACCTCCTACTTTCTTTTCTTCTTTTGACTCGCTTTAGGTCCTTGAAGTGGAATACCGGAAGTTTTAGAGCCAGAAATTCTGAACTTCTACACCTTGTCTCGGTTTATCCTGTAGACCTTATCTGCATCCAGAAATCTGACCACAACTCATCTTTCTCTTTTCGAATTCCTTGATACTCTGCTCTGAGATCTCATTGGTCTGGCACTCTTCCTGATAACCAGTATTACAATGGTGGTAACACCATTTGCATCGGGCAAAGCCTATCTTTTTCTGAACTCTCTACACCTTCTCTCACCATATGGCCCCTACTCCAACTATGTAGTTGTCAACATCTCACTAAATACTTCTTCTTTAATCCTTTTCCTCAACGTTTATGCTTCTTTGATGGATATCTATTGACTTGTTGATGACGGAGAGCAGAATCAAATCCTTCTCCCCATTCGATCTTCTTTCCTCCAAAAGTCTTTTCATTGTGGGGGCCTTCAATAACCATCACCCCTTTGACTCAAAAGATACTTCTGATACCCAAGAAGAGAAAGTATTTGGACCTAGAAAACTGCAGACAGTGACACTGTTTGACCCATCATGCCTCTTCAGTGCAGTTGGTGACCAACAAGAAGCTAGAAGCTCTTAATACAGCATATACCTTAAACCGTCACATTTGTGAGACCTATACTAGATCCACTGTAGTGGATGGTCTGTCAGTACTCTGCAAAGCTGTATCACTCGTGAATGAGTGGCGGTTGTCGCAGGTGCACTAAGTCTAGCAACTGCCAGAACAATAGTGCTGTCACAGCCCAGTGGCCATAAGCTCTTATAGTAATGCAAGAGGCTAGCGATGTGCTTAGCAAACTGCAACAACTGCCACTCACATTCACGAGTGATACGGCTTAACAGACCATCCACTATAGTGGACCTAGTATAGGTCTCACAAGTGTAACAGTCTAAGCTATGATTTAATGAAAACTTCTAGCTTCTTGTTGCTCACCAACTGCACTGAAGAGACCTGATAGGTTGAAACAGTGTCACTGTCTGCAGTTTGCAAAGTGCATTGCTAGCTTCTTGCATTACTATTTGGGCCTCCTTTTCAATAACCCTGACACTCCCACCCTTCTCCATTGCTCCTCTGGCAGTCGCTCTTCTGTTATATCCACTTTGCTCCTATCCCTCTTGCCCTCTCTTGCTCCTAAGAGGTGCTTTAAGACTTGGGCTCTGATTACCTTCCAACTCTACTAACTGTCCCTCTTTCTCCGCTCTTCCGCCCCAACAAACAGTCCTCTTTCTTTAATTTTCAGAAAGCTTGTTGGTGTGACTTTACCTTTTACTTTGGCTTTCACTGTTCTTCCGCAGAGGAATACTCCTCTCTTTCTCTTTCCTCAGCTGCTGCTCTCTTTACTTCTCTGGCACTGAATGCGGCCAAATCTTTCATTTCTTTTAGCCAGGTCAAAGGCCAGCCTCTAGCCTGGAAGTCTCCTGAAGTGGAAGATGCAGTAAATGAAAGACGTAAGGCTTTTGCTGCCGCTTATGGGAAGAGATGAAGGTGGTTAGGCTTACACCTCTGCCTCGTCTGTTACCGCCAAAGCCAAGGATGAAGCATGGCAGGCGACATTATCATCTCTAACATCTAAATCTGATCCAGTCAATCTTTCCTCTCCTTCATTTTGTCGCTGATTCTTCTTGCTTATCTTTTACCTGTATTGACTTCACCAATTTTTCCTTTTGCAGGGAGTCAGCTTCAGTGTATGCCAGCTACCAAAGATCTTACTTTTTTGTCTCCCAGTCAAAGGTCTTGCGTACCAGAGCCAGAAGGTACTTGTTCGAGCTCCGACAAGTCACTACATGCCTTGAAGAGTCTCATTCCTTGTCCTGCTTACCTTCTCTATCCAAATCTCTTGCGGCCGGCATAAGCCTCTCCTCGTTCACTGACAAAGGTCCAGGCAAAGTTGCCTATCCCATACTAAAGCATCTTCCTCGCTCTGGCATCAATTTTCTTCTTCACATTTTAAATATTTCCTGGTCTTTAAATTCCTTATTTAGTCCATTTAGATTGGGTTTAACAAATCAAAGCCTGTTCTTGGTCGATTCTTTCTTTTTCTTTTCTATTCTGATTCACTTCTATCGACTTCTCAAAGGCTTTCGACTCTATCTGGCATCCCGCTATTTTCCACAAATTTATTTTGGCTGGCCATTCTCCTTGCTTTGCTTGTTGGACTCAAGCTATCTTTTCTGACTGTGCACTTTAGTGGTTTTTCAAAATCCTAAGTCCTCACGAGCTTGCCAAGGTGTTTCGCATGAATAGGCTCTAAGCCCTGTCCTTTTCTCTTTTCATCAATGATCTCCCTGCATCTCTGCCTTTTTCCGTCAGCTGCTCTCTTTATGCTGACGACTTAGCCACCTATTCCTCTTCCTTCTCGATCCCTGCAGCTGTGGACGCCTCACAAGGAGCTCTGATTCGATCGGAGTGCTGGTCTGTCACTAGTGTCTTCCTCTCAATCCTGAAAAATGTTTGGCCTTTTTCTTCACAGGGTATCCCCACCAAGTTAACCTCCAGCCCAACCTCTTTTTATTCAACTTCCCATTCCGCTTCAATCCCATTCTCATCTGTCTTGGGGCCACCTTCAACAGCACTATTTCCTTTTCAAACCACACATTTTTGCTGAAGGCCAAGTTCTTCCCTCGTCTCAAGGCCTTAAGCTGTATCTCAGCACCCTCATGGGCGACCATCTAAAAAGTCCCTCTCTCTTCTGTATAAAGCTTTTCTTTGGCCCTTCTCACTCAAGCTTCACCCAAATGGTTTTTATTCCTTAGCACTATCACGTTGGAATGCCTTTATTGAGTGGCTGATCGCGCTATCACCGGGTACCTCTCGTCCTCCCTTATCCCACTTCTCTTATATAAGGCGCCGCTACTTTTCCTATGAGTCACTCCGACTCATCTTGCCCAGTAATCATATGACCAAATCTTCTGTCTTCCAGCATCCTTTTCTAACTCAGGTTTTGGCTTGACTTGGAGTAAAACCAAGACTCTCCAGATCCTCTTAAAGAGCTTATGCTCTCTCTCACTTCTCCTAGGGAGGTTCTCTTTATTTGCCTTCTCTCTCCTTTTTGAAATTCGTCTGCTTTTAGTGTGGAGCTGACTTGTTTCACTCCATGCTTCTGCTCTGACATCTTCTTTCTCACCAAGTTACGGCTCTCGCTCTCTTTGACTTTCTTTCACCTCACGATTTGGTAATCTTTATGTTGTGTAATTTAAAACACACATTATAAAGTAACTGAGTTGAAGTGGCAGAAGCATTCTGTCAAAAAGTCTGTCATTTAGTGAATAAGTCAAGGATTATTAAAAGCCTACTCTATTCTATTTTGATTTAGATGTGCTGTATTTTAGTTGACTAGAGCCTAACTTAAATAAAGGCCCAACATATTATGTTAGTAATAAATGTACATTTTAACGGCTCTTTACCTTTTTTCACTGGGACGGCTCTGACAACCTTGCCAACTGCTCATTTAGTGGAGTTGAGATCACCTTCTCCTTTTCGGAAAAGCCAGCTTGTTCCAAGTTTTCCGCTGAAGCCAGCGCCATTCTGCAAGTTCTCTACTGGTTTTGGCAGCATCAACAAATAGGCCATTTCTCTTCTTTTCCTCTCAGACTCTCGCTGCGTCCTTGCTCCACTGTTCTATCCTTTGTCTTTACCTTTACCTCAAACTTTCTGGCACATGGGATAGGAATTGATTTCTCTATTTTCTTTGCTATCAGGCTACAATGAGTCCCCAAACACTCATTTTTTTCAGCAACCACCTGATTTATGAGTTGGCTAGGCAGACTCTTCCGACCCAACACAACTTTCATCTCATTCTGCACTGCCCAGCCACTGGCTCTGTATGCCGCTTGCTTTTGGGCAAACCTTTCTCTCTCTGACCTCTGGTCCAGGTCCTGGAGAGTTGCACAGATTCTGGGGCTACATGGTCTTCCACCATGCTTTCATCTCTTGAAAGGGGTCGGGTAACAACAACAGCAACAATGATTAAAAGAAGTGCGTTCAATTCATCCAGTGACAAATGCCATTTATCATTCTACAAAACTCTGCAGTGTTCTTCTGGGCAGTGTTGAATGTGATGGAACATACTTTTTTCAATCATTAGATCTCAAGGACTGCAAACTACACCACCTGCTACGTTATGCTGTTCCAGCTTACAGAAGTCAGAAATTTTATTGACTATATTGTGAGAAGAGAATCTTCCAGGAGTGATCTGCTGACAATCACTTGACAACCGCGCAATGCAATATTGAGAAATACATAGCATCAGTAGGTTCACCATTTTCATCATCAGATTCTCGATAAGATTCCTCAAAATCTGATTTATCTTCTGGGCCTACTAAAGGCATTTTTGTTTCCTCAGACTCCTCATCCTCATTCTAAATGCTACGCTCTGCATCATTATCTAGGCTAGTCAAGTTTCCCATCAGATTTTCTTTCTTCAATGTTTTCAAGCCTTTCTAACAACTCTTTAGCTCAGGGTTTTCCAACCAAGGGTGCTCTCACTCCTAGAGGTGTGAGGCAGCATCTTAGAGGGTGCGACATGGCCTTTAAGTTTTTGTGTTTAATTACTGTACTGTCATTCTCAGTTCATTCTGTGCTAATTGTTTTGCACATTCTGCATTTATACTTAGCATGCTTACTACATGGCTAAACGATTTAGCCAGAGACGATGCTGATGTCCATGGCCCTCAGAAAATTATGTCACATGCTGCATGAATTCGTCTGTGGGACTGCAAGTTTGACATGCCTGCTGTAAGGGGTGCGAGAACATGTTAAAATATTTTAAGGATGCAAGGACATGCTAAAATATTTTAGGGGTGCAAGAACATATGAAAATACTTTTGGAGTGCAGGGCATCACAAAAGTTGAGAACCGCTGCTTTAGCTATACACTGACCTTTTTTGTCAATTTTAAATTTGTGCCAGAAAATCAAGAATTTAGCTTCATAAAAGATTTTTAGCCTACCTAAAAGTCCTCAGAATGTGAAGAAAAATTAAACTTATGATTTGGAAAAAATGTAGGTTTAGCTTGCCTGCTTCTTAATCTGGGTAGTGTTAGTTGAAATATCAATCACGCAAAAATTTTCTCTCCACTTTTTGCTTTAGCTTGTTCCTGCAAATACCGTAGTAGTCTTAGCCTGCCTGTCGACACTAATACCGAATGCTAATCAGCTAAATCTCTTAATTGCTACTACCTAGCGATTAACTTATTATTAGCCTATCTTTGTTGCATAATAGTGCAATAAAAGAAAAACCAACAGAACTCCAAATTATCACATAGTAGTTACTGTGATTGCAAAGTTGTTACTCTCCATAAATTTTCCTACAGCATGGCAGATGCTTGAAGTGAGAACTCAGAGAGAGCGCTTATCCACTTGGAAATCGCATTGAAAAAGAAAACAGTATGAGTATTCTACCTATCAGCAAGAACAAATGCAATAAAATACTTGTGAGATTTTTGGAAAGCATAGCGGTCATCACAAGCCCTTGCAAGATTACATCTTGTATACAAAAGCCTTCTTGTTTGTCTTTTCCCGATTACGGGTCCCCACAGCAGATAACTGCATTTTTATAACATCACATTTGTTTTACAGTCGGATGCCCGTAAAACCAAGATAGGCTAACAACAAAAAACAAACAAACAGCTAACTTTATTTATTTATTACTGTCCATGTTTATTCTCCATTTACAAGAAAGCAAATTGTATCGCTGTATTTTGAATGGGACATCTGCACTCGCTTGGAAGTAGCTATTTTCAAGGTGTCTGGGCTACTTGTCTTCCACATAAAAGTGGAGGCATCCCATTAAGTGTCTTGCCCAAGGACACAACAAGCGAACTTGCCGGCTTGTTCTCCACAACATCCCTAAATGCCGAGTGCCAAGCAGGTAAGCTGTGGATATCATTTTTTGAAGTCTTTTGGTATGACTCAACAAGAGGAACAAACCCCAGGCCACCGACTGTGAAGCGGATGCTCTAACCACTACCAATATGCCATCGCACCTTGTGTACAAAAGCCTAAAATATAAAATATTGCTTTGACAGTAAAAAGTGATTAGTATCAAATATAATCACAATTGTCAGAAAATTTGAAAGATCTATTCAAATCACATTGGTCGCATTGTATAATTTACTAGCACCCATGGGTCAAAATCACCATGATACTTTTAGTGTAAAGATAATTACCAAATCAACTCACAAATTAAAAACTGTGCGATACCCTGTCTAAGGATTGTTCTTTAAAACTCTAATTTTACCTTTAAGATTTTTTTAATATAAATTTGATAAATCTGTTTCTTTAACCACTTCGCGACGGGAGACGCACATGTACGTCAAAAATGCTTTTCCATTCGAAGACGGGAAACGTATATTTACGTCCGCATGTTTTGCCAAAAGGACGACGGCCGTTTTTTTACGTTGCAATCGCTACGATAATGTAACATGAAGTGCAGTTGATACAAGGGCAATTTTCCTGCTTCGGTTTGCTCAAAAACAGGAGAAAAAAGCTGAAATGAATGCAGCATTGCAGCATAGTCTTGCAAGTTTGTGAGGAGAATTATTCTTCTTTGTTTTGCTCAAAAGCAAGCGAAAAAAGCTAGCACGAACGCAGTGTCTTATTAGTCTATGAAAGGTTTTGAGAGGCAAAGACAAATGTTGCAAAAAATATGGGTTAGGAAAAAAGTTTCATAAAGAGCGGAAGAGGGTGGTAAACAAAACGTGAAAAAGACTACGAAAGGGGACATACTTCAAAAATTGTTGGGGTGATGTTCCTCTGCACCATTCCTTGTTTGGGAATGGGCATGAGTACATCCGATTTTTTCTAAATTAGTAGGGTTAGAGTACTTTGGGATAAAAGAAGCTGAGGATATTGTAATTATTTTTGCTGTGTCAGAATGCTACTACCTTATGCTTGTTAGTGGCTCCGTGGCAATGGTTTTGCAGAATATTATATAGCATTTTGTGTCAATTTTTTTTCAAAAAATTTTCTGAATCATTGAATTTATTTGATATGTTTTATTACTTTAGTTATCAATATTTTACAACCAGTATTTCAGATTTATTTTCTAAAATATATAGCTGCAACATGAAGCGTAGAGCTGACATTGACATTGTAGCAAGTAGCTGTACAGATCAGTATTTTAATACCATTAGTGACGTCATTTGTGACGTCATTCATGAGGTCACAATTGTGATGTACGTCATTGCCCATGACAACAGTGTGACTTACCACAATGTGCATTCACTGCAAACCTAAAGTACTCCAAGATGCGTAATAGTGAAAAAAACATAATATGATGCGAAAAAGTGAAGGTTGTAAAAATAATACCGTCTGAGTGGCATAGTAAGTTTAAAAAAAACGTCGCAAAGTGGTTAATTAAAAGTTGGCCCTTAAAATTATTTTAAACATGTCTTCTGATCCTTTTTTGAAAAAAAAGGCCTGATTACTGTTAGTAGAAAATGGCCTGATTTATAGCAACTAAAGAAATCTCCATCAAACTAGTTGTGATGTAGCACAATTTTTATAACAGTACGTTTCACCACAATGAGAATGGTTGTCTAACTTCACATTAGTTTTCGATTTCCAAAAAACTGGCAACATTTTCAATTTAAAATAATGAGTTGAGGGATACCAAGCTATGATAACCACAACGTTGATTTGATCACGATATACTGTCAAATATTTTGACAAGGCCCTGAGGTTAATCACAAAAGTTTCAAGTTTAAAAGAGTGTGTAAGCGATAACCGCATTTTCTTTTCTTACCTCTCGCATGGCGCCCCACTAGGTGTTCTTTCTCTTGAGTTTCTTTCTTACAACCTTGCTGTTATTACATCATATTGGTGACTCAATGGTGTAATGGGGATTTGGTAATGACAATTTATGCCAATGTGGAGAACCCCAAACTGCATACCACCTTGTCAATGACTGCAAATCAATAGGACCTCCCTGCAACCTAGCCGATGTTGACAACCCTATGCTCAAACGATATCTGATGAACTGCAACTTCTGATGAGATTGTCATACGAATGAACGAACATCATAGTTCTTAGCCTTTATCTCATTTGTTTAGATTAGATTTCTTGCTTTCTTTAGACCTCGTATACTTTTAGAAGCTTGGGTAGAATCAGTAATTTGTAATTATGATGGTACGTACCGTAAGCATTTCTAGGCGCAGTAGCTTAGCCTTGATTAGTTAATAGCTCTGTCCAGTAGATTGTGTGAGATGCAATGCGTTTCCTGCGCTAGGCAGAAATCGGCGTTAGCCGCCATTGGTTTTAGTTGATTGCGATTTGTGTTTATTTTAGGCAGTCGACCTGCTAGCTGGGATCGAGCAAGCAGACTGGATTTAACTGCTGTTAGGCCTAGCTTCAGATTAGTTTGTCGCCTTTAATACACAGGATTTCTGCATTCTGATTTGAAGCCTGATATAAAGGCAGGAGCAGGGACCTTATTTGAATAGGAATAGAAAGTGACCAAGGTCCGATTGACTTTCGTCTTCAAAGTGTGACAAAGCGATGCACAAGAAACAATCAATCAAATAAACATTTCAGTCGCAACTAACCGCAAGTCTCAGTTACAAGAGCATAAATGATAAAAACACTTAAGGGGTAACATCAAGGGTGTGAAAGAAACAAGGGAGTAACTGCAATAAACCAGGAGTAGTCCAAGATATACCTTTAATTAAATGTTACAACCGCAAGATTCGGAGACAACTAAACACCAATTTCCTACAGGAGTAGTCGAATAAATTAAAATTTCGATTGCACACACAAACAAGTAGGTAATCACAAGGGCAGTCATACCATCAAATATTTCCAATGTGCACAAGAAACAACGGGGTAATCAGAAGAGGCAAACCATCAAAAGAATCAAACAAACAAATCTTTCAAATATGAGCAAGAAACAACGGGTTAGCCACAATAAACAAATTAACCTCAAGGATACGATAGTGCACAACAAGTAACTGCAAGGGGTGAACAAAAGACAAGTGGTAACCACAAATAAACATTTCATTGTGCATAGGAAACAAAGAGTAACCAAAGGAAACAAAATTAACTACAAGAACAGGGGGTAAACAAAAAGTAATCACAAAAGTGTAAAAAAAAAAAGAGTATAACCACAAAGATAACTCAATAGATATATAATTCACTACTGACATTTAGGGGGTTGAAAAACTGATCCCCTCCAAATCGTTTCTCAAATCCCAACCAAACGAAGCATCATATAATACTATGGCCTATGCTGGTGTTATCAATTGTAATAGTAAAAAACGAAATGATGAACTTCATTTGGACAGGGTATCTTAGACGTTTTTTACTTAAGTTTGTCAATACTCACTTTTATGCATTCCGGCATGCCTGCGAATTTCTCTAGAAACCGTTCCAAACTGTTTCCAACAAAGGTCGGTTTATAAAAAATAAATTGCAAAAGATTGCGTCTTTCTTGCAAAACGTAGAATAAGCAACTAACATCGTGTGGAAAGATATTGTCTTTATTATCTATTTCCAATTCTTCAGGAAATAGCTCAACAATATTCTTTGTCACTTTTTGGTCTTGCATTTCGTAGAGCATGCTGCAAATTTTCAAGCATTTATGAAACTTGAAGGATCTACGATCTTTCGCAAGTTTACTAACAAACTGTTCAAGATGCAACTTTTTTTTGTCAACATTTGAGTTGTCAAGAGACAAATGTGATTGCAAGTTTATCAAACGTCGGAAGGTGGCTGCATTACACAATCCAAAAATAAAGTTTCTGACCACATCCAAATTCTCGAATCGTTTGTTGTTAGCAGACAACGCCTTTTTGAATTCATTGAATGGTAGAAATAATATTAAACAAATTGCCGAAAAAAACTCTTGAAGAATCAGATGAGAAAAGTATGTAATTTTTTCAACATACAATAAGCATATTTTAGTGTTTGTCGTTAAAACTGTATTTAAGCTTTTTTTTTTCAGATTGAATTTATGTATTTCGTTTTCACTGAATTCATATTTTCTGCTACTTAATCCCTCCCAAGCCAACTTTGATAGCTTTTCCAATTCAAATTCACTTTTTGCAATGTTTTGTGTGACAAAAGTCTCTAACACATTTAGTATAATGTTGGTTACTGATGGAAACAAACCAGTTTCATCAGGATGGTGCATATTTTTGTGCAACCAATAAACTGTGAAAATGCAAATTATAGGTACGTGGCACTGGGCTACGAGTTCAGGTTGGCTTAATAAACTTTCCATCACGTTTTCACTGTCATCTTCACAGATGTTCTTGCATATTTGACGTTGTGCTTCACGATTGATTCCTAAAACATTCACTATGCAATGAGGTCTGCACTCATGCCACAGTTCCCACATCTGACGAGGACGAGATGTGATCAATTTCTTTGCTTTCCGCAAGATGTTGCCATTTAAAATGTTTTTTAAAATTACATCCGGTGTTGCAACGTCATATGATGTAGCATTAGGGCACCGTTTTTCTAATTCTATTGTTGCTTCATCCAAACCATCAAATATTATCATAACCTTCTCACTTTCTTCCACCCGTTTTAAAATTTCTATATCGGAAGTATGGCCGTGTTCCCAATTTGATTCCAAATTAGTCAATAAAAACTTCAAAACATTCATTTTTTCGTCATAGTTTACTTTTTTCAAAGACACATAGAACAGAAAATCGGTATCAAGCAGTTCTTTCTTCAATACTTTGTCAACCAGCTGCTTGGTGAGAGTTGTCTTTCCGATCCCAGCTTGTCCTGAAACTCCTACACAGTTTCCGTGAATACTTACAAACTTTTTCTTAGCATCATCATTGCTAGTTGCCTTCTTTGCTTCTTTTTTGGCAAGGTCTTTAGCTTCTTTAAATAGGTCCACAAGCTGTAGGAGTGGGTGTCTTGCTGCGATCCATAATTTAGGATCTCTTTTTCGTTTGAAATAATCTGCCTCGTTAACTCTCCTGCTGCCACTTTTTAATATTTGAAGTTCAACAGTTTGAATACTTTTATCTACTGCCGAGAAATTCTTTTTCCCAGTGATGACTTTTGCTGTATGCTGCAGTTTTTGTTTTAGTTTCTCAAGATTTGAAGAATCTAAAAAAAAACAAACTGTAAAATCGGACAAACTCGCTGCAATTTATTTTTTTATTTGAAAGCATATAATTCAAAATAGACAATCAACAAACTGACATCAGAAATTGTTGAAAAATGATCCTGTATTGTGAATTTTAATCAATTAAAAAATTGTTATCCGTGGTTACAACTCAAAATAAATTCTAGTCAAAAAGCCGCTGGTTAGGTTTTTCAATTTGTATTTGTTTCTGTGTCCACATTTAGCTGTGATTTTTATTTTTGCAGATCATGGTAAGGCTATGTCCTGTGGGTCAAGAAAGCTTCTTGGAGAAAAAGAAGTTTCATCTTTTCCTGGCGCAGGGATAAAGACAAAGCCCTGTCGGGTGCACCTCATGCAATAATCGGATTTCATCCATTGTTCTTTGCCTTCCAAATGCACTTCAATTTATATAAAAAGAGAGCAGCGGAGCTAAGCAAATCTCCACACAAGCTGATTCACTTCTTGCAAGCGTTCATTACTTAACGTATCTGCTGATTCAGTACAGCGGAACTGAGCAAATCTCTACATAAGCTGATCTTGTAATTGCTAGATGTTCTCGCAAGTGTTCACAGATGGGATAAAACGTGGAAAATTGGGCTCTTGCTACGCAGGCACGTAGCCAGGTGGATATTTTTGGCGGGCCAAGAGCAAATCTTGACAAAGCAAATATTTTCTCGTTTACTCTGGTGGTTGTTTGGTTTGTAACACAGACAATATTTTTAGTGAACTGTAGACAGTGACACTGTTTCGACCTATCAGATCTCTTCAGTGCAGTTGGTGACCAACAAGAAGCTAGAGGCTTTTAATAAAGCATAGCTTAGACCGCCACACTTGCGGGATCTATTCTAGATCCATTTGGTGGAAGATCTGTCAGTACTCTACGAAGCCGTATCACTCGAGAATGAGTGGCGGTTGTCGCAGGTGCACTAAGTCTAGCAACTGCTCAAACAATAGCGCTGTCACAGCCTAGTGGTCACAAGGCCTTAAATGTATAGTAATGCAAAAGGCTAGTGATGCACTTGGCAAACTGCAGACAGTGACACTATTTCGACCTATCAGGTCTCTTCAGTGCAGTATTCACGAGTGATACGGCTTTGCAGAGTACTGACAGACCTTCCACCAAGTAGATCTAGTATAGGTCCCACAAGTGTGGCGGTCTAAGCTATGCTTTATTAAAGGAATGTAGCTTCTTGTCGATCACCAACTGTACTGAAGAGACCTGATAGGTCGAAACAGTGTCACTGTCTGCAGTTTGCTAAGCTAATCATCTTCTAATTATGCGAGACTATCTTCTGCGGTTATTTCACATTACTGCGCTGCTTGATATCTCTTGTAAAGCTAAGATCGTTTGGCCCTGCTGATAGACGCCCTTCAAGTGCGTGACTGCGTGGAAGCAAAGTTCATTTGTGATGTCAGAATCATTTCAAGCATATATAAGGTAACCAAAAAAGTTCTATCCGTTTTTAAATGAAAAAAAAGTAAAACTTTTAACAATATATGTAACTTATATTTAGTCTTCAAAGTAATAGCGTGTGGGGAACCCACTTGCTTAGTTTATAAGCCTTACCTAGGCAATGCAGGTGAAGTCTAACTGTTTCATCCAAGACGTTGAATTGTCTTGCAAGTTCACCACACGTTAGACTACTGTCCTCTGCAATGGCCGCCTTCAGGGCTCTGCCATTCAAGACCTGTGGCCGTCCACTGCGAGACTCATCACGGAGGGACAAATCTCCCGACTTGAATTTAACCAACACCTTGCAGTTCGCTCATTCACAGCACTATCCTCAAGCGCTTGACATATGCGGCCACTTGATGCAGCTGCTGATAAACCCACTTTGAAGTCGTAAAGGAAACAGCTTGGAACGAGATCTTTTGACCCTTCCATCCTTCTCCACAGTTGTCCGGCTTATAACTGTTGGCCAGGTATGGTGCGTGCGTTTTTATAACGTCTGATGTTCCTACTTTCGGCTGTCCGAATTTGAAAACAATTGCTACACGCATTGCGTACTTATTTCAACTTCATTTAATGGCTTTCCGAAAAGCGGACAAAACTTTTTTGGTTACCTTGTAAATCTGGTTTTCTCTAAAGCCCAAATATTCAGTGGCGTGTTTTCTGTTAATTTAGTTTTTGTGTGTTTGTAAATTTTATACCTACCCAGTGGTAGACTTAAGGTGAGGCAAGTGACGCAGCTGCCTTCGGCACCTCTTTTTAGGGGCCGCCTTTGAAGAATAATGAAAACCTCTTTTTTTAGACATGCCCAAAAACTCAGTGCGAGTCTGTTTTATGCAGCAAAAATTTGCTTACCGATAAGTTGACCTCTAAAAAAAGTTAAATTCATTCTATTGAGATCACAAAAGCCCGATTTTAAAAAGCTCTTTACACCTAGGTTTCCACTGGAAAAATACCCTAAGCGCAGGACTTCAAGGGAAATTAATTAAGAATTTCGGCAATAAATTCTTACCTCGTACCCCTAAAATCTTCCCAATTCACTGCTGCAACTGGGAAAATTAGATGAACGTACAGATAGTTAATTTGCCTTTGCCATATTGCGTTTTTTTTCGCTGCCAAATAGGAAGTAGTATCAAACGCGCTGGCAGGTGAGATTTGTTTAGGAGAGACAAAAGAAAAATTGGAAAGGCAACTGCCCCCAGGCCCTCTGGCTACGTGCCCGCTGCTGCAAAAGTTGTCAACCCTATGCTAGCTAAAATTAGCACTGCTCTCCAAATCCGATGGACAATTCCTTGTTTATACAGGCCCTTTTTTTTATAATTTTAACTATGCTTTACTGGCGTCGATAGAAAGACTACCTCTAAGTAATACCTTGGTTACAAATATCGGGTTAGCCGGCTCATCAGTCTTCATTCAACAAGCATTTTTGAGACCAATAAGAAATAGATGGTGTAAATGGTGGCATCGCTCCCAATGCCCTAATCACGATGATCATCGTACTTTGTATAGACCAGTCTTAACTCAAAATCTCTATCATTTTGCAAACTTTATCCAGATTTTCCAATAAGTGTAGATGAGCAAAGTTAAAGTTGGGAGCGTTTAACAAAACGGTTTTTGTTTTACGATTACAGAAATAAATTGCTTGGTGGTAGGTTTAACCCGTTTAATCTCTCATTTAATTGCTTATTAAACCAAATGGTATAGACCAACTAAATATCTTTTTTATTGATTTCCTCTCAATCTTTGGACTTCATAAACTTAGCTCATGATACCTCCTTGCAATTAAATTTAAACTGTACTTATTTACAAAACAACAAGAATTTTCACAAACTTTGATGCATTCATTTGACTACTTGCATAGGGATATAAATTCAAATTACAGTCGACTCTCGTTTTTCCAGACTAAACGGTGCAGGAACCTGTCCAAATAATGAAAAAGTCCAGATAACACAAATGTATGCACTGTACAGTATATAATACAAATAAAAGAAAATAACCGTTCTTAACAATGTGAACAATACAGTATATTTACACTGATTACAAGATTAAGAAAACTTGTTATTTTTGGTTCATATCTGATCTAAAGCCCTCGTAATCGCCACTGGTTTCAGATTTGAAGAGGTCTGGTGGTTTGTCGTCGGCCGTCCGGACTGAAATTACACTGTTGGATATACGAGATCCGGATAAATGAAAGTCGAGTGAAGTACAAGAAAGTTGAAATGATCGTTGTATCAACAGGAATTGAGTAATCGAGCAATAGGCCGACTCACAAGTTATAAAACTTAAAACGTCTGACTGCGGTTATGTTTGGTGCTCCCGGCATGAGCGCAGCCTGGGAAGAAAGAAGTGACTTAGAGCCCAGTGACCAGCTTCTATAGTTGAATTATTCCAATAAGTCAGGTTATGGGTAAAGTAGACAACCAAATATCAGCTTTTTGTGTTAATGAAGAGAATAAGTTGTTCCAAATTCTGAAAGATTTCACATAAAAACCCGACGATTTGTTGCATATTGTAACTCGTGATAGAAATGTATTATGGGTCAAAAGTATTCCGACTCGCTTCATGATTTAACTAGGCACTGGCAGCTATTCAAATGTAGAAGTCTACCCGCAATTCAGCTATAATATTTTTTGCACTTGCAATTGCAATATTTAACACACATATCTAAACCGGTATGTTGGTGCTGTAGTATATCATTGTGCTTTAACAGATAGCATATCAATAATGAGAGAATAATGTTGTAAACAAATTTCGATCAAAATATTAAAAACGATTTCTTTAGAATTAGTAGAGTCAGTAGTTGTACTAAAATGCATAAAAAATTTACATCGAAAAATTTTTTGTCTGAAGCATAGCCTGTCAACCCTTTTGCTCTCTTTATACCGTGACAGCTTTTAGAGTTAAAATTTACTACCTGATTTTACAGAATTTGTGCCCAAAGCAAAAGTAATGACTTTTTTTGAAAATCAATTATTTTAAAACCATATTTTTACTAAATTCTTTTCCGCTTTATTAAATTTGCCCCGGTTGAAAAGCCTTGGTCAATAAAAATTTCTGAAAATGCCACACGTTCTACAAAGCACTCAGAAAATTTGACACCAAAAATTGGAAAAAGTAATACACTATATTCAGGCAGTGACTACAGTGTCTGCACCAGCACTTTAGTTTCAGACACCAAAATATCGGTAAACAAATCTGATTGGCTGCATTTAACACGTGATACAAGGGTCAGTATATCAAATTTGCATCATCACGTTGTGTACACGTCAGCCGTGCATCGCGACGCGCACAGTCAAGCAAAAGTGTTAAAAGTGTTTGATTGGTAGGAATAAGCTTGTGAGGATATCCAGGATTACAGAGTACAATTCTCTAGTAAACATGTACAATTGGTGATTTTATGGCAAGATAGGGAGGTGGCAGTAATGAATATGGATTTGAAAGAAGGTGCGGAGTTTATGAGGTTTTAAATTAAAAAACTGTTTACCACCACATTTCGATATTTGGAATGAACTTTTGAGCCCACAACCTAACGGCTTTAAGTTTACCACGACAAGCTGCCATCTTGTCTGTCACCTGATTGAAGTCGATATTTCGAGAAAATTAGTAAAGTCTGCGGCCGTTAGGGTTGTTAGATGGATTAGTCTCCAAACTAAAGCACTGTTGCCGTCAAAAAACGACTTGTGTAGGAGAGCATATTCAATGCAATCGATTGAGCAGCAGATAGTGCCGTTGGCTTTAATGGCATGATTATGAGTTCAAATCTAAATTGGATTCTTTATTTTTTGTAAAGTTAGATTGGATTGTTGCAAGGATGCAATGCAGCAATTTTTTTGTTCATTTTTTATTCAAGTAGCACGGGTGTAAATGAGGGAGTAGCTCTTGGTGTATAAATTATATTGGGAGTGCACACTGAACATTAAATGTTGGGCAGTGGCTACAGACCCGGCACCGATATTTTAGCTTCAAACTAAAAAATGCCGGCAAAAAATGATAGTAGTTACTGCAACACTTAAGGTTCAATGTGCACTTCAATTACGTTTTCTGTACAATTTTATGTGCAATTTTTTCATCCAAATGGACTAAACGTAAAATGTTGCAGACACTCCACTGAAGTATACAAGACATGCATGTGTATTGATGCAGGGGTGAATTGCTTGTTTATTTTGAAAACAACAGTTTATATGACTAATATTTTTGTCAATGTTTAAAAATAGCCCTACAGGTTTGTAGCTGACCCAAAATAACAGTAATATTTCGAAAATCATTTGTGTTTGACTTGAAAATTAGATAAACTTGATTGTGTGTAATTCTAAGCCGTAAATCTATGCACTTGCAATCAGCGTTTTCACTTTCAATGCCCTACACGTGATGATGTTATCAGATAATATGAGTGATGCAACCAGCCATGTGTTTCTAGGTAGCCTAGGTAACCCTAGATATTCTCACTTGCTACCAAACACTTTTAACAGTTTTGCTTGACTGCACACACCACGCTGCACGGTTGACATGCACACAACGTGATCATGCAAAAGTTGATAAACCAACGCTTGTATCATGCGTTAAATGCAGCCAATCAGATTTGTTTACAGGTATTTTAGTGTTTTAATATAGCTTTGAAAAAAGCTGTTTGAGCCATAAGCTTTTCGTGACGCTCTCATCAGTGGTGGTATCTCGTCAAAAGGGAAGATCTAGAGTGAATAAGTCTTTTATGTGAATAATTTGGATGTTACGTAATCAAGACAGGCCAATGATTGCGTTTGTATTGCAAAGCACGCAAAAGAAAGATTTTGCAATTGCAAAAGTTAGAGAAGGCGCAGCAGGAGGCCAAGTGCCACGATTATTGAAAGAGTTTGAGAGTGTAAACAAACTCTTTCTGTCTGCATAACACCGAGCGTCGGGTCTTGATATAAGTAGCTTCTAAAAAATTGAGATGGAAAGAGCTGCGCGCTGTGGCGAGGATTGAAAACCGCTTATCATCATAGTTTAATGCACATCGATCATTATCTAAAAGATGCTGACCAATGGCGGAGTCACAATCCGGTTTGGTGTCGATTCGTTTGCACGATCTGTGTGGTTGAGATCGGCGTGGACGAGTCAATTGCTGTCTTAACCATTGCAAAACATGTTGCTTGATGCAATCGTGTAGTCGTTGAGATGTTCGCCCTACGTACCAACTATCACAGTGGCACTTGTATTCATATAAGACCAGTAGTTCTCAATCGGTGGGCCACGACTTGATTTCCAATATCAGAAAAAATGGAGACCTCGAAAACGAAAAATAAGGGTTTTTTTTAGGCCCAAAATGCAAAAATTTAGCCTTTGAAAGATAAGCCAATAGCAGATCTCAAACCAAAGGTCTTTGCTTTTGATTTGGATTAAAAATTCCAGAAGTCAAGACATAGCCTGCAGACCAGAACTGGGTCACGAACATAAGATTGAGAACCACTGCAGTAGACCATTCTTAGACTGTAAAAACACTAAAATATCTTTTTTCTTCTATTCTCAAAACAAGATAGACTTGGCCGACTCGAACAAAATTTAACCAGCAATAATAAAATTGCAACTGACTAAACTAAACTGGAAAACATAAATTAACCCCTCAGACCAGACCAGGACTTCAATTAATGCTTTGACAGTCAGTCAGGTGTGATG
Organism: Trididemnum clinides; assembly: GCA_963675345.1. NCBI lineage: Eukaryota > Metazoa > Chordata > Ascidiacea > Aplousobranchia > Didemnidae > Trididemnum > Trididemnum clinides. The sequence goes on along the minus strand of OY776287.1, from coordinate 13,365,883 downwards.
CTAGATAAAATAAACAAGCATTGGTAATTCCTGTTCAGTTATCCCAGGCAAAATTTAATGACAGCCAAAATTGAACTCTTTTTAAAGAGGAATTGTTTTAGCAATTCTTTGGTGATGTCGCGTTTTGATATAATATAGAACTTTTCGGTTCTATCTCAATCTTAAATTTCCTTTAAAATTGAGGCAACGTATGATAATTGCTCAGATAATTAGGTCTGACTGCAACTTAATAAACTTGGAAAAGATTCTTCCACTAAAAACATCTTAAACCACGTTAATAACAGAATAATGTATTTGCAGAAATAATACTTCAAGACTTCAAGCTTCTTCGCTCAATGATCTCAGAATTAATCACTTTACTACACAGTCGGAAAACCGCCAAAACTAATTTCACCAGTAACTGCTTGACCACTTCGCGACGGTTTTTTTTAAACTTACTATGCCACTCAGACGGTATTATTTTTACAACCTTCACTTTTTCGCATCATATTATGTTTTTTTCACTATTACGCATCTTGGAGTACTTTAGGTTTGCAGTGAATGCACACTGTGGTAAGTCACACTGTTGTCATGGGCGATGACGTACATCACAATTGTGACCTCATGAATGACATCACAAATGACGTCACTAATGGTATTAAAATACTGATCTGTACAGCTACTTGCTACAATGTCAATGTCAGCTCTACGCTTCATGTTGCAGCTATATATTTTAGAAAATAAATCTGAAATACTGGTTGTAAAATATTGATAACTAAAGTAATAAAACATATCAAATAAATTCAATGATTCAGAAAATTTTTTGAAAAAAAATTGACACAAAATGCTATATAATATTCTGCAAAACCATTGCCACGGAGCCACTAACAAGCATAAGGTAGTAGCATTCTGACACAGCAAAAATAATTACAATATCCTCAGCTTCTTTTATCCCAAAGTACTCTAACCCTACTAATTTAGAAAAAATCGGATGTACTCATGCCCATTCCCAAACAAGGAATGGTGCAGAGGAACATCACCCCAACAATTTTTGAAGTATGTCCCCTTTCGTAGTCTTTTTCACGTTTTGTTTACTACCCTCTTCCGCTCTTTATGAAACTTTTTTCCTAACCCATATTTTTTGCAACATTTGTCTTTGCCTCTCAAAACCTTTCATAGACTAATAAGACACTGCGTTCGTGCTAGCTTTTTTCGCTTGCTTTTGAGCAAAACAAAGAAGAATAATTCTCCTCACAAACTTGCAAGACTATGCTGCAATGCTGCATTCATTTCAGCTTTTTTCTCCTGTTTTTGAGCAAACTGAAGCAGGAAAATTGCCCTTGTATCAACTGCACTTCATGTTACATTATCGTAGCGATTGCAACGTAAAAAAACGGCCGTCGTCCTTTTGGCAAAACACGCGGACGTAAATATACGTTTCCCGTCTTCGAATGGAAAAGCATTTTTGACATACATGTGCGTCTCCCGTCGCGAAGTGGTTAATACTTGCCACATCCACAGAATCCACAATAAACAATATCCCTTCTTTACTCTGTCAATCAATCTCTCTCTCTCTCCCCATTACAACGCTTCTCTATTACTCTACTCTAACCACTAAAAAATCCCATGCATTATATATAAATCGAAAAAACAATTCAGAAAACGCTAGAACGAAATCACGTGAAAAAAGAAAAAAAGCATTAAGTTATGTAATCGGTTATCAAAATTCTTCGAAGAAGCTAGAATTACTAGATCAATCTGGAATCTTATTGTATAATAAACGATTGAGACATAATAAAGGCATACTACAGCAAATCCAATTGCGAGGAAAAAAGGTCTTTTTTTCCCATCAGTAACCGAGCAAACAAATGATACAGCACTTTACACATATATGAAAACTACTCTTATGAGACAAATTTCCTTATTTGTGACAGATGATGATCCAATTAACATGAGAATAGAGTATTTAGTATTGCTTGCCCGAAAATTAACCCAATTTATGTTACAAAATAGAAAGGGTATTTTTGAGTTAATTTCCACATATAAATATTATGGTGGTAAAAGTGATTACTAATCAACCAGCAATGATTCGGCCAAGGCTCAACAGTAAAGCAACGAGACGTGATAAGATTTGAAGGGATCATGAATTGTTCGGACTTCAAAGTGATGATCAACCAAACTAAAGCAATAAATACTCAAAATTAAATTTAAAAAACCCAGCATTTTTACAGACACCAAAAGCTTCAAATTGTCAGGAAGAGAATGCATGGGTAATGTTCATGCCATCTGTTGCAAGTTCTGATCTATCAAAACTTCCTGATCTACGCAATCCCTGATTTAACTCAAAGACATGACAACAACGGTGTCATCACAATTTGGCAAGAACCCTGAACACAAAATGTGATACTATCTATACTTGATGTGGTACTCCAGTAAGTAGTAATTCGAAGTGAGAGGAACTAACTTCATAAACAAAAATATTATTGCTTACAAAATAAGGTTTGAAAAAAAAAATGATGATGGACTATCTTCGCATGGTTTCGGATAGCCTATAAGTTTTTGGAATGCATGTCTACTTGTGAAAAAGAGGTTTTAAAAATAAATTTTTGTCAGAGCAATGATTTATAAGCGACACTAAAGAGAAGATAAGATCGAATGGAAAGAACGCGATTTTAAAAATTGCAGTGTTTAAAATGCCAGGTTGCCTTGAATATAAAGTGCTTTGCTGCTATTCCATTATCTTCATTATTACACTTCCTACAATAAAAAAAACATCAACGTGTTGGTATACTTAAAATTAACTTAGCCTACCAATCTCTGAAAGTTTAAAAAAAGATGAAAAAAATTAATTTAGGATAAATAGGATTGTTCTTTCTCGAGATGAGTGCATGTAAATAGATCCAAAAACCATGTAACTTGCCACGGCTTGAACCAAGGACCAAAAGCAGAAAAAGAATTGTCCAAGAGCATGTGGCATCAAATCCTTGGTAAGACAAGCCAAAATTAGATGAAAAATGACAATCTGCTTCGTGCTTAATTATGATGCCACTGCTATTTCAGGATTTGATCTTTAGTTTACAAGAAAAAGATCACAGATGAAATAAATTTTTCAAGCACTCTTCAAAGTTATCATTCAGTTAATTATGTTGTAGGTCTATAGCCGCACAGCTCGCTTGAACAAGAGCACTACAACAAAACAAAATAAATTGAGAGAAGTTCTTTCCTTCATACAGAAAAACATACGATGACAAAAAAAAATCACCAATTTAAAAAACTATGAAAAAAAGTTATGACATAAGTGAAATATCCTCAGTTTTGTTTTTAGACTGCAGAAAATTAATTTTTTTTAAGTTTCCTTAGCTGGAAGCAGCTGCTTACTTGCATTTTTACGACATCAGCAACCATATTAATAAGCGTTTTTGACTTCTTAACAAAATGTTTGGAGTTCGAAACTCTTTAAAAAGCATTATTGGTATTAAAAGGTGAAGAAATTTAAAGCATAAGATTGCATCAGCAAAAAGTTTAGTTCAAAAAGCGATTGTGTAATCGTACACGTATTGTATTTATGTGTCATTATGTGTATTTATGTAAACCAGTACATTAATGTGGTCTCAGCCTGCAAACAGGGAAAAAACGTAAAATGATGCAAAAAATATCAAAAAGACTTTATTTTGTACACTTATGTGCATGGCAATGTTAGGACATAAAATAAAAACTTTTTTAATTTTAATTACTCATGACTAAATTACTTCAAACGGATTAAAAATGGCGACAACATCTACTAACTTGAATAAACTTGAAAAAAGAATGATGGTGTTTTGACAAAATAAAATCTTTGTTTGGATATTTAAAGCATTGCTGCTAGATAATAAAGCATTGCTGCTAGATAATCCCTGCACATAAAAATCTTTGAAATTTGTGTAACAACTACATACATGATAGGGGGGTACTATAAAATAAAATTTTGCGTCCACTTGCATGATTGGTCACTGGGCCAGTAGAAGTTGTGTGGCAATAAACTTATTTGCATGCAGTGAATAAAATGTCTGCCCTGGAGAAACCGTTGATTTCTCAGCAACATGTAGCATGACATCACAGCTGTTATGACATCAAGCATTAATTTATCAATCAATAAAAACATGAATTTATTTTTCATTTGTAATATAAAGCATAATGTTACATATTTGCAAGCATAATGTTACATATCTGCAAACTGCTGGTCAGTAATTTGAGTTATTCCCTTTTAAAAGAAAAAATACAAACAATTTTGAGTAAGCGTGTCTCGCTACATTATTTTTTTTTACTATTTGCTTGTGACTGGACATTAAAATTACACCTCGCTAAGTTAAAAGTCAACTGGTAATGATTATGTTTCTTATTTAATTTTTTTTTTTTGTTTTTTGAATATATATACCTACCAATAATAGTGCCTAATAACTGTACACTAGAGCCAAATTACTACAACAGTAAGACTATGGACCATGAAAAAATTTTACTTCTGCTCACTGCTCAGATGAAGTGCTACTGCACCCTAAGATACTATTTCCTCCAATAAAAACATACAATCTACCAAGTAAGCTCCCAAGAAAGAGCAGCATCAAATCAATAGACAGATATATCTTGGAAGTTGGAACGAGAGTTACAAATGAGCAGTCAGCATTTCAAGACGCAAAGCAAGTAGTATATGTAAGGTATTTTCATGGTACTGCATACTGTCTATCTATCAGCACCATACAGTGACGTGTACAGAACCAGCATACAATAATTACAATGGGAGAAAAAGACTTCATGAAAAGTCGAAACCAAAGGAATCCCAGTCAGTCAAGCTCTATCTTGAAATGGTGACAAGACAAATTGTTTAATGTCTCTGCAGTGACTGATAAAAAAGAAAGTTCCAGCGAAAAGAATGATCATTTCCGAAGATTTTATTTCCGAAGACGGTACAGCGACCAGCAACTGAAGATCCTCAACAAGCTGGTCAGAACTCGTGGAAAGATTAGAAGTGCTATCTCACAAACAGCCTTTCTTAAGGCTTCTGTTGGTCAACGAACGCTCCCTAAGTTCGTGAAGTTTCGAATAGAAAAGTCATCAGTGCGTCAGACACCAAATATAGAACATGCGTTTATGTGCAATGAAATTGAAAAGAGTAAATCGTTGATAACATTCTTGAAAAGCAAACTGCGCGCACTGTGGCAAGAAGTCAGACAATTCCTGTCTTTTTTCGATTTCATTCGATTCTGCAGATATATAGCCACCATTGACGAACGGAAAAAACGAGAACTTTCTATTAGGAATAAACGGAAACTCAAATTTCTTTTCCAACAACGATTTGGCAACATGGCGAAACCAAACAAGGACACTATTATTAATCTCCCGAATTACAAACTCTCCCCAACGGAAGAATTTGTTCTCTCCCATGGACTAAATTTTTGTCTACCACCTCACAGTGTTCAACGAGAAAAGATCTTTGCCGAATTCAAGGTGCTCATTGGTCAATTGCTACATCATGTCCCTCATTCCTCCAAGCAATTTTCAGCCTTGAAAGCCAGATGAAGCGACCTGGCCCATGCTTATTGCGGTAATCCAATTGACATTGGCGACTTTCTGATTTTAAAAGAGTGCATCCAGGCAACCCAATCCCTCAGATGCAATGAAAATATCCATATCACTAAACCTGACAAGGGTTCTGGGGTTGTCATAATGAACAAGATTGATTACATTTCAAAAATGGATTTTATTTTGCAAGACAACTCTAAATTTGAAAATCTTGGCCCTTCTTCCGAATTTGACAACACTGTGAAGATTGAAGCTCATATTCAAAGACGGTTGCTTCAACTCAAGAAAGAAGGCCTTCTTCCATCCAAGATTTACAGCAGGATTCGACCAACTGATTCACAACGGCCCCGAATGTATGGTTTGCCAAAAACTCACAAGCAAGATGTACCCTTACGTCCTATATTGTCAATGACTGGCTCAGCACAGCATCAATTAGCGCAATGGCTTACGTCAGTTATTGATCCTGTTCTTTCACTTTATTCTACCTACTGTATTTCCGATTCTTTTACTTTCGCTGACAAAGTCAAAACTTTTAACTTTCCTCCATCTGTCTTTCTTTGCTCCTATGACGTCTGTAGCCTTTTTACTAATGTTCCACTCGCAGAAACTATTGAAATCTGCGCTAATGCTCTGTATGATGGCGATCTTACTCCGCCTCCTTTTCCTCGTGCAGTTTTTGTTGAGCTGATGCAAACGGCTACTTCCTCCGTAGAATTCAGTTTCAACAATATAATGCACCGACAGATTGATGGCGTTGCTATGGGTTCACCTCTTGGCCCATCTCTTGCCCACATCTTTGTCGGATATTACGAAGCTTTGCTTTTCAAAAGAGTCAACAAACCACTTATGTATTATCGATACGTCGATGATACTTTTGCAGTTTTTAACAACGAAGACGAATGCAATCAGTTTTTCTCTCATCTAAATTCTCTCCATCCATTGCTTCGTTTCACTTTTGAAAAGGAATGTAATTGGACTTTGCCCTTTCATGACGTCCTGGTAGAAAAGAATGATCATGAATTTGTTACATCTATCTACAGGAAGCCGACTTTCACTGGCCAATACATTCGCTGGAACTCTTTTTGCCCCATGAAGCGGAAGACTAATTTGATTTCAACTCTAGTCCACAGAGCTCTAGTTATCTGTTCGAAATCCACTCTTGAAAATGAACTTTCCAATATTCGATCAATCCTTATCAACAACGGTTACCCTGAGGCTATAATCAACACTGTTATGACCAAGAAAATAAATCAATTTTGCAGACCAACGCAATTCGGTCCGAAGAAATGCCCAGTTTATCTTCGCTTGCCATGGCTGGGCAATGTTTTGCTGAGGTACGAAATGCAAATTAAAACAGCCATCAAACGCTGTTACTTTGCAGTTGAACCATGCATTGTCTACACCACCAGACAACTTCTGCCTGTAGCCAAAAAGGATGTACTACCCGCTTTTCATCAAAGCAACATTGTTTATCAATTTCTGTGCCACTGCGATAGTCGGTACATGGGTCGTACGTCTCAAAGGCTACAACAGAGGATTAAGCAGCACGTGCCGAAAACCATTCTCCAGAAGCATATTTCTCAGGACCAAAGCACATTGGCCCGCTCTTGCAAGCCAATCAGAAGCTTTAAAACTGAAACTTCCTTTTCTGCCATAGGACAACATCTTTTACAAATCCCTACATGCGCACACGAATATAATGACAACAAATTTTCTGTTCTTGCCCGTGGCCGTACTTCTTTTCACCTTTCCACCCTTGAAGCCACGTACATTAAAACATCCAAACCAAATTTATGCAAACAAAAGGAATTCGTTTATGGTCTAAAAATCACACATTAGTTTCCGCTCCTTCTATTGGTCGCTTCTTTTTACCAATCATGATAGAGCCCTTTTTTCTTTTTCGTCAACTGTGTCTCTATATAAGTGACTCACTTCACCTTTTCACTCTATTTCTGATGGATTCTCTTGAAAAGTGTCAGACGAAAAGCTTCGAGAATGATTACTCTACTTTCTGCAATGTTCCTTTGTTCCATAACTTTTATGCAACTGAAACGAGTCGATGAACAATTCTGTTTACCCAAGTCTTAAAATGCTGACAATTAAAAGTGATTAACAATTTTGACAAAATTTCTCTCAAAAAATGCTAACCTTGAATAAAAATGGCCCATATTTGTCAAATTTACCCGATACTTGAAATATCTTATAAAGCATGCCTTCTGTTATGTGACATATAGCAGATCATGGAGTTCAACAGTGTGAATATAACTCTATGAACATTTTCCTAAGCAAACATACCACTAATCAGAATTTTTCAAAAATATGTCAAATTATGGTACTTCACTATACATAAGCTGAAAACAACAAAACATGTGCATAATATACAGCAGCTCGCAGCTGATTTGCTATCAAGAATTGGTTTTATGCAGGCACACTTCGATAATTCTTTTCAAATTACATGCAAACGCAACTTAATGTATTGTTATAATATGGATACTACTAAGAAAAGCAGGAGATATAACCAAAAGCACCATATGTTATTTTATTGAAAACGACTTCCTCTCAACAAACTTTAAGAAACAGTGAGATTTCACATCTTTGATGATGCACTCAAATGAAATCACATGATTAAAATTTAAAAGGGATCAATGACATAAATAATTATCTCCGTTTTATGAATTGAGTCGCATGAGTGTAATATCAATTCCAGTTGAGTCATAACAAACTTCTTGGGCATGAATTTTAAATAATTTCTTCGAACGAAGCAGATGACCTTTTTCAAAAGATGAATACTTTTGAAGACCAATTTTCCAACATAGAAAGTGGTTTCATATTTCAAATGCAGCATTTCGCCAAACTTATTTACTGGCTGAAAGTGGTATCAACATTCTTTTACACACATTTTGCAAAATTTTTCTCCACAAATGAGGTGGTTTGGTTGCTCTTATTCTTTTTTTGGACATCAAATTTTTTTCAACATCAAAACTTTTACCTTCAAAATTCTCTCATTGGCCGCTTTAAAAAGTCTTGTTAACAGCAGCTTTACCATCTTTGCTCAATAACCTATCTACTTCCTAAAAAGAAAGGTATAACGTTGAGTGCCTTATCAAGTGCACATTAAGTAAAATTGCCAGCTTTTTCCCACATGGTGCCTTTTGTGCTAAGTGTCGGCATAGTCTATGAAATACAGAAGTAGGTCTCTTTGTACTTCAAGCCATGATTTTACATTCTATGAATCATTTCTTTCCTAAAAACCCAAGATAATATGCATCAACTTTTGATTTGATCTTTTTGCATATTCTCATCCATTTTCCAAATCTTTCATCATTTCTGCTGTCACTCCACAACTGATCCTGCGGCTTTAATATTTTTGATACTGTATAAAGCATGTTTGATCTATTTTTTTGACATTTCTAAACCTTATTTATTAGATTCTTTAAGAAAATTTTTATCTCTGTTGCTGTTATTCAGCTGTTGAATGTATTCAACAAATCTTCGTCAATTTCATTTTTTTTCGATTATAATTTTCCCAGTCTTTGAATAAATCCAATCAAGAAACCGTGTTGTTTTTCTCACTCAGCTCTTTCTCATTTTTCACGCATTTTCTTTATATGTCCTGAGTAATAGCTTCAAGGCTCTACTCATACTTTTTATTTAGTCAATTTTCATTGTTTGCCCACCTTTCGATTTTTTGGTTAATTAGTAAGTGTTCATAAGACCTAGAAGTAGTTCCAATTATTAATTCTGTTCATAGAACAGTGGTAATACTTACTTTTTGCTTCACATGAATTGCATTGCCCTGAAGCCGAAGATTGACTGACATTATTTTTGTTGTTTGCAGCCACATTGATTTGTGCCAAATTCAAAGATTCATGCAAAGTGTTTGTGCTCTCTACAAAATTCACTTGAGATTCCTTTCTCTGTTGCTTTGGTGGTGAAGGAGCATTAATCTCTCTTTTGGCCATATTTTATTGTGGGAAGATACAAGTTCGTTTGCAATAGTTGACACTGTTCTCTGCCTTATTGAATTGATGTGAAGTTAATGGTTGATTGAAGTCGTTGATGTTTCTCTCTTTTAGCTTTAAAGTGTTCTGAGGTGGAGGGATGATAGGAGTGAATGGTGTTGTCTTCAATATTGAATTGCTCTGAGATGGAGAGATGATTGAGGTTGTTGATATTACTGTCTGCCGTGTTGCATTGCTTTCAGATGGACGACTGATTGAGTTGCTAATGTTGCTCTCTGTTGTGTAAAAATAACTCACTTTAGTGCATTAAACCACAAAAGTTTTTCTTAAACAGAACCTTACTTAAGCAGTTAATTAAAATGGTTAGGAAAAGCTATTGTTATTGCTCTCATGAATAAAAAGAGATCACATCAAATGCAAGGCCATGCTAAAGACAGTGTCTAAGAAAACTCTCACAAAAGCTGTGAAATTTGATACAAGTAGATGAATTAATAGCTACTTAACCTCGCAGTTAGTTGGTTGCAATCAACAACTGATAAAATATTTTCAAAACTTTATTGTCAAATGTTTTTCAAACACTACCTGTTCCAGTCAAACAAAAAATAATCTCACTTTAAAAACAACAAAATCAATATTTTAGCAATCACTATATTTGACATTTCACAATTTACATTCTTGGAAAACAAATAGTACATTTGACGCATTGCATTTTTGGAAAACACCTGTGTAAAATGGATATTACACTTAACTTTTTTGTTATTGCAGTTAACTAGTTGATTGAAAGCATTCAATAAAGTGATGTAAAAGTTCAAAAGCTTTGTGTATTGATAGATTAGATTAGATTTATTCATAGTTCAGCCACGACAGAAGAAAAAACAATAATGATGGAAAATGAAATGAGAAAAAGTTTACATGCATACGAGTGAAACTAAATGCATGTTAGATATGGATTTTAAAGGGCCAGAAAACTTTGAATCAACCCAAAAGTTTTATAGTCAATACCTCCTGAGAAAAAAAAATAAAAAAGCTACCGACAAAATAGGATTTTGAAAAAAAGTGAAGTACAAATTACAATACAAAAGAATAAACAACAATAGCATAAAACACTTGCTAGATTCAAGTACAAGTACCGTTGTAAATACTGGGCGCATATATTGCTTATAAAAAAGTGTATGTTACTGCAAATTCAACTATTACTAATTATTTAAATATTGGTAAGTTTCTGTTTAAATACATTGTTCTATTTTTACAAAATTCATTAAGTGTAGCCCATAATTTTGACCCCCAAACTGCCAAGTGATTTTGTGCAATCGATTTGTTGACACGGGGCAGAAAGTAGGTATTTCTTTTCAGTTGTCTAGTTTCGTGTAACTTTGTTCTAATTTAGAAAAGACATTATCAAATACTATTGGTTTTCCACTGCTCAATCATTGATGCATGAACTTAAACAATTTCAAGTTGTAGATGTCGTTTAATTTTAAGAGATTTAATTGTTTATACAAGTGACTCACATGATCATACTTTGTGCTCCATGTCATCGGAAAGGCAATATTATTAATCTAATTTTAATTAGCCTCAGTCAAATTTTGGTTGCTGCGTTCCATACTATCATTCCATTTTGAGCTTGGTCGTATACCAAACTGTAGTATAATAACCTTAAGTTTCAGCATTAACAAAATTTCGTAAGTTGTACAAAATTGCTATGAACTGAGCCAGCTGCACTGACAATTCTTCAATATCACATGACCCAGTTAAGATTGTCATCCACATGCACACAAAGATATTTTATGCTGCTAACTCTATTCAACAAATGTTGTTGTATTTTAGTTTCAAATGGATGATTAATTGGTTTATGAATATGCTTGTTTATAAGCAAGTAGTTGATTTTCGAAAAGTTTAAGAAATTTTATTTTTGGTTAACCATTAATTTTTTGTAAATACTATTTATTCGACATTGAAGGAAATGTAAGTCATTATCAGATAGTAGTAAGTACGTATCATCAACAAAAAGAGTTGTTGAAACTTCAGAGGCTGGTGGCAAGTCATTGATATAAAGTAGAAACAACAGAGGTCCCAACGACGATCCTTGTAAAATGCCACAAGAACTTTTTGTAGCGTTGATTTAAAGTTAGCGATTCTTGTGTAGTGATAGCACTTACTTAGGAAGTTTTCCATAAAGCTTAATGCAGTTCCTTGAATTACTAACTTTTTTTCTGGTCTGCCTATTAATATTTTTTAATTGACTTTGTGTCAAAGGCTTTTGACAAATCCAGAAATCAACAGCTGTATAGATTTTTGCAACTGCTCTTGAGCACTTGTTCATATACGCTGCTGATGAAAATAATGGCTAATAATTTGACAATGCATAGATTTCAAGATATTTACATAGTCTGAAGAAAGTGAGTTTTCAACAGCTTTATTAAATAGATGTTTCAAAAGCATTGGCCTATACATATAATTAGCAGACTGTTCTGCGTTACCTATCTATTTATGAAAATACTTCATCAGCTTTAAAGGAATCGGGAAATATCACTTGATAAACGTCCTCATTATATAAATCAGTTAAAAAGCACACTATTGTATTAACACTATACTTGATAAATTTAGTTGGAATCCTTTCATTTTTGCAATCTTTAATTTCTTTAAAAGGATTGAAGACGCAATCTGAGAAGTAGCAGTTCAAGAATCAAAAATAATCTCCTTAAGATGATGACTGTAATGTCATGGACAATTCAGAGTCATTACTTTTAATTTTTGCCACCATTTTGTGACCAACGTTTACAAGAAAATCATTGAATGTTTTGATGTAAAGTTTATAGCAGTGGTTCTCAAACTTTCCTAATCTGTGGCCCCCATCTAAAGACTCTCGACACTTCTGGCCTCCCGCTCTTGAATAAAAATACCTTGTTTTGCTTCTAATGAGTTTCCATCAATTATTTTATTTGCCACGTTTAATAATAAAGCAACAAACAAAAGTAAAAGAATAAATGCATTACAGTCAAGGATTTAAACAAATTACAGTTAATTTACTATAAATTAACGTAGTCAGTGCAAAGCGTGTTCTTGTACTCGCCTGAGGAGACCTTTCATGAGCAAGGCAAATGTCACTGCATACACTGAGGCAATTTCTGGATTTTGTTTTTATGGATGCCAGATCAGAAAATCCAGCATTGCAAAGGTAGGTAGTTGTGAATTGAACGAGAATTACAGAAGCCTTCTTGCTGAGTAGTGGATATGAATCATGAAACGACAACGAAAAGCTGCAGTCATCAGTTTTGCTATTAAATGCCAGCTTCATCGCATTCAAAACTTTGAACTCTGCCAACTCTTCTGCTTCTTTGATATTAGGATCAATTTCAGTGTTAAACAGGTTTCTGTGCCATGAAACATGCATCGTGTCGTTGTTGAAATATGATCAAAACTTAGCAGAGACAATTTCAATATGCTCTACGATGCAAGTTTTGATGTTATCTGGCAAATTAATCCTATTCATTTCAGGCGCCTTTCCAACAAAGGAAACAAGCTAGTGGACCCTACCTTGATTTGTGCTTGCCAGACTACCATTTCAGTAGTTAGACCAGCCAGCTTGTTATTAACGTTGCTGACTGTCACATCACGGCCCTGCAAAGATAAGTTCATGTCATTGAGGTGGCCAAATACAACATCCAAATACGCAAGCATCACAACAAACTCTTCACTGTAAAATTCGACGTGGAGGTTGTTTTGTTTTTTCAAAGGAAAATTTCAATTTTATTTTTAAGTTCATGCAACTGAGAAAAACATTTGCCTCTTGACAGCCAACAGACTTTGGTATAAAACAAAAGTCCCACATGATGCACTCTTATTTCTTTGGCCAAAAGTGAGAAGGGCCAGTGATTTTTGCCCTTGAACAAATGAAGATGATCACTTTGACCAGAATATTCATAACTTCCACTAAATATAGAAGTAGAGCCTTTGATATCAGAGTGTATCAGTGTAGTGAACAATGCGAGGATGTCACAAGAGGCCATTCATTCTTCACCAGTGTGACAAACACTCATTAGACACAAATCATTGCTGGGACACCGTCAATATAGAGGTGCTTGAAATTCTGCTAATTTGTTGGCTTCAAAAAAAGAGTCAACAAGAGCTTTCACATCAGCAGCAGTTGTCGTGGCTGGCAGTGTATTGCTAAACAAGAACTCTTCTTTTGTCTTTCCATCTTTCTTGTATTGGGCGAAGGCAATCAAGTAACTTTCTAAAGCACTATCATTAGATTTGTCCAGTTGAATGCTAGCCTGGAGTGTGCTTTGCTTGATTTCGGAGCAAACTTGTTGGCACACATAAGCAGCCATGTCGTCAATCCATCGTCAAATAGTGTCACTAGAGAGCTAAACTTCCTGGATTTTTTTTTTGGCCGCGATCTAATCATTATTTCAAATATGTTTTCTGCGCATGGCTTGATAAGTTTCTCAGCAATAGTATGCGGCATCTTACACTTCACAATTCAATATGCCACCTCATAGCTGCATTGAAGAGTAGGCTTTTCCTCTGCTGTAAATCCCACATGAGGTAGCCTTGCTTCCAAGTCGAATCATATTTTTTTGGCAGACAGAGCATCAATGTCATGATCCTGCCTTTGGGGATGCTTTTTATAGTGATGGTTTTTTAGTTTGCAGGGTCGTAATGATGCATTTGACATCACAACCGAGCAGTGAAGACATTGCGTGCAATCACGACCATTCTGAGTAACTTTTGTGGAGTAAAATGAGATGTAGTTTTTCCAAAAATGAGTTGCCAGTTTTTGACATTTGATAGCACAAAAATCTTGTTCAAGCTAAATATATGTAAAACTAAAGGTCTAGAGTCGAAACAGAATACACAAGAAGAAGTAGTTAAATTTCTATTAATACAACAGTCACAATTACTCTATTTTCATAATTCACAAACTTTATATTTTCTAGGGCAGGACACACCAAACTCCTTCCACTCCTTATAACCACTATCTTCATAATAACAACAAATTACAGTAACATACCGCTTAAGTTTGCAACTTAACCTGAGCAGCTTTTGCAAACTTAAGTGGTAGGTGTGAGCTTAGCTATTTATGCTTAACTCGGTAATTGCTGATCTCTTGACTGTAATTATTTAGTTTAATTATTTTGTAAACAAGCAAAACGCAAAAAAGAGTCTGTTACATATCGGCTAACGATTTATGACACGTGTAAACCAGGAACCTTACCACTGTAAATAACCTACAATAAATTTTGGAAAAACTTAAATCTAAATTTTGTGATAACGTTTTGTTGAATTAACAGGGATGTGAACTTAAACGGGGGTGAACTTAAGCGGCAGATTACTGTACAACGAAATAGCGTGAATACTCCGTCTGTATCCACAACTAACTGTCGTCTTGAGTTATGCAAAATTTGCTTTGCATTACTACACCATCTCTAACTGCAGACACTGACAAGCTTGTTGGTGAAAAGCAGCGCAAATCTTCACATTAAAATGTTGATGCGTATTGTAGATTTTTTGTCTGGATTGTTGTTTGCCATTTTTTATTGTTTGGTACTTGTAAAATAGGCTCATTTTTCTTCAATTAAAATTTTGATGCAAGATAATTTCTGGACCAACCTGAAGTCAGCGTAATTACCATTTAGTGATGACATTATGTAACATGGCCCTTGAAATATTTTACAAGTCGCAATGGCCCGTAGTCTAAAAAGGTTGGATGCCTGTGAATTACGACAATATAAATGTCAGGAATACTTGAAGGTAGTGGCCCTTTGAAATCAATCAAAAGCTTCTCAAAAGGTTGTGTAGCAATAATGAGAGTGTTTTGTAGCGGTTTACAAAATTTTGATTTTATCTCTGCTCAGATGTTACAAGATAGCACTTATTTTTGACATCTTTCAACAGAAAATGATAGATTTTTTGATCAAATATATTGCATAATCTACTTGGTATACCCGGATAACATAAGTTTTGGTGTAATTCTGGCAAATTATGAGTGTGAGAGTTTGCACAAAAAGCAAACATTAAAGTATCTGTAGCAATATTGTCTTTTCCTAATTGAAATTGAATATTATAATCAAGAGATACTAGTTCGAGTCTCCAGCTTTGAATTTTATTCTTCTTGACTTTACTTCGCGTTGTGGGATCAAATCATAAACGCTACAGATCTTTGGTCTGTACCTAAGTTTAATAGCCCACAAGCAAAAAATGATTCTACAGGGTGGGCCATAAGTTTCCATACATATTGTATTTTTTTTGTTTTCCAGATATATAGTGTATTTGTTTTTGTTATAATACATACATAGTGTATTTTTTTTGTTTTCCACATACCCTAGAAGATGCGTTTGATGAAAGAGCAACGAATTGAAATTATACTGATGGCTGGGTCGGGAAGCAGTCGCATGGTTGCACTGAACTTCAACAGAAAACATGGAACGAACATCACACATGACACTAAACTTATTAGCAAGTTTAAGAAAACTGGAAATGTTGCAGATCAACCAAGAAGTGGTCCAAGACATACGGCCAGCGATGAAAACACAACAGCTACGATACTTACAGCGCTTGTACAGAGTCCCAGAAAAAGCACGCGACGGTTGTCTGCAGAAAGTGGTGTCAGCAGATCAAGTATCAGGTGCATTTTAAAAGCAAACAAATGGCATCCATACAAATTGCATATGGCACACCATTTGAGTGAAGATGACCCGGATAGACGCATGGAGTTCTGTAAATGGGCATTAAGTAATGTGAACGAGGATCCAAATTTTTCTACTAAGATTTTGTTTACTGATGAAGCAAATTTTTACGTCAATGGAGAGGTTAATCTGCAAAATCTACGTTATTGGAGTAATGAGAATCCTAAATGGCTGAGTCCGACAAAGATGCAAGGTGCCGGCAAATTGATGGTGTGGGCCAGGATATGGGGAGACAGAATTATTGGACCACTTTTTGTCAGTGAAAATCTTAATGCAGGAAAGTATCTTAATATGTTGCAAGAAGAAATTCTCCCTTCCCTGCTAAACGAGGAAGGTGACTACCCAGTTTACTTCCAGCAAGATGGAGCTCCACCTCATTATGGTATTCAAGTGCGTCGGTTTTTGGATCAGCAGTTTCCGGATGCTTGGATTGGTCGGCGTGGTCCTGTAGAGTGGCCTCCGAGATCTCCAGATCTCTCCCCTCTTGATTTCTATCTTTGGGGGCATTTGAAGTTTATGGTGTATCAGGTAAAGATACAAGACATAAATCACCTAAAAGAGCGAATCACTGACGCCATTAGAAGCATACCTTCAAATGTGCTGATGCGTGTTCATCAACAGTGGGAAACACGGGTTAATATGTGCTTTAAAAACAATGGAATCATATAGAGCACATTATATAAATAAAAATGGTTTTTCAACATAAAATGTTTATTTTGCCTATGTATGGAAACTTATGGCCTACCCTGTATTTCTTTACAGCTTCAATGATGGTGGTAACTTCTTTTTCCATGCTGGGTAGTGACGTTGGACGTGTGATGTGTTCATGACATAAAAGTGACGGGTTTGCCGCCTTAGTTTAGGTGGCTGAAACAGATACACCTGATGCGTCACAGTCGACAACAAATGGCAATTTTTAATCAACAAAGCTTAGGGCAACTTTTTCCTTAATCTTCTAGAAATCTCAAACAGTTTCAATGTTCTATCAAAAAAAGTTGCATTCTATATAGTCTTTCGATCCTGCTGGAAAAATTAAGAATCCATTTGGAGTAATATGAAAACATTCCCATGGCCAGTTTTAATAATTATTTTGCATTGCACAGCACAGGAAGTTGCAGCTGTGACTTAAGTGTCTCTAGGCCTGACTTGATTATGCCATTCTCAACATTTTATCCAAGAATGTTTATATGCGACACAGATGAAATAGTTTCACTGTGATTAAACTAAGCCACATTTGTGGATTAATTGTAAAAGTTGACTTGAAAAGATGAGAAGTGGTACAAAATTTGAATAAAGCTTTAGTTATCGACCATTTCATATTACTCTTTTGCAAAGAATAAGTGAAAACTCTAACGTTTTCGTCTAGCTCTCATCAGGAGTTATCGCTAGAATGAAGCCTGGTGTTGATGGCGAGGTATTTATAGCAAACGAAGCTGGTGAGAATGGCGGAACGTTCTGATTGGTAGACAATCAGACGTTTCGTCGAGTCCGAATCAATGACGTAATTTTAATGTGTAGACGAATTCTTTTTGGCGGCAAAGCTTCGGTTTAAGCATTTTGATGAAAGTCGCTTCCAAGGTAGATAAATGAAAAAGTGTTCTTCCTTTAGCCAAAATAGAAAATTGGTTGTCATCATAGTGAGCGGCGCATTTTTTATTGTTGAGGAGGTGTTGTCCAATTGCCGAAGTACAGGTATGATTGGATTGAGATAAGTCACAGTTTGTTTGAGCTTGATTTCTTATTGCTTTCGGTATATGCTGTTTTATTCTATCCTGCAGTCTTTGAGATGTGCGGCCTACGTACCGACAATCACAGCGGCACACGTATTGGTAAACGACCATACTTTGTTGCTTAGTAGGCACGACATCTTTGCGGACCGTTGGAAGCATCTTTCTTGTGGAAAACGCTACACGAAGCTTTACTGCACCAAAACATGAGCTGACAGCAGTTTTGCATTGATTTTCAAATTTTGTGGAGATATTGCCAATCCATGGTAGTTTAAGGTAAACTGGACATTGTTCCGGTCCTTCTTTTGGCGGTAATTTAAACTGTTCAATCTTCCTTTTTATTCTTGAATTAATTACATTTTCTGGATAACCATTGGAGTAGAGAATCGATCGAATGAAATCTATTTCCTGGGGTAATTTTGAAGGCGAACAAATTTCCAAAGCTCGGTGGACAAGAGTTCCAATAAGATTGTTTTTTCTGCTTTTGGGTCCAAACGAATCCCAGCGATTGTACTGGCCGGAAAATGAAGGTTTTCGGTAAACAGAAGTTAAAAATTTTTTGTTACTTTTTTCCACAAGCACATCCAAAAAAGGTAATTTGCCATTGACTTCTTTCTCATGCGTAAAATTGAGGGACTGATGCAGTGAATTGAGTTGCTTTAAGAAAAGATTGCAATTGAGCTCATCCTCAAACATGGCAAAGGTGTCATCCACATATCTGAAATAGATTAAAGGTTGATTGTTGTCAATAAATAATTTTTCTTCTTGATATCCGACGAAGATATTCGCTAGGGCTGGACCAAGTTTATTGAACTTATGAACATTGCAACTACTTCTGTTGAATTCAGTTTTAATAACAAAATATATAAACAAATTGATGGTGTTGCTATGGGCAGTCCACTTGGTCCAGCCCTAGCGAATATCTTCGTCGGATATCAAGAAGAAAAATTATTTATTGACAACAATCAACCTTTAATCTATTTCAGATATGTGGATGACACCTTTGCCATGTTTGAGGATGAGCTCAATTGCAATCTTTTCTTAAAGCAACTCAATTCACTGCATCAGTCCCTCAATTTTACGCATGAGAAAGAAGTCAATGGCAAATTACCTTTTTTGGATGTGCTTGTGGAAAAAAGTAACAAAAAATTTTTAACTTCTGTTTACCGAAAACCTTCATTTTCCGGCCAGTACAATCGCTGGGATTCGTTTGGACCCAAAAGCAGAAAAAACAATCTTATTGGAACTCTTGTCCACCGAGCTTTGGAAATTTGTTCGCCTTCAAAATTACCCCAGGAAATAGATTTCATTCGATCGATTCTCTACTCCAATGGTTATCCAGAAAATGTAATTAATTCGAGAATAAAAAGGAAGATTGAACAGTTTAAATTACCGCCAAAAGAAGGACCGGAACAATGTCCAGTTTACCTTAAACTACCATGGATTGGCAATATCTCCACAAAATTTGAAAATCAATGCAAAACTGCTGTCAGCTCATGTTTTGGTGCAGTAAAGCTTCGTGTAGCGTTTTCCACAAGAAAGATGCTTCCAACGGTCCGCAAAGATGTCGTGCCTACCAAGCAACAAAGTATGGTCGTTTACCAATACATGTGCCGCTGTGATTGTCGGTACGTAGGCCGCACATCTCAAAGACTGCAGGATAGAATAAAACAGCATATACCGAAAGCAATAAGAAATCAAGCTCAAACAAACTGTGACTTATCTCAATCCAATCATACCTGTACTTCGGCAATTGGACAACACCTCCTCAACAATAAAAAATGCGCCGCTCACTATGATGACAACCAATTTTCTATTTTGGCTAAAGGAAGAACACTTTTTCATTTATCTACCTTGGAAGCGACTTTCATCAAAATGCTTAAACCGGAGCTTTGCCGCCAAAAAGAATTCGTCTACACATTAAAATTACGTCATTGATTCGGACTCGACGAAACGTCTGATTGTCTACCAATCAGAACGTTCCGCCATTCTCACCAGCTTCGTTTGCTATAAATACCTTGCCATCAACACCAGGCTTCATTCTAGCGATAACTCCTGATGAGAGCTAGACGAAAACGTTAGAGTTTTCACTTATTCTTTGCAAAAGAGTAATATGAAATGGTCGATAACTAAAGCTTTATTCAAAAGTTGACTTGCATTTTCAGCATGCTCTTTTTGGCATTTTCCTTTCACAGTGACGTTATCCAGATAAGGAAATGTCCCTTTGGGTTCATCTTTCTCGAGAAGATTATCCATTACTTTTTGGGATAGTGAAATGACATAATTTGTGATACCAAAGGAATGCTACTAAATTCTCACAACTTACCACAAGCTTTAAAAGCTGTTTACAGCCTGTCACTATCATCGATTGGAATTTGATAATGTGCACTTCTAAGTCAAAGATTGAAAAGACGTTGTATGATGCTAAACAATTAACAAAATTGTCAATATGTGGCAAAGGATAGGCATCTAACTACGAGAACAGATTTATGGTCCGGTTGTGGTCAACACAGAGTCACTTTTTACCAAGGACCTTGCTCCACACGACCAATGTCAGAGCTTGCCACAGAGAACTACTTGAGAAAATAACACCATTCTTTTAAATTTCTCGATTGGTTCCTGGATAAACGTCCCATCACCAGCATTGAATCGACATTAAGTCATAATTGGACAGCAACCCAGAAATATGCTTTCAAAAATATTGGTCAAGCTTACGTTTGAACAGATAAGAACAACTTTTTAAATTGTCCACAAGAAAATCGGGTTTTGACCATGGCATTCAAATATTACCCGCTTGTTTTAAAATTGAAAATTGCTTCTGAGTAGAGCAGTGTTTCTCAGATTGTGTGGCACAGCACATTAGTGTGCCATAGAAGATTTTCAAATGGGCTGCGAGTTTTTTAAAATACTTAACTTTTATACAAGTTTTCAGTCAGAATTGGGTAAATGCTGCTGCATGAAGTAACGGTTGGAAACATCAGAGATCGTGTTATGTTGCCCCCAAAAAAGGTAAACTGCAAAAAAAAGGTCATATCAATAGATTTATGTGGCTGTGATGCCATAATATTTGTTTAGCTTTTTTTACTGTGCCAACAGACAAGACAGTTTGGGAAACATTGGAGTACAGCGTTGCTGCACAGATTTTCCACAACTCCAAGTTGCACAGTACTAAGTTTGCTGCCATATATTCAAGTCAACAGGGTTTTAAAGAGTTTTAAACCTCCAAATTTTTGATTAGATGTGGCCAATGAAACATCTGTCTTGCAAGATTTTACATTAAGGTTAAGCAAGAATGCTGTCTTCTTATTAATACAACTCACAGAGAATAGCCCGAATTGATTATTACTGAAACTTGGTGGTCATTAATTGTGGCAGTCATGGCCACTCTATAATTCAAATGTGTATTGCAGGATAGTTGTCCTAGGTCAATGCGCATTCCTCATGATAAAAGGGCAAATGCGTAATGACAGGCATTTATAAAGTGCAGTAAGAAAAAATATAATCATTGTGACGCAATTCTAGATGTATCAAACGGTTTAGCACATAGAATATTCTGGATTCTATTAGCACATGTTGAAACAAAAATGACTGCCAAATAAGATTAATGGTTCAATTTCTAACAGAAAAATGCTTCACAGGCAATTGATCAAATAATGATAGATCTCAACGACTAACAAGTGTGTTAAAAGCATTCTGACATGAGAAATTTTGGCAAAATAATGTTTCGACCCTAGCACAGTTACAAAGACAAAATGATGGCCAGAATTAAATAACTGCAGTAAGGTACTTGAAGCTAACAACGCCAGCTAATTTTTATGTTTGCATATCTTACTCAATACTCATTAATCAATACATTCAAACTCTATTCGGCTGTTTGATAGAGTAAAATGCTATTTATTTTAGCCACAGCGAAATTTTACCCACAGCTTACACTGCACTGCAGCTGAATCGCAGCAAAGCTGTAACATCCTAGAAAAGCAATAAAATACCAAAATACAAAACAACCACTACATGAACTATAAAAATTGCAAAAATACAGAAATTGACAAATTAGTTTTGTGATCTTAATGCTTTATTTGGTAGTTTTTTCCTTATGTCAATGGTTTTTGATAAATTTTCATGATTGATTAATTTCTTTGGTCAATGTTATTAATTTTGGATAAGGGGAAACTTTTTCAATAATTTGATCGGCCAAACTAATGCAATCAGCAGTAATTTATTTAATACAGGGGTGGCCAACCTTTTAATTCCATGCGCCAATATTTTTCGCCATTAATTCAGATGCGCTACAATGTCAAAAATGGGTTGTCAAATGTCACGTTAGTTACTGGACTACATTCTGGCAAAGAAAATCATATACTGCAGGGGTGTCAAACTCGTGGGCTTCTGGGGGCCAATTTGCATATATGAGCAATGGTGCTGAGGGCCACATAAGTGGGGGCCTCATTGCATATGTGAGCAATTGCGCCAGGGGCCGCATGTGGTTTTGGATTTGGGGATCACCATCTCTCTAGGCAACAAACTCTGAAATTTGGCTCAGAGATGGAGCGATTTCAAAAAAAAAAAGTCATCACCTTTCTGACATCGGAAAAGTTGCCTCTGAATGACAAAGATTTGTACCTCTACAGTGTGGCCTGTGATCAGAACTTCACGCGTTCATTCGTCAATTGCCATTGCAATACTGCTGAAGTTCATTAGTAATTTCAGAATCCTCTCGGGGGCCACACTGAGAAGCTCAAAGGGCCGCAAGTTTGACACCCCTGATATACTGTATACATTTTTAACTACTGAAAGCCAGATTGATCGAAAAAAACTGAGCAATTCCACAAAGGATGCAAAGAAATATAAAACCACCAAAATTAGTGAGTAGAAGTGGCTTGCTTTCTTGTCATTAAAAAGATGCAATGCGCCACAGGTTGACCACCCTTGATTTAATATAATCCAGCTCAGTTAACAAAACACAATAAAACAGCCTTTTATTGTGTCTTAAAGACTCCATCAAGGCAAAAATAAACCTAAAATTTGGAAGAAAAATTTAACATTTCAGAATTTAGCACTAATGACAATAGTGCTAGGGTAAGATGAGTAGTGTCAGACAAAATTGACTGAAATATTTGTATTTACTGTTAAACATTTTCGTCTGAGCAAGCTATGGCTCCAAGCACCACAACAAAATGGATCAAATCTCTACTATCCAATATTTAAAAAGATTGGCAACTCGGGATTAACCTGTGAACAAAACAATTGTTGCAAAAAATATCATTTCTGACGTCTGACTTTTCCTGCCAATGGGGAAAAGTCAGACATACTTTTACCATTAGTTCTTTTTTACAGGTGATTTTTCCCGCACATTTATCTACACTGAAAAAAAGGTGTGATTTGGAAGGATAAAACCAATTTTATTTGAAAATACAAAGAGTCACGATCTGAACATTGAACAACGTTAGTATGACAAAATATGCGGACCATCCCTAAATTACAAGTAATTAAAATGCATCATCATCACTAGGTCTAAGTGCAAGACACTTTATGTGACCCTGACCTGCCCAATATCCTACATGTGACTGTATACAAAACAAACCGAAACAATCCAACACAAAGCACAAGACTTATGTATCATTTACTTTTAAACCAGGTTTGTTTGGACGTTATTGCTAACCATTCAAGCATGAACTAAAACTGATATCCTTACATAAAGCTGATTACACAACAAGTGGTTTGGCATAGAAAGACCTTCCAAAGGTTATAAACTAAATTTGGTGTTTTAAGGCATAGTTGGCAACACATGGCTACAAGTCAGCAAGCCTTGGTGTGCAAGATCAGCATGAAAGACGTGGGTTTGATTCCCACAGCAACCAGACACAATGCAACACACCTCTGGACAAAAACTAGTTTTTACAAAAGGCCACAATCCAAACAGTTAGTGTAGCAAAATAGGCGAGCCATCCCTGAACCCAGGTTTCAGACTTTTGGTTTCATTAGCAAAAACTTGTCCCACCCAATGCAGTGCCCCCGTAGGGGACGTTATGAACATAAAATTAGAAATTAACATTGTTCCTCCATTGCAGGTGGATTTTCAAGTCACGCATTGCATCCACCTGCAATGCATGACTAGAAAATGAATAGCTACAGTGTCAGGGTAAAGCAATGTGGTATAACGAACCATAACAACGCATAGGCCAACTTTAGAGTGTTAAAAGTGCAAACTGCACCCCTAGTGAAAACATAACAACGCATAGGCCAACTTTAGAGTGTTAAAAGTGCAAACTGCACCCCTAGTGAAAACAAATCATGTTGTCAGGATCTACATAGCTCGGGACTGTCATAAAATGGGCAGTCAGGCATGCGGTGTTTAAAATTTAGGCATCTGGGCAAGACCAATGCCTTTGCTCCACTCATAAACAACGGTCGGATGCCTTGCCTCCCAATTGCCCCATTTTGACCAGTTCTGCAGGTTCAATCTAGGGGGAGTTGAAAGGGGTTTGGCCACTCTTGGTTAGTTGCATACAGTAGCAAGATTCTCCCATCCAATGCTTTGGCAGGGTTGGCTGGCAATAAAATGCACAATCCTACTCTTAATCCCATGCATCCTGAGAGCAACATAATGGAGTGTGATAGAAAAACTTGGTGAATTACATCCAGCTTCTAAAATTTAATTTTAGTTTACGTCTGACTTTTACCAAAAATGTTCAACATTTTTCTATGCCCAAGATTACCCCATCTTACTCTATTGTTTTAACACTGCATCTCTCATTGAAACATGTGCAGAAGCGACTTTGCTTTTCGTGAATTGCAGAATTTGTATTATTTAAAGATGGCTTAAGGCATTTGATTGGCAGTGCTTCCATTAGTTTGGTTTCACTGTTAAAACAGTTATTTTTTAAACGTAAAGTTTTGCTATGCTGGCACTGCTTCTCTTTGGGAATTTTTATAATGCCACACTTCTGTTTTGTACTATAATTTTTTGTAATTCAGTAATTCTATATTACAGCATGAATTTCCATGATTCAGTAATTCCATATTTTAATAGGGTCTATGCATTTTTATACTTTACTGTTGCTCATTTGCTTTTGAATTGTTTTTTTAGAAGAAATATGAAGAATAATATAGTTAGGTTAACCAAAAATGATCTTACACACACACACTCACCTTGAAATAATTAAGTTTCCAACCAGAAGTTTTACCAAAAATTAAAAAAATAAATTCCATATATCAGTTTACCTAAACAGAATGTGGCTGAGCATATTATTTCAAGAGTTGAAAACCTAAGGATTAGAATACTTGACCTACCTGCCTAGTTCATTACTTTTATATCATCAAATTGCAACTTACTTGAAAAACTGTCAAATCTGGCTTTGCAATAATCTAAATCGGGTCATCCCTTGTCAAGTAATCCAGACTATGTCACCCACCTCTTTGACTTTTGTTCAAATTTGGCATGACCACTGTGATCACTCAAGAAAAATGATATTTCAAGGCAGTGAAGGCACCAAAATGACATGGTTCACATCAGATAGTATGACATGTGACATATCACGTGAAAGATTTTGACAAAGACTACTGAAATCAAAAATAAAATTTATGGCTTATTGGCAGCAATGTTGTGAGTTTGTCATTGCTATTCGGTAATATTCTTCAATCAATTCCACACTCAGGGCACCAATGTTGTGAGTTTGTTAGTTTATTATACAGTATTATTCCTCAATCAGGACTGACAGTCAATAAATATATTAACAGAATGAGCCATGAGGGCAAAGCAAGCAAAGCAACAGTAACTTGAATCAAAGCATGAGCAAAGTGGATGATTGACCAGCAATAATTGCCACAAACAATGCAAATATATATAAATGCAAACACAAATCATGTGACATGATAAAGCAATGGAGTTTTTGATAAGGCATTTTCCTACCTCAATGTTGATGTAAAAGCAATGCAATTTTTTATATCAACTGTCAACATTGATATTTGGCACCAGGTATAGGAAACACTGATAATGATATTAAAAATAAAACCAAATACAAATAAAACAAAAACCAAATAAGCACCCAATCACCACAAGCTTTATTGATATAAATCAGCATTTTGATTACAAGGCATTCCATTATAATACCACAAATCAATGCAACCACTATGTCACAGAATTATTTAAAATTAAAATAGGTCATACAACATAAAAGGTGAAATCAATTTATAAAAAATCATCAAAATCGGTCGAGTGGTTTGTGAGGTATCAGCATTTGTATTTTGGGCCCTCAATAGGTGACGCTTTTCATTTGCTAAACAATTTTTTTTACTTTACAACCATTTATTGAGGTAGAAAGGTGGTTGAAATGCCAATTTTTTTCATTTTTGGGGGAGCAGAATCCAAAAACTGCATTAGTTATGCCCTAAAGTTGTGATTTAAAAAGATATAAGCAATTTTTTAATTTTTTAGGGGGTGATAAAATCCCCTGAAAAGTACATGTGGGAGACAAGATGTGAAAAAAACTTTTTGTTTGCTTATTTATTAACTGAATTTTTTGATTTTAAATTCTTTTCTGATGACAGTTCAGTCCTTTTCCAGATAATAACTTTGCAAGATTTACATGGTGTCTATCAAAATTGTCATTTTTTTGAAATTCACACATTTCAGCTTACGAACAATATTCTGAACAATTTTATGATGAAATATTTTCATTTTAGATCGTTTTCATAATTGTAGAATGTGAAATTAAACACACATCTTAAGCACTTTGCAATTATGGCCAATTAAAGTAGAGCGATACAAGTGTTATGGTAATAAAAGGTCAACCATCTTTTGAAAAAAGAAAAAGATTTTTTGCAAAATAGAAAGCATATGACCACACTAGTTTGAAACTAGTCAGTAGTTATATTAGTATTCATCACAACACATTGTATTTGATACTGAGCTAATTTTTCCTGGAAATAAATCATTGCAAGCATCCTGGCAAACCATGAATTTAGTTATCAATAATCCTATTAATTGCTGGTTCATAGTTTACATCACATAAACTGTAAGAAAATAAATCAAAGCATTAATCAAACATCTTTACACCACAGAAAATCGCACAGCCACACAAATTAATGCATGCTCATTTTATTTAGGCATGTGATTAAGGCACACTGATGTTTAAGTGGTAAACATATCAGTTGGTGTGGTACTCGATCACATCTTCCCATACAAACATAATATCTGATGTCAAATAATTTTACGTTTCATCTTAAGTAGCCTAGGTTTTCAGGCTATCTTAATTATGTTGATTAAGCTTTTTACCAATATATATGGAATCACAAAAATATATTGCATTTGAACATTTTTTGCAAATATGTGTGTGTTTTTAGGCAGCACTGAATTTGTGTTTACTTCCGAGCTTTTTGTTTTGTTTTCATGTTATCATGAAAAGCTATTCTCTTCACCCTTAGAATGTTGCTTATTTAGTTTAAGTTTCTCCTCATCAATGATTAATCTGAAATTCACATTTCCAAACAATAGATATTTTTTATCAAAAAAGCACAATTGTTTCTGTGTGCAAAAGGTGTGCAAAACTGCACATATTTAGTAGTAATTTGAAAGAACAAAATTGCACCCAAATGCGCAAGTTCGAAACTTTGGAAGAGAACACAAACCGATCATTTAGGATTGAAAACGATTGTAGCATGATTCAATATGGTTTCGGTCAAAATCAAGAATCACATATTATAAGCTTGCAATGTGAATAGCTGCAGCAGTGGAAACCAATTGTGGTTGCTTGATTTTGCACAACACATGGGACAAAGGCACCCAGCAAAGATCTTTATGCAAAATCCAATAAAAATATCTGTATAGTCCATGAGAGTGAAAGAAGTTGATTTGGATATCATTCCAGGAAATCAATTTCAACCACAAGTCCAATCCACCAGTTGGAATCATAAGCACAGCAAATGTAGCTCATCTATGGAATATCTGCAGCATTCAAAGATGATTCTTGACACAAAAAATTGTGAATTTTGCATAAACTTGAATCATTTGACACTTGTTTAAATTTCAGCTTCCTAATTCTATCAGATTAAAAATGGTAAAATGATCGTGCGCCTGGCACACTGCTAGCTAAAGCATACCTTCTCTGTAAATGATCTCAAACATGTTGAAGAGCTTCCTTGAAAATTAAAAAAAAGTTAACATTTCTAATTTGGTTAAAACAAAATTTATAAGGTGCTTCAGTTGAGAGAATTTGTTTAGCAGTGGGTCGCTTTAAACTTGCTTGAGCGAGTGCTTGTTTTACCATTCCTCCAACACCATCACATGGAGACTAGCCATGACTCATTGCAAAAAATGACCAGGATGTATCCAAACTAAAATCTTGAACATATGTCAAATTCAAAAAATTTTTGTAATTTTTATATTGACCACTGCTTCCATCAGAAAAGTATTCCAAGAGTTTAATTGAAGTAAAGTGTTCCTTCATGTGACTTGTGAGCAATTGCTGGACAATGTATACAAAACCAGTGTCATGATTAAAGTCCTAAGACAAAAAACAGAAGCTTATCACTTTTAGTGATTCATCAACATCCCTGACATACACCACCACTGGATGCAGAGTGCATTGACCTTTGTTCCATTGAAATCCTTGAACTTCATCTTGCACAACAAAAGAATAGTTTTCAGAAAAATTAACCAGAATGATTGCAACATCGAAATGAATTGATTCTTTTCTGTTTTTCAAATATTGAGCTTGGCTTTCAGCAATAAAAGAATGAGAAGTTAATTTGTCCAGTTGGGATGCAAAAATTCAATAAATTCATCTGTCAGAAGTGTTAGTGTATTCATAGTTGTTCTGTCAGTAGATTGCCATTGTTTAATTATTACCATACTTCAAAGGTTTTCTCCAAGCACTTCAGTTGTTGCAATTTAAGAGACCAATGCTGATTTTGCAGGGCAGCCAGGGCATCAATGAACCATGCAGTTTTTATTACTTATGTCACAAACAATTGCTTTCATCATTTCTTTGTAATCCAATTGACAAGCAGTAGCCACAAGTTTTGCATTTTGGTGAATTTTGCAAACACAAACTGCATGACTGCCAGATAAACCAAGTAAAACACACCAACACGCTGCAGAAAGCAAAATTTAGAAAAACTTATCTTGATGTTTGAGTGAATATTTCTGAATTCAATAAATACCGGTAGCTCTTTCAAATTGCATAACAATAGGCGTTTTTTTGATGAATTTTATAACCAACACTGACTACATCTTTAGAACCTGGCAGCAGTCTTGTAAATTCATCATCTTGATAAAAACTATGCACATGAGATACATTATCAGCAATACCTTTTCTGGTAGCTCAAGTTGGTGTAGCAAGAACTCCATTTTTTGCTTTCACTGCCAAAGCTTGTCAAACAGTGTCAAGTGTACACTGAAAAAAGTGGGCTATCTCTTCAATAGTCCATGATGCAGGTTTGCATGTTAATATTTGAACTTGATCAGAATGTGGCATTGTAGTTTGCAATTTTGATTTTAGCTCATTCATTACTTGATTAAGATCTTGAGTGGCAACTGGATTCGAGCTTGTGTATGGTTTGTTTTCAAATGATATATTTAGTTTTGGGGTTTTGGTACCTTTAAAAAAAGCAGTGGCTATTTTGCCGTCGACGGCAAATTGCCCTTGGAATCTATTTTGCCATGATCATTCACGTGTGTTTATATAGCCAAATTTGCTATAATTGCACCAGTGACTCTGTGGTGTAGTGGATAGAGCGCTGGTCTTGAGATACCATGGTATCGGGTTCAAATCTCAGCTGGCCAGGGCTCTAAAAGAAAGGCAGTGTACACTGAAGGGGCAGGCCCGGTATGTAAATGTATGGGGCAGTGTACACTGCAAGGGAGTGTACAGGGTGGGGGATAGAGACCTGGGAGTGCAAAATTTTTTAATTGGTTTTTAAAATTGACCAATCAGAGACGACCAAAAGTCACATGTTTAGTACGTCATTAAGATTGACCGATCACAAACAACTCACGGCAAAATAGTCTCTGAGGGTAAATTGCCTAAAAAACTTTGGTATAATTCAACAGCAGGCCATGCAAAATATTTATTTAAATAAAGTTGTTCCAGTTTTAGACCTAATTTTTTGAAAAGGATAAAACTGTCATTACAACTAAGGTTGCTTTTGGAAAATACAGTTAAGGAATGAGAAAACAACAGCTCAATTTTTTTGTACCTTGTGTCCCACATGGGGATTTTGAGGCGGTTTGTAGCACACTCAAAACTGAAAAAAACTGCAAATAACTTGTTAGCTTTACTCAAAAACTAATGCATTTTTTGAATTCTGCGTCTTTCAAAATGATAAAATTGACACTTCAATCACTTGTCTAGCCATCAAGTTATCCACAAAACAAAAAATTTGTTAAGCAAATGAAGAGCACCATCTAGTGATGGCCCAAATTGCAAATAATCATATCTCGAAAACCACTTGAGCGATTTTCAAAATTTTTTTTTGTTTTATTTTGAAAGAACATCAACATATTAAAATTGCAACAAAAAGTGGTGACCCATAGTTGCATTTTTTTTAATTTGTTCTATTATAATGAATGCCACTTGCAGTACCTAAAAACGGACAATTTTTACTCTTGCATGTGATAGTCTCAAAGTAAAATTGCACAATATGATAACTGATGAGTGGTAAAATGCTTTAAAGTCAATTATAAACAGTCACATCTTTTTGCAATTCAACACAGACTGGCCTAGTTACTTCAATAGTTAGCAATTGGTCAATACAAACAACAGTATCAGTGCAACATCTACAAATAAAATGCCCTTTAACATGTCTATAGTTGTACTTAACCAGTAAGATTTAATTGCCTTAATATCGTTGCTTTACTCACTTTAAGGTCGCTTTATCACTGCACAACAACCGGTCCAATGCTACTAAATTTTTGTAAGTTTTTGCCAGAAATAAAGTTTACTTCTGGTGGTAGCAGAAGTTTCAAGAGTTATAAAATGATAATTTTGGAATCTTACCTTTCTGGTTTTACTGGAGGCAAAACTGTAATTGAAAATTAGTTACCGTACCTTATAAATAAAAGGCAGTGGCTATTTTGCCATCGATGACAATTTACCCTCAGAGACTGTTTTGCTGTGAGTTATTTGTGGTCAATCTTAATGACGTACTAAACATGTGATTTTTGGTCGTTTCTGATTGGTCAATTTTAAAAACCAATTAAAAAAACTTTGCACTCCAGGTCTCTATCCCCCACCCTGTACACTCCCTTCCAGTGTACACTGTCCCATACATTTACATACCAGGCCTGCTCCTTCAGTGTACACTGACTTTCTTTTAAGGCAGTGGCTATTTGGCCGTCGACGGCAATTTGCCCTTGGAATCTATTTTGTCATGATCATTCACGTGTGTTTATATAGCCAAATTTGCTATGATAACACTAGTGACACTGTGATGTAGTGGATAGAGCGATGTTATTGTGTAGTATGGTGTAGCGCCTCTTTGACGTCCTCAGATAAAGATAGATTAATATAACGCTCTCACTTGGCTGGGCTGAGGTTTCCCTTTGTAAACTTAAAATATTCGCAGCGGGTATGAAGCCAAATTTTGCAAATTTCAAGTTTTATCAAAAAATTGTATTTAAATCATGTTTATTGTTCAAAATGCAAAATACTGTAAAACATTTAATGTGAGCAGTGAGCTTGCTGCTCTATGCACCTTTTGTCAAAGCGTGGTGCAATGTTTGATATTGCAACATGCTTCTCGCATTCAATGACAATCTTATTGCGGTACTTCGACTTGATTACTGTTATCGTAGAAAAACCGGCTTTACACAAGTATGACGATGTAAAGGGCACAAAAACATGGAAAGCTTTACAGCCTACAAGTGGAATTTCAGCTCGAGCCTTAACCCAAAATGAAATGAGTGAATTAGGGTTGGATATATGCTTTTTAAAGTGAGATTAGAAGTAAGATCGATAAATTGTTCAGCTTCCGATGTAAACCCCTGAGGGGCATTTGCATTATCAACAAAAGTATTTCTTATCCAAGTGTATTTCTCCATGTCTTCAGAAAAATATTTCTCAAAATGCGAGATTAGACCATTCAAATGCGAACACATCACAGTCTTCCTATCATGTTCATGAATATTATGCAGGGAGAGATTGCAAGACTGCGAGTTTAAATGGGATATTTAAAGTGGAAAACCATCACATTGCTCGTTATTCATCAACAGATCAGTTTTCCACAACCGTAGTCTTCTTTAAACAGATGTAATTTTGTCATGGAGTTTCAGAAGGTGAGTATCTTTTCCTTAAAGCATTGGTTTTCAAACTGGGAGGCGCGCCTCCCCAGGGAGGCGCGAACTATTCTTAGGGGAGGCGCGAGTGTTAGCCACAACAAACCTATAGCATAACCCGTTTAATTACATAATTAACCCAAGTGTTAGTTGCAAAATCAAGTGAGGTTATTATTCAAAATTGTTAGCTCGCAAGCAATAAATCTAAACCAGTATCCAAAGTCTTGCTTTACTCATTTCTAACATGCTCGGTCATTGTGACGTCCTAATGCGATATGATTCGTATTATCGAATGATTGCTCGATAGTCGATAATGCAATTGCTATTAGTCCATCTGCTGCCCTACAAACTGCAGTTATTTATCTTATTTAATCAAAAAGTAATGGAGAAATAATCAAAAAGCAATGTAATAAATAGCATCAAAATTAAAATCTAATTTTTTTTAAAACAATATATTAAGAATATTAGTTTCAGAAAAATGGATAAATTTTTGACTGGTTATAAGAGAAAATCCAATAGTACCGGTAATGAAAATAGTGATGTTGGCACTAGTAGCGAGAGTAAAAGGAACAAACAACAGAAAGGAAGCACTGCCAAGAAAAGAAAATACGACCCATCCTATTTATCCTTCGGATTTATAAGTGTTACTAATGTTGAGGTAGAAAAACCAATGTGTTTGCTTTGCTCGAAAGTTTTGGCTGCTGATAGCAAGAGACCCGAAATTTAAAGAGGCACCTTGAAACTACGCATTCTGATTACGTTGATAAGCCTGAAGAATTTTTTCAAAGAAAATTGGATGAGTTTACTAAACAAAAGCAGATGCTAAAAGAAGTAGTTCATTCTCCATCAAATGCATTACTAGCATCGTACTTAGTGTCTTACAGGATCGCAAAGTGTAAAAAACCACATACAGTAGCAGAAACTTTAGTCTTGCCAGCAGCTATTGATATGGTCAAAGCATAGGTGTAGGAAGTGGGGGGTCTGGGGGGGCACGGGCCCCCCCTGCTTTTAAAAATGCATTGATTTCGCGACAAAATTTCGGGCAATTTTTGTTTTTTCGGGAAATTTGAGTAAGTGTTTTTATACTTTGCCCGAAAAATTTGTCACTGAAATAACATCTCCATAAAAAAAAAAAAAAAAAAAAAAAGGTCATCACTTGTTTGGCCTCACGTTTGGTGACATGTTTAGGCCGAAAGTGATGAAAAAGGTGCAGCGAAACAGGCGGTGACCTTTTTTTTTTCTTTTTTTTTGGACATGTTATTGCAGTGACAAATTTTTCGGGCAAAAATTTGGTGCCCCCCCAAATTGGTTTGAGCTCGTACGCCCATGGGTCAAAGTAATGTTTGGAGAATCATATGCGAAAAAGCTACGGCAAATCCCGCTTTCTGATAATACTGTTAGCAGAAGAATTAATGATATATCTGAAGATATTTGCGATCAGTTAGTTTCTAGAGTGCGTACTTCGAAATTCGCGATACAAGTAGATGAAGCAACTGATATAGCCAAAGACGCACATTTAATTGCCTATGTTCGATATGTTGAAGAGACTGATGTCATTGAAGATATATTATTTTGCAAGCCCATTCCTGAAAAAGCCACAGCCAATGAGATTTTTAATATAATTGACGTTTTTTTTAATGAGAACGACATAATGTGGAGTAATTGCGTTGGGCTTTGTACCGACGGTGCACGGTCAATGTCGGGGCACAAAGCTGGTCTTCAAGCACTTGTTAAAAAGAAAACACCTGAAGTTCTCTGGACGCACTGCATGCTCCACAGAGCAGCTCTCGTATCCAAAAATATATGCGAGGAACTTAACAACGTTTTTACAAACGTAACGAAAGTTATAAATTACATAAAAAACAGTCCATTAAAAGTTAGACTGTTTGCAAAGCTGTGTGAAGATATGGGAGCTAATTACTCGTCGCTTCTGTACTATTGTGAAGTGCGCTGGCTATCTCGTGCAAAAGTAATTCAAAGGGTACTTCAACTCAAAGACGAAATTGCAATTTTTCTGATGAAAATCATAATGAGGACTCGAACATGTTTAGGGATGATAATTTTATTGTTAAACTCACTTATTTGGTTGAAATTTTCGGAAAATTGAGTGTTTTTAATAAGTCAATGCAAGGACCACAAATGCATTTGCTGATGCAAAAAGACGAAGTAAAAGCGTTTGTAAAAAAGTTGAATCTGTGGAAAGCAAATTTGCAAAAAAACAACCTTGACATGTTTCCACTTCTAAATTCATGCACCCGAGTTAATGTAGAAGCCAACAAAAATCTGTTTGTCGAACACTTGAATGGTTTGTTACTTCATTTTTCGAATTACTTTGATGATCTTGATTTTACGAAAGATGCGTGGATACAGAATCCATTTATCGACGAAGAAGATGATGATGAATTCGGATTGACAATTATTGAGAAAGAACAATTGATTGAATTATCTTGTGATACTGCATTGAAACAGAGATTTCAGAATGTGTCTCTGGTTCAATTTTGGTTGAATCTCAATTCAATATAATGCTTTGTCAAGCAAAGCTTTAAAAATATTGCTGCCATTCGCAACATCATATTTATGCGAAACAGGATTTTCTGCGTTAGCTGCAATGAAATCGAAATATCGAGCTCGCTTGATTGTAGAAAAAGAGCTACGAGTAGCCATCTCGTCAATAACACCGAGATTTAACAGCCTTTGCGCTAATAGACATGCGCATCCATCTCATCGAAAGACAAAAATAAACGTTGTTATTCTTTTTATGTTCCATAATTCGTGTTTTTATAATTTTATAAAATGAGGGGAGGCGTCGTATGATTGAGTATTTTTAAGGGAGGCACGGCAACACAAAGTTTGAAAACCACTGCCTTAAAGTGACACGTTCAATTGATTTAATTTTGCAAAAATATCACAGAGATATGCTAACTCAGTCAGGAAAACTTCATCCTCAAAGCTAGTAGCAAGTGCATGGTTTCCTCCTTTTAAAAATATGAAGATTTCGTTTCTCAATTCGTACACACGTAAAAGAACTTTGCCTTTGAAAAGCCACCTTGCACTGCAATAAAACAATAAATTGTTGTGGTCTGCGCCTAATTCATCGCAAAAACGTTGGAAAAACCGAGCTTAACAAGCACTCCATTAAGGTCATCACTGAGCTGTTGCGAAGCCACCGCCTCACGGTGTCTTAAGCAGTGGGTCCATTTTGCGTTGAGGGCAACGCCCTGCACTAACGTTTGCAGCCCGCCAAAACGACCAGACATAGCTCGGGCTCCATCAGTGTATAAACCAACGCCGTATTTCCACTCGAGGTTATTTTCCAGAAAAAAATTGTTCAGTATTGTAAACAATTTATGTACTTTGTAATTTGTTAAAATGGGCTTACAAAAGAGCAAATCTTCAACGATGTTG
This sequence comes from Trididemnum clinides, assembly GCA_963675345.1. NCBI lineage: Eukaryota > Metazoa > Chordata > Ascidiacea > Aplousobranchia > Didemnidae > Trididemnum > Trididemnum clinides. The sequence continues at coordinate 13,330,290 of OY776287.1, read as the reverse complement.
TCGTCGTTATCAATAAAGCGTACGAAACAAATCAAATAAGCATCTTTATCACTGGTACTGGTTGTTGCCTCATGTAACCGTACGCTGAACTCATTTCCACCCATTTTTGCTACCAGCTAATCACTAATATTATTCGAAATTTTATCGATCTTCCTACAAATGATATTGTTTGAGAGTAGAACACCTTTTCGTTTTTGAGCTACTGATTCTCCAATCATTGTCGAGACTAAGTCAAGAGCAGCAGGAAGCACGAGTTCTTCCGCAATAGTATACGGTTTTTTAAATTTCGCAATTCTGTACGCAACTTTAAAAGACGCAAGCTGTGCCGTGGCAGGTGTGTGCGAAAAATTTGAAAATAAAACTGACTCCTTATTCATTTCTGATAACTAATCGAGCAAAAAATTTGCGTGGTTTTCCGGATATGTTGTTGTGGTTTGTTGTTAAGTGGCGTTTTTTACTAGGTAACTTACATTTCGCAGCTACAACTTTGCACCAAATAGCACATTGCGGATGTTCAACGCCTCCCCTTTCTGCGACAGTAAAGCCAAAATTGAGATAACTACCGTCGTATTTTCTAGTCTTCTTTCTTCCACTTTTCTCTTTGTTTACATCAACTTCTATCTGTCTCTTCTGAGGTGAGGTACCAGTAACAAATGCGTCCATCACAAAGCCAATAAATTGTCAATACTTTACTACAGAATGTTCAACACTACGGAAAGTGTAATTTTCTACAATCGTGTGGTTGCTATAAAAAATTTTAACGAGCTATAAAATTGTAATGAGTTGTTTACAACTTTCTCGCTGTAATTATGAAGCCGCTAACAAGCTACTGCTAACCACGCACTGTATTTTTTTGTAAAGAAAGCAGCGAATGTATCGCCTTCTCGTAGAATACAGTATATGACCCACTAACAATAGATTACAGCGGAGGTCACCAAACAGCAGTTAGGCTGCTAATGTCCTACTCTGTCCTTTTGACCAAGGAAATAGCCCTGTCTAGGCAGGCGACACGGACAGAAAAGGCAAACAGATAATTCTGCGCAAGCTGGAGCCAGGCAGTTCTTTTCTCATCCAGGTACTTCCAAGGTAAATTTAGAAACCCACAAACATTATAAAGAAAATTCAACCAACCTTCTTCATTTTCGGAATTTTAGCAGCATGAGAGCTGATTCGACAAATTCTTGGCGCAAAAGAAAACGTAAGAAATTTTTTTTAAATGTGCTCACTTAATTTATATCAAAAAGGCACGTGTTACACTTATGGCTGGTTTAACACAACGAATTTACACAAAGATTTTTTCATCTACGCCTAATAGAAACCAGCCTTTAATCAGGTCACGCAAAGCTTATACGATTGTAAACAGCCAAGGAGGGATTTTTCATGATTCACACGAACATCCGGGAAAGAATTGAGAATAGAATGTACTTGTAATTACAATTTTACCATAATCAAATAGATTATGCAGAGAAACGCTATCTTTTTTAATTATCTCCTCAAAGGTGGACAAAAATTTCCACCAAATTTTCGTTTCACTCAGGTTTATGAAATTGAACGGGCAGTTGTTGCACAATATATTACATTGTTAAGTGTGACTACGTATTCTGTTTACGAGTAACTCTTCCAGACAATATTTTTCCGTTACAGAATTTCGAGGTACAGAGCGGACTTGACAGAGACAAATGCAACAACTTTTGCATGCTTTCGCGGCGCACCTGGCAAAGTCTCACAGCGCTCAGTTTGGGAACCACTGTTCTAGGGAAAGATGGCAGCTCATTTCGAACCAATCATAAGTGACTGGTAGCCCCACCACCAACAAGGCGGACTGCCACTGGTGGGTACCCAAGAGTCATCTTTTACAACATGCTGGGTAAGCAACTTCACAATAGTAACCGGTAAAATACGGGTACGCCACCTGTCTGCCACATAAAGGTGGAGACATCCCGTTAAGTGCCTTGCCAAAGAACACAACAAGCAAGTTTGCCGGCATTTTCTCCACACTGTTCTTTTTTCATACAGAGCGCCAAGCAGGGAAGCTATGAATACCAATTTTTAAAGTCTTTTGGTATGACTCGACTTAGTGAATGAACTCCAGGTCTACCGACTGCGAAACGGACGCTCTAACCACTACACCATCGATCCGGTTATCATATGGTTGCGGCCTCCTATTACGCTCGTGAATAGAACAACTTGAGGGTTGATGTCACCGCTACAGACGCGATACGTTTTGGTGAAGTGTCTTTTTTAAAGGCACTGCAACGCATAAATCACACGGGCACTGAACCCACAATCTCAAGGTTGCGAGCTCCGTTGTCGACCGGTTACAATTTGCTTACTCTGAGAGTATAGGCTAGAATTGTTGCTTTATGTGTTTTCCTAAAAACGATTACGCTTCATAGTTAATAATAGGCACTTGAAAGCACGCTTGTATGACGCAAATCGTGACCGCTCTTGGCAATTGATTTATTGAGTTACAAAGGTAATCTACACACTTTATATGCATGTTCACACGAATGAAGTGGTTATTTCACAGTGTAATAGTATTGCAAATAATAAAAAGCCCCCCTCCCACAATTTGACGAGACCATCCCTGGACGCGTTTCGTCCTTTTGGACTCATCAGCAGGGCCTGTCCCGTCATGACCAAAACCAAAATCCCATATTTGCAATAATATGAAAAATTTAGTATCATTGTCGCGTTTTTAATATACAGGGTGGGCCGTAAATAACGCACCAAAGATTTAAAATAAATTGTGATGTGAAATAATGTAAATATCTTTTCTTTGGGTATTTTGAGCATTTTGAGCATTTGTGATTGTACCAGCGTGTACGTGTTTTTCTGTTCATTTGTTAAGTTTTGTTTTAATAAAAACGTTTGTTATTATTATCTGAATTGTTTTATATGCTTTGGTGCGTTATTTATGGCCCACCCTGTATATAGGATATTATCAATAGAACTTTCGGTTCTATCTCAATTTCAAATTTCTTTAAAATTGAGGCGACCTGTGATAATCGCTCGGATAATTAGGTCTGGCTACAACTTAATAAAAGCTTGGAAAAGATTGGCTTCCGCTAAAACACTTCAAACCCACTTTAATAACAGAATAATATATTCACAGAAATGGTACTTCACGACTTCAAAACTTCTTCGCTCAACGATTCCAAAAATGAATCACTTTATCACACATTCAAGAAAAGACCGCAAAAAAAGTCCACCAATAACTATTCAATATTCTCCACGTCCACAAAATCCACAATAAATTATCGCAAAAAAACAACAACACCGTAATGGGTCTTCCTTAACCCGTCAAACCACTCTTTTTTCTATTTTTCGCTCTCTCTCGGGCTCTGTCTGGCTCTCACTCGGCCGGCGCTCTCTCTTTGCAAAGAAAATCCCGTCGCTATATACATGTATATAAACGACGAAACAATCTGGAGAACGCTCGAACGAAATCACGTGAACAACAAAAAAAAGCATTACAAGTTACGCTAATCGTTTATTGAAATTCTTTGAAGAAGCTAGAATCGCTAGATCGCTCTGGAATTTTACAATGTCGTCATAACAATTTTGACGTAATAAATGGCGTACACAGCAATCGGCTTGCGAGAAAAAAAAAGGTCTTTCCCTCAGTCAGCAGTCGAGCGAACAAATAACGCAGCGCTTTACACAATATGAAAACAACTCTATAAAGCAAATTTCCTTATTCGTGACAATCATTCTATTACAAATTCCTTCGCACACATCACACGTGTGGCGCATGCTATCACTTTGGTATGGGGATCCCATCCGTATCAAAGATGCAGTATACCACTCAAAGAGTTTACTATAAACTCTTTGAGTGGTATACCGCTCTTGGCAATAAAATGAAGCCGATCAGTCCGTTGCTGTTTGTTTGCTGTGAAATGTTTTTACGTAAGCTATAAAATGAAGTAAATAAACCAGTCTGCTCGCTAGCATAGTATATCACATAACTGTTCGTGATCAACGCTCATAATATCACCACGTGGTGCCCTCCATCAAGAGGATGCGATTTCAATCCTGCCGTCACCACTGTTTGAAAGCTTAGCTTGAGTGGTGTCGCCAAGAGTATAAAGGAAGGAATGAGGACAAAGTGATGCTATTGTTTTTGTGACGTGATTTAAGACAGGGGTGTCAAACTCGCGGCCCTTAGAGCTTTTCAGTGCGGCCCTCGAGACGATTCTGAAATTACTAATAAACTTCGGCAGTATTGCAACGGATAATTGTGGAACAAACGCTTGAAGTTCTGATCACAGGCCACACTGGAGAGGTACAAATCTTTGTCATTCAGAGGCAACTTTTCTGATGTTAGAAAGATAATGACCTTTTTTTTTTTTCGGAGATCGATGCAAATTTGGGCTGTATTTCAGAGATCGTTGCCCAGAGAGTGATGGTGATCCCCGAATTCAAAACCACATGCAGCCCTCGGCACAATTGCTCACATATGCAATGTGGCCCTCAGCACCATTGCTCATATATGCAAATTGGCCCCCAGAAGCCCATGAGTTTGACACCACTGATTTAACCCATATCCTCCTAGCGTCAGTTTAAACTGACGAAGCAAAAATAAGGATTTCAAGCACACTGATGATTATAGGACTCCGGTTTTTAGATTAAGCTGGCGGTGAAGAATCAAACTGATTATTTGACCGTTTTAATTTATAAATTAACAGCTATCGCGATATTTACAGCAACCTAAATTCAAATATTTGTTTTTTTTGTATTGTTGGAAAAGTAACTACCATCGAACGGCTGTGAATGGAAACAAAATTTAAAAATCATCAAAAACAGCTAAAACATATCTCGTTGAAGTGATAATAAGCGAAAAAAACTAAAAAACAGGCTTACGGAAATTTTGTGATTCATTTACTTCCGTCAGTTTAAACTGACGCTAGGAGCAGGAGGGTATAGTCCAAGGGTGGTCAACCTGTGGCGCATGCGCCATAAGTGGCGCATTGGCTGCTTAAAGTGGCGCATTGCATCTTTTTGATGACAAGAAAGCAAGCCGCTTCTACTCACTAATTTTGGTGATTGTATATTTCTTCGCGTCCTTTGTGGAATTGCTCAGTTTTTTTCGATCAATCTGGCTTTCAGTAGTTAAAAATGTATACAGCATATCAGGGGTGTCAAACTCGCGGCCCCCGAGAGGATTCTGAAATTACCAATGAGCTTCGGCAGTATTGCAACGGATAATTGTCGAACAAACGCTTGAAGTTCTGATCACAGGCCACACTGGAGAGGTACAAATCTTTGTCATTCAGAGGCAACTTTTCTGAGGTTGGAGAAATGATGACCTTTTTTTTTGGAGATCGATGCAAATTTGGGCTGTATTTCAGAGATCGTTGCCCAGAGAGATGGTGATCCCCGAATCCAAAACCACATGCAGCCCTCAGCATGATTACTCACATATGCAATGTGGCCCTCAGCACCATTGCTCCTACATGAAAATTGGCCCCCAGAAGCCCATGAGTTTGACACCCCTGCAGTATATAATTTTCCTCGCGAGAATGTAGTCCAGTAACTAACATTGTGACGTTTTGACAACCCTTACGTAACAATACGTAACAATTATAACTTCAAAATATGTATATATTGCCACACGTTTTAAAGGTCTGAAAAGAAATGAGTGTTTGTGTGGCGCATCTGAATTAATGGCGAAAAATATTGGCGCATGGAATTAAAAGGTTGGCCACCTCTGGTATAGTCAGTCGCAAGACACGATTTCTTTTATCGAGAAGGAAAACGTGATAAATTTATGTTTCTCCTTTGTACATCACAGAATTGTTTGGGGTTTCGATTATTTGTAGATATTTCGGTAGTTTACTGGTAACTGAGAGCAGGTGTAGGTATAGTCTATGGCCAGTTGCCAAACCAAATTTTATTTTATTTACTTATCTAGACAGAAACCAAGCTGGGAGCAACTCTTGACAAGAGGAAGTGAAGAATTATAAATACTGCAAAAACATGCTGCACCCGAATTTTAGGCTAACGTATGCTTTAATAGCGAGCTAAACGCAAACATTGGACATACGGTAACTGCGTCTGTTTATCAGAAAATTTATCAAATAGAATAGTAAGCTATCTACAGGCGGGCAGCATGATTGTGCCTGTATTTTACAAAATATATTGGCAATTAGCATCACTCTGGCAGCTGTATTGATAAACTTTTTTCAAGTTGTTCTTTTTTCAAAGACAAAGGTAATATTTACAACTGTTAATCCTACGCTATATCTCCTACCCATTTGAGTGCTATGGCTAATCTGCTGCACCAAAACAAAAAAATGACTGTGTTTGAAGTATTAAAAACAATTGAAGTTTTGCGGTTTAAAAAAGACTTTGTTGATGGTGAATCTGTGTCTGCCGCAAATGTTTTCATATTTCCCCCGGAGGATGAGGGTATGGACACGACGAAGATGATAGAAATGATGTTAATTGTATTCCGGACAACCTTTGCGGAAAGCAACTTCTTTCAGCTGCTGAGTTGGATTAGCTGGGAACAGGAGGCACAAACCTAATTATTGATGTATCATAAGCTTCAGAGAGTAGTCAGGTAAGGTTCAGTTTTATTGCTACATTTTGATTAGTAAGCCTACTGATTCCAGAGTGCAATCTATTATTCGAAAAAGAAATTTACTCTTGTTTCTAGAATACAAGGTTACCTACTACTGACTGTCAGAGCAACATGGTGGTCAGCCAGCTATAAAACGTTAACATATATTGTACATACTTTAGCAGTGTGTTTCTCTCTTGCTATGCTAGAATATGCCTTTATTCAGCTCTTTTTTGTGGTCTTACTGAAATGTTTGCATTACGTGCACTTGGTAAACAAAACTAAATATGTTCAAATCACCTGATTTTTGTATTTCATGTTGTTATTTAATTTTATAATGTGTTTTTAGAGAAGGATGGTGAAACTTCCTGCTCCAAAACAGAAATGTGACATAGATGCTCACAGAGTTCTTAATAATTGGACTTTGGCACCACCTTCCTTTGATGAGCCTATCGTGCCACATGAAATATTTGATAAGTTCTTCACGACTGAAGAAATGGAAAGAATATGTTTGGAATCAAATAAGTATGCTCGACACAAAGGCAATCACTCATTTATGATGACCATAAAAAAGTTGAAGTCATTCATTGCCATCCTCTTGCTAAGCGGTTACAATAAATTGCCACGACAAGAAATGTATTGGCTGAGGAGAGAGGACTGCCAAAACCGAATGGCCACAGCGCTAATGACCAAGAATGAGTTTGAAGATTGCAAGCAGTTTCTTGATCTTGCTGATAATGAAAACTTGGACAAAACGGACAGATTTGGCAAAGTCCGACCTTTGTTTGGTGTAATAAACAAGCTGTGTTTGGCTCACTACAGGCCCGAACAACATCTAAGCGTGGACGAATCCATGGTACCATACTTTGGAAAACATGGTGCCAAGCAATACATCCATGGGAAATCAATTAAGTTTAGTTATAAGCTATGGGTGCTGGCAAAGCCGTTGGGATACTGTGTTCAATTCCGGCCATATGCTGGCAAAAACACTCAGCTAGATATATACGGCGACATTGGACAGGGAGTAGGTGGAGCATCTGTTGCGCATCTACTGAAATGCATACCATCTCAACAAGATAATGATCCCATTTACCATGTGGTAATGGATAACTTTTTCACTTTTCTACGACTTCTGTGCCATCTTCAGAAACAGCCCATTGCAGCTGCTGGTACAGTTAGACTTTGTTGTATGGCAAACCCTCCTGTAAAGAGCGTCAAAGAAGTTGAAAAATCGCAGCGAGATACATCAGTTGTTGCTATAGAAACGTCATCCAACATTTTAGCTGTTTGATGGAAAAACAATAAAGTTGTAAATGTACTTTCTACATTTGCAGGAAAAGAACCACAGAAAAAAGTTAAACAATACAGTCAAAAGGAAAAGAAAAAGGTCGATGTTCTGCAGCCAAACGAGTCAATATTTACAACCGCTTTATGTGTGGGGTAGATCGTATGGATCAAAACATCTCGACATACATGTTTAATTTGAGAAGCAAAAAATGGTGGTGGCCATTGTTTCGCTTCGGTGTTGATGTTGCGGTCAACAATGCCTTTCAGCTGTATAGTCTACGCCAACCAGGTGCTGGTGAGTCATAGTTGGATGCCCTAGAATTCAGGCGAGCAATTGTTGAAGCTAATTATTTGCAATACAGTACAGATATGCCACAGGTACTACTTGCTGGATCAAGGTCACATCCGCGTGAACATGTGCGTTTCAGTGCTACAAATCACTGGATTGTAAAGGGGACGCAAAGACGATGTGTAAAACCAGGATGCTTTGGAACCTTTCCGTACATCGTGAAGCCTGCAATGTTGGTTTGCATCCTGATTGTTTCAAAAAATACCATTTACAATAGACAATGCTACGTAGTTGGACTTGTGATATTTTTTTGCTGTATCAACTTAACCAGTTTTGCTGAAGATATTAAACTAATAATTTTTCTTTTGGTAATGATGTTATTTGTTTGCTGGCTTGTTTGTTAAGCAAAAATGGTTCCATTCAATTATAAAAAGTTAAAGAAAAACAAACTTGTGTTTTGTTTCACATGTACCCTCTTGCTCCTAGCGTCAGTTTAAACTGACGGAAGTGAAATCATTCATATCTCACGAAAAAAACAGTTTCTCGCAAAAATAGCGTTTCTTCTCTTCAAATTACACTATTCCAAAGCTAACTTGGAAAAATGAACAAAATGCTTTGATTCAGGAGGATATGGGTTAAGAGAAAATATAACAACACCGGCATGATGACTTTACATGTAGAGGTAGATTTACTGCAACCAGCGAAATTTTTAGTGTAAACAAAATTAACTCCGACCATCTACATGCTTCTTCTTCTTCCTTTGGAAGGGATCCACATCCACGTCGAAAACAGCAGCAAGACAGCAATGTTGTTGAATCATCCACTGTTTCGAAATCAGATGCTGGCAGTGATGGTACTCAGCCAGCATCGTGTGTCGACATCCAAAACCGTCAGTCCACGTATTCCTGTAGGTGCTCGATGTACGGAGCATGTCAAAATAATGTGTTCTGCGGTTTGTTCTGCAGCGCCACACTCGCAATTCGATGTAGGAGCAAGGCCCCATTTGTGTATAAACGACTGAAAGCACCCAACACCAGCCCGCAAGCGGTTGAGCCTGACCCATGATGATCTGGGCAGGCCCATCCCCATTGGGCTAGTGCTTGTCCTAGGGATGAAAGCACGGAGATCAGATGAGCGCTCCAAGTATTCCGTGCTCCATTTGAAGTCTGTCCATTGAGCTGCACGAATATCCAATTCAGTTAGATCTTGCAGTAACTTCCGTGCAGCGGGCACAAAGGGGCGTCTAGATTTTAGTCTCTCTCTGTGGCCGTCTGGGGACCCAGCCAATAATTCATAGAGAATATGGCCAGGGTCCAGGCTGCCACGATATGCCAGGGAGAGCGTTGCTCCTAATCGGCGAAGCTCAGCCGGCTGGATACCTGCGAGGACGGGTAGATAGTCTGTTGGAGTTGGACGAAGGCATCCAGTGACAATGCGCAATGCGTCGTTGAGAACACTATCGATGAGGCGAGTGTGTGCACTGCGACACCAAACTGGTGCACAGTACTCCGCAGTGGAGTAGACCAGAGATAGGGCGGCTGTACGCAGTGTTTTAGCTCCAGCGCCCCAACCTGAGTCTGCAAGTCATCTCATCAGTGCAACGCGCGTTGTTAGTTTTTTGCGCAATGCCTCAAGATGGTGACGAAACGTGAGTGATCTGTCCAGTTTAACCCCGAGATAGGTAGGGACTGGACAGAATGGCAAGCGTATGCCATTGTTGTAGACATTAAGCTCACGTTTGGCTTCTCTGTTGTTCAGGTGAAAGGCCGTCGTCACCGTTTTAGTGTGGCTGAGCTGTAGCCTCCAAGTCTGGAGATATGTTGAGATTGTAGTCATCTACATGCTGAATACGTTAAAAAATAACATTAAATGCATTTTCGGAAAACAACCACATGTGTAGGCCAACAGTTGGCGGAATTGTTGGATTTCTAAGCATGACGTAGAGTTTTTATTTATTTTTACTACAGGCGTTGGCGGTGGAGTAGCTAGAAAGTAAGGAAGGTCCCCTTGAATATGTAAACGTGGCCTATCAATGGCGCATAACCAGAAAATATGAGAAGGAAATAGTTTCCTGATCGTGAAGTAAAAGTTTGATCAAAATCATCTGATTTCATTTGAGTTTTGTAGTTTTTAATAATAAATTTTTTGCCTTAAGTTGCATGAAATGATATTAATTTCCATGCAATAATTTAAGACCAGTTAAAAATTGATTTGCAAAAATGAGTTCATAATTTTAACCAGATCGAAACTTTATAAAGAAATCGACGTAAAATACTCTGGACAAATCTATTTTCAAAAATACGTTAATATGGAAATCGGATCGAAAATTATTTGTGATGTGTGGGCTATGTTAATCCTATTTGGCCTGGGGGGAGCGATTCGACCCCCAGAAAATTAAAACTGCTGTAATTTAGCGACCGCTTGAGATAAATGTTTGAAATTTTTTGACTTTTCCTAAAATTTATCCGGTTTTTGGTTGGTCTTAAACTGACAAAGACAATCATTGCAGTTTTGAAGTAAATATAACGATTTCGAAACCCACTCGTGCAAATTTCTTTATTGATTGCGTTCATATAATAAAGAAAAAAAAGAGAAAGAGCGCACACGCAAAACCGTGACGCCTTGCGTAAACCGCAGAATGCTTGTAAAGTGACCCAATGACTGTAAAGCTCAACTGTTTCTCACAAATTTTTTCTCAAAACCTTCTGGCTGTGAACAGCAACTATTAATTTGACAAGTCATTTTCAAACACACAACTATTTAGTAACTTTTTGTCAAATGAATCTTCTTGACGCTAAGCCATGACCCACGAATAAAGCAAAGCTAGATTTTATTGCATAATTTTGATACTTGACAAATGCAACTACGTAAATATGATTTTTCCCAAGTGCAAAGCTAGAAAAAACTTTTGGAGTTGTGATAATATAGTTTTTACTTTTCGTGGTGTTGTGGCAATGTTGCCAGTTAAAATTGGGCATTGATAGGTGGGAAGGTAACAAGCGCACTTGCTATTCATATTGGATTGAAAAAATGCAACACTGGCTGTTACGTGAACTGACAAATAACAACATAGTAAGAAGAAAATCCTGAAATTATGGGAGAAGCAAATAGCGGCTATTTACTATTCATTTGTAGCTGACATAGATTTAAACGGCCAACTGACATTTATGTTTGCATGTGGCTGCAATATTATGAGTGATATTCATGAGTCACCAATTTTGATGAAAAAAACTTAACACAACGGAAAGGGCACGATACCATTTTTAGTTTATTTATTATGACTAAGATCGACTCGTACCTGCAAAATAAGTCGTGGATGCTGCTTTCTCCTATGACTACAATCGGCTCATACTCTAGTAACAAATTATTAATGCCACTTTCTCCAATTCATAGAAACTACCCCAAAATCATTGTAAATAACGGCCCCAATGGTGCTACTTCAGCAGATGTAGAGGAAAGCACTGTTTACAAAGCAATGCTGCAGTCTACGTTAGTTTTCATAAAGCATTAAGTACGCTTATTGAATGCTGCTCTGTATGAATGAACAAATGCAGCGCTAATACTTTGAATGCGAAATAATAATCGATTCTTTTGTAGTAGTAAGATAACTCAAATTTAACATCATCATCAGTATCTCACTCTTTGCGCTCCCCTTTATCTGTTCTTAAGGCCCATGAAATGTGTATTTTATTTAGATTTTGTGGTAAATAAATGAATTTTTTGCTTGTTGCTGGGTCATCAATTACCGGTAGACGGGAAGAGTAAAGTTAAAATTCATATCCGTACTTGCTCAAATAGGATAACTTCGGTTTGTCAAGGCGCTTGAAGGGATCAACGTTTACAGTGAGAAATTAAAGGAGGCAGGGGCGACATTAGAATTTAATGAAGAAGTTTTATAAAGCTTGATTTCCATTTCTTTACTAGTAGGCTGTTAGTAATTGATTAAATATTGAATTTTATGGGCAAATACAAATCCAAAACGCAAGAAGCCAAACGTCAGTCAAAAAAATTATTTTTTTTGAGGGAAAGGGACCTGTGGAACGTTTCTAAAATTTGTGATTAACCTCAAAATTTTTTTCTGTTGATCGCGTGACAAAAGCCAAGTGTTTGTGTTCTGATCACTTTCAAAGCAAACGAAGACCTTTTTTTCTTTCCGTGGTATTTTATCCTCTTTCATAAAGACCCCACTGGTAAAAACATAGCATTTGAAAGTGTGTGGTGTTTTCTTATTTGAAAGTAAAAAAAAACAATGTACAGTCTGGCTCTATGGAAGTAAAAGGGGCGTCGAAAGCGTAATCAAAATATTAAGAGTGAAGTGATTGTTACGTTGCCTGCTGCATAGCTAAGCAGGATTGCATTTGCATTGAAGCTTACGGCAACTTCCATATCATTATAAGGGTGTCTGCTAACTCAAACATCGTCTTGTCCTTCCCAATCTTCTAAACTACGTTGATCTTACGTTCGATAAGTTAATTTCTGAGTGTTTTACTTCAACTTAGGAACAACTAAGAAGTCAAAAGCAGCGTCGAATGTGCATGTCTGCGTAACTGAGAAACGAGCAACTCGTTTTTATTACTTGATGAGCAAATACGAACTTAAGATATTTATAATTTTTTAATTGATGTTATTACATCGGCAAAGTAGCCGCTACATTTTAATTCTATGTTTGAAATGTTCAAATTGCTATTTTCCACTAAACCATAAATTTTCTGACCGGTGTATAAGATTATAATGATTTTATGATATTTAACGGTCTATACATAATTTTCTTTTATCAGACATATAAAAAATTGCAAATAAAAGTTATATAAAATGGCCCATGTCAATGTAACACCTGAAGAAGTGATACGTAAAATTTTGAATGGAGTATCTGACGAAGAAAACGATGATACTAAAGACATAGCCTCTTTAGCTTCTGGTGACGAAATAGATGTTGTGCCATCAACATCTTTTAATTTTAATAATCCTGACAATGTAAATAGAGACCAAAACGTCACAGGTAATCAGGACAATGCAAGTAATACTGCTGGAACCACACAGCGACGTCAGCTTACCCGCGATAGATTAATTCATGATCTGGAAAGTGCTCTCGATGAACAAAATTACATCCCACTAAGTTTGCCAACTATTGAAAAAACTTTTACTAGTTATCTGGAAAACCCAAAGCCTTAAAATAATTTGGGGGTACAAATAAAATGGTCAAATGTTTGTTCAAGCCGCCGTCGTCAGACGCAGTTAAATATTATTAAAGATAAGACCGGTGTTCGAGAAGAAGTGAAAGACAAAAAATCTCCTTTGCAAGCTTGGATGCTTTTTTTTCACAAAAACAATGCTGGACATAATAGTTATAGAAACTAATCGAAAAATTGAAGAGACAATGATGCAACTTCAGAGTATGCTTGCGGCAGATAGCAGCAGCAGATATGTATATATACCACTGACCAATCCTTCGGAAGTATTGGCACTGATTGGAATAATTTACATGCGAGGCTTACTAGGACAAGCGCATCAGGGCACTAATGCGATGTTCCACAAAATATTTGGCAATCCAGTTTTTAGCGCAACTATGTCCAGGAACAGATTTAAATTTTTGATTGCTCACATATCGTTTGATGATTATACATTGCGTCCTACTTGTTGGCAACATGATAGGTTTGCAGCTTTTCGCGAAATTTTTGAAGAATTTAACGAAAATTGTGGAAAATTTCTAGTTCCGGATGATTATTTGTCGCTGGATGAAACTCTTTATCTAATGAGAACGCAAATCAGTTTCAAACAATTTAATCCGAGCAAACCAGCGAAGTATGGAATGCTGTACAAATCAATAAACGCTTGTCGCTATCCATTTACCTTTTCAACTGCTGTGTATCCTGGTAAGCCAAAAGCAGAGCCGACGTCTTACTACACTCCTGGGACGTCACAAACAGTAAAATACCTCATTCAAAATTTGGAATGCCACACAAATTTAGTGGCAAGAAACATATCATATGACAGATTGTATACTTCAATACTAATGGCGCAGTGGCTGCTTGACCGCGGAATAACTTCTGTAGAAACTTTACAATCAAATCGAAAAGGAATTCCAGCTGAAATTAAAGAAATCAAAGACCGAGAAACAAGCTCATACGAGGTTTATTGGGAAAAGGATAACGGCATATTAAATCTGCACTCGTATGTGGTAAAAACCAAAAGTTTAGGAAAGCGAAATATTTTATTATTGTCAATAGTGCCACCGTTTCTGGCAGCTACAAAAGATGACAACAAAGCAAGCCCGCTATTTACAAACAATACGACTTTTCAAAAGGCGGAACTGACATTATTGATCAAAGAATGGGGTTACAGCTCTAAATCAAAATTAAAGCGCTGGACTATGAATGCATTATCGTATCTTTTGGACACATGTCGAGTGAACGCTAGCACGATATATGCAATGAACAATGATCTGCAGCCTCGAAACATAAAATCTGTAGATTTCGGATTTGAACTAGCTATGTCTTTGACTCGTCCACATATAGAACAACAAAGTTTCATTTGCATAAGTTCTTCTGTGGTTCGCAAAATTGAGATAGTACTGGGGAAAAAATGTCCTCCAAACATGTAAAAACATCAAGTGGCTTTTTTCCTCATCAAAGTGAAAAACGAAGGCAAGGCGATGCATATATCAGTAAGATTAAAGGAGAAATAGCAAAAGAAAAGAAAAACAAAATTTCTAAGCAATTGAGCCTGTGCCAAAAATGCGCAAAGCCTTTGTGCAATAAGCATCTTGTTCGCATTTGTGGTTTTTGCTTGCAAGACTAAACTGTTGTAACACACTTCAGGATAAAATTGCACTGCCTTAGTTGTTTTTGAAACATACGAGCGTATTGCTGCTTTTGTCGATGATATATGTTTTGTTGATATTACCCGTAAATTTAATGTATTGTTCCCATATTTTCATATTAGACCATAAATAGTAAGCAGAAAGCAGCATGGCGTATGACTGCAATATAACAGCTAGTCCAGAAATAGCCTATTTTGTTTCACATTCGTAATGTATTCTGTTAATTGCATGTGATTTTTTAATTAATAGAGCTAAATTCACTAACGCCTCAAAGCACAAGTCTCAATGATAAAGCTCAAATTGATGACATTATAATTAATCCTGATTGAATATAAAAACTGTAAGGACCGTTTAAATATCATATGACACCTCCAGATGGAAACAAAACTGCCGTAGTAGTGTTATGATGGTGGGAGGGATAAAACATAGGCTACATAGACCTATCATTGCAGGACAAACTTGCTATTAAAAAGAATCAAAGTTTACAATCGTTTGATGTCATAGGTTTTTGTATCAAAATCAAAACTTTAAACTCAAGTTTGCTTGAGTGCTTTTTACATTCAACTCGTCACATACGCAGACTTGGACAACTGATTAATTCTAGATGGGTAATTTGGTGAATTACAGCAAAATTTGCTAATTCTAATCAAATTTGAAAAAACAAAAGTCTGTTATTTTAGTCTAATTTGAAAAATCCCCAATTCCAATTCTAATCTCATTTCGGAAAAGTTCTTGACCGAAGAATCGAATCTGAAAAATGACAAAGCCTTTTTTTATTAGGAATCACCAGCATTTGCGAATAGTCTGGCCGAAAATCAAGATCAAAATTAGGTGATCTCCAAAAAGGAAAAAAGGTCTTCACAATAATTTGGTGGCAAAAGTGAAAAAGTCTTAGAATTGTAGCAAATACAAAGCGGTTTTGCGAAGATGTTCAAATGGCATCAAAATTCGCTGGGTAATAAAAATTTCAAACTAATTTCAGAAAAACAGGAAAGCTCTAATTCCAATTCTACTTTAATTTGTGGTAATCAGAAATGCTCTAATTTTATTCTACTTTAATTTGAGAAAAGCATTAATGCTCTAATTCCAAGTTTAATCTTATTTGAAAAGGCTAAAAAAAAGTCTAATTATCCAAGTCTTCACACAAGGATGGAGAGGCTTACAAAAACGTCGTATTGCGTGGCATAAGGGAGAAGAAAGAATAAACGAGTCATATGATTCGTGAGCATTCCTTAATTTGAATGAGATTTATGTTTTGATCAATAAAAATATTTATCCATGGTGAACAAGCATAGCTTGCATAATGAAGAGTAATAATTTAATAAAGTTAAGAAATTTTTGTCGTTCAAATGCTGCTTCACACCCCGTTTCACATTTACTAACAATCAATTCAAATTACAAAATCTAGAGAGTTAGACACTTGACATATGGCAAGCAGTCCAACACATGAAATGTTATACAAACATCACTGCTGGTAAATTCCTGGTAAAAGGCAAAAAGGCAAATTGATGATGGGTTGTTAACTTTCTACCTGGTAGCTGACAATGATAAACTGCGCTTAGGCGATCGCAAAACCACAACGTCGAAGAGTAAACACTACCAAAAAAGAAAATTTGCCGGCCGTTTCTTTATTTTAAATTATAGTCAAAAATCGAAAATCTAATGCTGTGCATTTAATTTGCAATAACTTAAACGCTATTAAATTGATCATAACTAAAAGTATATAATTAGATTGAAAAATAATTTCTGCATCTATCTGAGCAAATACAGAATCTCTATTGCGAGCGGTTTAAAAGTTATTAGCTGCCAAAGTGCATGGGTCGAATCGACCCCCCCCCCCCCCGGACACAGAAAGCAAAAAAATACCGGCCTTAATTGGGTTAAGTAGGGTAGGTCGAGTTTTTCTACAGAGAAGTGTATGGTTGCAGAAGTTAGAAAACATTGTATGTATTAAGTCCAAAAAATAATTTTATTTGCTAAAACTGCTTGCGGAGTTACATTTTCTCTTTCTTGCTGACTTCGTTAAATTTTCTCAAAGATTACAAAATTAAAAGGGTCTTGGTCGAGTGTCGTCATGGCAACCACAAAAACCCCAGTTTTAAATGGGTGGTAAATACACTGTAAAAACAAAAACAATTTTTGATTGCTCATTTGTATTTTTAACTTGCACAATTTCTTTTTCCATCGTATTTTTAATGCTGGTTGATAAGTTTTATCATTTCTGCACAAGCGGATAATTTTTTTATTTTGTTCATTATACACTTTTTAAAGACTTCACAGTTGCACACTTGCCATTTTAAATAAAACATTCTGATTGCGTCAGATTTGAACATTTGACTAAAATTGCATACGAACTTTCTTTTCATTTATAGCTTTCCCTCAGCTTGTATAAAATATGCTGCATTACATATAATTTAGCAACAATAACATTCCTGTTGCCTAGCTTTAATGCCTAGGCATCGAAGAACACTTATTACTCGTCAGCAAACCAAGTTAGAATATGTTGGTGAACCATGCGAATTGTCAAAAACTGAGCTGTGTACTAGCCGTAAGTGGATCCAGCATTATTGTTTATCACTCAAGTGAATCCTAATAAAAATTTTCGAGACAGTTTGCTTCATATTAGGGAAGATTTAGTTTCTAATAGGCAAACAATCAACTCGCCATTTGTCATTATTCTCTGAAAGATCTATCCAGCGGAAGTTGAAAACTATGCTAACGCTAGTCAAAGATATTCACAGAAAACATGAAAAATCCAATTTAAAGGGCAATCTTGATCAAAAACGGGATATGCTTTTTGATATTTCTGTTTGCTCATGTAATTTGCAAACACTGCCATGCGATGACAAACTGATCAACAAGAATACATATATTGTTTTTCTTTCTTAAATTCCACGATTTCTTTCAAAGATTATAGGTATTTTCTAGACCAGAAATTAAAGAAAAACTCCAAAGGCATGTACCAAATGGCAACTGTTGACAGAACCGCTGCAAAAACTGCTCTGCTTCATGACAAACGTTTTTCTAAGGAGTTTGAAATTTTACCAAGAACTTTTTCAACAATAGTTACTAGCCTACATACATTTCTCCTGCAAGCGATTCTTCAGCATCCCAGTGTTTCGAAGAGGAGTTGAGTGTCAACACTATTTTAAATACTTAGCTAAACACAATGTTTTATTAATTTCATCAATCGGGGGGTAAGTGGAGCTAAAGTGAGATTAAATATATGACAAAAAACTTTTACTTTTATTTTTACAAGCAGATAGACCGTGGGGAACCAATTGAAACAGAAGCGAGTTTTTACAACAACATAATGTTTTATAACATCGCAATCAATTTTTTCCAAAAAGGTTGCTCATCATCTGTTGGCGCGTATCTTGGAAACGTTTTGCTGCTTGATAGAAAGCATTTACTAAAACCGAAGTTTGACATGGGTTGCATTCTCTTTAATAAATTTAAACTGGATCGAGAAAACAGTCAAGTTAAAAATATCATCGGAGGGCCTCAGGCGTCAGAAATATCTGAACTCATTGGTGGAGGATTTGATGACAAAAAAATACATGTCATTACATTATTTTTGTTGAGGCACATTTTCTGGAGGTGAAAGCGCTCTATAAAACACATGTGAAACACAATACCATTTTACGTATGAACCGGAGAATCTCTTGGTGAATATTTAATTCACAAAGCCATCTCAAAAATTGAAAGTAAACTTTTTGGCTAAGTGCTTGCGTAGCAAACCTTTGAAGTTTTCAAAGATTGCAACAGTTGCGATAGTGTCAGGGCAATATTGTTTGACAAAACTGCCATCAATACCGGTGGGAAAAGTGGTCTTGTAGTCAAATTAAAAAAATATCAGTGGTCATATTCTGCATACTATTGGTTGTGCTTCACATCCAAACGAGTTTTTTTTTAAAGAAACTTGTTTAAAACTATTAATGGTAGTACTACAAGACTTCAAAGTTTTAATGGTTAGTTTGGTCAAAAATGCAAAAAACATCCATTGCAAACCGCATGTCCAATTTCAAAAATAATGGCATTCCTCTGGCAACTGATAGAATGCAGAACAAAGTATCAAGTGACTTGTGTGCCGACAAGCGCTTGCTGCTTGAATATCGTAAAGCGACAGGAGTGGCAAATGTCGATAAGAAATACAATACGTGAAAAATTGGATCACCCAATCATTTAAGATGGTTCATTCTTGCTATTCGATTGCTTTGTCTTTATTCTGGAAATGAAGAGCATTCCCAAAACTTGATTAAATTGGTCTATTACATTGTCAAAGTACATGTTCCTGCATGGTGTGAAATTAAATCATTTTCTAAACTTCATTGGTCATTATCAATTTTATTTTCCGCAATTCAACGCATAAACCAGTGTGTTTTTGACGAAGTAAAACAATCGGTAAAAATGAATATGTCGTTCACCGAAACACTTCTGGTCTCTTATCAAAAAATTTTTTACATGCTTTAGTAAAAAATGACAACTTAGACTCTAGATATTTTGGCTTACAGACAATGATTTCAATCAGAAACACGTGAGTGATTTTTAAGTTCTGCAATTTCTGTTTTCATTTAAGTCCCTAATGTTACTTAATTACCTAATTCTAGTGACTGTGCTGTTTTTCAGATTGAGAAAGAAAGTTAATCAGTAAAAAGCAAATTCTACCTGTTAAGTGGAATGCTGATTATTGGCGTGATCGTATTAATGCTAGAGATCTTACTGCTGAGATGTCTCTTATCAAACATTTTTCAACGAAAAAACTACGTTTATTTACTGATAATGGCATTAAAACACACATCGCTGACCTTCAATCTCATCCCAAGAGTGTGGAAAGAAATGTTAAGCTGGTTACAGAAGCATCCCGTGTTGGATATGATTTTGAGAGTCGTCATTTAACAATTCTTGCCAAGATCAAAAGCTACATCTAAAAATAATCAGATCAAACAGATCTAAAAGCTTGTTTCATTCAATAAGCTCGTTTTCTCAAACCTATGACGCTTCAAAACTGTGACCGACGAATTGAATAATGTTCATGCTAGCCGGACTGGAAATGCACAGAAGCATGATATTGCTGAGCTAAAATCTGCATAGTTTCTCCACTTATTCAGCACTAAAATTGTCTTTATTGCGCAGTTATATTACAAGTTCACACTGACTAAGCTTAATGCTTTTTTGCAGTTTATCCATTGATTATATGATAATCTGTGACATTGGATAGATTACATGTAATTAAGCAAAAAATGCGTACGTGCATGTTCACATGCGCCATTTAACAGACAGCAAAAATTTTGATAAAAATTAAAAATCAATATCCACAAGCCATTTCTCGACTAAAGAGCTTCATTTTTGAAATAGTCGGCTTTTCTACATTGTTCAATTACTGCGACTCTACGCTTATTGAATTTCCAAAAAAAATAATAAATCGACCTACCCTAATGTTGAGCTCCTTTCAAGAAATTATTTGTGATGTATAGACTACAAGGTGGACTTCCTTCTATTGAAAAACACCATGATGAGTTTCTTAATCATTTGAAGATATCTGCCACCCTGAATGTGGCTTTTCTAAATTGCCGAAAGGAGGAGATTCTGCGCTTCTAAGTATAGAATCCATCATCAGGCCGATGCTTGTCTGCGCCTCCACTCGCACATCTCAAGTGAAAAAAAATTTCGCTGATTCACAAGACAACTGTTGTTTCCATTTCAAACTGAGAATAACGTTGTGATGCAGTAAAGTAGGAAGTGAAAACAGAGAAATTGATGTCCAACAAAATGCCAGCAGTTATGAGGTAACAGTTATGAACTAAGCAAACTGCAGACAGTGACACTGTTTCGACCTATCAGGTCTCTTCAGTGCAGTTGGTGACCAATAAGAAGCTAGAGGCTTTTAATAAAGCATAGCTTAGACCGTCACACTTGTGGGACCAAATACTAGGTCCACTGTAGTGGATGGTCTGTCAACCTCTGCGAAGCCGTATCACTCGTGAATGAGTGGCGGTTGTCGCAGGTGCACTACGTCTAACGACTGCTAGAACAATAGTGCTGTCACAGTCGAGTGGTCACAAGGTCTTACATGTATAGTAATGCAAGAGGCCAGCGATGCACTTAGCAAACTGCAGACAGTGACACTGTTTCGACCTATCAGGTCTCTTCAGTGCAGTTGGTGACCAATAAGAAGCTAGAGGCTTTTAATAAAGCATAGCTTAGACCGTCACACTTGTGGGACCAAATACTAGGTCAACTGTAGTCCAAATACTAGCTATGCTTTATTAAAAGCCTCTAGCTTCTTATTGGTCACCAACTGCACTGAAGAGACCTGATAGGTCGAAACAGTGTCACTGTCTGCAGTTTGCTAAGTGCATCGCTGGCCTCTTGCATTACTATACAGTTATGAACTATTTTGTTCAAAGTCAGAAAAAAACCTGCAGCAAGAAGACGACAACAAAGGCGCTCCACAATAATCTAATTTCAGAGGAACTCACAAATTAAAATTTAAGCAAAACCCCAAAGGCCCTCCTCTAGAACAAATATTTGGCCGATGTGCATCAATCATAAAAATAACTAAAATTAATAAAGGGGGAGAGTTGACCCCTTTGTGCATCCTACTCAATCTCGGAAACGTCACTTTTCAGCTTACGTCCAGGCCACCAATAAAGCTGCTACAACCATGTTGCTGTACCTACAATAATCCTCTCATTAATACATTTTTACTCGGTCGTAGACATAGCCAATTGCCGCTGTGACATCTTGAACCAGGGGCGGCTCGTGTCTGGTACTGTGGAACTGCAGCACCCCCAGTTCCCACTCCATCTTCTCGATGTCATTCGTTATAAAGAATTGATCTTTTTTTCTTTTTTTTTATGCTTGTAGTTACATTATATAATACATAAGGTTAGTCTCAACAACCATTCCAGGTTTATGAAAAAAATATAAAAATCTTGGGCTTCGAAGCTCCTGTGATATGGTGTTTGAAATTAGCAGAAGATTGCGGTGCAGCTGTAGAGAGAGAACTGTCGCTCATGCAGTACTGATCCTTGTGTGCTGGAGTAATAAGGGTATTAAGGTTAAAGTCAATGAATATATAACAAATTTCAAAACTGCTGTTTTAGAAATAAGAAACTTAAAGTACTGTAAAAATCCTTCACAGACACTCGTGGCAGAGGCCAAGGAAGTGTGCGACTGTATATGTGTAGATATAGTTGATTGGTACTCTTCCCCTAAACACGTAGTAGCTGCTAAATTGTTCAATAAAGAAAGCTTTAATGGTTTTAAGAATAAACTGGCTACAGAAGAGATAATACTAACCACTGAGACATATCCCATGATTGAAAAAGGAAAGCTTGAAACCGAATTAAAGGTATTTCATTGTAGGTCTGATATTCATAAATACAGCAAATTAGTTGAACTGCTGAAATTGATCTTAGAAAATAATCTAGATGATGTTCTTAGTGAAATTACAAAACTGATAAAAATCCTCTTGACAACTCCCATGACTACATCAGAGCCAGAACGCTGCTTTTGAACACTGAAAAGAATAAAAACTTTTGTAAGGAGCACTATGAATTCTGAAAGACTAAATGCACTGGCATTGCTTTCAATGGAGAAAAGTTTCTTTAGTAGTCATCCAGAGATCAAGGAGAAAATTATTAATCTCTTTGCACAAATTAAGACAAGAAGAATGAATTTCATTTTAAAAAAATGTAGGCCTAACAATTTAGGCTATTAGTAAGTAATTTTTCTTTTTATTTTGTTTTGCTTTAGATTTTTCAATTTTATGTATAAATGTCATTTTTTTTATTATGCTAGTTTCTTTTTCCACGATATTAAAGCAATGGCTAAAATCAAAAAAAAATATATATATAACTTTCTTTATTGAATTAATGTAACAGTTTAGGCTATTCGTAAGTAAATTTTTTTGATTTTGTTTTGCTTAGAGCTTTTCAAATGTATCTATAACTTTCCTTTTTTATTCTTTATTTATTAAAACAATGGCTATAATTTTCTGAAGCAGCCCCCCACCCCATTAATTTTAGCTACGAGCCGCCCCTGGTCTCAGCCATATGATTACTCGTCACACGATGTAAACGAGAATCGCCGCGACATTTTTTGTAAAAATTCCATTTGTAGAGATATTTGTTCCTGTACTACAATCAATCAATATTGTCTTGTTTGAATTAAGAAGAGAAAGATATTGCAGTTGAATATTTGAGCTTGAAGGAATATCTTGGTGAACTCAATACTGCTGCTGTGCTTAAAGTTTTTCAAGCGTAAAGGGAGGTTTTTCTGCCCAAAAGATATTTTGAATAATAACTCGTGAAAAGCAATCGGTTACAACACAAAGATGGCCAGGCAAGTGTCGAATTTCACTATCAAATTGAGACAAATAGCGGAGTTGCCACACTTGACGCGGAACGTGGCTTTCAGATGGTTTGCAAAAGCTGTTTACCAAGCTTTTATTATCTGTGAAAATAACAAAATATTTGTCTAATAATATATGCTCAAAGTATTTGACGTTGTTGTAGACACCAAGCAGTTCGTGGTCATTGGTAGAATATTTTCGTTGAGCACCTTGGACCCAGGACTTCAGTTTTTTATCATAAACCTGCTCCAAACAAGCAGCAAGTGAAACATCACTCGCATCACATTTAAGTTGCGATATTGCACCCTCTTTGGAGTGAGCCAGATATGTTATATCAACAAGTTTACGTTTGATTGCAATAAAGGCTTTATCAGCCTTGCCAGTCCATTGGAGTCGATTATTACTTTTTACAGGACCCTTAAAAAGGGAGTTTAGTTGATCCAAAATAACTGCTGCATTTTCAATAAGTCTGCGTTGATGAGCAATCAACCCTAAAAAATGTCTGAGTTCTTTGATAGTAGTAGGTCGTGGAAAGTTTTTGATGGCAGAGATTTTGTCAGGTAAGGGCAGTATTACATGAGTTGAAAGTCTGTAGCCAAGTACATCAATTTTATTTTCACCTAAAATACACTTTTTAATATTCAGGGTCAATCCATAAGCATTAAGTCTGTTAGCAATCTCATACAAATGACGTTTGTGTGCATTAAAAGTTTTGGAAAAAATAAAAATGTCATCTACGAATGCAAAACATTAGCTATCAGTACCTATTAAAACATTATAATACGAATTATAGGAGCTGGTGTTAGCCTGTTTAAGATATTACTTTTAATTAATAGATGTTAAGGCATATAGGCTAACTGCAAGCAGTTGAATAAAATACCACTTCCACGACCGGTTTCGTTCCTATTAGAACTCGTCAGGTGGACTCAGGTATTGAACCGACGGTCACATGAATTGCTTCATGCGGTTTAAACCGCATGCGGTTTAAACCGTATAAACCGTATGCGGTTTAAACCGCATGTAGTGGCATGGTTTAAACCGTATGCGGTTTAAACCGCATGTAGTGGCATAAACCGCATGAAGCAATTCATGTGACCGTCGGTTCAATACCTGAGTCCACCTGACGAGTTCTAATAGGAACGAAACCGGTCGTGGAAGTGGTATTTTATTCAACTGATTGCAGTTAGCCTATATGCCTTAACATCTATTAATTAAAAGTAATATCTTAAACAGGCTAACACCAGCTCCTATGATTCGTATTATAACGTAATAAAGGCACTGGCTTGGCTGGAAATTAAAAGCATATATCGCATCAAGCTCATTGTAGTGAGCGTGCACCTTATATAGCTTAAAATTAACAGCATCAGTTGAAAGGGCCGATGGCGGAGTGGCATAAACCGCATGAAGCAATTCATGTGACCGTCGGTTCAATACCTGAGTCCACCTGACGAGTTCTAATAGGAACGAAACCGGTCGTGGAAGTGGTATTTTATTCAACTGATTGCAGTTAGCCTATATGCCTTAACATCTATTAATTAAAAGTAATATTAAAACATTGTTAACAAAGTGCTGAAAGGAGCTTGAAGCGTAAGTCAGGCCAAAAGGCATTTTGTTGAATTCAAAATTACCTCTGTGCGTACAGAAGTATATTTTATATTTGCGGTCAGTAGCTCTGACATCAAGCTGCCAAATGGCAGATTTTAAATCAAGGCACGAAAATACAGTGCAACCATTTACATAAGCAGTAAAGTCTTGTAAACGAGGCAATAGATAATTCATTTTTGCAGTTTTTTAGTTAATTGCCCGATATTCAGTAACTAATTTATAAGAGTCATCTTTCTTTTTAACAAGATGTACAGGACTAGCCCGAGGGCTAGTGGATTATCGGATAATATTTAGTCGAAGCAGTTCATCAATCTGAAAATTGAGTTCTTTTGTTTTATTCGGATTGAGCCTCGTGGGTGTAAATGCAATAGGCGAACCAGACAAGTCAAGTTGATGTTCAAATGGATGTATTTTGGTATTGCTACGTATTTCACCAGAAATTAGATCCGGAAACAAAACAAGAATATTATCAAGTGAATGGCTGTCATAATCAATCTCTTGTAAGTCAGGTATGTGCTTTTCAGTTAAAACAGTATCAGCAATGTTCACTTTCAACTGATTAGTATCCATAGTAATTTGATACTTAAGTCCAAGAATAGAGTTGTAAATGTCAGCTGGAATAATTGTATTCACAAATTGTTTATTTGAAAAATCATCAAAACGCAAGGTTAAATCAATACTCCATGCTTGCTGTAAAGGATGGCCGTCTGCTGAAAGGAGTTCACCCGAAATGTTGTTGTTTTGAAAGGATGGAAACATATGAATAGGAACAATTGATTTTGGACTTGCCGTATCAATAGTATAAATCAATGCCATTGTGACTGTCATACAGGCGAATAAATTGTGAAATGGTCACCGACACGTCCACCGTACCAATGTGAAAAGAAGGCACAGTGTTTATATTGACGTGCCGGGCTGCGAGTTTAAAGAACCAGAAAAATACTTGCAAACAGGAGCACAGGACTGAGAAGAATTAGGGTAATAGGTGTGATAGAAACATTTACTACTAACAATAGAATTACGAGAGGTTTTTGAAGAGGTTGAAGGATGTTTAGCGGATTGGGAATAATCAGGAAAAGTATAACGGTTTGGAGACAGTGTGAAAAAGGTAAAAGGAGCAGGTTTGTAGTGATTAGGCTTTAGTGTTAAAGATTCAACCTGCAAAGACAGTTTCTCAACCTGAGCAGCCAACTTGCTGACCACTGGAAAAAGAGTATCAGGAGAATCATTATGTCGTTGTAAGGCTGAATATTGTCGATCATTCAAAACAAGAGCATCCGCTTTGCTGGCAATATCATCTAAAGATTCGCTAAGAAATGCTGATAAAATTTGTCGAATAGTGGAAAGCATTCGTTCCATGAATGCTTGGACCAAAAGTGCTTTTGCAGTTTCATTCGTAAGATCATCTTGCTTTAGTAAAAGCTTTAAGTGTGAGAGCAATTCTGAAGGTTTTCTGTCTCCCAACAGCGGTGTAGAGTGCAAATTTTGAATACTTTGCCATGGAAATAAATCGAATGCTTGCAATAATGCGGACTTTAAAGATTGGTAGGAAGGAGGGTGGCGAGATAAAGCAGAAACCTTCAGCAGCTGATAATCATTAAGTAGTTAATCAGTTCAAAATATAATTGCTGGTCATCTAGGTGAGGTTGTGATATTTTGCTTCAAATCGGGTAAACCATAGAGAAACATCATCAGTAGAAAAATTTAAGGATGGTTGAGAATGATAAAAAACATGGGAAACCCTTGTACCTGCTGCACCAGTAATGGAAGGTCTTTCAAAAGTAGTCGGAGTAACCACAGATGTTTGATGACAAGGTGATGAAGAACCTGGTTGAAGAAAATTGTCTCTCACTGATAGTAGCTTAGAAATCACTGTTCTATTACAAAAATCATAAATTGAAGATTGCATGTTGTAGGCTAGTCAGGGTCACCACTTGTAGGAATATCTCAGAAAATGCACAAGTCGAAAGCTAATAGTAATATACATGTTGTATATTTACACAAATCTTAACAAATTGCAACAAAACCTTATTCAAATACATAGTTAACGCAAAAAATATTTAATCTAGCTACAGTTTTGTAGGCCTAGACCTTAATTGTCTTCACAACTAATCGTACACCAAAGCACTCGTGAAATTGTGGACGGCGAGCATGACTTTCCTTCCAAATTTAATATAACGTGTAGTGTTTGGATACTAAATCACTACACATTTTAGTTTCTATTCCTTCTTTCCAAAAGTAGTTGGTGCAGGTTAAACTGTTTTGCTTGAACAATCATCAAAAGGTTGTTTTGAAGCATATTAAATCACTTTTCAAGATAAGTTATTGGCGATAAACAATAATCTACCAAGGCCATAAAAAGAAACGTTAACTTAAAAGATCACTTGGACGATACCAATAAATCGTTATAGCGGAATAATTATCGTCAATAATTTTTTGTGATAAGCGCTCATCTTCGGCTTTAACCTACTCGTGCTAAAACCCAGAATTTTTTTATTACAAGACATTTTCTTGAGCTTGTGGTTGCTAGTTTGCTGCACATGAATACAACGTCTAGCATCCTTTTTTCAGAATTGACTAAATACAACCAAGACTTTCCAGGTACTCTTGAAGATGCTTCGCGACCACTCACTCTCTACTCAGGCTTCTACTTGTTTCTCCATGGAGTTTTTGCTTGTATGATTTCCTTTTCTCTAAAATCACTATTCTTTTAGCTTGAAGATCACATTTCTAATTCCCTGCTCATCTCTTTTTAGTCAATATACCGTTCTTGCCCAACTTGACTGTTGACTAATGTCTTTGTCCTTTTTCCTTTTGGCAAAAGAAGCTATGATTTCCTACAACTTTGTAACACTGACGTCATTGATTCTTATTTCGCAGGCCAAGTTTATTCAAATATTTTTGATACAACCCGCGCCATTCTACAAACTATTTGCTGATCTTGGTAGCATCAATTAGTTTTATACATCTTCCAGAGTTTATTTGCTCTGTCTTTGGTGTGACATCCCTCTTTCGCCTTTTCTTTTTTTTCACTCTCTCTGGCATATGTAGCAGACACTTTCCTCCCTTTCCACTAATTTAATGTCAGGCGACAATGAGTCCCCGTCATCATTGTTTTCTCTCAAAAAAGCGACACGACTAATGAGCTAGCAAAGGGGAGTGCGCTGTTTTAGCCATCCACTTTTGCTTGCGGTCTCTCTTCCACTTACCTCTCGTATTCACTCATTTATTCTTTTTGAAATTTTCAAAGCTCAAGTTTCTTTAGCCTTTACTAAAGAACTTGTGATGAATATTTTTCTCACACAAAGAGTTTGAGATGCACACATTTAGAGTGATAAAATAAATAATAAGTAGTTTCCACAATCACAGACCACAGTGCAATATTTTTCGAGTTCAAGAGTATATTTCACTCATGCTAATTGTTGACGCTGTTGTGGGGATGATCTAACACTAATAATGAAAGTCATACTGTGGTAGGCCTACCGTCTTGGCATCTGTGTTGTACGTTTGCGTATATGAGCTACGTATGCACTAAGAGTATTGCCACAGAAAAAAGTCCATAGTTTAATGCATGAATGAAACTGAACAAAGATGACGTTTGAGTGTTTGGTAAAATGTTAGTCCAAAAATAATTGACAGTTTGTTGAAAAAGTGCAACGTTCTTACAAGGGTTTTATTATGCTAGACCTAGGTAAAACCAAAAGAAAGAAAACACTTGCGTAATCTGGGCTGCTCGATCATAATTCATCCGTTCAACCCTAGTGGTGGCCCAGTCTAACAAAAAACTTGCAAACAGAGCATGAGTTCTTAAGCATGAATACACTAATGGCTATGGTTAATACCACTTTTGCATATTTATCAACCAAAAGCACAAAAAGCAGAAAGCTATTTACAAAAGTCGAAATATTATATCAATACATCTGCTGAACAGGCCCTGTCGTGTAATTGTCAGAACGTTCAGTCGGTAGATCAGGGTTTCATTCCGTTGTCGAGTCATATCAAAGACTCAAGGACAGTATTGCGGCTTCTCTGCTTTATACTTAGCTCAAAAGAAACAGTGTGAAGGAAAACCCGGCAAGCTTTTTTGTAGTGTAGTTTGGCAGGCTAATTACGGTATAGTTTACTTACGTATTTATGTAGCGGACAGGTAGTGAACCAAAGCATTCCTCTCGTTACCGTCGCCGAGTTTGGCAATACACTAGCAAATAGAGCATGAGATCATACTAAAATTATGTAGAAATGAATGAACCAATAAATACAAAACAGGATAGACTTCCGGTATTGAATTCTTTAGGAATTCTGTTTGCAAATAAAAAACATATGTAAGTTTTTGCAGATCAAACAGGAAATGACGATAAAAACCAAACAAACTAATTTCATCTCCTCTGAGTTAGTTCAGAATTTTTGTCGACCGTTTTCACACTTACCTCTGCACAGACGCAGCAATGATAGTCCGAAAGATACTTGAGTAAAGTCAGGTAGTTTAATTGCCCAACCAAGCAAAATGAATGTATAGGATGGATAGTCGCTTTTTTGAGAGAAAACAATGATGACGGGGACTCATTGTCACCTGACATTAAATTATGATATGACTCGACAACGGAATGAAACCCTGATCTACCGACTGAACGTTCTGACAATTACACGACAGGGCCTGTTCAGCAGATGTATTGATATAATATTTCGACTTTTGTAAATAGCTTTCTGCTTTTTGTGCTTTTGGTTGATAAATATGCAAAAGTGGTATTAACCATAGCCATTAGTGTATTCATGCTTAAGAACTCATGCTCTGTTTGCAAGTTTTTTGTTAGACTGGGCCACCACTAGGGTTGAACGGATGAATTATGATCGAGCAGCCCAGATTACGCAAGTGTTTTCTTTCTTTTGGTTTTACCTAGGTCTAGCATAATAAAACCCTTGTAGGAACGTTGCACTTTTTCAACAAACTGTCAATTATTTTTGGACTAACATTTTACCAAACACTCAAACGTCATCTTTGTTCAGTTTCATTCATGCATTAAACTATGGACTTTTTTCTGTGGCAATACTCTTAGCGCATACGTAGCTCATATACGCAAACGTACAACACAGATGCCAAGACGGTAGGCCTACCACAGTATGACTTTCATTATTAGTGTTAGATCATCCCCACAACAGCGTCAACAATTAGCATGAGTGAAATATACTCTTGAACTCGAAAAATATTGCACTGTGGTCTGTGATTGTGGAAACTACTTATTATTTATTTTATCACTCTAAATGTGTGCATCTCAAACTCTTTGTGTGAGAAAAATATTCATCACAAGTTCTTTAGTAAAGGCTAAAGAAACTTGAGCTTTGAAAATTTCAAAAAGAATAAATGAGTGAATACGAGAGGTAAGTGGAAGAGAGACCGCAAGCAAAAGTGGATGGCTAAAACAGCGCACTCCCCTTTGCTAGCTCATTAGTCGTGTCGCTTTTTTGAGAGAAAACAATGATGACGGGGACTCATTGTCGCCTGACATTAAATTAGTGGAAAGGGAGGAAAGTGTCTGCTACATATGCCAGAGAGAGTGAAAAAAAAGAAAAGGCGAAAGAGGGATGTCACACCAAAGACAGAGCAAATAAACTCTGGAAGATGTATAAAACTAATTGATGCTACCAAGATCAGCAAATAGTTTGTAGAATGGCGCGGGTTGTATCAAAAATATTTGAATAAACTTGGCCTGCGAAATAAGAATCAATGACGTCAGTGTTACAAAGTTGTAGGAAATCATAGCTTCTTTTGCCAAAAGGAAAAAGGACAAAGACATTAGTCAACAGTCAAGTTGGGCAAGAACGGTATATTGACTAAAAAGAGATGAGCAGGGAATTAGAAATGTGATCTTCAAGCTAAAAGAATAGTGATTTTAGAGAAAAGGAAATCATACAAGCAAAAACTCCATGGAGAAACAAGTAGAAGCCTGAGTAGAGAGTGAGTGGTCGCGAAGCATCTTCAAGAGTACCTGGAAAGTCTTGGTTGTATTTAGTCAATTCTGAAAAAAGGATGCTAGACGTTGTATTCATGTGCAGCAAACTAGCAACCACAAGCTCAAGAAAATGTCTTGTAATAAAAAAATTCTGGGTTTTAGCACGAGTAGGTTAAAGCCGAAGATGAGCGCTTATCACAAAAAATTATTGACGATAATTATTCCGCTATAACGATTTATTGGTATCGTCCAAGTGATCTTTTAAGTTAACGTTTCTTTTTATGGCCTTGGTAGATTATTGTTTATCGCCAATAACTTATCTTGAAAAGTGATTTAATATGCTTCAAAACAACCTTTTGATGATTGTTCAAGCAAAACAGTTTAACCTGCACCAACTACTTTTGGAAAGAAGGAATAGAAACTAAAATGTCGCGGCGATTCTCGTTTACATCGCATGACGAGTAATTATATGTTTGAGATGTCACAGCGGCAATTGGCTATGTCTACGACCGAGTAAAAATGTATTAATGAGAGGATTATTGTAGGTACAGCAACATGGTTGTAGCAGCTTTATTGGTGGCCTGGACGTAAGCTGAAAAGTGACGTTTCCGAGATTGAGTAAGATGCACAAAGGAGTCAACTTGCCCCCTACATTAATTTTAGTTATTTTTATGATTGATGCACATCGGCCAAATATTTGTTCTAGAGGAGAGCCTTCGGGGTTTTGCTTAAATTTTAATTTGTGAGTTCCTCTGAAATTAGATTATTGTGGAGCGCCTTTGTTGTCGTCTTCTTGCTGCAGGTTTTTTTCTGACTTTGAACAAAATAGTTCATAACTGTTACCTCATAACTGCTGGCATTTTGTTGGACATCAATTTCTCTGTTTTCACTTCCTACTTTACTGCATCACAACGTTATTCTCAGTTTGAAATGGAAACAACAGTTGTCTTGTGAATCAGCGAAATTTTTTTTCACTTTGAGATGTGCGAATGGAGGCGCAGACAAGCATCGGCCTGATGATGGATTCTATACTTAGAAGCGCAGAATCTCCTCCTTTCGGCAATTTAGAAAAGCCACATTCAGGGTGGCAGATATCTTCAAATGATTAAGAAACTCATTAAGGTGTTTTTCAATAGAAGAAAGTCCACGTTGTAACGGATTCGTGGAGCAGAGACCCTTGGGGGAGTCTCCGAACCCGAGACAGATTGCAGTGAAGCTGAAGATGTATATAGATGAAACGCACTTTTCCTCTCGTCACGCTGTTATTGTCTGACTTTCTTGAATAAATCTTTGATAAATTTTATTGATAATACGCAAACTGAAAATGGAAATAATGAAAGTGATAAGCGAATAGAAAAATTACAGATAGATTGGCGTAGCGTCGTTGGCTTCGGTGACGTTGGCGTTGTTAGCGGTGTAGCAACTTTGGCGTTGTTAGCGACGTAGCGTTGTAGCGTTGTAGCGGTTTCAAACTATTTTGACCCCCAAGTACCTTCTTCTTTACTACAGCTCCAACACAATAACAATCGACAAAGAAACAGCTCTACCACCTTTTCTCTACATTGCCATCTACGAGCTTTCTTTGATAGTTCTTTGACTTCTCAAACGTGCAGGTTTTACAAAACAACGTAATCCTTCTTGCAACGTGTCTACTTGAGAATAATGTAAAGATGTGTTAACAAGGCAATTACTACTGCGTCGCTTGAGGGTCAACCTTGCCAATCCAACGACTAATCAATAAAAAACGATACCTCGAGTGAAACACACATAACAATGACACAACGCGGGTTCGAATCACAGATTGGCTACGCAAAAAACTAGATTTAAAGCATTACATGTTGCCAAATATTGTAACAATATTTACACACCTTGTAGTCTATACATCACAAATAATTTCTTGAAAGGAGCTCAACATTAGGGTAGGTCGATTTATTATTTTTTTTGGAAATTCAATAAGCGTAGAGTTGCAGTAATTGAACAATGTAGAAAAGCCGACTATTTCAAAAATGAAGCTCTTTAGTCGAGAAATGGCTTGTGGATATTGATTTTTAATTTTTATCAAAATTTTTGCTGTCTGTTAAATGGCGCATGTGAACATGCACGTACGCATTTTTTGCTTAATTACATGTAATCTATCCAATGTCACAGATTATCATATAATCAATGGATAAACTGCAAAAAAGCATTAAGCTTAGTCAGTGTGAACTTGTAATATAACTGCGCAATAAAGACAATTTTAGTGCTGAATAAGTGGAGAAACTATGCAGATTTTAGCTCAGCAATATCATGCTTCTGTGCATTTCCAGTCCGGCTAGCATGAACATTATTCAATTCGTCGGTCACAGTTTTGAAGCGTCATAGGTTTGAGAAAACGAGCTTATTGAATGAAACAAGCTTTTAGATCTGTTTGATCTGATTATTTTTAGATGTAGCTTTTGATCTTGGCAAGAATTGTTAAATGACGACTCTCAAAATCATATCCAACACGGGATGCTTCTGTAACCAGCTTAACATTTCTTTCCACACTCTTGGGATGAGATTGAAGGTCAGCGATGTGTGTTTTAATGCCATTATCAGTAAATAAACGTAGTTTTTTTGTTGAAAAATGTTTGATAAGAGACATCTCAGCAGTAAGATCTCTAGCATTAATACGATCACGCCAATAATCAGCATTCCACTTAACAGGTAGAATTTGCTTTTTACTGATTAACTTTCTTTCTCAATCTGAAAAACAGCACAGTCACTAGAATTAGGTAATTAAGTAACATTAGGGACTTAAATGAAAACAGAAATTGCAGAACTTAAAAATCACTCACGTGTTTCTGATTGAAATCATTGTCTGTAAGCCAAAATATCTAGAGTCTAAGTTGTCATTTTTTACTAAAGCATGTAAAAAATTTTTTGATAAGAGACCAGAAGTGTTTCGGTGAACGACATATTCATTTTTACCGATTGTTTTACTTCGTCAAAAACACACTGGTTTATGCGTTGAATTGCGGAAAATAAAATTGATAATGACCAATGAAGTTTAGAAAATGATTTAATTTCACACCATGCAGGAACATGTACTTTGACAATGTAATAGACCAATTTAATCAAGTTTTGGGAATGCTCTTCATTTCCAGAATAAAGACAAAGCAATCGAATAGCAAGAATGAACCATCTTAAATGATTGGGTGATCCAATTTTTCACGTATTGTATTTCTTATCGACATTTGCCACTCCTGTCGCTTTACGATATTCAAGCAGCAAGCGCTTGTCGGCACACAAGTCACTTGATACTTTGTTCTGCATTCTATCAGTTGCCAGAGGAATGCCATTATTTTTGAAATTGGACATGCGGTTTGCAATGGATGTTTTTTGCATTTTTGACCAAACTAACCATTAAAACTTTGAAGTCTTGTAGTACTACCATTAATAGTTTTAAACAAGTTTCTTTAAAAAAAAACTCGTTTGGATGTGAAGCACAACCAATAGTATGCAGAATATGACCACTGATATTTTTTTAATTTGACTACAAGACCACTTTTCCCACCGGTATTGATGGCAGTTTTGTCAAACAATATTGCCCTGACACTATCGCAACTGTTGCAATCTTTGAAAACTTCAAAGGTTTGCTACGCAAGCACTTAGCCAAAAAGTTTACTTTCAATTTTTGAGATGGCTTTGTGAATTAAATATTCACCAAGAGATTCTCCGGTTCATACGTAAAATGGTATTGTGTTTCACATGTGTTTTATAGAGCGCTTTCACCTCCAGAAAATGTGCCTCAACAAAAATAATGTAATGACATGTATTTTTTTGTCATCAAATCCTCCACCAATGAGTTCAGATATTTCTGACGCCTGAGGCCCTCCGATGATATTTTTAACTTGACCTTTCTTCCAAATAAATGTGTAGAGTAGATTTTCATTTTTTGACGTAATTAGCTCTTGGATTCAAGAAGCGGTTTACTACCAGCATTTTAAGTGAATACAAGAGACTCTCTGCTAGTCCATTGGCGTAAAGTTATGTATTTTTTTGTTTGGTGACGCAACAATGTTTTTCTTTGTCAACCAGTGATCATAAAATCAGCCAGAAGTTTTGATAAAATAAATTGATAGCAGTTCAAGTAAACTTCATGTGAATTCAAGCTAAAAGTTTTAACGCTGGTAATCAAAAATTTTGCCTTGCCAAAGACAGATTGGTGAGTTAATTAAAGTTGGTGTGTTTATTCATGAAATTCATGTGTGTGTGTATTTTTTTAGAAAACTGTACTAAATCAGAAGTAGTGAGCGTCGATTCGGCTGTTAAAGAACTAGTCAGCTTTTTATGTGGTTAACAAGGTATAGCAAGGCCACCTGGTAGTCGTGCAATTAATAATGTGATTTTTTTAAAATTGCTTAGACATATGAAATTAAGGCAAAACTTATTAATTGCCAATTGTCCACTGGGGTAACAAACTACTAAGACATTTGACTATCAAACAGCATATTGATCGCTTACCAATTATCGTCACTGGTAACAGCGTATCTCAGCTTCTGAAAGTGGCGAAATCGCCAAATGGAACAGGATTACAACATGCAAAAGCTGTCATAGAAGCTCTTGATGAATAGGACTTAAAAAAAAGTTGTTGCTATGCCATTTTACTCTACAGCTTCTAATACAGGATGAAAGCAAGGTGCTTGTGTTTTGATTGAACAAGGATTGCAAAAAGATCTTTTGTATCTACCATGCCGCCGCCATATTCTTGAACTACTTGCACAAACAGCCTTTATCTCAATAATGAGTAGTACTGCTGCGGCAGAAGTGTTACTATTTAAATGATTTCAAGCCCAGTGAAAATTTTTGGATAAGAAGATGTTTATCACGATAGCTAATGATGAAAAGCTGTCTGAAACAGTTAAAGACTTGGAAGGCATTGCTTGGGCTGAAACATCTTTGAGAGAAAGAAAGGATCTTCGTGGTGATTACAGAGAATTTATTGAGCTCTCATTAATTTCTATGGGATTTACTCCACCAAGAGGTATTTATTTAATGGCTTCCAGGCCAATGCATCATCCCAGGTGGACGTCAAAAGTTCTATACTCGTTGAAAATCTGCATTTTTCATAAACAGTTCAAATATTCAGACTTTTACAGATGTGTGTTTTTGCAGTGAAGATATACCTCAAGACATGGATAGAAGCTCCTATACCAGCTTCACCTTCAAACAATGACTTGAAGCTTTTGAAGTGCATTCAAGGATATGCCAGCATTAACCCTTTGCGGTCCAACTAACCGTCTGGGATGCAAAAACAATTTATGTTGTTTGGTCCAAACTCATGTCACACATGCATTTAGTTTACTACCCTTTTAAGAAGTCCAAACCTATGTAACAAATGCAAAGAGAAGATTTTTTTATCGATTTGGATTAGTTTGAAAACTTATCAGCTTAGGGGAATTCCTACAACGCTTGAAATCATAAAATCATAAAATTAACATACACACAAACATCTTTCAAAAAAAATTACAAAAAAAGAGTTTGGACCTAGACTGACCGAAAAAAAATTCAATTGGACCGCAAAGGGTTAACAGTACAGTGTCTAAAGCTGTGTTGTACAAGTTTTGTTCTTATCTTGGGTATCTTTCCGAAGAACTTGTGGCCCTTGCCTTCTTTGATACGTCTGTTTCAGTCAACACCAAAAGACTTATGGTGCAAGCAACAAAGGAAAACAACAAAACAGAGGATGCTCCTAAACGACAGATAACCAATCCTTCAATGTTTGATCACATAGAACTGCCTGATCTTGTCACTATAGGATCGCTTTCATTGTTTCAAAAGCTTGGTATATCATCTAAGTTCATGGAGGAGAAGCCAGAAGCTTGGCCACTTTGCGATGATTACTGCGAGGCATTAAAAATGGTTAATACGCTTATTGTTACAAACGATCATGCTGGGCGAGAAGTAGCACTCATGGAAGAGTACACTAGCATTCTTACTCATAGTGAAAAACAGACACAATATCTTTTTCATGTAATTTCTGAACATCGAAAGAAATTTCCTAACTGCAAAAAATCCATCTTAACTCTGTAACTAGAGAAAAATGCTATGCCTCTTACAATGAGGACTGTCATTCCACCTCAAAAAAAATTGTTTGCTTTTGTGGAGCTCTGGTGGGGAAGAAGCTGATGAATATAAAAGAAGACAATTTGAATGGTGTAGTTTTATAATATTGGTTATAAGTAACTTTACATCTTTGTTGATCTACCTAACTTAGGCCAATCTAGAATCATAAAAGAAGATAATTGAATGTACAAGTGCTCGAAAAATGTATATATTTTTCACTCTTAATAAAAACAAATGCCTTATATCTATTAAAATGTTCTCTTGTGCAAAATTTCGGTGAAGTAACTACTACTTGATGGCAAATTTTCAGAAGGTCGAACATAAAAATAAAGTTTGTATAATGCTGAAGTGTCATTGACAATTTTTTGATTGAATGATCAACAAGTCAAGTCTGTTTGGCATATTTTATAATTGTGACCTTACGACATAAAATTTTTCTGTAATGCTCTGACTATGTTTTTGGCCTTGGTTTGTGCTTCTTCCGCTAAAAATGTAAAATATTTCTATTATGTATTTAGATCACATATGACGTAGAACAGGGGTTCTCAACCTTTATTCTCTCATTTACCCCTTGGCAAATTCCATAAGTAAAATTTACCCCCAAATGTTTTTATATTTTTTTACTTCTACAAATGCCTATAGCAATAAGTAAAAGTGCGAATTTTTTGCTAACAAAATTAACCCCCAAGGCAGGTCAAATTTACCCCTAAGGGGTAAATTTACCCCCGGTTAAGAACCCCTGACGTAGAACGATTGATTTTATATTAGAAATTGCATAAATTTAAAGCAAAATTTCATGTAAATGCCAAAACATTGCCTACTGTTTATATATTCTGCCAAAACTGGTTTAGAATTACAACAAAGCTGTTCTTTAAATATTTTATTTGGATAATCACAGCCACAGTACGAATTCTAACTCTAAGTAGTTAAGACTTTCTGGTTGAAGAGTTTTACCTTATTTGTGTTTTCGCCTTCTCGCGATGTGCGCTAATACCTCCTAAAACTTCAGTTTTTATGTGCAGTTTCTAAACCTCGTTGGAATCACATCAAACTTTTATAAAACTATTTTTTTCTTCATTGGAAAAAAATTAGGGGTTTGAAGTAAGGAAATCGGCAAAAAAATTTTTTTCGTCCATTTAAGGGCCAATCTAAATCTCACATCATCGTTACACGCGTACGACAGATTGCAAAGACAGTATTTTTATTATCAATTTATTGCATAGACGAGTGCATATCGTACACATGACTTGTGAACGATGTGTTCATATACGAAGTACTGGATCTACGACTTGGGTAATTATCAAAATTAGAATTTTTTTAAGCTGTTTGAAATTTCTTAGTTTATCGCTCTAATTAGGCGAGATCATTTGTTCTTTATGAGCCTGATATTTAAACAGTTTTATGGTTTCTTTTATTAATGAGATTCAAGGAGTTCAATGACGTAGAGTTCAATTCAAGGAGTTCAATGACGATAAAATAATGACGTTAATCAGGTTAGAAAGCAATTGCTAATCAGAGGGAACTGAAAATTGCGGGTCGGATACCTACTTTGCTCAACGCAAGGCAATGAAAACAAATCAATCAAAATTTTATTCGTTCTGTTGCTTGCGTAGGTGCAATCGTAGAAGATGCAACATGAGGGCAATAAATTTTTTAGAGGCCACCTGAACAATGAGCGAAAAAGCGGCGGACCGTAAGAAATAGTGATCACTGGGAGTGGTGGCTTGGTGAAACAAATATAAACCAGTTTTGCTCTGCGCCCACAGTGTTATCGATTTACTTTCGCATTTTGTAAGTGTTTGTTCTTTTAAATAAAATTCACTAATAAACTTGTGATTTTATCATGCGATGGGTAGAACGTTCTAGAGACGGTACTTCATTTTGGAATCTGAAAGTTTATTCAACTCTTTTAAAAACCATCCAGGTCCACAACGCAGATTCAATCAAGCAAGAAGGTTATTGTCGTTTTGGCAACAACAGTGGTTATGAGCTCAGGCCATTGAGGCTCATTGCAGTTTTTGTAACTATGACTGAGCAAGCAGTCTCTTATTTCATTCTTCACGGTGCTTCTTTTGCTGAGTGCTAAGCACGAGATCTGTGAATAATGTTATTGAAGTTCTTTGTAATTATGACTCAAAGAAAATAAATGGCAGAGTGGTCGCTCGAACAACTACACCATCTCGGCGGTAAACAAGCAGGAACATGACCATCAGGTTAAAGGCAGTGGGTTCCGAACCAGTTGCTTTTGCAAACTGTTAGCGCCATCACCACCAACCAGACGGACCACCGTGATGGCTGTTTCTGAGTCTGGCAGGTGAGCAGCTTCGCTTTTATTCAGTTCTTCTCACTGGTGGTAACTTGCAAGCAAGTCATACGTTACAACATCTTATTCCGTAAATGAAAACAATCAACTCGGTCTCCAGAGCCTTGATCTACAATGTTCAATTAATTTGTGCAAACTGATGCAGTGTAATCATCTGAAGCAGAAAGAATGACTTAGTATAATATTATTTAAAAAATACGGTGATTCAGTTATGCTTGCTGCTTCATCGTTATAGATAATCGTGTTACAGAATTTTGATTTAGTAAATTCTGTAACCTTAAATTTGTTTGGAATTCTTTACCTTCGGTTGATACAAACTATCGACTACGTCAATTAAAATCTAAAGGAGGATGAATATTGGAATGATCTCAGCATTGTTATTATTTATTAAATTTGATGAAATTCAAGTGAAGTTCAAAGTAAGTGGATTTTTAATTGGATTATTTCTTTCCGAATGTCTGTGGTTGAGTCTTTACAAAGTAACCAGTAACATATACACTAATTACTGGGTACTAGCGATCACTGGTATAGGGCAAGCATATAGTCAGTTTATTCTGCAGTAACACGGGTTCAAGTGATAATAATTGGTTTTTTTAAAGAAGAAAGCACGATATGAAATAAAACATCCAGGCTCCAATTTCTATCAAGCCAGTAAGACCATGCTGTGGTGAGCTTCGAAAAGGTGGCTGCCATTTCTATCTGGACTTGGATATATCTAGACTTGGATATACTGTGCGCTTCCAGTCCGAGAACAGACATGAGTGGATACTAGAGGTAAGAAGAGAAAGACTACAAGGGATTGCAGAGGGCACGAGTAGCGCTCCCAGCCTGGCCTACTCATCAGCCGCGTTGTTCCCCAGGAAAAATGAGCGTCGGGGGACGTATTATAGCGTGATAGTAAAGGAGGAGAGAAAAGATAACTCGAGTTAGAGAATTTGAGGTAGAAGGAAAAACGGAGGAGAGGAAAGAATGGCAAGAACAGAACAAAAGTCGGAGAGAAGAAGAGAAGAGAAATGGTAGACTTGTTGGTGTTGCTTGTGCAATGGCGTAGGCTTTAGCGAAAAAACTTGAACAAACTGGACCTGCCGAAAATGAGAAAGTGGCTTCAGTGCTACCGACTGAGCAGTTGGCAAGGACGCCAGAACCTCCGTTGCCAAAAGGAAAAGGATCAGAGCCATCTGTTTAGGTCACCAGATCGCGAGATGGGAGAAAGCAAAGGTGAGTGAGAGATTTACTTTGGCGATAGAGAGAGGTGATTAGAGCGAGAGCATGGGGAGGAAAGGATGGACTTCACAAAGAAGGAGGCAGGCTCCAAGGAGGAGAGGGAAGCCAAGCAAAGAGAACATCCCTAAGAGACGTAGAAGAAAGCAAGAACGGGTGAGCGGACGCAAAAGCTCTCCAAGAAAATGAGAATAGGAGGTTGGGAGACAAAAGGCACGCCACTGAGATGACTGAGCGAAATGAGTGAGGGGAACTCGTAGGGGCGATAGAGATACCTCAGAGAGGAAAAAGGGCATAGGGGGAGATAAGAGGAAGCCGGAGATGGCGCGACTGGCCGCTAGGTGAAGACGTTTCAATTTGGTAAAGTTGGTAACACTAAGAAAAGAAAACCATCCGGATGAAGCATAAGTAAAAAGGGGCCCCAGAAAAGCTTTATACAGGAGAGAGGGACTCGCTCGAAGGGCTCCATACCGAATTTACCTCGTATTTCTTGTCATTTAAAAAATATTATTGCTCCTCTTTAAAGTGTTGGATGCATCTTCCTTCTCTAAACCAAACTTTTTCATCTCTCTTCTTAAACCTGTTTTCTCCGTGCTTTAAAATAAAAAACTCATCAGGTATTTATTGAAATA
Organism: Trididemnum clinides; assembly: GCA_963675345.1. NCBI lineage: Eukaryota > Metazoa > Chordata > Ascidiacea > Aplousobranchia > Didemnidae > Trididemnum > Trididemnum clinides. The sequence goes on along the minus strand of OY776287.1, from coordinate 13,289,154 downwards.
CAGAAGCTGAAAAGTTTTTAGAGCACAGAAATGAAACAAAAAATGTTAGTGAAGTGAAAGTCTATGTTTTTGATTTTTTTTCAAAAGTTTAATTGCCATACTCCAATTCTTTACTTCTCTACCACATTTTGAAAAGTTGAGGTCCTTTTTTTAGTTAGAACAAGTTCCATTTATTTATAAAGTAAAAATTTAATTATGCACTGATACTTAAAAGCAAAAGCCCAAATGACTTGAAGCAAGTTGACACTTTCTGTTGAATGATTAAACCATTTTGAATCAACTATCTGAAGAAAATTATATTGGATAACTATTTCGTATGATTTTTATTTGAAATGAATTAAAATGGTTTGCGATTAAAACTGAATGGTCTCGACACGTTTTTAGTAATATGGGCTTTTGCGTTTTAGTTAAAAATTTTTGCTTTTTAGTATTATCTCCATATTTGTCGCAGAACTGAGCAGATTTCTTTTTAGGTCGCGCTCACCTTTGCACCAACCCTGCAGGAGTTGGGGAGCTGCAAAAGTATGAATGGGCCGCGGTATGAATAAGCAGATCATGCTATAGATCATGTGTTCGAAGAGCACTTGCTAGGCTGTTTGAAGAAGCTCAGTCTGCGAAGGCCGTTGCAAACAGTCATGATACAGGTAAGGATAAAATCGCGACAAGTTTATTTTGTTCTATCTTCGGACGAACTTATTATTAGTCTTGTGTGCGTTGCATGCTCTCTTGTATGTGTATGCTTTTATCTGGACAATATCGTACACATGCAACATAAAAAAAAAAAATTAAAATGCACAAGGGTTTGAAAACCGTGACCCGGTTTTGGAAATTCCTGGGAACTAGTTTCTTTTAGTATTTCTTGTTTCTCGGTTTTATCAACAAAATTCCTGATATTTTTCGGATGGTAAGCAATCATTGGTACCGTAAACATTATGTTATCAAACAAAAATATTGCTTGAAATTTCATTTAATCCTTTACATTAGAAGACTAAAAATCTTTATAAAGCTTTACTGAGCATTTCAGCAACTTCAATTGAAGCAGAACATGCTTTTTCTGCCACAGGCTTGTTCACCACCAAAATTAGTTCACGGTTAAGTGACGATCTGTCAGTGCTCTGATCTTTCTTCATAGTTATTGTAATAAACGGATCAAGCTTGAGTGCGTTTTTGCCTTGTTGATTTTAGATATTTTGCTGCTTGTATGTTATGATAAAAATACCTAGTTTTGTCTTGGGCTCCCGGGATTGCGTTAGGTTTTTTCAGTTTTTGTAAACAACCAGGGTAAATCAAAAACTCTAGTATTTATAGAGAACCAAAGTGAAGATTGAATTCTAAAAAAGTTTTCTTTAAATGGAAGAGGCATTTCACTAAATTAGTTGTAGTATTACCCATACTTTACCGATTAAAGTGATGAAGATTAGCTACTGGCAATCCGCCTTGTTGTTTGTGGAGCTACTAGTGAGCAATTTATATTCGTGCCTAGTTCGAAATGGGCTGTTGTTTTTCTCTATTCTAAACCTTAATTAGGTTTGCGAGTTAAATCTTGATAACCGTTTTATATCATGTTCCCATTCCAAGGAAGAGGTACTAGTAAACACAACAACAAAAAGTTTAAATAAAGCTTTTGTGATGCACTCATGGGTGGCGGTAGACAAGGCGAAGAGTCTAAGAGCGTCACCAAAAGCTGTAAGCGAAACAGCCACTTTGAAAGTTATATTAAAGCTTGGCACCGACAACAAATATGCTTTTTCACTTAATGTAAAACTAAGCTGAATCTGTTTTCCCAAAATAATCTTGACTCTTGACCCAAATCTGTTCACGAGTAAATATTTGTAGAATTTCTCGATACAATGTTTTGCGTAGTTTGTTGGTAACAATTTATGAGACTTAACGTTTCCAGGTGATCTCATACGTTGGTTGACCACAATATTATCTGAACACGAAACATTATCGGATTACATGTCGGAATATGCCGTTGCTCTTTTAATGGTGCTCAAGGTTTGCTCACATACCATTTTTAGTTCATATGTGGTTTACCACATTCTTATATTGAAAAGCCCTCATGACCTTGAGGCATTGTGTTGAATTTCAGATGATGTATTTAAGCCTTAAAATACCACCTAATTGACGCTGATGTTTGTCACAAAAACAGACAAATTTGTTGCTTAACGAAGTCTGATGTAAGAACAGGTGTTGATTTGTAGACACTTCAGTAATTCTATCCTTGCTTATTGCTAAACTTAAATCAACGTCAAATACTTATAATTATGAGTGACTTTATTAAATTCATTTGTTTTAATTATTATGTTGTAGGATCAAGATGCGATGGAGGCAGATCTTGACAAAGATGAAGCTATCCAGCCACGACCGAACGAGCTGTGCGGCGAGCAGTTGCTATGCAGTGATTATCTCGGCATTATGAGCAACAGTCAACCTAAGGTGTGGTGAATTAAATTGTATTCTGAAGTAGAGCGTCTTTCAAGAACGTTGCTTTTATATCAAGTTTGATTTTTAAGACTGCGTTTTTAGATAATGCAGTTTTGTTTTCAAGCAAATTTGATAGTGTATAGCATAGTACAGATTGACTATCGCTAATCCGGAATCATTGGGACCAGGGGGTGCCGGATAAGTCTTTTGCCGGATTAGCCATTTACTAATTTAGAATACACAAACCCAGTTGCTAACCACCTCATCTTAAAATTAAAAATCTTCTAAATCAGTACAAGGTGGTTAATAAAGAAGGACAAGTGAAATGTTGATGAAATACAGGTAAAATAATTGGTACAGTACAAAATTAATTCAGTTTACTTGCAAATTTGAAATTACAGTACCGAGTACAGGTACTGTTTTCTAGGTCAAATTAGTGCCTGATAACTGATTGCACGGACAACTGATTGCCGGATTAGTGATGGTCAACCTGTATAGGCTTAGATTAGGCCTACACGTTACTGTTGTGACGTATGCCATCCACTCACCACCGGTTTTTTCAACAAACTTTAAGTATGCAAGCAGCAGTTGACATTTGTGATTCCTTTGCGGTTGTGTTTGTGGTTATTGTTGTTACTACCTTAGCATACAAACGGACTGCGCTTTTCAACTCATCACTTTTGATTTTATGCCCAGTGCTTTTTGTGGAATCGGCTTGCTTCTTATAAGTTATAGGTTGTAGATAATTTGCTTCTTATAGATTACTCGTATCCCTGTAATTAAATCACTAACTCTGGAGTCTGGGATCCCTACTCGGCCCACCACCCCCGGACATCAACGGGTCGCACTCTCACACCGAGAGACCCATTCAATTTTAAAAAGTTCATCTAATTTTCAATCAGAAAAGCAGAGTATGTCGGACCTTCATTCATCAAGAAATACAATGGTAAGTGATAACTACTGGCGTCGGCTAAAGTGGCTTTTAGTTTTCAAGCTGAGCAGATTTAGGTTGCATATTATAGTTTGCCAGCTTCGTTTCATATCAAGTATAACTCGACAAGATTGTAGTTTCATTATCAAAATGGAGTTGGCCTCATAGTTTTATGTTTTTTAAAAACGGCAGCTTCTCTAAAAAAAATTTATTGTACTAGTAGTAGCTCCTTGGGTCTAAAAACGTGTTGCTCTGTGTACAACCGAACTACGCGGGTGTAATAGATATGCTGCGCTGTCGTGTATGCTTTGCAATAAATGAAGATCTCAGCATAACAAACTGATATTCGTAGGTAGCTGTTTATTTCAAGGCACAGCTAACGTAGCAAATCCGACCCGAGTTAGCCTAGACTGAAAGTGAAACTCATCAATTACTAAGTGATGTAGCAGTTTTTCTTTGCAATCTGATACAAAAGTGAGCAGCATGAATTAATATCTCACGGTTTTTTATAAAAGTTTCGTACTCATCAACTGATAATGACAGCAACTTTTCAGGTTGGTTTCCATTACGCGTAAATAGCGCAAAAATTCTTTGTGTTTTTATTCAATTTTATGCGCGGAGTGTTTTGGCTGTAAAATAACTTCAAATAGACAGACAAAAAATATTAAAGCTACGTCATCGGGTTACGCTTAACGGAAACCAGCTTTTACTGTTGATGTTTTTTTTTTCTTGCATTCCCTATCTTCTACCTTTTTTGCGAATTGTTTGTTGTTAAAAAATAAATGATTGTAGGAGTTACCTATCATTTCTGTTCTAATGCCAATACTTTAACTTCATCTATATTTTATGCTTATTACAACAGAAAATCATAAATTTATGACAGAGCAATGCTAATAATTGCCGAATTTGTCATCGAGAAACTGCAGGCAGAGCTCCGAATGTTACGTTGCATGCAGCACGGCCGAACGGATTCATCGTTTGCATTAAAAGCTCACGTATCTGGTGTAAAGTAGACATGCAGCCGTTATAGGCGTGTGGAGTGGCTGCCGGCTCAAAAGCCATGATGTCATTTTGCAGTCTCTCAAACTCTTCATTGGATGGGAATAATGAGTCGTTATTTCTGAGAAAGCTTAGACTGCTTGTACTGAAACAGTTGCTGGATTAGCTGGTTCTCTAAAAATAAGATTTAAATTCCTCAAGATTCGATTGGTAGAATCTACTTCCTTTTAACTCTGCCCTCGGAGCGTCTTCGCTCAAGCTATTAATGATTTATAACAGCCTTTCGTTAATCGCTGTGTACTGTGTAGGTACTGCACTCTTCAAGACTTGCTTCCAACAGCAGATCTTTTCCACCGACAAGGAACGGGTCCTCTCTCTAAACTAGGAATAAAAATCCCGATGGAAACAGCCAGAGCAGGTAAACTCCTTGAAAGTTTTAAAAAGCTTTTCGTGGCTGGTATCGCGACAAGCGGTTAACAGCTGGATTCAACGCGTACCTCGAAAATCTTTTAACAAAACAAGTGCATACAATTCTGCATCGCTGGTATGTTATTCAAGCGAACAAGAAAAAGAACTAGCCCTCCTCCTCTCATCAGTGCCATTTGGCGCTAACCTTCTTTTGGGATGGTACTGTCTTTACCTTTCATTATGTATTTGTTCTATTTTAGACATTCGCTTCATCCGTAAATAAATTATTGCTTGAGAACAAGCCAAAGTCACCTTGATAAGCTACAATATCTTCCGATTATGAGCTTGCACCTGCGGTCTTCCCATCACTGCAAAACGTTTACGGTTTACAGCAGTGGTATCTAATCTGTTTCTTCCTGCGCACCACCTGGAAATTTTGATTGTCACTGGGTACAACCAAAGGTGCAACCTGGAGAGAGAGAAAAGAGAGAGGTTAAACCCCCTTCAGGCGTACGCCTAACTTTTTGTGGAAATTGTTTATGTATTAAAAGAGCCCAATAAAATATGCTATCAGTAATCATGCAAACTTTTTGCTAGAGATTCAAAAACTTCTGTGCTAGTCTTTCCTCCCCCCGTAGAACGTGGTATTTAGTTATTTTGTTTAAAGCTGATAGACTAAAGCCGTAGCGATGATAGACTAAAGCCGTAGTCGCAAACCAATGGCGGCCTAATTTTTTTGACGCTAGACATGAGGGCCAAAAGCTGTTAGTGTACTATTTGTGGCACACGCGTCATAGTTTGAAAACCACTGGTTTACAGAAATAACTTCAATTTACTCTGAAGTTTTCTGGGCTTGTGGTCGAGCGCGTTTCCACAAGCATAATGAGAACTTAAGTTTGAGAAAGTTTGAGAAAAGAGAAAGTTTGAGAAAAAGAAAGTTTGAGAAACTTCTTAGTGATCTTAAAGTCTTTTAGGCAGCGGCCACTTATACATGTTGATGCAGGTGGCGGAAGCAAAGTTTGAACACAAAGCGTGAGCGTCAGAGCAATCGTCGGTTTTGCGCGGCCATGGTTCAGACAACGTAATGTCTTGAGCGTTAAACTCGCTCACTTTCGATTTAACGTCTGACGCTCAGTTCACCACGCCACTTTGTCGCTTCTGAATTTCTGCAACCAAGCAGAGAAAAAGGCCGCAAACTGTCTTTCCCAGACACGCATAGGCATTGGTCCCCCTTAGATATCGAACTTGCCATCTTTTGGTTGCAAAATTTTTGCCGAGATTCTTAAAAAGTGGTTTTGTTATTTTCATCAGAATGAACTCAGCCAGATCTACTTGTTCCAGGCAATTGCCCATCGATCATGAGACCTCTGTGCTGTTGTCGAATATAATCTGAGTCGAAAGTCACTTATCGCTGCCCAGTCAAAATAATCTCACTCTGCTCCAAGGAAGAGAAGGGTCAAGAGAGTAAGTAGTGAATAAAAAAATAGTTTCACATAACTTCTGAAGAATTTCGTTGGTGTTTTATTAGTTATTTATATTCATTTGAAAGTTTAATAACTTCGTTTGAAATATGAAATTTCATCGACGCTTATAGGATCGCTTTGATAATATATATGCTTTGCTGCCAAAAACTGTGTTTTTTTGCTCAACAGCGTCTACTGCAGCTCTATCCAAAGTTATCGGGCTCCAAGGACTCCATAATTTTCTGGCATGCCTCCTTTCGGTTGAAAAGGTCAAGGAACAGTAGCAACTAAAGTAGTTTTACGCGTTTGATGATTTCAAAAGTTGTGATGGCAACTTTCCATAACTGGCATGAGCCAAGTTGTAGATTTGTTGTTCAGTGGTTTACTCAAATGTTCTGCATTAGTTTGAGGTGGGCAGCGCTGCTAAAGTTTTCAAAAACGTCGGCTGTTCAAAATGCTACTTGTAGCGCGCTTGATAATTTGTTGCTTGTTTATCAATACGCTGTCGATTACTGTGCTTTTAAGGCCAATCCACGCAGACGAAATCGGGAAGAAAAGTTGAGCGTTTGAAGGAAGGTTTGAGAGTCGTGTTGAAACATTTCAACTTTGCATTTGGCACCTAAGCAAGCAAAAACTAGCATCGTCAGGCTATTGTGCAATCTGATAGAGCCATGTGATCTTCGTCGTATGGCAGAGTATCTATGATCCAGGTCAGACACAACAAAAGGATTGGGACCGAGGGTTTATCCTTTTACCACCCCAATCTACTGTGTTGCCTAGATCAGATGCTGGAAGTGATAGAGTTGAGCGTGCACCTTGTTTCGTCATCCAAAACTGTCAGACCCTTTATTCCTCTAAATGCCCGATGTGTGGGATATGTTAAAACAATGTGGTCTGCAGTTTTTTTACTAGCGTCACACTCGCCTTTCGCTGAAGAAGCAAGACCCCATTTGTACATGGACAAATCGAAATGCCCAATGCCCGTGCGCAGGCGATTGAGTTTGACCCAAGCTGTTCTGGTCAAACTCATTTCATTAGGTCTTGTGCTGACCCTAGGAATGTAGACACAGAGTGCTGACATACTCTTGAAGTACTCTGTGTCCCATGTCAAGTTCGTTCATTTGGCAGCGCGAATGCCCTTATAAGTTGTGCAATAGTTTCTGCGCGGTAGGAACAAACGGGTGTCCAGATTTTAGTCTCTCCTTGCTAGCAGCCTGCGGCTCAGTCACGTGGCCATGCAGAATGTGACCATGGTCCAAAGAACTGCAATTAGTCAAGGAGAACGTCGCTCCTTGGCAGCGAAGCTCAGCTGGATGGATGCCTGAGAGAACTGGAAGGTTTTCCTTTGGAGTGGGACGTAGCCATCCAGTGACAATGCACACAGCGTCATTAAGAACGCTGTCAAAGAGGCAAGTGTACGCGCTGCGACACCAAGCTGGTGCACAGTACTCAGCAGTTTAGTAGATCAGGGACAAGGCAGCTGTGCGCAATGTCTTGGCACCAGCGTCCCATTTTGAAACCGCAAGTCGCCTCAGCAGCGAAACGCGCGTGAATAGTTTTTTGCGCAATGCCTCAAGGTGATGACGGTACGTGAGCGCTCTGTCCAGTTTCGCACCGAGATAGGTCGGCACTGGAAAAAATGGTAAGATTTTGCCATTGTTATTAACTTTTAGCTCACACTTAGCCTCTCGATTGTGGAAATGAAAGGCTGCCGTTACGGTTTTGGCATTGCTGAGCTTTAGCCGCCAAGTCTGGAGATACGCAGGAAGTGTAGTCATGTCTTCGCTCAAAGTTCTTTCCAACACCTTCCAATCTCCAGATGAATAAAGTATCGCCAAGTCGTCAGCGTAGACATACCTCTTGGAGGTTATGGAAGGCAGATTGTAGATGTATATGTTGAAAAGAAGAAGAGCCATGACTGATCGCTGTGAGAGATCATTTTTCAGGGTTCGGAGCCTGCTTGGCTTGCTGTCACTAGTGGTCAGGGTGAAACTTCTGTTCCGAACAAGTTTCATGATCATCTGGGGCATGTGCTTGTCCGGCAGAAGTCTCAGCAGTTTGCAGGTGAGGCCACGGTGCCACACAGTGTCATAAGCAGCTGTCAGATCGACAAACACGGCACCAGCCCTCTTTTTTGCCACAAAAGAATCCTCAATGTTTTGCGTAAACAAAACGACCTGGTCCACGGTAGGCTTTCCGCATCGAAATCCAGCCAGTTCCTTTTGAAGCAAGAGGTCGACTATTGGTTCGCACGTTTGTAGATCTTTCGTTCGAGGATCTTGTAAGGAACACAGAGCAGAGAGATGGGACGGTAGCTCTTTGGGTCTTCTACTGGTTTTGAAGGCTTACAGATCACGGCCACCAGCGCTCTTCTCCAGACTTTTGGGATTTTGAGTTGGCGCAAGCAGGAAGAAAGGAAGCCACGTAGCCAGGACTTCAAGCCGGGATCAGAATAGATTAAAAGCTCTGGGAAAATAAAAGCAGGGCCCGGAGCTTTACCTGATTTTGAGTGGTGGAGAGCAGCAGCAAATTCTCGTGGAGAAAAATCTCCAGAGATATTCACTGCATCAGGAGATGTAGCCCTCCAAAGTCAGACAATTCCTGCATAACAGAGCGACAAATCTCTCGATTTGTACCCTCGTATTTCCCGTTTTTCACCAGCTGGCTAGCAAAAGCATTTGCTGAAGCAGGACATTGACGAGAGGATTGTCGTGACCTACCAGTAAGATTGTTTAACGCCATGCTACCCACCTAGAGTGTGAAAAGTCGATGTTCTGGACAGCCTCAGACATCGATCCCTCCATTTTCTGTCAAGCCTCGCAAGCAAAGCTGTGGCTGCTCTACTAGATTCATGCTCTACAGGGTAATGCAAGAATGTTCGGTAGAAGTTTTCACACTCCGCATCCCAACATGGTATACGAATATTTCGTCGGCCACCTGGGATACACTTTTTCTACGCAGTGCTGAGGGCGTTACAGAAACACTGATATGCTTGATTCATAACAGGTGAATCAGGTGGCTGCAAAGTCCTGGAAAGTTTGTTTGTGAGAGTAATATAGTAGCTCCACTTGGCCTTGTGAAAGTTCCAACGCTTTACAGGCTTGCTTGGTACAGGACGAGCAAACCTGGGTGGAGTGATAAGCGAGGGTCGATGCTGAGACCTTGGAAACTTTTCTAAGAAATGTCTGTAAGGTAAACGAATCGATACTAACGAATGCAAGATCCAGGTTGGTACTTGTATTCCAGCGGCCAGAGTGGCAGCATCCTTTGGGTAGTGGAGTAGGACAACATTGTTGGTATTTTCCCAGCCAACCAGGCATTCCCATCTGCACTGTTGGTATCATAATCCCAATCAACATGCTGGCAATTAAAGTCGCCAGCATAGAGACAGGGATGTGGGAATACTGAGAGGTCGGATACTTGCAAACGAATCGGTGGAGGTTTTTAAACGTTGACTATCTTGTATCCATGAACGTCAACGCGTAACCACTAAGTCTCCGATGTAGGTGGAGATTAATCGATAAGGGTCTACTTCAGTCGTTCGTGGTCAAACGTAGCAAGATCATGCTTCCTGCTTAAGAAGAACCCAGCTGCCTCATGCTGTGAAGCAAGATGGTGAAGAACGCTCATCTGGCTTGTAGTGAGGCTTTGATGTTCAGCTGAAGAATGGCTGGCCTTCGGAACTTGTTGACGATGCGTTTCAATGCGTCGCTCCGCCTTGAAAAGGGCGTTTGCCACTTACAAGGCCTTGCCAGAACATCGGTAGCAGTGGATGCCCTACCGTTTGGGCAGATTTGGTTTCGGTCTGTCATACGAGTTCGTAGGACAGGCGTACTCACGGACCGGGCTATGGGAAAGCATCTACCGTCCAGCCCAGCCATGTGGTAACCTGCAGTCAAAGTTCTGGTTGTTAAATTGCTTGCAAGTGATAAAAAAAGCAATTTTAAGAAACAAGATCAAATATTTAGGCTAGTTTACCAATTGTACATCGTCAGCAATGGGTTAGTTAAAGTTTTATGAGTGAATACCGATGAGTTGGGAGTTAAAAATTGTAGCCTCGAGAGTAAGCTAACTCAATACGCGTAAAAGCACTCTTAAAATTTCGTTTTTAAACTTGATCATCTTTGCTCTGGCTTTAGAAAAAGTACTTCGCGGCAAATCTCAAGCTAGACTGTGGTGTTTGAATACAAGTTGTGCTGTAAACGCTATCTTATGGCCGGGAGACAAAAAATATTGCAACTAATTGAACAACTATTGATTGCTAGGACGAAGGAGTACATGCAAGCGTTCAGTCGTCGTCCTCGCATTTTGAGAACTCCTGACAACTTTGGGAGGACTCTTTCCAGTCGGGTTCCTTCCATGCCAACGTACTTTGTGGGGAACCAACATCATGTCCTTCTTCCTATCATTCTTGGAAAGGATCAAATTCTTAGAATCTTTTAAAGATGGCAGAGGAAGAAAAGCAAATGATGACTGATTCTTGCTTGTTTGTCATTTATTTTTGATTGGAAATTAACATCAAGAACTTAACGGTCGTTCATTTTTTCGTGGGGAGTGAAAATCTGAAATAAAGTTGTAGGAGCTGAAAAAGATCCTGATATGATAGAAGGAAAAATTGTCTGAAGATGTCATTCGGTTTTGTAAAAAGTATATTTTTAAAATTTTTTCATTTTTAAAGAGGTGGGCACTCATGATGTACCTGAGCAAAAGTGTTTACTATCACTCAAGAAGCAAGCTGAGCATTTTTATGTATATCAGTTCTGGTACATAGGTAAACATGAAACATGGTAAAATACCCAATGCTGTTTTTTGAAAGGATGAGTGTAAGTCGATGCAATAAATCCACATGCTTCGAGTCGTTAGGCATACGAACTGTACAAGTGTGTTTGATTGTGATGATGTTTGCTTCTGCGTGCAGCTATTAGTATAGTAAATTCCACCAATTTTAGTGAGGTGGTAGTTTCCTTAACTTGTACTTTCAATGTGTTTCAACACTTGTACACCACATTAGCGTGTTACTGATGCTAAAAACGTACGTACCATTGTTCAATACTTTACACTGTTGTATCTATATTGTCGTATTTGATTATTTTGCCAACATATTTTTGTACAGTTTCATTCATCAAACTCGAATGAAAAAACTTTCATCACAGGGATGCGTTATAAGAACTTTTTGTTTTCACTCTTCACCAGTGCTACTTGATTTTTCCTAACTCGCCAACTCCCAGCGTTGCTCTCCATACCTTCATCGAATTTTGAAATGCCGGAACTGACGGAGCCGCTAAGAGCCTTCCAACAATCGGCCTCGTTGTGGTTTGTCACGTAAAATTTTTGAAAGCAATAATTTTATTAAATTTTATTTTTAAAGAAGAAATTTTTCTCTCTTAAGTAAGCTTAGACTTTTGTTTAGGAGATTAACTCTTGTATATTGTGATGCATATCTTGTCAAACTCTGGTTAAGAACTACTTGTTCAACAGTGACTCATTGACGTAGTTAGTGGAAACGCCTTTTTTAAACATTTTTTGGCGGAAGAACGCGATTTCCATACTTTTGAAATAGAAGCTCTATCTTGAATGCTTTTTACTTCAGTAAAAATACATCTGCGACACGTGAGCGCTTTTTGCACGACAAAAAGATCTGTTTAACACATTCTCAGGCTGCAGTAATGCTGTCATCTCAAAGAACATGGTCTCAGTGATAAAACTCCTCGTAGCCGAATAACATTGTAGCATCATGAAGGTCGAGACGCAAGATCCAGCGGTTTTTTGCTAACCTCCGCGATCTAAAAGCTTCAACTTTTAAGAAACATGTTGTTTTTACCTCAGCTTTATTTAAATGTTTAGAATTAAAAGGGAAGTAGCGGTAACTTTATCTTATTCTGGGATCATTACGGGACACGAAATATATCGCAGTTTGCTACTATTTGAAAAAAACCACTGCGATTGCAGAAGAGGGCGCTCCAACAACTCGTCTCTTGAAAGTTCATCATTTTTTATTGCTGGATGCTTGGGTTGATGTGAATTTGAAACTTTGCATCAGGTGTCATTGTCTCCGATCACTCCGGTGACACCATTGAGTTTGTGGTTGAATGCCTGTGCTTGAAGTGAAAGGTCCTATAGCTCACCTAGAATTGGGAACTTTTGTTGCAATGGCACAGCTTTTTGCAATTACTAAAAGCAGGTCTGGTCAACATTAATACAAAACCAGTCACTATCTTCGCGAGGATAGAGTCTAAAACACCACAATTTTTTTGAAATGGAGTTGGGCATTCCCCTAATTTAAATAAGCGTAACACACGTAAAACCAAAATCCGTGACGACGAAAAAATGGAAGGTTTTAGGAAGTAAAGTGTTTTTTTGCTGCTACAAGCCTGAAACTAGTTAAGTATAGTTGTGAAGTTGTTCAACCCGATTAAGGCAGGGCTATTTAGAACAAGTTTTTGAGAACTCAAGTTATTTTTTTACAGTTAACGAATTAGGCTAGACGTAATGCTGCACATGGTTTAGTATACGCATGCAGCAGTAATTTGATATAAGTTCATTAGTGTTGGTGTTCGGATTTATGTTTATGACTCTTACATCATCACACATTCATGAATAAAGGCTACATTAATTGACATACTTTATCTGCATCAGTAAATGTTAACTTTCGCGACAGCTTACGAACCATATATTTTGAAGAATTCTCTGTCCAAATGGAGCAAAAAAGAGTCAAACACTGGTACAGTAGGCGAAACAGAATGTGAGGATATAACTGTATTCAAAAATTAGTCGGAATATTCAATAAAATTGCAACCTCAGCAGTATGCTAATTATGATCTCAGACAGTCCCGTAGCACTCCAACTTCGGGCCCCCCCCCAAAGTAAGCGCAAGAGCCCCTGCGCACAGGTCATATCACTTTAGAGGTGTAAAATTGAAAAGCTGCATTAAGAAAATACACCACAATTTGTACATAAGTAAACAGGCTAATGTCAGAATAAAGCATGCCGATACCGAAGGTGCAAGTCATAAAAAATTCGGCACCGATGCCAGAGTTCAGTAGGACATTTATGCAGACACTGCGAAACGAAAGCAATGACACTGAAAAACATGAAAAAGTTATAAAAACACAGTATCATTTAAATAGTCTGGAGCGAACCTTTTTGTTCGCAAATGCTCTTATGACATTGTCATAATCAAGAGATCGGGCGCAGTCATTTTCGATTGACAACATGGCTAATGAAGATAGTCTACTGTCTGTCATAGACGTTCTATTAAAAGTTTTGATCAGTTTCAATTTGCTGAAGGTTCTTTCAGCGCTGGCAACAGTCACGGGGCAAGTTAGTAAGATTCGAAGTGCGATGTACACATTCGGATACAATTCAAATAAATGAGTCTTTAGAAGATAGTTCAGAAAGTCTTAAGCCGTTTTGAGATTGCATTTTTTTTGTAAAATTAAAACAAACCGCTGTAGCTCAGCGCTCATTTCATCAGAATCAATGTCACCGAACTTTTTTTGGAACTCTTTACAGCAAGTAAGAAGAGCATTTTCTTGTTGCACAAGCAAAAGTTTGTCTCGTGTGTACAAAAACGAAAAGGCGGAAGAAACCTCACGTAACAAATTAAAGCGCTCCTTTATTGACATAATAGCCTGGTCTACTAATGGATAGAAAAAGTTGCTTTTAAATTTCAGTTCAGGAGTAGCTCGTTGTTCCTCTTCACCTTGGTAATCAAACAATCTTCTTTTCTTTCCACTTCTTGACGGAGGAAAAGAAGGATCAATATCCAATTCCTGTGCTATTTCAACAGCAGATGTTGCGGCACTGTCATAACCCGTTGTGCGATAGTTTTGCAAAAACTTTTCAGTTGCCTGGATTTCCGTTTCCATTGTATGAAGGGAGACTCCATACGATTGAAGAATCTTGCTTGCTTTATTGACTTGGAATAGGATATCATACCAAATAAACACCGACAAAAGAAAACTCCATTTTAATAAATGAGCTATCAACGATTTTGTTTCTGAGGCAGCTCTTCCATCTTTTCTTTCTATGGAAATGGCTTCCAAGTCTTTCAGTGCCAGCAACACCTCTTTTGAATTGTATCGAAGAGGTTTGATGCATTTAATTCTGCTTTCCCAACGAGTATCAGATTGTGACTTTATGGACAGCTCCACATGTTTCTTCAAAATTTCCCAACGCTGACCAGAGGAAGAAAACAGCACATACAACCTTGTAAGTACTCCAAAAAATGTCAATGCTTCCGTCGATGAATTAGCACTGTCAACAACAACTAAGTTAAGGGTATGGTTTGCACAGGGCACGTAAACAGCTTTGGGATTGATGTCTAGCATTCTTGCTTGGACCCCAGAATGTTTTCCTTTCATGTTAGCACCATTATCATATGACTGACCTCGACAATCAGACAATTCGAGTTGCAGTTCGGTCGCTTTTTCTAAGAAAGCGTCCAACAAGCCTTTCCCAGTACTGTCACTTATTCTCAAGTAGCCAAAAAATGTTTCTTTAACAACAGCAGCTTCTTCATTACATAGTACATAACGGAGAATGACAGACATTTGTTCATGATGTGACATATCTGGAGTGCAGTCCAAAATTATAGAAAAATATTTTGCCAATTTCAATTGCTGTAAATTTTCTTTTTCAACTTCTGTCGCTAGCAATTCAATTAGTTCATTTTGTATGGTAGGACTCAAATAGTGATCTTTAGTGTTTTTATTCTTGATTCTGTCTTGAAGCTCTTTTAGGATCGGATCTCTTCTTGCCAAAAGCTCAAATATACCCAGAAAATTTCCATTGTGAGGAGATCCTAAGACTTCTTCAGATCCTCTAAAAGCAAGATTCCTTTCCGATAGAAACAAGGCAATGTCGATAAGTCTCTCTAAAACATTTCTCCAAAAACGTCTTTCATTGAAAAAAATATTCATCTCGCGTTTGTCGATAGTGGATGAATTTCTTATCCCTTCAGCTAGCAACATCCATTGACTGCAGCATTCTTGGTGGGAAATGCCGTTTTCATGGTCTTTCAGTTTTTTCGAAAAACCCTCCCATGTATTTATAACACTACAAAAGGGGCTTAGTGTTTTTCCAAATAGCTTACAACAAAAGCAAAAAACTTGATCTGATTCCCCAGAATAAACTAGCCACGACCGTGAAACACTTTCACCATTAGTTAACACACGTTTATAATGGTTGGAGGAAAAACGTCGCCTTGGAGTTGTGTTATTATATGGAAAATTCATTATTAGTTGATGTGGTCCACGCTTTACTATATCACATCGTTGAGCATCAGAAATACTTTCAGGCCATTTACACGGGTCATCAGGGATAGGGGTAAATTGAGATTCAGATATTTTTGATATTGAAGGTTGCGTATTGGCAGGTAAATGACAACTTACATTTTCTGGAAATTCACAATCACTTTGATGCTGATCGTCATAGTCTTCTTTTTCTTGTACACTATAGTTTTCTTCATCCCTCTCGGTACTAGTGCCAGGTCTACTCTGCTCAGTAATCTTGAAAAAATCTGTCATCTTGGGCAATTTCGCTACAGCATCTCGAGCAGTGGCTGCTTCTTTTCTCTTTTGAGCACCACTTTTTGAACGTTTCATTCTATACAATGTCAATAAAATACTTTATCTGCATTCTGCAGTGTATATATATTGTCCCGGTATTTATAGCCAAACAGAATTCCAGACCATTCTATGATTGTTGCGTAACAAAGGCATTGTTACGTCAATCGAATATTCAAGATTCTACCAGAAAATCAATCGAAATATTCTAGATTCTGCGAGATGAAATGACGTAGCATTCACTTATGATGTCACAAGCCAATTTCTTCCTACAGTTTAAATCGGTTGTAAACAAGTCTGCTGAACTGAAAATAGTCACGTAGCCAAAAAGCAATTTCAGACTAACTTGGGCCCCCAAAGTTGACCTGGGCCCCCCCCCCCAATTGGGGGGTTTGGGGGGCGGCTGCTACGTCTCTGATCTCAGATTTTGCTAGATCTTTGTCTCAATTACGTCAACCCCAGAGGCGAGGAAATGATTTTGTAAGATAACCATAAAATGTAAGATATCATCGTTCTTTGCTAAAACTTTTAAGAGAAAGCAGAAGGATTGTAGAATTAAAATCACATCTTTCTTTTCAAAAAATGTTTATATCTTGTCTGCGATTGATAAAATACTAGAGGGCAGTGATATTAATAAGACCTGCGTTTAATTCCATTGCTTTGACTGAGATATTTATCAGCATTAGATCAAGTCCTTGTACTCGGAAAAACGGCTTAATAGCATTCACGGAGATGCGGTGTTGATGTTGTTTTCCTCTTTCATAGAGGATTGTTATTTTGTTAAAAAACAAGCAGCATGAGTAAACTGTACATTGCTTTCTTTTTTTGAAATCAAGTAAGTTTTACCGAAATGGAGTAAAACAGAAATGTTCTTTTGAGCGAAAATTGTTCTCGGATCATCAAAACTTCCAAGAAAGTTAAAAGCTTTTCAACAAATATGTGATTCAACTATGGATGTCAGTAATGTTTTATAGTAGTCCTTCAAAATTGAACAATTCAAATACTTTCTTTTTATGCAATGCTGCATTGGGCCTTATTAGTTGCGTGTGAAGGTAATAAGATCCCAAATCTTGTTTTTTTTTAAATTAAGCTTAGGAACGATTTTACTAAAATAGTTAAAATTTAGTTGGTTTATAGCTATGACCGTATGTTCTGACTTCTACACTTTGTAAATTTGTCCAAGAGGAACGCTTGGACGTTTACCGCTCGGAGAACATATAATAAAGAAGTGTATTAACAAGTTGATCAAAATTTCGAAACGGCCAAAAATTACTAAAATACCCAAGTCAACTTTAAACTTGATCGCAGCAAACATGCGTCCATTCTTGAGCCAACATAAACCCAAAGTGCCTTCCAAAGTTACCATATCAATGCTGCAGTGTTTAGTACGCACGCTGATTGCTTGCAATGCGACTGAACAAAAACAAAAAGTTAGAAAACTTGAAGCGGTATGATATTGCCATCTAAAGTTTTAAGGCAAGGGTTCAAAACAAATACAGGCTAAACAAACAAACAGAGGCAGCGCTGTAACACCGCACTCTACCGAACATCCAAGTAGACTTTGAATATATCAATTGTTAAGATACGCAAATTTAAAAATTAGCGAATCTAATTTGCTGCGAGTACCTTAAAAAGCAAAAACAGCTAAATACCAAAGATTATCACTAGATGCCAAACCTTTGTTATTCATAAGCCACAAGATTTCAAGCTACAGTATTGTGTAAGACTAAAAAGGCTACAAAAAAAAGCGGGCAATGGTTGCGAAACCGAAATTCTCCGAAATTGGTATTTGACCATAAGAAAAAAGGGGAACGCCGACCGGACGGTTGCTTAACATTATGCAATTAACTTTGACTCGGCAAGCACTTGAATAAACACATTGAAAAATGCAAACGCTCCGAATTCTGAAATTACGAAAAGAAATAGATTACATTAAATAGTTATTTTCACTACCAAAGCTACGGTACATACATTTGTACTCACGTATGTTTATCTTGTGTGACATTTCATCTCACCACTTTCAACGCTTCTACAAAACAGCACAAGTAGCCTTTTTTTCTGGGGCGGTTTGATATATTGTTGAAGGATGGAACTGATTTGTCAAGTTTGTTCAAGATAGTTTAATGTGAATGCATCAAAGCAAGGTAGATCAATTTTTTGTGTCAGAGTTTTAAGTCAGGTTTTAAATATTTTAACTGCTGAGAATAATCTTTCTGAGATTTCTGCTGACACAGGCAAGCCTAATAAATTTTTTTTAACTCCTTGAATAAGCTTCTATTCTGGGGGTTCAGAGTTCCCACAAATGCGGCAACTTTTGGTACCGAAAAGAAAGGTCACTTCTTGGTTTAAGTCATCAAATAACGTCATTTCTATCATAAGAACGGGATTTTTCAATGTCGGAAGGAACCTACATTTTGCTCATATCTTCACCCTAGAACTTGCGTTTGCCAGAATTGGCAAAAATATTCTCTCATGCCCTGTTGTTCAACCCATTTAATTAGTTTAGTCTTTATTAAGTCTGATGCTTTGAAAAAATGACGCCTTAACTTTGCTTCTTTTTGTAACTGCAGGCTTTTATGTACCAAGGGTTAATGCAAATCTGCTGGAGTGCAGTAAAGCTAGGAACGTGGCAACTTTTCTTAAGTCTGGTACGTGGCAGCGGTTTAAACACATCGTCTGTAATGCAAGCGTCAACTGTACTCAGGAAAATCACTCATCAAGCCTTCACCTCGAATTTCCCAAGCCCTTGTCGAAGAACTTGAATGCGCTGTAGCGTACTACAAGCAGTGGAATCAGTTTTTGCAGACTTTGAGTTACAGTTTCACAAGACGTCGAAATAACTTCACTCATAATAGACCGACATACAATCGCGACTGTTAAGGCTACTTTTTTTGTGGTCTGCACAACCTATCAACTCGGGTTCTTGCTTCACCTCACACGGATTTATTATATCTTTATTGGGTTAACTCAACGTTTCTTGTAGTATGGGATAATTAGCGAAAACTCCCCATGCAGCTAGAGCTTGAACATACCAGAGAGTCAAACAGAGGCGTAATAATTTTTTTAACGCAACACAGTCCAAAAATAATCAAAAAATTTGGCCTCTAAATTTCAATTTTGTAAGAAAAGAAGAGAACAGATAGTAAAAAAGTGATTAAATTTAATAGATGTAGGGAGGTCAGCGAAGGCCCAAGAAAATTTTAGGGAGATCTCGGAATTCTTGGTTTTCAGCGCCACTGTCAAGGTCCAAGATTAAGTTAATTTCGGAGAAGTTCTAAACCCAGCGGAACAACCAAAGACAAGGAGTTGTAATTTATTATTTTTTTGAAAACTTTTGAATTAACCAAGAGGGCGAGCGAAGGAACCGAAGCCATCCTCCAGCTATATTGTTCCGAAAAAATAAAAATATTGTACGATTGTTACAGCGTACTGAGAGCGAAGCCAGGATGCAAGCTTACAAACAAAGAAGAATAGCTGAGCAAACCAGGTTATGCACAGATCTGCAAAGCCTATTCAGAAAAGGAGGCTAAGGTAGCTAATGTATCTTGGTTGTGTTGTTTGAAAAAATGTAAGTCAATTTTTAATCGGAAAGAAACTGCATGGTTGCTTTGTAGTTTACGTACTCAAATGTGAATCCAGAATTCAGACTTGTGAAAAAACAGATACAGAAATCTTCAGAAAAATCTTTTGATGAATATTTTTATATCTACATTGTCACCAAGAAAATCATCGCTCTGTGAATTTGTTTGAGCTACCGAGAACATAATCCAGACATAGAATCTGTTACGATAAGAGATAAAACTCAGTCTTTTACTCCCTCTTCTCAATGGTTTGCACACATCATAAGTGAAATTAAGTCGATAAATTGTGAAAGAACGGATTCCTCATCTCATGTCTATAGGAAAACTTACATTGCTCTATCAGACTCTTCTCTGGCTTCTAACTAAATTCAACATTGCTTGAACTATTACTTACAAGTGTGCTTAGTGATGCTCAGTCCGAAAAGAGCGGCCACTTAAAGATGGTAGCCATTTTTGACTAAGACAAAATCTTAACTGGGTGTAAACACAGAACTCTAACACAAAATTTATGATTTGCTTGATTGGAAATGAGGCGGAAATATTTTGCTTTTGCACTGAGAGGCCAAATCTCTCGCTCGGCTACTGAGTGGTGTTGTATTTAATATCTGTATGTTTATTTTATGGAAAAATCTTTAAGTTTATAAATACAACAACTTTTGTCCAAACTCCTTTCCATGTTGCCAGCATGGCAGCAATGCAAACATGTGATCGTTAACTGCAATAATGTAAAACGTACACGAGTGTAAACTTCACTCCATCAAACGGTTGTTTGAATAAGCCCTGATACGAACTTGAACTTTACTCGTCTCTCAGTAACTGATAATCCATCAATATGCAACAATTTAATTTATTTATTAAGGAATCAAATTACAATTGCAAATTTAATGGGCCTTAAAAGAAGATAGATGCAGAAATCAAACTACTAAATTATTTAGGGTTTAGAACTAAGCATGAACTTTCTGGGGTTGTTTTCTGAATTGAAAGGTACCTACACAGTTTCAACAATTAAAAGTTTGATTCGTGAGTTCCATTGGCTAGCAAACTTGTATGGGCATTGATGTCAAGTTTATAATAGCATTTTTGCAGCAAAGAATTTTTGATGACAAATTGACAAATTTATCTTGAAAATGTTGTTATGAGTTCAATTTCTATGTTTTTAAGCTGTTCTATTGTATCACAAACTTCATAACAATACTCCTGATTCTCATTCAAACTTGGAACGGTAATCTTGTCTGAAGGCCAGGAAGTGGAGCTTCTGATGCTCGGAGCAATTTTATAAAGAGTCAGCTTAACATCGAGAATAAAAAAACGTCTTTAACCCAAATTCACTCCACTGATAAGGGTTTTTCAAAAAAATTTGCAAAGAATTGATTTCATTTAAGTTGCCAGAAGATATGAAGAAAACTAGTATCTGATTGCTCGTACACGTCATCAAACATGCGCACAAAAACAATAAATTATTCAATCCACACATTTAGAAATTAGCTATCCATCATCAGTATTTGTAACCATACAAGCAAATATTGGTCAGTTCCCCCTCTCCTTTCTGAGTAAACTTTTGTATCTTCAACAAAAATGCAGCTAATTAAACTTTAACTGTTGACATTAAACTTGTTCAACTTATTTCCGCAACCACGCAACAATTCTTCAACTTCGTTCTTCTGATTCATACAACAAAAAATCTCAAGATATTCCATCTAAACATAATGACATTATAATACTTCACAACTAAGCTATAGACTGTATGATCGATGCTCAAAATAATAAAACAAAAAATATAATAATGCAAGAGGCTAGCGATGCACTAAGCAAACTGCAGACAGTGACACTGTTTCGACCTATCAGGTCTCTTCAGTGCAATTGGTGACCGACAACAACTGTTCTAGCAGTTGCTAGACTTAGTGCACCTGCGACAACCGCCACTCATTCAAAAGTGATACGGCTTCGCAGAGTACTGACAGACCTTCCACCAAAGTGGATCTAGTATAGATCCCACAAAAGTGGCGGTCTAAGCTATGCTTTATTAAAAGCCTCTAGCTTCTTGTCGGTCACCAACTGCACTGAGGAGACCTGATAGGTCGAAACAGTGTCACTGTCTGCAGTTTGCTAAGTGCATCGCTAGCTTCTTGCGTTACTACAAAAAAAATATAAGTTTGCTACTTGCATAGGCGCTGGTTTTATGTCAGCTTAGAAAGTTACGTTGTAACGGCATTCTGAGTTTAATTTTAAACTGCAATCAGTGGTGAGTTGTACCATATATCGTAGCTTAGAGCTCTTGGAAAAGTGATATGATTTCTTAGTTCACCCAATCCACGGACCAAATGTGATCCGCGCTGTAGGACCCGCACAGAATTGAAGTCAAGAATAAAAAACCAGTAAAGTCATGGCGGTTGATCAATCCGACATCTACATTACAAGTATATGAGTATTCAACAAAACCAACTCCAAGCACTCTACGGCCGGTAAAAACTTTTTGTGAAAAAAATCAAATTTTCAGGAAAAATATTGTTATCAGCAAAAAAATTGCTACACCAAGCGCGACGGCTCTTTATTTAAAAAAAACGTTCGAACGTACCTGTGGGACAGCTCACAAATTATGTGACGTCTTTTTATCCTATTTTTAACTCACCTGGCAATGTGACGAATTATGATGTTTTTGTAAACCCTTACCCTTTCATTTGATGAGTCATATATTAAATATCAAGCAAACTTTAAATTTTCAAATTTTTAATATAGGCCTAATAACAATTTTGTCATATAACGATATCTCTTGCCCCTTTCCCAACATTTAATATCAAAAGATGGTTTTGAACCTCCTCCTCCCTGGAGACGTCATACGATGTTTGAACGGCCCCTATTGGTCCTCAAACTACATTCCAGAATAAAACCTGACTTTGATAGTTGAACCCGTAACCCTCGGACTGAATCAGGTTGAATGCTCTTGAGCATTGAGAGAGAGCCCATAACCAGGACCCAGTTTGTTAAAATTAGATCGATGAACTTTTTTTTAGAAGATTATCAGTGTCTTTAAAAATATCTGTTATGGGGGTAAAAATGATAAAAGACTTCAAGAAATTTGTCAACATGGCATTAACACCGTACCCAAAATTTTTCTTCAGAAAGATATAGGGGCGCTTGACACAATAACAATAAAATGCTTGATTTGACTGAAAAATCCTCTATCTCTCCTTCTCGATCTCTCTCTCGACCTGATTTCCATAATTCTTCTAATGCTTCGAACGCAAACACAAAAACATAATTTTAAGATAAAACAATGAAATAAACAAAACACTTTGATGTATGACCTTCCCTTGACTCCAACCGCTCCAGCGCCAGGATAAAAAACAAACAACTGATATGTCCTTGGAAAACATTTTATAATCATGTTTGCTGTTTGGTGGTTTGCAATGAACAGCTCAAAACTGAAATAACAGTAATCATCAAACGGACAACACTGCAATAAATTTACGGAAGTCCCAGCTTGAATACTAAGTCAAGAGAATCAATATACAAGTAAAAACGTTTTGTTTAATCAACTTCAAACGGGAACTTATAGTCAAGCTTACTATTTTTGTAAACAGTCATTATTCGGAGTTACGTTTCAGGAATTCGCCAAAATAAACGTTTTGTTGTAGAAGGCGTGACTGAAATTGAACGCAACAATTTGAACATAACCCACAATTGTAGCTGAAAAGAGCTGTTGCAATAATTGATTTCTGAAAAATCAAATTTGTGGAAGGTCGCTTTGTCCCATTTGTACTGTTAGCACTGAAACCGTGCTCAAAGAAAACCTGGATACTCGACGAAAGCAGTCTCCGTAGCATCATCAAACAAACACAGTGGATGAAATGGGTAAATGGTTACCACTGAAAAGAAGAGCGAGAATCAGCAAGTACTCTCGTGTTTCTCGTCCGATTGCTTGCTTTGAGACTTACCTATTTATGCATGGTGTCATGTAATTACAATACTAAATTTTAAGTGACATAAGATGATTAAAAAAAGTGAAGAATAAGGCATTTGTATGATTTTAGAGAAAATATGTAAAGGAATTAGCGGAAATATGTCGGAAAACTGGGATCACACGATATCAAGACACGGTAAGTAACAAAAAATTAAATGCATGTTTTACCTCTGGCTTACCGTACTCTAACTTTTCAAAAAAAATACGTTTTTTGTACTTTGTTTAACATCCATGTTTTTAATAGCTTTCATACCTGATATGTATGTTGTCACGTGGTAACAAAATTAATTTTTAATTGCAAAGAGTTCTTTGAAAACAGTGAAAAATTGGCCATTTGTAAGTTTTTAGAGGAAATCTGAAATTAGCGGAGAAATTTCGAAAAACTGGTTTACGTAATACCAAAACACAGTGAATGCCAAAACATTAAATGCGTGTTTGACCACCAGATGTTACCGCTCTTAATTTTTCAAAAACGTGTTCATTGCTTATGAATATATTTAATGAATATCAGCAAAACTAAATGAGATTAATCAATTTTGAAATCTGCCATGCGTATAATTATTAATTCTCCAAATTGGATACTACTACGAAATTATTTCTTTGTTTCCAGAATGTCTGATATCCATGAGTTAAATTTTGATGATAAACTATTTTTTGTTTTGGTACTGACAAATTCTACCAAATCTGGAAGTGAGCTGATACTTTCATGATGCCAGATTCTGCATTAAACGTGTAGCTCTACTCAACTCTTATCAAAACCGTTGAGATAACGCGAGGTAAATTTAATTACCTAATACTAAAATTAGATCAATATGTTGGTTAAAATATTTTAAATGAATTGACAGATTTGGTAGTGTTACGCTAGTTTGTCTGCTATTGTTACCAGCTGATTTTTGAGCGAGTCAATTAATTTGCTCACTTGCACACTACTGTAGTTACCCATATACCCCATGACTCCATACCGACCTCTAGTGGCTGCTCCGCCCAAATCCTTACTAAATGGATCATCCTATACTGCTCACAAATATCTTCCCAGTTTTTGTCGCTAATAGAATTTCTATCATTGCGGTTGATACTGAGTGTTCCGACTGAAAGTACGCTCCTTCCAAAGCCAATCCCACTGACAGGACTACAAGAGGGATCACTACAGAAACGTTTTAAAAATCCAAAACTTAGTGGATTGGATGGATATAAACCATTCCTGCATTTAAAAGTTTAAAAAAAGGGATTTGAGATTTGATTGTTCAGATTTGTCAGTCTATAAACTACAAAGTGCAGAGCTATGTGTGATCACATATACCCAAGGAAGAGATTTTTCTGCTGTATTTTGCGTTGTTTTTAACAATTATTTAAAGACTCTTTTTATCGCAATCTGATGAAGCTCAAACAATTCTCGTTGCTGGTGTTCTTTACCGTGAAAAAAGGTAAGACAAGCACCTATCGAATTCCCTGTTCGGCATTCAGTAACACTGCCGATTGTTTCTTATTTTACAGATCTTCTGATTTTAAACCACAACCAGTTAGTAGGTCACACCAGGGCTTTTTAGCTCCAGGCATTTTTTTTTTATTTACCATATTTATCCTCCATTCACGAGAAAGCGAATTGTGTCGTTAGTTTTTGGACGGTATGTCCGCACTCGCATGGGAGTTGCTATTTCCGAGGTGTCTGGGCCACCTGCCTTCCACATAAAGGTGGGGTGTCCCGTTAAGTGCATTGCCCAAGGACACAACAAGCAAACTTGCCAGCTTGTTCTCCACAACCTCCAATAAATGCCAAGCGCCAAGCAGGGAAGCTATAGATATCATTTTTTAAAGTCCTTTGGTATAACTCGACAAGGGGAATGAACCTCACGTCTACCGACTGCGAAGCAGACGTTCTGACCACTACGCCATCGCGTCGGTTAAATGGTAGTGTGACATTGTGTGACATATTACATACCAAATGGTAGTGTGACAGTTATAACTAGTTATTTGCAAATGTATCTATGAAAAAGGGAAACGCTGTAGTCGGTCAACAGTTAATGGCTGATCTCTCCTTAGGCGCTTTCAAGTTAATGAACCTTTTTTGCATGTCGAAATTGATTACTGTGGTCCGTTTCTTGTGAAACAACGCCGAATCTAACTGGAACGTCATGGATGGGTATACGCACTTTTATTCATGCTCCCTGTTCACTCGGAAATAGCGCGTAGCCTCCTAGTTGTAACTATTGATTCTTTTTTGCAAACCCTTCGAAAATTTATATCGCGCAGAGGAAGGCCAAAGCGGATAAGAGGCGGAAGAAGTCTTAGAGATTCGCTGCAACCGTGAAACCAGTCGCAAGTCCATGATCATCTTCGTCAAAGCGAAGTTCGATGGTTGTTCAGTTCTACAGCAGCAAGCCACGTGGGAGATTCCTGAGAAAGGCTCATTTACTCGACTCGGCGTATTCTGTGTGCTTTCATAAAAAAAATTGCTATGATGGTCACTTAAGTTAATCTATTCTCAACTCCAGACCACTCGTTCTTGTCATGTTTGATTCGGACAATAAACTCTCTAACACCGTATCACCTGCTATTGTTACGAATAGTCTCAACTTGCCTCCAGGACTATTTGACAAGAAAGACTCTTATCCGCGGCGGCAATGGGCCCAAACTCAGTATCATCCTTGCGAATTTTGGCAACGCTAAGAAAGAAAGTTTTTGCAAAGTATTACTTACCGCCAGAAAAGGGAACAAAAGCGACAAAATCTTTCACTGGAAGGCA
Source organism: Trididemnum clinides (assembly GCA_963675345.1). NCBI lineage: Eukaryota > Metazoa > Chordata > Ascidiacea > Aplousobranchia > Didemnidae > Trididemnum > Trididemnum clinides. The sequence continues at coordinate 13,263,075 of OY776287.1, read as the reverse complement.
TTGCGCTTATGGTCGATAATCCTCTGCCTTGGTGCAAGAGGGCGATAGATCGTACAACAGAAATCTTTATCAGCAAATATGGACTACTACGAAATGTGAATGTAAAGACGAGTACGACTGTATTAAAACGAACAGTTTCAAAACCGTGTTTGATACTAAATTTTGATGAATAAGCTTGTTTTGTTATTATTTTGTGTTTGATGAGCACGATACAATTGCGGTTTCGAAAAATGTAAATTTTTATTTAAATTTACTAGCGTATGTTAGATTGTATCTAATTTGCTTGTAAATTTTGAACCCGAGTTTTGTAAGCAAATTTTCTTCGCACTCGTGATCAACTACAGCAACCAACACCTTAATGCAATAACGTGGTTCATTCATTAAAGCGTTTTTTTATTTTATTGTGCGGATTGCTCTTTTGCGACAAATGACATGTGATTTTCAGTTTTAGTTCATTTTTATAGCTTGGACAGTTTGCTGTAGCATTAAAAGCATCCAAGTCAAATATTAATCGGTACGTAAGTCTTGTGTATGCCTTGTGTATGACGTAGAATAAATCTCGTCTCGACTTGTTGTTGGCTTAATCGGTGCATTTCGTTTAATCAGAAATCGATTTATGTAGAAATCAGAAATCGATTTATGTAGAATACTGGTTAACCAGGAGCCGTGTACAATATTTTAGATCAGGTATATCCAATTGCTACGAGCTTAACATGTTAAGCTTCATATGGCTTTTAACCGATGTTCAGCGTTTACAGATGATTGTGCCAAGATTGTTGCCGATTATCAGCATATATATGTGTGCTAACATTCAAATAACAGTCAAAACTAATGAAAATTTAGTTAAACACTTATGTTATCATTATCAAGTCGAAAGTTACACAACATTCTAAACAGAAGTAGTAAGGGGCCCCCAAGAAATGATGTCGCAATAAATGGTGCGACTTTAATTTACAACCCCGCGTGATACTTTTTGAATTCTTTTTCAGACGGCACAAATCAATCTCTAAAAAAGTCGTCCACCCTTTTCGTGGTGAAAATATCATGAAAGGTGGTTTTCAAAAGGGGTGGCACGCTGTGATAAAGGAAGAACAAAGCAGCTGCCTTGTTCGCTGTCTGTCATGAATGAGCTGCTGTCAGTGTCAGAAATACATTGATGCTGGGATCCACTCAGCATTACTGCGTTTGTTTGAAGTTCTTTGCTCATAAACTACTTTCAAAGTTTTATGAAAAGGGGCGCCCAAGAGAGACATTCCCAAAAAAAAGCAATCAAACATTTGCAATTTGCAGTGCACTCTCCATCAAGCTCTTTAAAGAACATTTTTGTTCAGCTGGATGCTAATTAATGTGCATGTTGTTACTATATCTTCCCGTTAGAGCTATAAAACGATATTAAATCTTACCACTCAGCTCTTTAACTGCCTATATTTCCTGCTATGAAATCCTAGAACCTTGCGTTTGTCAGCAAATTGAATCGTAGATGACTGAATGCTGGACCAAGGTTACGTTTTTGGATAAATCTTCACGGCAATAGTTTGTCTTGTGTAAACGCTATATTAGAAATCTGTTGGAAGACGATATCGCAAACGATTCACTGCTTTCATTATAAAGCAGCAATCAAATCAAATAACCTGAGTAGATTTTCAAAATTCAAGGCTGCCGGACTATACTTTTTTTACGCACAGGAATTAGAATAAACAATTCCAGATATGACCAATTGCTACAGGCTTCATTTTATGCTTCATATGGCTGTTAACCAATGTTTAGTGCTCATAAATATCTGTGCCACGATTGTTACAGATTATTCGCAACAACATGACTGGCAACACTCCAACAGCCAGGTGACTGTCAAAACTAATTGAAAATTTAAAATGAAATTACATAAAGCCGATTAAAAATCTATAGGAAATAGTTAAAAGCAAAGAAGCAGATAACCAATCACTATGCAAGTGCCTGGGTGTTTAACAACTATCAAGCAATAAAAGAAGACTGGGTGGAAGAAATTTCTTAACCCAAATTATCTCTGTGTCTACAAAAGTAAACCCATTTTCAAAGAGCGCTTTCTACCCCCAGAAGAAGTATGATTTAATATTTTTTCACTTCTTCATATAGAGTTATGTTGAAACTTTTAAATTCAACATAATTTCAACAAATTCCCAATATTCTTGATAGGTTTTCATGTAACTGAAAAACCGCAAATTTGTGTTCACAAGCCTCGTATTTGTTTTCCCTCGAAACGTTCAATCAAGCGTGACGATGCGAGATAAAGAAAGTTCTTACAAAGGTACTTGAGTAATAGATGTAAAATTAGTATTCATTCTCGAAGCTTTTCGTTTGAAACTTTTTAAGAGAATCGGTCAGAAATAGAGTGAAAAGGTAAAGTGAGTCACTTATATAGAGACACAGTTGACGAAAAAGGAAAAAAAGGAAAAAAGCTCTATCATGATTGGTAAAAGAAGCAACCAATAGAAGGAGCGGAAACTAATGTGTGATTTTTAGACCATAAACGAATTCCTTTTGTTTGCATAAATTTGGTTTGGATGTTTTGATGTACGTGGCTTCAAGGGTGGAAAGGTGAAAAGAAGTACGGCCACGGGCACGAATAGAAAATTCGTTGTCATTATATTCGTGTGCGCATGTAGGATTTTGTAAAAGATGTTGTCCTATGGCAAAAAAGGAAGTTTCAGTTTTAAAGCTTCTGATTGGCTTGCAAGAGCGGGCCAATGTGCTTCGGTCCTGAGAAATATCCTTCTGAAGAATGGTTTTCGGCACGTGCTGCTTAATCCTCTGTTGTAGCCTTTGAGACGTACGACCCACGTACCGACTATCGCAATGGCACAGAAATTGATAAACAATGTTGCTTTGATGAAAAGCGGGTAGTACATCTTTTTTGGCTACCCGTTTTTACTACCCGCTTTTCATCAAAGCAACATTGTTTATCAATTTCTGTGCCATTGCGATAGTCGGTACGTGGGTCGTACGTCTCAAAGGCTACAACAGAGGATTAAGCAGTACATCTTTTTTGGTAGTACATCTTTTTTGGCTACCCGTTTTTACTACCCGCTTTTCATCAAAGCAACATTGTTTATCAATTTCTGTGCCATTGCGATAGTCGGTACGTGGGTCGTACGTCTCAAAGGCTACAACAGAGGATTAAGCAGCACGTGCCGAAAACCATTCTCCAGAAGGATATTTCTCAGGACCGAAGCACATTGGCCCGCTCTTGCAAGCCAATCAGAAGCTTTAAAACTGAAACTTCCTTTTTTGCCATAGGACAACATCTTTTACAAAATCCTACATGCGCACACGAATATAATGACAACGAATTTTCTATTCGTGCCCGTGGCCGTACTTCTTTTCACCTTTCCACCCTTGAAGCCACGTACATCAAAACATCCAAACCAAATTTATGCAAACAAAAGGAATTCGTTTATGGTCTAAAAATCACACATTAGTTTTCGCTCCTTCTATTGGTTGCTTCTTTTACCAATCATGATAGAGCTTTTTTCCTTTTTTTCCTTTTTCGTCAACTGTGTCTCTATATAAGTGACTCACTTTACCTTTTCACTCTATTTCTGACCGATTCTTTTGAAAAGTGTCAGACGAAAAGCTTCGAGAATGAATACTCTACTTTCTGAAATTTTCAAATTCTGTACCACAAATTAACTCTTCAATTATTGGAAAGTTTCTCAATACTGCAGTTCGGAGAAAAGCCACCGCCACTGGAATAGCCAAGTGTACAAATGCAGTCAGTGGAATAATACGAGTTCATAAAATCCATCCAGATAGAAATCTGGCTAAGCGAGACATATAAAAATTCAACATTTTCATAACTTTTGCCTTGTCTTCGTTCCGTTATCCAGTAATTATCTACTATTGTTTTCTGCATTATTACGTCACTTTGAAGTTTTCTTTTCACCCAAGCTTTTTGTATTGTTTAAGTTATTCTGTAAAGACTGAGACTGATGATGCACTGTTAGTGAGAAATATATCTCTCGGATTTGTTATGATCAACTGTTGACTGATCCCAGGGACCAACAGACTGAGGTCACAGTGTAGAGTTCTTAATACTTTGATTGAACGGTGGTTGCATAAATGATCTGGCTTTAACTGGATCTACGTTTGAATGAGGTTAAATAGCCTACCTTGTAGAATGAAATTGTGAGCTTTTTATGAATTGTAGCACTACACTTTTTGCTACCTAATTGAAAGTTTCAACCGGAACAATAAACTATGCTTTAAAAACTACCAGCTTATAAAAATATTTCACAGTTTTTGCAGAAATGCTTTTAAAATGATAAGCACTAAAACGGTTTATGGTAAAAAGAATATCCAACATTGTTTCCTAAATGATGCAATCAGTCAAATCGAAAACGATGACCCTGGAACGGCTAATATAATCATGATAGGATCTCCTACTGGAGGTGACGATAGCGATATGGAAAGTAAAAATGAAGAGATTCTGGATGCAACAGGTCTGCCAAATGAGGTTGCTGGAGAGGTGGAAGTGTTTCAAATCACTAGGAACGAGGTCATGTGTGATTCCGACTCGGAAGAGCAAGGTAGCAGTGAACCAACAGCCAGAAGAACAAAGAAATCAGCCAAGAGAAACGCGATAATGTTAAATGGGAGAAGAAATGCATTCAGCCAAAACCTACTTCATCTTTGGACCAGGATAAAATAACGCAAGCACAGTTAATCAACAAGCATCCTCATCTTGTTCAAGGAACAATTTGGAACACTTTTGAAAGCGTGTTTTGAGATATGGCAGAATATTTGGTAAAGGAAACAAACCGATATGCCACTTGCAACAAGAAAAAGCCGGAATTTAGCGTTTCTATGGAGGAAATGATGCAATTTATTGGACTGATTTTTTTATCAGCTTACAACATACGCCTTTCTGAAAGAGACTACTGGAGCACAGACCCGGATTTACGATGTGATGCTTTTTTCACAGCTATGAGTAGGAATCGCTTTTTTGAAATAAAAGCGGTACTGCATGCAACAAATAATCAGTGCTTGAGTGACTGTCGGAAGGCCAAAGTGAAGCCATTGTATGATACTTTGAATGAGAAGCTGAGACGATTCGGTGTGGTTCATGAGGATGTAAGCATAAGCGAGTCCATGGTGCCATACTATGGACGTCACATATGCAAACTGTTCATAAGAGAAAAACTGATTTGTTTCGGGTATAAGCTTTGGGTACTGGCAAGCTCAACCGGTTTGCCTTACCACGTTGAAATATACCAAAGAAAATCCCCAAATGCAGAAGATATTCCTCTTGGGGAGCGCGTTGTCAAAACTGCGCTGGAAATCTGCGACAATCTGGTCAATCATAGTGTTTTCTTCGACAACTTTTTCTCAAATTATAAGCTGCTCGTTGACTTGAATGCTAAAGGATTTAGAGCCACTGGTACCATAAAGAACAATCGGATTGAAAAATTCCATTGGCAGATGTAAGTGATATGAAGATAAGAGAAAGGGGGTCGTACGATTTTAGGAGCACGAGCAACCTGGAAATTGTGCGGTAAAATGACAACTCAGTAGTCACCATCGGAAGTAATGCATATGGGGTGGAGCCGGTGGGAAATGACAAGAGGTGGATCGGAAGAAAGGGAAGAGGAAACATCACCCAACCAGCTGTGATTTCTGCAAACAATCGCGGAATATGTGGCATTGATCTGCTAGACGGCGCTTTATCCGATCTCAGGCCTAGAATTCGCGGCAAAAAATGGTTTTGGCCACTAATCACAAATACGATAAACATCGCATTTGTGTATAGTTGACGTATACAGGGTGTTTCAAAAGTCACGCCCGATTTTTAATATGAAAAAATGTGCTTAAAGAACGAATTTATATTTCTGATAAGTAGTATAACTACTTATAAGTTCTATGTTGTTATCTCTATGTTAGAAATGATTAGAGAAAGCATAGACATAGAAAATATCATAGAAAAATATCCATTGACTTTTTAACTGTATAAAATCGGGCGTGACTTTTGAAACACCCTGTATATAGGATCATTTCTGGTGAAGTCCTGTCCCAAAATGAATTCCGCCGACGAGTGGTCAGCATTATAATCAGAAAGTCTGCTTCTCAGATCACGGATGTCAGAAGTCGCCCGGCCCGTACTTTCAAAGTGGCGGATGAAATACGTCTAGATGGCATAGGGCATTATCCTTCTCCGGCATCCGTGAAAAGATGTGCGATTGGTAAAAAAAAATTGCCGTAATTCTTGTGCAAAATGTTGTCAAAGCTTGCATGTAAAATACCTGCTTTCAACTGTTTTATGAGAAATAAGAATCTTCTCCTGCTTTTATCTGAAGAGAAGTGAACAGAAAGCAAAATCAAAGTTTAAAATCTGCCATCCGCACAGTACAAATAAGCAGCTTTACATCTGTAAGCAGTTTTCCATAACTGTTCTCCAGGAAAGACTCAATGCACGCAAAGTGCAAACGCTTTATACATAGGTGTTGCCGAAAAACAATTTTAAAAAAATGCCCGTGTTAAAAGCTAGCTATGTAAATGAATAAGTAGCATATATATGACGTAACTAATAGGGTCCGACAAAACGACCGCTAGCAAACACAACAAAACAAAAAGGAAAAATAACGGAATTTAAAAGACAACCTTACATCATTGAGTTATGGGAAAGAAAACACCAACTAAGCTCACAGGACGCTTAAACTTATCATCTCCTTCTGGTAAACCATTGGGAGGCAATGGTAACAATAGGCTAGGCTTGGCTAATTGCCCAAATATGGGGGGTTGACGATCACTGTCGGACAAAATTAGCCATTCTACATTTTTCCAGATTTTAAATGCACATTTTATGCATAAACGTTTCATTTTGAGCAGCAGTGACGCAAAACCTGTGCTAGAGTTCAACTCTGAAAAATATCAATTTGAGCAAAATTTTGTACAGGATTATCCCACTGACTACAAAAGTAGACCCCCTACAAAAGAGCCTTCCCATTTCGCAAACAAGATGACGCTTACAGAATCATCAAATAGCGCAAAAATCAGCTGCCATACAAAATTTCGGGATAATTTCTTGATTTTTAAAGGCCTTGGAATAATACGGGTTAATCATGTTGCGAGTATCATGCATGCTTCATCAAATACTAGTAAAAATCAAAGTAAGCGTTTATATCAGTCAGCATACCTTAAGAAGTGATGCTTCTTTTCTTTATCAAAATTTTATAATATCGTGAACAACTTAAATTTTTATAGCCAATGACTTTTAAAGCGTCTTCGTTGTGTTTATCAAGTGAGTTACTTTGCATTATGTTGGGTATCCTTAATCACGCCAATTTAAATTCAATTTTGGTCCTTACAAAAAATTCTTTTCTTTCGTTTTTAGAAAATACCAGCATTTATGACAGTGATATAGATCTTAAGACCGTTTTTTTAAGATCTTAACCCTTAAAGGTCTTGTGGTCTCAAAAATTTTTTGGTCATAAAACCAAAAGGTCTTTGAGACCTGTTATGCTTCGTAATGTCTAAAAACCATGTTTATTTCTATGGTGATTGTGTTAAATCATTCCAGAATAAAAAGTTTTCAAAAAACTTAGGACTATCAGAGACATAATTTTAATTAGCAGCGAATCCGAGACTTCGTTTGGCATTCGAAAAGGGCGCCTGTTTGCAGGTGTGGCCGTGCGACCGCAATATGCTAAAGTAGATGAGAAGTTTTTTTGAGGAACATCGTGAGTAAATAGTCAAAAAACGATAGAAACTTCTTCGAAATTCGCAGGTGCGACTGTGTAATTCTGAAATAAGCGGGAAGTTATAAGCTTCTTTCAAGTGAGATCGAGACAAGAACATTGATTTTAGTTTGGCTGCTAATCGACTATCGAGATCTTCGACAATGTCTGGGCAAAACAAACTGCTTTTACCAGGTGTAGAATAAAATCAATAATACAAAATCGAAAGCAAACTTTATTTCACAGTGATTATGGTTGTGATTTGTAATTTAGGAGCGCTATGTTTGGACAAAAAATCAACGAATCGAAGGCGTAAGCCGTCACAATAAAATAAAAGGTTCGGGATAAAATTAACAAGTGCCTAACTTTTAAGGAATTAACTGTTATCAATTATAAGTCAATTAATAGGCCTATTTGTAGGGTAACGTCAGCGTTGCGAAAACTATTTGTCGGCCACGAATTAGAAGACTTTCTGCTACGATGTTGTTCACACTGATATTTTTAAAACACAAAAAGGGGAAGTCTAAACCGATTTAGTTCCAAATTCATATTACTTGATTGCCCAGTTTTGTTTTGTTGCTCTAATGATTGGTGATACTTTGTTTTCGTGCTCAATAGAAAAATATGCAGCATTGATTTTACTGAATTTAATCTGATATGGCAATGCCAATTTGACTAAAATGTGAAGAATGAAAGTGCAGTAGTTCGTTTTGTTGTTGATGCCATGGCTGGCTTCTTGCCTAAATTCGTCAACGCAGTTTATTACAGCAGGTCGAGCCATAATCCATTTCTTTTATCAACAAACAAAATTCTTTGCGGCAAAATGTAATGTATGTTGATTTATTGATATTCGTTTAAAACAGAAACCGACTACACGATAAAACTTCGCTAGCCTAAACATTGCGCTTAATTTGAGTAAATTATTTGTTGTTAAAAAACAGGCTGCCAAATTGCAAGCTGTGATTCGAACGTCATTGGATGCATTTTTCACGAATTTGAGTTTTACCAAACAGACTACAATATGTTCAGTTATTTATGCTCGTAGTTTGCAACGAGTTTTTACTTTGTATACCGTAGAAAATTAGTAAGTTAACCATTAACAGTACATATGAAAATAAGTTTGATTTTTTGGTTTCGCAAAATTATAGTTCTTGTTCTTGTTCATAAGTGGTCTTGGTCTTGAATGAGCGATCTTGATCATGGTTTCTCTGCTTGCGTTCTTAACCGTATCACTGGTTTACGAGCAGGAGATCTGTATCGTCAATAAGCTCAAAAAAAGGATCTTTATAACCTGAGACCTAGGAAACTAGGTACCACAAATAGGCCACGACTTTTTTCATTTTGATTGCCACGTTTATTGATCTATTGCTTTACCTGTGAATCAAAACGATGTTATTGAAACGATTTAGATGCGCAAGTCTCTTGTTGATGCACCCACAACATCTAAAAAATGTTGTCTGAAAGATTTTTCTCCAAAAGTTGTGCCTAAGGTATCTTCACCATTTTAGACTAAACAAATGTTTTTAGGGGATTTATCGACTTTACTATATGTCGCGCTGTTGATTTTTTATGTCCTGCATATAAGTTAGATAATTACCAAGTCAGCGTATAATTTGAAATCTGTAGTCAATATGACTATAAAAATTGCTTCTAAGACTCGCCTAATGATACTAAAATGCAACAAAACACTAGTTTGGTGGCTTGTTCTAAAATTTTGATTGAAATAATGAAAGAAAAGAAAAGGATGGGCCTTATTAGAACAGGGTACCTACACTTGATTGGAGTACCAAGGCTTTCGGAATGTGAAATACGATGTACCACTACTAAAAAAGGTTGACAAGCTTTATGCTAAGCCATGACACAAACCAATTAAATTGTTGTCCCGCATTTTACCATGGATTAAGCATTAGTTGTAACACAATAATAAAGATAAAGATTAACTCCAGGTAAGTCTGTCAGGTAGAGTGTCATATTTCAATTAAAGTAGGAACATTTTGCTCGAGAATTTCTGATTTAGGTTTATAGTTTAGTATTATTTGAGCATCATGTGATTTTGCACTTAAAAATTTGAGCTCAAACTTTATAGAATATTAAACAAAAGGAATGTGAAGTCATCAGTCGACTTAGAACAAAGGTTGAACTCATTGCCACTTTAACGACATCAAGAATAGACTTTGGAAAGCGAATTAATAAACAGCAATCAACTGCCATTGAAGTTCACGTTCTAGCCGCTGCGATGTCGATGCGGTTCATGAGTGAACAACAATTATGTTATTAAAAGCTTGTGACCTCATTAGCGAAAAAGGACGGAAAAAACTTGTTACTTTGAGGGTGCAAATATACTTTCGTCACAAAAGTGGTGAGTCAGGTGGCTAAACAGATATTTGATAAAGCTGTGGGGAGAATTTTTCCTTCATATTGTTGCATCAAATTTTTGGAAATCCGTTTGTCAACTACTTTTTTTGTCTCAGAGTCCAGGAAGAGTAAACCGTTGATTTCATGGGGTGGTTTACAGAATGAACAAATAGTGGTTTGGATTAATGTCTAATATAATTTGTAGGCCAGATTTCTCCACCTTTCCAGATCACAATCATTTCTAGACCAGATATCTATGCGATCATAATCGTTGTCGGTGATTTGTAATTAATCGTAATTAAATTCGATTACATGATGTGTAAAAATCGTAATTGACCTGGAGAAATGTAAGTGATTCCTTGCAGATGCACGTTGAAATTCAAATCTTGTCTTTGATCAATTGAACAAATCGTGTTTCCAAGCTAAGAAGCAACCACATATATAACTAAGGCCACACTATTCGTCTGCCAACAGATACTGAACGACGACACAGCACAGATATTTTCGTATAAGACAACAATTATGAGGCAAACATCAAATAGACAACAGAACGTATCAAAAAACACACTGTTCCACATGCGCAGCTATAGGTTTTTATCAAATTAGACCACTTTTGGTTATTTTTGATGCAAAATTGAGGTTAAAGCTTTTTAAAATCTGTTAACACTGTCAGCAAGTAAAACTTCTTAATCTTTACCAAACGCTAAGCATCGGTCATCTAGATTTAACAGGCAACGCGAATAATTGCTTTCGTAAAATAGTCTATCCAAACAGCTCTTTTTCTTAAAAAAATGATTTCTCTGTTGAATTTAAACGTATAAATCTTATATGAAATGTTCTGAATTTTAAACCCGCAGTCTTTCGATACAAGTCTTGACACTCAGTTCATCAAGTCGTGCGGTTAGTAATTGTAATTTGAACCTTTTGCCCCGACTATTCCAAAATTTACGTGTGATTAATTCGAAGACCAAGTCAAAAAATGTATGCAAGCGAGTATAATTGGGAAGTTACAACTGGGAGAACGGTCAAAACATTTGTGTGAATTTAACTGTTGAAGATTTGAATAAAATAACCGTTGGAGATTGCCATTGCTGTTTGGATTACAAGTTACTGAACGTTCTGTGTATATTTTGGATCGGTTCCGTCATAGTCCGGTAAGCTCAACTGTAATACTCGTTTTTTATTACCTATTTATGCCGCTGGTTTTTCTTTACATTGATTCTTTAATATTTAAATTATTAATCCGAAAATTGACAATAACTTGTGTTATAACTGAACCCGTAGTCTAATCCCGTTTTTGCGCATATGGAATTCAAACATAACTTGTGCGTAATTGAACCCGTAGCCTGGTCTCGTTTTGTATATATGTGATATTCCAGCATAACTTGTGTTGTAATCGAACCTGCATTCTGATCTCATTTGTGTGTGCTTCATTTGGTAATTTATTTCCGTGTTTCAGACAACCGTATTTCTAACACTCCCCCATATTGATACCGCATCAATACACAAATACTTATAACATCGGGTGGAAGTGAACTCTAGATTACGCGTAAGAACTCGGCTATATACACCTGTCTCAGCAACCTCAGTCTTCCAAAGCTGATTAAAAAGGCTGCTGTTACATCTCAAAAACTTTGAGTTCTGCTAATGCCACCAGGTTGAATAGTAAAGCAAATAATAAATAAACAGTATTTGAGGTGTTCATTAATTCTCCTGATAATGTCAACAGAGCTGTTACCAAATTGAGTTAAGTGGAGCAGCGGTGGTGGGAAGAAGAACTGACCGATACAGAAATAAATCCACTGAAAGAGCTCATCACTATTCTTGGAACTTTTAAAGAGGGTACTGACCTTACCCACAAAACAAGGTGATTATTGATTGGTCAATTGTTCCAGCCATCGTCGGTCATCGTACCACACTTTGTCTCAATGAACCAGATGACTCAAATTCTTTTCGTTGTTCAGAACTGTGGTATAGGCTTACAAAGTTAATAGAGGCTTGTTCAACACGCTTAGAACAATTTTTAACAACAAACAATAAATTAGGCGCTGTTCTTAATCCCAACTTAAAAAATATCTGGCTCGGGAGGGAAAAAGATTCCCGAACTGAAGATTAAATCCAACATATTGACCTTGGCGAATAATCATCTGAATCAAAAAATGATGCCAGCACACCTCCTGTGAGTCTGTTGAAAGCAGAAACACAAGAAATAATCAACAGAGCTGTTTGCCTTCATGAAAGCTCAATCTTTAAGCGAAGAACCATCAAGAAAGTCTAGTAAAGAAAATGAAAAATGAAACACATACACAGCTGGAAGATTTTCACAGAGAAAAACCGTCAAAATAGAAAAGTCACCGCTCCTCTTTTGGAAGAAGAGGGCAAGTGAAAAAACTAAAAGTAGATTACTGCCCAAAATTGCAAGAAAATACTTGTTCTTTAGGGCAACATCCTCTCTCAGTGAGATTGCCGAAAACATTCACTGGGAGCGGCGGGGAGCCATGTCAAACTTACTTCTCAAACAGCGGACCTTTTTCGCGACTAGCGGCGACATACTACGTATTGTGAATTCTAAACCAAAATAATTGTCTAATATTTTTGGTCTTTTTTTGAGTTTTGATTTGCTATGTTTACCTCAAATATGTTAAAAAAGAATGTTTTCATGCAGCTCGTGGTGGCAATCTATTAATAAGCTGGGCTATTATCATGCTTTCAACATTTTAAAAATATTTTCTAAACAATGTAATCGTAATCGAGATGATTACATAATGATTGCAAAACAAAATAATTGTAATTGCAATCAAATTTAATTTCATGGCGTGTAATCGCAATCGACCTTAAAGATAGAAATTTCTACATCTCTGTTCTAGGCATTATCTTGTCCTTTTAGCTTTGAACCAACCGACCACTTCCCATTAGAGCAGTGGGTCTGCACCTTTTTGAAATCACAAATCCCGATAAGATTGTTTTAAAAACTTGAACCACTTTGCGAGAATAACATCACAAAAATTGAAGTCTCCTTTGGTTTTTGCTGGTTTCAAAATTGTGCCAATAATTGTCTTCTTCGGTATTTTTTGAGCGACTAATCTTTTTCTGGTTAATTCTTCCTCGTTAAAAACTTTTCACCGCAGAAAACACATGTAGACCTACGACAAGGTCAAAGTTGTTTCGGTGATATGGTCCTTGCGTAGAATTACATCACAAATGCGGTTATACAATTGTTCAAACTAGTCGGGCGCCTATCTGCCTAAATATATTGATAAACGTTTGATCACGCCAAGATACTTACGAGAAAGATCATCAGTTTTTTTTTTTTATGAATCAAGCAGTGGTGATGGAGAATATAGTTCAACAAAGAATATGTATCGTGACGTCAACCTAACTTCCACGAAAACCTACCACAGATTCACATCTTCTTCCGGCAGATGTTTAACTTATTATCGTTATTAAATAGAAAACTTTATTACAATGTAAATTTTTAAAAGTTTCCCGCAAGAGTATTATTTTAGCGCAAAACTTCAAATCATTACGGATACCGGGTTCAGAAGTTTGAGTGGAATGGGGAGATCGTCTCAGCACGTCAATCATGCCAAAAAATACTGGTCTTTTGAATATTTATGGACTGCACGAGCCCCCAGGACCCTTCTCTCAACAATACTGGGGACGCTCCACACTGCGCTTTGCACGGGAGCAGAATCAATTATGGATGAACTACTGCCAATGAGAGGAGTACGTTGATGTTTAAATCCACACTGCAGTTGTGTGGAGTTCTTTGTTGATGAATTACAATTATTTTTTCTTTCACTTCCTAAAAGTTTAAAAAGAAATTGTTGCCCAAGAAAAACATCAACCAAACAAGATCAAACATCAAACGGCGCACTCCCCGACCAGCTTTTTAAAAAAGTTTGTGCTGCTTTACACAAATTTCACAAACGACTTCAAGCGTATATTTCAATTACCACAAAAACCGTTTCTAGGTATTTTGCCAAAATTTTTAAAAATCAATGCCGGATTTTGGCATAGCTTGCATTCGGAAATAGCGATTGTTTTTGGATTTTTCTGAAAAAAGTACACCATTGGAAACTGTTTGGTGATTCAAAAATGATGTCCATAGTTCTTGGAATGCAGGTTGTTTACATAACCTACCAACGTTTTTTGTGCCAGTAAATATTGAAAGCTAATTGAATTAGCCACTACACACCGATTTTTTGACAGCAACAAACAAGTTTAATTCACATCGGAGTTTAATCAAGTCAAATCTGTTTAATTTCCAATATTTTTACCAATATTTAATGTAAAGGTTGAAAAGTGTCAAATAAAACATAACCAAATTTTAACATTTCGCTTCAATTATTTACTATTGCATTCAATCAATTCACTCCTGGTTAACATCCGTCAATCAGACATCATCGTCGAGTGTCCTATGCAAGGGCACAACAACGAAGTCATAATGGAGTTTGAACGCATGATCATTGGATCATAATCGTCATTAAATCATGCCTCAACCCGCTCGATCACGTTGACGACAAATATCACCTTATTAGCACCACCAAGGGAGGACAGAGTAAGCAACTGAGTGGACAATTGGGATCATTTTGTCATTTTGTCATGCCCTAACCATAAAAGAAAATTGCCAGCGAGTAAGCATGGCAGGTGACTACAAGCCATCTATTGCCTGCCCTAAAGAGTCCGCAATACAGCTGTCAACTTAGCCAGACCAACATGTCTAAATTTGAAAACAAAGACTAACTTATAGAAGAGTTGAAATATTACAAATGTTATTAAAAATAAACATTAAAACTGAAAACTTTATCGGAGTTGCGGAAATGAGAAACAGAAACATTAACATAACGTGCAAAACCAGGGAGAATGTTCTAGAATTGTACGCAAAACTCAAAGATATCAAATTTATTTACAATCTGACACTTTATTAAGCCGTAAACATAAACATATTATTGGGGTGGATACCGATCCCCATGCCCACCGAAGCAGCAAAAAAGAACTTGAAGCTAATTTTGGTACTGTTCCAAAAATTACACATAAAAGCACAGTAATTATTTACGTTCAGGCATGAGAATTGACACCTTGAAAAAACTTGATTTTCAAAGCAAGCCTATTCCAAGTTACATTCAAGTTAGTGGTTGCGAAACATATGTTACCTACCAAGGACAGGTAATACTTGTAAATGCTGTGGTGTTGCAGACCACGTGCAATTAGAATACCACAAGTGGGCAACTGGTTTTCCTGCACTAATACCTAGAAAACCACGTGCATCAAGCACAATTGTGCCTGAAACGAATGTGCATCCTGAACCAGTTAACTCGTAAAAAACAAGAACGATTTCACTATCAGAGTTGCACGAAACGGAATCAGTATCTGCTGTAAGCTCAATTAAATTCGAAAACAACTCAACAACACTTCCAACCACCTTCAAGCTGATCACGTGAAAAATCAAGGTAAAGCAATTGATAATATTGAAGTCGACAACGACCTCCATTTGTCTTCTGAAATACCACCAACAGCAGAATATGAATCCAAAAGAAACCACCAAAATGGTAATCAAATTCAATCACCCACACATTATCTCAAGATTGGTGGCAGGTTTCATGTCAGATTGCCTGCATCTCGTGTAACGCCCAAGTCCTGACCAAAGAAACCTCTGTTTAAACTATTTGTGACGAATGCGGTGAGGAACAATATGTGGTGCGCCTTTGCTGTGATGTGCAAGATTCAAATTAATGCTATTCCGTCAAAATGGATGAACGCTATACAGAATGTTGTGTCTGCAAATCAGGCATGAGGCGAATTCCATACAGCAATCCATTTCAATCTATAGAGCAGCTTGGCAATAATTTGTTTGAGTGCCAAAGTACTCAAAATATTCCATTGCTTGTATATGCCAAAATGTAAACAAGTTGCCTCCTAAAACAATGAACTTTAAATGTACTATTTCAATTGTTTGACATTTACAGTACACTGCGACTGTGGTAGAATAACTCACCAAGAGCTTAAAGGCCCTTACAAATGTCCTTGCGGGTACGAATTGGAATCAATAAGTCAACAAGAGCATAAAAGCCCTTACAAGTGTCCTTGCGGATATGATTTCGAATTTGTTACAAACTTTGGAGTTAAAACTAATTAGGCATAATTTGCACTGCATTTTCCTATCTCCAAACTTCTAGTGTACTGATAATGCTGTTAACAATTGCAAGTTTTAATATCAATGAGTTGAAGAATAACCTTAAACTAGGGTTGGATTTTCCGGATAACGGTTACCGGTTAACCGATTAACCGGGAGTTTTTTTGCTATTCGATATCTGGATATAATTCTGTCGGTTAACCGGATAAAATAATGTCGTTGCTAATGCTTTAACACTTTTTAGTAAGTTTCAACATTTTTTGTTATGAGGCGACTGACTCCCGCTGAGCGCAATTAAACTTTTGTTCACACTTTTATTGTCTTATATTTTAAACCACTCGAAAAATGCATGAATGAACTTTACTCACACGTCCCAAAGAAAGCCAAGGAAATGATCATTTTCATAGAAGACTGCATTTACATTGTGAGGTAAAGTTTGTGAAGTGTGCAGGGTTCGGCTGTAAGAAGATTTCAGTTGAACTTGAAAAGCTTTGAATACAGCCTAGTTTAAACTGACTAAATTTAAGAGAAATTCCGCGTGGGGTTACTTTCTACGATTAAGAAATGGTGATAGAGCAAAATGAGAAACCTGCGAAAACACGATATCTTGTAAAGGTAGATCTACAGAAGCAATGAGAAACCACCTTTGTCTAAAACAGAAAATTCTTCTCGACACAAAGAAGGCAAGACAGCAAGTTTCTTTAGCAAACGCAAACAAAAGTTCCGCGGGCACCAGCACGATTGAAAACTATTTAAACCAACCAAAGAGTCGCTGGAAAGGGTTGCTGCAGAGCTAGCAGCTGTGGACAAAATTTCTTTTAACACCATTTCTACTAGTAAGCAACTAAGACAAGCATTTTTAGCAAGAGGATTCAAGCCACCACAAACGGTGCAAAATGTCAGAAGTATTATCATATCTTTTTCCCATACACTGAAAAGCGATATAAAGAAAATGATTGAAATAAAAAAAGGGGCTGGAAGATTTTGTTGTCACTCTTGATGAATACACAAGGACAAAAAGCAGAAAATACATGAACTGAAACCTGCACTATGATTCAGACCCAGTTAATTTAGAAATGGTAAAGAATCAAAGGCTCTATGCCAGCTGAAAGAGTAGAGAATTTGGTGAAAGAAAGATTGCATGAGTTTGGCCTCAACATGGAAGACATTGTTACAGCTACGACAGATGGAGCTAGTTTGATGAAGAGTTTTGGAAGAACGATTTGTTGCGTCCATCAGCTCTGTTTTGCGCATGATTATCATGTAGCAGTAACTGATTTCTTGTATGCAAGGCACAATTTCTTTGAAGGACTAGAAAAGGAAAGGGAAAATAATAATAGTGGATTGGATTCAGAATTTCCTTCAGAAGAGGAGATGGAAGAAGTTGATGAAGCTGCTGTAGATCAAGTGGACACTGAAACAATTGGCGTAGAACTTCAACAGTTTGTTGCGGAAGTGATAGGGAAGGTTAGAAAAGTGGTAAAGATGTTTTGCAAAAGTCCTCTTAAGAACGAAATTCTGCAAAAGCATATCAAAGCACAATTGAACACAGAGCTGAAGTTAATTCTAGATTCAAAAACTAGATGAAACAGTCGTTTAGAGATGATTAAAATATTTGTAAGAGCGGAAAATGTATCAGAATGGCTCTTGTCGAAATTGGAACTTCTACCACCATTACGAACGCAGAAATTAAAATTCTCCATGATCTGATTGATGTCCTTGAACCTGTCAATCACGCTGTAGATGGACTTTGCAGGAGGAACGCTACACTTCTTACAGCTGAGCGGATTCATGATTTTGTGTTTAAAACTCTCTCTAATTCTAATTCTGCATACTCGGCATCTCTTAAGTTTCATCTTGAGATAAAACCAAAGACAGGAGAAATGCATTTCTTGTTCACCTACTTGAATATTTGCATGATACCAATTTTTTAATGGAGAACAAGTTTGATATTTTTGGCCAATACGGAAACAAAAACAAGATGTACACTCTTGCTGCAACCCTAATGCAAAAGCGGTTTGGAGTACCAGAGTCTGGTCCTGGAGAAGAAAGCCAGTTTGCGTCACTCGCTTCTACTTCAGTATGTAGAGACTCATCACGTGCATCTCTCAAGGAAGAACTAGAGCGAGCTATCACGTCAGCATCAATTCCAGCTACTCGTTTCCATTATTCCAAACCTTAACAGAAGAATGGTCCAAAAGGAATGTGAAGTGTTTGAAGCTTCTGGGATACGACCTGCCAACCTTCAGACTCTCTATGAAGCTCTGCTTACTATTCAGCCCACTTCTGTGGAAGCAGAAAGAGCATTCAGTGCATGTGGACTCTTTGTTATAAAACTCCGGTCTCGTCTACACGATTCCACAATCGATGCATTGTGCTTTATAAGAAATGCGTTGCAGAAATAGTGAACATTAAATCTGCGAGATTTTTTTATATTCAATTGTACTGCACGTGTGCTTATGTTTATAATAAAATTGTACAATACTTCTCATATTTAGCAGTCATTATCCGGTTAACCGGTTAGCTAAATTCCAAGTGCACGGATGTATCCGTTATCCGGATAATAAAAATTATTGATATCCGAACTAACCCTACCTTAAACGTAAAACTAATATCAAAACTTGATTTCATGGAATCAAATTTATTTTCCTGTAACCCAAAGCAAAAAAGAAGAAATTTTATATAATATAAATCACACTCAAAATGATCTCACCAAGCTTATAGAAACCAAAACTAAAGGCCTGCCTACAAAAATAGAGCACGTTGGATGGATTTCGGGAAAAAAAAATACAAAGTATTTTCTCCATTAGGAAAAATGGCATGTAGAGAAAAGATCCATCAAATCCTCATGCAGTGCTTAAAGTAAATTGATTGATAAACAAGAAGATATTTTAAAAGAACTTGTAACTTTTTATGAATCCTTATGTTCTGAAAACCGACAATGCTGTGAAAAAGAGTGTTATAATTTTATACGAACGCTATAGCTACCAAGTATTAATAAGGCAAAATTGTCCGAATGTGAAAAGCCTATAACTGATAATGAATGCCAGAAAGCCATTTTTCAACTAGCCAACAACAAATCTCCAAGCCTTGATAGCTTTTTTATTGAATTTTGTAAAATTTTTTGGACTGAAATTAATAGTCTATTTAAGTAATGTCTTGGTTTTTCCAAACTTACCAACCAATTGAGTGATTCCCAGTATGAGAATGTAATAAAGTTATTGCCTAAATCCGGAAAAACAAATTGTCTGCCTCCAACTACAGGCCAATCACATTGTTAAATTGTGATTATAAAACAATATCCAAAGTTATAACCAACAGAATAGACCCTTTTTGAATGACCTTATAGAAAAAGAACAAAATGGCTTTATGAAAGCCAGAAACATTGGAGATAACATTCGTTTATTATTTTATATTGATTACGCAAACCACGAAAAAATGCTAGGCGCTCTATTATTAGCAGATCTACACAAAGCGTTTGATTCTTTATACTGGTCTTTTATTTTTGCGATGTTAAAATGTTATGGTTTTAGTAATTCTTTAATTAACTGGATAGGAATTCTATACAAAAATCATAAATGCCGTATTGTAAACAATAATTTTCTGAACCCTTTTTTCGATGTCAAGAAAGGGGTGAGGCAAGGAGACCCCTCTCTCCATAGCCTATAGAGTGTTTAGCCATCATGTTGCGTCAGAGCAGCAATACAAAAGCATTACGTTAAATAAACAGACCTTTAAAGTATCTTTGTTTGCAGACGATGTTGCTATTTTCTTGAATAAAAGTGCTTTGCAATTTAACTACGCCTTTGACATTTTAAATGTATTTTGGCAAAAATCAGGCTGCAAAGTCAATATAAACAAATTCAATGCTTTTTATGTTGGATCTAGTAGGGACAACGGACTTTGACACTTTTCCGTTAACGGCTTATCTTGGCCTCAAAATCTTATCAAATACCTAGGTGCTAATATACCGACTAACAACTTTGACAACAATTTACTCTTCAGCGAAAATTTTCTAAAAGTAGGGCGAGAAGTGCAAACTCTTTTAAATATTTGGTGATCTCGCGGTCTCACATTGTTAGGAAAAATTACAGTATTAAAAAATCTGGTTATTCCCAACTTATTTACCGGTAACGTTGCCAAAAATTTTCATAAAGGAACTCAATCAAATTATGTAAAAATTTATTTCGGGCTCAAAATGGAAAAAGATCGGTCGTTCTCAACTATGTTGTGATGTAAAAGAAGGTGGTAAAATGATTGACATCAATCAGTAAGTACTTTCTCTTAGGTTTAACTTCATTTTTAAACTTTTTGATACTAATTACCAATTCAGTTGGAAGTCCCTTGAAAATCGATGTATTGATGAGAATGTCCTTTTCTGCATTTTGCGTTCTAATGTGAAGCTAAATAACATGCTAGTTGGAAGGGTGGCTTTTTCACGCTTTACCTTTACCATCTTCAGAACTTTAAAACATTTCACCAATGTCGACAATGATTCCAAATATTTATGGTTTAATGAAGCCGTTAAATACTGAAATCAATCAATGTTTGTTGAGGAATTTTGCAAAGCCGGGGTTTTTGATTTTTTTCAGCTGCTTAACTCGAGACTATAAATTAAACGATGAAATGGCATCAGCCTTTTACATGATCCCAAATAACACGAATTTTATCAAATACATAAAACTCAATTCAGCTATTGCAATGGCCTGATATACAACTATAAACAATAACTCTGATAAATCTTCTTAGGCTTTTTCTGACTTTAAGCAAACTGTCAAAAAACAGATTGCTGCTCTGGGTAGCTCAAGCAAGACCGCATATCAATTTTTGAGAGACAAAGTTAAAGTACTATCTGTTAAACAACAACTAAAATGGTGTGATAAATTGCAACTTCCATCCGATGCAATTTATGGTCAACTATTTATGAAAATAACTACTATGCCACAAATGAAACTAAACTACGGTCATTTCAAATCAGATCAAACTTAAGATCGATTGTTGCTAATGTACCACTGCATGTCCTTGATATTACTTCTGATAATTTATGAACGTTTTGTCGTAAAGCACCGAAAACTTTGATACACGTATTTTGTGATTGCAAAATTGTTGTCGCTTTCTGGAATGACGTAACCGATTGAATTTTAAAAAAAGTTCGTATCGATGTCCCTTCGATAAACTTTCATGAGCTGTTTGGATTTTATGTACAATATATTAATATATAATCAATTGGTCAACCTGATCCTTTTATCAGCAAAATTCTTCATTTACCGGTGTAAATCTTCGAAAAATACACCCAACAAACTCCTATCCTATTACACAAAAAATTCATGAAAAAATCAGAACAAACCTTAGAAACATAACAAATTGCAACTTCACTACATAAACTGACCAAATTTATCTTAGACATTGTAATTATGCTTTATCTTTTGCTTATATTTTGTGTTCTTGTTTTTGTGCCTACAAAAAAAATAAAGATAAAAAAATTACTAAATAAATAGACCAAAGAATATTGTGACCGAACATTAACAACCAAGTCAACTCCAGGTCAGTCTGTCAGTTAGATTGCTTTGTTTCGGTTTAAACAGGAGCTCTTTGCTCAAGAATTTCTCATTAAGTTTTCAGTTTCATGTTATCTGAGCGTCAGGTGACATTTGCATTTCAAAACCTGAGCTCAAAACCCTTCACATAGTGGCAGAACGAGCACAACAGGCAAAACTAAGATTATATCGAATTATTTCATACACAGAGCATGCATTCACTCGTATTTTCAATGACTGTCACGACACACTCAAATGCCGTCCAACACCCATCAGTGACCCGTGCCATCCACACTTTGTTAGCGTGGACATAATGGCCGTTGTTACCAAATGTACTAATATCGTGACATCATACACAAGTCAAACCACGTTTGCCCTTCTCGGTTCTTCAACGGTTGTTTTCTAGCGGCGCCAATGCGTGACCGCTGAGTATCGAACTCAGGGCGTTGTAGATTTATATCCAATCTGCTGGTCTTCATCTTTCGAATCAATCAAGTTCGTTGTTGATTATGTGAGAAACAATGTTTGTTAAAATACTCTCGCTGATACAAAATCAAACTTCGATGATTGAAATTTTGTCGCTTCAATGTTTGCGTATAAACAAAATGGCAAAATTACAACATAACCACTGGTGTAAGTTAATGAGTCAGGATCCAGTCAAGCTTGAGAACTTAATTTGCTAAATTAAAATCCACAATCCATTTCCATTCAAGTTATGTAATTGATACTCGACATTTTATTTTGCAGTACACGATCGTCACCCAACCGCTACTAAACGATTGCCAGTTGATATCGAAGCAGGTCTGGACCAATGTCCAACGGGGTCCAGTTCGTTTAATCAACGTTTGACAACGTCTATCATCCAATGGTCGTGTGGTTCAAACCTCAATGCCACTGCGATGTTGTACTTCTGGTGGGGCCATCGTACCATGATTACACAAGTAAAGAAACCACGAAGATAAGAGCTCTGACCGACAGTCGAAATCACAAAGCTAATCTCGGCGATCTTCTACGCTTAACGTCACTGTCGCTCTACTGCAAGTATGCAGGACGAAATTCCAATCAAACAAAACAAAATAAATCTTCATCGCTTTTGTGTTTAACACAGTTGTGCTTGACAGAAATATGACATCGTTCAACTTGTTATTATCGATCGTAGTAATATCGCGTTTCATCGAGCAATCGCATCGCATGTGCTGTGAAGCTCTCTCGTCGATTGAAAGCAAACAAATGATCACTAAACTTCCTACTTCATCAATATTATCTCCATGTCATGAGAAGTTTATAGCCCAGGGAGTAAGTTCAACACTGATTGTGAGCTCACCAGGTTTAATTGTGTCGTCATCAACGAGCTCTTTATTAAACATCATTTAAGTCTGTCAGCGTCCTATGAAGATAAAAACCATATAACGATAAATATTCAGGATGGGCTCAATCTAACATGCATGTATTATTTACCTATTGATGTAATTACGATGATTTACATCGAAATCGGAATAAGCTTGCCAACAGTGTGATCGATGAACCTCACAAAACTGTGCATTTTTGAAAACGTTTTATTGCGATTTCCCAGCTTGATTACAATGCATTATATAGAAAAGCTTTCTGCCAATACTACTGGTAACTATGTAAACAGATTTCAACATAAGTTCTTCTAGCGCAGTTATTAACATTTTAAGAGTCAATCTTTTGCGTTTTCATAGCATTTTCCAGGAATCTCTGTCGAAAATAACTTACAAACCGAAAACTTGTTTATCGACATGCATTGAAATGTTTTCATTTTGCTACAAACATGTCATGACAGCATAGAATCGACACTATATCTCGTATCCCCAATTCCATACCCACTCCCCGGTTAAAACCGTTGTTCTAGCATAACCAACAAACCGTTTTCCAGCAAATTTATATCATGGCAACACAGAGTACTTTTATGCTGTGTTTGCATTCAATGAGATCTGATTTATCAAACACAGAGAAACTAACATTACTTTGCTGTTCGCAATTCTGTTGGTTCACAACAATGAAATCAATTTTATTACAATGTTGTGATTAAACCCAGGCATAACTATAAACTAGTACAGGGGTGGCCAACCATTCAGAAACCAAGAGCCACATTTCTTACTGTGTTTCTGCAAAGAGCCACATTATAGACAAAATTTAATGATTGCATGAACATCACCCCACCTCTTATTCACACACATTAACACATACCTTTGCTCAGCTAGATTTATTGTAAATGCCACAAACCAACATGATAATGACAGAAATTTACAAGCTATTTATTATCATGCATATTACTTAGTCAGTGGGAATTCTGGCATATCTAGCTCTTTGCTTATTCAGGGTGGCGGCTTGCCCGCTGGCATTTAGCAGGGTGGGAAAATGCGTCAAATCTCCCCTTTTAATATGCTCCTTAAACAGCTTCAGTTTGTTGACAAAAGCAGACACACTTTGCTCTAGGTCAGGCAGCAATTTCAACTTACCCTGCAAATTCAGGTTCAATCTGCTCAAGTGACACAGCATGTCGACCAAAAAAGCTAGATCTATAATCCACTCGAGGTCCGAGAGCTCAGGATAATTTTTGTTCTTCTTTTTCATGAACAGTTTCACAGCATGTAAAAGCTGAAAAAAGCGAGAGAGTACCTGGCTTTTTGGCAGCCACTTTACGGTGCAGTGCAGCGGCAGGTCACCTGGAAGCCCTTGGTCTAGCTCAGCGATGAAATTCTTGAATTGTTGGTGGTGAAGCGCATGTGTACGGATGTAGTTGACGATTTCCATTACAGTCTTCATGACGTTGTCCAACTTCAATGATTTAGTTGCTCCCTGTCAATGATACAGTGAAAACTCCAAAACTCAGGAAATGTTTGGTCAGCTTTGCACAGCCCCATAAATCCGTTCACAGATCCGATCATGGCTGGCGCTCCATCCGTGGTTATTGCAGTTAGTTTTGCTATGCGCAGATTTGCTTTCTCGATTGCAGCCATCATTGCTTCTTTCACGTCTATGCCGCGGGCTCTGACTTTTAATGGCACAATATCAAGGAGTTCTTCTTTGATCAAGTAATCCGTTGAAATAAATTGTGCAAATATTGCCAATCGGGGCTTGTCTTGTATGTCACAACTCTCACCTAATACGACACTAAAATACTCGAAAGCTTGGAAGTCAGAGTGCAACTGTGATATTAGATATTCTGCGTTCAACAGTGTGATGGGACAGTTGGACATCTGACAACATTCTTTTCAGTTTGTTGTTTTCAGAAGACAAGTTTTCAACAATGTCGCAGAGGCATTTTTTAACGAACTCTTATTCATGTATGGCTTTTTGGCCCGTGCAATGTTTCAAGCCACTTGATGCGATGCAAGCGTTACAGTCTCTGAGTGCTTCGCAAATTTTTGGAAAACCTGTATCTGCTTTTCTGCTTGACTTTTCAAAGTGATCAACTTATGTTTGCGAAGTTCAGTCTCTTTCGGAAATTCGCGGTTGATGTTAGCATGGAGTGACCTGAAGTGACGCTGAAGATTTGAAGCTTTGAAATGCGCCAATGACGCCTGGCATATTAGGCAGAATGACTTGCTATTACGTTCAGCAAAAAAATATTAGCCCTCCAACTCTGTGAAAAACGTCCTGTGTTCATCCTCATATTTTCGTTTTGCTGTGCATTTTTTCTCCGCCATTATTACTAAAATATATTAAACTATTACTCAAATATACTAAAAGCAAAAAAAACGCAAACTTAATTAGCCTGTCCACATGTACATAAAATACTACAGAACTAGCAAAGCTACTGGCAGATTTTGACTAGAACCAGGCTGCTGATAAAAGAAATAAGGCTTGTGAAAAAGAGCCGCATAAAACCAGGCAAAGAGCCGCATGCGGCTCGCGAGCCGCGGGTTGGCCACCCCTGAACTAGTACAAGGCTAGTCATGTTGAAAAGAACACAATGATTCGGTTAGTGACAGGGCACACGAATCACACAACACACAAAGCCTATTCGGCAAACAAAA
Source organism: Trididemnum clinides (assembly GCA_963675345.1). Taxonomy (NCBI): domain Eukaryota; kingdom Metazoa; phylum Chordata; class Ascidiacea; order Aplousobranchia; family Didemnidae; genus Trididemnum; species Trididemnum clinides. The sequence continues at coordinate 13,237,337 of OY776287.1, read as the reverse complement.
ATAACACACCTGAATCTAATGATGTCAAATCTGCTTATTTACCAAAACTTGGGTTTAACATTCAAGTTGAACCGATGTCATACAAACAAATACTAAAGTTGCTCTTTACCTAGTCGCCTGTCAGCACGATAGCGTTACTGTGTTTGTAGCCATTAAACAATTCTCAAATCCATCCGTTCTTAAGCAACATTACTGGCGTTATACGCATTACCACGCATATTCCAACCAACATCAAACTAGCTTAAAATGTTTTAACTTTTCTTGAGGTGTTACAATTATCACACTGAACAAACCAATTAATCAGATAGCTGGACATTAACCTCAGGTACTTTCACCACATACTGCAGTTGCACCAACTGATGTAACAGTTTTAAAGTTAAACGTTGTCTCAACTTTTATTTCCATTTGTCAATCAACTTATCGTTAGTCACTGATAATATACGCATATTGATGCTCAACTATGGTCCACAATAACATAACAACATGTTTATATTGATATTGATTTAGTTGTTGTCAACTCACCGGGCTTGATCGATTGTTTATGGCGGTTGATAACCTTTTCCAACCACGGATTGTGACGTCAGTCCTCATTACCGCCAATTCCTCTATTTTATCAACACATGATGCAATCACAGCGATTGATTCATCGTTAAAGCGACTCCATCTCACGTCCAACTTCCTCATCTAAATATAAGTTGTATATTAAACTTCTGTTCCACCAACAAAACATCATACCATTAATATTATCTCACTACTCGAAACCCTAATTACAGATCTGAGCAAATACATTCAGTAGTGAAGTCTACACGTCATCATGTTTAACAATGTTTTTGTTGTATTTTCATCCTCCCTACTCTCAGAACAGCGACAGTGACGATAAACATAGAACCAGACCTGCTTCAGAGTTGCTACTACAGGTTGATCGAATTCCCGCTTCAATTGCTTGCTATTGCATTCAATCAATTCGATCCTGGATAATATCAGTTAATCAAACATCATCATCAAATGTCTTATTCAAGGGCACAATAACAAAATGGTAGTGAAGTTGGAATGCATGATCATTCGTTCATAATCGTCATCAAATCGGCACCTCAACTCACTCGACCACATTGACAACAAACATCACCACATTAGCGCCATCAAGCGAAAACATGATAGGCAACTTTATCGACAACTGAGATCATGTTCTACATTTTGTCACACCCTAAACATACAAAAATATTCTGACCTTTCATTAACGACTAAACTCAACTCCAAATCAGTCGGTCAGTTAGATTGCTTTGTTTCGGTTTAAGCAGGAGCTCTTTGCTCAAGAATTTCTCATTAAGTTTTCAGTTTCATGTTATCTGAGCGTCAGGTGACATTTGCATTTCAAAACCTGAGCTCAAAACCCTTCACATAGTGGCAGAACGAGCACAACAGGCAAAACTAAGATTATATCGAATTATTTCATACACAGAGCATGCATTCACTCGTATTTTCAATGACTGTCACGACACACTCAAATGCCGTCCAACACCCATCAGTGACCCGCGCCATCCACACTTTGTTACCATGGACATAATGGCCGTTGTTACCATATGTACTAATATCGTGACATCATATATAAGTCAAACCACGTTTGCCCTTCTCGGTTCTTCAACGGTTGTTTTCTAGCGGCGCCAATGCGTGACCGCTGAGTATCGAACTCAGGGCGTTGTAGATTTATATCCAATCTGCTGGTCTTCATCTTTCGAATCAATCAAGTTCGTTGTTGATTATGTGAGAAACAATGTTTGTTAAAATACTCTCGCTGATACAAAATCAAACTTCGATGATTGAAATTTTGTCGCTTCAATGTTTGCGTATAAACAAAATGGCAAAATTACAACATAACCACTGGTTTAAGTTAATGAGTCAGGATCCAGTCAAGCTTGAGAGTTTAATTTGCTAAATTAAAATCCACAATCCATTTCCATTCAAGTTATGTAATTGATACTCGACATTTTATTTTGCAGTACACGATCGTCACCCAACCGCTACTAAACGATTGCCAGTTGATATCGAAGCAGGTCTGGACCAATGTCCAACAGGGTCCAGTTCGTTTAATCAACGTTTGACAACGTCTATCATCCAATGGTCGTGTGGTTCAAACCTCAATGCCACTGCGATGTTGTACTTCTGGTGGGGCCATCGTACCATGATTACACAAGTAAAGAAACCACGAAGATAAGAGCTCTGACCGACAGTCGAAATCACAAAGCTAATCTCGGCGATCTTCTACGCTTAACGTCACTGTCGCTCTACTGCAAGTATGCAGGACGAAATTCCAATCAAACAAAACAAAATAAATCTTCATCGCTTTTGTATTTAACACAGTTGTGCTTGACAGAAATATGAAATCGTTCAACTTGTTACTATCGATCCTAGTAATATCGCGTTTCATCGAGCAATCGCATCGCATGTGCTGTGAAGCTCTCTCGTCGATTGAAAGCAAACAAATGATCACTAAACTTCCTACTTCATCAATATTATCTCCATGTCATGAGAAGTTTATAGCCCAGGGAGTAAGTTCAACACTGATTGTGAGCTCACCAGGTTTAATTGTGTCATCATCAACGAGCTCTTTATTAAACATCATTTAAGTCTGTCAGCATTCTATGAAGATAAAAACCATATAACGATAAATATTCAGGATGGGCTCAATCTAACATGCATATATTATTTACCTATTGATGTAATTACGATGATTTACATCGAAATCGGAATAAGCTTGCCAACAGTGTGATCGATGAACCTCACAAAACTGTGCATTTTTGAAAACGTTTTATTGGGATTTCCCGGCTTGATTACAATGCATTATATAGAAAAGCTTTCTGCCAATACTACTGGTAACTATGTAAACAGATTTCAACATAAGTTCTTCTAGCGCAGTTATTAACATTTTAAGAGTCAATCTTTTGCGTTTTCATAGCATTTTCCAGGAATCTCTGTCGAAAATAACTTACAAACCGAAAACTTGTTTATCAACATGCATTGAAATGTTTTCATTTTGCTACAAACATGTCATGACAGCATAGAATCGACACTATATCTCGTATCCCCAATTCCATACCCACTCCCCGGTTAAAACCGTTGTTCTAGCATAACCAACAAACCGTTTTCCAGCAAATTTATATCATGGAAACACAGAGTACTTTTATGCTGTGTTTGCATTCAATGAGATCTGATTTATCAAACACAGAGAAACTGACATTACTTTGCTGTTCGCAATTCTGTTGGTTCACAACAATGAAATCAATTCTATTACAATGTTGTGATTAAACCCAAGGCATAACTATAAACTAGTACAAGGCTAGTCATGTTGAAAAGAACACAATGATTCGGTTAGTGACAGGGCACACGAATCACACAACACACAAAGCCTATTTGGCAAACAAAAATAACACACCTGAATCTAATGATGTCAAATCTGCTTATTTACCAAAACTTGGGTTTAACATTTAGGTTGAGCCGATGTCATACAAACAAATACTAAAGTTGCTCTTTACCTAGTCGCCTGTCAGCACGATAGTGTTACTGTGTTTGTAGCCATTAAACAATTCTCAAATCCATCCGTTCTTAAGCAACATTACTGGCGTTATACGCATTACCACGCATATTCCAACCAACATCAAACTAGCTTAAAATGTTTTAACTTTTCTTGAGGTGTTACAATTATCACACTGAACAAACCAATTAATCAGATAGCTGGACATTAACCTCAGCTACTTTCACCACATACTGCAGTTGCACCAACTGATGTAACAGTTTTAAAGTTAAACGTTGTCTCAACTTTTATTTCCATTTGTCAATCAACTTATCGTTAGTCACTGATAATATACGCATATTGATGCTCAACTATGGTCCACAATAACATAACAACATGTTTATATTGATATTGATTTAGTTGTTGTCAACTCACCGGGCTTGATCGATTGTTTATGGCGGTTGATAACCTTTTCCAACCACGGATTGTGACGTCAGGCGTATGTACCACCAATTCCTCTATTTTATCAACACACGATGCAATCACAGCGATTGATCCATCGTTCATCAGAGTGTGACTCAAGTCCAACTTCCTCATCTAAATATAAGTTGTATATTAAACTTCTGTTCCACCAACAAAACATCATACCATTAATATTATCTCACTACTCGAAACCCTAATTACAGATCTGAGCAAATACATTCAGTAGTGAAGTCTACACGTCATCGTGTTTAACGATGTTTTTGTTGTATTTTCATCCTCCCTACTCTCAGAACAGTGACAGTGACGATAAACATAGAACCAGACCTGCTTCAGAGTTGCTACTACAGGTTGATCGAATTCCCGCTTCAATTGCATGCTATTGCATTCAATCAATTCGATCCTGGATAATATCAGTTAATCAAACATCATCGTCAAATGTCTTATTCGATGGCACAATAACAAAGTGGTAGTGAAGTTGGAATGCATGATCATTCGTTCATAATCGTCATCAAATCGGCACCTCAACTCACTCGACCACATTGACAACAAACATCACCACATTAGCGCCATCAAGCGAAAACATGATAGGCAACTTTATCGACAACTGAGATCATGTTCTACATTTTGTCACACCCTAAACATACAAAAATATTCTGACCTAACATTAATGACTAATCTCAACTCCAAATCAGTCGGTCAGTTAGATTGCTTTGTTTCGGTTTAAGCAGGAGCTCTTTGCTCAAGAATTTCTCATTAAGTTTTCAGTTTCATGTTATCTGAGCGTCAGGTGACATTTGCATTTCAAAACCTGAGCTCAAAACCCTTCACATAGTGGCAGAACGAGCACAACAGGCAAAACTAAGATTATATCGAATTATTTCATACACAGAGCATGCATTCACTCGTATTTTCAATGACTGTCACGACACACTCAAATACCGTCCAACACCCATCAGTGACCCGCGCCATCCACACTTTGTTACCGTGGACATAATGGCCGTTGTTACCATATGTACTAATATCGTGACATCATATACAAGTCAAACCATGTTTGCCCTTCTCGGTTCTTCAACGGTTGTTTTCTAGCAACGCCAATGCATGACCGCTGAGTATCGAACTCAGGGCGTTGTAGATTTATATCCAATCTGCTGGTCTTTCATCTTTCGAATCAATCAAGTTCGTTGTTGATTATGTGAGAAACAATGTTTGTTAAAATACTCTCGCTGATACAAAATCAAACTTCGATGATTGAAATTTTGTCGCTTCAATATTTGTGATAAACAAAATGGCAAAGTTACAACATAACCACTGGTTTAAGTTAATGAGTCAGGATCCAGTCAAGCTTGAGAGTTTGATTCGCTAAATTAAAATCCACAATCCATTTCAATTTAAGTTATGTAATTGATACTCGACATTTTATTTTGCAGTACACGATCATCACCCAACGGCTACTAAACGATTGCCAGTTGATATCGAAGCAGGTCTGGACCAATGTTCAACAGGGTCCAGTTCGTTTAATCAACGTTTGACAACGTCTATCATCCAATGGTCGTGTGGTTCAAACCTCAATGCCACTGCGATGTTGTACTTCTGGTGGGGCCATCGTACCATGATTACACAAGTAAAGAAACCACGAAGATAAGAGCTCTGACCGACAGTCGAAATCACAAAGCTAATCTCGGCGATCTTCTACGCTTAACGTCACTGTCGCTCTACTGCAAGTATGCAGGACGAAATTCCAATCAAACAAAACAAAATAAATCTTCATCGCTTTTGTGTTTAACACAGTTGTGCTTGACAGAAATATGAAATCGTTCGACTTGTTATTATCGATCGTAGTAATATCGCGTTTCATCGAGCAATCGCATCGCATGTGCTGTGAAGCTCTCTCGTCGATTGAAAGCAAACAAATGATCACTAAACTTCCTACTTCATCAATATTATCTCCATGTCATGAGAAGTTTATAGCCCAGGGAGTAAGTTCAACACTAATTGTGAGCTCACCAGGTTTAATTGTGTCATCATCAACGAGCTCTTTATTAAACATCATTTAAGTCTGTCAGCGTCCTATGAAGATAAAAACCGTATAACAATAAATATTCAGGATGGGCTCAATCTAACATGTATGTATTATTTACCTATTGATGTAATTACGATGATTTACATCGAAATCGGAATAAGCTTGCCAACAGTGTGATCGATGAACCTCACAAAACTGTGCATTTTTGAAAACGTTTTATTGCGATTTCCCGGCTTGATTACAATGCATTATATAGAAAAGCTTTCTGCCAATACTACTGTTATATCAACATAAGTTCTTCTAGCGCAGTTATTAACATTTTTTTTCAAATATCTTTGTTGAAAATAACTTACAAACCGAAAACTTGTTTATCGACATGCATTGAAATGTTTTCATTTTGCTACAAACATGTCATGACAGCATAGAATCGACACTATATCTCGTATCCCCAATTCCATACCCACTCCCCGGTTAAAACCGTTGTTCTAGCATAACCAACAAACCGTTTTCCAGCAAATTTATATCATGGCAACACAGAGTACTTTTATGCTGTGTTTGCATTCAATGAGATCTGATTTATCAAACACAGAGAAACTGACATTACTTTGCTGTTCGCAATTCTGTTGGTTCACAACAATGAAATCAATTTTATTAGAATGTTGTGATTAAACCCAAGGCATAACTATAAACTAGTACAAGGCTAGTCATGTTGAAAAGAACACAATGATTCGGTTAGTGACAGGGCACACAAATCACACAACACACAAAGCCTATTCGGCAAACAAAAATAACACACCTGAATCTAATGATGTCAAATCTGCTTATTTACCAAAACTTGTGTTTAACATTCAAGTTGAGCCGATGTCATACAAACAAATACTAAAAGTTGCTCTTTACCTAGTCACCTGTCAGCACGATAGCGTTACTGTGTTTGTAGCCATTAAACAATTCTCAAATCCATCCGTTCTTAAGCAACATTACTGGCGTTATACGCATTACCATGCATATTCCAACCAACATCAAACTAGCTTAAAATGTTTTAACTTTTCTTGCGGTGTTACAATTATTACACCAAACAAACCAATTAATCAGATAGTTGGACATTAACCTCAGCTACTTTGACCATGTGCTGTAGTTACAACTATTTATATAACAGTTTTAAAGTTAAACGTTGCCTCAACTTTGTTTCCATTTATAGTACAGTTTCGGTAGAGAGGTGACTTTTAGTATCCAAGTTGCTAATATTGCAACTAGCAATACACCGTTGAGCATAATAATACAATATATTTAGACATCTCAAACGTTTTCAGCACTACATTTCGCCTTCATCATGATCTATACACAAATATTTACAGCATTAAAACTTTCCTTGAACGAAAACACAAAAAACATAAAGTAACTTGAAATAGTTCTGACGAAAAACAGTAAATGTTCATTCTACGGTCTTTGTAATTGTCTGGTCACTGCTAACAAACAATTTGATAATAAAAAAAAAAGAAACACAATTCCTAAATCCGATTAACTCCTAGCTAGCAATTGTTTTTTTTTTATTATTATTATCAAACTCTTTGTTAGTAGTGACCAGACAATTACGAAAACCGTAGAATAAGGCTTTACTGTTTTTCATCAGAACTATTTCAAGTTACTTTATGTTTTTTGTGTTTTCGTTCAACAAAAGTTTTAATGCTGTAAATATTTGTGTATAGATCCTGATGATGGCAAAATGTAGCGCCGAAAACATTTGAATTGTCTAAATATATTGTATTATTATTTCCATTTGTCAATCAACTTATCGTTAGTCATTGATAATATACGCATATTGATGCTCAACTATGGTCCACAATAACATAACAACATGTTTATATTGATATTGATTTAGTTGTTGTCAACTCACTGGGCTTGATCGATTGTTTATGGCGGTTGATAACATTTTCCAACCACGGATTGTGACGTCATCAGCATTTAACACCAATTCCTCTATTTTATCAACACATAATGCAATCACAGCGATTGATTCATTGTTAAATCGATTCCATCTCACGTCCAACTTTCTCATCTAAATATAAGTTGTATATTAACACTTTCGATGCGAACGGACGTTATTCTACGTCCACAGATAAAATGCGTTGCATGCGGATGGACGTTAATTTTTGTCCACAATAAATATTTATCCGTTGGGTGCGGGAATCAGTGCAAGAGTAGCTGTATGGACGTAGTTCTACGTCCTTATGATTTGTGCATGATCACCGCGTGTTTAGCAGATGCTGACCTACATTTTCGTATTGATTTGTGTAAGATTATTGCAAAAAAAACAGTATTCGCAAGGGAACTAAATATTTTTGTCAACAATGTAATGTTCCATTGCGTAAAGCGCCCTGTTTTGGTGATTACCACTCAAAAAAGCATTTTGGAGTCTAAGTTTGTAAATAGTGTGAAGTATAAAGTTTGTTGGTTTGCTTTTTTTCCTTCTGGTTTTGTAACTGACTGCAATAATGTTTTTATTGCTTTTTCGCCTAGAAAAATCGCATGTCTGTTTTGTGCTTAGTAAAAATCGCATTGCTGTATGTGTGACGATACTACTTTCTGTCTAGTAAAAATCGCTTTTCTGTAAATGTAATGAGGAACTGGTAATATGGCAGTGAAAGGTTATCCGAAAGCATTTGGTTTGATTATGAAATACAATGCTCCCAAACAACCATTTTCTTTACAAGATGCGACGTCCTCAAACAAGCGAAAAATGTCCGCCACGCACAAACAATGTCTGAAAAACATGCCGCATCGAAAGTGTTAAACTTCTGTTCCACCAACAAAACATGATACCATTAATATTATCTCACTACTCGAAACCCTAATTACAGATCTGAGCAAATACATTCAGTAGTGAAGTCTACACATCATCGTGTTTAACGATGTTTTTGTTGTATTTTCATCCTCCCTACTCTCAGAACAGTGACAGTGACGATAAACATAGAACCAGACCTGCTTCAGAGTTGCTACTACAGGTTGATCGAATTCCCGCTTCAATTGCATGCTATTGCATTCAATCAATTCGATCCTGGATAATATCAGTTAATCAAACATCATCATCAAATGTCTTATTCAAGGGCACAATAACAAAGTAATAGTGAAGTTGGAATGCATGATCATTCGTTCATAATCGTCATTAAATCGGCGCCTCAACTCACTCGACCACATTGACAACAAACATCACCACATTAGCGCCATCAAGCGAAAACATGATAAGCAACTTTATCGACAACTGAGATCATGTTCTACATTTTGTCACACCCTAAACATACAAAAATATTCTGACCGAACATTAATGACTAAACTCAACTCCAGGTTAGTCTGTCAGTTAGATTGCTTTGTTTCGGTTTAAGCAGGAGCTCTTTGCTCAAGAATTTCTCATTAAGTTTTCAGTTTCATGTTATCTGAGCGTTAGGTGACATTTGCATTTCAAAACCTGAGCTCAAAACCCTTCACATAGTGGCAGAACGAGCACAACAGGCAAAACTAAGATTATATCGAATTATTTCATACACATAGCATGCATTCACTCGTATTTTCAATGACTGTCACGACACACTCAAATACCGTCCAACACCCATCAGTGACCCGCGCCATCCACACTTTGTTACCGTGGACATAATGGCCGTTGTTACCAAATGTACTAATATCGTGACATCATATACAAGTCAAACCATGTTTGCCCTTCTCGGTTCTTCAACGGTTATTTTCTAGCGACGCCAATGCGTGACCGCTGAGTATCGAACTCAGGGCGTTGTAGATTTATATCCAATCTGCTGGTCTTCATCTTTCGAATCAATCAAGTTTGTTGTTGATTATGTGAGAAACAATGTTTGTTAAAATACTCTCACTGATACAAAATCAAACTTCGATGATTGAAATTTTGTCGCTTCAATGTTTGCGTATAAACAAAATGGCAAAATTACAACATAACCACTGGTTTAAGTTAATGAGTCAGGATCCAGTCAAGCTTGAAAGCTTGATTCGCTAAATTAAAATCCACAATCCATTTCATTTCGAGTTATGTAATTGATCCTCGACATTTTATTTTGCCGTACACAATCGTCACCCAACGGCTACTAAACGATTGCCAGTTGATATCAAAGCAGGTCTGGACCAATGTTCAACAGGGTCCGGTTCATTTAATCGTTGTTTGACAACGTCTATCATCCAATGGTCGTGTGGTTCAAACCTCAATGCCACTGCGATGTTGTACTTCTGGTGGGGCCATCGTACCATGATTACACAAGTAAAGAAACCACGAAGATAAGAGCTCTGACCGACAGTCGAAATCACAAAGCTAATCTCGGCGATCTTCTACGCTTAACGTCACTGTCGCTCTACTGCAAGTATGCAGGACGAAATTCCAATCAAACAAAACAAAATAAATCTTCATCGCTTTTGTGTTTAACACAGTTGTGCTTGACAGAAATATGAAATCGTTCGACTTGTTACTATCGATCGTAGTAATATCGCGTTTCATCGAGCAATCGCATCGCATGTGCTGTGAAGCTCTCTCGTCGATTGAAAGCAAACAAATGATCACTAAACTTCCTACTTCATCAATATTATCTCCATGTCATGAGAAGTTTATAGCCCAGGGAGTAAGTTCAACACTGATTGTGAGCTCACCAGGTTTAATTGTGTCGTCATCAACGAGCTCTTTATTAAACATCATTTAAGTCTGTCAGCGTCCTATGAAGATAAAAACCATATAACGATAAATATTCAGGATGGGCTCAATCTAACATGCATGTATTATTTACCTATTGATGTAATTACGATGATTTACATCGAAATCGGAATAAGCTTGCCAACAGTGTAATCGATGAACCTCACAAAACTGTGCATTTTTGAAAACGTTTTATTGCGATTTCCCAGCTTGATTACAATGCATTATATAGAAAAGCTTTCTGCCAATACTACTGTTATATCAACATAAGTTCTTCTAGCGCAGTTATTAACATTTTAAGAGTCAATCTTTTGCGTTTTCATAGCATTTTCCAGGTATCTTTGTCGAAAATAACTTACAAACCGAAAACTTGTTTATCGACATGCATTGAAATGTTTTCATTTTGCTACAAACATGTCATGACAGCATAGAATCGACACTATATCTCGTATCCCCAATTCCATACCCACTCCCCAGTTAAAACTGTTGTTCTAGCATAACCAACAAACCGTTTTCCAGCAAATTTATATCATGGAAACACAGAGTACTTTTATGCTGTGTTTGCATTCAATGAGATCTGATTTATCAAACACAGAGAAACTAACATTACTTTGCTGTTCGCAATTCTGTTGGTTCATAACAATGAAATCAATTTTATTAGAATGTTGTGATTAAACCCAGGCATAACTATAAACTAGTACAAGGCTAGTCATGTTGAAAAGAACACAATGATTCGGTTAGTGACAGGGCACACGAATCACACAACACACAAAGCCTATTCGGCAAACAAAAATAACACACCTGAATCTAATGATGTCAAATCTGCTTATTTACCAAAACTTGTGTTTAACATTCAGGTTGAACCGATGTCATACAAACAAATACTAAAGTTGCTCTTTACCTAGTCACCTGTCAGCACGATAGCGTTACTGTGTTTGTAGCCATTAAACAATTCTCAAATCCATCCGTTCTTAGGCAACATTACTGGCGTTATACGCATTACCACACATATTCCAACCAACATCAAACTAGCTTAAAATGTTTTAACTTTTCTTGCGGTGTTACAATTATCACACCGAACAAACCAATTAATCAGATAGTTGGACATTAACCTCAGCTTTGTTGGACATTTACCGGCGCGATGGTGTAGTGGTGAGAGCGTCCGCTTCGCAGTCGGTAGACCTGGGGTTCACTTCCCTTGTCGAGTCATACCAAAAGACTTTAAAAAATGGTATTCACAGCTTCCCTGCTTGGCGCTCAGCACAAAAGGGATAGTGTGGAGAACAAGCCGGCAAGCTTGCTTGTTGTGTCCTTGGGCAAGGCACTTAACGGGATGCCTCCGTCTTTATGTGGCAGACAGATTGTGGGGCCAAGCAGTCGACCCGTCGTGGTGGCCCAGTCTGACAAAAGACATGCAAACAGAGCATGAGCTCATACGCGTGAATGAATGAAACCTCAGCTACTTTCACCACATACTGCAGTTGCACCAACTGATGTAACAGTTTTAAAGTTAAACGTTGTCTCAACTTTTATTTCCATTTGTCAATCAACTTATCGTTAGTCACTGATAATATACGCATATTGATGCTCAACTATGATCCACAATGACATAACATCTTTATATTGATATTGATTTAGTTGTTGTCAACTCACCGGGCTTGATCGATTGTTTATGGCGGTTGATAACCTTTCCCAACCATGGATTGTGACGTCATCAGCATTTAACACCAATTCCTCTATTTTATCAACACACGATGCAATCACAGCGATTGATTCATCATTCAATCGAGTCTGACTCAAGTCCAACTTTCTCATCTAAATATAAGTTGTATATTAAACTTCTGTTCCACCAACAAAACATCATACCATTAATATTATCTCACTACTCGAAACCCTAATTACAGATCTGAGCAAATACATTCAGTAGTGAAGTCTACACATCATCGTGTTTAACGATGTTTTTGTTGTATTTTCATCCTCCCTACTCTCAGAACAGCGACAGTGACGGTAAACATAGAACCAGACCTGCTTCAGAGTTGCTACTACAGGTTGATCGAATTCCCGCTTCAATTGCTTGTCATTGCATTCAATCAATTCGATCCTGGATAATATCAGTTAATCAAACATCATCGTCAAATGTCTTATTCGAGGGCACAATAACGAAGTGGTAGTGAAGTTGGAACGCATGATCATTCGTTCATAATCATCATTAAACCGGCACCTCAACTCACTCGACCACATTGACAACAAACATCACCACATTAGCGCCATCAAGCGAAAACATGATAGGCAACTTTATCGACAACTGAGATCATGTTCTACATTTTGTCACACCCTAAACATACAAAAATATTCTGACCGAACATTAACGACTAAACTCAACTCCAAATCAGTCGGTCAGTTAGATTGCTTTGTTTCGGTTTAAGCAGGAGCTCTTTGCTCAAGAATTTCTCATTAAGTTTTCAGTTTCATGTTATCTGAGCGTTAAGTGACATTTGCATTTCAAAACCTGAGCTCAAAACCCTTCACATAGTGGCAGAACGAGCACAACAGGCAAAACTAAGATTATATCGAATTATTTCATACACAGAGCATGCATTCACTCGTATTTTCAATGACTGTCACGACACACTCAAATACCGTCCAAACACCCATCAGTGACCCACGCCATCCACACTTTGTTACCATGGACATAATGGCCGTTGTTACCAAATGTACTAATATCGTGACATCATATACAAGTCAAACCATGTTTGCCCTTCTCGGTTCTTCAACGGTTGTTTTCTAGCGACGCCAATGTGTGATCGCTGAGTATCGAACTCAGGGCGTTGTAGATTTATATCCAATCTGCTGGTCTTCATCTTTCGAATCAATCAAGTTTGTTGTTGATTATGTGAGAAACAATGTTTGTTAAAATACTCTCGCTGATACAAAATCAAACTTCGATGATTGAAATTTTGTCGCTTCAATGTTTGCGTATAAACAAAATGGCAAAATTACAACATAACCACTGGTGTAAGTTATTGAGTCAGGATCCAGTCAAGCTTGAGAGTTTGATTCGCTAAATTAAAATCCACAATCCATTTCCATTCAAGTTATGTAATTGATCCTCGACAATTTATGAAGCTAGTTTGTACAGTAGGAAACGATCATCACCCAACCACTGCTAAACAATTGCCAGTTGATATCGAAGCAGGTCTGGACCAATGTTCAACCGGGTCTGGTTCCATTAATTGTCGTTTGACAACGCCTATCATCCAATGGTCGTGTGGTTCAAACCTCAATGCCACTGCGATGTTGTACTTCTGGTGGGGCCATCGTACCAAGATCACACAAGTATGCAAAACGAAATTCCAATCAAACAAAACAAAATAAATCTTCATCGCTTTTGTGTTTAACACAGTTGTGCTTGACAGAAATATGAAATCGTTTAACTTGCTACTATCGATCGTAGTAATATCGCGTTTCATCGAGCAATCGCATCACATGTGCTGTGAAGCTCTCTCGTCGATTGAAAGCAAACAAATGATCACTAAACTTCCTACTTCATCAATATTATCTCCATGTCATGAGAAGTTTATAGCCCAGGGAGTAAGTTCGACACTGATTGTGAGCTCACCAGGTTTAATTGTGTCGTCATCAATGAGCTCTTTATTAAACATCATTTAAGTCTGTCAGCGTCCTATGAAGATAAAAACCATATAACCATAAATATTTAAAATGGGCTCAATCTAACATGCATATATTATTTACCTATTGATGTAATTACGATGATTTACATCGAAATCGGAATAAGCTTGTCAACAGTGTGATCAATGAACCTCACAAAACTGTGCATTTTTGAAAACGTTTTATTGGGATTTCCCGGCTTGATTACAATGCATTATATAGAAAAGCTTTCTGCCAATACTACTGTTATATCAACATAAGTTCTTCTAGCGCAGTTATTAACGTTTTTTTCAGGTATCTTTGTCGAAAATAACTTACAAACCGAAAACTTGTTTATCGACATGCATTGAAATGTTTTCATTTTGCTACAAACATGTCATGACAGCATAGAATCGACACTCTATCTCGTATCCCCAATTCCATACCCACTCCCCGGTTAAAACCATTGTTCTAGCATAACCAACAAACCGTTTTCCAGCAAATTTATACAATGGCAACACAGAGTACTTTTATGCTGTGTTTGCATTCAATGAGATCTGATTTATCAAACACAGAGAAACTGACATTACTTTGCTGTTCGCAATTCTGTTGGTTCACAACAATGAAATCAATTTTATTAGAATGTTGTGATTAAACCCAAGGCATAACTATAAACTAGTACAAGGCTAGTCATGTTGAAAAGAACACAATGATTCGGTTAGTGACAGGGCACACGAATCACACAACACACAAAGCCTATTCGACAAACAAAAATAACACACCTGAATCTAGTGATGTCAAATCTGCTTATTTACCAAAACTTTGGGTTTAACATTCAGGTTGAACCGATGTCATACAAACAAATACTAAAGTTGCTCTTTACCTAGTCACCTGTCAGCACGATAGCGTTACTGTGTTTGTAGCCATTAAACAATTCTCAAATCCATCCGTTCTTAAGCAACATTACTGGCGTTATACGCATTACCATGCATATTCCAACCAACATCAAACTAGCTTAAAATGTTTTAACTTTTTTTGCGATGTTACAATTATCACACTGAACAAACCAATTAATCAGATAGCTGGACATTAACCTCAGCTACTTTCACCACATACTGCAGTTGCACCAACTGATGTAACAGTTTTAAAGTTAAACGTTGTCTCAACTTTTATTTCCATTTGTCAATCAACTTATCGTTAGTCACTGATAATATACGCATATTGATGCTCAACTATGATCCACAATGACATAACATCTTTATATTGATATTGATTTAGTTGTTGTCAACTCACCGGGCTTGATCGATTGTTTATGGCGGTTGATAACCTTTCCCAACCATGGATTGTGACGTCATCAGCATTTAACACCAATTCCTCTATTTTATCAACACACGATGCAATCACAGCGATTGATTCATCATTCAATCGTGTCTGACTCAAGTCCAACTTTCTCATCTAAATATAAGTTGTATATTAAACTTCTGTTCCACCAACAAAACATGATTCCATTAATATTATCTCACTACTCGAAACCCTAATTACAGATCTGAGCAAATACATTCAGTAGTGAAGTCTACACATCATCATGTTTAACAATGTTTTTGTTGTATTTTCATCCTCCCTACTCTCAGAACAGCGACAGTGACGATAAACATAGAACCAGACCTGCTTCAGAGTTGCTACTACAGGTTGATCGAATTCCCGCTTCAATTGCTTGCTATTGCATTCAATCAATTCGATCCTGGATAATGTCAGTTAATCAAACATCATCGTCAAATGTCTTATTCGAGGGCACAATAACGAAGTGGTAGTGAAGTTGGAACGCATGATCATTCGTTCATAATCGTCATTAAATCGGCACCTCAACTCACTCGACCACATTGACAACAAACATCACCACATTAGCGCCATCAAGGGAAAACATGATAGGCAACTTTATCGACAACTGAGATCATGTTCTACATTTTGTCACACCCTAAACATACAAAAATATTCTGACCGAACATTAATGACTAAACTTTGCACAAGAATTTCTCATTAAGTTTTCAGTTTCATGTTATCTGAGCGTCAGGTGACATTTGCATTTCAAAACCTGAGCTCAAAACCCTTCACATAGTGGCAGAACGAGCACAACAGGCAAAACTAAGATTATATCGAATTATTTCATACACAGAGCATGCATTCACTCGTATTTTCAATGACTGTCACGACACACTCAAATACCGTCCAACACCCATCAGTGACCCGCGCCACCCACACTTTGTTACCATGGACATAATAACCGTTGTTACCAAATGTACTAATATCGTGACATCGTATACAAGTCAAACCACGTTTGCCCTTCTCGGTTCTTCAACGGTTATTTTCTAGCGACGCCAATGCATGATCGCTGAGTATCGAACTCAGGACGTCGTAGATTTATATCCAATCTGCTGGTCTTTCATCTTTCGAATCAATCAAGTTCGTTGTTGATTATGTGAGAAACAATGTTTGTTAAAATACTCTCGCTGATACAAAATCAAACTCGATGATTGAAATTTTGTCGCTTCAATGTTTGCGTATAAACAAAATGGCAAAATTACAACATAACCACTGGTGTAAGTTATTGAGTCAGGATCCAGTCAAGCTTGAGAGTTTGATTCGCTAAATTAAAATCCACAATCCATTTCATATTACGTTATGTAATTGATCCTCGACATTTTATTTTGCAGTACACGATCGTTGATATCGAAGCAGGTTTGGACCAATGTTCAACGGGGCCCAGTTTGTTTAATCGTCGTTTGACAACGTCTATCATCCAATGGTCGTGTGGTTCAAACCTCAATGCCACTGCGATGTTGTACTTCTGGTGGGGCCATTGTACCATGATTACACAAGTAAAGAAACCATGAAGATAAGAGCTCTGACCGACAGTCGAATTCACGAAGCTAATCTCGGCGATCTTCTACGCTCAACGTCACTGTCACTCTACTGCAAGTATGCAGGACGAAATTCCAATCAAACAAAACAAAATAAATCTTCATCGCTTTTGTGTTTAACACAGTTGTGCTTGACAGAAATATGAAATCGTTCGACTTGTTACTATCGATTGTAGTAATATCGCGTTTCATCGAGCAATCGCATCACATGTGCTGTGAAGCTCTCTCGTCGATTGAAAGCAAACAAATGATCACTAAACTTCCTACTTCATCAATATTATCTCCATGTCATGAGAAGTTTATAGCCCAGGGAGTAAGTTCGACACTGATTGTGAGCTCACCAGGTTTAATTGTGTCATCATCAACGAGCTCTTTATTAAACATCATTTAAGTCTGTCAGCATCCTATGAAGATAAAAACCGTATAACGATAAATATTCAGGATGGGCTCAATCTAACATGCATGTATTATTCACCTATTGATGTAATTACAATGATTTACATCGAAATCAGAATACGCTTGCCGACAGTGTGGTTGATGAACCTCACAAAACTGTGCATTGTTAAATCCGTTTTATTGGGATTTCCCGGCTTGATTACAATGCATTATATAGAAAAGCTTTCTGTCAATAGTCGTGTTAAATCAACATAAGTTCTTCTAGCGCGGTTATTAACATTTTAAGATTCGATCTCTTGAGTTTTTATAGCATTTTCCAGGAATCTCTGTCGAAAACAACTTACAAACCGAAGACTTGTTTATCGACATGCATTGACATGTTTTCGTTTTGCTACAAATGTTGAGCACAAAATGTGGAAGCTGGGTTCATGGCAAATGTGCAAAAGTAAAGACAGTTACCGCTAGGTTGGCAATGCATTTTGTTTGCTCGAAATGTAAAGGAATAATGGAAAGAACGATGGATTCGATCGAGAAGTTGTGCGATGAAGTGGAGACAGTGAGTGGATTTTATTACTTGGGAGGCAGACTAAATGCTAGTGGTGGTTGTGAAGTGGCAGTTACAGCAAGAGTAAGAATCGGTTGGGTAAGACTCAGGGAATGTGGAGAATTGTTGCTTGGAAATAGGTTTCCTCTGAAGATGAAAGGTAAAGTCTATCGTTATTGTGTAAGATCAGCAATACTGTATGGAAGTGAGACATGGTGTCTAAAAGAAAATGAAAAAGCAATTTTGAGGAAAACGGAGAGAGCTATGGTGAGAGCCATGTGCGGTCAGAAAGTGGT
The DNA here is from genome assembly GCA_963675345.1 of Trididemnum clinides. Classification (NCBI taxonomy): domain Eukaryota; kingdom Metazoa; phylum Chordata; class Ascidiacea; order Aplousobranchia; family Didemnidae; genus Trididemnum; species Trididemnum clinides. The sequence goes on along the minus strand of OY776287.1, from coordinate 13,218,825 downwards.
AGACAGGAATACGACTGAAGAACAGATGGATAGGTTGGGGTTAAAGGAAACTATAGACCGGTTAGCAACAGCGAATGGAGTTAGATGGTATGGATATGTGCTGAGGAGGGATGACGATAGTGTTTTGAGGGTTGCTCTGAATCTCAAAGTGAGTGGAAAGAGAAAGCGAGGACGACCAAGGAAGAAGCAAATGGAAGAGGAGACAGAGAAGATTGGTTTGAAGAAAGAGGATGCCCTGAGACGAGACAAGTGGAGGGACGGAGTGCAAGCAATTGCAAAAAGAATGGGGTAAATCCGGTCATCTCTGCTAAAGGGACAACACCGGATAAAAACTGAATCGCTACAAACATGTCATGACAGCATAGAATCAACGCTATAGCTCGTATCCCCAATTCCATACCCACTCCCCGGTTAAAACCGTTGTTCTAGCATAACCAACAAACCGTTTTCCAGCAAATTTATATCATGGAAACACAGAGTACTTTTATGCTGTGTTTGCATTCAATGAGATCTGATTTATCAAACACAAAGAAACTGACATTACTTTGCTGTTCGCAATTCTGTTGGTTCACAACAATGAAATCAATTTTATTAGAATGTTGTGATTAAACCCAAGGCATAACTATAAACTAGTACAAGGCTAGTCATGTTGAAAAGAACACAATGATTTGGTTAGTGACAGGCAGGGATGTGAAAGCGGTTATTTTTCAACTGCTTCCGCTTTCACTAACAAAAAACGAGAAAACGTCGTTGGCACTTTTTCTAACTTTTGTGTGTCTGTAGCCTGCCTTCTACACTTTATCATTTTGAGAAGACAAAAATCTTCATTTATTGCTCTTACTTTACCAACTTTGCTTGAGCTTATTGTTGTTTCGAACTACTCTGTGTTTCTTTTTCTTAGATATTAGAACTCGTGTGGAATGTAGAACAGTGATTTTCAAACTTTTTGTCATCGCGGAACTCCTGATGTACTTTCGCGTTTGTCACGGAACCCTCACTAACAAAAATTTAGAAATACCAAATTGCTTGCAAGAAAATCAAATATTTTGTTACTACAATTCAAAAAATAATTAAACACTTCAACAAATAGACAGTTATTACAAGTTCATTCGCTACTTACAAACACTTTTACAACAGTTAACCTAATACTTCTCAGATCTGAACCGTATGACCACATATTACAGCTCTCGACAATAACCTGTCGTCACTACAACAAATTACACCGTATAGCGCTGATTTTCCCTCTCTATCCTCAACTAACTCTAACTTTGAGTTAACTCTAATCATCATTACGGACTTTCTGTCCGTCCCCAAAACACATATTGACTCCAATCTTTTTGGATAGTGAAGTGCAAAATGTCTGTCGTATACATAATACATACATGTAAAGCGAGCAAAATTGAACTGCACCAATCAACAGCCGCCTCAACGTTGTGGTGCGGTCCCCAACCTCGTTTGAGTTTGGTCGAAATGGCTGTTGCCTTCCCGAGAGTCCCAGTTACCCCAGGCACTCTCCTCACCTCCTTTTCTAAATTCACAACTCTTGGCAGCTCTCACTCCTGGCGCTGCCTTCCCTGCTACGTCCCTGGAGCAGGTTTGGTTTGGAGATCCAACCTGCTACGGTTTGGAGATTCCACACCTACCAGCACTGTGACTTCCTCCTCGGACTGCTCTAGCTGGTATACCACCACTGCTCAATCTGGCCCATCTGGCCCCCTTCTGCTAATGCTGCACTCGCACCCCACCCTCGCCTTCAAACCTCTTATCCTCATTCCGCCTACTTTGTGTCTTCTCCCTCTGCACCCTCACCACTGCCTCATGCTCCTGGCTGTTTCTCTACACCCTGCTTCTTCTTCCCATCCCTGACTCCCTCAGGATTCTTCAATTGAATGCTGGGGGTCTCCAAGCCAGGAGCAATAAACTGCTACACTTTATTTCGTCTCATCTCGTTGACCTTATTTGTATCCAGGAATCTAACCTTAATTTATCTTCTTCTTTCTGGATCCCTGGATTCTCTGCTCTGCGATCTGATCGCAGCCACTCCCAGTCTGGTATTTTTTCTACTGATGTCACAGACACTAGCGGCGGCGTCATCATTTTTGTCAGGCAGGACTTATCCTTCTCTGAGCTTTCTACCTCCCCTCTCTCTTCGCTTGACCCCTACTCTGATTATGTAGAGATCAACATCTCTCTAAACGAGTTCTCCTCTCTTTCATTTCTTAATGTTTATGCTCCCCTATTTTTTCCTTTCGGACGGATAGCAGAACTGACTCCTTTTCTCCCTCCATTCTTCCCTCTTCCAGAAATCTCTTTATTTTTGGGGACTGCAATTACCATCACCCATCTGAAACTCAAAAAGTTCCTCTGGCCCCTGCAGGGAGAAAGCATTCGATTGGGTCATCTCTTCTGACCTCCTCCCCCTCAATGACTTTGACATACCTACTCTTCTTTATCGCTCTTCTGGAAGTCGCTCCTCCCCTGACATCTTCTTTGCTCTTTTCTCTCTCGCCCTATCTTGCTCCTGGGTTGCGTTTCAGAACCTGAGTTCTGATCACCTACCAATTCTACTAACTGTTCCTATTTTTCTGGTCTTTTGCCCCAACAAACGTCCCCCTTCCTTAAATTTCCGAAAGCTCGTTGGAATGACTTTGCTTTTTACTTTGACTCTCACTGTCCTTCTGCAGAGGAATACTCGCCTCTTTCTTTTTCCTTTGCTGGTGTTCTCTTTACTTCTCTTACACTGAATGCCCTCCTTACGATCTGGTGATCTAGACAGACGGCTCTGTTCCTTTCCCTTTTGGCTAAGACGGCTCTGGCGTACTTACGAACTGCTCTCTCTGCGGCACTGAGGCCACCATTTTCTTTTCAGCAGGCCCAGTATGCTCAAGTTTTTCCGCTGAAGCCTGCGCCATTCAGCACGCTCTTTGCTGGTCTCGGCAACACCAACACCACTTCTCTACTCCTTCTATCTGATTCTCACTCTGTCCTCTCCTCCACCTTTTCTTTTACGTTAATATCTTTGGCAGGAACTGTTTTCTCTCTCCTACTGTTCTATCAGGTTACAATAAGTCCTCGAACACTCGTTTCTTCCGGTCAACGACTCGGCTGATGAGCTGGCCAGACGGGGAGCGCTACTTGTTTCCTCAGCAATCCCTTGTAGTCTCTCTTCTCTTATCTCTCGTATCCACTGTTCTCAGACTGGAGTCATACTGTCTCGTCTAAATTCTTTGACACACAGGCTCCCTCGATTTCCACCGAGGAACTTATGCTTCTACGTCATGCTCGCTGTTTTCTCTCTCGCCTTTGCCGCAATGGACACAGTCTACTGTTAAGCTTCTATCTCTCTAGAATTGACAGAATCGAGAATCTTTCTTGCAGCGCTTGCGGACACCCGTTTTAGGCACCTCTCATCTCATTTTGCACTGTCCAGCTACGGACTCTTTGTGTTGCTCGCTCTTTGGCAATTTTCTGTCTTTCTACGAGCTCTGGTCCAGGCCGTGGAAAGTTGCCCGGCTTCTGGAGCCTCATGGTCTTCCGCCATCAACCCATCACTCGGAAGAGGTCGGGTAACAACAACAATAGCAAAATTGAAAGTACAGACGCACTATTACGTAACAAAGGAAGTTAGCAAATTCAGACGTTCCTAAAGTTGTAAACAAAATTACATCACAATCTGCAACTTGTTATCATAAAATTTCGTTTCTATTTATATACTCGGAACATCACGACATATAAGAAATCAATATACTGAAATAAGAAATGAGTACTAGCAATAAATGAAGAACCTTCGTGGTCCCCTCACAGAACCCTTAAAACTCATGGAACATAACTGCATGTTTTGCGAAACCCCTGTTGAAGAGCACTGATGATCACGTGGAATGATCAAGTTGTTTCCGACGTGAGTAATTTATGTTTAAATATTTTCAACCCCCTAAACAAGATTAGATTTTCAAATCCCTAAACAAAGTTTAATCAAATCATCATTTTATTAGCTACGTTTCATTGTCCAAACTACCTTTTTCTTACTCGTAATCAATATAAAATGTGATGCTAGTTATACTTTTGCTTGTTCTCTCGCGCTACTGCTATCATACGTTCATTCAGACTTATAGTGCATCTTCACCGTTTAATCCACATTGGCAAATGGACAAAACTCTTTCGCCAAGTTACTCTTCAAGTCAAATAAAGTATGTGGAGGCGGAAGCGGTAAAATTTTCGCGCTTCCGCTTTCACAGAAAAAGGACCGCCTCCAGCTTCCGCTTGCACATCCCTGGTGACAGGGTAATCAAATCACACAATACACAAACCTATTCAACAAACAAAAATAACACACCTGAATCTAATGATATCAAATCTGCTTATTTACCAAAACTTGGGTTTAACATTCAGGTTGAGCCGATGTCATACAAACAAATACTAAAAGTTGCTCTTTACCTAGTCACCTGTCAGCACGATAGCGTTACTGTGTTTGTAGCCATTAAATAATTCGCAAATATACCTGCTCTTGAAGCAAGTTTACTGGCCTTATACGCATTACCACGCATATTCTAACCAACATCAAACTAGCTTTAAAATGTTTTAACTTTTCTTGAGGTGTTACAATTATCACACCGAACAAACCAATTAATCAGATACCTGGACATTAACCTCAGCTACTTTCACCACATACTGCAGTTGCACCAACTTATGTAACAGTTTTAAAGTTAAACGTTGTCTCAACTTTTATTTCCATTTGTCAATCAACTTATCGTTAGTCACTGATGATAATATACGCATATCGATGCTCAACTATGGTCTACAATAACATAACAACATGTTTATATTGATATTGATTTAGTTGTTGTCAACTCACCGGGCATGATCGATTGTTTATGGCGGTTGATAACCTTTCCCAACCATGCATTGTAACGTCATCAGCATTTAACACCAATTCCTCTATTTTATCAACACACAATGCAATCACATCGATTGATTCATCGTTCAATTGAGTCAAACTTAAGTCCAACTTCCTCATCTAAATATAAGTTGTATATTAAACTTCTGTGCAGTTGGTGACCAATAAGAAGCTAGAGGCTTTTAATAAAGCATAGCTTAGACCGTCACACTTGTGGGATAAAATACTAGGTCCCAACAAAACATGATTCCATTAATATTATCTCACTACTCGAAACCCTAATTACTGATCCGAGCAAATACATTCAGTAGTGAAGTCTACACGTCATCATGTTTGACCATGTTTTGTTTTTTTTTCCTCTTCCCCGACTCTCAAAACAGCGACAGTGACGATAAACATAGAACCAGACCTCCTCTACTACAGGTTGATTGAATTCCCGCTTCAATTGCTTGCTATTGCATTCAATCAATTCAATCCTGGTCAATATCCATTGAAAGCGAAAGTCAACCGGACCTCGATCACTTTCTAATCCTATCCAAATAAGGTCTCAGTGCCTGCCCTCAAATCCGGCTTCAAATCAGCATGCAGAAATCCAGTGTATTAAAAATCAACAGACTAATATGAAGCTAGGCCTAAACAGCGGCTAAATACAGTCCGCTAGCCCGATCTGAGCTAGCAGGTCGACTTCCTAAATGAAACACAAATCACAAATCAACTGAAAAACAATGGCGGCTAATACTAATTCTTGCCTGGCGCGGGTAATACATTATATCCAACGTAATCTACTAGAGAGAGCTAATTACTGACTAAGTCTAAATTACAGCACGAAAGAATGCTAACGTTTCGTGCTATTATACTGTTACTATCTATGCTACTAAAAAGATACGCGAGGTCTAAATCTAAAGAAAACCAGAAATCGTTCTTGATCATTAAATCTAACCTAAATAAACGAGGTGAAAACAAAGGATATGATGTAATAGCATCTAGGTCACAACAGAGAAAATGGAGAGAGAGGATACCGCCCCGAGCGCCGCGGGAAAAGCAAGAGAAGAGAATGCGGCTATCGCTTACATCCATCAGTCAGACATCGTCGTCAAATGTCTTATTTGAAGGCACAACAACGAGTCGTAGTGGAGTTGGAACGCATGATCATTTGTTTATAATTGTCATTAAATCGGCGCCTCAACTCGCTCGACCACGTTGACGACAAACATCACCGCATTAGTGCCAACAAGGAAGAACAGAGTAAGCAACTGAGTTGACAATTGAGGTCATGCTCTACATTTTGTCATGCCCAGAACACAAAAGAGTATTGTGCCGGATGTGATGAGGCTTGATTACTATGCATTTCATAAAAAAGCTTTCTGCCAATACTATTGGTGACTATGCAAATAGGTTTCAACATAAGTTCTTCTAGCGCAGTTATTAATGTTTTAAGATTCAATCTCTTCAGTTTTCATAGCATTTTCCAGGAATCTCTGTCTGAAACAACTCACAAACCGAAAACTTGTTTATCGACATGCATTGAAATGTTGTCGTTTTGCTACATACATGTCATGACAGCATAGAATCGACACTATATCTCGTATCCCCAATTCCATACCCATTCCCCAGCTAAAACCGGTGTTCTAGCATAACCAACAAACCGTTTTCCAGCAAATTTATATCATGGAAACACTGAGTACTTTTATGATGGTACTTTAAACTGGTACACACTACTCAGCGGTGGAGTAAACCAAGGAGAGAACAGAGATGCGCAATGTCTTGGCACCTGCACCCCATCCGGATCCCGAAAGTCGCCTCAACAGCCCAACTCGGGTGGAGAGTTTTTTGCGCAAAGCCTCGAAATAGTGACGGAAAGTGAGGGACCTATCCAGCTTTACCCAAGATACGTTGGGACTGGACAGGGTGGAAATAGGTTGCCATTGTTGTAAACATTAAGCTCACGTTTGGCTTCTCTGTTGTTAAGATGGAAGGCCGCCGTCACCGTTTTCGTATTGCTGAACTTTAGCCTCCAAGTCTGGAGATAAGCTGAAAGTGTAGTCATGTCTTGGCTTAGAGTGTCCTCCACAGCTTCCAATCTTGAGAAGCATACAGCAATGCTAAGTCATCAGCATATGCATACTTCTGAGAAGTCATGGAAGGCAACTCGTATGTGTAGATATTGAAAAGGAGGAGGGCCAAGGCTGATTCCTGTGGGAGGCCGTTTTGCAAACCCCTTAACCTTCTATGCTTGCTGTCACCAGTAGTGAGCGTGAAGTTTCTATTCCGGACAAGTTCCATGATCATCCAGACCAGACCTTATCCGGTAGAGGCTTAAGCAGCTTGCAGGTGAGACTACGGTGCCAAACATTGTGGTAACCAGCTGTCAGATCGAAAACATGGCAACAGCCTTCTTCTTGACTTCAAACGAATCCTCGATGTTTTGAGTAAGCAAATAGTCTGATTCACGGTTGGCCTTATCCGTCGGAACCCAGCCTGCTCCCTAGGGAGAAGTGGTTCAACAATCGGCTCAACACGAGCGTGTATAAGTCTCTCGAGGATCTTGTAGGGGACGCGAAGCAAGGAAATGGGACGATAGCTTTTCGGGTCCTCTACAAGCTTCTTGGGTTTAGGAATCGCCACTACCAGTGCTCTTCTCCAGACGTTTGGAATTTCGAGGTGGCGCAGGCAGGAAGAAAGGAAGCCACACAATCAGGACTTCATGGCAGCTCCAGCATGGAATATTATCTCCGGGCAAACAGAATCTAGGCCTGGAGCTTTTCCTAGTTTCAGGTGTTTGAGGGCAGCAGCGAACTCCTGAGAGGTGAAGCTTTCCGAGATGTTGACTGGACTTGTTGAAGTGGCCCTCCAAAGATCTGACACTTTTGTGAGATGAGTCAAGATTAATCACGGTCTATACCCTCGTATCTTCCGTTTCTAATCAGCAGGGACACAATAGCGTTAGCTGAGATGGCACAGTGACGAGGGGAGTGCCGTGATCTACCTATTAAGTTGCTCAACATACTTTATGTTTTTCGGCTAGAGTGCGAAAAGTCGATAGTCTAAACTGCCTTGGACCATCGATCTCTGCGTTTCTTGTCGAATCTAAGGAGTAAGAAAATAGCAGCCCTGTTAGAGTCGCTTTCTTCGGGAGACTGCAGAAATGTCCGGTAGAGGTTCTCGCACTCAGCATTCTAACAGCGTGGGATAGAATTTTTGGCTGCTGTTCTAATGACATTGCAGAAGTACTGGTAGGCCATATCCACATCCAGTGAATTTGGTGGCAACAAATTCTTGGCAAGTATTGTAATGGCTACAGTTGGCCTGGCGGAAGTTCCATCGCTCAACAGGTTTGCTCGGAGCAGGCACAGCAAGTCTTGGTGGAACAATTTTGGCGGAGAAATTTGACATAAAGATTTGCTAGAGGAGCAGAAACCCGAGGTTTGGGCAAATTCGTGTTAGGCAAGAAGTAAAAACCTTTTTTTCTTCAAAGGCCAACAGCGCGCTGACCACTTATTTTGAATATATTGAGAAAGAGTTCTACCTGCTTTTAGGATTTTCGCTTGTGTTAGCTCTTTGTTAGCTTTAAACGCAGTAAATCTGTTGTTTTGTTTATCATTTTCTTGGAAGTGGTCCGCAGGTTGTCACGATGTTAAAAGTTGTTTTTTCAAAACCAAGATCTATCAAAGCAAGTCTGGTACGTGGGTAGAAGGGGTTGGATTACGCTGACCTAAGCTACTTTTACCAGTTGATACAAGTTTATGCCATTAGGTATATAGCAATTTTACAACTGAAAATATACATCAAGCTTAACTACACTTGTTAATGAATTTACTTTTCGTTTAATGCTGTTAATGTACACATATCAAAACGCAACTATGTTTCACAATAGCATAACAACATATTAGCATTAATATTGATTTAGTTTTTGTCAACTCACCGGGCTTGATCGATTATTATTGGCGGTTGATAAAATCTTCCGAACCTGCAATCTACCTTTATCAGCATCCAACTCCAATTCCTCTATTTTATCAACACAGGATGCAATCAAAGCAATTAGTTGGAAATCCAACTGAGTCTCACGTAAGTCCAACTTCCTCATCTAAATATAAGTTGTATATTAAACTTCTGTTCCACCAACAAAACATGATTCCATTAATATTATCTCACTACTCGAAACCCTAATTACAGATCCGAACAAATACATTCAGTAGTGAAGTTTACACGTCATCATGTTTAACGATGTTTTGTTATATTTTCATCCTCCCTACTCTCAGGACAGCGACGACAAACATAGAACCACACCTGCTTCGGAGTTGCTACTACAAGTTGACGACAAACATCACCGCATTAGTGCCAAGAAGGAAGAACAACGGGGTAAGCAACTGAGTCGACAATTGAGATCATGCTCTACATTTTGTCGTGCCCTAAACATACAAAAATATTCTGACCTAACATTAACTACCAAGTCAACTCCAGGTCAGTCTGTCAGTTAGATTGTCATGTTTCGGTTTAAGCAGGAAAATGGCAAAATTACAACATAACCACTGGTTTAAGTTATTAAGTCAGTATTTAGTCAAGCTTGAGAGTTTGATTCGCTAAATTAAAATCCACGATCCATTTCAATTTACGTTATGTAATTGATCCTCGACAATTTATGAAGCTAGTTTGTAGTACACGATGATCACCCAACGGCTACTAAACGATTGCCAGTTGATATCAAAGCAGGTCTGGACCAATGTCCAACGGGGTCCGGTTCATTTAATCGTCGTTTGACAACGCCTAACATCCAATGGTCGTGTGGTTCAAACCTCAATGCCACTGCGATGTTGTACTTCTGGTGGGGCCATCGTACCATGATTACACAAGTAAAGAAACCACGAAGATAAGAGCTCTGACCGACAGTCGAATTCACGAAGCTAATCTCGGCGATCTTCTATGCTTAACGTCACTGTCACTCTACTGCAAGTATGCAGGACGAAATTCCAATCAAACAAAACAAAATAAATCTTCATCGCTTATGTGTTTAACACAGTTGTGCTTGACAGAAATATGAAATCGTTCAAGTTACTATCGATCGTAGTAATATCGCGTTTCATCGAGCAATCGCATCACATGCGCTGTGAAGCCCTCTCGTCGATTAAAAGCAAACAAATGATCACTAAACTTCCTACTTCATCAATATTATCTCCATGCCATGAGAAGTTTGTAGCCCAGTGATTTATATTTAACACTGATTGAGAGCTCACCAGGTTTAATTGTGTCGTCATCAATCAACTTTTTAATAAACATCATTTAAGTCTGTCAGCGTCCTATGAAGATAAAAGCGTATAACGATAAATATTCAGGATGGGCTCAATCTAACATGTATGTATTATTTACCTATTGATGTAATTACGATGATTTACATCGAAATCGGAATAAGCTTGCCAACAGTGTGATCGATGAACCTCACAAAACTGTGCATTTTTGAAAACGTTTTATTGCGATTTCCTGGCTTGATTACAATGCATTATATAAAAAAGCTTTCTGCCAATACTACTGTTATATCAACATAAGTTCTTCTAGCACAGTTGTTCACGTTTTAAGAGTCAATCTTTTGCGTTTTCATAGCATTTTCCAGGAATCTCTGTCGAAAATAACTTACAAACCGAAAACTTGTTTATCGACATGCATTGAAATGTTTTCATTTTGTTACATACATGTCATGACAGCATAGAATCGACACTATATCTCGTATCCCCAATTCCATATCCATTTCCCGACTAAAACCGTTGTTCTAGCATAACCAACAAACCGTTTTCCAGCAAATTTATATCATGGCAACACAGAGTACTTTTATGCTGTGTTTGCATTCAATGAGATCTGATTTATCAAAAAAACAGAAAAACTAACATTGCATTGCTGTTCGCAATTCTGTTGGTTCACAACAATGAAATCAATTCTATTACAATGTTGTGATTAAACCCACGGTACAACTAAACACTAAAGCAAAGTGCAAGTCATGTTGAAAAGAACACAATGATTTGGTTAGTGACAGAGCACACAAATCACACAATACACAAACCTATTCGACAAACAAAAATAACACACCTGAATCTAATGATGTCAAATCTGCTTATTTACCAAAACTTGGGTTTAACATTCAGGTTGAGCCGATGTCATACAAACAAATACTAAAAGTTGCTCTTTACCTAGTCACCTGTCAGCACGATAGTGTTACTGTGTTTGTAGCCATTAAACAGTTTGCAAATATACCTGCTCTTGAAGCAAGTTTACTGGCCTTATATGCATTACCACACATATTCCAACCAACATCAAACTAGCTTTAAAATGTTTTAACTTTTCTTGAGGTGTTACAATTATCACACCAAACAAACCAATTAATCAGATAGCTGGACATTAACCTCAGCTACTTTCACCACATACTGCAGTTGCACCAACTTATGTAACAGTTTTAAAGTTAAACGTTGTCTCAAATTATATTTCCATTTGTCAATCAACTTATCGTTAGTCACTGATAATATACGCATATTGATGCTCAACTATGGTCCACAATAATATAACAACATGTTTATATTAATAATGAATTAGTCGTTGTCAACTCACCGGGCTTGATCGATTGTTTATGGCGGTTGATAACCTTTTCCAACCATGCATTGTGATGTTACCAGCATTGAACACCAATTCCTCTATTTTATCAACACACAATGCAATCACAGCGATTGATTCATCGTTCAATCGAGTCCGACTCAAGTCCAACTTTCTCATCTAAATATAAGTTGTATATTAAACTTCTGTTTCACCAACAAAGCATAATCCCATCAATAATATCTCACTACTCGAAACCCTAATTACAGATCCGAGCAAATACATTCAGTAGTGAAGTTTACACGTCATCATCTTTGACGATGCTTTGTTGTATTTTAATCCTCCCTACTCTCAGAACAGCGACAGTGACAACAAACATAGAACCACACCTGCTTCGGAGTTGCTACTACAAGTTGACGATAAAGATCATTGCATTAGTGCCAAGAAGGAAGAACACTGGGGAAAGCAACTGAGTCGACAACTGAGATCATGTTCTACGTTTTGTCATGCCCTGAACATACAAAAATATTCTGACCGAACATTAACTACCAGGTCAACTTCAGGTCAGTCTGTCAGTTAGATTGCTTTGTTTCGGTTTAAGCAGGAACTTTTTGCACAAGAATTTCTCATTAAGTTTTCAGTTTCATGTTATCTGAGCGTCAGGTGACATTTGCATTTCAAAACCTGAGCTCAAAACCCTTCACATAGTGGCAGAACGAGCACAACAGGCAAAACTAAGATTATATCGAATTATTTCATACACATAGCATGCATTCACTCGTATTTTCAATGACTGTCACGACACACTCAAATACCGTCCAAACACCCATCAGTGACCCGCGCCACCCACACTTTGTTACCGTGGACATAATGGCCGTTGTTACCAAATGTACTAATATCGTGACATCATATACAAGTCAAACCACGTTTGCCCTTCTCGGTTCTTCAACGGTTATTTTCTAGCGACGCCAATGCATGATCGCTGGGTATCGAACTCAGGACGTTGTAGATTTATATCCAATTTGCTGGTCTTCATCTTTCGAATCAATCAAGTTCGTTGTTGATTATGTGAGAAACAATGTTTGTTAAAATACTCTCACTGATACAAAATCAAACTTCGATGATTGAAATTTTGTTGTTGTTGTTGTTGATTACCCGACCCCTTCCAAGGGATGGGGGCATGGCCGAAGACCATGGAGCCCCAGAAGCCGGGGCAACTCCCCAGGGTCTGGACCAGAGGTCATAGAGAGACAGAGAGTCGCCAAAGAGTGAGCGGCGCAAAGAGTCCGTAGCTGGACAGTGCAGAATGAGATGAGAGATGTCCTGGGATGGGTGTCCACAGGCGCTGCAAGAAGAATTCTCGATTCTGCCAATCCTAGAGAGATAGGAACCTAATAGAAGGCTGTGTCCATTGCAGCGAAGACGAGAGAGGACACAGCGAGCATGACGAGGGAGCACAAGTTCCTCAGTGGAAATTGAGGGAACCTGTGTGTCAAAATGCTTTGAAGAGACAGTACGCCTCCAGTTCGAGATATGACGAGAGTGGATACGAGAGATAAGAGGAGAGAGATTACAAGGAATTGCGGAGGGCGCAAGTAGCGCTCCCCGTCTGGCAAGCTCATCAGCTGTGTCGTTCCCCGGGAGAAACGAGTGTCTGGGGACCCATTGTAGCCTGATAGAACAGGAGGAGACAGTTCCTGCCAGATCTGCCACAGAGTTTGAGATAACAGGAAAGGTGGAGGAGAGGACAGGGTGGCGAGGACAGAACGAGAGTCAGACAGGAGAAGAAGAGAAGAGAAATGGCAGACTTTATGGTGTTGTCGAGACCAGCAAAGAGCGTGTAGAATGGCGCAGGCTTCAGCAGAAAAACTGGAACATGCTGGGCCTGCCGGAAAGGAAAGAGTGGCCTCAGTGCCACAGAGAGAGCAGTTGGCAAGAACGCCGGAGCCGCCCTTGCCAAAAGGAAATGGAACAGAGCCGTCTGTCCAGAGTACCAGATCATGAGGGGGGAGAAAGTCAAGGTGGGCGAGAGCCACATCTTGGCGAGAGTGAGGGGGATCAGAGCAAGAGCATGGAGAGGAAAGATGGACTCGACCGTGAAGGAAAGCAGATGCCAAGGAGGACAGGGAGGGCAAGCAACAAGAGCCTCCCCAGAACAAGTAGAAGGAAGCATGAGCGGGTGAGTGGACGCAAAAGCTATCCAGGACGATCTGCAGAGTCTTGGTTTCACTCCTAGTCTGGCCAAACCTGAGATGGGAAAAGACGTTGGGAGACGAAGAGCCCGCTCATGAGAAAAAAGAGTGAAGTGAGTCAGAGTGACTCGTAGGGGAGGTAGAGAGGCCTCGGTGAGTAGTAGAGGGATAGGGGAGGACGAGAGGCAGCCGGTGATGACGTGACTGGCCACTCAGTGAAGGCATTCCAATTTGGTGATATTGGTAGTGCTTAGGAAAGGAAACCATCCGGGTGAAGCGTAAGTGAGAAGGGATCGAAGAAAAGATTTATACAGAACAGAGAGGGACTCCTTAGAGGGGCCCCATAAAGAAGCAGAGATACAGCGTAAGGCCTTGAGACGTGGAAATAACTTGGCCTTCAGCAAAGATACATGCTTAAAAAAGGAATGAGTGCGGTCGAAGGTGACCCCAAGAAAACTTGGAGTGGGATTAAAACGGAGGCGGGAGCCGAGTAGGAGGAGGATGGGCTGGAGGTTAGCCTGGTGGGGATCCACTGAGAAGAAGGAGGCCTCACATTTGCTCGGATTGAGAGGAAGACACCAGTACTCAGACCAGCGCTCCAATCAAAACAGAGCTCCTTGTGTGGCCTCTAGCGCATTAGGGATCGAGGGGAGGAAGACCAAATGGCCAGATCGTCAGCATAAAGAGAGCCGCTGACGGAAGAAGGCAGAGAAGCTGGAAGATCATTAATGAATCGAGAGAAAAGTACAGGGCCAAGAACGGATCTTTGCGGAACACCTCGACGGACTCAAAAGGAACGGCTTTTGTGATTTTGAAAGACCACAGAAGCGCGCCTGTCAGAAAGGAAAGATTGAGTCCAACGAGCAAAGCAAGGAGGGAGGCCAGCCGAAATAAGTTTGTGGAAAAGGGCGGGATTCCAGACAGAGTCAAAAGCTTTAGAGAAATTGATAGTAGACAGGATCGTCCGAGAGCCCGGCCTGGGTTTGTTAAATCCATCCGAAATGGACTGAGAAAGGTACAGGATTTGATCGAGTGTAGACCGTCCAGGGCGGAAACCGGCCTGGCGGGGAGAAAGAATGGAATTAGATTCCAGAAAAAAAGAGAAGACGGGATAGAATGATGCGTTCAAAAAGCTTTGATTCGCAGGAGGTGAGAGAGATAGGCCGGAAGGAAGCAGGAGAGTCGAGAGGTTTTCCCATCTTATGTATGGGAATAATAGAAGACGTCTTCCAGATGGAAGGAAAGGAATGTGAAGACCAAGAAAGATTGAAGATGTGAAGAAGAAAATCCATGCCAGAGCGAGGAAGATGCTTTAGCATGGGATAGGCAACTTTGTCTGGGCCAGTGGCAGTGGATGAGGAGAGGTTGGAGGCAGCCGCAAGAAATTCTGTGGGAGAGAAGGGAGAGCAAAAGGACGAGTGAGACTCCACAGAGCACGTAGCTCGGCGGAGCTCAGTGAGGTAGCCTCTGGCTCTGCTGCGCAGGGCCTTTGGCTGAGACACGGAAAAGTGAGACCTCAGGTAAGCGGCATAAACCGAAGCCGATTCCCTGGGAGAAGAACAGTTAGGAAAGTTAGGAGTGGAAGAAGATGAGGAAGGAAAGCCAGCAATAGAGCGAAGAAGAGAGTGCACAGATTTAGGATTAGATTTAGGTGAAAGAGAAGTGGAGGTCGTCTGCCATGCCTCAGCCTTGGTTTTGGCGATGACCGACGAGGCACGTGGAGAGGCGGAGATGTAAGCCTGGCGATCTTCATCACTTCTGTGAGCAGTAGCGAAACCCCTTTGTCTTTCACCAACCGCTTGTTTCACTTCAGCAGACCACCAGGCTTTAGGAGGGCGTTTGATGCGGCCGAAAGGAATGGAAGATTTGGCCGCATTCATTGCCAGAGAGGTAAAGAGAGCAGCTGCAGAGGAAAGAGAAAGAGACGAGTATTCCTCTGCAGTAGGACAGTGAGAGTCAAAGTAGGACGCAAAGTCATCCCAGCGAGCTTTCTGAAAATTGAAGGAAGGGGGACGCTCGTTGGGGTGAAAGACCGGAGAGAGAGGGATAGATAGAAGAATTGGTAGGTGGTCAGAACCCAGGTCCTGAAGCACCTCCCAGGAGCAAGAAAAAGCAAGAGTAGAGGGAGCAAAGGAGATGTCAGGAGAGGAGCGACTGCCAGAGAAGCGATGGAGAAGGGTGGGTGTGTTAGGGTCATTGAGGGGGAGGAGGTCTGAGGAGATGACCCAGTCGAATACTTCCTCCCCACGGGGGTCGGAAGTACCTCTTGAGTCCCAAAGCGGGTGATGGCAATTGAAGTCCCCCAGAATGAAGAGATTTCTGGAGGAGGGAAGAATTGAGGGAGAGAAGGAGTCGGTTCTGCCATCCGTTGGGGAGGAGCGAATAGGGGGGGCATACACATTAAGAAATGACACCCAGGAGGATTTGTTTAGAGAGATGTTGACCCCTACATAATCAGAGTAGGGATCGAGCGAAGAAAGAGAGGTGGTAGAAAGTTCAGAAAAGGATAGGCCCTGTCTGACGAAAATGATAACGCCGCCACTGGCATGCGAGGCATCAGAAGAAAGAATGCCAGACCAGGAGTGAGTACGATCAGAACGCAGAACAGAGAATCCAAGAATCCGGAAAGAGGAAGATGAGTTAAGATTGGATTCCTGAATACAGATAAGGTCGACAGGATGGGATGAAAGAAAGTGAAGTAGTTCAGTGCTCCTGGCTCGAAGACCTCCAGCATTCCATTGAAGAACCCTGAGAGAGTCACGGGGAGGAGAGGAAGCAGGAGGTGCAGAAGCATAGCCAAAAGCAAGGGACGGTGGTGGGAGGGCAGGGAAAGGAGATATAAGATGGGCAGATGGGGGATAAGAAGTTTGGAGACGAGGGTGGGGCAAGAGTGCAGCATTAGCAGAGGGGGGGGCCGGATTCCACAGTGGAGGTATACATGCCGGAGGAGTTCGAGAAGGGGGAAGGAGTCACAGTGTTACGGCAGGGGGGGGCAGCTCCAAGAGTGAGAGCTGCCAAGAGCTCTGAAATTAGATAGAGAAAGTTGTGAGCACCTTAGATGGACCCATTTGGAGCAAGCGCAGCATTGCACTGACTTGCCCCGCCAGGTCACATTTTCAGCGCACACAGAGCAAGGAAAGATGGGGCCAGGGTTAAGATGAACGTTACCGCTCATCAGAAGAAAAAGAAGAATGACGAGACGAAGGAGGACAAGAGTAAGGCAGGAGAGAAAAAAAAAAGAGAACAGGCGACCGATTTTAAAGAAGCTGTGTGCTGCCCTTCTGCGATCGTTCAGGGGGCAACAGAGCGAAAAAATGAATGGGGAGTGCCCAGGGTAACTGGGACCCTTGGAAAGGCCAACAGCCATTTTGACCCAACCCAAACGGGGCTGGGGACCGCACCACCACGTTGAGGCGGCTGTTGATTGATGCAGATTGAAATTTGTCGCTTCAATGTTTGCGTATAAACAAAATGGCAAAATTACAACATAACCATTGGTTTAAGTTATTAAGTCAGTATTCAATTAAGCTTGAGAGTTTAATTCGGTAAATTAGAATCCACGATCCATTTCAATTTACGTTATGTAATTGATCCTCGACATTTTATGAAGCTAGTTTGTAGTACACGATGATCACCCAACCGCTACTAAACGATTGCCAGTTGATATCAAAGCAGGTCTGGACCAATGTTTAACATGGCGCGATTCGTTTGGCAGCGCCTATCATCCAATGGTCGTGTGGTTCAAACCTCAATGCCACTGCGATGTTGTACTTCTGGTGGGGCCATCGTACCATGATTACACAAGTAAAGAAACCACGAAGATAAGAGCTCTGACCGACAGTCGAATTCACGAAGCTAATCTCGGCGATCTTCTATGCTTAACGTCACTGTCACTCTACTGCAAGTATGCAGGACGAAATTCCAATCAAACAAAACAAAATAAATCTTCATCGCTTTTGTGTTTAACACAGTTGTGCTTGACAGAAATATGAAATCGTTTAACTTGTTACTATCGATCGTAGTAATATCGCGTTTCATCGAGCAATCGCATCACATGCGCTGTGAAGCTCTCTCGTCGATTGAAAGCAAACAAATGATCACTAAACTTCCTACTTCATCAATATTATCTCCATGTCATGAGAAGTTTATAGCCCAGGGAGTAAGTTCAACACTGATTGTGAGCTCACCAGGTTTAATTGTGTCGTCATCAACGAGCTCTTTATTAAACATCATTTAAGTCTGTCAGCGTCCTATGAAGATAAAAACCGTATAACGATAAATATTCAGAATGGGCTCAATCTAACATGCATGTATTATTTACCTATTGATGTAATTACGATGATTTACATCAAAATCAGAATAAGCTTGCCAACAGTGTGATCGATGAACCTCACAAAACTGTGCATTTTTGAAAACGTTTTATTGGGATTTCCCGGCTTGATTACAATGCATTATATAGAAAAGCTTTCTGCCAATACTACTGGTAACTATGTAAATAGAATTCAACATAAGTTCTTCTAGCGCTGTTAGTAACATTTTAAGATTCAATCTTTTGCGTTTTCATAGCATTTTCCAGGTATCTTTGTCGAAAATAACTTACAAACCGAAAACTTGTTTATCGACATGCATTGAAATGTTTTCATTTTGCTACAAACATGTCATGACAGCATAGAATCGACACTATATCTCGTATCCCCAATTCCATACCCACTCCCCGGTTAAAACCGTTGTTCTAGCATTACCAACAAACCGTTTTCCAGCAAATTTATATCATGGCAACACAGAGTACTTTTATGCTGTGTTTGCATTCAATGAGATCTGATTTATCAAACACAGACAAACTGACATTACTTTGCTGTTCGCAATTCTGTTGGTTCACAACAATGAAATCAATTCTATTACAATGTTGTGATTAAACCCAAGGCATAACTATAAACTAGTACAAGGCTAGTCATGTTGAAAAGAACACAATGATTCGGTTAGTGACAGGGCACACGAATCACACAACACACAAAGCCTATTCGACAAACAAAAATAACACACCTGAATCTAATGATGTCAAATCTGCTTATTTACCAAAACTTGGGTTTAACATTCAGGTTGAGCCGATGTCATACAAACAAATACTAAAGTTGCTCTTTACCTAGTCACCTGTCAGCACGATAGCGTTACTGTGTTTGTAGCCATTAAACAATTTGCAAATCCATCCGTTCTTAAGCACAATTACTGGCGTTATACTCATTACCACACATATTCTAACCAACATCAAACTAGCTTAAAATGTTTTAACTTTTTTTGCGATGTTACAATTATCACACCGAACAAACCAATTAATCAGATAGCTGGACATTAACCTCAGCTACTTTCACCACATACTGCAGTTGCACCAACTTATGTAACAGTTTTAAAGTTAAACGTTGCCTCAACTTTATTTCCATTTGTCAATCAACTTATCGTTATTCATTGATAATATACGCATATCGATGCTCAACTATGGTCCACAATAATATAACAACATGTTTATATTGATATTGATTTAGTTGTTGTCAACTCACCGGGCTTGATCGATTGTTTATGGCGGTTGATAACCTTTTCCAACCATGGATTGTGACGTCATCACCATTTAACACCAATTCCTCTATTTTATCAACACACGATGCAATCACAGCGATTGATTCATCATTCAATCGTGTCTGACTCAAGTCCAACTTTCTCATCTAAATATAAGTTGTATATTAAACTTCTGTTCCACCAACAAAACATCATACCATTAATATTATCTCACTACTCGAAACCCTAATTACAGATCCGAGCAAATACATTCAGTAGTGAAGTCTACACATCATCATGTTTAACGATGTTTTTGTTGTATTTTCATCCTCCCTACTCTCAGAACAGCGACAGTGACGATAAACATAGAACCAGACCTGCTTCAGAGTTGCTACTACAGGTTGATCAAATTCCCGCTTCAAATGCTTGTCGTCGCTTTCAATCAATTCGATCCTGGATAATGTCAGTTAATCAAACATCATCGTCAAATGTCTTATTCAAGGGCACAATAACGAAGTGGTAGTGAAGTTGGAATGCATGATCATTCGTTCATAATCGTCATTAAATCGGCGCCTCAACTCGCTCGACCACATTGACGACAAACATCACCACATTAGCGCCATCATGGGAAAACATGATAGGCAACTTTATCGACAACTGAGATCATGTTCTACATTTTGTCACACCCTAAACATACAAAAATATTCTGACCTTTCATTAACGACTAAACTCAACTCCAAATCAGTCGGTCAGTTAGATTGCTTTGTTTTGGTTTAAGCAGGAGCTCTTTGCTCAAGAATTTCTCATTAAGTTTTCAGTTTCATGTTATCTGAGCGTCAGGTGACATTTGCATTTCAAAACCTGAGCTCAAAACCCTTCACATAGTGGCAGAACGAGCACAACAGGCAAAACTAAGATTATATCGAATTATTTCATACACATAGCATGCATTCACTCGTATTTTCAATGACTGTCACGACACACTCAAATACCGTCCAACACCCATCAGTGACCCGCGCCACCCACACTTTGTTAGCGTGGACATAATGGCCGTTGTTACCAAATGTACTAATATCGTGACATCATACACAAGTCAAACCACGTTTGCCCTTCTCGGTTCTTCAACGGTTATTTTCTAGCGACGCCAATGCGTGACCGCTGAGTATCGAACTCAGGGCGTTGTAGATTTATATCCAATCTGCTGGTCTTCATCTTTCGAATCAATCAAGTTCGTTGTTGATTATGTGAGAAACAATGTTTGTTAAAATACTCTCACTGATACAAAATCAAACTTCGATAATTGAAATTTTGTCGCTTCAATGTTTGCGTATAAACAAAATGGCAAAATTACAAAATAACCACTGGTGTAAGTTATTGAGTCAGGATCCAGTCAAGCTTGAGAGTTTGATTCGCTAAATTAAAATCCACAATCCATTTCCATTCAATTTACGTTATGTAATTGATCCTCGACAATTTATGAAGCTAGTTTGTACAGTAGTAAGCGATGATCACCCAACCGCTACTACACAATTGCCAGTTGATATCGAAGCAGGTCTGGACCAATGTCCAACGGGGCCCACTTCGTTTAATTGTCAATTGACGACGCCTAACATCCAATGGTTGTGTGGTTCAAACCTCAATGCCACTGCGATGTTGTACTTCTGGTGGGGCCATCATAGCATAATTACACAAGTATGCAGGACGAAATTCCAATCAAACAAAACAAAATAAATCTTCATCGCTTTTGTGTTTAACACAGTTGTGCTTGACAGAAATATGAAATCGTTCAACTTGTTACTATCGATCGTAGTAATATCGCGTTTCATCGAGCAATCGCATCACATGCGCTGTGAAGCTCTCACGTTGATTGAAAGCAAACAAATGATCACTAAACTTCCTACTTCATCAATATTATCTCCATGTCATGAGAAGTTTATAGCCCAGGGAGTAAGTTCAACACTGATTGTGAGCTCACCAGGTTTAATTGTGTCGTCATCAATGAGCTCTTTATTAAACATCATTTAAGTCTGTCAGCGTTCTATGAAGATAAAAACCGTATAACGATAAATATTCAGGATGGGCTCAATCTAACATGCATGTATTATTTACCTATTGATGTAATTACAATGATTTACATTGAAATCAGAATACACTTGCCGACAGTGTGGTTGATGAACCTCACAAAACTGTGCATTTTTGAAAACGTTTTATTGCGATTTCCCGGCTTCATTGCAATGCAATTCATAAAAAAGCTTTCTGCCAATACTACTGTTAAATCAACATAAGTTCTTCTAGCGCAGTTATTAACGTTTTTTTCAGGTATCTCTGTCGAAAATAACTTACAAACCGAAAACTTGTTTATCGACATGCATTGAAATGTTTTCATTTTGCTACAAACATGTCATGACAGCATAGAATCGACACTATATCTCGTATCCCCAATTCCATACCCACTCCCCGGTTAAAACCGTTGTTCTAGCATAACCAACAAACCGTTTTCCAGCAAATTTATATCATGGCAACACAGAGTACTTTTATGCTGTGTTTGCATTCAATGAGATCTGATTTATCAAACACAGACAAACTAACATTACTTTGCTGTTCGCAATTCTGTTGGTTCACAACAATGAAATCAATTCTACTACAATGTTGTGATTAAACCCAAGGCATAACTACGAATATAACTTAGTACAAGGCTAGTCATATTGAAAAGAACACAATGATTCGGTTAGAGACAGGGCACACGAATCACACAACACACAAAGCCTATTCGGCAAACAAAAATAACACACCTGAATCTAATGATGTCAAATCTGCTTATTTACCAAAACTTGTGTTTAACATTCAGGTTGAGCCGATGTCATACAAACAAATACTAAAAGTTGCTTTTTACTAGTCACCTGTCAGCACGATAGCGTTACTGTGTTTGTAGCCATTAAACAGTTCGCAAATCCATCCGTTCTTAGGCAACATTACTGGCGTTATACGCATTACCACGCATATTCTAACCAACATCAAACTAGCTTAAAATGTTTTAACTTTTTTTGCAATGTTACAATTATCACACCGAACAAACCAATTAATCAGATAGTTGGACATTAACCTCAGCTACTTTCATTGATCATTCAATCGAGTCTGACTCAAGTTCAACTTCCTCATCTAAATATAAGTTGTATATTAAAGTTCTATTCCACCAACAAAACATGACTCCAAGAATATTTTCTCACTACTCGAAACCCTAATTATGATTCATCATTCAATCGTGTCTGACTCAAGCCCAACTTCCTCATCTAAATATAAGTTGTATATTAAACTTCTGTTCCACCAACAAAACATGATTCCATTAATATTGTCTCACTACTCGAAACCCTAATTACAGATCCGAGCAAATACATTCAGTAGTGAAGTCTACACGTCATCATGTTTAACAAAGTTGTTGTTGTATTTTAATTTTCGCAACTCTCAGAATAGCGACAGTGACGATAAACATAGAACCAGACCTGCTTCAGAGTTGCTACTACAGGTTGATCGAATTCCCGCTTCAATTGCTTGTCATTGCATTCAATCAATTCGATCCTGGATAATATCAGTTAATCAAACATCATCATCAAATGTCTTATTCGAGGGCACAATAACGAACTAGTAGTGGAGTTGGAACGCATGATCATTCGTTCATAATCATCATTAAATCGGCACCTCAACTCACTCGACCACATTGACGACAAACATCACCGCATTAGCGCCATCATGGGAAAACATGATAGGCAACTTTATCGACAACTGAGATCATGTTCTACATTTTGTCACACCTTAAACATACAAAAATATTCTGACCTAACATTAACGAATAAAATCATCTCCAAATCAGTCGGTCAGTTAGATTGCTTTGTTTCGGTTTAAGCAGGAGCTCTTTGCTCAAGAATTTCTCATTAAGTTTTCAGTTTCATGTTATCTGAGCGTCAGGTGACATTTGCATTTCAAAACCTGAGCTCAAAACCCTTCACATAGTGGCAGAACGAGCACAACAGGCAAAACTAAGATTATATCGAATTATTTCATACACATAGCATGCATTCACTCGTATTTTCAATGACTGTCACGACACACTCAAATGCCGTCCAACACCCATCAGTGACCCGCGCCACCCACACTTTGTTACCGTGGACATAATGGCCGTTGTTACCAAATGTACTAATATCGTGACATCATACACAAGTCAAACCACGTTTGCCCTTCTCGGTTCTTCAACGGTTATTTTCTAGCGACGCCAATGCGTGACCGCTGAGTATTGAACTCAGGGCGTTGTAGATTTATATCCAATCTGCTGGTCTTCATCTTTCGAATCAATCAAGTTTATTGTTGATTATGTGAGAAACAATGTTTGTTAAAATACTTTCGCTGATACAAAATCAAACTCGATGATTGAAATTTTGTCGCTTCAATGTTTGCGTATAAACAAAATGGCAAAATTACAACATAACCACTGGTGTAAGTTATTGAGTCAGGATCCAGTCAAGCTTGAGAGTTTGATTCGCCAAATTAAAATCCACAATCCATTTCCATTCAAGTTATGTAATTGATCCTCGACATTTTATTATGTAGTACATGATCGTTGATATCAAAGCAGGTCTGGACCAATGTTCAACGGGGCCCAGTTCGTTTAATCGTCGTTTGGCAGCGCCTATCATCCAATGGTCGTGTGGTTCAAACCTCAATGCCACTGCGATGTTGTACTTCTGGTGGGGCCATTGTACCATGATTACACAAGTAAAGAAACCATGAAGATAAGAGCTCTGACCGACAGTCGAATTCACGAAGCTAATCTCGGCGATCTTCTACGCTCAACGTCACTGTCACTCTACTGCAAGTATGCAGGACGAAATTCCAATCAAACAAAACAAAATAAATCTTCATCGCTTTTGTGTTTAACACAGTTGTGCTTGACAGAAATATGAAATCGTTTAACTTGTTACTATCGATCGTAGTAATATCGCGTTTCATCGAGCAATCGCATCACATGCGCTGTGAAGCTCTCTCGTCGATTGAAAGCAAACAAATGATCACTAAACTTCCTACTTCATCAATATTATCTCCATGTCATGAGAAGTTTATAGCCCAGGGAGTAAGTTCGACACTGATTGTGAGCTCACCAGGTTTAATTGTGACATCATCAACGAGCTCTTTATTAAACACCATTTAAGTGTGTCAGCGTCCTATGAAGATAAAAACCGTATAACAATAAATATTCAGGATGGCCTCAATCTAACATGCATATATTATTTACCTATTGATGTAATTACGATGATTTACATCGAAATCAGAATAAGCTTGCCGACAGTGTGGTCGATGAACCTCACAAAACTGTGCATTTTTGAAAACGTTTTATTGGGATTTCCCGGCTTGATTACAATGCAATTCATAAAAAAGCTTTCTGTCAATAGTCGTGTTAAATCAACATAAGTTCTTCTAGCGCAGTTATTAACGTTTTTTTCAGGTATCTCTGTCGAAAATAACTTACAAACCGAAAACTTGTTTATTGACATGCATTGAAATGTTTTCATTTTGCTACAAACATGTCATGACAGCATAGAATCGACACTATATCTCGTATCCCCAATTCCATACCCACTCCCCGGTTAAAACCGTTGTTCTAGCATAACCAACAAACCGTTTTCCAGCAAATTTATATCACGGCAACACGGAGTACTTTTATGCTGTGTTTGCATTCAATGAGATCTGATTTATTCAACACAAAGAAACTAACATTACTTTGCTGTTCGCAATTCTGTTGGTTCACAACAATGAAATCAATTCTACTACAATGTTGTGATTAAACCCAAGGCATAACTACGAATATAACTTAGTACAAGGCTAGTCATATTGAAAAGAACACAATGATTCGGTTAGTGACAGGGCACACGAATCACACAACACACAAAGCCTATTCGACAAACAAAAATAACACACCTGAATCTAATGATGTCAAATCTGCTTATTTACCAAAACTTGGGTTTAACATTCAGGTTAAGCCGATGTCATACAAACAAATACTAAAGTTGCTCTTTACCTAGTCACCTGTCAGCACGATAGCGTTACTGTGTTTGTAGCCATTAAACAATTCTCAAATCCATCCGTTTTTAAGCACAATTACAGGACAAATACGCATTACCACGCATATTCTAACCAACATCAAACTAGCTTAAAATGTTTTAACTTTTCTTGAGGTGTTACAATTATCACACCGAACAAACCAATTAATCAGATAGCTGGACATTAACCTCAGCTACTTTCACCACATACTGCAGTTGCACCAACTTATGTAACAGTTTTAAAGTTATACGTTGCCTCAACTTTATTTCCATTTGTCAATCAACTTATCGTTAGTCATTGATAATATACGCATATCGATGCTCAACTATGATCCACAATAATATAACAACATGTTTATATTGATATTGATTTAGTTGTTGTCAACTCACCGGGCTTGATCGATTGTTTATGGCGGTTGATAACTTTTCCCAACCATGGATTGTGACGTCATCAGCATTTAACACCAATTCCTCTATTTTATCAACACACAATGCAATCACAGCGATTGATTCATCATTCAATCGTGTCTGACTCAAGTCCAACTTTCTCATCTAAATATAAGTTGTATATTAAACTTCTGTTCCACCAACAAAACATGATTCCATTAATATTATCTCACTACTCGAAACCCTAATTACAGATCCGAGCAAATACATTCAGTAGTGAAGTCTACACATCATCATGTTTAACAATGTTTTTGTTGTATTTTCATCCTCCCTACTCTCAGAACAGCGACAGTGACGATAAACATAGAACCAGACCTGCTTCAGAGTTGCTACTACAGGTTGATCGAATTCCCGCTTCAATTGCTTGTCATTGCATTCAATCAATTCGATCCTGGATAATGTCAGTTAATCAAACATCATCGTCAAATGTCTTATTCAAGGGCACAATAACGAAGTGGTAGTGAAGTTGGAACGCATGATCATTCGTTCATAATCGTCATTAAATCGGCGCCTCAACTCGCTCGACCACATTGACGACAAACATCACCACATTAGCGCCATCATGGGAAAACATGATAGGCAACTTTATCGACAATTGAGATCATGTTCTACATTTTGTCACACCCTAAACATACAAAAATATTCTGACCTTTCATTAACGACTAAACTCAACTCCAAATCAGTCGGTCAGTTAGATTGCTTTGTTTTGGTTTAAGCAGGAACTCTTTGCTCAAGAATTTCTCATTAAGTTTTCAGTTTCATGTTATCTGAGCGTTAGGTGACATTTGCATTTCAAAACCTGAGCTCAAAACCCTTCACATAGTGGCAGAACGAGCACAACAGGCAAAACTAAGATTATATCGAATTATTTCATACACATAGCATGCATTCACTCGTATTTTCAATGACTGTCACGACACACTCAAATTCCGTCCAACACCCATCAGTGACCCGCGCCACCCACACTTTGTTAGCGTGGACATAATGGCCGTTGTTACCAAATGTACTAATATCGTGACATCATACACAAGTCAAACCACGTTTGCCCTTCTCGGTTCTTCAACGGTTATTTTCTAGCGACGCCAATGCGTGATCGCTGAGTATCGAACTCAGGACGTCGTAGATTTATATCCAATCTGCTGGTCTTCATCTTTCGAATCAATCAAGTTCGTTGTTGATTATGTGAGAAACAATGTTTGTTAAAATACTCTCACTGATACAAAATCAAACTTCGATGACTGAAATTTTGTCGCTTCAATGTTTGCGTATAAACAAAATGGCAAAATTACAACATAACCACTGGTGTAAGTTATTGAGTCAGTATTCAGTCAAGCTTGAGAGTTTGATTCGCTAAATTAGAATCCACAATCCATTTCAATTTACGTTATGTAATTGATCCTCGACAATTTATGAAGCTAGTTTGTAGTACATGATCGTTGATATCGAAGCAGGTCTGGACCAATGTTCAACGGGGCCCAGTTCGTTTAATCGTCGTTTGGCAGCGCCTAACATCCAATGGTCGTGTAGTTCAAACCTCAATGCCACTGCGATGTTGTACTTCTGGTGGGGCCATCGTACCATGATTACACAAGTAAAGAAACCATGAAGATAAGAGCTCTGACCGACAGTCGAATTCACGAAGCTAATCTCGGCGATCTTCTACGCTTAACGTCACTGTCACTCTACTGCAAGTATGCAGGACGAAATTCCAATCAAACAAAACAAAATAAATCTTCATCGCTTTTGTGTTTAACACAGTTGTGCTTGACAGAAATATGAAATCGTTCAACTTGTTACTATCGATCGTAGTAATATCGCGTTTCATCGAGCAATCGCATCACATGTGCTGTGAAGCTCTCTCGTTGATTGAAAGCAAACAAATGATCACTAAACTTCCTACTTCATCAATATTATCTCCATGTCATGAGAAGTTTATAGCCCAGGGAGTAAGTTCAACACTGATTGTGAGCTCACCAGGTTTAATTGTGTCGTCATCAACGAGCTCTTTATTAAACATCATTTAAGTCTGTCAGCGTCCTATGAAGATAAAAACCGTATAACGATAAATATTCAGGATGGCCTCAATCTTACATGTATGTATTATTCACCTATTGATGTAATTACGATGATTTACATCGAAATCAGAATAAGCTTGCCGACAGTGTGGTCGATGAACCTCACAAAACTGTGCATTTTTGAAAACGTTTTATTGGGATTTCCCGGCTTGATTACAATGCATTATATAGAAAAGCTTTCTGTCAATAGTCGTGTTAAATCAACATAAGTTCTTCTAGCGCGGTTATTAACATTTTAAGATTCGATCTCTTGAGTTTTCATAGCATTTTCCAGGAATTTTTGTCGAAAACAACTTACAAACCGAAGACTTGTTTATCGACATGCATTGACATGTTTTCGTTTTGCTACAAATGTTGAGCACAAAATGTGGAAGCTGGGTTCATGGCAAATGTGCAAAAATAAAGACAGTTACCGCTAGGTTGGCAATGCATTTTGTTTGCTCGAAATGTAAAGGAATAATGGAAAGAACGATGGATTCGATCGAGAAGTTGTGCGATGAAGTGGAGACAGTGAGTGGATTTTATTACTTGGGAGGCAGACTAAATGCTAGTGGTGGTTGTGAAGTGGCAGTTACAGCAAGAGTAAGAATCGGTTGGGTAAGACTCAGGGAATGTGGAGAATTGTTGCTTGGAAATAGGTTTCCTCTGAAGATGAAAGGTAAAGTCTATCGTTATTGTGTAAGATCAGCAATACTGTATGGAAGTGAGACATGGTGTCTAAAAGAAAATGAAAAAGCAATTTTGAGGAAAACGGAGAGAGCTATGGTGAGAGCCATGTGCGATCAGAAAGTGGTAGACAGGAATACGACTGAAGAACAGATGGATAGGTTGGGGTTAAAGGAAACTATAGACCGGTTAGCAACAGCGAATGGAGTTAGATGGTATGGATATGTGCTGAGGAGGGATGACGATAGTGTTTTGAGGGTTGCTCTGAATCTCAAAGTGAGTGGAAAGAGAAAGCGAGGACAACCAAGGAAGAAGCAAATGGAAGAGGAGACAGAGAAGATTGGTTTGAAGAAAGAGGATGCCCTGAGACGAGACAAGTGGAGGGACGGAGTGCAAGCAATTGCAAAAAGAATGGGGTAAATCCGGTCATCTCTGCTAAAGGGACAACACCGGATAAAAACTGAATCGCTACAAACATGTCATGACAGCATAGAATCAACACTATAGCTCGTATTTCCAATTCCATACCCACTCCCCGGTTAAAACCGTTGTTCTAGCATTACCAACAAACCGTTTTCCAGCAAATTTATATCATGGCAACACGGAGTACTTTTATGCTGTGTTTGCATTCAATGAGATCTGATTTATCAAACACAAAGAAACTGACATTACTTTGCTGTTCGCAATTCTGTTGGTTCACAACAATGAAATCAATTTTATTAGAATGTTGTGATTAAACCCAAGGCATAACTATAAACTAGTACAAGGCTAGTCATGTTGAAAAGAACACAATGATTCGGTTAGTGACAGGCAGGGATGTGAAAGCGGTTATTTTTCAACCGCTTCCGCTTTCACTAACAAAAAACGAGAAAACGTCGTTGGCACTTTTTCTAACTTTTGTGTGTCTGTAGCCTGCTTTCTACACTTTATCATTTTGAGAAGACAAAAATCTTCATTTATTGCTCTTACTTTACCAACTTTGCTTGAGCTTATTGTTGTTTCGAACTACTCTGTGTTTCTTTTTCTTAGATATTAGAACTCGTGTGGAATGTAGAACAGTGATTTTCAAACTTTTTGTCATCGCGGAACTCCTGATGTACTTTCGCGTTTGTCACGGAACCTTCACTAACAAAAATTTAGAAATACCAAATTGCTTGCAAGAAAATCAAATATTTTGTTACTACAATTCAAAAAATAATTAAACACTTCAACAAATAGACAGTTATTACAAGTTCATTCGCTACTTACAAACACTTTTACAACAGTTAACCTAATACTTCTCAGATCTGAACCGTATGACCACATATTACAGCTCTCGACAATAACCTGTCGTCACTACAACAAATTACACCGTATAGCGCTGATTTTCCCTCTCTATCCTCAACTAACTCTAACTTTGAGTTAACTCTAATCATCATTACGGACTTTCTGTCCGTCCCCAAAACACATATTGACTCCAATCTTTTTGGATAGTGAAGTGCAAAATGTCTGTCGTATACATAATACATACATGTAAAGCGAGCAAAATTGAACTGCACCAATCAACAGCCGCCTCAACGTTGTGGTGCGGTCCCCAACCTCGTTTGAGTTTGGTCGAAATGGCTGTTGCCTTCCCGAGAGTCCCAGTTACCCCAGGCACTCTCCTCACCTCCTTTTCTAAATTCACAACTCTTGGCAGCTCTCACTCCTGGCGCTGCCTTCCCTGCTACGTCCCTGGAGCAGGTTTGGTTTGGAGATCCAACCTGCTACGGTTTGGAGATTCCACACCTACCAGCACTGTGACTTCCTCCTCGGACTGCTCTAGCTGGTATACCACCACTGCTCAATCTGGCCCATCTGGCCCCCTTCTGCTAATGCTGCACTCGCACCCCACCCTCGCCTTCAAACCTCTTATCCTCATTCCGCCTACTTTGTGTCTTCTCCCTCTGCACCCTCACCACTGCCTCATGCTCCTGGCTGTTTCTCTACACCCTGCTTCTTCTTCCCATCCCTGACTCCCTCAGGATTCTTCAATTGAATGCTGGGGGTCTCCAAGCCAGGAGCAATAAACTGCTACACTTTATTTCGTCTCATCTCGTTGACCTTATTTGTATCCAGGAATCTAACCTTAATTTATCTTCTTCTTTCTGGATCCCTGGATTCTCTGCTCTGCGATCTGATCGCAGCCACTCCCAGTCTGGTATTTTTTCTACTGATGTCACAGACACTAGCGGCGGCGTCATCATTTTTGTCAGGCAGGACTTATCCTTCTCTGAGCTTTCTACCTCCCCTCTCTCTTCGCTTGACCCCTACTCTGATTATGTAGAGATCAACATCTCTCTAAACGAGTTCTCCTCTCTTTCATTTCTTAATGTTTATGCTCCCCTATTTTTTCCTTTCGGACGGATAGCAGAACTGACTCCTTTTCTCCCTCCATTCTTCCCTCTTCCAGAAATCTCTTTATTTTTGGGGACTGCAATTACCATCACCCATCTGAAACTCAAAAAGTTCCTCTGGCCCCTGCAGGGAGAAAGCATTCGATTGGGTCATCTCTTCTGACCTCCTCCCCCTCAATGACTTTGACATACCTACTCTTCTTTATCGCTCTTCTGGAAGTCGCTCCTCCCCTGACATCTTCTTTGCTCTTTTCTCTCTCGCCCTATCTTGCTCCTGGGTTGCGTTTCAGAACCTGAGTTCTGATCACCTACCAATTCTACTAACTGTTCCTATTTTTCTGGTCTTTTGCCCCAACAAACGTCCCCCTTCCTTAAATTTCCGAAAGCTCGTTGGAATGACTTTGCTTTTTACTTTGACTCTCACTGTCCTTCTGCAGAGGAATACTCGCCTCTTTCTTTTTCCTTTGCTGGTGTTCTCTTTACTTCTCTTACACTGAATGCCCTCCTTACGATCTGGTGATCTAGACAGACGGCTCTGTTCCTTTCCCTTTTGGCTAAGACGGCTCTGGCGTACTTACGAACTGCTCTCTCTGCGGCACTGAGGCCACCATTTTCTTTTCAGCAGGCCCAGTATGCTCAAGTTTTTCCGCTGAAGCCTGCGCCATTCAGCACGCTCTTTGCTGGTCTCGGCAACACCAACACCACTTCTCTACTCCTTCTATCTGATTCTCACTCTGTCCTCTCCTCCACCTTTTCTTTTACGTTAATATCTTTGGCAGGAACTGTTTTCTCTCTCCTACTGTTCTATCAGGTTACAATAAGTCCTCGAACACTCGTTTCTTCCGGTCAACGACTCGGCTGATGAGCTGGCCAGACGGGGAGCGCTACTTGTTTCCTCAGCAATCCCTTGTAGTCTCTCTTCTCTTATCTCTCGTATCCACTGTTCTCAGACTGGAGTCATACTGTCTCGTCTAAATTCTTTGACACACAGGCTCCCTCGATTTCCACCGAGGAACTTATGCTTCTACGTCATGCTCGCTGTTTTCTCTCTCGCCTTTGCCGCAATGGACACAGTCTACTGTTAAGCTTCTATCTCTCTAGAATTGACAGAATCGAGAATCTTTCTTGCAGCGCTTGCGGACACCCGTTTTAGGCACCTCTCATCTCATTTTGCACTGTCCAGCTACGGACTCTTTGTGTTGCTCGCTCTTTGGCAATTTTCTATCTTTCTACGAGCTCTGGTCCAGGCCGTGGAAAGTTGCCCGGCTTCTGGAGCCTCATGGTCTTCCGCCATCAACCCATCACTCGGAAGAGGTCGGGTAACAACAACAATAGCAAAATTGAAAGTACAGACGCACTATTACGTAACAAAGGAAGTTAGCAAATTCAGACGTTCCTAAAGTTGTAAACAAAATTACATCACAATCTGCAACTTGTTATCATAAAATTTCGTTTCTATTTATATACTCGGAACATCACGACATATAAGAAATCAATATACGGAAATAAGAAACGAGTACTAGCAATAAATGAAGAACCTTCGTGGTCCCCTCACAGAACCCTTAAAACTCATGGAACATAACTGCATGTTTTGCGAAACCCCTGTTGAAGAGCACTGATGATCACGTGGAATGATCAAGTTGTTTCCGACGTGAGTAATTTATGTTTAAATATTTTCAACCCCCTAAACAAGATTAGATTTTCAAATCCCTAAACAAAGTTTAATCAAATCATCATTTTATTAGCTACGTTTCATTGTCCAAACTACCTTTTTCTTACTCGTAATCAATATAAAATGTGATGCTAGTTATACTTTTGCTTGTTCTCTCGCGCTACTGCTATCGTACGTTCATTCAGACTTATAGTGCATCTTCACCGTTTAATCCACATTGGCAAATGGACAAAACTCTTTCGCCAAGTTACTCTTCAAGTCAAATAAAGTATGTGGAGGCGGAAGCGGTAAAATTTTCGCGCTTCCGCTTTCACAGAAAAAGGACCGCCTCCAGCTTCCGCTTGCACATCCCTGGTGACAGGGTAATCAAATCACACAATACACAAACCTATTCAACAAACAAAAATAACACACCTGAATCTAATGATATCAAATCTGCTTATTTACCAAAACTTGGGTTTAACATTCAGGTTGAGCCGATGTCATACAAACAAATACTAAAAGTTGCTCTTTACTAGTCACCTGTCAGCACGATAGTGTTACTGTGTTTGTAGCCATTAAATAATTCGCAAATATACCTGCTCTTGAAGCAAGTTTACTGGCCTTATACGCATTACCACGCATATTCTAACCAACATCAAACTAGCTTAAAATGTTTTAACTTTTCTTGAGGTGTTACAATTATCACACCGAACAAACCAATTAATCAGATAGCTGGACATTAACCTCAGCTACTTTCACCATGTACTGTAGTTACGGCT
This sequence comes from Trididemnum clinides, assembly GCA_963675345.1. Lineage (NCBI taxonomy): Eukaryota > Metazoa > Chordata > Ascidiacea > Aplousobranchia > Didemnidae > Trididemnum > Trididemnum clinides. The sequence goes on along the minus strand of OY776287.1, from coordinate 13,185,531 downwards.
ACCTATATAACAGTTTTAAAGTTAAACGTTGTCTCAACTTTTATTTCCATTTGTCAATCAACTTATCGTTAGTCACTGATGATAATATAGGCATATTGATGCTCAACTATGGTCCACAATAGCATAACAACATGTTTATATTGATATTGATTTAGTTGTTGTCAACTCACCGGGCATGATCGATTGTTTATGGCGGTTGATAACCTTTCCCAACCATGCATTGTAACGTCATCAGCATTTAACACCAATTCCTCTATTTTATCAACACACAATGCAATCACATCGATTGATTCATCGTTCAATTGAGTCAAACTTAAGTCCAACTTCCTCATCTAAATATAAGTTGTATATTAAACTTCTGTGCAGTTGGTGACCAATAAGAAGCTAGAGGCTTTTAATAAAGCATAGCTTAGACCGTCACACTTGTGGGATAAAATACTAGGTCCCAACAAAACATGATTCCATTAATATTATCTCACTACTCGAAACCCTAATTACTGATCCGAGCAAATACATTCAGTAGTGAAGTCTACACGTCATCATGTTTGACCATGTTTTGTTTTTTTTTCCTCTTCCCCGACTCTCAAAACAGCGACAGTGACGATAAACATAGAACCAGACCTCCTCTACTACAGGTTGATTGAATTCCCGCTTCAATTGCTTGCTATTGCATTCAATCAATTCAATCCTGGTCAATATCCATTGAAAGCGAAAGTCAACCGGACCTCGATCACTTTCTAATCCTATCCAAATAAGGTCTCAGTGCCTGCCCTCAAATCCGGCTTCAAATCAGCATGCAGAAATCCAGTGTATTAAAAATCAACAGACTAATATGAAGCTAGGCCTAAACAGCGGCTAAATACAGTCCGCTAGCCCGATCTGAGCTAGCAGGTCGACTTCCTAAATGAAACACAAATCACAAATCAACTGAAAAACAATGGCGGCTAATACTAATTCTTGCCTGGCGCGGGTAATACATTATATCCAACGTAATCTACTAGAGAGAGCTAATTACTGACTAAGTCTAAATTACAGCACGAAAGAATGCTAACGTTTCGTGCTATTATACTGTTACTATCTATGCTACTAAAAAGATACGCGAGGTCTAAATCTAAAGAAAACCAGAAATCGTTCTTGATCATTAAATCTAACCTAAATAAACGAGGTGAAAACAAAGGATATGATGTAATAGCATCTAGGTCACAACAGAGAAAATGGAGAGAGAGGATACCGCCCCGAGCGCCGCGGGAAAAGCAAGAGAAGAGAATGCGGCTATCGCTTACATCCATCAGTCAGACATCGTCGTCAAATGTCTTATTTGAAGGCACAACAACGAGTCGTAGTGGAGTTGGAACGCATGATCATTTGTTTATAATTGTCATTAAATCGGCGCCTCAACTCGCTCGACCACGTTGACGACAAACATCACCGCATTAGTGCCAACAAGGAAGAACAGAGTAAGCAACTGAGTTGACAATTGAGGTCATGCTCTACATTTTGTCATGCCCAGAACACAAAAGAGTATTGCGCCGGATGTGATGAGGCTTGATTACTATGCATTTCATAAAAAAGCTTTCTGCCAATACTATTGGTGACTATGCAAATAGGTTTCAACATAAGTTCTTCTAGCGCAGTTATTAATGTTTTAAGATTTAATCTTTTGCGTTTTCATAGCATTTTCCAGGAATCTCTGTCTGAAACAACTCACAAACCGAAAACTTGTTTATCGGCATGCATTGAAATGTTGTCGTTTTGCTACATACATGTCATGAGAGCATAGAATCGACACTATATCTCGTATCCCCAATTCCATACCCATTCCCCAGCTAAAACCGTTGTTCTAGCATAACCAACAAACCGTTTTCCAGAAAATTTATATCATGGCAACACAGAGTACTTTTATGCTGTTTGCATTCAATGAGATCTGATTTATCAAACACAGAGAAACTGACATTGCATTGCTGTTCGCAATTCTGTTGGTTCACAACAATGAAATTAACTCTATTACAATGTTGTGATTAAACCCACAGCATGGCCAAACGCTAGAGCAAAGAGCAAATCATGTTGAAGAGAACACAATGACTCGGTCAGTGACAGCGCAAACAAATCACACAACACACAAACCCTCGTCGTCGTCGTCGTCGTTTGGTCAGGCACCCAAACTCAATCCGGGTCAGCACAAATTAAGGCCAGGGCCGAGGGTCTATCCTTTTACCACCCCGTGCTGCAGCGCTGCCCAGATTAAATGTTGGCAGTGGTGGTTTCAAGCCAGCATCGAGTTGCGTCATCCAAAACCTGCAGACCTCGTGTTCCTCTTGGTACATGTATGAGACATGAAGATATAACGTGATCTGTAGTTTGCTCAGCGGCGCCACATTCGCAATTCGATCTTCTTCTTGTTCTTCGTCGTTTGAGCTAATTGTTGTGAGCTTTATGCAGGAAGATGTATATATAGGCTACACTGCATTAGCGCTCACGCTCGATTTGCGAGTCTTCAGTTAGACTGGGGCCACCACGGCAAGTAGACTGCTTGGGCCCACCATCCGTCTGCTTCATAAAGACGGAAGCATCCCGTTAAGTATCTTGTCTAAGGACACAACGAGCAAGCTTGCCGGCTTGTTTACCACACTATCAATATTTTGCTGAGCGCCAAGTAAGGAAGCTGGGAATACCATTTTTTAAAGTCTTTTGGTATGGCTCGACTTGGGAAATAAACCCCAGGTCTACTGACTGCGAATTTGACGCTCTAACTACTACGCCATCGCACCGCTACGCAATTCGGCGATGGAGCGAGACCCCATTTGTACATGGATGAGTGAAAACGATATACGCTAGTCCGCAGGCGATTGGGCCATACTCGAGATGTTCTCGGCAGACTCACTCCAAGTGGCCTTGAACTGACCCTGAGAATGAAATCACGGACCCTTGAAGTACTCTCCAAGTAGTCCTCCTTCCATTCATGTTTCGTCCATTACTTCACGCGGATGTCCAGTTTAGACAAACCATCTAACACTTTCCACGCAGCAGATACAAATGAGTGTTTTGATCTAAGTCTCCCCTGGTGCGCATTCTGCTGCCCAACCAACTGTCCGTGCAGTACATGGTCGGGGTCATGGATAGCACGATTCGCCAAGGAGAGTACCGCTCCTAATCGGTGGAGCTCAGCTGGCCGTATGCCTGCGAGGACAGGCAAGTCCACCGTTAGTGTGGCACGCAAGCATCCAGTGACAATGCGCAAAGCATTATTGAGAATGCTGTCAATAAGGCGAGTATGCGTACTACGACACCAAACTGGTGCGCAGTACTCAGCGGTGGAGCAAACCAAGGAGAGAACAGAGATGCGCAATGTCTTGGCACCTGCACCCCATCCGGATCCCGCAAGTCGCCTCAACAGCCCAACTCGGGTGGAGAGTTTTTTGCGCAAAGCCTCGAAATAGCGACGGAAAGTGAGGGACCTATCCAGCTTTACCCAAGATACGTTGGGACTGGACAGGGTGGAAATAGGTTGCCATTGTTGTAAACATTAAGCTCACGTTTGGCTTCTCTGTTGTTAAGATGGAAGGCCGCCGTCACCGTTTTCGTATTGCTGAACTTTAGCCTCCAAGTCTGGAGATAAGCTGAAAGTGTAGTCATGTCTTGGCTTAGAGTGTCCTCCACAGCTTCCAATCTTGAGAAGCATACAGCAATGCTAAGTCATCAGCATATGCATACTTCTGAGAAGTCATGGAAGGCAACTCGTATGTGTAGATATTGAAAAGGAGGAGGGCCAAGGCTGATTTCTGTGGGAGGCCGTTTTGCAAACCCCTTAACCTTCTATGCTTGCTGTCACCAGTAGTGAGCGTGAAGTTTCTATTCCGGACAAGTTCCATGATCATCCAGACCAGACCTTATCCGGTAGAGGCTTAAGCAGCTTGCAGGTGAGACTACGGTGCCAAACATTGTGGTAACCAGCTGTCAGATCGACAAACATGGCAACAGCCTTCTTCTTGACTTCAAACGAATCCTCGATGTTTTGAGTAAGCAAATAGTCTGATTCACGGTTGGCCTTATCCGTCGGAACCCAGCCTGCTCCCTAGGGAGAAGTGGTTCAACAATCGGCTCAACACGAGCGTGTATAAGTCTCTCGAGGATCTTGTAGGGGACGCGAAGCAAGGAAATGGGACGATAGCTTTTCGGGTCCTCTACAAGCTTCTTGGGTTTAGGAATCGCCACTACCAGTGCTCTTCTCCAGACGTTTGGAATTTCGAGGTGGCGCAGGCAGGAAGAAAGGAAGCCACACAATCAGGACTTCATGGCAGCTCCAGCATGGAATATTATCTCCGGGCAAACAGAATCTAGGCCTGGAGCTTTTCCTAGTTTCAGGTGTTTGAGGGCAGCAGCGAACTCCTGAGAGGTGAAGCTTTCCGAGATGTTGACTGGACTTGTTGAAGTGGCCCTCCAAAGATCTGACACTTTTGTGAGATGAGTCAAGATTAATCACGGTCTATACCCTCGTATCTTCCGTTTCTAATCAGCAGGGACACAATAGCGTTAGCTGAGATGGCACAGTGACGAGGGGAGTGCCGTGATCTACCTATTAAGTTGCTCAACATACTTTATGTTTTTCGGCTAGAGTGCGAAAAGTCGATAGTCTAAACTGCCTTGGACCATCGATCTCTGCGTTTCTTGTCGAATCTAAGGAGTAAGAAAATAGCAGCCCTGTTAGAGTCGCTTTCTTCGGGAGACTGCAGAAATGTCCGGTAGAGGTTCTCGCACTCAGCATTCTAACAGCGTGGGATAGAATTTTTGGCTGCTGTTCTAATGACATTGCAGAAGTACTGGTAGGCCATATCCACATCCAGTGAATTTGGTGGCAACAAATTCTTGGCAAGTATTGTAGTGGCTACAGTTGGCCTGGCGGAAGTTCCATCGCTCAACAGGTTTGCTCGGAGCAGGCACAGCAAGTCTTGGTGGAACAATTTTGGCGGAGAAATTTGACATAAAGATTTGCTAGAGGAGCAGAAACCCGAGGTTTGGGCAAATTCGTGTTAGGCAAGAAGTAAAAACCTTTTTTTCTTCAAAGGCCAACAGCGCGCTGACCACTTATTTTGAATATATTGAGAAAGAGTTCTACCTGCTTTTAGGATTTTCGCTTGTGTTAGCTCTTTGTTAGCTTTAAACGCAGTAAATCTGTTGTTTTGTTTATCATTTTCTTGGAAGTGGTCCGCAGGTTGTCACGATGTTAAAAGTTGTTTTTTCAAAACCAAGATCTATCAAAGCAAGTCTGGTACGTGGGTAGAAGGGGTTGGATTACGCTGACCTAAGCTACTTTTACCAGTTGATACAAGTTTATGCCATTAGGTATATAGCAATTTTACAACTGAAAATATACATCAAGCTTAACTACACTTGTTAATGAATTTACTTTTCGCTTAATGCTGTTAATGTACACATATCAAAACGCAACTATGTTCCACAATAGCATAACAACATATTAGCATTAATATTGATTTAGTTTTTGTCAACTCACCGGGCTTGATCGATTATTATTGGCGGTTGATAAAATCTTCCAAACCTGCAAACTACCTTTATCAGCATCAAACTCCAATTCCTCTATTTTATCAACACACGATGCAATCCAAGCAATTAGTTGGAAATCCAACTGAGTCCCACATAAGTCCAACTTCCTCATCTAAATATAAGTTGTATATTAAACTTCTGTTCCACCAACAAAACATGATTCTATTAATATTATCTCACTACTCGAAACCCTAATTACAGATCCGAACAAATACATTCAGTAGTGAAGTTTACACGTCATCATGTTTAACGATGTTTTGTTGTATTTTCATCCTCCCTACTCTCAGGACAGCGACGACAAACATAGAACCACACCTGCTTCGGAGTTGCTACTACAAGTTGACGACAAACATCACCGCATTAGTGCCAAGAAGGAAGAACAACGGGGTAAGCAACTGAGTCGACAACTGAGATCATGCTCTACATTTTGTCGTGCCCTAAACATACAAAAATATTCTGACCTAACATTAACTACCAAGTCAACTCCAGGTCAGTCTGGTCAGTTAGATTGTCATGTTTCGGTTTAAGCAGGAACTCTTTGCTCAAGAATTTCTCATTAAGTTTTCAGTTTCATGTTATCTGAGCGTCAGGTGACATTTGCATTTCAAAACCTGAGCTCAAAACCCTTCACATAGTGGCAGAACGAGCACAACAGGCAAAACTAAGATTATATCGAATTATTTCATACACAGAGCATGCATTAATTCATATTTTCAATGACTGTCACGACACACTCAAATAACGTCCAACACCTATCAGTGATCCGCACCACCCACACTTTGTTACCGTGGACATAATGGCCGTTGTTACCAAATGTACTAATATCGTGACATCATACACAAGTCAAACCACGTTTGCCCTTCTCGGTTCTTCAACGGTTATTTTCTAGCGACGCCAATGCGTGACCGCTGAGTATCGAACTCAGGACGTTGTAGATTTATATCCAATCTGCTGGTCTTCATCTTTCGAATCAATCAAGTTCGTTGTTGATTATGTGAGAAACAATGTTTGTTAAAATACTCTCACTGATACAAAATCAAACTTCGATGATTGAAATTTTGTCGCTTCAATGTTTGCGTATAAACAAAATGGCAAAATTACAACATAACCACTGGTGTAAGTTATTAAGTCAGGATCCAGTCAAGCTTGAGAGTTTGATTCGCTAAATTAGAATCCACAATCCATTTCAATTTACGTTATGTAATTGATCCTCGACATTTTATGAAGCTAGTTTGTAGTGCACGATGATCACCCAACGGCTACTAAACGATTGCCAATTGATATCAAAGCAGGTCTGGACCAATGTTCAACGGGGTCCGGTTTGTTTAATTGTCGTTTGACAACGCCTATCATCCAATGGTCGTGTGGTTCAAACCTCAATGCCACTGCGATGTTGTACTTCTGGTGGGGCCATTGTACCATGATTACACAAGTAAAGAAACCATGAAGATAAGAGCTCTGACCGACAGTCGAATTCACGAAGCTAATCTCGGCGATCTTCTACGCTTAACGTCACTGTCACTCTACTGCAAGTATGCAGGACGAAATTCCAATCAAACAAAACAAAATAAATCTTCATCGCTTTTGTGTTTAACACAGTTGTGCTTGACAGAAATATGAAATCGTTCAACTTGTTACTATCGATCATAGCAATATCGCGTTTCATCGAGCAATCGCATCACATGTGCTGTGAAGCTCTCTCGTCGATTGAAAGCAAACAAATGATCACTAAACTTCCTACTTCATCAATATTATCTCCATGTCATGAGAAGTTTATAGCCCAGGGAGTAAGTTCAACACTGATTGTGAGCTCACCAGGTTTAATTGTGTCATCATCAACGAGCTCTTTATTAAACATCATTTAAGTGTGTCAACGTCCTATGAAAATAAAAACCGTATAACGATAAATATTCAGGATGGGCTCAATCTAACATGTATGTATTATTCACCTATTGATGTAATTACGATGATTTACATCGAAATCAGAATAAGCTTGCCGACAGTGTGGTTGATGAACCTCACAAAACTGTGCATTTTTGAAAACGTTTTATTGGGATTTCCCGGCTTGATTACAATGCATTATATAGAAAAGCTTTCTGCCAATACTACTGTTATATCAACATAAGTTCTTCTAGCGCAGTTGTTCACGTTTTAAGATTCAATCTTTTGCGTTTTCATAGCATTTTCGAGATATCTCTGTCGAAAATAACTTACAAACCGAAAACTTGTTTATCGACATGCATTGAAATGTTTTCATTTTGTTACATACATGTCATGACAGCATAGAATCGACACTATATCTCGTATCCCCAATTCCATACCCACTCCCCGGTTAAAACCGTTGTTCTAGCATTACCAACAAACCGTTTTCCAGAAAATTTATATCATGGAAACACGGAGTACTTTTATGCTGTGTTTGCATTCAATGAGATCTGATTTATCAAACACAGAGAAACTAACATTACTTTGCTGTTCGCAATTCTGTTGGTTCACAACAATGAAATCAATTCCATTACAATGTTGTGATTAAACCCAAGGCATAACTATAAACTAGTACAAGGCTAGTCATGTTGAAAAGAACACAATGATTCGGTTAGTGACAGGGCACACGAATCACACAACACACAAAGCCTAATCAACAAACAAAAATAACACACCTGAATCTAATGATGTCAAATCTGCTTATTTACCAAAACTTGGGTTTAACATTCAGGTTGAGCCGATGTCATACAAACAAATACTAAAAGTTGCTCTTTACCTAGTCACCTGTCAGCACGATAGTGTTACTGTGTTTGTAGCCATTAAACAATTCGCAAATATACCCGCTCTTGAAGCAAGTTTACTGGCCTTATACGCATTACCACGCATATTCTAACCAACATCAAACTAGCCTAAACTGTTTTAACTTTTTTTGCGATGTTACAATTATCACACCGAACAAACCAATTATTAATCAGATAGTTGGACAATAACCTCAGCTACTTTCACCATGTACTCTAGCTGCGACAACCTATATAACAGTTTTAAAGTTAAACGTTGCCTCAACTTTATTTCCATTTGTCAATCAACTTATCGTTAGTCATTGATAATATACGCATATTGATGCTCAACTATGGTCCACAATAACATAACAACATGTTTATATTAATAATGAATTAGTTGTTGTCAACTCACCGGGCTTGATCGATTGTTTATGGCGGTTGATAACCTTTCCCAACCATGGATTGTGACGTCATGAGCATTTAACACCAATTCCTCTATTTTATCAACACACGATGCAATCACAGCGATTGATTCATCATTCAATCGAGTCCGACTCAAGTCCAACTTTCTCATCTAAATATAAGTTGTATATTAAACTTCTGTTCCACCAACAAAACATGATTCCATTAATATTATCTCACTACTCAAAACCCTAATTACAGATCCGAGCAAATACATTCAGTAGTGAAGTCTACACGTCATCATGTTTAACGATGTTTTTGTTGTATTTTCATCTTCCCAATTTCTGGGACAGCGACAGTGATGATAAACTTAGAACCAGACTTGCTTTGGAGTTAATTGAATTTCAAGATTCTTCTTCAGTTGGTTGCTACTGTGCTCAATCAATTTGATCCTGGTTATAATTTGTCAATCAGAGATAAACGTGAAGTGTTGTATTTGAGGGCACAACAACAAAGTCGTAGTGGAGTTTAAGGTAAAATGGGGTGCTTTGGAGCTACAGAGCAATCATGTTTTTTGAAGGAGCCGGAGTAATCCGTAGAATATAACGGAGCAATAGCCATAGCTAATTTTATGAAAATTAAAGGAAATGTAGCTGGAGTCGGAACAATTAAATTTTTTCTAGCTTGATTCCAAACTATCTTCATTTTGTTTAAGCTGCATTAACATTTTATGCGAGTTGAAAAACATTTAAATAGCAATTCTTTTGGTTTTAACCCATTACATACCGTTTTTATTTTTAAATGTTTTTTGATATGTTACCCCACTTTTTGTGTTTAGATTAAACAATTAAACCTACTTTTTATCAATTTGCAGCTGAAAAGTTGCAGCCAGCAAATGAATGTTCGAAAGCTCGGAAACTGAAGTGGAGCCGAAGCCAGGAACAAATGTTCAGAGTCTCCAGAGTTGGAGCCGAAACTAATGGTGTTTTTAAGTGCCTCTCCAGCCATGCTTTGAACGCTTCCTATATTTGGATTACCATTAACAGAAGTATAGAGATCAATTGAGTCGATATTCTGCAATGTGCCGTAAATTCAAGATGAAAGAAAATTGTGAGGTAAAGATAAAGATCAAATTCAACTCCACGTCATTCTGCCAGGTTGCTAAATTTTGGCTGCAGTAGAAACTTTTCGCTTAGTAAGTTCTAGATTTTTTCTAGTTGGATGCTATTTGAACATCACGCGTTTTGCATTTAAGACTTGATATCAAAATTTCTGCAATATTAAATGAAAGAGCAAAAAAGCAAGCAAAATTTTATCGCCAAGCCAACGTGCGCCAAAAAATACCAACAGAAAAGAGCAAGCATAACAATTTTACAAAATCTTTCATAATTTCTATCAAACATCTGCTAGAGACATTGCTTAATATGCGAATATTGGCACCTCGGTTTAGTATATCTTCCAACGTCAGCTCACATATCATTTTTAACTTGAATTGGTTTTCGAGCTAATTAATTACTAACACTTTATTTACTTCATCTCATCTTTAGGGCAAAGCCAAATGTACTGGAAATGTGTTGCTGGAGAACGGTTTGTTGGTTATGCTAGAACAACGGTTTTAGCCGGGAGTGGGTATGGAATTGGGAATACGAGATACAGTGTTGATTCTATGCTGCCTGTCGCGTTTTAATATATATTAGAATATATTAATAATAGAACTTTCAATTCTATCTCAGTCTTAATTTCTTTTAGAATTGAGGCGAAGTATGACAATAGCTCGAATAATTAGGTCTGACCGCAACTTAAAACTTGGAAAAGATTGGCTTCCACTAAACCACTTAAAAACCAGGCTAAGAACAGAATAATGTATTCACAGAAGATAATACTTCACAACTTCAAGCTCCTTCGCTCAACAATCTCAGAATTAATCACTTTGCTACACAATCAGGAAACCGCCAAAACTAATTCCACCAATAACTGTTCAATACTTGTCACGTCCACAGAATCCACAGTAAATTATCACAAAGAAAACAATAGCCCTTTTTACTACTCCGTCAAACAATCTTTCTCTTTCCCCGCTACACACTTTTCTACTACTCTGTTCAAAAAAAATCCTTTGACTCCTTTAAACGCCATACGCAACTTTGGGTTTAATTATCTGTTAAATTATAGAAGCAATTTTCGTTTTTATCCACGATTATGACTTCAAATACATCCAGTGACAAAATATCACGAGGTAGACAAAAAATATTAATTTTTAGAGTTCGGCGTTTAATGGGTTAAAAAAGTATGTAAAGGGAGTGTTACGGGAGTGATAGCCGCATTTTCTTCTTTTACCTTTTCCGTGGCGCCCTGCGTGGTGTCCTTTCTCTCGACTCTCTTTTATATGACCTAGCTGTTATTACGCCATAATTCTTTGACTTCACCTCATTCGTTTAGATTAGATTTGATGATTAGGCACGATTTCTTGTTTTCTAAGCCTTGTCCACTTTTAAAAGCTTAAGTAGAATCATTATTTTGTGATTATGATAGCACGTACTGTAAGCATTTCTTGGCGCTGTAGCTTCGCCTTGATTAGTTGTCAGCTCAGATGCATAACACATTGCATCTCACATAATAATAGATTATGTGAGATGTAACGTGTTACCTGCGCTAGGCAGAAATTGGCGTTAGCTGCCATTGCTTTTAGTTGATTGTAATTTGTGTTAGTGAGACAAGGAGATGTACAAAAACAATCAATCAAATAAACAATTTGGTCGCAAATAACCGCAAGTTTCAGTTACAAGGGAATAGCTGATAAAAGCACATAAGGGGTAACCTCAAGTGTGTGTAAGGAACAAGGAGGTAACTGCAATAAACCAGGAGTAATCCAAGATATAGCTTCAATTAAATGTTTTAACCGCAGAGCTGTAAACAACTAAACACCAATTTTCTGCAGGAGTAGTCGAATAAATAAAAATTTTGATTGTGCACCCAAACAAAGAGTAATCACTAGAGATAAATTGCAACAGCAGTCACACAACCGAATATTTCAAATGTGAACAAGAAAACAAGGGATAATAAGAAGAGGTGAACCGTCAGGACGATCAAACAAATAAATCTTTTAAATATGAGCAAGAAACAAGGAGATAGCCACAATTAACCTCAAGGATAAGATAGTGCACAACAAGTAACTGCAAGGGGCGTACAAACGACAAGTGGCAACCACAAATAAAAATTTCATTGTGCACAAGAAGCAAAGAGTAACCACAGTAAGCAAAATTAACTACAAGGACAAGGGGTAAACAAAAAGTAATCGCAAGGGTGTAGAAAAAACAGGGAATAACTACAAAGATAACCCAGTTGATAATTCACAACTGACATTTAGGGGGTTAAAAAACTGATTCTTTAAATGGTTCCTCAAATTCTAATCAAATGAAGCTTTATATAGTACCATGGCCTACGCTGGTATTATCAATTGTAATAGTAAAAAACGAAATGATAAACCTTATTCGGACAGGGTGTCCTAGATGTTTTTTACTTAAGTTTGCCAACACAGTAGATTCCGCTTAATCGGGTCACATCGGGATAAGCACCATTTGGCCCGATTAAGCAGCTGACCCGATCATCCGAAGTCTTGCAGTATCTGTTCCAGGGTTGTCCTTGGTAGACCAGTTATCTCAGCTAACTGGCGATGATTAATGTTTGGAGGTTGCTCTCAAATTTTTTTTAGGACAACAACCCTTTCAGAAATTGTTAATTCTTTTTGTGGCATCTCTGCTTGGGACTTCACAAAATTTGCAACAAAACGCAACAATCACCATGTCCAAGGGCATGAAATGACAAAATAATTTGCGCCTGTACTTTTCAATTGTTACATAATTTAGTTGGCTTTGTGATATTGAGTTCTATTACATTACAAAGGCGGTTTTGCAATTAAACCAGCGTATGTCTGACTACAGTTGTGGCCCGATTAAGCGAAATAGTAGCCCGACTATGCGGATTTAACGTAGTGCATTATCTTTGATTGGATTTTGTTCTTAACAATTTGGCCCAATTAAACGGCTGACCCGATTAACTGGTTAAGCGGAATCTACTGTACTCACTTTTATGCATTCCGGCATGCCTTTGAATTTCTTTAGAAACCGTTCAAAACTGTTTCCAACAAAGGTCGGTTCATATAAAATCAAATCCAAAAGATTGTGTCTTTCTTGCAAAACGTAGAATAAGCAACTAACATCGTGTGGAAAGATATTTTCTTTATTATATATTTCCAATTCTTCAGGAAATAGCTCAACAATATTCTTTGTCACTTTTTGGTCTTGCATTTCGTAGAGCATGCTGCAAATTTTCAAGTATTTATGAAACTTGAAGGATCTACGATCTTTCACAAGTTTACTAACAAACTTTTCAAGATGCAATTTTTTTTTGTCAACATTTGAGTTGTCAAGAGACAATTTTGGTTGCAAGTTTATCAAACGTCGGAAGGTGGCTGCGTTACACAATCCAAAAATAAAGTTTCTGACCACATCCAAATTCTCGTTTGTTGTTATCGTTTGTTTGTTGAATCGTTTGTTGTTAGGAGACAACGCCTGTTTGAACTCTTCGAATGGTAGAAATAATATTAAACAAATTGCCGAAAAAAACTCTTGAAGAATCAGATGAGAAAAGTATGTAATTTTTTCAACATGCAATATGCATATTTTAGTGTTTTTTTTAGTGTCTGTCGTTAAAACTGTATTTAAGCTTTCTTTTTTTAGATTGAATTTATGTATTTCGTTTTCACTGAATTCATATTTTCTATGACTTAATCCTTCCCAAGCCAATTTTGATAGCTTTTCCAATTCAAATTCGCTTCTTGCAATGTCATGTTCGTCAAAAGTCTCTAACACCTTTAGTATAATGTTGGTTACTGAAGGAAACAAATTAGTTTCATCAGGATGGTGCATATTTTTGTGCAACCAATAAACTGTGAAGATGCAAATTATAGGTACGTAGCACTGGGCTACGAGTTCAGGTTGGCTTAATAAACTTTCCATCACCTTTTCACTATCATCTTCACAGATGTTCTTGCATATTTGACGTTGTGCTTCACGATTGATTCCTAGAACATTCACTATGCAATGAGGTCTGCACTCGTGCCACAGTTCCCACATCTGACGAGGACGAGATGTGATCAATTTCTTTGCTTTCCGCAAGATGCTACCATTTAAAATGTTTTTTAAAATTACATCCGGTGTTGCAACGTCATATAATGTAGCATTGGGGCATCGTTTTTCTAATTCTATTGTTGCTTCATCCAAACCATCAAATATTATCATAACCTTCTCACTTTCTTCCACCCGTTTTAAAATTTCTTTATCGGAAGTATGGTCGTGTTCCCAATTTGATTCCAAATTAGTCAGCAAAAACTTCAAAACATTCATTCTTTCATCATAGATTACTTTTTTCAAAGACACATAGAACAGAAAGCTGATATCAAACAGTTCTTTTTTCAATACTTTGTCAACCAGCTGCTTGGTGAGAGTTGTCTTTCCGATCCCAGCTTGTCCTGAAACTCCTACACAGTTTCCGTGAATACTTATAAACTTTTTCTTTGCATCATCATTACTAGTTGCCTTCTTTGCTTCTTTTTCGGCATGCTTTTTAGCTTCTTCAAATATGTCCACAAGCTGTAGGTCTCCGTGTCTTGCTTCGACCCATACTTTTGGATCTCTTTTTCGTTTATAATAATCTGCCTCTTTAATTCTCCTGCTGCCGCTTTTTGATATTTGAAGTTCAACAGTTTGAATACTTTTATCTATTGCCAAGAAACTCCTTTCCCCAGCGATGACATTTGCTGTATGCTGCAGTTCTTGTTTTAGTTTATCAAGATTTGAAGTATCTAAAAAATAAGAAATCGTTGTAAAATCGGACAAATTCGCTACAATTTAGTTTTTCTTTTGAAAAAATTTAATTTAAAATATACAATCAACAAACTGACATCAGAAATTGTTGAAAAATGATATTGTATCGTGAATTTCGATCAATTAAAAAATTATTTGCCTACGTTACAACTCAAAAAATTTGTAGTCAAAAATCCGCTGGTTAGGATTTTTAATTTGTATTTATTTTTGTGCCGATATTTAGCTGCGATTTTTATTTTTGCAAATCATTGTGGGGTTATGTCCTTTGGGAATGGAAAGCTGTTTGGAGAAACAGAAGCTTCACCTTTTACTGCCGCAGTGATTAAGTCGGAGCTGTGTCAGGTACACCTCAAGTTATAATTGGATTTCATCCATTGTTCTTTGCCTTCTAAATGCACTTTAAATTTTACAAAAAAGAACAGCGGAGCTAAGCAAATCTCTGCACAAGCTGACTCAGCTCTTGCTATTTTCTTGCAGGTAACAACTGGAGCCACTATAACTCCTTGACAAACAAGCTTGCAAGGAACTTCTTGCAGGTGTTCACTACTTAATGTATTTGCTGATTCAGTACAGCGGAGCTAAGCAAATCTCTACATAAACTGATTCTGTAATTGCTATATGTTCTTGCAAATGTTCACAACTGTTTTGTGTCAGATTGGACGAAACGTGGCAAATTGGGCTCTTGCTACGCAGGCACGTGCCAGATGAATATTTTTGTGGGGCCAAAAGCAAATCTTAGCGGGGCAAATATGTTTTCGTTTACTGTGGTGGTTATTTGGTTTGTAACACCGACAATATTGTTGTTTGCTTTTTGCTACTGCAATGTGAAGAAGATTTGTGTCTGTTTGCTATTTACCACTGCAAAAACCTGTAATGATAGGTCTTGCACAAACTTTGCATAAAATCTTTTAGTGCCGACACCAGTGAACAAACTTTGGAATAGCATGCTTACACATTTTTTACTTGTCGTAACTATAGCTAGCATAGAAAATTAAAAGCAAAACATATAAAGCCAAATAACACTGTTTTAAAGTTTAGCAACACATAATCTTGGTTTGACGTAAGCAACCACGCTGGCTGCAGTAAAGGTTTTTTAGATTTGAATGACACAATTTTGAAATTCAAAAAGTTGAAATGCTTAATTATAGTTATTATTATTAATATTATGATTATTGTAGGCAGTGGTGGAAATGAAACTGCAACAATTTGTTCCTACTTGCACATAGTTTAGACCTTTTGCAGGTCCACTATAACGGTCACTGCTAAACTAAGGGTTTTTGTGATCCGCAACTTTCTAAAATTCTAATGGAGAAATCCTGCAACCTGGATCAAACTATCAGCTTCAGATAAAGGATCGCAATACTTAACTGAACAAAACACAATGAGACTTGTAGACTAAAGTTCAACCAATTCATTTTCTTGCTGCCAATAACTAGTAGCTACATTGCTTTTTGCTGCAGAAGCAAATCTTTAAGCACATGCTATAGGCTATTTCGTCTAAAGATCAGTGGTTTCTAACCTTTTTAATATGTCGCCTTCCCCGCCCTATTTGAGGTTATTCTTTACCTTCTTTACACATTCACAATAATTGCAACACAGCGAACATACAGTACATTAAAAAATTAAATTACGCAATGTGTAATGTCAGTAGGAATACTGCTGTTGCAATTTACGTGAAAATAAGGAAATTTTTGATACGGTGTTCAACAATGCAGACCACCTATCACATTGCACAAAAGGCAACAGTTTTTCTCGTTTAGTTGATAACAACCATAGCAAAAACTCGGCTTCGCATAAATTCAACTTCTTCTTTAAGTTTTTGTTCACCTCCTCTAAACTGTAATTTTACCTCCTCTAGGGAGGTCGACCGTCTGGATGGGAACCACAGCTACAGACAATCATTTTTAAGTTTTAACTATATCATTAGCGCTCTAGCTCTATGCATGCAGTGTACTACTCAAAAAGTTAATAGTAAGCGAGATCTATTTAAAGCCCTTACCTCTATGAGCATAGTACGCGATCACCATAACCGTATCATACATCGATTTATTAAGTTATGAAGGCAATCTACGCGTTTTATATGCATGTTCACACGAATGACGTGATTATTTCACAAAGTAATAGCATTGCAAACAATACAAGCTTCCTCCCATAATTTGACGAGACCATTCCTTGACGCGTTTCGTCCTATTGGACTCATCAGCAGGGCCTGTGCCGTCATCATCAGAAAACAAAATCTCGTATTTGCAACAATATTGTAACGGGTTTGTGGAGCAGAGACCCTTGGGGTAGTCTCCGAACCCGAGACAAATTACCGTGAAGCTGAAGTTGTAAATAGATGAAACGCACTTTTCCTTTCGTCACGTTGTCATTGTCTGACTTTCTTGAATAAATCCTTTGATAAATTTTTATTGATAATACGCAAAACTGAAAATGGAAATAATGAAAGTGATAAGCAGATAGGAAAAAACAGATGGATTGGCGTAGCGTAGTTGGTTTCGGCGACGTTTGCGTTGTTAGCGATGTAGCGGCGTAGCGTTGTAGCGGCATAGCGTTGTTAACGGTTTCAAACTACAGGGTGGTCGCTAGAAAAGCGGAAAATTTGAAAATCAGATTAGATGATGAATAAAATGCGTGATTGACGTTTTCTGATTGGTTCTTTTGTTATCGAAGGGGCGTGTATTATTCATTTCATTAGTTCTGGCTTAATCATTTCTTCAATTTCTATTTTGATACCCACATCATGGACGGGAGCAGCAGGAAACAGATTTCAGAATTTCAAAGGCAGGTGATAATTCTTTTCAAAACTGAAAATCCGACTTGGGGACTGACAAAATGTCTAGCTGTGTTACCAAATTTTTTTTCAACGATGCAAAGCATCAGTTTGATAGTGTTGTAGCAACTTTGAAACGAAAAGGTCCTGAAGCAGCTGGTGCTGCTTTGAAGCTGTGACGTGACATAGACTCCATTGATGATCTGAAAACGTGCTTGGCAAGAGCTTGGAGTGATATCTCACAAGTTACCCTTTAAAACGCCACACGAGCTTGGATTTCTAGATTAAGACGTTGCAATGAAGTGCACGGACGACAATTTGAATATCTTTGAGTATAATATAACATTTGTCTTTGAAAAACTTTGAAAAAATTATTCTTTGTAAAAATAAATCGTTGATGACAAATTTTCCGCTTTTCTAGCGACCACCCTGTATTTTGACCCCCAGCTACTTTCTTCTTTACTACAGCTCCAACACAATATCAATCAACAAAGAAACAGCTCAACCAACTTTTCTCTACATTGGCATCTACGAGCTTTTTGATAGTCCTTTGACTTCTACTCAAGCGTGCAGGTTTTACAAATAACGTAATCCTTCTTGCAACGTGTCTACTTGAGAATAATGTAAAGGTGTGTTAACAAGACAGTTACTACTGCGTCGCTTGAGGGTCAACCTTGCCAATCCAACAACTAATCAATAAAAAACGATACCTCAAGTGAAACAAACATAACAACGACACCACGCGGGTTCGAATCACAGATTGGCTACGTAAAAACTAGATTTAAAGCATTACATGTTGCCAAATATTGTAACAATATTTACAAATATGAAAGATGTAGTATCTTTCTATTACAAACTCCTTCCAACACATCACGCGCGCAGCGCATGCTATCATTTTGGTACTGGGATCCCATTCGTATCAAAGACTTTGAGTAGTACACTGCAACTTTGATACCGATGGGATCCCAGTACCAAGTGATAGCATGCGCCGCGCGCGTGATGTGTGGGAAGGAATTTGTAATAGAATGATATTACATTTTTCATATTGTTGCATATACGAGATTTTGTTTTCTGGTGATGACGGCACAGGCCCTGCTGATGAGTCCAATAGGACGAAACGCGTCAAGGAATGGTCTCGTCAAATTAGGGGAGGAAGCTTGTATTGTTTGCAATGCTATTACTTTGTGAAATAATCACGTCATTCGTGTGAACATGCATATAAAGCGCGTAGATTGCCTTCATAACTCAATAAATCGATCTAGCTCTAAGCGGTGTGATCTTCCGCGGTTGCTTCACGTTACTGCACTGCTTCATATCTCTTGTGAAGCTAAGATCGTTTGGCTCTGATGACAGACGCTCTTCAAGTACGTGACTGCGTGGAAGCAAAGTTCATTTGTGATGTCACAATAATTTCAAGCTTTAAAATCTGTTTTTTTCTAAGACCCAAACCATCAGTAGTAAGTTTTCTTTGTTGATTTAGTTTTTGTGTGCCTGTAAATTGTATACCTACCCAGTAATTAATTTAGGGTGAGGCAGCTGCCTCCGGCGCCTCTTTTTAGGGGCTCCTCTGAAAAATAAGAAAAACCCTTTTTTAGACATGCCCGAAAATTCGGTGTAAGTTTGTTTCATTTAGAAAAAATCTGGTTACCGATAAGTTGACTTCCGAAAAAAAAAGGTTAATTCACTCTTTTGAGATGAAAAAAACCCAGTTTCAAGTATCAGAAAATGATCTCCAAAAAATGATTTTCACGCCTGTATTTCCAGTGGAAAAATGCCCTCCGACCAGAACTTCTTCAAGAAAAGTTAATTTAGAATTTTGGCAATAAATTCTTGTCTCAGACCCCTAAAATTTTCAATCCATTGCTGTAACTGCGTAATATAGATGAACATAGAAAATGCTGGAATGCAAATGATAAATATATTAAGGGCAATTAATTTCTCTTTGCCATATTGCGTTTTTTTGCTGCCAAATGGAAAGTAGTATCGAACGCACTAGCAGGTGAGATTTGTTTTGAGAGGCAAAAGAAAAATTGGGGGCAACTGCCCCCTGCCCCTTCACTACATGCCTGCTGCTATAAAAAGTATTCACCCTTATGTTAGCTACGATTAGGATTGCTCTCGAAATTCGATGAACGATTCCTTGTTTACACAGGCCTTTTAAATAATTTTAACTAGGCTTTGCCGGCATCGATAGCAGGACTGCCATTTAGTAATGTCGGGTTACAAATATCGGCTTAACCGGCTCATCAGTCTTCACTCAACTAACATAACATTTCGGAGAGCAGCAAGAAAAAGATGGTGTAAACAATGGCATCGCCCACTATGTCCTTAATCGCGATGATCATCGTACTTTGAATAGACCAGTCTAAATTCAAAATCTCTATCATTTTACAAATTTTATCCAGATCTTCCAATAAGTGTAGGTGAGCCAAGTTAACGTTGGGAGTGTTTGCCACTACGATTTTTGTTTTGCGATTATAGAAATAAATTGCTTGATGGTAGTTTTAATAAAAGACCTGATTTAACCCGTATAATCTCTCGTTTAATTGCTTATTAAACCAAATGGTATAGACCTATTAAATATTATTTTTGTTGATTTTCTCTCAATCTTTGGATTTCATAAACTTTGCTCATGATACCTCCTTGCAATTAAATTTAAACTGTACTTACTTACAAACAGCAAATATTTTCACAAATTTTTATGCATTCATTTGACTACTACTTGCATAGGGACATAAATTCAAATTACACTTGACCCTCGTTTTTTCACACTAAATGGTGCAAGAACCAGTCCCGATAATAAAAAATTCCGGATAACACTAATGTATACACTGTACTGTATATAGAGCAAATAAAATGAAATAACCGTTCTTAACAATATGAACAATATATTAATATTTAGACTATTTTATAAGATTAAGAAAACTTAGTTCATGACTTCACCATATAAAGTAAAAGCCCTCGAAATCACTACTGGCTCTAGATTTGGAGATGCTGGGAGTTGGTCGTCGGCCCTCCACACTAAAATTACACTGTTGGATATAGCGATATCCGGATTAACGAGGTCCGGATAAATGAGGGTCGATTGTAGTACAAGAAAGCTGAAATGATTGTTGTATTCACAGGAATTGAACAATAGAGCAATAGGCCGATTTACAAGTTATAAATCTTAAAACATCTGACTGCGGTTATGTTTGGTGCTCTCGGCATGAGGGCAGCCTGGGAAGAAAGAAGTGACTTAGAGCCCAGAGTCCAGCATCTATAGTTGAATTATTCCAATAAGTCAGGTTATGCGTTAAAGTAAACAACCTAAGATCAGCTTCTTGTGTTAATGAAGAGGATAAGTTGTTCCAAATTCTAAAAGATTTCACATTAAAACTCGGCGATTTGTTGCAGATCGTAACTCGTGATAAAAATGTATTATGGGTTAAAAGTACTCCGAGTTGTTTCATGATCATAGACAGCTATTCTAATATAGAAGTTTATCCGCAATTCAGCTGTAATATGTTTTGCACTTGCAATTGCAATATTTAACCCAGATATCCAAACCGATCTGTTCATGCTGTAGTATATCATTGTGCTTTAACAGGCAGCATATCAAAAACGAGATAAAATATGTTGTGAACAAATTTCAATCAAAATATTAAGAATAATTTTTTCCAATTATTTTTGTTCTATCACTAGACAAATTAGTTGTACTAAAATGCATGAAAAATAATAACTTGGATCAAAACTTTTTTTGTCTGAAACATAGGTTGTCAACTTTTTTGTTTCCTTTTATTCCATGACAGCTTTCAGGGTAAAAATTTACTAACTGATTTTACAGAATTTGTGTCCTAAGCAGACGTAATGACCCTGAGAATGAAAATTTTTAAACCAGATTTTTACGGATAGCTTTTTCGCTTCACTAAATTTGCCCCTGATTGAGGACCTTAGTCACAAAAATATCCGAAAATGCGAGGCGTTCCACAAGCACTCAAAAATATAACACCAAAAACAAAAAAAGTAATATGCACTCAATAGGCCTATTTTACTCGCATACTCTGAAAGACCTTTTGAAAATTTTTGAGCCGTGTTCAAATCAAATATCAAAAATTAGTAGTGACGTATTCAAATAATTACCTGAAATCCATGTTTTGACAAATGAGAACGCAGCTAATTAACCCATTTACGACAAATGTTGCGTTTTCGCAACAAAAAAGTAGGGTGCGTTGCGTCGTTCGTCGTGGCCACGCTGCTCGACAGTTTCCAGCCAAACTGCTTTATTTAGTTAGACTGGTTTTGTTGCTATCAGACTTAAGTTATTTCAAAGTTTTAGAGCGTAGACAGAAACTTTTGTGGAGGTTAGAAATTGAGCGTTTTTGCGAAGTATGATGGCTGACGACGATATCAGGTATGTAGCACGTATTTGAAGTAATTATGCATATTTTTTACATAAGTATTGTAATTTAATAGATAAGCACTTGATTTAGCCATTTACATGTTTTCTGGTTGTAACTAAAAGTGCGAAATTTACTGGCTGAAAATGCGCAATGAATTTTGTTGCGTTTTCGCAACATTTGTCACGCCGGTCTCGCCAGACGTTGCGTTTTCGCATCATTTGTCATACAGAGAGCGTCTGATTTCTGATCACGTGTTTAGCGCTATAACATTATTGAGTTTCTTGCACAATAGCTGAAGTATTCACATAACCTGAACGAGTTATTATTCTACAAAGTGCAATTTAACATAAGAAAATGAAACTGTAAAGCTACGGAGATTTGCTTGTTCTTTTTCAAATACGAGGTACAGCCAATACGTCAGCAGTAAAATCGTTAAAATATTACGTAATCTACTATCACCACTATTTGCTTTCACAAGCAAAATTTGTGTTTTATCATTTACAACAGTGGTTCTCAAACTGTGCGTTGCGACGCCCCGGTGCGTCGTTTCAATTTTCCGAAAGCGTCGCGGAATATTGTGGTTTTGTGCCATTAAGTTTAGGTTTTATTGTGTCAAAAGAACTCTGATCGTAGATTCCTTTCTTACTTTCTTCTGACATTTTCACAATAGTGTTTTTAATACACTGTTGCAACGGTTGACTTGTTATTCAAGAATCAAATTGCAGAAGTTTAACTTAATTGGCGAAAAATATATAAAGAATAAAGCATTCAGTTGTATGTTGGACGAAAACAGGAAAGATGAGATACAAACTTAAAAGAGCGTAATTTTACGATTGAAGATGACAGACCAATCCAAAATCTCGGGAGCATCTGCAAAGGGGCAATTATTTATGTAGATTATGGGTCACATTTATCTCGCAGTACGGCAAACTAAACCGTAGGATGCTGTCTGGTGCGTCGCAAAGTCTCGCAAGCTTTTTTAAATGCGTCGCATCGCAAAAAGTTTGAGAACCACTGATTTACAAGCTAAACAACCGGTTAACTTATCACATTAAAGTTGCTCAAATTGCTTTACGAAATCGCTGTTGCAGATTTCTGGTCCACTTTGGTAAACCAGAATAAATTAATGACCTAGTTCACTGCTCTAGTTCACTGACTTAGTAGGTGTGTTTCTAACGACCTAACTGAATTTCATTGTTGGACTGATTTATTTAAATTTATTTTTACTTTCAGGAAGCAAATGAGATTGCATGATGCTCTGGAAGAACTAGAACGGTAGTTTAACGACGAAGATAAGGAAGAATTAACTGTGGCTGAGATTGTCACTTCTGTAAAAGCTACCAGAGAAGTTACAGTATTTATCTCTCTACCAGGTAATGAGGTCATTACTGACGAAGATTCGGGCGATGAAGAAAACGTACATTTGCGTAATCTATCTGGTAATCAGATAATTGCTGATGCAACTGTAGCAGCGGCTCGTATAAGTGCTCCCGCCGCGACGGGATAAATGGAAATTAAAATTGCGTAACTGGGTCAAGGAAAATCTGCCTCAGTCTGTTGAAGAGTTGAAGCACATCGTAATAAGGCCTGTAGCTGATTACACACGCACTCCCAGTGAAGTGTTTGAACTATTCCTGGATGATAAAGCCGTTAAACATTTAACTGCTGAAACTGTAAAATACGCACTTCAAGTTGGAAATCACAATTTTTTTTATATCTGCTAAGGAAATGCAGCAAACATTTATTGGCAAATTGAAGCTGTCAGGGTACAATAGAGTGCCGAGGCGAAGATTCTACAGGTCAAATAAGCCTAACACACATAATAAATTGGTGGCACAATCCATGCGAAGAAACTCTTTGGAAGAAATAATAAAATATTTCCATGCTACTGACAACCATCAACTTCTAGCAGAAAAAATGAGATGTAGCGTTAAAAGTAAAATGCTCACCCGATTGTCATAGTGATGCAATGGAATAAAAATTTTGCTTTCCTGATATGCATTTGTAACTATGATGTTTAATAAATCTTATGAATTTGATTTGTGGTACTACTTTTGCAAAAACTATTTAAGCAAAGTACAGATTTATACCAGATACAGAAAAGCAGAGCTGTTTTAGGTGCTATTAGCAATTAGTCGGCAGTGTTCGACGCGATGCCTGCGCAGTTGCGGTGACAAATGTTGCGTTTTCGCAACATTTCATTTGATTAATATTTTTGTAGTTACAAATAAAAAAAATTTTTAATGGCATTTATAATCTATTGTCACTATACTAAACAATAAATAACACTTTTATACATTTTCAAAAACTTTCATTTTTTCTGGGCACAAAATGGGTTAAAAAAGACTAACACAAACAGATTTACTGGTAGGCTAACTAACTTTAAGCATCAACGTTTTCAATCATTGACCAGTTTTATCAACCCCATCAAGTAGAAATGAAAATTCAAACCAAACTCTAACTTCTACAACTTCAAAAAATAAACATAAAAAAACCTCTTTTTAAAAAGAAAGAAAATATTTATAAATTTTCACTACATTTTCCAAAACCTAATGACAGCCAGTGTTGAACTCTTTCAAAAGTGGAGTCGTTTTAGCAATTCTTTGATGATGATCTGATTAACATGAGAATAAAGTTTTTGGTATAGCGTATCCCATAATTAACTAAATTTGTATGTTACAAAATAGAAAGTGAGAATATTTTTGTGTTTGTTTTCAGGTATAAATAGTTCGGTGGTAAAAGTGATTGCTAGTCAACCAGCAATCATGCGGCCAAAGGTTCAACAGTAGAGCAGTGAGATGTGATAAGATTCGAGGTGATAATGAATTGTTTGTACTTCAAAGTGATGATCAACTGAACTAAAGCGATAAATATTCGAATTAGACTGGGAAAACCCAGCAATTTTACAGACACTAAAAGGTTTAAATTGTCAAGAAGAGAATTCATGGATAATGCTCATACCATCTGTTGCAAGTCATGATCTACTAAAATTTCTTGATCTACGCAATTCCTAACGTAACTCAAAGACATGACAATGATGGTGTCATCAAAATTTGGCGAGAACCCTGAAAGGAAAATCAACTTGACGGTCAAACGCTAGACACAGTATGTCATAATATCTATACTTGATGTGGTACTCCAGTAAGCAGTAATTTGAAGTGAAAGGAACTAATCTCATGAATAACAATATTATTGCCAATAGAATAAGGTTAGAAAGAAAAAACGGTGATGGACTATCTTTACGTGGTTTCGGATAACCTATAAGCTTTCAGACTGCGTAATTCTGAGGTTTCGAAAATAAATTTTGTTAGAGCAATGATATATATAAGATGCTAAAGAGAAAATAAGATCGGATGGAAAGTATGCGTATTGTAAAATCACTCTTACATGCCTATAAAGGGCTTTTTTCACAAGAAATAGCTTATATTGAAAACTACTTGTATACACTATTAAAACTGCATGTTTCCACTGATAAAGCAAATACAAAGAAAACGCTATATGCAGTAGGAAGATATCACAAGTAAACAGACCAGGGTTACTAGACAAAAACTTCAAAAAGTAACAAATGCCATGGTCAAAAAGTAAAAATTTAAGTGAAAAGGTAGCAAATGTGTAACAAAATTAACATAATCAAAAAAAGCATGTATTACATCGTTAGATAACTTTTTTATCGAACGTTTGATAAAAAAGTAATAGTCAATTCCGTTAATATCTGATCGCGAGAGTGCTTATGACCTTTTTATTTTGGAGAACAACTCTCATGTAGGTCATTTTAGGCTGTTTTATTGAAGATCAACATACTTTCTTACTATTTTAGCAGAAAAAGTGGTGAGGAGAGAAAAACCCAGTTTAATTTGTAATTAAGTCAAAAAATAACAAATTTTGGTTGCGTCGTAACAAATTTCAAAATTGCAAGCAAAAGATAACAATTTGTTACCAAACGTAGCAACTCTGGCAGCTCTGAAACAGACCACAATTACTAAAGTAAGATTGACTAACTAAAAAGACCTCAACTGAAATCACTCAGTGCGGTTATAATTTGACAATTTCATTACATTCTTTGCCCCTAAAAAATTTTCATTATTTCTTCCCACCCCTAAAAAACCTTGTGCCAGGTGACAAATAAACTTACAATACGCTCGTAAATCAATTAACACCAAAAGTAGGATTAATTCAAGAACTCTACAAAATACTGCCACAGCACATTTGGCATTAATAATATGGGGCAGCTCCATATCGATCAACCGGTTTTCTAACTCGAAGTAATTCTGGACATAATTAAGCATTTACCGCAAATCCGCAAGGTGATTTAGACTCAGTGGCAACCTCAGTTTGTTTGTCATCGACTTCTGCCTCCCTATCGATATTTTCAGGAGTATTGCATTGAAGGCCTTCTCCGGAATTGTCAAATGTTGTCGGTGCAACGTCTGATGGCGTTGGCGCAATATCTCTCAACAAGACGGCAGCCTCTCTTCCACTGGGAAAACGTACCACAGCATAAGTAGAGATGGCATGAACCAAATTCACTTTGTTTATTAATGGATCATGTTTACTGCTTTGAACGTGGCGTCCTAAGAATACTGGACCAGGGGAACTTAATCATATTGATACAGATACAGTATGTCAAAAATCGATCTTCGTTTGTGACCAAATAACCGTTGGTGTGGTGTTTCGTTCGTCGCAGTGCACAAAAGAGATCTTATAGAATAGAGAGCATTGGGCAAAACCGATTCCCACTGTCGAATATCCAGGTTACGAGACTTCAGGCGGAGTTTAATTGCTGACCACATCACCCCATTATACCGTACTCACTCACCATTTCCTCGAGCATTATACATCGATGTTTTGTTACAGGGAACGCCAAAAAGATGAAGAAATGTGATTAATTTTAAAGATACGAAGGCCGATCCCCAATCGGAATGAATACAACTTGGCATACCAAATACTGCAAACAATTCTTCAAGACACGAAATCACAGTTTTAGCATCAATAGCAGCACACGGAAACACAATAGGGAAACGCGAATATTCATCAATTAATGGTTAACATGTAATGATTTTTGGTAGGCGACGCCAGTAGTCCTTTAAAGTTTAAACCCAGTTGCGCAAACGGTTGAGTAGCTTTGATAAGCTGTGCATCAGATTTTTTTGCTGAGCAGGTTTTAGAAATCTTGGCTTTAATTTACAACACACTTTGCATTTATCCGCAACTCTACAAATATCACCAATCAAATAAGGCAAATTTTTACCACCCACAAAATGATACAACCGGGTGATACCTGAATGACATAACGCATCATGAATATCATATAAGATGTTATCGTGAATGCTTACACAATAAGCTCGTGAAAGGGCGTCAGGGGCGTTGTGTAATTTTCCAGATCGATAAATAATGTCAAAGCCGAACTCACTTAGTTCCATTCGACATTGTAAAACTTTATCATTTTTAATTTTACTTCAATTTTTTACATCGTACGCAAAAGATCCAGACTTCTGATCAGTTGTTATACTAAAACGTTGCCCCTTAAGAAAACGAGACCATTTACGCACGCTCTCCATTGTTGTTGTTGTTGTTGTTGATTACCCGACCCCTTCCAAGGGATGGGGGCATGGCCGAAAACCATGGAGCCCCAGAAGCCGGGCAACTCTCCAGGGTCTGGACCAGAGGTCATAGAGAGACAGAGAGTCGCCAAAGAGTGAGCGGCGCAAAGAGTCCGTAGCTGGACAGTGCAGAATGAGATGAGAGATGTCCTGGGACGGGTGTCCACAGGCGCTGCAAGAAGAATTCTCGATTCTGCCAATCCTAGAGAGATAGGAACCTAATAGAAGGCTGTGTCCATTGCAGCGAAGACGAGAGAGGACACAGCGAGCATGACGAGGGAGCACAAGTTCCTCAGTGGAAATTGAGGGAACCTGTGTGTCAAAATGCTTTGAAGAGACAGTACGCCTCCAATCCGAGATAAGACGAGAGTGGATACGAGAGATAAGAGGAGAGAGATTACAAGGGATTGTGGAGGGCGCAAGCAGCGCTCCCCGTCTGGCAAGCTCATCAGCTGTGTCGTTCCCCGGGAGAAACGAGTGTCTGGGGACCCATTGTAGCCTGATAGAACAGGAGGAGACAGTTCCTGCCAGATCTGCCACAGAGTTTGAGATAACAGGAAAGGTGGAGGAGAGGACAGGGTGGCGAGGACAGAACGAGAGTCAGACAGGAGAAGAAGAGAAGAGAAATGGCAGACTTTATGGTGTTGCCGAGACCAGCAAAGAGCGTGCAGAATGGCGCAGGCTTCAGCGGAAAAACTGGAACATGCTGGGCCTGCCGGAAAGGAAAGAGTGGCCTCAGTGCCACAGAGAGAGCAGTTGGCAAGAACGCCGGAGCCGCCCTTGCCAAAAGGAAATGGAACAGAGCCGTCTGTCCAGAGTACCAGATCATGAGGGGGGAGAGAGTCAAGGTGGGCGAGAGCCGCACTTTGGCGAGAGTGAGGGGGATCAGAGCAAGAACATGGAGAGGAAAGATGGACTCGACCGTGAAGGAAAGCAGATGCCAAGGAGGACAGGGAGGGCAAGCAACAAGAGCCTCCCTAGAACAAGTAGAAGGAAGCATGAGCGGGTGAGTGGACGCAAAAGCTATCCAGGACGATTTGCAGAGTCTTGGTTTCACTCCTAGTCTGGCCAAACCTGAGATGGGAAAAGACGTTGGGAGACGAAGAGCCCGCTCATGAGAAAAAAGAGTGAAGTGAGTCAGAGTGACTCGTAGGGGAGGTAGAGAAGCCTCGGTGAGTAGTAGAGGGATAGGGGAGGACGAGAGGCAGCCGGTGATGGCGCGACTGGCCACTCAGTGAAGGCGTTCCAATTTGGTATAATTGGTAGCGCTTAGGAAAGGAAACCATCCGGGTGAAGCGTAAGTGAGAAGGGATCGAAGAAAAGATTTATACAGAACAGAGAGGGACTCCTTAGAGGGGCCCCATAAAGAAGCAGAGATACAGCGTAAGGCCTTGAGACGTGGGAAAAACTTGGCCTTCAGCGAAGATACATGTTTAGAAAAGGAATGAGTGCGGTTGAAGGTGACCCCGAGAAAAGTTGGAGTGGGATTAAAACGGAGGCGGGAGCCGAGTAGGAGGAGGTTGGGCTGGAGGTTAGCCTGGTGGAGATCCACTGAGAAGAAGGAGGCCTCACATTTGCTCGGATTGAGAGGAAGACACCAGTACTCAGACCAGCGCTCCATTCAAAACAGAGCTCCTTGTGTGGCCTCCACCGCAGTGGGGACCGAGGGGGAGGAAGACCAAATGGCCAGATCGTCAGCGTAAAGAGAGCCGCTGACGGAAGAAGGCAGACAAGCTGGAAGATCATTAATGAATCGAGAGAAAAGTACAGGGCCAAGAACGGATCCTTGCGGAACACCTCGACGGACTCAAAAGGAACGGCTTTTGTGATTTTGAAAGACCACAGAAGCGCGCCTATCACAAAGGAAAGATTGAGTCCAGCGAGCAAAGCAAGGAGGGAGGCCAGCCGAAATAAGTTTGTGGAAAAGGGCGGGATGCCAGACAGAGTCAAAAGCTTTAGAGAAATCGATAGTAGACAGGATCGTCCGAGAGCCCGGCCTGGGTTTGTTAAACCCAACCGAAATGGACTGAGAAAGGTACAGGATTTGATCGAGTGTAGACCGTCCAGGGCGGAAACCGGCCTGGCGGGGAGAAAGAATGGAATTAGATTCCAGAAAAAAAGAGAAGACGGGATAGAATGATGCGTTCAAAAAGCTTTGATACGCAGGAGGTGAGAGAGATAGGCCGGAAGGAAGCAGGAGAGTCGAGAGGTTTTCCCATCTTATGTATGGGAATAATAGAAGACGTCTTCCAGATGGAAGGAAAGGAATGTGAAGACCAAGAAAGATTGAAGATGTAAAGAAGAAAATCCATGCCAGAGCGAGGAAGATGCTTTAGCATGGGATAGGCAACTTTGTCTGGGCCAGTGGCAGTGGATGAGGAGAGGTTGGAGGCAGCCGCAAGAAATTCTGTGGGAGAGAAGGGAGAGCAAAAGGACGAGTGAGACTCCACAGTGCACGTGGCTCGGCGGAGCTCAGTGAGGTAGCCTCTGGCTCTGCTGCGCAGGGCCTTTGGCTGAGACACGGAAAAGTGAGACCTCAGGTAAGCGGCATAAACTGAAGCCGATTCCCTGGGAGAAGAACAGTTGGGAAAGTTAGGAGTGGAAGAAGACGAGGAAGGAAAGCCAGCAATAGAGCGAAGAAGAGAGTGCACAGATTTAGGATTAGATTTAGGTGAAAGAGAGGTGGAGGTCGTCTGCCATGCCTCAGCCTTGGTTTTGGCGATGACCGACGAGGCACGTCGAGAAGCAGAGATGTAAGCCTGGCGATCTACATCACTTCTGTGAGCAGTAGCGAAACCCCTGCGTCTTTCACCAACCGCTTGTTTCACTTCAGCAGACCACCAGGCTTTAGGAGGGCGTTTGATGCGGCCGAAAGGAATGGAAGATTTGGCCGCATTCATTGCCAGAGAGGTAAAGAGAGCAGCTGCAGAAGAAAGAGAAAGAGACGAGTATTCCTCTGCAGTAGGACAGTGAGAGTCAAAGTAGGACGCAAAGTCATCCCAGCAAGCTTTCTGAAAATTGAAGGAAGGGGGACGCTCGTTGGGGTGAAAGACCGGAGAGAGAGGGATAGATAGAAGAATTGGTAGGTGGTCAGAACCCAGGTCCTGAAGCACCTCCCAGGAGCAAGAAAAAGCAAGAGTAGAGGGAGCAAAGGAGATGTCAGGAGAGGAGCGACTGCCAGAGAAGCGATGGAGAAGGGTGGGTGTGCGAGGGTCATTGAGGGAGAGGAGGTCAGAAGAAATGACCCAGTCGAATACTTCCTCCCCACGGGGGTCGGAAGTACCTCTTGAGTCCCAAAGCGGGTGATGGCAATTGAAGTCCCCCAGAATGAAGAGATTTCTGGAGGAGGGAAGAATTGAGGGAGAGAAGGAGTCGGTTCTGCCATCCGTTGGGGAGGAGCGAATAGGGGGGCATACACATTAAGAAATGACACCCAGGAGGATTTGTTTAGAGAGATGTTGACCCCTACATAATCAGAGTAGGGATCGAGCGAAGAAAGAGAGGTGGTAGAAAGTTCAGAAAAGGATAGGCCCTGTCTGACGAAAATGATAACGCCGCCACTGGCATGCGAGGCATCAGAAGAAAGAATGCCAGACCGGGAGTGAGTACAATCAGAATGCAGAACAGAGAATCCAGGAATCCGGAAAGAGGAAGATGAGTTAAGATTGGATTCCTGAATGCAGATAAGGTCGACAGGATGGGATGAAAGAAAGTGAAGTAGTTCAGTGCTCCTGGCTCGAAGACCTCCAGCGTTCCATTGAAGAACCCTGAGAGAGTCAGGGGGAGGAGAGGAGGCGGGAGGTGCAGTAATATAGCCAGGAGCAAGGGACGGTGGTGGGAGGGCAGGGAAAGGAGATATAAGATGGGCAGATGGGGGATAAGAAGTTTGGAGACGAGGGTGGGGCAAGAGTGCAGCGTTAGCAGAGGGGGGCCGGATTCCACAGTGGAGGTATTTGTGCCGGAGGGGTCCGAGGAGGGGGGAGTTACAGTGTTACGGCAAGGGGGGCAGCTCCAAGAGTGAGAGCTGCCAAGAGCTCTGAAATTAGATAGAGAAAGTTGTGAGCACCTTAAATGGACCCATTTGGAGCAAGCGCAGCATTGCACTGACTTGCCCCGCTAGGTCACATTTTCAGCGCACACAGAGCAAGGAAAGATGGGGCCAGGGTTAGGATGAACGTTACCGCTCATCAGGAGAAGAAGAAGAATGAGGAGACGAAGAAGGGCAAGAGTAAGGCAGGAGAGAAGAAAAAGTGAGAACAGGCGACCGATTTTAAAGATGCTGTGTGCTGCCCTTCTGCGGTCCTTCAGGGGGCAGCATAGCGAAAAAATGAATGGGGAGAGCTCGGGGTAACTGGGACCCTTGGGAAGGCCAACAGCCATTTCGACCCAACCCAAACGGGGCCGGGGACCGCACAACCACGTTGAGGCGGCTGTTGATTGGTGCAGCTCTCCATTGTTCGAAGCATCAGTCCCTATTACAAAAGGAATTTTCTTGTTGATAGCTAGCAAGGTAGCTCCAGCAATCGCTGCCTTTAATCTTTGAAATGCTTCCACAGCATAGCTTCTTAAGGGAAAACGGTCAGTCAGTTTTAATGGTGTGATTTTCTCCGAAAAATTTGATATCCATTGAACGTAATAAGGAATAGAGCAATAATACCCTTTAGTTTTTAGACGTTTTTGGGCGAGAACAATTCCAAAACTGGCTTTACACGGTCAGGGTCTGGCTTTGGAATTCCGTTTCCAATTGAATAACGCAACAGATTTATAGAAGTTTGTGCATACTTGCATTTCTTGTCATTGAACATAAAACCACACTTATTTGCCGCTTCCAAAAACCTCTTTAAATTTTTGTCATGTT
Organism: Trididemnum clinides; assembly: GCA_963675345.1. NCBI lineage: Eukaryota > Metazoa > Chordata > Ascidiacea > Aplousobranchia > Didemnidae > Trididemnum > Trididemnum clinides. Next base: position 13,153,313 of record OY776287.1, on the reverse strand, counting down.
CTTTGCGTGTTTTTCCGCAGACGGTTATATCATCCAGATACGCGAATGTATCTTTGTAATCGTGTTCTGTTGTGATTGCATCAATTACTCTCTGAAAACATGGAACCGCATTCTTAAATTCAAAGGGAATTCGCGAAAATTGATGTAATTGTCTATTAGCTTCGAAAGCAGTGAAAATTCTTTCTTCGAGTAGATTGGCACTTAATGATACGCGCTCTGTAAGTTTATTTTCAAAAACCATTAATGTTGAGCCATGTTGTTTATTACGTTTCGCATTGTAGGTAAAGGACAAGCGTCTAAAGATGTAAATTCATTTACATTTTGGCCGTAATCTATGCATAACCTATTTTAAGGTTATCACTTTAAGCGATGACAACTTGAGTGCGCCTAGGCGACGAACTGGGTTTGATAATGCCATCTTTTAGCAGTTGGGAAATTTATAATTCAATAAACTCATGATTAACCTTGGCGTATTTTCTACTGGGAGCAGCAATAGGCTCCCTATCAAGAGTCATGTGCTTAAATAAACGCACCTTGGAAACATTTTTGATAGATTGCAATGCACCGACATGCAGGGGTGATTCCGGGCCCTCAAAGTTAATGAAACAAATTCATGCTGTTTAAAAAAAATTACGAGTTCGTTCATGACAGAGAATTTTACGTTTGAATTACGTCTATGAAACAGCTGTACGAATGCATCACATAAGCCACTGGTTTTGACAGATGAACCTTTTACAGTCAAATCAACTTTACATGACATTTAAGTGCGATTAACATCTAGATTAAAACGACGACAAAATTTCGCATCAATATGATTATTTTTTGTACTTGTATCAATGAGTCCATTTACTAAACAGCCATCAATTAAAACGGAAATATTTACCTTGTCCCCCGACTCATTTCTTGATGAAAAAGCGGCCAATGTAGATTCATCGTATACACATTCATTCTTCTGTAATACAGCTGTATATCTTTGTGTTCTTGGTCTTGTAAATCATCTGCACACTTTAGAAAAAGGTCCTTTTTTTCCATACTTAAAGCAAATCCGATCATTGGCAGGGCAAGGCGATTGGTAATGGGTTCTTCCACCGCACGTTGGACACAGCGATCGCATTGACAAACATTTTTCGTCGCTTGTTTTATTCGAATCCTTGTCGCACACCACCACCGGGTGAAGGGTAGAAAATCTTTCAAGGGAGGTTGAAGACGCGTAGCTTCCGCGTTTTTCTGAGTATCATCTAGCGATCGCGCCTTATCACAAGCAGCCTGTAGACCAAGGGTGTCAAACTCATTCAGTGATGCGGACCACATTTACATACCTGGATTTTATACGAGCCAGACTCTATTGAAAAAAAATTTAAGCAGGCAAGACTGTATATCAGTGGTTCCCAAACTTTTTGTCTGCCGGCACAGGAAACCAGTTGATCAATTTTTGCGGCACACCAGCCTCATCAATATATTCCTATTGATGGCGAGTAGCATTATTTGGAGAACACCACTTTTCCAGACAACGATCTCCGGAAATCGTGTGGTGTAGTCCGAAATGGTGCTGATCTCCAAAAAAAAAGGGTTATCACCTCTCTCGCGGTTACCTGTAATGCCACCCGCGACTTGTAGCAGTTGTCGGCCGTTACTTCATGGCAGCATTTTCTCAATTTTGGAAGAAAATTTGTATCAGTATGAAGCACTTTGAAAAGACTCGCGGCACACCTGAAAATCTTCCGCGGCACACAGTTTGACAAACATTACTGTATATATTTCTTTTTTGGAGACTAATGCTTTCAATAAGAATTTTCTCGCATTTTTCACTCAATAGCTACTTGAACTTTTTTTGAAAATAAATGTTCTCATCACGGCGATAATTGCCATTTTCATGTAATTTTAACTGAAAAGATTTTTTTCGGAGAACAATTTTTTGAAGACCAAATTCGGAGGCCAGGCATTTGCACTGCGCCACAAATCCTCACGCGGGCCACAAAATATTACGTCGCGGGCCACCTTTGGCCCGCGGGCCGCCAGTTGACACCCTTGCTGTAGACCTAAAATATTGTCTTCTTACAGAATACAGACACTGTTGTATATAATTTGAGAAATTTCCAGCTCTAAATGCGTCTCGAATGACTGCTTCACGATTTTGACGTCATTCAAAGATGCATTATGGCAATCAACGCTCATTAGCTTAAGCCTGTAAAAAAATCTTGAAACGATTCTTCAGCTTTTTGCTGGGAAGTATTTAATCGATGCCTCGCAAATACTTCATTAACACGTTTAGCATGCGCTCTGTCCAATAATGTAATGGCTTCATCAAACGTTCTGTATTTCATGTCATAGACATAAACTGAAGTACATGTATCCAATATATCGAGCTCGTCTTCAGCTGTAGCCCCCTCTATCCTGCGCAGATAGCATTGAAACGTACGTTTCCAATAGTGCCATTTGTTGGCACTATCGGGCGAATTCTCATCAGCTCCGAAAATTAAGGGCTTTATAATTTTGCCAAAGATTTTATTCTTGTGAAATCAATTGCTGTAAAATCACTCTTACATGCCTACTAAAGGGCTTTATTTCACAAGAAATAGCGTATACTGAAAACTACAAGTACACACTATTAGAACCGCATGTTTCCACTGATAGAGCAACAAAGAAAACGCTATATACAGTAGGAAGATATCGCAAGAAAACATACCGTGATCACTAAAGATTGATTAATAAGAAAGAACTCAACTGAAATGACTCAGTGCAATTATAATTTGACAATTTTATTACAATGCGGTTTTTGAAATCGCGGTGTTTGAAATGCGAGGTTGGCTTGCATATAAAGTGCTTTGCTGCCTTTCCGTTATCTCCGTAATTACACATCCCAAAAAATAATAACATATTGCCATACTTATAATACTTAGCCAACAAACCTCTAAAAGTTTAAAAAAATATTATAAAATTAATTTAGGATTAATTGTTTCTTTCTCGAGATATGTGCATAGAAGGAGAATGTAGCCTCAGAACCCATGCAACTTGCGACGGCTTGAAGCAGAGAACAATGGCAGAGAAAGAATCGCTAAACAGCGTGCAGCGTCGAATCCTTTGGAGACAGACCAAAATAGACGAGAAGTGATAATCTGTTTGGTGCATACTGATTGTAATGACACTGCTATTTTAGAATTTTGTCTTTAGTTCACTAGAAAACCATTGCAGTTGAAATAAATTTTTCAAGCACTCTTCGGGGTTATCTGTTAACTATGTTGTTGGTGGATTGCAGTACTATTTCACTACACAAAACAAAATATATTGAGGGAAGTTCATCCCTATATACAGAAAAAAACATACGACAAACAAAAAAATCTAAAACTAAGAAAAAAGTTATGATATAAGTAAAATAGTCTCAGTTTTGTTTTTGGACTGCAGAAAATTAATTTTTTTTACGACAACTTTCCTTAGCTGGAAGCAGCTGCTCACATGCGTTTTTCCCACATCAGCATCCATGGTAATATGCTTTCTTGACTTCGGAATAAAATGTCTGGAGGTCGATACTCTTTAAAGAGCACCATTAGTATTAAAAGCTTATGAAATTTAAAGCATAGCGTTGCATCATCAAAAAGTCTATTCAAAAACGAGTGTGTAATGGTAGATGTATTGTACACTGAACCAACACTTTTATTTGGTCTCAGCCGGCAAACGGGGAAAAAAGTAAAATAAAGCAAAAAATATCAAAAGACTTTATCTCGTACACTCATGTGCTTGGCGATCTTAAGACGCAAAAAAACTTTCAATTTTAATTACACGCGATTAAAATCCTTAAACGGATTAAAAAAGCCGACAATGCCTACTAACTTGAATAAACTTGAAAATAGAATGATGGTTTTTTTTAACAAAATGGAATCTTTGTTTGGATGTTTAAAGTATTACTGCTAGACTTCCTATGCATAACAAACTTTGAAATCTGTGTAACAACTGCATACATGATAGGGGGTACCACAAAATATAATTTAGCATCCACTTTACGTGATTGGCCACTGGGCCAGCAGAAGTTGTGTGGTAATAAACTTATTTGTGTGCACTGAATAAAAGGTCAACCCTGGAAGAACCGTTGATTTCTCAGTAAGATGTAGCATGAATTCCCAGCTGTTACGACATAGTGCATTAACTCATGAAAAAAAAAAGAGTTTATATTTCGTTGTTAATTTGAGGCATTATGACGTTACATATCCACAGTGCCTGGTTAGTACTTTGAGTTATCCCTTCGAAAGAAAAAATACAAACAATTTTGAGTAAGCGTGTCTTGCTACATTATTTTTTTACTATTTACTTGTGACTGGACATTGAAGTTACACCTCGCTAACTTATAGGTCAACTGGTAATGTTTATGTTTGCTATTTGATTTTTTTTATTTACCATACATTTTAATGTTTTTTCAATAAATGGATTTACTATTAGTGGCCGCCTAATAACAGTAGGCTACGTAGGGCCAAATTACTACGATAGTAAGACTATGGACAATGCAAAAAAATATATTTTCTGCTCAGGCGAAGTGCTACTGGACCCTAATATATTGTTCCCTCCATTAAAAGCATATAATCTACCAAGTAAGCTCCCAAGAAATAGCAGCATCAAATCAATGGTGAGATATGTCTTGGCAGTTGGAACAAGAGTTACAAATGAGAAATTAGCATTTTAAGAAGTCACAAGGCAAGTATGTGCAAAGTATTTTTATGGTACTGTATACTGTCTGTCTATCAGCACCATACAACAAAGTGTACAGAACCTGCATAGGATATTTACAACGAGAAAAGATGAAAAGTCGAGACCGAAGGAATCCCAATCAGTCAAGCTCTATCTTGAAATGGTAACAAGTAAGACAAAGTCTCTGCAGTGAGTGATAAAAAAGAAAGGCGTGCGAAGGATGGGGAGTTAAAATAAAACTGAAGTGGAGCTTGACAAGGGATTGATCCCGTTTAGTATACAGCAGTGTTTCTCAACCTTTTTCGTGACGTGGCTCATTACAGAAGGCCACAAATTTTTGCGGCCCACTTGAAAAAGACTATAATGTAACAATAAAAATGTCGCTAGAATAAGCCAAAGGCATACATAACACAACAAATTTGTTAGGCAGCAAAAACTTTTCGTATCTCGGTTGGTTGTAACGTAACAGTGAAGTTGATCCCCTAGTACCGACTACGATAGTCGGTACGTCGGTCGTACTTCTCAAAGGCTACAACAGAGGATTAAGTAGCACGTGCCCAAAATCATTCTTCAGGAGCATATTTATAAGGACCGAAGCACATTGGCCCGCTCTTGCAAGCCAATCAGAAGCTTTAAAGCTGAAACTTTCTTTTCTGCTATTGGACAATATCTTTTACAAAACCTTACTCGAGCACGTGAATATAATGATAACAAATTTTCTATTCTTGCCCGTGGCCGTACTTCTTTTCATCTTTCCACCCTTGAAGCCACGTACATCAAAACATCCAAACCAAATTTATGCAAACAAAAGGAATTCGTTTATGATCTGAAAATCACACATTAGTTTCCGCTCCTTCTATTGGTCGCTTCTTTTACCAATCACAATAGAGCTTTTTTTTTCTTTTTCGTCAACTGTGTCTCTATATAACTGACTCACTTCACCTTTTCACTCTATTCCTGACGGATTCTCTTGAAAAGTGTCAGACGAAAAGCTTCGAGAATGAATACTCTACTTTCTAAACTGAGACTGGAATAAAGAAAGAGAAGAAGCCTACTAGAAGAAGAAAGAAGAGTTTTAAGTGTATAGATGCAATATATGAACTGCTAAGTGATGAACGAGGTTTGAAAGAATTATTTAATGCCAGAAGGCAGTGGTAGCAAAGAATTGCACCAAATCAAGTTGTATGTACCAAACACTTCTCAAACAAATTTAAGCTGTTTGTGTCTAACAAAGATTGTACACAACCTGATGTAATACCTCCACACTTTCGGCATGTAAGAAATTCTGAAAAAAGCGCATTTTATCTGACAAACTCTAATGTAATTGATAATGGTAAATCGTTGGTGAAGCTAGTAATACTGTGTTAATGGTTGCAAATAGAGTGTTTTGACGAAACTAGAAAAATTACAGTGACAACAAAGACGGTTTTGACGTTGACATATTACTATCCATCAGTCGAATTCGTTATTCCCTTCATCTCATGAAAGCAAATTCACTACGATGTTGGCACATTACCATCCATCAGCCAAATTGGTTATTCCCTTCAGCTCATAAAAGCCAAGTCACTATTCCCAATTGCAGACATAGTATTAACAGTTTCAACTAGTGAACAGGTGATCACTCGTGGCACCGACTCGAACAAAAACACGTTTGAGACAATTTGCTGTGCAAAGAATTCATATTGGAAAGGATATACCATTTCCTATACCAATGATAAATATTGCAGGGGAAATCACCGAGGACATTGCACTGCTGATCTGTTTTGTTTTTGAGCTTTTAGCAGCAGCAAAGGGTGAAACTATGGAGGATATTTACAGTAAGCGTAAAGGCTTTGCAAAAATTATGGAAGAGGCGTGTAGTTTGAATATACCTGCATGAAAATTGTCCTGTGGCATACACACAACATTTGGTTCCAGTATGGCAACGAACAAAATTGTCAGAATGATTGATCCAGATATGCAGGTTAAAAAATGATCATGGGATTTATAATCGTTATGGAGATCAACCGCAAAAATTCAAGTGTGACTAGACAAGCATTGAATATCTGCTTGAACCTTGTGGTCCCAGAATATTCTCATAAACCATAACACTACAATGCTTTGTGCAAATCATATTCACAGAAAATAGTTTGTCCATGCCGCTTTTTGCTTTGCAAAGACCAGAGATTTGGATGTCTCAGCCGAGCTGCTCTTCTTATGTTTTAGTATGATGTGTACTGCTTTATCTAAAGCCAGTGCATG